>CM045995.1:60870710-62120710 GCA_025175895.1 Wurfbainia villosa | reverse complement strand
CTTCGTAATCATCTCTATTATTCTCGTTTTTAAATACCTTTTATAAGAAAAAAATCTCTTACAATACTTATTCTTATAAGCAATACAAGAAGATACAAGAAATAAAGTGAATTCAACAAAATGTATCTAATCCATAACCAATTACAAGAACTTTGATCACTTGTTGCTTGCTTTTTTGGGCTTAAGGAAGGTTGTATAATTAGCAATGCAAACAAATCGAGCCTAAACACAAGCTTTTCAAACCGACTCATAAAATATTTGATTCAAACTTGATAATATTAAATTTAAGCTAAGCTCAAACATATTTGATCGAAAAGTCAAAGTCAGCTCTAGAATATTTTTGAACCCTTCAGTAGCTTCAGTTATCAGTGTCATTGTTCCTTTCACTCATCCTATTCTCACTTGGTATAGGATATGATCTTTAGTGTCATCTCCACTAGGTTGACTACATCACACCTAGTCTAAGTTTAATTCCTTGTCTTATGGATTCAAATTACTCAAAATACATGTCCAAAAAGACCATCTTCTTGACATGTTTGCTTTGGCCAAAGACTTCTGAGTAATAATCCTGACAAGAGGCCATAGTGTTGATGCAAGAATGCTCCAAGTATTGATTACTTTTGATGTTTGGACAATCAACTTTAAGTTAGGCAATGTTTGTGATCTAACGTGAATATTGAGTAACAAGTAAAATAAAATTCCAAGTATGATGACTTGGTAAGGAAAGTCCAAGGATGAAGACATGGTGGCATAAGACCAAGTATGTAGTCTTGGTGGTGTAAGTTCAAGTGGAACTTAACAATGGAAGTCCCGAAGCATGACTCTTGGCGAAAAGTCCTAGAGGTGTGGCTCTTGACAAAGGAAGAACCTGATAGCATGATAAAGTCGAAGAAAACACTTGAAGATTAGTGCAAGGATGAAGAGTTGCGGACTCAAAAGATTCTGAAGGCGTGAGGCTGATGGAAGAGGCTTGAAGGCTAGGTCTAGGCTAAGGGTAAGTGTCAAGTATGAGAGGATCATACTTAATGAGTTAAACCTCAGTTTTGAGGTGTATCAATCTACTGGTGGTCTTGACCAGTGATGTGTTATTTTCCGCAAGTGCACGGTTGTCGTCAAGTAATAAAAATATCGATCCCACAGGGATTGGAACAATTACCGAATGATAGTGATACCAAGTTATCTAGTAAATCAATTTATGGTTAAAGCAAAGAAATTGAGCAGTCAATAACAACGAATGAGAAGAACGAGATAAAAGTCAAGAGTTGAGGAGAATCTCAGGATATGAGTTTCACCACGTCGACGATTTATAAGGTGATTTAATTCTTTCCTAACCTTATTAGAGTTGTTTTGATGGAACCTATCCTAAGGTAAATCAACGGCCCCTTTCGAGGTCTACGTTAACTGTACCTATCAAACTCAATTTACCTGTCACGGTGTTCGAGCATAGGGGATCATAATCAGCTAAGAGGACCTGTCACGAGACCCCCGCAAACCTCCCTATGTCTTACCTCCGTTACTTGGTAAAAACTGGATTTGATAGATCCATTAAGTTCATGAGAGTTCCTCTAGAGTCAAATTTCCTCTTCACGGTAGGTTTGCACACGGGACCATAATCAGCTAAGAGGACCTGTCACGAGACCCCCGCAAGCCCTCGTAGATACACTACCGCTACTAGTACGAGTTATTCCCTAGTTGGTTTTGGCTTTTGGGAACTCGGGTTCACTGTTAGGTACTTCCCCTTTTGCTCCTTAGGTTTATCAATAAGAATCCAAAAGAACCAGATCAAAATAAACAATAATTCATGTAGTATAGATTATATCATCAGTCATAAATCGTCAAGGGCTACTCCCCCATCCTAAGATTACAGGATACTACTCCATAGTCTGACAAGAATTACTAGAGAAAGAAATTACGATACTGGGTGACATCTCCTTCTTCTGCCGACTCCTTCTCTTTGTCTTCTTTGTCGTTGATCTCTGACCACCCACCGTCCTCCCCTCTTAGGGTTAGAATATCTTCTCTTTTATAGCTTTGGCCTCCTCTTCAATTAAGGCAATAGATTCCCTATAGATTTCCGACGAAGATCCTGATTGCTCGCAGAAAAGGAATCCTGGAATGAGGCCAACACGCCCGTGCCACATGAGGGCACTGGCGTGTCGCGCATTTCCCACCGAGCGTGTTGCGCTTGAACCGGGCGTGTCGCTAAAGCGGGCGCGTTTGTTGGAACCAGCGTGTCGATCTTTGAACTAGGCGTGTCGAGAATGGGCGTGTCGGCTGCTGGCTCTCATGACACAGGCATGTCAATCGGTGAGCCAGGGCGTGTTGGCTGCTGGCTCTCATGACACGGGCGTGTTGATTTCTAACACGCCTGTGTTATTTTGATACGCCTGTTTCTTCGCCCTGTTAACACAAAAACACCCAAAAGCAGTCTCTTCGTCCAAAATATGCTAAACTTTAACTAAATCATGATAAAATACATGCTTAGGATATGAAATGTGATAGAATGCATGTATATGGAGTAGTGAAAATATAGCATGATTTACACACATCAAAATCCCCTAGTCCTAAACTTTTGCTTGTCCTCAAGCAAAGAAAACCCAAAAGACAACTTAATTGTGGAAATGCTAGACACCATCCAGAGGTATACAATCTGATCTTAATCTTTTCAAATCATTCCTAGTTGCCAAGTTTGAAAGATCCCTATATAGTGCACGTGAAAAGGTGGACTAAAGTCATTGGACACCAATCTGGACTTGACATCCCTTCTATCGTAGAACATTCTTATTTCCGGCATAGAGGCACTTACCTGCCTTAATGCATGGATCATTCTTACCTATCATCAAAAGGTCTCAAAGGAGCACTTTCTAAGAAGAGAGAAGGAAAGGAATTATAGAGAGCATTTCCCCAGTAACTAGTTAGTCTCAAAGGGGCACCTTTTAGGTGTTTCCCCAGTAACTACTTGGTCTCAAAGGGGTGCTTGAAAACAATTCCATTTACCCTTTTTTTTTTTAAACATACTTCTAGTGAAAGTGTTTCTCCAGTAACCAAGTTGCGCAAGTAAGTCTCGAATGGAAAATCAGTACTCGTCGATATAGGGGATTTAAATCTTTTCATTGGATACCTCAGACCTATAGACCGTGTTAGAAGTGAAATAGGGTTCTTATCAAATAGGCAAAAAGGAATATCATGATCCGACCAATGTTCAGTTGTATTACGCTAGATGATATAAAAAATGCACTGTTATGATATATGAAAAGATGCAAACAAAATGGCAGTATCAAAACTAAAAATCTAAGTAGAGATAGAACAAACAATAAAGGATGTGCATCGAAACTCACAAAATAGTTCAAGGTGGTCAATGGTCATCGTCTTCACTACTAGCATCCTCCTCTGCCCACCTTCGTCGCTGCTCCTGGTAAAATTCCCGGGACTCTGAAATCTATCATCATCTTCCCTCACGGCGGACTCGTGATGAAAAACTCATCGACTCTCCTGTAAAAATCAATGCCTGTCCAAATGTCGTGTCACTATACGATGGTGCTCCTCCGTAGCTTGGGCATACCGATCCCACATACCTATGTGCGAGGTATGTTCAACCCTGAAAGCTTCGAATGATGATCGGAATCCTGAAAAATTAAAAGAAGAGTACCCTGCAGAAACATTGTCAGTAGGAACCCGTGGGGGTTCAGGAGTCGAATGTGATGACTCAGGGGTTATGTGAGATGGCTCCCTAAGAGGGGGTGATGGGGCATGGGCAGTGGGGGTAGGAAAGGGTTCCTGGACATCTCTAAAAAGCCAATTGGATGAATTACGCATGCTTATCTCGCGTGGTTGGAAGAGGGATTTTAATTCCATTTCTTAACACCAAACGATATCCCTCGTCACATGCCTCAATCATCTTCATATTTATACAAGCATCCAAATCTAATCTAGGGCTAGCAGGACAATATTCAAGGTCATCTAAATCACATCCTAAGGCTACAACAATCCTAGTGATAATACCACCTATGACTATGACTCCGGATGGGCTATTACTAACCTTAACTAGATGTCTAACCATATGGGCTCCAGAATCAATATTAACTTCATTTAGCATGGCCCATAAAAATTGTAACTCACTTTGCCTAGCCACCCCTGCACTATCATATCTTCCCGAGATTGTATTAGCCATGAATCTAAGGAGATAACAAAAAGTAGGATTAGGGATGTTAAATGATTTGGACCTGGATGCATCATAGGGGCGAGGGTCATCAGAAATTAATCTCCAAAATTGATGATCAATAAAATGTCTATGAATGTGCCTCTCCCCTCCGCTAGGAAAATCAAATATCGTATTAAAATCACTTAAAGAAAGGGTAAACTCATGGTTCATTAATCTAAATTTTATTTTTCCTTCCTCACAATCCTTTCCTTGCAGTGTTTCAGCAGACAGGGAGCTAAGGAATTCAAGAGTGATGCTGTAAGTAAGATGATGGTGCGTGATAAACTCGGTCCATCCTATCCCATTGGTTAACCAAGTTATGTCATCTCTTAACCCTAGGGTGGTCAACGTGTAGAAGTCTATAGTTCTTGTAGATACTAACTTCCTTTTTTCAAGCTTACTGAATTTAGTCTTCATAACATCATCTCTAAAAACAATTCCATATGGATGGCTAGAGGTCGGAGGAGGTTCGTTACCCAAATCCTGAGCTTTTCTTTTCCCCTTGTCCCTTGCCGAAGAGGAAGAAGCTCCTCCTCTAGTCTTCACTCGCTTGCTCATGGCGTTGGTGGTGATGGAGAGACAGAGTTAGCTCCTCCGCTTGAGAGAGACCGCGCGTCGCTTCAACCTTGGATCGCGAGTGGAAAATTAGGGCGTGCTTGAGTTTGCTTTTAGAGGGCTATCCGTAGGCGTGTCGGGCATCCTCACGCAAATACCCGACCCGTTTAAGCGCGACATAGGCATGCTCCGTCGCCTCAGCGTGCCGCAGCCTAGCCCAGCGCGTACGCCCGCCCAGGCGGCCGAGGTTGAGAAGTGTGCGACACGGGCGTGCTAGTCAGCACGCTCTGCCTGTGTTGTCTTCGAGTACCAACAACACGCCTGTGTCGCAAGACAAAGCGGTCGTGTCAACTTGGCACGCAGTGGCACGCAGTGGCACGTATCCTGAAAACCTGAAAAAATAAAAATAGAATAAAGAATAAAATAAAATAAAATAAAGTGACTAAAAAAAATGAAAATAACATGGGTTGCCTCCCAAGAAGCGCTTGTTTAAGGTCGTTAGCTTGACCCCTCGGTTACTCCCTAGTTTTGGGGATATGGCTTGAGGAGTGTGTTCTGCCCCTCCTCATCTCTAATTAGCTCAACAGAATTGTTTGCGAAGTATCTCTTAAGTCTTTGACCATTTACTTTGAAAATTCCCGTAGACTCACTAGATATATCAATAGCTCCATGACGATAAACCTTTTCAACTCGATATGGCCCCGACCATCTGGATTTCAGCTTCCCAGGAAAGAGTTTCAATCTGGAGTTGAATAGTAATACCAAGTCTCCTTGATGGAATTCTCTGCGCATGATGTTCTTGTCATGCCACCTCTTCGTTTTCTCCTTGTAAGACCTTGCATGTTCATAAGCATCAAGGCGTAGTTCTTCAAGTTCATTTAGCTGCAGTTTTCTTTTCTCTCCGACTTTCTTCAGGTCAAAATTAAGCCATTTAATTGCCCAATATGCCCTGTGCTCTATTTCAATTGGAAGATGACATGGTTTTCCATAAACTAATCGAAACGGAGTCATTCCAATGGGTGTCTTGTAGGCGCTCGATAGGCCCATAAAGCATCATCAAGTCTTAAAGACCAATCCTTCCTTGATCTTGATATCGCTTTCCAAGATAGTCTTGATTTCCTATTCAAACTTCTACTTGCCCGCTCGCTTTGTGGATGATATGGTGAGGCTAGTTTATGGGTTACTCCATACTTCGAGAAGACTTTCAAATTGTCTTTCGATAAAGTGTGAGCCTCCATCACTTATCTGCTCTCGTATTCCAAATCTTGGAAATATTATACTCTTAAAGAGCTTAATGACTTTTTGCATCACAAGAGGGGATGGTAGAGCCTCAACCCATTTAGACACATAGTCCACTGCTACCAAAGATATAGGTATTTTTATAGGAAGTAGGAAGGGTCCCATATAGTCAATTCCCAGACGTGAACAATTCGACTTCCAATATCGAATTTTGAGGCATCTCATGTCTCCTGATATGTTCGGCCCTTTCGACAGCCGTCACAAGTCGTCACATAATTTGAGAGTCTCTAAAAATATGAGGCCAATAAAATCCTGCTTGCAACCTTTGCCTGATCTTGTCTGTGCTTCGCGTGACCTCCATATGCGTAAGAATGAGCGGTGATACAATATATCCTCAATCTCTTCTTGGATGACACGCATCTTGATATATAGCATCCGCCCTTTGCCAACAAGAATGGTTCGTCCCACACATAATGCTTCACATCCGAAAGGAACTTCTTCCTCTGATGATAACTCATGTGAGAAGATATTATCCCGCAAGCTAGGTAGTTGGCAAAATCAGCATACCATGGAGCTTTGATTGTTCTAGCTGCTAGTAGCTGCTCATCCGGAAAGAAGTCATTTATAGCAAGATCATCGGCTCTTCCCGCATTTGGTTCTAGATGAAGCCTCGATAGATGGTCTGCAACTACGTTCTCCGTTCCTTGCTTGTCTCGAATTTCTAAGTCAAACTCTTGTAGGAGAAGTATCCACCGGATAAGTCTTGGCTTAGATTCCTTTTTACTCAGCAAATATCTTATGGCTGCATGATCTGTGTAAACTATCACCTTGGTTCCTATGATATAAGATCTGAACTTGTCGAAAGCAAATACTATAGCCAAGAGTTCCTTCTCTGTGGTAGCATAATTCATTTGTGCTTCATCCAATGTTTTACTGGCGTAGTAGATTGCATACACCTTGTGATCCTTCCTTTGGCTCCCACACAAAAATCGCTTGGCATCACACATAATTTCAAAAGGAGACTCAACTGGAGGTTGCATTATTGGGGCGGTTGTTAATGCTTCCTTTAACTTGGAAAATGCATCAAGACAAGGATTATCGAAGTGAAACACAGCATCTTTAGCAAGCAAATTAGTTAATGGTTTTGAAATTTTTGAGAAGTCTTTGATGAACCGTCGGTAGAACCCTGCATGTCCTAGGAAACTACGACTCGACATCGGTTGAGGAGGCAACTTCTTGATCACTTCAGTTTTTGCAATGTCCACCTCGATACCACGGTGTGAGACTAGGTGCCCAAGTACTATGCCTTCTCGCACCATGAAGTGGCACTTCTCCCAGTTAAGCATTAAATTCATTTCCTCGCATCTCTGCAAGACCTTCACCAAATTAGATAAACACATATCAAAATCTGCACCATATACAGAAAAATCATCCATGAACACTTCCATTATATTCTCGATCATGTCAGAAAAAATTGAAGTCATACACCTCTGAAATGTGGCCGGTGCATTGCATAGTCCAAAAGGCATTCTTCTGAAAGCAAAAGTACCATATGGGCAGGTGAAAGTTGTTTTCTCTTGGTCATTAGGAGAGATAGGGATTTGATAGAAACCGGAGTATCCATCTAAGTAACAGAAATGCGAGTGTTTTGCCAATCGGTCTAGCATTTGGTCAATAAATGGGATGGGGAAGTGGTCCTTTCTAGTTTCCTTATTCAATTTCCTATAATCAATACACATTCTCCATCCCGTAACAGTTCTAGTGGGGATTAACTCATTCGTAGCATTCCTTATCACCGTTACCCCCCTTTCTTTGGCACGACATGGACTGAACTTACCCATTCGCTATCGGATATTGGATAGATAATTCCTGCATCTAGCAATTTCATGACCTCTTTCTTGACTATCTCTTTCATAGTTTGGGTTCATTTCTTTGATGCTCTATAGAGGTTTTAAAATTGTCTTCTAGTAGAATTGCATGCAAACCGATGGACTAATTCCCTAATATCATCAATCTTGTATCCAATGACATTCTTATGTGTTTTCAATACCTCAATCAGCTTTTTCGGTTTCGCATTGCTCAGATTAGCATTAATGATCACAGGATAAGTAGAGTTTTCGCCAAGGAATTCATACAGTGTGGATGGAAGAGGCTTAAGTTCTACTTGTGGTGTGAGGTGTGAGGTCAAAATCTCCATCTCTTTATCCTCAAAATCCTCCCGATCTTATTAAGATGAGTTTGTTACAGTGCTCCTTCTAGTGCTATTGATTTGAGACTATCAATCCTACAACAAACATCAAAATGTAAGGTTGTTTAATGCTTTTGAAAGGTCAAATTCAATTTTGTCGTTTCCAAATGCAAGTGAGAGTTTGTGGTTCTTGACATCTATCATTGCTCCTGCAGTAGCCAAGAAAGGTCTCCCCAAAATGAGTGGAATACATGGGTCTTCATCCATGTCTAGTACTACAAAATCTGCAGGAATAATAAAATTTCCCACCTGCACTGGTACATCTTCTAAGATTCCCAAAGGATATCTAATGGAGCGATCAGCTAACTGCAAGGCCATAGTAGTTAGTTTCATTTCTCCCAAATCCAATTTCTTGCATATGGAAAGAGGTATCAGATTTACACTGGCGCCCAAATCGCAAAAAACCTTATCAAAATTTAAGTCATTAATTATGCAAGGTATAGAAAAGCTACCCGGATCATTTAGTTTGGGAGGTACCATGTTCTTAATTAATGCGCTGCACTCCTCAGTAAGAGCCACTGTTACATGCTCCTCGACTTTTCTTTTATTTGTTAAGACGTCCTTCAAGAACTTGGAGTATGTGGGCATTTGTTGAAGAGCTTCTGTAAAAGGTATATTGATATATAGCTTCCTAATTACCTCAAGGAACTTACCAAATTGTTCATCCAATTTTTCCTTAATCAGCCTTTGAGGGAACGGGATAGGGGGCTTATATGTTCTTGGTTCCCTATTCGACATGCCTGTGTCGCTCTAAGACAGCCGGGCGGTTTGGCGTCATGGAGTTACCCGACACGGGTGTGTTACCGACACGCTGTGTCTGCTTTCCCTCAGGCGTGTTGAACAACATGCCTTGGGTCAGGGTGTGTTGTCGGCTTCCTTTGCTATTCAGCCCAGGCGTGCTGTCTTCTTCCAACTCTGACACGCTCGTGTCAGAGGCTACTTGTTGAGCTCTGTCTCCTTCTAAAATCCTTCCACTTCTCAAACTTATAGAATTACAATGCTCTACGGGTTTATCAATTTCAGAAATCAAGGCCCTTGATCCGAAATCAATTGGGAAATTTGATTTTCCAGCATTCTTGTGTCATTAGTCAAATTATCAACCTTGCTTCCCAATTGCTTGATTGCCTCGGTATTATTTTGATGTTGCCGATTTGATTCTACAATATGCTGTCGAAATTCATCATTTATCTTCCCTTGACACGTAATAAAATTTTCCATCATCTTTTCTAAGCTCGACTTGGGTCCTGGCTGAAATCACGAAGGTGCTCCAAAATTGTTCAGTCCAGAAGAATTTTGATTTGCTCTATACGAAAAGTTGGGATGATTCCTCCAACCGGGATTGTACGTGTTTGAGTAAGGGTTGCCACCATTAGGCTTCTGATTAAAATTATTTAGCGCATCCACTTGCTCAATCCCAGCTCCTTCAGATGGTGCGTGTAGGATTTGGCAATTCATCGCTACATGTCCTGTTACACCACAGATCTCGCAAGTGACATTAGATGAGTTTACAGCTGATACATTAAAATGTTCGAGCTTTTGAGTTAACGCATCGACTTTTGCACTGAGTAAATCAATGGTACTTACCTCAAACTTACCTGGCATTTTAGTTTGATATCCTCGCTCAGAGCCCATTGGTGAGAATTCATTGCCACATTCTCGATGATCTCAAAAGCTTCATCCAATGTTTTGTTCATAAGAGCTCCTCCCGCAGCAGAATCAAGAGAAACTTTAGTAGCATACGATTCCATTGTAGAAAGTATGAACAATGAGCCACTTCTCCCATGATGAGGGCATTGTCAGAGTAATCCCTTAAATCTGTCCCCAGCTTCAAATAATGTTTCTCCATCCTTCAAGAAAATTCGTGATTTAATAACGAAGACTTGCAGTTTCTTTGGAGTGGAAAATACTTGTCTAAGAATCTTTGCTCCAGTGATCCTGTAGTTATACAATCATTGGAAGAGAGTGTAGCAAGCTCTAGCTTTGTCCCGCAATGAGAAAGGAAACAAGCGCAGTCTAATAGCATCAGCTGAGGCTCCATTCAGTTTTAAAGTTTCGCAAAATTCCAAAAATACTTCCAAGTGTAGATTTGGATCTTCAGTGAGTGCTCCTCCGAATTGATGCTGTTGGACCATGGATAGTAGAGCCGGTTTTAATTCAAAATTGTTCGCTTCAATAGGGGGTCTTCTAATACTCGATCTCAATCCCCTTGTACTAGGTGATGCATAATCCCTTAGAGGTTTATTCTCATTCTGATCAGCCATGTTGGAGGTCAGATTTTCTTCCTGTCGTTGCTGAAATCGTCTTCTAGCAAGGAACGTTCTCTCTATCTCAGGATCAATATCGATGATTTCCCTATTAAATCTGTGCATGCAACGACAAGAGAGGCTCCCAAAACAAGAATTCAGAATATACAAAAAGAAAGAAAGAAAAAAAAACAAAAACAGAAATCTAGATTAACTAAATCACGCTCAATTCAATATTGAGTGCCAATCCCCGGCAACGGCACCAAAAACTTGTTACGGGATGTCGTTGTAGTATAGTGGTAAGTATTCCCGCCTGTCACGCGGGTGACCCGGGTTCGATCCCCGGCAACGGCGCCAAAAACTTGATGTGTTATTTTCCGCAAGTGCACGGTTGTTGTCAAGTAATAAAAATATCGATCCCACAGGGATTGGAACAATTACCGAATGATAGTGATACCAAGTTATCTAGTAAATCAATTTATGGTTAAAGCAAAGAAACTGAGCAGTCAATAACAACGAATGAGAAGAACGAGCTAAAAGTCAAGAGTTGAGGAGAATCTCAGGATATGAGTTTCACCACGTCGACGATTTATAAGGTGATTTAATTCTTTCCTAACCTTATTAGATTTGTTTTGATGGAACCTATCCTAAGGTAAATCAATGGCCCCTTTCGAGGTCTCGTTAATCGTACCTATCAAACTCAATTTACATCGGTGTTCGAGCATAGGGATCATAATCACCTAAGAGGACTCGTCACGAGACCCCGCAAACCTCCTCCTATGTCTTACCTCCACATTTGGTAAAAGCTGGATTTGATAGATCCATTAAGTTCATGAGAGTTCCTCTAGAGTCAAATTTCCTCTTCACGGTAGGTTTGCACACGGGACCATAATCAGCTAAGAGGACCTGTCACGAGACCCCCGCAAGCCCTCGTAGATACACTACCGCTACTAGTACGAGTTATTCCCTAGTTGGTTCTGGCTTTCGGGAACTCGGGTTCACTGTTAGGTACTTCCCCTTTTGCTCCTTAGGTTTATCAATAAGAATCCAAAAGAACCAGATCAAAATAAACAATAGTTCAGGTAGTATAGATTATATCATCCGTCATAAATCGTCAAGGGCTACTCCCCCATCCTAAGATTATAGGATACTACTCCATAGTCTGACAAGAATTACTAGAGAAAGAAATTACGATACTGGGTGCCATCTCCTTCTTCTGTCGACTCCTTCTCTTTGTCTTCTTTGTCGTCGATCTCTGACCACCCGCCGTCCTCCCCTCTTAGGGTTAGAATATCTTCTCTTTTATAGCTTTGGCCTCCTCTTCAATTAAGGCAATAGATTCCCTACAGATTTCCGACGAAGATCCTGATTGCTCGCAGAAAAGGAATCCTGGAATCAGGCCAACACGCCCGTGCCACATGAGGGCACTGGCGTGTCGCGCATTTCCCACCGAGCGTGTTGCGCTTGAACCGGGGCGTGTCGACTGCTGGAACCCTGACACAGGCGTGTCGATCTTTGAACTAGGGCGTGTCGGAGCTGAACTGGGGCGTGTCGGCTGCTGGCTCTCATGACACGGGCATGTCAATCGGTGAGCCAGGGCGTGTTGGTTGCTGGCTCTCATGACACGGGCGTGTTGATTTCTAACACGCCTGTGTTATTTTGATACGCCTATTTCTTCGCCCTGTTAACACAAAAACACCCAAAAGCAGTCTCTTCGTCCAAAATATGCTAAACTTTAACTGAATCATGATAAAATACATGCTTAGGATATGAAATGTGATAGAATGCATGTATATGGAGTAGTGAAAACATAGCATGATTTACACACATCAACCAGTCGACTGATTGAGTGCTCATGCAGTCAAGTTGATTAAGGTGCTCGACACTTAGACTCGGTGCTCGAGCAATCAACTGTTGTGAAGAAGCAGTCGATTGATCAAGGGGTTGAGGTGCTCAGGCGACTATGGCGACTCAGGAAGTTGAGAAACAATACTCCGAAAAAGCAATTGACTGTTGTGATGGAGCAATTGACTGACTTTAAGTAGACATAACACAGAATGTTTCTGAGTCGACTGATGACTCATGTCAGTCGACCAATGGCTTAGGCAGTCAACTGATAACTATGAGTAATCGACTGATCGATTGAAATTCGACGTGGATTAAGCTGTTGTGAAACAATGAATAAGCGATTAGTTGATTGATGGCTTAGGCAATCGACTCATGTTAGTCCAAGAATGTTGTTTTTCGTATTTGATACCGCTGTGACCTAATTTAGGGATTAAGATGAAGAAGTTCATGCGTGAAACACTGACTGAACCGGTGGAACCCGACCCGAGGGGGAGGGGGGGGGGTCGACTGAGCCGACAGGGTGAAAGTACAGGATCAAGAAGATAAGATCTAGGACTAAAAGAAGACCAGAGGAGCGACCCAGGATATAAGTCAGGAGTCCTGCTCGGTAAGTGGGTCGGGGATTGACTCGGAGAGTTATGAAAAGTAGGGGCACCGGGTCTCATAGTCAGAGTGAGTTTAAGTATTAGCCTGGCAAGGTAAAATGGATAATGTACACCTTGGTCTGAATGAATGAGGAGGGTTTGATTGAGACAGAGATAGAGTGAAGATTAGATTCAGTGAATGAAGAGAGGATGAAAAGTACGGGCAAAATATTTTCCGAGACAGTAATTTACGAGAGTTTATTATTGTTAGTGAAAGCCCTAGAGTCAATCATGTGATGATTGTTGTATGGACTTTATTGTATCATATTCATATTTATAAATGCATGGTTATTATATTTACTTGTATTGGTGCCAAATAAATAAATATAATAATGTTCTTGAGTAGTAGGTTCTTATCTATATCAATCGATTGGTTGAATCGATAATGAGATGATATAGAGAACACTACTCTTAATCATTCCTAGTCGAGTATTAACATTCAGGGACAATGTTAATGCGTAGAGACTAGCATATAGGTCAACACGATGACTTGATCTCACAAGTCATGGATATGAGATATCAAGTTGACACATGGGTATGCATTGGAGAATGTATACTGAATGACCCGCCATGAGAAAGTATCATGGATTGTTATATGAGTGTCATATACTTTCTCATGTGGCTATTAGTATGACTATTAGTCCGTAGACCTGAAGTCACCATGGTTCCCTACATAAAGAGTTGCATACTTTGACTTCGTCAAACGTCACCCGTAAATGGGTGGACTATAAAGGCGATTACTGGGTATGTAACAAATTATGCGGAGGGATGTGAGTGATGTAGATGGGATCTATCCCTCCTATATGACGGGGGTGACATCAATATTCTTGATAGAGTGAGACCACGAAGTGCATGGCCATGCCCAAATGAGTCAATATGAGATATTGAGCTCATTTGATTAGAGTGAGTCTACTTGGAGTTCAAGATATAGATAGTACCGAGGATGACACGGTCTATGCCTCAATTGGTCAATCTAGATGTCAATGATAGAGGGACATTGTCACATATTGTGAGAGTCACAATTAGTAGTCACAAAGGTGATGTTGGAGCTCAACATTCTTGTACTTTGGGTAGCAATGATGTGTTGCTAGATACCGCTCATTGCTTATGTTCCTAAATCGGTTTAGGGACATTGCCAACGTTACAAGAACCTATAGGGTCACACACATAAGAGCAATTAGATGGAGATTAGGTCCATATGATGAACCATGAGGATTAGGTTCATGGGATGAACCAAATTGGATTAAGAGTAATCCAAATTAGACTAATTGAGTTAGACTCAAGTTGATTCAAGTGTTGAATGAGTCTAATTTATATTTGATTCATCAAATCAATTTAAATTAATGAATAGAGATTTATTAAATTAAATTGACTTGAATCAAATGGTTGGATTTGATCAACCATGGGAGATAAGAGGTCAAGTTTGACTTGACTTGAGAGGGAAGATGAAAGGTCAAGTTTGACTTGACCAAATGTCATGTCATGATGATGAATTGGCATGGACGGCCAATGATGATGCTCCACATCATCATTGACTTTGTCATGTGGTGCCACCTCATGAGGGAGACCAAGGGTCATGGGAGTTACATGCATGCATGTAACCCCCTCTCCATGAAGTGGCCGACCAACCCCATTAGATGTGGGAATTCATTTTGGGAAGTTACACAACTTCATCTTCCTCCTTGGATCACCCTCTCAAGCTCTCCCAACCTCCTTGGCCGAAATTCCTAAAGGGTTCTAGCACACTCTAAGGTATTTTTCTCCACCTATTGCTTGTGTGGATACCAATAGAGGAGTGTGCACTTGACACTCTCGAGTTTCGACGAACCTTTTGGACGAGCAGGATTTGCGAAGGGCGTCGCATCGAGGGTAACTTCTTATCATGTAGATCTAGAGTAGATCTAAAGGTATTAAACACATACATGTTAGTTTTATATTTTATACTTTGCACGGATCTGTGGTCGGGGCTTCCGAGGTTTTCGCAACGCAAAAAAAGCGGTTTTTGTGGCTCGAAAAACCCAACAATTATATGATATAACAAACTAGGACCCCATGGAATATTCATGAGAGTTTTCATCCCTTATACTCCTAACAGAATTACTCTTCAGGGAGGAGGAGCCTTCCACGTGGATGGTGTGAGGCCAGTTCGTTACAGCACAAGGAGCAAGGAAAGAGAAGGAGGATAAGAAGAAGGGGGGAGTAGATAGAGGGGACTTCTTCATTTTTTTCTTCATCTTCTTCTACGGTTTTCCTCTTTTAGAATTGGGACAAGACCATTACTGCTAATTCCATAGCAAAGAGGAGGGGACATCATTGAAGAGGAGAGAGACCTTACATCGGAGAAGGAGGAGATTCAAGAAAGAGGAGGAGAATAGAGGGGAAGCGGGGAGCAATTCATACTCTATCTCTTTATATTGTACATCGTTGAAGTTGTAAGGGGTTTCCTCCACCTCAAAAAATATTTTCAAGAAGGAGAAGTTTCATTGTAAAAGTACTTTGGCACTGCAGCTCATTATAGAGCTCACCCCGTGGAGAAAGAATTAGAATTCCGAACCACATTAAACCTTGTGTCTCTGTTCTTTGTATTGTTTTTCTCATCATTTAAATCATTTTCTACTACTATTACAGGCGGAGAGAACCCTGAACCTCTTGGATGCTCTTTCACATTAAAAGGAGGTGAGAAAATCTGCATACACCTGCATCAGTTGGCGCCGTCTGTGGGAACTTTGTTGAGCAAGGCGTCAAGATGCCATTGGATGAAATACAACATCCAACGACCTCTTCTGTTGAAGAGAGCCCCATCACACTGCTACCAACATAGTTACAGGCCATGGTGGATGTCGTTGTGGCCGATGCTCTGGCTAAGGAAAGGAGAAGGGTGGGGTATCTTCTTCTCCATTCTGGTGAGCCCTCTCCTTGAGAACCGATACTAGAAGTACCTCCTCAAGCCCGTCCCATTACTCTACATCAAGCTGAAGTTTTGCCAGGTGAAGTACCTGGAGGGAGGATATATCAACCTCCTATACCCGTGACACAAATAAGGCGAGAAGAGCAAGGAGAAAGTCAGTCCACTAGGGCTCCATAAGTTTATAAACCTAGCCCATTTACCGTTGACATTTTTTCTGAGCTGCCACCTCCATATTTCAGAAATCCCTAGGTGGAGAAGTATGATGACACGACTGATCCAGAAGAACATCTGTCACAATTTATAGGAGCTTCTTCTCTTCATTGTTATACAGATGCCCTTAAGTGCCGAGTTTTTCGCACCACATTAACAGGCTCAGCACAGAGACAGTTTGGTGCTCTGTCTCCCGAATCCATCACCTGCTTTGCAGACCTTAAGGGAGTTTTCCACCAAGAATTTGCTAGCTATAAGACTTATAAGCATGATGCTTCAATTTTACTGCATATCAAGCAATAACCCTCAGAATCTTTCAGAGGTTATCTTCATCAGTTCACCACAACTGCTAGGAATATCTCTTCCACAGGGTCAGATATTCTGAGGGTGGCCATCTCTCATGGGTTGAGAGAAGGACCTTTTCTCAGCTCCTTATTGAGAAAATCAGCGACCAACTACGAAGAATTGCTAAGTCGCACTGAAGAATACATAAATGAGGAAGAGTGGTTGAAAGTTAGGTGAGCTAAACAGATGTCTATAGCAGCCCCAGCGGAAAGAAGTCGTCCTGCAGCCCCTCGAGCACCTCCCCGAAGAAAGTATATTAAGCCTTTCATACCAGAAGCCCCTAGACCCCGATTATTACTGCCAGGGGCTCATCTGGCACCTCCCTTATAGATCATGGCCATCGATGCCATCCCTCCTCCGCGGACATGGAAGGAGCGAGAAATGGAGGCATATGATCAGCAGGGTGTTCTTTAGTGCCCAACTGGATATCGAGGAGTTCCTCGAAATCCTCCCACCCCTTATTTCTACCAGTACCATATGGAATATGGCCATACCAGTAACCGATGTTTCAAATTGGAAGAGGATTTAGAGCGCATTCGAGCCACTTATCTGCAGTTGCAGCCTCAGACGATAGGATCGACAAGAAGGGCCCGTCGACCCAATATGGCTCGCCCGAGATCCTACAACGGAAGGCCTCAAGCTCCTCTCCTGCCGGGCCAGCAAATACCTGCTCAGGAGGGCACTTCGCAAGGAGGATCAGCAGGCGTAGACCCTTCTGTTGCCTCGAATGACATCCCCACTCAGGGAGTTATTCATGTTATTGTAGGAGGACCCATTGATGGAGACTCCAATAGGGCCCGAAAGTCATATGCCCACCTCATGGAAAGTTTGGCCATTGGGACAGAGAAAGCCATCCAAAGTGCGTTACAAATATATTTCGGACCTGAAGATCTGAGGGTTGTCCTGTTACCTCATACTGATGCTCGGGTAATTCAGATTTCTTTAGCCAACTATGAGATAACCCGAGTCCTAGTTGACTCAGGAAGTTCAGTCAATATTCTTTTCCAGGAAGCATTCGGGCAGATGCAGCTTGGAAATGTGCAATTGAAGGATGTGGCTACTCCTTTATTTGGATTCACGGGACACATGGTGCATCCCGTGAGACAAATCTTCTTGCCTCTCACTCTGGGTGCAAAACCTAGCCAAAAAATTAATATTACTCCTTTTCTCATAGTGGATGCTCCATCCACTTATAATGCTATTTTGGGTCATCCTTTTTTGTCCATTTTTCAGGCGGTAGCCTCCCCTTACCATCAAAAGGTAAATTTCCTAGTCGGACAACTGATCGGGGAAGCACGGGGAAAGCAGAAGACGGCTCGGAGTTGTTATGTGCAAATGGTAAGGGACGATAAGAAGAAAGCAAGGGTGGATGACCCTAAAGGGAAAGCTGTTGTCACCTATGATGTCTACGTGCTGGAAGAGTCCCCACCTAGAGCTGAAAAATGGAAGAAGGTGAACCTGTGAAGATAACTTCTGGAAAGGTCACTCGGGTGACCAAGCAACTGGAGACGAAGGAAGAACTTGTGAACTGCTTGCGTAAGAATGAAGATATCTTCGCCAAGGATGTGCATGACCTCACAGGGATAGACCCTAAAGTTGCCGAGCACCATCTTAACATCACTCGGGGAGTCCGACCCGTCCAGCAGAAAAGGTGACACTTCGAGCCTGAGAAGAATAAAGTCATTGCTGAGGAAGTAGATAAATTATTGTAGGTTGGTCATGTTAAAGAAATTCAATTCCCTGAGTGGGTGTCTAATGTAGTTCTGGTCCCCAAGTCCTCTGGGTAGTGGAGGATGTGTATTGACTTTTGTGATTTGAATAAAGAGTGCCCTAAAAACTGCTACCCCTTACCTCGTATTGATCAGTTAGTCGACTCTACTATGGGGTATGAAGTTGTATCTCTTATGGATGCTTACCAGGGGTATCATCAAATCCCACTAGCTAAGGATGATCATAAGCGTGTCAGTTTCGTAACGTTAGGAGGGTTGTATGCTTATGTAGTCATGCCCTTTAGGTTGAAAAATGCTGGAGCTACTTATCAACATCTCATGGACAGAATTTTTGCAGAACAAAAAGCAAGAATGTGGAAGTATATATTGATGACATTCTCGTCAAATCAAAAACCATTCGGGATCTAGTTACGGATTTGGAAGAGACTTTCTCCACCCTTAGGTGGTACAACATGAAGTTAAATCCCAAGAAGTGTCTGTTCGGGGTGAAGAGTGGAAATTTTCTGGGATATATTGTGACAAAAAAGGGATTACAAGCCAATCGAGAGAAAGTACAAGCATTGTGCAACATGAAATCACCTACTAATCTACGGGAGACTCAAAAGTTAGTGGGAAGAATAGTTTCCTTGTCTCATTTTATAGCCAGATCGGCAGACAGAGTTACCCTTTTTTCGGATTCTGCGCAAGGTCACTCGGTTCCAGTGGGATGATCAATGTGAGTAAGTTTTCCAAGAACTAAAGAAGTATTTAGATGAACTACCTCTGCTAGCCAAACCAATCTCCGGAGAACCACTGTGGATGTATTTAGCAGTTTCAGAAGGAGCTATTAGTTCAGTGTTGTTGAAGCAGGAAGGTTCTCAACAGCAGCCCATTTATTATACCAGTCATATCTTGAAAGGAGTAGAGTCACGGTACACTGAATTGGAGAAATTGGCATACATCCTAGTTCTAACGGCTCGTAAATTGAGGCCTTATTTCCTAGCGCATCCGGTCAACATCTTGACTCACAACGAATTAGGTAAAGTGGTTACCAAACCCAATTT
Organism: Wurfbainia villosa; assembly: GCA_025175895.1. NCBI lineage: Eukaryota > Viridiplantae > Streptophyta > Magnoliopsida > Zingiberales > Zingiberaceae > Wurfbainia > Wurfbainia villosa. The sequence continues at coordinate 62,101,496 of CM045995.1, read as the reverse complement.
TTTAGGAAGGTTAGCTAAGTGGGTTGTGGAGCTAAGTGAATATGACATCCACTACCATCCTCGAACTGCTGTTAAGGCTCAATCGTTAGCTGATTTCCTAGCAGAGGTACCCGCAGTGTTGGAGAATAGTTCGGCCAAAGAAGAAGAAGGGAAGAAGGTATGGAATGTTTTTATAGATGGGTCTTCTGGATCGACAGGCAGCGGAGTAGGGGTGTTGTTGGTATATCCTGAAGAGGAAGAAACCCGTATATCCGTTCGCCTCGGATACTAGGCATCCAACAATGAGGCAGAGTATGAGGCCATCTTGGCCGGATTGCAGACAACCAAAGCTGTTGGGGCAACCTCAATTATCATGCATTCAGATTCCCAGTTAGATGTGTCGTAACTTTAGGGTGCATTTACTATTCGAGAAGAAAGATTATAGAAATATATGATAACTTTTGAAAAAGAAAAAGCTCATTTCCAAGAGGTCATCTTGCAATAGATTTCAAGAGAAAACAACCGAAAGGCGGATGAATTGGCTTGGCTAGCTAGTGTCCTAGAAGGGATGAGACAACAAGGCTCTGTTTGCATGGAAGTTCGCAACTCCTTGGCAGTATGTAATGTGGAAGAGGTGGCACCAGGAACTGATCAGATCCACGATTGGAGAACTGATATTATGACATATTTACAGCAAGGGAAGGTTCCTGATGAAAGAGGAACAACATCTAGCTTGGTGACTAGAGCGAAACGATTCACAATTGTTGATGGAATTCTGTATAAGATGTCTTTTGGGCGCTCTCTATAAAGGAATATGCCGAATGGGTGCTTTGAGAAATACACAAAGAATGTTGCAGTAATCATTTGGGAGGAAGAGCTTTGGCAAGGAAAGTACTGCTGGTTGAATATTTTTGGCCAACTCTTCATCAAGATGCAACCCGTCTGGTGCAAGCTTGTTCGACCTATCAGAAACACAGCAAACGATCTGAGCGACCAGCCGAGTTGATGAGGGTTGTAGTTGCTTCTTGCCCTTTTGATCAGTGGGGAATAAATACAGTGGGTTCTATGCCTACTACACCTTTACAGAAGAAGTTTCTATTGGTAGAAGTGAATTACTTTTCTAAATGGGTAGAAGCTGAACCTTTAGCTAAAATCACAGAAAATGTAGTAATACAGTTTCTGTGGAAGAGCATTATATGCCGGTATGGAATCCCACGAAGGTTAGTAAGCGATAATGGGTGACAATTTCAGGGTAAAAAGATTAGAGAGTGGTGTCGAAAGCCTCAATATTCAGCAAGCTTTCACCTCAGTAGCTCACCCTCAGGCTAATGGTCAGGTGGAGGTAACTAACAGAATCCTCATTCAGGGATTGAAGACTAAACTGGGCGCTCAGAGAGGAAATTGTGTAGATGAATTGCTTGGGATTCTATGGGCCTACCGAACTACTCCCAAAACGGCTATGGGGGAAACTCTGTTTAACTTGGTGTATGGAAGCGAAGCAGTTATTCCGGTAGAAGCCATCTTGAGCAGTGCCCGAATCGAAGCCTATGAGCCAGAACAGAAACAGATAATAGTCGATTGCTCTGGGTCGATGGCACTCGACTGGTGCTCGATCAGTGTTCGACTGATGGCTTTCTGGCCTAACAGTTGACTACTAGGATTTGACAGTCGACTACCAAGGGACGACAATCAACTGTTGAAGGTGGTCGCGGGCACATAAGGTTTAAAAGTCAACTAATCGCCTGGATCACTCAACTGATGACTCTATTAGTTGACTGATGGGCATGATCAGTTGACTAATCAGGGAGCCATTGGCTGGATGCCAATGTGGATGAAGCCGGAGGGTATCGAGCTCGCAGCAATGATCGATGGTCGCATCTTGATCGCCGCGTCCAACGGGAAGAATGGTATCTTCCCTATAAGAAGAGGCCTTGGGTGCTCTTGGGAGGCTAATGCTTAACTCCTAAGCTTCTCCCAAGTGCCCAACACGTTTTAACACTCCTCTTCTTGTGTTTATTTCAATCTTATTGTAAGAGAGAGTGATTTGTGTAAGAAGGTTTATCTCCACCTTGAAGGAGAGCCATGTTACATAATCTTGCTAGCGTTTGTTTTCTTTTTAATTGTTGTATTTGCTTAATTGTCTTTATTGTTAGTATTTCCACTGCACTAACTTTGATTGTAGACCATTAAGATGCGAGAGAATTCCATCGTACACATCGAGGGCTACTCACCCCCCTCTAGCCGAGCCACAATCCTCCAACAATTTGATCCTGGTAGCCTGCCACTTCTTGTAAGATGGAATTCTCTCTGTCAATAGGGGAAGGGGCATTTTCATTTTCTTGCTGGGCGCCCTAAAGAGCGGATATGATTTTAGCATCCCTCCATTGCTGATCTTGGAGGGCAGCAATAGTCTCCGCATCCTTCTGCTTTTGAGAACGGGCTTCGACCATTTGATTCTGGCAACGAGCCAATTCTTGTAACAAATAGCTCTCTCTTTCTTGGGAAGCAGTGTGGTCCTCCATCTGTTGTTGAATCTGTTGCTGCAATTGAGTATGATAATGATATAAGGAGCAGTTCAGCTCCTGATAATTTACCAGAGCCTGAAAATAGAAAACAGGGAGGGATATCATGGTTGTAAATATATGCCAAAGTAGCTGAGAGGCTTACCAGCTCCAGGGTACGATGCAGGCTCTCCATCCTCAGAAGGAGCTCTTCTAAGTTAAGTATTCGAGTATTCCTGTCAGAAGAGGAAGGAGTGGAGGCAACTAGGGGAGTGGACTCACTCATGATGGGTCTGAAGGGGGGCAGCCCGGAGGATTGTTCTAATAACCCCAGAGGGGGAAAGATGACACTCTGGGAAATGGAGGTGGTTCTTGAGGATAAGGGAGATGTCGAAGGGGTAGCAAAAAGAGCCATTGCCAGAAGGCTCAGGGAAGCAAGAGAGGAAGAGGTGGAGGTTGATGGTGGTGGCAGAATGTCAGAAACCACCTGATGGATGATGGAGGAAGGTGAACCACCACGAGAAGGAAAGGAGGGGAAGACAGGGGGATTAAATGTGTCTGATGATATGGGCATAGGTAGAGGAGGTGAAGTTGAAGAAAGATTGGTGGCTGGAGGAGGCACCGTTATTAGTGGTTCTTCATTGGTAGGAGGAAAGGTGCCAGGGTTGAGTTCTAAACTAGGTCAGGGAGAAAGACTTTCCATGCTAGGGGTCGATAGGGAAGATAACGGGAACATGGTCAGAATTTGTGATGGAGAAGATGGAGGAGATGTAGTTGAAACTGGTTCTAATTTTGGGGGAAGTTCAGAAGAAGAAGAAGAATCGAGGGAAGTGATATTCTCTTCCTGTAGACGTTAGCGCACGACTTCTCTCAATTCGACTTGGATCTGTAAAAAAGCAGGGGGGGACCTATGGCCACCCAAAAGTGAAGGGGGAAGGCAGATAGGCTAGGGTTTGGTGATAATGGTGAAGGAGGAAGGGGAGAAGATTGTAACGATTAGGGGTTTACATTGGGTGAAGATGAAACAACTAGAGATGAAGGCGCGGAAGAACGAGGAGAAGAGGTGGATGTTGGAGCAAGGGCGGGGGGTATAGAAGAAGCTGAAACAATGGGGTGGGGATGTTGTGGTAGCAGATGGTTGATTTCCACTTTGCCTGAGCTCCTGATGGTACTCCGCCATCAGTCGTTGAAGAAGAGAGTGCATCTTGGCTTTCAAGAAGCAAGGAGAATAAGGAAGTCGTTTGAAGGAAGCAAGGAAGCTTTTTGCTGGTGGAGAAAGGAGGGAAAGGGATGAAAACTAAAGGGGTGCAAAGATGAAGAAGGGGGAAGGTGAAGAGTCTTATATATGGTTCAAGGTATGCTTATGGTGCTAATTGGGCTTCAGAGCAGGGATGTGGGCCCCAACTAGATTCAGAATCATGACTTGTCATCTTTACGACCCGTTATCAGACGAAACCATCATCCTTGTGCAGTGGCAGAATGGAGGAGTAGGATTTAAGGTACATACACCTGTGAAGAACGACGAAGTAAAAAATAGTTAGTCCGACCTAATGGGGCAACGTCCTAGATCGGGTCATCACATTTTTTGTGGCATGGAATTATCCAGAGCCATCATCCCCGTGCGGTGGTGGAACGGAGGAGTAGGGTTTAAGGTACATACACCTGTGAAGAACGACGGAGTAAAAAATATTTATTTCGACCCGATGGGGCAACGCCCTAGATCGGGTCGTCACAATTTTTATGACATGGAATTATCCAGAACCATCATCCCCGTGCGGTGGCGGAACGAAGGAGTAGGGATTAAGGTACATACACTTGTGAAGAACAGCGGAGTAAAAAATATTTATTCCGACCCGATGGGGCAACGCCCTAGATCGGGTTGTCACATTTTTTATGGCATGGAATTATCCAGAGCCATCATCCCTGTGCGGTGGCAGAACGGAGGAGTAGAGTTTAAGGTACATACACCTGTGAAGAATGGCTGAGTAAAAAATATTTATCCCGACTTGATGGGGCAATGCCCTAGATCGGGTCGTCAAATTTTTTATGGCATGGAATTATCCAGAGCCATCATCCTCGTACGGTGGCGGAACGGAGGAGTAGAGTTTAAGGTAAAAACACCTATGAAGAGCAGCGGAGTAAAAAATTCATTCCGACCTAGCTAAGCAAAGCTCTAGGTCAGGTCGTCACATTTTTATGGCTCAGTATTAGCTAAAGCCATTATCCTCGTGCGGTGGTGGAACGGAGGAGTTGGGTTTCAAGGCACTTATAAAAATAATGGAGAAAAAAATTCAGACCCGACTAAGCGAAGCCTTAAGTCAGGTCATCACAATTCTTTCTGCTTTCCTATAAGTCAAGCAATTATCCCCGTATAGTGCCAGAATGGAGGAGTTGGGTTCAAGGTAGATGCACAGAAGAACAAATGGTGGAGGAAAAAATTTTGACCTGACCAGGCAAAGCCCTAAGTTAGGTCATTACAATTCTTTCTTCTTGCCTGCAAGTCAAGTAATTATCCCCGTATGGTGGCAGAACAGAGGAGTTGGGTTCAAGGTAGATGCACAAAAGAACAAACGACGGAGTAAAAAATTCCGACTTGACCAGGCAAAGCCCTAAGTCAGGTCATCACAATTCTCTCTACTTGCCTGCAAGTCAAGCAATTATCCTCGTATGGTGGCGGAACGGAGTAGTTGGGTTCAAGGTAGATGCACAGAAGAACAAATGGCAGAGTAAAAAATTCTGACTTGACCAGTTGAAGCCCTAAGTCAGGTCATCACAATTCTTTCTGCTTGCCTGCAAATCAAGCAATTATCCTCGTATGGTGGCAGAACAGAGGAGTTGGGTTCAAGGTAGACACACAAAAGAACAAACGACGGAGTAAAAAATTCCGACTTGACCAGGCGAAGCCCTAAGTCTGGTCATCACAATTCTTTCTGCTTGCCTATAAGTCAAGCAATTATCCCCGTGTGGTGGTGGATCGGAAGAGTTGAGTCATCACTCAGCTTTACTATTATTATCCCCGTGTGATGGTGGATCGGAAGAGTTGAGTGTTCACTCAGCTATACTATTATTATCCCCGTGTGGTGGTGGATCGAAAGAGTAGAGTCTTCACTCAGCTATACTATTATTATCCCCGTGTGGTGGTGGATCGAAAGAGTTGAGTCTTCACTCAACTATACTATTATTATCCCCGTGTGGTGGTGGATCAGAAGAGTTGAGTCTTCACTCAGATATACTATTATTATCCCCGTGTGGTGGTGGATCGAAAAAGTTGAGTCTTCACTCAGCTATACTATTATTATTCCCGTGTAGTGGTGGATCGGAAGAGTTGAGTCGTCACTCAACTATACTATTATTATCCCCATGTGGTGGTGGATCGGAAGAGTTGAGTCTTCACTCAGCTATACTATTATTATCCCCGTGTGGTGGTGGATCGGAAGAGTTGAGTCTTCACTCAGCTATACTATTATTATTCCCGTGTGGTGGTGGATCGGAAGAGTTGAGTCTTCATTCATCTCTACTATTATTATTCCCGTGTGGTGGTGGATCGGAAGAGTTGAGTCGTCACTCAACTATACTATTATTATCCCCATGTGGTGGTGGATTGGAAGAGTTGAGTCTTCACTCAGCTATACTATTATTATCCTCGTGTCGTGGTGGATCGGAAGAGTTGAGTCTTCACTCAGCTACACTATTATTATCCCCGTGTGGGGTGGATTGGAAGAGTTGAGTCTTCACTCAGCTATACTATTATTATCCCGGTGTGGTGGTGGATCGGAAGAGTTGAGTATTCACTCAGCTATACTATTATTATTCCTGTGTGGTGGTGCATCGGAACAGTTGAGTATTCACTCAGTTATACTATTATTATCCCCATGTGGAGGTGGATCGAAAAAGTTGAGTCTTCACTCAGCTATACTATTATTATCCCCGTGTGGTGGTGGATAAAAAGAGTTGAGTCTTCACTCAGCTATACTATTATTATCCCCATGTGGTGGTGGATTGGACCAGTTGAGTCTTCACTCAGCTATACTATTATTATCCCGGTGTGGTGGTGGATCGGAAAGTTGAGTCTTCACTGAACTATACTATTATTATCCTCGTGTGGTGGTAGATCAAAAGAGTGGAATCTTTACTCAACTACGTTATTATTATCCCCATGTGGTGGTGGATCGGAAGAGTTGAGTCTTCACTCAACTATATTATTATTATCTTCATGTGGTGGTGGATCGGAAGAGTGGAGTCTTCACTCAACTATGTTATTATTATCCCCGTGTGGTGGTGGATCAGAAGAGTTGAGTCTTCACTCAACTATATTGTTATTATCCTCATGTGATGGTGGATCGGAAGAGTTGAGTCTTCACTCAACCATGTTATTATTATCCCCGTATGGTGATGGATCGAAAGATATGATGGTAGATTGGAAGAGCTAAGTCATTACTCATATGTGTTATTATTACCCTCATATGGGGGTGGATTGAAGGAAGGGGATTTAAAGTTTATCCTTCCGAGATCATACACAAGAGGGATGATAGCTAAGTTGATAGATGAAGCGAAGGGGACATTAATATGGCATTGGTAAGTTCTTGTTTACCGCTGATGCTAGGATACTTTATCCATTTCAGAAGGATCTTCGTTTAGCAAGAAGGGGCATACACAGTTTCTAAAAAAGATTTTTATTAACAAATAGAAGGATTACAAAATGTAGCCTTTTACAAGAAAATGACGAAAGTTAGCTCAGAGAAGAGCTAAGGTGTTTCACAAATTATCTTCTCTGGAAGTGATATTGGGGCTTGTCGGCCACCATACTTGACATTGAGAAGTTGTCTTTGGTAGGATTGTTGCATGAAGTAGTGTTTTGACAAGGACATTTGGGCTATAGCCAACTCTTGGCGCAGGGTGTAGTTGCGAGTGGAAGTTGAATATAGGCGCAGGGTGTAGTTGCGAGTGGAAGCTGACTATAGGCGCTTCCTCAGGTCCATGACCCGTTCTTCCAGTTCTTCTATGCGACATTGCTCTTCGGTCTTTCTAGCGGGAGAAGGAGAGTTGCTGCCCTGCTTTGACATGTCTTCCATGGTGAAGGTGGAGGAAGGGAGAAGCACACTGGCAGAAGTAGGAGAATAGAGGGGTGTGTTGGATGAAGGTAGTGTCGAGGGTTTTTATAGGAAGAAAGGGAGGTATTAATTACTCCTCTTGGGAAACAAAGGTAGTAAATGTAGATAAGATGGGAAGATGTAGGAACAGTAGTAGGGATAGTTGGATGCATTAATGCTGAAGAGACTAGTCGTATTCCGTAGAGATAGGCGGATACGAAGCAGGTCTCATTTGATTCGGATCTAATGATTTTCTAGTGCCATTCGTTAGTGCTGCTATACGGGGTCAACCCTTTGGAGCAGGTCAAGTATTATCCAAGGTGTTCTGATCAGAATACTCGAAGCAATCAAAAGGAAAATAAATAGGACACGTTTAAATATTTCATTCTTTTTATATGAAAAGTAGCAATCACATTAGTTAAACTGTCGTTCATACATGTTTATTATTATTACTATTAGAGCCAACAGAGGACTCCTTTACAGGAGGGGGCACCAGGATGACCCTATGGAAGTTACCCAGTGCCCGGGGTGAAGGAGGCAGAGCTCCGGATGGGGGGAATGGAGGAACCTCATTTGAAGGGACTGGAAGAAAGGCGAGGGCCGGGGGAAGAGGAGGAAGTTCAATTGAGGCCGGGGGATCTCCTACAGTGTACTCCCAAGTCATTGGAGGGTTCCAGACCCGGTTACCAAAGGATGGGAAAGGAGCTCGAAACGACCTTCTCGCGTTGGGAGCTGGTGTACCGACTAGAGCCAGAGGAAGGGGAGGTCGATATGCGGACGTGGTTGTAGATTGAATATTGGAATCATCGGAGGAGCTCGTGTTAAAATAATCTAAGTCAAGGGAGTTGGAGCCTGATCTTATGTCGATGGGGTGTCCTTCAGAAGCCATAGAGGTAACATAAGAAGGAGCAAGACTCCTGGTGGTAATTTATAGAAGGGGTCGGAGATTCATAGTCCTCCTGGGAAAATGAAAGAGAAGGTAAAGGGATGTAATTGCACTAGTTTGGGGAATAATAAAAGTATTAATCCCGAAATGAGTGATTGCATCCCTATCTAGGTAAGGAAAGGTGATCTAGTTCAATAAATCATAGCCCATCTCCACCACGCGGGAAGTGACTCTGAACCGGGGGGGGGGGATAGTTTTTATTCCCACCCGAATGAATCCCTGGGTGGGAGAAAATAACAATCGACTGATACTATGGAGGATAGGCGATCCTGGGTGATATAAGAGAGATGTTTAATTCATTATAACGAAAAGGGAAGAACAAGACTGACCCTCAAATGTTTCTCATTGATAATAGTTGCCAATACATTATGGGGAATACCAAAATTACAGTTCAAAGATATCTGGGGGCAGTTAGCTAGGGCAACCTCGGGATCCAGGTGGCTTGTATCTGCACCTAGTGAAGGGTAGCCCTTGGCAGCATTCAGAGTGAAAGATCCTTTAAAGCCCAGGATGAATAATTGCACTCCCTTCCTGGCATATTGCATCTTCAAGTCCTCTTCCTGCTCTTTCCACTGGGCCTGATATTCAGATAGTTGGGCAACTACGGTGTCTCTACCTTTAGCCGCTGCTACAACTTACTGACCCAAGGAAGCCAGGGCTTCAAACTGCTCCCTCTGAAATTCCTGCTGTTGTTCTGTAATTGTAGCCAGCATCCTAGGAAGAGTGAAGATAATCAAAGAGGAGTTCTCCAATTGTTGTCGTAGGGCGTCAGAGTGGCTTCCAATGCTTGGTTCTTTTCTTGAATTTGAAGGAGAGCCGCTGAAGATTATGAAGTTTGGGTCTCTGCCTTTTTAAGCTGCACTCTATGCTCCATTAGTTCCTGGGTAAGGAGATCAACCTGTTGGAGCTGCCTGGATTGCAGAAATAGCTATTGGTGGAGGTCAACATTCTTTTTCAAAAGTTCTTTTTCACTCTGAGCCATCGCTAGTTGCGTCATCAAATCCTCGCATTGCATGGTCAGAGTGGCCTCCTTTTGTTTGCTCTCAGCCAATTGTTGAGTCAATTTTATGTTGGGGCAGGGCACCAGATAATCGAACCTATGTTTTGATTATGGAAAAGACACAAAGTTAAGTTTACATCGTTATCTCATGAGCTAAATCGAGTGTGCAGAAAAGTACTAAAGCTGGAGCTGAAGGCTAGCGACACCCGGAGGAAGCCACGGTGGTCGGGCGACACTCGAGTGACTTCGAAGGGAGCCGAAGGAATCGAGTGGAAGGCCGAAAGCGAGAGCTACAAAGTAAGTATCGAGGTAAGCTCGTGTGAGTGAGAGATGGTAAGGTCGTGTCCTCTGTACGGGGACGACCATAGGTGGCGATCCGACTAAGACTTCCTGTGGAAGGTCTAGGTCAAGATCGGACGGTTAGAAACCGTCGCATTTACCATTTTCCGTGCTAATCGATCTCTTACTGCAGGGAAGTGGCCAGGCTGGTAGTCGACTGCTGGACATTGGGCAGTCGATTGATGCTCATCAGTTGACTGATGGGAGGCATCAGTCGACTGATGGTGACGAATCAACCTTTGCGCTAGGTCAAAATGGATAACGTTTGTTGCGGCCACTTCACGATAAAATTTATTACCACTTCATGATCTGTTCCAAATTCTGAGGAAACATATTCTGAGGACAAACTCTATAAAAGGGGGGAGGATTCCAACCCAAAGTATCATCAAGATTATTCTTAAGTGCTCATACAACGCCAAAGCTCCAACACCGTCATAACGTCGACGCGCGCCAAGCTTCCATCTTCTTCGTCGGCAGAAGCAGCAAGTAATATCTTTTGTTATTATATTCTTTGTTTTAATCGTAACGAGGTGAGGTACGCTTGTTGCCTCATCCTCGTACTTGTGGTTTTGTAATCGTTGTCTCCTACCTCCAATGAGAAGGAGATGTTATAGTGCTTTGCCCTCCGTACGTGGTATAGGACCGTTAGGGCCTTGGAGTAGCAACCGCTGGGTTATGAACCAAGTAAAAATAAACTTGTCTCTTTAGTTTTCTGTTGTGCTTACTCGTATATCAAACAAACGAAACGAAAAGATTTACGCTCGCTATTCACCCCCCCCTTTAGCGACGCTTCTCGATCCAACATTTTATCTACTGAGCAAGGGAGGCAGTGTGGTGGGCAACCATGGTAGACTGATAGTTTACTATGTTAGGAGTCATCTCGTTGCAAGTAGTAACTACTTGGAGAGGAAAACAAGGTGTTACAAGAATAAGCACTAGAATATATTAAATGTGAAGAAAACAAGAACCTGCCTCAGTCAAGAGCTTGCACAGGCGTTTATAGGGGCCTTGTAGATGGGATTGATTGAAGAGTTGTACTTCCTCTGTGCTGCGGATCTTAAGAGAGGATCCCAAAGAAGTAGGCGGAGGATTTAAGGGGGGATATCCCCCCTAATAAAAAAGGCTCTTCTGTAGATACGTGCAGAGCAAAAGAGTCCCTGGTAGGAATAGGATGGTATGAAGAATGTACATTTGTACAATCAAGAAGAGGAGGAGAAGAGGTAGGAGAGTTGATTCTCCTACTAGGTTGAGATGGGGAGGAATGAAGAGAAGGGGAAGGAGAAAGTTCTTCTGGAGGGGAGGGGGAAGGATTAAACGAGCAACCTTCTCCTCTGGGGGCTCAGAAATGACTAGGCGTCGGTGCCTAGTTAGTTTTAGAGTGGGAGGAAGAAGATACAGGAAGGGTAGAGGAACTGGGGGCACCCTCTTTACAGGAGTGAAGCCTCCTGCGAGGAGAGGAAGGAACAATAGAAGATTTACCCCTAGCTCATTTCTTTGAGGGTTTCTTCTTCATAGAAATAATTTTTTTCCCACTGATTCTGGCATCTTGCATCATGTTATCTGTGACACCAACCAGTGAAAATAATGATTAATAGTCATAAAGGGTGGGGTATGCGGTGCGTTAAGGTGGAAATAGTATCCTACCTATGACGGCCAGATCAGCCAAGGGGAAAGGAGATAGCCCATAGCAACTCAAGAGAGGGGGCTTCATCAAGTCATCAGAATTGTAATGACACTCCCTCAGCACTGGAAAGACCTCATGAAAAGAGCTTTGAGCCCTACTCTCTTGAAAAGGGGGCAGATCAGGGAGAGTGGTCTTCTAGGTTTCCGAGTGGGGTATCAGAGTGGGAAGTTGGGCAAAGAAGTATAAATCCTTCTAACCCTTATAAGAGGATGGCATTTTTACGAGAAATTGGCAATCTTGCCGACTGGCGAAGTAGAAAATGCCTTCTTTAGAAGACTTTAGTTGAAAAAGACAGTGGAAAAGTATAGGGGATAGATTAAGGTTTAGATGTTGGAAAACTATTACTACCCCTATTAATATACAGAAGGCATTAGGGGCCAGTTGGTTAATATGTAATCGGTAAAAATATAATATATCAGTGTAAGCAGAAGGTATCGGCAAACATAGACCGTTCAGTAGTTGGTTGGGGAAAAAGAAATAGACACCAGGAGGCAAACGATGGGGGTCTGAAAGAGGTTGCAGTAAAATGACATGGTATGGAGGGATCTATATATTGGTCTTTAGTGGCAAAGAAGGAGCTTTGGGCATTTAGGCGAGTAATGGTTTTTTTGTACCAGGGGATCGACTTAGGGTTTTTCGAGAGGCACTTGAGAAGGAAGAGGAACTCCTAGGTGTCAGGAGTTAGAAGAATCGTCGCCAACAAGAGTCACTGAAGAAGAAATAAGAAGAGTTGAAGCTGGGAAGTTGAAAGGGTTTCATGGAGAATAGCTTACACAGGGTTTTCAATTTTTAAACTTCCTTGCGAAAGAAAGGAGGCGGGGCCCATAGGCCCAATAGGCCGCTCTGGGAGGATATGATAAAGTGAAGGAGGAGGGCTACTTGGATGTAATGGGATCGATAGGGAGGAGGATAGAGAAAAGTGTTTCACTTGGAAAGCCAAACTCAACGCTTCGTTTGACTATTTTTAGGGGGTATCTAATGATACTGCTGTGATCTAATTTAGGGATTAAGATGATGGAACCCAACCTGCCAATCGAGTCGATAGGGTGAAGGTATAGGATCAGGAAGATAAGCTCTAGGACTAAAAGAAGAGTAGAGGAGCGACCAAGGATATAAGTCGGGAGTCCGACTCGGTAAGTGGGTCGGAGATTGACTCGGGGAGTTATGAAAAGCAAGGGCATTGGGTCTCATAGTCAGAGTGAGTTTAAGTATTAGCCTGGCAAGGTAAAATGGGTAATGTACACCTTGGTCTGAATGAATGAGGAGGGTCTGATTGAGACAGAGACAGAGTGAAGATTAGATTCAGTGAAGGAAGAGAGGGTGAAAAGTGTGGGAAAAATATTTCCCGAGACAGTAATTTATGAGAGTTTGTTATATGATATAACAAACTAAGACCCCACGAAATATTCACGAGAGTTTCCATCCCTTATACTCCTAACAGAATTACTCTCCAGGGAGGAGGAGCCTTCCACGTGGACGGTGATGAGGGCAGTTCGTTACAACACAAGGAGCAAGGAAAGAGAAGGAGGATAAGAGGAATGGGGAGCAGATAGAGGGGGGAGGGGACTTCTGTTAGTAATATATGAGAGATGTCCTAAGGCAATTGCCTTATGTTTGAACCATTTATATGATAAATGAAGATTCACTATTTGAGTATATATGTTTTCATGTATTTGATTAGATCTTAAACTCATTTACTGAATGTTCACGATACGATTCACAGCATGAGAGAATTTGTGATTGGATCACAACTAGTGAGTATCTCTACATGTGTAATTGTGATGTATCGAAATTATCCCTAGTCGATGAATTAATGGATTTGGACACCATCAATTCTGTCGAGACTAGCATGAGGTATACTCCTTGGTATATCCAAGCAGCTGATTCTCATTGGCTGGAGACATTGTGATATCCGGAGTTAATCGTGGATGCTAGTTATGGTAACTAGTTCATTAGAGTGATCAGCCGTAAGACTTCATATGGTTCTCTGCATATATAGATATGTCAATGAAGTTCTTACTGTAGCTTAAGTGCGATGTTCCTTTGACTTGCAGTATTCAAGTCATCTTGATCATGGAGACTTATGCTTTAACATCTTAAGCAAACATCTCTAAGGAGATGTGGACCTGGGATGATTGGGTATAAGTAGAAGTGATCGAAGGTGTTTGAATAGCCTATAAAGGATTCACCACTCCTTGCGAGGAGATGTATACCCATGGCCTCTCGTCGGATTGTTACTAAAGTCTTTGGCCAAAGCATTACATGTTTAGAGTAAGGTACTCTTCGATACATGTGCAGTAACTAGAATCTGTAGGACGAGGAAATGATACTTGGGCTAGGTGTGACGTAGTCAATCTAGTGGGGACTGACACTATAGACCATGTCCAGAACTAAGTGGGTATAAGATGAGTGAAAGGAATGAGGCACGATTCATTGTAACTACTAAAGGGTTTCAGAAATAGTTCTGGATCAACCGTTGATCTTTTCGGTTAATTGGGGATCATGATGTACTACTAGGTGCCACTCATGATCGTTCTATAATTAATGGTTAATTATAGATGGCCAATATAAATCGAGAACCTATTTAGTCACACGAACAACGAGTGTAATCCGAAGAATTTAAAACGAGCTTGAGAATGAGATTCTCAGACCGAGAGAAAGTAGGTTTGGTTGGACCAAATATGGAGCGAGCATGAAATCATTTCAGTCGCAATGGAAGCGTGGATGGTGTTTGGGCAATCTCTTGCCGTGATATAGTTTTGATGTGTGTGTCAAAGGGTTTAAGTTAGATTGTTATTATGATTTGATATGTGCATTGGAGTCTTACAGGACGTAGTAATTCGCACATGGAGCCTAGGCGAGTTTCACAACTCATGACTCGGTCCTTGAGTCGGTGAAGGATAGCTTTGTGGAAGCCGTGTGCTTAGAGCATCCGAGGGACTGCTAGACGAGGAGCTTGGAGTGAAGCCGGAGGAAGTAGACTTCAGGGTGAGACGCGAAGGATGGCGCTGCAGAGCCGTGCGCTTGGTGCATCCGAGGGACGTGGCCGGACGAAGATAACTTCGAAGGCGAGGGACTCCGAGAGATGAGAGTGAGCGAATGTAGTTCCTAGGTGAAACTTGGCCATTTGTCTAAGTGTCGGATGAGTTTTCCCGACATCAGTCGACTGCCATGAAATGGCAGTCGATTTCTCTGAGTCGAATGGGTTCGACTAGTGTCCGACTCATGGGCATTTGGCCCAAGCAGTTGACTGCCATGGATTGGTAGTCGACTGCTGTCGACATCAGTCGACTGATGGCACTGTGCACGGGAACAGAATGGAGTCGAGCTCGCGAACACTCGACTGATGGTCCATCAGTCGACTGATGGTCCATCAGTCGACTGATGGTCCATCAGTCGACTGATGGTAAGATCAGTCGACTGATGATGTTGCCGTTGGATGAAATCCAACGTGGAAAGTGACCGTTATTGGGAAATGGCTACTGATCCTGTGTCAACGGGAAGAAACCCTCTTCCTCTATAAAAAGGAAGGGTATGGGGCTTTGGGAGGCTAATGCTTCAACTCTAATCTTCTCCCAAAGTGCCATAAACGTCTTCCCACTCTTCTTACTTGCTTTTACTTCATTCTTATTATAAGAAGAGTGATCTTGATTGTAAAGGTTACCTCCACCTAGCTTGGTGCAAAGGAGAGACCATTAGTGGATTGGTTTTGGCGGAGTGATTCACCGAGGACGAATCAGGGACCGTGGATTAGTGGCGTAGCCGTGAACCACGTTATACTATCTTGTTAGCATTTGTTTTCTTATCATTTCTATTTGCTTGTCTTGCTTTGTTGTTTTCGTTGCGCTAATTAGTCTTGTAGACGAGCAAAATCCACCATTCAACTAAAGAGGGCTATTCACCCCTCTAGTTGGCCGATCGATCCCCTACAAGTGGTATCAGAGCCAAGGAAAGCTTGTCGAGGACTAACCGCCACAACAAGCAAATTCAAGAATGGCCAGCTCAAATATTCACCCACCAAAATTCGAAGGCGAATTCTCTTGGTGGAAAAAGAGAATGGAGGTATTTTTCGAGACCGATTTTGAAATTCTTTTAATCATGGAAAATGGTTTCGAATTGCCTAGGAACGAAAATGGGGAGCCATTGGAGAAATCAAGGTGAAGCAAGAGGCAAAGAGAAGAATACTTGGCAAATTCAAAGGCCAAGCACCACCTCTACTATGTACTCCCTCAACAAGAAGTAAATAGGATAGGGGAGTGTGCTAGCGCCAAGGAAATGTGGGAGAAATTAATACAAATTCATGAAGACACATCCGAGGCGAAATTAGCAAGGAGAGATGTCCTTCGCTCCCAATTATCTAACATCAAACTCGAAAAGGGAGAGAAGGTAAAATCCCTACACTCTAGATTTAAGAAAATTCTAACCGGTTTGACAAGTGTAGGTGAAAAGCTCTCCAACTGGGATATGGTAATGAAGGCCATAGATGCCTTTCCCCGGTCCTCGAGATGGAGCTCCATGGTAGACTCATTTTACATCTCCAAGAACTTAGAAGTGAGCACCTTGGAGGAGTTCTTTTCAACAATGGAACTCCACGAAATGAGGCTTGAAGGAATACAAGAAGAGCCAAGAATCCAACCTTCAAGAGGAGTAGCATTTTTGGCAAATAAGGGGAAGAAGAAGATAGAGATCCCCTCCTCCTCCGATGATGAAGCATCCTCCTCCTCCTCCATGGATAGCACGGAAGAAGCGTATATGGTAAGGAGGGTAAGGCGTGTTTTAAAAGGTTTTCAATTTAATAAATCTAATGATAGGTGGAGAAGACCAAGAGGGAAAGTCATTTGCTACAATTGCCAAGGGGAAGGACATATAAGGGATAATTGTCCTCTCCTAAACAAGAGCAAGGAAGAAAGGAAAAAGAAGGAAGAAAAGAAGAAGAAAAAGGGGAGCAAGAAGAAAAAGGAAGAGGAGAAGAAGGCAAAGGAAAAGGGAAAGGCCAAAGCATTAAAAGCTAGGACTTGGGATGCCCCTTCCTCCTCCTCCTCCTCATCATCCGAGGAAGAAAATGCATTTGTCACCAACTTGGCATTGATGGCATTTGACGACTTGGATTGCTCCTCCTCCGAAAATGAAGGATCAAGTTCAAGTGGAGAGAGCTCAAGTGAAGGGGAAGCCTCCTCTACCTCCGCATCCGAAGAAGAGGACATAAAAACTATGGTAACTAACCTTTCTCCTAGTAAAATAGTTTCTATGATTTCTAGTCTTACTAAGGATTTATTTAGAGCAAAGAAAAGGAATAAAAGCATGCTTGAGCAAATTAAGGATTTAGAAAATAAACTAGAAAAAGCATGCTTAAATGTAAATGATGATATTTCTTATAGTCATGATGATGCATGCTCACATGAATATATGCCTTTCAATGTTGATGATGCATGCATAGAAGAAAATAGGGCTCTAAGAGAAAAGATAGATTATTTGACAAAAGCCCTAGAAAAATTCACTATTGGGTCAAACACTTTGAACATGATCATAGGGAGCCAAAGAGCAAGTTTTAACAAAAAAGGCCTAGGATATAAGGAAAAGAAAAATGAAAAGGCCTATAAATGTCTAATTGCTAGGGGACAAGATAAGAAGAAGGTAATAGCTAGAAAATGGATTCCTAAGGAATTTCTAGTGAACCCCATAGGCAAGAATTTGTATTGGGTTCCAAAATCCATCCTTAAGGGTTAGGAAAACCCTAAGATAGTCAACTATATGGATTTGACCTATATCATATTTTTGGTTGACTTAGGATGTCGGGACAACTTTTTGAAATAGTGTTAGGTGATGATAATGTGCCTATAAATAGATAATAATGCTTAAATCATGATATTTAATGAAATTGATATGTATGTTTGAAATCATGATTTATGATTTTGATATTTGGCACATAATCATGAGAAATAGGGTTTAAATCATGCTTTAGGTGATATTTGCTTATTATCATGATGTAATACCTAATGCATGATAACAATTTGATGAATACGTGTGTTTCATGATCATAATGTGAAATTAATTCATATATGTCTTTATGATCATGAGGATTGTTAGGTTGATACTTAACATTGATATAATTGCATGAATATAATGGTTAAGTATATACAAATACCTCTAGGATGCATGTCACACTCACCATAGGCTACCATGATTGAAAACTTAGCATGAGTGAGATGTTAGGATGATACAAATGTCCACTAATGCCTATGACATTTAGATGGTTATTTAAGGTATCAAAATAGCAATAATAGACCAATCATGGGGAAGACTTATGTTTAATTCATAAACATATTGCCCAAAGATCATGGTTGGATATTTCATATGGTTTCAAAATAATTTCTTACTTTAAAATCTATGAGTTCATGTTTTGAAACAATTGGATGCAAAACTAGGTAGTAAACTTGATACTAGAATGATCAAAAACCTAGTGGTTTTTAAAGCTTTTAGATTTTTGGTAAATCTCTAAAAATACAATGATTTTTAATGAAAAACTATTTTTCATTGATAGATATACTTACAAGAAATATGTTCATCAAATTTCATGATTTTTTTGAATTTTTTAAAATTTTTAATGTATTTCTGAATTTCGATCCGAAAATCAGAAATTCCTGAAAATTGTGTGCTCGATCGTAGTCCGAACTACGATCGTGGAAAATCGTTTAAACCAATTTTTGGTATTTTCCTTCTATTAGACTTGATGCCATGGGTTTCTAACTTAGTATTGATCTTTTTGATGGTGTCAAAGGGGGAGAAATGATTATGTTTAAGGGGAGAAGTAGGGGAGAAATATGTATGGGGAGTTTCATGGATTAAGGGGGAGTTGCATGTTGCTATATCATGTTTATGTTTACATGCTTTCTTACCTTATAAATTTCTATCAAATGTTTTACCTAACTTAAACGAATTGCCACACATCAAAAAGGGGGAGACTGTTAGGGCAATCTCATGCCGTGATATGGTTTTGATGTGTGTGGCAAAGGGTTTAAGTTAGGTTGTTATTATGATTTGATATGTGCGTTGGAGTCTTGCAGGACTTAGTAATTCACACATGGAGCCTAGGCGAGTTTCACAACTCATGACTCGGTCCTTGAGTCGGTGAAGGATAGCTTTGCGGAAGCCGTGCTCTTGGAGCATCCGAGGGATCGCCGGACGAAGAGCTTGGAGTGAAGCCGGAGGAAGTAGACTTCAGGGCGAGACACGAAGGATGGCGCTACAGAGCCATGCGCTTGGCGCATCTGAGGGACGTGGCCGGACAAAGATAACTTCGAAGGCGAGGGACTCCGAGAGATGAGAGTGAGCGAATGTAACCCGGGAAAGGGGTAGTAGCTCCTAGGTGAAACTTGGCCATTTGGCTAAGTGTCAGATGAGTTTTCCCGACATCAGTCGACTACCATGAAATGGCAGTGGACTGCTCTGAGTCGAATGGGTTCGACTAGTGTTTGACTCATGGGCATTTGGCCCAAGCAGTCAACTGCCATGGACTGGTAGTCGACTGCTGTCGACATCAGTCGACTGATGGCACTGTGCATGGGCACAGAATGGAGTCGAGCTTGCGAGCACTCGACTGATGGTCCATCAGTCGACTGATGGTAAGATCAGTCGACTGATGATGTTGCCGTTGGATGAAATCCAATGTGGAAAGTGGTCATTAGTGGGCAACGGCTACAGGACCAGTCGACTGATCAGAGCATCAGTCGACTGATCCTGTGTCAACGGGAAGAAACCCTCTTGCTCTATAAAAAGGAAGGGTATGGGGCTTTGGGAGGCTAATGCTTCAACTCTAATCTTCTCCCAAAGTGCCATAAACGTCTTTCCACTCTTCTTATTTGCTTTTACTTCATTCTTATTGTAAGAAGAGTGATCTTGATTGTAAAGGTTACCTCCACCTAGCTTGGTGCAAAGGAGAGACCATTAGTGGATTGGTTTTGATGGAGTGATTCACCGAGGATGAATCAAGGACCGTGGATTAGTGACGTAGCCTTGAACCACGTTATACTATCTTGTTAGCGTTTGTTTTCTTGTCATTTCTATTTGCTTGTCTTGCTTTGTTGTTTCCGTTGCGCTAATTAGTCTTGTAGACGAGAAAAATCCACCATTCAACTAAAGAGGGCTATTCACCCCCTCTAGCCGGCCGATCGATCCCCTATAGATAGGCCGTATCTTACGAAGACATAATGGATGAATTAAATTGGTTTGGTTCTAATCCAATGGTGAAGAATAAACCAAAAGGGTTTGGTTTGTTTTAAATGAATGAACCAAAGTTGGTTCGGTTCGTTTTAACTTAAAATAGACCAAATCGGTTTGGTTTATTTTAACTTAAATTAATAGAGTGGGTTAACGGGTTTTTGTTATGAACCAATAACCATTAGGAGAATTTGTTCTCTATAAAATAGGGCTTAAGGGTTTTGAGAAAGACCTAACCCTAATCTTGCCACCCCTCTCCCTCTTCTCCTTGTGTAGTCGGCGCCCAACCCCTTGCCGCCGCCCAGCCCTTGTGCCATTGTCCAAGTTGTTGCCAACGTCCAAGCTTCTACCGACGATCCTTCGGTGACCCTCCGGTGATCTTCCTTGGCTCCGGCGACAAGGTGAGCATCTAGCTTTCCTTATTTGGCTGGCGCAAGTTCTCCACCAAAGCTGTCCAATTTTTTGGACAACTTGTTTCCTTCTTGTTAGAGCGTGGTTTGGACAATGTTTTGAGCTCCGATAGTGGCTACCTTATCGGGGATTCGATCTTCGGTAATTCTCAAAGGTGGAGGACGAAGGATTCGTCAAACGGTTGACGAATACCTCTTCGGAGAAGCAAGTTTTGGGGACTCGGTGTTGAATCCGAATTTTGATTCGGATTGTGATCTTCTCTGGATCACATCGTCTTCAACACGAGGCTAGTGACTCGTATGAAGACAAGACTCGTGACTTTGTGAAGTCATCCCGAAGATACTCGGCGTGGATACGGATAGAGGCGATTCTAGCGAGGGTCGCTCCGGTTGATGTCATTCCCGCTACACATGATACGTCAGGTATACGTAGAATAATTTCCTTTTATTGCAAAATTTGAATTTACGGTTATGTCTACACATGTTGTACTATGCATGCGTGTGGTGTGTGTGATGTAATAAATTAGATTTATTACTTTTTATTTATTTCGCTGCGCACATGTTTATGAAACATGTTCGAACACACACTCGCCGCGGTGCCGAAAACTCAACAGTGGTATCGGAGCCCAGGTTGTGTTTCGACATAATCATAAAATTGTTTTGCGATAGTCATAATTGTATTTATGGAAATTTTCTACTTTTGGAAAGTTAGAAGTATTTATGGAAATTTTTAATTTTGGAAAGTCTAGAAGTATTTGTGGAAATCTTCTACTTTTGGAAAGTTAGAAGTATTTATAGAAATTAATATTTTCCATAAATAAAATATTTGATTAGATTTGGAAATTTATTTCCTAATTTAATCATGATTTGATTTGGGAAATCAAATCTTAAATATATTTGATTTCCATAAATAGTTTTGACAATTTAGGAAATTTATTTCCTAAATTAAATTTGATTTTCCTTAATCAACACTTTCCACAAATAAAATATGTGATTATATTTAGAAATTTGTTTCCTAATTTAATCATGATTTGATTTGAAGAATCAAATCTCAAATATATTTTATTTCCATAAATAGTTATAACATATAAGGAAATTTTATACATGTCATAATTGTATGCCATGTAATTGCATTAGATGTATATATCATTATGCCATGCATGTCGTGATATGTAGATGTATGCCATGTATGTCATGCCATGTAGATAATAGTTATTTGCATGCAAAGAGGATGAGACAAAAAACCCTAACACAATATTAAAGACTACACCTTCCATTAATATGGTTAGAACCAGAGTTCTATTTCCTGTTTGGGTTATTGGACTCTCTCCAAGCCCGGCTCGAACCTGAACATGTTCAAACCATGGAATAGTTTAATACTAATATTGTAAGAGTCAAAGGTCAATCGTTAGCTTTAGTTGTTTGACTCTCTCCAAGTCGGGCTAATTGGTTGAATGTGCTCTAACCATATTAAAACTATTTCTCGATTAATTGGTTGGCTTTAACCTGGAGCATCGGTTTGTTGGACTCTCTCCAAGGTCGATGTGAAGGGAGGTGAAGTTGGGTGCTATGCATATGATGCATACTTGTTAATGAGTTAATAACCCGATGTATGTGTGAACATTCAATTAGTTGATAGCACATTGTGATAGTTGCATATATGTGATATGCAATCAGTATATTTGATACCTACCATCGTAGCTATGAATGACTTGTTAGACTCTCTCCAAGGTTGTTCATATCTATGTTGGATATCAACCCATTCGGAGATGGACCTACGATCTCCCGAAGTGATTTTGGGGTTTTTGAATTCGAAAAATGAATGGGATTTTGTAAATGTATGTGGATGCATTTTAAATCATCTTTCTCATATATGCTCATTTTGTATTTCTAGGTTAATCGATTGATCATGATGTCTTTGAATTTGCGCACTATTTTGTATTCAAACAAATTGACTGGACCTAACTTCTTAGACTGGCTTAGAAACTTGAGAATTGTTCTCAAGGCAAAAAAGCTTGCGTATGTCCTTGAAGAGCCTCTTCCCAACCGTCCTAGGGACAATTCAACTCTAGACCAATTGTTGGCCTATCAGAAACATATGGCAGATTTTGAACTGGCAAGTTGCATCATGCTAGCCACGATGATACCCGAGCTACAAAAGCAGCATGAGCATATGGATGCTAATACCATAGTCTTCCATCTTCATGAGTTGTTTGATGAGCAAGTGAGATCCGAAAGGTTCGAAGTCTCTAGGATCCTCTTCACCTCTAAGATGTAAGAAGGTTCGTCTGTAGTGTAGTTTGTGCTAAAGATGAATGGGTAAATCGAGCGGCTGGCCACCCTCGGGTTTGTGATGGATCATGAATTAAGTATTGACTTAATTCTGCATTGTTTACCCAAGAGTTTCTCACAAATTGTGATGAACTATCGGATGAACAAATTAGAATCCACCATTCCTGAGCTCCTCAATATGCTGAAGACTGTGGAGCCTTCTGTGAAGCATGAGGAGAAGGCGGTTCTGTTAGTTGATTCTTCGAAGAAAGGTTCTAAGAGAAAGGCAAGGGAACAAAATAAAGGGAAGAATAAGAAGGCTAAGAAGGTAGAACCAGCACAAAAGGGTATTTGCCATCATTGTGGCAAAGAAGGCCACTGGCGAAGAAACTGCAAGATTTATCTTGAGTCTGTGATGAAGAAGAAGGCATCCGATGCCCCATCCTCTTCAGGTATCTTCATTATTGATTGTCATTTTATTTCCTTAGACACTTGGGTATTGGATACTGGGTGTGGCTCACATATATGTAATGACATACAGGGGCTAAGGAATTGAAGAAGACTCGTCAGAGGGGAGTCAAATCTGCGAGTTGGCAATGGAGCAAAGGTTGCTGCGGTCGCCATCGGAACTTATTTACTGAAGCTCCCTAGTGGACTAGTCTTAGAACTGGACAATTGCTATTGTGTTCCTTCTCTAATAAAGAACATTGTTTCTATTTCCTACTTAAATAGAAATGATTACCATTTGACGTTTAGTAACAATTGTTGTTATATAACTTTGAATTACATACTTTATGGTACTGGAACCTTGAGAAATGGTATTTATACATTGGATGTATCCAGTGACATTTTCAATATCGAAGCAAGCAACAAGCGTGATCAAAAGGATAATCAATTAGACTCCTACATGTGGCATTGTCGTCTTGGCCATGCAAGCAAGAAACGCATATCCGAATTACACCGATGTGGAATTCTGGAATCATTTGAATTGGATTCATATGATACATGTGAATCATGCTTAAAAGGCAAGATAACTAAGTTACCTTTTATAGGAAAAGGTGAATGAGTGGGAGAGTTGCTAGGTCTAATACATACTGATGTATGTGGACCTATGTCAACTCAAGCTTTAGGAGGCTATAACTACTTCATTACCTTCACCGATGATCACTCACGATTTGGGTATGTGTTTTTGATGAAACACAAGTCTGAAGCCTTTGAAAGGTTCAAAAAATTCAGAAATGAAGTAGAGAAACAACATGACAAGAGTATTAAAATACTTCGAATGGATTGAGGTGGTGATACTTAAGTCAAGAGTTTCTAGATTATCTAAGAGACAATGGTATATTGTCTCAATGGACTCCGCCATATACACCACAACATAATGGTGTATCTGAGAGGCGTAACCGGACCTTGCTGGACATGGTCAGGTCAATGATGAATCATGCGAATCTTCCCAAGTCCTTTTGGGGCTATGCACTTCAGATAACTATTTACTTGTTAAATAGAATGTCAACCAAGGTAGTCTCTACTACTCCATATGAGATATGGAATAGTAAGAAACCTCATGTATCTTACTTGAAGATATGGGGTTGTCCTGCTTATGTGAAGCGGACTGTATCAGACAAATTGGATGCTAAGTCTGATAAATGTCTATTTATTGGATACCCTAAGGAAACAAGGGGTTACCAATTCTATCATCCTGTGGAACAAAAGGTGTTTGTTTCAAGGCATGCTGTGTTTCTAGATAAAGAGTTTCTCTTGCAAGAAAACAGTGAGAGTGTCGTCGAGCTTGAGGGGGCTCGAGAGACTCAAATAGACATTGATGAGATACCTGGTGAAGCATCACAGCCAATCACTCATAGTGATGAGCCATCGGCTGGACCTATTGAGACACCACATCTTCATAGATCTGGTAGAACATGCAATATTGCTGAGAGATATGGATTTCTCGTAAGTGAATCGAACGACGTGTTACTCATTGATGATGAGGAGCCTACCAGTTATGAAGAAGTTCTGACAAGTTCAGAAAGGGATAAGTGGCTTGAAGCCATGATGTCGGAAATGGATTCCATGTATGAAAACCAAGTTTGGAACTTGGTTGACCCACCTGAAGGCATAAAGCCTATAGGGTGCAAGTGGGTTTTCAAGAAGAAAATCGACATGGATGGTAATGTAATTACCTATAAGGCTCGATTGGTGGCGAAAGGATATCGTCAAAAGCAAGGTGTTGATTATGACGAAACCTATTCGCCTATTGCTATGCTTAAATCCATTCGGATGATCTTGGCCATAGCGGCTCATTATAATTATGAGATATGATAGATGGATGTGAAAATAACTTTTCTTAATGGAAACCTGCTCGAGGACGTGTATATGATACAACCTGAGGGTTTCACATCGGTTGATAAAACCAAGGTATACAAATTGCGACGGTCCATATATGGATTGAAGCAAGCATCCAGGAGTTGGAATATCCATTTTGATGAGACAATCAAAATGTTTGATTTCTCACAAAATCCAGATGAACCTTGTGTGTACAAGAAGGTTAGTGGGAGTGCAGTCATGTTCCTAGTATTGTATGTCGATGACATATTACTTATAGGAAATGATGTTTCAGTCTTACAGTCAGTTAAGATTTGGTTGCCCAAGATATTCTCCATGAAAGATCTGGGAGAAGCAACCTACATCCTCGGGATTAAGATCTATAGAGATAGATCGAAATGGTTGCTTAGTCTTTCGTAGTCTACATATATAGACCGAGTGCTAAATGTTGGAGATTTGACGCCCGCTAGAGGGGGGGGGTGAATAGCGTGATACCGTACGTAGATGAAATTCTTTTGCGTTCGATCGTCTACAATCTTGTTAGCACAGCGGAATAGTAATAACAAATAAATATAACAAGACACACAATCACAACACGATCACAACACAAGCATATAACGTGGTTCGGAACCGTAACGATTCCTACTCCACGGATCGAGCTCTAACGAACTCTAGCGACGCCAATGCAATCACTAATCAATAAACTCCTTCTCGACAACAAGTCGGAGGCGGAGAAACCTCGTACACAAGATTACAACAATAATCTAAGGAAATACAAGCAAATACAAAGGAAATGTAAAGAACACTTTACAAAACTAGGGTTTGAGCGCTTTGCTTGTTGGTTGCTTGGATGAGGTTGAAGGGCCCTGAAATGCACCTGCAAATCGCCTCAAGAAAGCTCCCCAAGAATTGATCTTTGATATCTCCCACGGCGACTTCCTTTTATCTCGCGTCGGCCGATTTTGCGCGATCGGCGCCATAAATCACCCGGTCGGGACAACCGTGCTGAGACAGCGGCTCAATCCACGTTGGACAAGTTCCAGCGGGACTCTCACCGATCGATGCCAACATTGGCGGCCGATCGCTAACGCCGTAGTCGATCGCCTGCCCGAGCGCTCGGCTCAGACGACGGCGATCGCTCATCTCGGCCGGCGCGCCATCCTTACATTCGGCTCCGATCGGCTGCTCCCATGAGCGATCGCTGAGCTCTTAAAGCTCTCAAACGGCAGTCGAACTCGAGTCGACTCCCGGCAGTCGAACCGGCCATAATGCCAGTCGACTGCCAACCTCAAGAATGAGGTTTTAACCCAAGTATGGTGCCCCCATACTTGCTAGACCACCCTTAGCCTAGACCTAAGCCTTCTAACCACCTTCATCAGCCTCACGCCTCTCAGATCCCTCCAAGTCATCCATGACTTGTTCATCCATCGCGCTAGCTTCCGTGTGCTTCCATCGGCTATGTCATGCTAACTTGGTGTCTACACCGCCAAGGCACATTGGACTTATGCTGCCAAGACTCCGCTTGGACTTTACGCCGCCAATATCAATCCCCTTGGACTTCCCAAATGCCAAGACTCAAGCTTGGACTTTCCCTTGCCAACCCATGTTGGACTTTCCATGCCAAGACCCATGCTTGGACTTTCCATTTGCCAAGACCCATGCTTGGACTTCCCATGCCAAGTACTCAAGACTTGGACTTTCCCAAATGCCAAGTGTCCCACTTGGACTTTCCATGCCAAGTACCCATGACTTGGACTTTCCCATAAACACATGGTCAACCCTAGTCAACCACCAAAGTCTCCCTCGAGTCAAACTCGAGTCTGGTCAATTATAACCTGGATCGATTGTATAAACAATCTCCCCAACATATTAACCGACATCAATGTCCAACATCAATGTCAAACATACTTTGTCAAACATACTTTGTCAAACATCAAAACATCACTCGAGTCAAACTCGTCAGTCAATGATCGTGACTGCCGATTGCACCAACAATTTGACAAAACCAATAAAACCATGAGTTAGAACACTAACTCAAATCCCTTACCAATTATCCCAAATTGGTAAACACTCACCAAATGTTCTCCCCAAACATTCAAGTGAAAATGTAAATCAAATGTTCTCTCCCCAAACATTCTCCCCGACTAACATCAAAAGGTTTACTCTCAAGGAGGTCAATGTCTCATGTCCCAATGAGATCTTACAATCTCCCCTTGATCAAAATACCTAGGATGCCTACCATCTTCCTAGTGATAAGTCCCATATCACTCAAGAGAGGCACTCCTATCTCACTCTCCCAATTTCCAAATTGGGTATCAAACACCCATCAATTTTCAATTGATAACATTCTCCCCATAAAAAACATCCATCATCCCAAGATGGATACCTCCCCCTAAAGGCTTGCTCCCTCTTGACCATTGCACCAACAATGTCCTTGGACAGCCCCTAGGCCAATAGGAACTCTAAACCATCAAAATTAAGGTTCTAAGTTCAACATAGAACTTTTACTCACCCTAAATTTGATACTTTGACCTAACACAACTCCTAATCCATATCCAATGGATTTTCACCCTTCATAATGCTTCCCAAAGCATATCCTAGGGTTAGGAGTGGTTAGGAACCTTTACCATGGCTGAAAATGGGCTAAACAAACCTTGTTAACCCGAAATCAGACCTGGCGATGACTTCGAAATGTAAATCGAATGACATCCATCGATCATTGCCACCAAGTGGCGCGATCGTAGTAGTAAATTCGAATTTATTATCGATCAATTTCAGAAATTCATAAATAATTATACGTATATCGAAAAATCACAAAATTTGATACGTATAATACTTATGACCAAAACAATAGGTGAAAAATGTTTGAAAAATATTTTACCCATAAAATAGTGAGTTTGATATAAAACTCAAAACCATTGAAATTTTCAATGTCTTGGCCCTATTTTGTATCAACTTCATCAATGGTGATTGCTATCAAAAGATAGACTTCACCAAGGTTTTTCAAAATGATTTTAAAGTGTTTTCAAAACCTTATTTTGGATCATATTCCTTGGGCTCTATGTACATGACTTGTACACAAGCTTTCCCAATGATCCACCAATAAAATTAGATGAGTTTTGGTTCAACTAGATGCAAAAACTATGCACCTTGAACTCAACTCATATCCTAGCATCTCACATGTATCTAGGGTGTATAAATACACATACATGTCAATTGGATGTGAGATGTGGGTTTTGTTCTCCCTAAACTAGGGTTTCATGCATTTATCTAAGGCAACTCTACTTGATTCCCTTATAAATGGGACTCCAAGTCATGCCATAGTCCTTAAATCAATTTTAATCAAATTTTCTTAAATGAATGAATGATTATGGCATTAACGATGATATAAATAAGCATATGCTCATAATCATGATGTCATGGCATAAAATAAGATCTAAAACCACATGACATTTACCTAAATCCTAAACATGAACATGACATATAGAATGATTAAAAAATAAGCATGATGTCATGGCATGTTATATGGCAAACAAAGCATGACATATAAAATATATAGGTATAGTAATACCTAAATTTTAATATTAATTGTCATTTCATATAATTAATTATATTTTGCCATATTTCTAGTTTTCTCCCAAGTGTGCCAAAAACCCAAAATGGCACACTAACCTCTAAACCTAAATTGTGCCAATTTTGATCATTTTATCAAACTTCTCAAGTAATATTGGCACATCCTAAAAACTTTTAGGATTATAGCTCAAATGTATTTCCAAGGTGACCATAACCTTGAAAATATCCTAAAGTGCCACCTTTACCATGGTTGAGTTAACTACCCATCCAATCAAGGTTGGCACACTCTAAACCCATCTAGCGTGAATCAATCACGCTCTTAGGAACCCAAAACCTATTTGAGCTCCTAGGGTTAATTAGGTATTCCCTAGGGATAACCTCCCTAGATACCTTCCTAATGACCCTCCTAGGCTTATTAGCCTTGGTCATTTGGGTCTCACCTAGGTTGACTCTAGGGGTAACTCCCCTTGCAACCTTCTTAGTGGCCACCCTAGGTTTCCTAGAGACCCTAGCCACTAGACACACCCTTTGGTCAACTATAGGGATGACTTCCCTATTGACCTTGGTCTTTCTAGACCTAGTTAGTGTTCCATAATCTAATGGAACACTATGGTAAGCCACCTTAGGCTTAGGTTTGTGACCCAAACCTTGTTTGCCCTTGGTTGACTTTTGACTCTTAGGTCCTTGGTGTTGACTTTGACTTTTGGACCTTTTCTTTTGATCTTTTGACCCTTTAAATTCATTTTGTATAATTTTAAGGGTCTTCTCAAGTTTTTCAAGCCTTGACCTCAAGACTTGATTCTCTAACTCTAATTGCCCAATTTTTGAATTTTGATTTAAATCATGGGCATGGGACTTTCTAGGCATATGCCTAGTCCACTTGGGATTGAAACCTAGGTGCTCTTGCACCTTTCTAATGGTCTCCCTAGGTAAAATTGGTCTAGTATTATTTGACCTAGGTTTATCCTTAGATGAATTATTTTTAGGGACATTAGTCCCAAACTTCTCCTTATTACTAAAATGGACACTTTTAGCTCCTAAGCAAAAATATTTATTCCTATTAGCATTCTTTTCATAAATTGCAAGAGAATTTAAATTCCTAGCATGCCTTTGCCTATTAACTAAAGAAGGTGCATTATTGAAATATACCTTAGGGTTTGCCCTAGAGGCTCCCCCTACATATGTAGCTCCCTCTTTGGTCTTTTTGCTTCCCCTAGGACATTGATTCCTATAATGTCCCCTTGAGTTGCACTTGAAGCATATGATATGCTCCTTGCTCTTGATATTTGGGGAACCGTCATCCTTGACTTTTGGAGCCGGTGAAGCTTTCCTAATCTTCTTTGGGCACTTGCTCTTATAGTGCCCGGTTTCCCTACACTCAAAACACATTATATGCATTTTATTATTAACACATATGTTTGAGTTACCTAGGTTAATGGAGACCGGAATTTGACTTTGGGCTTCTTCATCTTGACCGGATGTCGAAGCTTCTTCTTGATGTTCCGGTATGGAAGTTCTCTCCTCCCCCTCAATCCTTGAAGTGGATGCTTCTTCCACTTCCTTCACATCTTCCGATCCGGATGTTGATTCCCTATCAACCTCCGAATCCTCACTTCCTTGTGAGGATGATCTCTCTTCTTCACCCTCCTTATCTTCTTGAATTGATGGTGAACTTTCTTGAGCTTGAGAGGGTGAGCACTCCTCTTCTTCTTCTTCTTCTTGGACCATTGATGGGCTTTCATGGAGCTTTGCCAAATCGCTCCATAGCTCCTTAGCATCCATGCATTCACCTAGGCTACACAAGAATTCATTTGGAATTAGATCAAAAATGAATTTGATTACCTTCTTGTTTTTCTCGAATCTTTGGAGTTGATCTTCACTCCATCTCTTCTTCTTGAGGAAACCACCTTTTGGTCCTCTAGGATACTCAAATCCTTCCATTAATAGAGACCATTCCTCGAAGTCCCTCATCATCAGAAAATCTTCAATTCTTCTCTTCCAAGAATCGAAGCCTTCTTGTCCATATAATGAGTACGGGACCGGTGTGTTGATGTCCCATCCAAGTTTGTCTTGGAATTCAATCTTTACCCTCTAGCGTCTTGCTCCCGGTTGTTAATCCGTTGAAGAGCCACCAGGCTCTGATACCACTTGTTGGAGATTTGACGCCCGCTAGAGGGGGGGGGTGAATAGCGTGATACCGTACGTAGATGAAATTCTTTTGCGTTCGATCGTCTACAATCTTGTTAGCACAGAGGAATAGTAATAACAAATAAATATAACAAGACACACAATCACAACACGATCACAACACAAGCATATAACGTGGTTCGGAACCGTAACGGTTCCTACTCCACGGATCGAGCTCTAACGAACTCTAGCGACGCCAATGCAATCACTAATCAATAAACTCCTTCTCGACAACAAGTCGGAGGCGGAGAAACCTCGTACACAAGATTACAACAATAATCTAAGGAAATACAAGCAAATACAAAGGAAATGTAAAGAACACTTTACAAAACTAGGGTTTGAGCGCTTTGCTTGTTGGTTGCTTGGATGAGGTTGAAGGGCCCTGAAATGCACGTGCAAATCGCCTTCAAATCCCCTCAAGAAAGCTCCCCAAGAACTGATGCTGATATCTCCACGAACAGCTTCCTTTTATCTCGCGTCGGGCTGGATTTCCGCGATCGCCATAAATCACCGTCGATGACAACATCAGAGCCGTGAGACAACGGCTCAATCCACGTTGGACAAGTTCCAACGGGACTCTCACCACGATCGCCAACATTGGCGCCGATCGCTAACGCCCGTCGATCGCCCGGTCGGCTCACGGGCGTCTTGCATTCACTCGGCCGTGATCATTGCCATCCCTTAGCGGATCATTGCTGCCGACACTCGGCGCTCCCATGAGCAGTCGACTGCCAGAGCCCTTAAAGCTCTCAAACGGCAGTCGAACTCGAGTCGACTCCCGGCAGTCGAACCGACCATAATGCCAGTCGACTGCCAACCTCAAGAATGAGGTTTTAACCCAAGTATGGTGCCCCCATACTTGCTAGACCACCCTTAGCCTAGACCTAAGCCTTCTAACCACCTTCATCAGCCTCACGCCTCTCAGATCCCTCCAAGTCATCCATGACTTGTTCATCCATCGCGCTAGCTTCCAGGTGCTTCCATCGGCTATGTCATGCTAACGGTGTCTACACCGCCAAGGCACATTGGACTTATGCTGCCAAGACTCCGCTTGGACTTTACGCCGCCAATATCAATCCCCTTGGACTTCCCAAATGCCAAGACTCAAGCTTGGACTTTCCCTTGCCAACCCATGTTGGACTTTCCATGCCAAGACCCATGCTTGGACTTTCCATTTGCCAAGACCCATGCTTGGACTTCCCATGCCAAGTACTCAAGACTTGGACTTTCCCAAATGCCAAGTGTCCCACTTGGACTTTCCATGCCAAGTACCCATGACTTGGACTTTCCCATAAACACATGGTCAACCCTAGTCAACCACCAAAGTCTCCCTCGAGTCAAACTCGAGTCTGGTCAATTATAACCTGGATCGATTGTATAAACAATCTCCCCAACATATTAACCGACATCAATGTCCAACATCAATGTCAAACATACTTTGTCAAACATACTTTGTCAAACATCAAAACATCACTCGAGTCAAACTCGAGTCTGGTCAATCGTGACCTGGGCCGATTGCACCAACACTAAAGAGGTTTAGAATGTCGAAATCCAAGAAAGGTTTCCTACCCATCAGACATGGGATACACCTTTCGAAGTCTATGTGTTTGTGCATAGAAGATGAGAGGATTTGCATGAGTAAGATTCTCTATGCATCCACAATATGATCTATCATGTATGCTATGTTATGTATTGTTGGGTTTCCGGCACCGCGGCGTGTGTGTGTTCGATCATGTTTCGTAAACATGAGCACAGCGGAAGCAATAAAAATAATAAATACTCCTATTTATTACAACACACACAACACACGCATGCTATTACAACAAGTGTAGACATAACCGTAAATTAAAATTGCAATAAAAGGAAATTAAACTACGTTATACCTTCCGTATGACGTGTAGCGGGAACGACATCAACCGGAACGATCCTCGTAAGAATCGTCTCTATCCGTATCCACGCCGAGCTCCTCGGGATGACTTCGCTAAGTCACGAGCTTCGTCTTCGTACGGGTTACTAGCCTCGTGTTGAAGACGACGTGATCGAGAGATGATCACGATCCGAATCCAAATTCGGATCCAAAACGAGTTCTCAAAACTCGCTTCTCCGGAGAGGTATTCGTCAACCGTTTGACGAATCCTTCGTCCTCCACCTCAGAGGATTACCGGAGATCAAATCCCCGGTAAGTTAGCCGCTGTCGGAGCACTAACCGTCGTCCAAACGACGCTCCGACGAGAGGAGGAGAAGCTGTCCAGAAAACTGGACAGCTTGGTGGAGGATATAGGCGCCGGCCAACCAAGGAAAGAAAAGCCTCACCTTGATGCCAAACCTATAGGAGATCACCGGAGGGTCGCCGGAGGTTCACCGGCTGAAGGTTGGTCGCCGGCAACAAGTTGGAAGGCTGCACCACAAGCTGGGCGGCAACAAGATGTTGGGCGCCGAATAGGAGAGGGAGGGGGGAGCCTTAGGGTTAGGGTTTAAGCCCTATTTTATAGAGAACTAATTCTCTTAATGGTTAATGGATCATATCCATAAAGCCCGTTAACCCGCTCCATTAAGATAAGTTAAAATAAACCAAACCATGATGGTTTATTTTAAGTTAAAACGAACCGAACCAACCTTTGGTTCATTCGTTTAATATAAACCAAACCCTTTGGTTTATTCTCATCCATTGGATTAGAACCAAACCATTTTGGTCCATCCATTATGTCTTCATAAGACACGGCCCATCCATGCTTCCATTGCGACTGAAACAATTTCATGCTCGCTTTATGTTTGGTCCAACCAAACATAGTTTCTCTCGGTCTGAGAATCCCATTCTCAAGCTCGTTTTAAATCCTTTGGATTACACTCGTTGTGCGTGTGACCAAATAGGTTCTCGGTTTATGTTGGCCGTCTATAATTAACCATTAATTATAGAACGATCATGAGTGGCACCTAGTAGTACATCATGATCCCCAATTAACCGAAAAGATCAACGGTTGATCGAACTATTTCTAAAACCCTTGAGCTCGAATGAATCGTGCCCCATTCCCTTCACTCATCTTATACCCACTTGGTTGGGACATGGTCTATTGTGTCGTCCCCACTAAGGTGACTCACGCCACACCTAGCCCAGTATCATTTCCTCGTCCTCACGGATTCTAGTTACTCCACATGTATCGAAGAGTACCTTACTCTAAACATGTAATGCTTTGGCCAAAGACTTTAGTAACAATCCGACGAGAGGCCATGGGTATACATCTCCTCGCAAGGAGTGGTGAATCCTTTATAGGCTATTCAAACACCTTGATCACTTCGACTTATACCCAATCATCCCGGGTCCACATCTCCTTAGAGATGTTTGCTTAAGATGTCAAAGCATAAGTCTCCATGATCAA
Organism: Wurfbainia villosa; assembly: GCA_025175895.1. NCBI lineage: Eukaryota > Viridiplantae > Streptophyta > Magnoliopsida > Zingiberales > Zingiberaceae > Wurfbainia > Wurfbainia villosa. The sequence continues at coordinate 62,067,600 of CM045995.1, read as the reverse complement.
GATGACTTGAATACCGCAAGTCAAAGGAACATCGCACTTAAGCCACAGTAAGAACTTCATTGACATATCTATATATGCAGAGAACCATATGAAGTCTTACTGCTGGTCACTCCAATGAACTAGTTACCATAACTAGCATCCACGATTAACTCCGGACATCACTATGTCTCCAGCCAGTGAGAATCAGCTGCTTGGATACACCAAGGAGTATACATCGTGCTAGTCTCAACAGAATTGATGTTGTCCAGATTCATCAATTCATTGACTAGGGATAATTCCGATACATCACAATTACACATGTAGAGATACTCACTAGTTGTGATCCAATCACAAATTCTCTCATGCTGGGAATCGTATCGTGGACATTCAGTAAATGAGTTTAAGATCCAATCAAATACATAAAACATGTATACTCAAATAGTGAATCTTCATTTATCATATAAATGGTTCATACATAAGGCGATTGCCTTAGGACATCTCTCATATATTACTAACAGACTCCCACTTGGCCTAATGCCAATCGCTACGGTATCCAATACCATAAGCACCAACATGACCCTCAAACTTACTTTGAGGTAATGCTTTAGTCAAAGGATCCGCTAAGTTCCTTTCGATTAGGAATTTTCTCGATTTGTATTTCGTTCCTACTTATGATCTCTCTGATAAGATGATAGCGGCGAAGCACATGTTTGGATCATTGATGAGACCACATCAAGTTCAGAGATGAACTTCTTGATCCAAACAGCTTCATTTGCTGCTTCCAAAGCTGCAATGTATTCTGCCTTAGTGGCAGAATCCGCTATAGTGTCAAGCTTGGAACCTTTCCAACTTATTGCGCCTCCATTCCAGGTGAATACATACCCAGACAAAGACATGGAATTATCCTTGTCTGTCTGGAGCTGGTATCCGTATACCCACGTATCACCATGTACCCTTCTCCATATATTAGGAACACATCCTTAGTTCTTCTCAAGTACTTAAGGATCGTCTTAACAGCCGCCCAATGATCCATTCCTGGATCAGACTGGTATCTGCTCGTGACACTCAGAGCATACGATACATCGGGCCTCGTACATAACATAGCATACATGATAGATCCTATTGCGGATGCATAGTGAATCTTACTCATGCAAATCCTCTCGTCTTCTGTGCGCGGACACATAGACTTCGAAAGGTGTACCCCATGCCTGATGGGCAGATAACCTTTCTTGGATTCCGACATGCTAAACCTCTTTGCTTTTCGGTCTATATATGTAGACTGCGAAAGACCAAGCAACCGTTTCGATCTATCTCTATAGATCTTAATCCCAAGGATGTAGGTTGCTTCTCCCAGGTCTTTCATGGAGAATGTCTTGGATAACCAAACCTTAACTGACTGTAAGATTGACACATCGTTTCCTATAAGTAATATGTCATCGACATACACTACTAGAATCTGTTGCCTCCCACTAACCTTCTTGTACACACAAGGTTAAATGCGGATTTTGTGAGAAATCAAACTTTTTGATCGTCTCATCAAAACGGATATTCCAGCTCCTGGATGCTTGCTTCAATCCATAAATGGATCGTCGCAACTTGCATACCTTGGTTTTATCAACCGATGTGAAACCCTCAGGCTGTATCATATACACGTCCTCGAGCAAGTTTCCATTAAGGAAAGCTGTTTTCACATCCATCTGCCATATCTCATAATCATAATGAGCTGCTATGGCCAGGAGCATCCGAATGGATTTAAGCATAGCTACAGGCGAATAGGTTTCGTCATAATCAACACCTTGCTTTTGACGATATCCTTTCACCACCAATCTAGCCTTATAGGTAATCACATTACCATCCATGTCGGTTTTCTTCTTGAAAACCCACTTGCACCCTATAGGCTTTATGCCTTCAGGTGGGTCAACCAAGTTCCAAACTTGGTTTTCGTACATGGAATCCATTTCCGACTTCATGGCACCAAGCCACTTATCCCTTTCTGAACTTGTCAGCACTTCTTCATAACTGGTAGCCTCCTCATCATCAATGAGTAACACGTCGTTCGATTCACTTACGAGAAATCCATATCTCTCAGGAATATTGCGTGTTCTACCAGATCTACGAAGATGTGGTGTTACAATAGGTCGGTAGATTGCTCATCACTATGAGTTATCATTGTTGTGCTTCACCAGGTATCTCATCAATGTCTATTTGAGTCTCTCGAGCCTCCTCAAGCTCGACGACACTCCCACTGTTTTCTTGCAAGAGAAACTCTTTCTCTAGAAACACAACATGCCTTGAAACAAACACCTTTTGTTCCACAGGATGATAGAATTGGTAACCCCTTGTTTCCTTAGGGTATCCAATAAATAGACATTTATCAGACTTAGCATCCATTTATGCGTCTGATGCTTCACATAAGCGAGACAACCCCATATCTTCAAGTAAGATACATGAGGTTTCTTACCATTCCATATCTCATATGGAGTAGTTGAGACTACCTTAGTAGGCATTACATTTAACAAGTAAGCAGTATGAAGTGCATAACCCCAAAAGGACTTGGGAAGAGTTGCATGATTCATCATTGACCTGACCATGTCCAACAAGGTCCGGTTACGCCTCTCAGATACACCATTATGCTGTGGTGTATAGGCGGAGTCCATTGAGACAATATGCCATTGTCTCTTAGATCATCAAGAAACTCTTGACTTAAGTATTCACCACCTCGATCCGATCGAAGTATTTTAATACTTTTGTCATGTTGTTTCTCTACTTCATTTCTGAATTCTTTGAACCTTTCAAAGGCTTCAGACTTGTGTTTCATCAGAACACATACCCAAACCGTAGTGATCATCGGTGAAGGTAATGAAGTAGCTATAGCCTCCTAAAGCTTGAGTTGACATAGGTCCACATACATCGATTATGTACTAGACCTCTAGTAACTCTCCCACTCGTTCACCTTTTCGGTAAAGGTAACTTAGTCATCTTGCCTTTTAAGCATGATTCGCATGTATCGTATGAATCCAATTCAAGCGATTCGAATTCCACATCGGTGTAATTGGACATGCGTTTCTTGCTTATATGGCCAAAACGACAATGCCACATGTATAAGTCTATTTGATTATCCTTTGAGCACTCTTGTTGCTCGCCCGATATTGAAATATCCTTTGGATCGTCCAGCGTATAAACACCATTGCTTAAAGTTCCGGTCCATAAAGAACCCCATTCAAAGTTATGTAACAACAATTGTTACTAAAGTCAAATGGAAACCATTTCTATTTAAACAAGAAATAGAAATGATGTTCTTTATCAACGAAGGAACATAAAAGCAATTGTCGATTCTAAGACAAGTCCTGTGGGAGTTTCAACAAATACGTTAGATGGCGAGTGCAAAAGACCTTGCTCCATTCCCTAACACGTAAATTTGACTCTCCTTGGAGTCTTCTTCTATTCCTTAGCCCATGTATGTCATTACATATATGTGAGCCACACCCGATATCAATACCCAAGTGTCGAGGAAATAGAATGACAATCAATAAAGAAGATTTGAAGAAGATGGGGCATCCGATGCCTTATCCTTCTTCACGGACTCAAGATAAATCTTGCACTTTCTTCATAAATGGCTCTCCTTGCCATAATGATGGCAAGTTTCCTTTATGCTAGTTCTACCTTCTTAGCCTTTCTCTTCTTTCCCTTCTTCCTTTGACTTCCTCTTAGAACCTTTCTTGAGGAATCAACTAACGGTCCCTGCTCATGCTTCTCGAAGACTCCACGGTCTTGACATATTGGCGATACCACGAGATGAACCTCTAGCATCTCGGAGGTGAAGAGGGCTTTGAGACTTGAACCTTTCGAATCTCACTTGCTTTCAACCAACTCACAAGATGAAGGACTACGATATGAGCATCCATATGCTCATGCTGCTTTCGTAGCTTGGGTTCCATCGCGGCTAGCATGATGCAACTCATTTGTTCAGAATCACTCACATGTTTCTGATAGGCCAACAATTGGTCCAAAGTTACATCGTCACTAGGACGGGCGGGAAGAGGCGCTTCGAGGACATACACAAGCTTTTCACCTTGAGAACAATTCTCAAGTTTCTACCCAAGAAGTTCGCCCACTAATTTATTTGAATCCAAAATGGAACGCAAATTCAAACACATCATGATCAATATATTAACTTAGAAATACAAAACGAGCATATATGAGAAAGATGATTTTTAAAATGCATCAATATACATTTATAAATCCCATTCATTTTTCGAATTTCAAAAACCCTTAAAATCACTTCGGGAGATCGTAGGTCCATCTCCGAATGAGCTGATATCCATCATAGATAAGAACAACCTTGGAGTGAGTCCAACAAGCCATTCTTAGCTATGATGGTGGGTATCAAGTATACCGATTACATATCATGTATATGTAACTATCACAATGTGCTATCAACTAATTGAATGTTTACACATACATTGGGTTGTTAACACATTAACAAGTATGCATCATATGCATAGCACCCAATTGCACCTCTCTTCACATCGACCTTGGAGTGAGTCCAACAAATCGATGCTCCAAGTTAAAGCCGACCCATTAATCGCGAAATAGTTTTAATATGGTTAGAGCGCATTCAACCAATTAGCCAGGCTTGGAGTGAGTCCAACAACCCAAACTAACGATTGACCTCTGACTCTTACCATATTAGAGTTAAACTATTCCAATGATTTGAACATGTTCAGGTTCGAGCCGGGCTTGGAGTGAGTCCAACAACCCAAACAAGAAACAGAACTCTGGTTCTAACTATATTAATGGAAGGTGTAGGCTTTAATATTGAGTTAGGGTTTTATGTCTCATCCTCTTTGCATGCAAATAACTATTATCTACATGGCATGGCATACATGGCATACATCTACATGTCACGACACACATGGCATAATGTTATGCATCTAATGCAATTACATGGCATACAATTATGTCATGTATATATTTCCTTATATATCATAACTATTTATGGAAATAAAATATGTTTAAGATTTGATTCTCCAAATCAAATCATAATTAAATTAGGAAACAAATTTCCAAATCTAATCACATATTTTATTCATGGAATTATTTGATTAAGGAAAATCTATTTAGGAAACCAATTTCCTAAATCATTAAAACTACTTATGGAAAAAAAATATTTTAAGATTTGATTTCCCAAATCAAATCATGATTAAATTAGGAAACAAATTTCCAGAATCTAATCAAATATTTTATTTATGGAAAATATCAATTTCCATAAATACTTCCAACTTTCCAAAAGTGGAAGATTTCCATAAATACTTCTAGACTTTCCAAAATTGAAAAATTTCCATAAATACTTCTAAATTTCCAAAATTAGAAAATTTCCAGAAATACATTATGACTATCGCAAAACCATTTTTACGATTATGTCGAAACACAACCTGGGCTCTGATACCACTGTTGGGTTTCCGGCACCGCGGCGTGTGTGTGTTCGATCATGTTTCGTAAACATGAGCACAACGGAAGCAATAAAAATAATAAATACTCCTATTTATTACAACACACACAACACACGCATGCTATTACAACAAGTGTAGACATAACCGTAAATTAAAATTGCAATAAAAGGAAATTAAACTACGTTATACCTTCCGTATGACGTGTAGCGGGAACGACATCAACCGGAACGATCCTCGTAAGAATCGTCTCTATCCGTATCCACGCCGAGCTCCTCGGGATGACTTCGCTAAGTCACGAGCTTCGTCTTCGTACGGGTTACTAGCCTCGTGTTGAAGACGACGTGATCGAGAGATGATCACGATCCGAATCCAAATTCGGATCCAAACGAGTTCTCAAACTCGCTTCTCCGAGAGGTATTCACAACCGTTGACGAATCCTTCGCCCTCCTCCACCTCAGAGGATTACCGGAGATCAAATCCCGCAAGTTAGCCGTCGGAGCACTCAACCGTCCGCCCAAACGACGCCCGACGAGGAGGAGAAGCTGTCCAGAAAACTGGACAGCTTGGTGGAGGATATAGGCGCCGGCCAACCAAGGAAAGAAAAGCCTCACCTTGATGCCAAACCTATAGGAGATCACCGGAGGGTCGCCGGAGGTTCACCGGCTGAAGGTTGGTCGCCGCAACAAGTTGGAAGGTCGCACCACAAGGCGGCAACAAGATGTTGGGCGCCGAATAGGAGAGGGAGGGGGTTTGGGCGGCCAAGGTTGATTAGCCTTAGGGTTAGGGTTTAAGCCCTATTTTATAGAGAACTAATTCTCTTAATGGTTAAATATCTATATATGCAGAGAACCATATGAAGTCTTACGGCTGGTCACTCCAATGAACTAGTTACCATAACTAGCATCCACGATTAACTCCGGACATCACTATGTCTCCAGCCAGTGAGAATCAGCTGCTTGGATACACCAAGGAGTATACCTCGTGCTAGTCTCAACAGAATTGATGTTGTCCAGATTCATCAATTCATCGACTAGGGATAATTCCGATACATCACAATTACACATGTAGAGATACTCACTAGTTGTGATCCAATCACAAATTCTCTCATGCTGTGAATCGTATCGTGGACATTCAGTAAATGAGTTTAAGATCCAATCAAATACATAAAACATGTATACTCAAATAGTGAATCTTCATTTATCATATAAATGGTTCATACATAAGGCGATTGCCTTAGGACATCTCTCATATATTACTAACATGTATGAGACCCGATGTATCGTATGCTCTAAGTGTCACGAGTAGATACCAGTCTGATCCAGGAATGGATCATTGGGAGGCTGTTAAGATGATCCTTAAGTACTTAAGAAGAACTAAGGATGTGTTCGTAATATATGGAGAAGGAGACATGGTGATACGTGGGTATACGGATGCCAGCTTCCAGACAGACAAGGATGATTCCAGATCTCAGTCTGGGTACGTGTTCACCTTGAATGGGGGCGGAGTGAGTTGGAAAAGTTCCAAACAAGACACTGTAGCGGATTCAACCACTGAGGCAGAATAAATTGCAGCTTTGGAAGCAGCAAAGGAAGCGGTTTGGATCAAAAAGTTCATTTATGAACTTGGTGTAGTTCCAGCCATTGTTGAAGCAATACCGGTCTACTGCGATAACAATTGAGCAATTGCACAGGCGAAAGGGCCAAGGTCTCATCAACGATCCAAACATGTGCTTCACCACTATCATTTGATCAGAGAGATCATTAGTAGGAAGGAAATACAAATAGAGAAAATCCCCACTGAAAGGAACTTAGTGGATCCTTTGACTAAGGCATTACCTCAAAGTAAGTTTGAGGGTGATGTTAGAGCTTATGGTATTGGATACCATAGCGATTAGCATTAGGCCAAGTGGGAGTTTGTTAGTAATATATGAGAGATGTCCTAAGGCAATCGCCTTATGTTTGAACCATTTATATGATAAATGAAGATTCACTATTTGAGTATACATGTTTTCATGTATTTGATTAGATCTTAAACTCATTTACTGAATGTCCACGATACAATTCACAGCATGAGAGAATTTGTGATTGGATCACAACTAGTGAGTATCTCTACATGTGTAATTGTGATGTATCGAAATTATCCCTAGTCGATGAATTAATGGATTTGGACACCATCAATTCTGTCGAGACTAGCATGAGGTATACTTCTTGGTGTATCCAAGCAGCCGATTCTCATTGGCTGGAGACATTGTGATATCCGGAGTTAATCGTGGATGCTAGTTATGGTAACTAGTTCATTGGAGTGACCAGCCGTAAGACTTCATATGGTTCTCTGCATATATAGATCTGTCAATAAAGTTCTTATTGCAGCTTAAGTGCGATGTTCCTTTGACTTGCGGTATTCAAGTCATCTTGATCATGAAGACTTATGCTATGACATCTTAAACAAGCATCTCTAAGCAGATGTGGACCCGGGATGATTGGGTATAAGTCAAAGTGATCAAAGGTGTTTGAATAGCCTATAAAGGATTCACCACTCCTTGCGAGGAGATGTATACCCATGGCCTCTCGTCGGATTGTTACTAAAGTCTTTGGCCAAAGTATTACATGTTTAGAGTAAGGTACTCTTGGATACATGTGCAGTAACTAGAATCCGTAGGACGAGGAAATGATACTTGGGCTAGGTGTGACGTAGTCAACCTAGTGGGGACTGACACTATAGACCATGTCCAGAACCAAGTGGGTATAAGATGAGTGAAAGGAATGAGGCACGATTCATTGTAACTACTGAAGGGTTTCAGAAATAGTTCTGGATCAACCGTTGATCTTTTCGGTTAATTGGGGATCATGATGTACTACTAGGTGCCACTCATGATCGTTCTATAATTAATGGTTAATTATAGACGACCAACATAAACCGAGAACCTATTTGGTCGCATGCACAACGAGCGTAATCCGAAGGATTTAAAACGAGCTTGAGAATGAGATTCTCAGACCGAGAGAAACTAGGTTTGGTTGGACCAAACATGGAGCGAGCATGAAATCGTTTCATTAACAATGGAAGCGTAGATGGGCCGTATCTTACGAAGACATAATGGATGAATTAAATTGGTTTGGTTCTAATCCAATGGTGAAGAATAAACCAAAAGGGTTTGGTTTGTTTTAAACGAATGAACCAAAGTTGGTTCGGTTCATTTTAACCTAAAATAGACCAAATCGGTTTGGTTTATTTTAACTTAAATTAATGGAGTGGGTTAACGGGTTTTGGTTATGAACCAATAACAATTAGGAGAATTTTTTCTCTATAAAATAGGGCTTAAGGGTTTTGAGAAAGCCCTGACCCTAATCTTGCCGCCCCTCTCCTTCTTCTCCTTGTGTAGTCGGCGCCCAACCCCTTGCCGCCGCCCAGCCCTTGTGCCACTGTCCAAGTTTTTGCCGGCGTCTAAGCTCCTGCCGGCGATCCTTCGGCGACCCTCCGGTGATCTTCCTTGGCTCCGGCAATAAGGTGAGCATCTAGCTTTCCTTATTTGGCCGACACAAGTTCTCCACCAAAGCTGTCTAGTTTTCTGGACAACTTGTTTTTTTCTTGTCGGAGTGTCGTTTGGATGACGTTTGGAGCTCCGACAGTGGCTACCTTGCCGGGGATTCAATCTCTGGTAATCCTCAAAGGTGGAGGACGAAGGATTCGTCAAACGGTTGACGAATACCTCACTGGAGAAGCGAGTTTTGAGGACTCGGTGTTGAATCCGAATTTTGATTCGGATTGTGATCTTCTCTCGATCACATCGTCTTCGACACGAGGCTAGTGACTCGTAGGAAGATGAGGCTTGTGACTTTGTGAAGTCTTCCCGAAGATACTTGGCGTGGATATGGATAGAGGCGATTCTGAAGGGTTTTGCCTGGAACCGAAGCTCTTATACCACTTCAACTCGGTCGCTTGTTCATGGCGATCCCATCGATGTCCCCGGATTAAAAAAAATTTAATCCTAGACAAAAGGGATCACCCAAGCAACTGTTTCATCGTCGTGCTATTCGATTAGAGTAGTCACTTGAACAAACTTATTGTTCAAGCCACCAACCTCTATTCTACGAATAGCCGCGGAATAGACGATGTACGGATCGCCGGCTTTTGTGTTTATGTTCGGGGTCCAAGTATATTTAGCCACAAAACAGAACATATCATGCATATATAATGGAGAAACAATTATAAACCTGTTACATAAGAAAATAGACAAGTATTATACCTCTCGATCTTCTATCGTATGTCCTTCCTCCTTTTGGACGTCGTGTGGGTGACGATCTACCAAAAGTTGAAGCTCCTAGATCACTAATCTTCCTTCCTTGCTCGCTCCGAACAAGAGGAAGAATAAGAAACAAAGCATTTCTCCTTCTTTCAACCAACCACCAAGCTCCAAGCTTGGTGCTTGCTGCCGGCTAAGAAGGAGAACAAGGAGATGGAGAAGAGGGCCGGCCAAAAGCTACAAGGAGAAGTCCCTAAGCACCAACCAAAGATGAAGAGGAGAAGGTTGGACGCTGGCCAAGCCAAGTGGAGAAGGAGAAGGAAGGGCGCCGGCCACCTAAGGAAGAAGAAGAAGAAGAGGAAAAACTTCCTTATTTGTGGCCGCCCAAGCACAAACCCTAACTCCAAGCCTCTTGCCGCCCAACCCTAATCTCCCTTGCTTCTAATTAATTTCCACGTCAATCCTTAAGCCCCTTTTTATAGAGTTAGGGATAAGCCTTATTTTAATCTCCACCATTGGTTCTAGGGATTTAATCTCAACCGTCGGATCTAGAGATTTAATCTCAACCATCGGATCTAGAGATTTAATCCCTACCTTTGGATCTAGAGTTTTGCTTTCATCCATTGGATCTAGGCTTCATGAGATATTAATAGGATACAATAGGGACCATGAGGAGGAGTTAGATCTTGGCCACCCAATGGATCAAGCCCAGATAAAGTCCGATCCATTAATGATAATCCAATCCACTAAAGGATTATCATTGATCTACCTCACCAACCCCCATAAGTTAATATGGGCTCCATATATTATTTGTACATTTTTCTCCCCGTGTTTAAGATCTCGAATGTCCATCGATTAATTAATTTACTGACCATTAATTAATCAACATCTAACTCCATGAGTAGTACCACTCAACCTTTTCATCATGCCGGACCAAGTCCACTTGCAGGGTTTACATGATGAACCTTATGAGCTCCTCAAGGGGACATCATCATCCTAATATATAGGACACGGTTTCCTCCTATAATCAACGACACACCATATAAATAATATCATTTCTCAACTTACCGAGCCTATCGATTTAATCTATAAATCTTGCCCATTGGTGAATCAAAGAAATGAATACTAAGTATATGTGCCCGTTATTATATCGGGATTAAGAGTATGTACAATATAATATCTGAGGTCCGATTCGATTATGTAGTTAGCAATAAATCGAATCACCTCTAAGTCGGTCCTGCTCAATACACACAAAGTGTACTAGTGTGATTCTATTGTCAAGACAAACCAATACCAACTCACACTACAACCATACCAATGGTTTGTCCAAAGCCATCTTGGTTGTGAGCCTATACTTATACTTTACAAGGAGCCGATAACATGATCTCCCGTGTGACACCACACACCATGTTATCTATAATATAATGTATTAGACAATATGCATAACCATAAATATGCAATCAATGATCATGTGATTCTTATTTCAAAATAAAGATGTTCATACAAAAGATAGACTTTTCAGTATACATCCCAATAATCTCTCACTCATACTAAAAGACTATGCTGTCCTCAAACTGCCATACATCTGATTCCCATTCCCTCCACATGCCTATCAAAAGCTCTCGTCGGAACGACCTTAGTGAAAGGATCTGCCAGGTTATCCTCCGATGCAATCTTGGCCACAACAACTTCTCCTCTCTTTACGATTTCTCGTATCAGGTGGTACTTGCGCTCTATGTGTTTACTTGCCTTATGGGCTCGTGGTTCCTTTGAGTTTGCAAATGCACCACTATTATCACAATAAATTGTGATAGTTCTGGGCAAACCAAGAATCACATCCAAGTCCATCAGGAAGTTCCTGAGCCACACAGCTTCTTTGGCCGCCTCAGAGGCTGCCACATACTCAGCTTCCATGGTAGAGTCCGCCACGCATTTCTGCTTAACACTCCTCCATACAATGGCTCCACCTCCCAAAGTAAACACAAAACCTGAGGTAGACTTATTGTTATCCCTATCTGATTGGAAGTCGGAATCCGTATAACCCACAGGGAGTAATTGGTTTGCCTGGTAAACTAGCATATAATCCCTAGTCCTTTTCAGGTACTTCAATATATGCTTTACCGCAGTCCAATGATTACTCTGATATCTGTTGACCATGCCCATGGCAAAGCAGATATCTGGTCTCGTACATAGCATAACATACATGAGGCTTCCTACTGCCGAAGCATAAGAAACCACCTTCATCTCCTCTATCTCCTCAGATGTTCTAGGACACATCTCCTTAGATAAAGGAACTCCATGCCTAAAAGGTAGAAAACCCTTCTTGGAGTTTTGCATGCTAAAATGATCCATAATAGTGTCTATGTATGAAGCTTGAGATAAGCACAACATCATTTTCCCTTATAACCTTGATCCCAAGGATGTGTCCCACTTCTCCCAAGTCCTTCATATCAAACTGTTTGGACATCCATACCCTTACATCCGATAACACCTTGACATTGTTGCCAATTAACAAAATGTCATCTACGTATAGTACAAGAAATACCACTACGTTTTCGTCACATCTCTTGTATACACAAGACTCATCCGGACTTTGAATAAATCCATAAGACTAGATTACCTCATCAAAGAGGATGTTCCAAGACCTCGAAGCTTGCTTCAATCCATAAATGGACTGATTAAGCTTACATACAAGATGCTCTTTGCCCTACGAAATGAATCCCTCTGGTTGCTTCATATAGATGTTTTCCTCAAGTCTTCCATTAAGGAAAGCTGTCTTGACATCCATCTGCCACACCTCATAATCCATATGAGCTGCAATGCATAAGAGAATCTGGATAGACTGAAGCATGGCCACCGGTGAAAAGGTCTCCTCATAATCGATACCCTCTTTCTGAGTATACCCCTTCGCAACAAGCCTCGCTTTGAAGGTCTCAACCTTCCCATCTATTCCTCTCTTTCTTTTGTAGATCCACTTGCAACCAATGGTTCTTCCACCATTGGGTGGTTCTACTAGCTCCCAGTATTCATTGCACTTTGTCAAGATATCGCATCTTTATCTTGGATTGCCTCGTCATATGTCCAGGGGTCAGGTTCATGTTCTCCAGGGACCAAATCAGAAGATTCTCCCAAGAACATGAATCTATTAGGCTATCACACAACCCTCCCACTACGACGAGGTATCACCTGTGTATCCTCTATGACACACAGTGCAGTGACTTGTGGTATGTCCTCTTGTACCGGTGGTACTGAAGAAGTGACTTCCCCTTTCAATTCCTCCACAACAATCTTACTCATGGGCTTGTGGTTCATGACATAGTCTTCCTCTAGAAATTTGGCGTTCGTGCTGACGATCACCCTCTGATCTCTAGGACTATAAAACAAACCACCTTTCGTTCCTCTAGGATAGCCAACGAACATGCGCACTTCTGTACGAGATTCTAACTTACCAGCATCTGCCTTAAGCACATGTGCTGGACTCTCCCAAATCCGATTATGTCTTAGACTAGGCTTTCGCCCAGTCAACAATTATGTGGGAGTAGAAGGCACTGATTTAGATGGGACCAAGTTCAGAATATACACTGTCGTATCTAGAGCATATCCCCAGAACGAATCTGACATCTCAGAATAACTCATCATCGATCTAACCATCTCCATAAGAGTCCTATTCCTTCGCTCTACTACACTATTCTGCTTGGGTGTGCCAGGTGTAGACAATTGGGATTGAATCCCAGCCTCTGATAAGTAATTCCTAAACTCTCCCAAGAGGTACTCACCACCATGATCAGATCGTAGTGTCTTGATACTTTTACCTTGACATTTCTTCGCATCAACCTTGAATTCTTTGAACTTGTCAAAGCATTCAGACTTGCGACACATCAAGTAAATGTATCCATATCTTGAATAATCGTCTATAAAAGAGACGAAATACTCAAAACCAACTCTAGCCTGGATAGACATAGGACCACACAAATCAGAATGAACCAATTCTAACACATCTTTGGCTCTATACCCCTTGGCCTTAAAAGGCCTCTTGGTCATTTTACCCTCCAAGCAAGATTCACAGGTTGGGAAATCTTCCACCACTAATGAACCCAGAGGTCCATCAGCTATCAACCTTTGAATTCTGCTTAGGTTAATATGACCAAGCCTAAGATGCCAAAGATATGTTTGGTTCATCTTCAAAGGTTCTTTTCTCTTATTGGAATTAGAAGATGAGTTATTAACTTCTATTTGCATCGTGGGAGCTTTTGGTTCAAGTGTGTACAAATTTCCTATCAATGCACCAGAATAGATAATCTCCCTATTCCTTTTTATAATATCTCTGTCATTAATAGAAATAGAATATCCATCCATAAACAATTTAGAAACCGAAATTAAATTCTTTCTAAATAAAGGTACATAAAGGCAATTCTTAAGAACCAAAACTTTATTTGTCTCAAAAGATAAATAAACATCTCCCACTGCAACAACCGTCACCTTTGTGGCATTGCCCAAGTAAACGGTAATCTCCCCTTCAGCTAGTCGTCGGGTTTCCTGGAACCCCTGCAAAGTATTGTAGACATGATCAGTGGCTCCCGTATCTACACACCAGGTGCCGGTAGATAATACCGCTAACTATGTTTCAACGACTAGACCAAAGGATATACCTTTGTTCTGCTTCGGATTGGGATAGTCCTTCTTCCAATGTCCATCCTGCTTGCAAGTGAAGTACTTGCCTTTCAGCATCTTCACTCCTCCCTGAGATCCTCCCACCAGCTTTGCTCACCTTGTTTCTTCTTCTTCTTGCCTTTCGGCTTAGAAGTAGAAACCTTCTGAGCAACCATGGCCTGAGCCTAAACAAGCCTTTCTGTCGACTGGAGAGTGATATCGATCTGGGTTTCCCCATCGATCTCAGTTCCAAAGACTTCCAGCTCATTCGCAGGCTTAGGAGGACACTCTTTGAAGAGTACATACTTGTACTCCTTAGCAGTTAAGACAATATCTAGATTCCTTTTTCCAATCAACATAATTATGTACAGTAAGTTTATTTTCCTTTAGTATCACAGCAAGTGGACTGAAAGTCATTTTTGAAAGTAAACCTAAGAATCACATAGATCAAAACTTTAGATTTCAAAAAATTATTGATTCGTCAAACAATAAAATTTTAAAATCAACCAACACCTTAAAACACCGAGAATATCTTATGCCACGATCGTGTGGACGTATACGAATTCTACATTTGTAAGAGGAGGTTTTACCCATTAATTTTACTATCTTGTCAACCTAAGTTTTTGACAAATAAAATTAATAGTTGGTTTCTCTTTGGCCCTACAAATAAAAGCAGTGACTCCGATGGGGAGGATACTCCTATTTGCATCTAAGTGTTCACCATTACTCGATACCAAGGTAATTATCTCAGGTTATGTGCCTTCCTATGGGGAAGTACACGCGCTCCTTAATAATTTCCTATAACCATATTCGACCTTGTGATATGCAAACAAACTCATCCAATGGGGAGGAAGACACTCAGAGCCGACGCGCAAGTTTGTTTGCATCACATGTCAAATCGTAATGGAGGCCGTGGGAATTTATAAAAATATCCCTCTCCCACTTAGTAATTTGAAATTGAGGAATTTTCTAGCCTACGACATGCATATCAAACAATAAGCAATAAATATGAAAAATAAAAATTTTCCAACTATTATGGCTTTTGTCTTCAATATGTCTCCCGTTGTATCGCCATCTCGTCCGCTCCTCCCTACGTCATGTACAGGCCATCTGGAGATCCGAGCCGAGAAAAAAATATTTTAATTTACATCCATCGATCCTATACTCCATGAGGGAGTGTACATGAAATCTAGATCGAAAGTAAACTAAAATAAAAAGAGTGGCTAAACAATGCCGTATCTAATTTACAAAAATTAAATAATAGCCTCGTCAACCCCGAGGATTCAACAAAATATACAATTACACACATACAATCACATACACACATATGACCATAATAGTTGGATCCTATACCTGCAACCAAAGAGTTAACCTACGCATATCCTACTATTATCTGACACATATAATATATGAAAAGTGCATAAAAGTATCCAAATCCTATACACACAAAATCGAAAACCGTGGCTCTGATACCACTTGAAGGGTTTTACCCAGAACCGAAGCTCTTATACCACTTTAACTCGGTCGCTTGTTCATGGCGATCCCATCGACGTCCCCGGATTAAAAAAAATTTAATCCTATACAAAAGGGATCACCCAAGCAACTGTTTCATCGTCGTGCTATTCGATTAGAGTAGTCACTTGATCAAACTTGTTGTTCAAGCCACCAACCTCTATTCTACGAATAGCCGCGGAATAAACGATGTACAGATCGATGGCTTTTGTGTTTATGTTCGGGGTCCAAGTATATTTAGCCACAAAACAGAATATATCATGCATATATAATTGAGAAATAATTATAAACATGTTACATAAGAAAATAGACAAGTATTATACCACTCAATCTTCTATCATATGTCCTTCCTCCTTTTAGACGTAGTGTGGGCGACGATCTACCAAAAGTTGAAGCTCCTAGATCACCAATATTTCTTCCTTGCTCGCTCCAAACAAGAGGAAGAATAAGAAACAAATCACTTCTCCTTCTTTCAACCAACCACCAAGCTCCAAGCTTGGTGCTTGCCGCCGGCTAAGAAGGAGAACAAGGAGATGGAGAAGAGGGCCGACCAAAAGCTACATGGGGAAGTCCCTAAGCACCGACCAAAGATGAAGAGGGGAAGGTTGGACGCCGGCCAAGCCAAGTGGAGAAGGAGAAGGAAGGGCGCCGACCACCTAAGGAAGAAGAAGAAGAAGCGGAAAAACTTCCTTATTTGTGGCCGCCCAACCACAAACCCTAACTCCAAGCCTCTTGCTGCCCAACCCTAATCTCCCTTGCTTCTAATTAATTTCCACACCAACCCTTAAGTCCCTTTTTATAGAGTTAGGGATAAGCCTTGTTTTAATCTCCACCATTGGTTCTACGGATTTAATCTCAACCGTCGAATCTAGAGATTTAATCTCAACCATCGGATCTAGAGATTTAATCTCTACCTTTGGATCTAGAGTTTTGTTTTCATCCATTGGATCTAGGCTTCATGAGGTATTAATAGGATACAATAGGGACCATGAGGAGGAGTTGGATCTTGGCCACCCAATGGATCAAGCCCAGATAAAGTCCGATCCATTAATGATAATCCAATCCACTAAAGGATTATCATTGATCTACCTCACCAACCCCCGTAAGTTAATATGGGCTCCATATATTATTTGTATATTTTTCTCCCCGTGTTTAATATCTCGAATGTCCGTCGATTAATTAATTTACTGACCATTAATTAATCAACATCTAACTCCATGAGTAGTACCACTCAACCTTTCCATCATGGCAGACCAAGTCCACCTGCAGGGTTTACATGATGAACCTTATGAGCTCCTCAAGGAGACATCATCATCCTAATGTATAGGACACGATTTCCTCCTATAATCAACGGCACACCATATAAATAATATCATTTCCCAACTTACCGAGCCTATCGATTTAATCTCTAAATCTCGCCCATTGGTGAATCAAAGAAATGAATACTAAGTATATGTGCCCGTTATTATATCGGAATTAAGAGTATGTACAATATAATATTTGAGGTCCGATTCGATTATGTAGTCAGCAATAAATCGAATCACCTCTAAGTCGGTCCTGCTCAATACACACAAAGTGTACTAGTGTGATTCTATGGTCAAGACAAACCAATACCAACTCATACTACAACCATACCAATGGTTTGTCCAAAGCCATCTTGGTTGTGAGCCTATACTTATACTTTACAAGGAGCCGATAACATGATCTCCCGTGTGACACCACACACCATGTTATCTACAATGTAATGTATTAGACAATATGCATAACCATAAATATGCAATCAATGATCATGTGATTCTTATTTCAAAATAAAGATGTTCATACAAAAGATAGACTTTTCAGTATACATCCCTACAGATTCTAGTGAGGGTCGCTCTGGTGGATGCTTTTCCCGCTACACGTGATACGTCAGGTATACGTAGAATAATTTCTTTTTATTATAAAATTCAAATTTATGGTTATGTCTACACATGTTGTACTATGCATGCGTGTGGTGTGTGTGATGTAATAAATTAGATTTATTACTTTTTATTTATTCCTCTGCGCACATGTTTACGAAACATGTTCGAACACACTCGCCGCGGTGCTGAAAACCCAACAACTTCTTCATTTTTTCTTCATCTTCTACAACTTTTTCTACGATTTTCCTCTTTCAGAATTGGGACAAAACCTCCATTACTGCTAATTCCATAGCAAAGAGGAGGGGACATCATTGAAGAGAAGAGAGACCTTACATCGGAGAAGGAGGAGATTCAAGAAAGAGGAGGAGAATAGAGGGGAAGCAGGGAGCAATTCATACTCTCTCTCTATATTGTACATCATTGAAGTTGTAAGGGGTTTCCTCCACCTCGGAAGATACTTTCAAGAAGGAGAAGTTTCATAGTAAAAGTATTTTGGCACCGCAGCTCGCTATAGAGTTCACCTCGTGAAGTAGGTATTAGAATTCCGAACCACGTTAAACCTTGTGCCTCTGTTCTTTGTATTATTTTTCTCATCATCTAAATCATTTTCTACTACTATTGTGGCCGGAGAGAACCCTGAATCTCTTGGACACTCTTTCACGTTAAAAGGAGGTGAGAAAATTCGTGTACACCTACATCAGTATTGTCTAGGTAGAAGAATCAAGTATATGGATTTGTGGATAGAAGTTGCTCAAGACATGTACCAGAGATGTGAGCAAGTTCTTCACAATTAACTACGTAAAGAAGAGAACAATATCATTTGAAAATAGTGGAAAGCTCAAGATCCTAGGTAGGCATACAATTGAGATATCACCTAAAATTATTATTCATAAATGTAGGGGATCGATTAGACGCTAGAGGGGGGGGGTGAATAGCGCGTTACCATTCGTTGATGGAATTTGATCGTGATCGCGTCTACAAATCGTGTTAGCGCAGTGGAATAGTAATAATAAAAGCAATAACAAATTGAAACAACCACGAACACAAAGATATAACGTGGTTCGGAACCGAATGGTTCCTACTCCACGGATCAAGCTCTAAAGAGCTCTAGTGATGCACACACACTCACTAATCACAAACACTCCTTCTCGACACAAGTCGGAGGTGAAGAAACCTTGTACAAATGATTACAACAGTAATTCTAAGTACAACAAGCAAATACAAGTGAATACAACAAAAGAAATGCAAAGGAAACTTTACAATAAATATTTTGAGAGCTTGCTTGTTTGGTTGGTTGAGTGACACTTGGAGACCCTGAATTGCAGCAACAATTTAACCCAAAAACTCCTCAAAGAACCATGCCTTTTTCCTCCATCACGAGCTCCTTTTATAGCTTCAACCTATGTTGAAAAAGTCGATCAGTCGACTGGTCGGGACCATCAGTCGACTGATGCCACTATTGTCGCGAGACAACGGCTAGATCCATGTTGGATAAGTCCAACGGATCTATCATCAGTCGACAGATCATACCCATCAGTCGACTGATGGAGCCTTCACTCGACCAGTCGAGTCTCGACTCCGATACATGCCCGATTTCACGAGCACCGATCGTGATCACAAGATCGATCATTGCTCAATCATCGATCGTGCCCATCTATCGCGATCAGCTAGGCAATTCCGATCAAACCCTAGTTGACTCAGGCCAGTCAACTGCCACATGACACCAGTCGACTGGCACACCTCAAACATGAGGTTTTAGCCCAAGTATGGTTCTCCCATACTTGCTAGACCACCCTTAGCCTAGACCTAAGCCTTTTAGCCACCTCCATCAGCCTCACGCCTCTCGGATCCGTCCAAGTCATCCATGACTTGTTCATCCATCGCGCTAGCCTTTAGGTGCTTCCATTGGCTATGTCATGCTAACGGTGTCTACACCGCCAAGGCACATTGGACTTACACCGCCAAGACTCCGCTTGGACTTTACGCCGCCAACCATTGGACTTATGCTGCCAAGACTTCACCCTTGGACTTTACGCCGCCAATATCAAACCCCTTGGACTTCTCAAATGCCAAGACTCAAGCTTGGACTTTCCCTTGCCAAGCCATGTTGGACTTTCCATGCCAAGACCCATGCTTGGACTTTTGATGCCAAGTACCCATGACTTGGACTTTACCTTGCCAAGACCCATGCTTGGGCTTTCCCAAATGCCAAGTGTCCCACTTGGACTTTCCCAAATGTCAAGTGTCCCACTTGGACTTTCCCATGACAATTACATTATCATATGTTTTTGTCTAACATCAAAACATCTCTCGAGCCAAGCTTGAGTCCTGGTCAATCGTGACCTGGGCCGATTGCACCAACAATCTCCTCCTTTTTGATGTCTGACAAAAACCAAACAAACCATTTGAGTTAGACCATCTAACTCAAAAACTCCTTACCAATTATCCCAAATTGGTAATCTTAACTTTCTCCCCCTTTTTGGCATACATCAAAAAGGTTATCTCTCCAAGGAAGTCAATGTCTCATGTCCCAATGAGATCTTACAATCTCCCCCTTGATCCAAAAATACCTAGGATGCCTACCATCTTCCTAGTGATAAGTCCCATATCACTCAAGAGAGGCAATCCTATCCACTCTCTCAATTTTCAAATTGGGTATCTCAAAATCTCATTTTTCCTTCCCATGAGGAAAAATATCATCCATCATCCCAAGATGGATACCTCCCCCTAAAGGCTTGCTCCCCCTTGACCATTGCACCAACAATGTCTTTGGGAAGTCCCTAAGCCAATAGGAACTCTAAACCATCAAAATTATGGTTCTAAGTTCAAACATGAACTCTCCCCACCTTAAATTTGATACATTATCCTAACACCTCTCCAAATCCATATCCAATGGATTTTCACCCTTTATAATGCTTCCCAAAGCATATCCTAGGGTTAGGAGTGATTAGGGACCTTAACTGTAGCTGAAATCGGGTTAAACAATCTTGTTTATCTCGAAATCAGACTATTAGTCGAGTCCTACGAAACGATCGTGATGTGCCCATCGATCGTGGCACCAAAGTAGTCGAATGATTTGCGCCGAGACAGTTCAGTCTTGCGCATCGATCGGAAATCGTAACTAAATATATATAACTTGAAAAATCACGAAATTTCACATGTATAATACTTATCACACATACAATCGGTGAAAAATCTTGGAAAAATATTTTAACCATTAAAATAGGAGAGTGGTACAAAGTTCAAAAACTATTAAAACTTTAAAGTTTTTGATCTACTTTGTATCAACTTCTACAATGATGATGGCTATCAAAAGATAGACTTCACCAAGATTTTCTAAAGTGATTTTAAAATATTTTTGAAAATCTATTTTGAACCATGGTTTATTGGCTAAATATACATAACTTGTATATTAGCTTTCCTCATAATTCTTAGTGATGATTGAAATAAGTTAAGTTCATCTAGATGCACTACCTATGCACCTTGAACCTAACTTATTATCCTAACATCTCACATGTTATCTAAGGTGTATACACACACATACATGTCAATTTAGATGTGAGATGTGGAGTTAGGATTATTATGGCCTCATACATTTTCTAGGCAACCCTACTTGATTCCCTTATAAATGAGACTCCAAGTCATGTCATTGTCCTTAACTCAATTTTAATCAAGTTAGCATGAATGATCATGGCATAAATGATAACAATAATAAATCATGGCAATGATCATGATGTCATGATATATCAATAAGCTTTTAAAAAGTGAACATGACATCTACAAAAGTCCTAATCAACAGCATGACATGGTATATGAGAAAACGGAATTAGATGCCATGACATAGCAAGCTTACACAAACAAACACATTTCAACCAAACATACAATCAGACAACAATAATTTTAGAAATAAAATATTTCATTAAAAACCTCAAGTTTTTATAGCCAAAATATGAAATGTTTAAACAAAAAGACATCCTATATCGCTAAACATCCTAATATCGCTAGTCCTCTACGGAAGGTGGAGGCGGAGGTGGCTGCTGACCCAAAGTCCATGCTTGCATCATCTCGTACATGTCGAGCTGACGCTACTCAATGCGGCTCTGTGACTCCTCAATCCGAATGTAGCGCTCCTCCATCCGACTGAGATGCTCACCCATGGAGGATTGCCCTGATATAATCTCTGCTAGTCGGGAGTCCATCATCTGTTGATAATCCTAGAAGCTGGACTCCAGCTGGGCAATCCGATCTGAAGGACCTGCCGCTGATGCATCTGCTGGCATTTGGTCCTCCTCGTCAGCAGGAGCTGGATCCTCATGTCGTTTTGCAGGCTCTCCCGGTACTAGAGGTGGCTCCCTACGTGGCCTGGGCGGAGGTCGAGGTACCAGCTCCATCTGCCCATGTTCGATCCGCAGTTTCGCCAATGAAAAGTTACGAACTAATATACAGTCGTAAACCTCGAAAAGTGCCCTCAGAGATCCCCTGTTAATGTTAATGCCTATAGACTCTAGCCATGCAGTGATGATATGGACAAAAGGCATATGCACTTTCTCTTGCACAGGGGATATGAAATGTACAATGCAACGAAACATGTTCAATGCAATGTTTATATCTAATCTAGGATGCATGACATACATAAGAAAAAGATGGGGAGGCCGAATCTTGGCAAGACCCCGAGTCACGATAGGGAGAAAACACCCAACAATGACTTTGTAAAGTATATTGTTATGGGAAGATAGCTCAGTGATAGAGAATAGGTTCTGAGCTGGTGGGCGAGGATGGTGAAAAATGTCCTCATGCATGGAGTCTAAAGAAATATGACAAATGGATCAGGAAGAGGGGCATCGAAGATAGGACAGAAGACGAAAGTATCATCCGATGGCCTACACTCAAGAAACTCCTGCAATATCGCAGGAGTGAACTCTAAGTCGCGTTTTGCAACGCGAGTAGTGTAGGTAGGACCATCATCTACCTTCCTTAAGTTTTGATAGAACTCCTTGAGGAGATCATCATTTATGGCATGAGTGCAAAGAACTACCTGAAGGGGATTTGCCCCGGAAGCTCTCATACCAATTTAATGGTTTTAGCTTATCGAGTCCGTGAGGGGAAACTTTGCTTCACACTTGACCTCGGTAGCTTCCTTCCTAGCGATCCCTTCTATGTCCCCGGATTAAAAAAAATTTAATCCTAGACAAAAGGGATTGCCCAAACCACCAAACCATCGTCGTGCTATTCGTTTAGAGAGTTCACTTGAACAAACTAGTTGTTCAAGCGACCATCCTCTATTCTACGAGTAGCCGCAGAATAGACGATGTCTATATCGCCGGTTTTTGTGTTTATGCTCGGGATCCAAGTATTATTTAGCCATTTACAGATTTATAACATGCTTATAATTGAAAAACAAAAACAAGCAACAAACAAAAGAAGAAAGTAGAATAGGTATACCTCTCGATCTTCTAATGTATGATCTTCCTCCTTTTTGACGTCGTGTGGGCGACGATCCACCAAAAGTCGAAGCTCCTAGATCGCAAATCTTCCTTCCTTGCTCTTCCAAAGAAAGAGGAAGAATAGAAACAAAATTTTTCTCCTCACTAGAAACAACCAACAAGGAACTAAAACTATCCTTGCCGCCGGCCAACTAGGTGAAGGAGAAGATGGTGGAAAACAACCAAGACACCAAGGGAAGCCCTATATCTTGTTTCCACCACCTAAGGAGAAGGAGAAGGGGGCTTTTAGGGGCCGGCCAAGGCTGAAAAGAGGCTGGAGAGGTACTGGACGTTGGCCAAAAGACGAAGAAGAAGAGAAGAATACCTTCCTTATTTGGTGCCACCCTTGCCTCCAAACCCTAATCCTAATCCTATCTCAACTAGGATTCCTTCTTGCCGCCCAAACCCTAGCTCTCCTTCAATGTTGTTCATGCCAACTCCCATGCCATCCTTTTATAGAGTTAGGGATAAGTCATAAATTAATCTCATCCATTGGTTCTAGGGATTTAATCTCAATCGTCGGATCTAGAGATTTAATCTCAACCGTGGAATCTTAGAGATATAATCTCTACCAATGGATCTTAGAGTTTTGTTTCTATCCATTGAATCTAAGCATCATGAGGTGTTAATAGGCTACATTAGGGACCATGAGGAGGAGTTGGGTCTTGGCCACCCATGGATCAAGCCCACATAAAGTCCGATCCACTAATGATGATCCAATCCACTAAAGGTTCATCATTGATATACCTCACCAACCCCATATGATAATATTGGCTCCATATATTATTTGTACATTTTCTCCCCATGTTTAAGATCTCGAATGTCCGTCGACTAATTAATTTACTAACCATTAATTAATCAACATCTAACTCCTTGAGTAGTACCACTCAACCTTTTCATCATGCCGGACCAAGTCCACCTGCAGGGTTTACATGATGAACCTTATGAGCCCTCAAGGGGACATCATCATCCTAATATATAGGACACGATTTCCTCCTATAATCAACAACACACCATATAAATAATATCATCTCCCAACTTACCGAGTCTATCGATTTAATCTATAAATCTCGCCCATTGGTAAATCAAAGAGATGAGTACTAAGTATATGTGCCCGTTATTATATCGGGATTAAGAGCATGTACTAAAGAATATCTGAGGTCCGATTCGATTATGTAGTCAGCAATAAATCGAATCACCTCTAAGTCGGTCCTGGTCAATACACATAAAGTGTACTAGTGTGATTCTATGGTCAAGACAAACCAATACCAAATCACACTACAACTATTCCGATGGTTTGTCCAAAGCCATCTCGGTTGTGAGCCTTTACTTATACTTTTCAAGAGGCCGATAACATGATCTCCTGTGTGACACCACACACCATGTTATCTACAATGTAAAGTATTAGACAAGATTGCATAACCATAAAAATATGCAAACAATGATCATGTGATTCTTATTTCAAAATAAAGATGTTCATACAAAATATAGACTTTTCAGTATACATCCCTACAATCTCCCACTTATACTAAAAGTCTATGCTATCCTCAAAGTGCCATACATCTGCTACCCATTCCCTCCACATGCCTATCAAAAGCTCTCGCCGGAAGGGCCTTAGTGAAAGGATCTGCCAGGTTATCCTCTGATGCAATCTTGGCCACAACAACTCCTCCTCTCTTTACGATTTCTCGTATCAGGTGGTACTTGCGCTCTATGTGTTTACTAGCCTTATGGGCTCGTGGTTCCTTCGAGTTTGCAACTGCACTACTATTATCACAATAAATTGTGATAGTTCTTGGCAAACCAGGAATCACATCCAAGTCCATCAGGAAGTTCCTGAGCCATACAACTTCTTTGGCCGCCTCAGAGGTCGCCACATACTCAACTTCCATGGTGGAGTCCGCCACACATTTCTGCTTGACACTCCTCCATACAATGGCTCCACTTCCCAAAGTAAATAAAAAACCTGAGGTAGACTTACTGTTATCCCTATCTGATTGGAAGTCGCAATCCATGTAACCCTCAGGGAGTAATTGGTCTGCCAGGTAAACTAGCATATAATCCCTATTCCTTCTCAGGCACTTCAATATATGCTTTACCGCAGTTCAATATCCCTGTCCTGGATTACTTTGATATCTGCTGACCATGCCCACGACAAAGCAGATATCTGGTCTCGTACATAGCATCACATACATGAGGCTTCCTACTGCCGAAGCATAAGGAACCGCCTTTATCTCCTCTATCTTCTCAGATGATCTAGGACACATCTCCTTATATAAAGGAACTCCATGCCTGAAAGGTAGAAAACCTTTCTTGGTGTTTTGCATGCTAAAACGATCCATTATCGTGTCTATGTATGAAGCTTGGGATAAGCACAATAACCTTGATCCCAAGGATGTGTTCTACTTCTCCCAAGTCCTTCATATCAAACTGCTTGGACAACCATACCCTTACGTCCGATAACACCTTGATATCTCTGCCAATCACCAAAATGTCATCTACGTCTGTACAAGAAATACCACTACGTTTCCGTCACATCTCTTATATACACAAGACTCATCCGAACTTTGAATAAATCCATAAAATTGATTTACCTCCTCAAAGCGGATGTTTCAAGAACTTGAAGCTTGCTTCAATCCATAAATGGACCGATTAAGCTTATATACAAGATGCTCTTTGCCCTTAGCAATGAATCCCTCTGGTTGCTTCATATAGATGTTTTCCTCAAGACTTCCATTAAGGAAAGCTGTCTTGACATCCATCTACCACACCTCATAATCCATATGAGCTGCTATGCATAAGAGAAGCCGGATAGACTCAAGCATGGCTACCGGCGAAAAGGTCTCCTCATAATCGATACCCTCTTTCTGAGTATACCCCTTCGCAACAAGCCTCACTTTGAAGGTCTCAACCTTCCCATCTATTCCTCTCTTTCTCTTGTAGATCCACTTGCATCCAATGGTTTTACACCATCGGGTGGTTCTACTAGCTCCTAGACCTGATTTGAATCCATAGATTCAATCTCAGCATTCATTGCACTTTGCCAAGATACTGCATCTTTATCTTGGATTGCCTCGTCATATGTCCAGGGATCAGGTTCATGTTTGCCAGGGACCAAATCAGAAGATTCTCCCAAGAACATGAATCTATCAAGCTGTCTCACAACCCTCCCACCACGATGAGGTATCACCTGTGTATCCTCTGTGACACGCGGTGCAGTGACATGTGGTATATCCTCTTGTACCGGTGGTACTAAAGAAGTGACTTCCCCTTTTAACTCCTCCAGAATAATTTTACTCTTGGGCTTGTGGCTCATCACATAGTCTTCCTCTAGAAATCTGGCGTTCGTGCTAACGATCACCCTCTGATCTCTAGGACTATAAAACAATCCACCCTTCGTTCCCCTGGGATAGCCAACGAACAAGCGTACTTATGTACGAGGTTCCAACTTACCAGCATGTGCCTTCAGCACATGTGCTGAACTCCCCCATATTCAAATATGTCTTAGACTAGGCTTTCGCCCAGTCCACAACTCTGTGGGAGTAGAAGGCACTGATTTAGATGGAACCAAGTTCAAAATGTACACCGCCGTATCTAGAGCATATCCCCAGAACAAATCTGGCAAGTCAGAATAACTCATCAACGATCTAACCATCTCCATAAGAGTCCTATTCCTTCGCTCTGCTACACCGTTCTGCTGGGGTGTGCCAGGTGTAGTCAATTGGGATTGAATCCCATCCTCTGATAAGTAGTTCCTAAACTCTCCTAAGAGGTACTCACCACCACGATCAGATCGTAGTGTCATCCATATCTTGAATAATCGTCTATGAAAGAGATGAAATATTCAAGACCACCTCTTGCCTGGATAATCATAGGACCACACAAATCAGAATGAACCATTTCTAACACATATTTGGCTCTATACCCCTTGGCCTTAAAAGGCCTCTTGGTCATTTTATCCTCCAAGCAAGATTCACAGGTTGGGAAATCCTCCACCACTAATGAACCCAAAGGTCCATCAGCTATCAACCTTTGAATTCTACTTAGGTTAATGTGACCAAGCCTAAGATGCCAAAGATATGTTTGGTTCATCTTCGAAGGTTCTTTTCTCTTATTGGAATTATAAGATGAGTTATTAACTTCAATTTGCATCGTGGGAGGTTTTGCTTCAAGTGTGTACAAATTTCCTATCAATGCACCCGAACAGATAATGTCCCTATTTCTTCTTATAATAGCTTTATCATTAAAAGAAATAGAATATCCATCCATAAACAATTTAGAAACTGAAACTAAGTTCTTTCTAAATAAAGGTACATAAAGGGAATTTTCCAGAACCTAAGTTTTATTTTTCTCAAGAGATAAATAAAACTTCTCCCACTGCAATAGCCGCTATCTTCATGGCATTGCCCAAGTAAATGGTAATCTCCCTTTTAGCTAGTCATCGGGTTTCCTGGAACCCCTGCAAAGTGTTGCAGACATGATTAGTGGCTCCCGTATCTACACACCAGGTGCCGGTAGATATCACCGCTAATCATGTTTCAACGACTAGACCAAAGGATATACCTTTGTTCTGCTTTGGATTGGGACAGTCCTTCTTCTAATGTCCATCCTGCTTGCAAGTGAAGTACTTGCCTTTCGGCTTCTTCACTCCTCCCTGAGATCCTCCCACCACCTTTGCTTCACCTTGTTTCTTCTTCTTCTTGCCTTTCGGTTTAGAAGTAGAAAACTTTTTGACCAACCATAGCTTGAGGACACTCTTCGAAGAGTGCATAATTATACTCCTTAGCAGATAAGACAATATCTAGATTCTTTTCCAATCAACTTTATTTGGGTACAGTAAGTTTATTTCCTTTAGTAAGTGGACTGAAAGTCATTCTTGAAAATCCTAAGAATCACATAGATCATTACTGTAGATTTCAAAAAATTATTGATTCCTCAAACAATAAAATTTTAAAATCAACCAACACCTCTAAACACCGAGAATATCGCATGCCACGATCGTGTGGACGTATACGTATTCTACATTTGTAAGAGGAGGTTTTACCCATTAATTTTACTATCTTGTCAACCTAACTTTTTGACAAGTAAAATTAATAGTTGGTTTCTCTTTGGCCCTACAAATAAAAGCAGTGACTCCAATGGGGAGGATACTTATATTTGTATCTAAGTGTTCACCATTACTCGGTACTAAGGAAATTATCTCGGGTTATGTGCCTTACGATGGGTAAGTACACACGCTCTTTAATAATTTCCTATAACCATATTTGACCCTGTGATCCACAAACAAACTCATCCGATGGGGAGGAAGGCACTCAGAGCAGACGCGCAAGTTTGTTTGCATCACATGTCAAATCGTAATGGAGGTCGTGGAAATTTATAAAAATATCCCTCTCCCACTTAGTAATTTGAAAATGAGAAATTTTCTAGGCTACGACATGCATATCAAACAATAAGCAATAAATATGAAAAATAAATTATTTTCCAACTATTATGGCTTTTGTCTTCAATATGTCTCCCGTCGCATCGCCTTCTCGTCTGCTCCTCCTACCCCATGTATGAGCCATCCGAAGATCCGAGCCGAGACTAAAACCTATTTTAATTTACATCCATCGATCCTATACTCCACGAGGGAGTGTACATGAAATCTAGATCGAAAGTAAAATAAAATAAAGAGCGACTAAACAATGCCGTATTTAATTTACAAAAACTAAATACTTGCCTCGTCAACCCCGAGGATTCAACAAAATAAATATTTACACACATACAATCACATACACACATATGGCCATAATAGTCGGATCTTATGCCTGCAACCAAAGAGTTAAACTACGCATATCCTACTATTATTCGGCACATATAATATATGAAAAAGTGCATAAAAATTAACCGAATCCTAAACACACAAAACCGGAAACCTTGTCTCTGATACCAATTGAAGGGAATTTGTCCCGGAAGCTCTCATACCAATTTAATGGTTTTAGCTTATCGAGTCCGTGAGGGGAAACTTTGCTTCCCACTTCACCTCGGTAGCTTCCTTCATGGCGATCCCTTCTATGTCCCCGGATTAAAAAAAAATTTAATCCTAGACAAAAGGGATTGCCCAAATCACCAAGCCATTGTCGTGCTATTCGTTTAGAGAGTTCACTTGAACAAACTAGTTGTTCAAGCGACCATCCTCTATTCTATGAGTAGCCGCAGAATAGACGATGTCCGGATCGCCAATTTTCATGTTTATGCTCAGGATCCAAGTATTATTTATCCATTTACAGATTTATAACATGCTTATAATTGAAAAATAAAAACAAGCAACAAACAAAAGAAGAAAGTAGAATAGGTATACCTCTCGATCTTCTAATGTATGACCTTCCTCCTTTTGGACGTCGTGTGGGCGACGATCCACCAAAAGTCGAAGGTCCTAGATCGCAAATCTTCCTTCCTTGCTCTTCCAAAGCAAGAGGAAGAATAGAAACAAGGTTTTTCTCCTCACTAGAAACAACCAATAAGGAACTAAAACTATCCTTGCCGCCGGCCAACTAGGTGAAGGAGAAGATGGTGGAAAACAACCAAGACATCAAGGGAAGCCCTATATCTTGTTTCCACCACCTAAGGAGAAGGAGAAGGGGGCTTTTGGGTGCCGGACAAGGCTGGAAAAGAGGCTGGAGAGGTGCTGGACGTTGGCCAAAAGAGGAAGAAGAAGAGAAGAATACCTTCCTTATTTGGTGCCACCCTTGCCTCCAAACCCTAATCCTAATCCTATCTCAACTAGGATTCCTTCTTGCCGCCCAAACCCTAGCTCTCCTTCAATGTTGTTCATGCCAACTCCCATGCCATCCTTTTATAGAGTTAGGGATAAGTCATAAATTAATCTCATCCATTGGTTCTAGGGATTTAATCTCAATCGTCGGATCTAGAGATTTAATCTCAACCATCGGATCTTAGAGATATAATCTCTACCAATGGATCTTAGAGTTTTGTTTCTATCCATTGAATCTAAGCATCATGAGGTGTTAATAGGCTACATTAGGGACCATGAGGAGGAGTTGGGTCTTGGCCACCCATGGATCAAGCCCACATAAAGTCCGATCCACTAATGATGATCCAATCCACTAAAGGTTCATCATTGATCTACCTCACCAACCCCATATGATAATATGGGCTCCATATATTATTTGTATATTTTCTCTCCGTGTTTAAGATCTCGAATGTCCGTCAACTAATTAATTTACTGACCATTAATTAATCAACATCTAACTTCTTGAGTAGTACCACTCAACATTTTCATCATGCCGGACCAAGTCCACCTGCAGGGTTTACATGATGAACCTTATGAGCCCTCAAGGGGACATCATCATCCTAATATATAGGACACGATTTCCTCCTATAATCAACAACACACCATATAAATAATATCATCTCCCAACTTACCGAGTCTATCGATTTAATCTATAAATCTCGCCCATTGGTAAATCAAAGAGATGAGTACTAAGTATATGTGCCCGTTATTATATCGGGATTAAGAGCATGTACTAAATAATATCTGAGGTCCGATTCGATTATGTAGTCAGCAATAGATCGAATCACCTCTAAGTCGGTCCTGCTCAATACACATAAAGTGTACTAGTGTGATTCTATGGTCAAGACAAACCAATACCAAATCACACTACAACTATTCCGATGGTTTGTTCAAAGCCATCTCGGTTGTGAGCCTTTACTTATACTTTTCAAGGGGCCGATAACATGATCTCCTGTGTGACACCACACACCATGTTATCTACAATGTAAAGTATTAGACAAGATTGCATAACCATAAAAATATGCAAACAATGATCATGTGATTCTTATTTCAAAATAAAGATGTTCATACAAAAGATAGACTTTTCAGTATACATCCCTACACTACCTTCATGAGTTGATAATATGCTAAAATCTCCATGATATCGCCACAATAATGCCTAAAGAAGTCGATATCGATGTACCTAATTGACATGGGTTGGTACAATTGTGATGCAACCTCAGTCGGGTCATTGCTACGTTGTCGTCTTTATGAATGCAATGAGTGGAATGGAATGCAATGATACAAATACACGATTAGATCATAATGAAAGGACAAAAATTTAGGGTTTAAGGGGTATAGAAATTATACTTTGGTGCCATTTGAAGGTGAGGAAGAGAAGGCACAAGGCAGCTGCTGAGGGGAACGCCGGAAGGATCACCGGAGAAGGGTCTCGCCGGAACCCAAATCGTTTGGAGAAGAAAAACTAGGGCTGTGAGATGCCATTAGGGTTATAGAGAGATGAAAGACACAACCGGAAGAGAAGACTACCAACCCTAGAGCTTTGGTCGCTGACGTGGACGAGGAAAGGTTGGTCGGAGACGATGAGCGCCGATCGGAGATGATGAGTGCCGATCAAAGACGAAAATTGCGAGGGAAAAGAGTGTGAAGATGCTGAACCCTAGCGGTTCGGCATTATAAAATCGCGACTCGATCGGACGATGTGTGACATCGACGATCGATGGCGGTTATGAGCGGTTTATCGAACCGACGATGATCGCTTCGGCTCAACACTCGACTGTTGAGCATTTTGTATCGAGCTACAGTAACATCAGTCGACTGATGTTGGTCATCAATTGACTGATGCGATCATCACTCGACTGCTCAGCGAGCCACTCGATTGATGATCCTTCTGCCTTAATGAACAGTAACACAAGTCGACTGACGTTGATAATCACGATCGATGATGTACCGTCGATCGAAGTCTGGCGACTTCATCGAACTCAGCATATCGTGCTACAAGATATCAATCGATAAATCAGATTGATCGATCTCCGATTTCAGCTCAAATTGAGTGAATTTTGATTTCTTCACTCAATTTGTTTCATTTTATCATGTTTACTCTTGTATGTCGAATATATTAATGTTATGCTTATATTCATGTATTTGTTAATGTATTTTGGTATTTTATTTCATTTTAACAATCATTAACATCCAATGATTTTAAAATCCTAACATCTCACCCTTTCTAAGTTTGGAAATACACAATCAAGATGAATGACCTATTTTGTGAGATGCAATATACTATAAACATTCCTTCCATGCAAACATATGGTAAAACACATGAAACATGGTAAGTGTAAGACATCAAGATGTGTGGCACTTAAGTATCACTCTTGATGTGACTTATAAACTTTAAGCACTTCTCTTGATACATTAATTCCTAAAGTGTGTCAAAATCCTAAAATGGCACACCATGACCTCTAAATCTAGATTGTGCCAATTTTATTGATTTTTCATGATTCCAAAAATATATGACACATCCTAAAACCTTTTAGGATATAAGATCAAACCTATTTCCAAGTTATCCATAACCTTGAAAATAATCTAAAATGTCAACTTTGCTATGATTGAGTTAAACTACCCATCCAATCAAAGTTGACACATCCTAACCCATTTAGCGTGAGTCAATCACGCTCCTTGGAACCCAAAATCTATTTGAGCTCATTGGATTAATTAGGTATTCCTTAGGGATGACTTCCCTAGATATCTTTCTAATGACCCTTCTAGGCTTGTTAGCCTTGGTCATTATGGTCTTGCCATGGTTAGCCTTAGGGATTGCCTCCCTAGTAACCTTCTTAGTGACTTCCTTAGGTTTCTTAGAAACTCTAGCCACTAGGCACATACTATGGTTGGCCTTAGGGATAATTTCCCTAGAGACTTTGGTTTTCTTAGATTTAGGTTTAGTTCCATAATCAAATGAAACATTGTGATAAGTAGGCATTACTTTCTTAGACATAGGCTTGTGACCCAAACCTTGTCTCCTAGATGATTCTTACCTCTTACACCCTTTTTGTTGACTTCTAGATCCAAGAGTTTGACAATTTGACCCTTTAAATTGATTTTGCATACTTGCAAGGGTCTTTTCCAATTTCTCAAGCCTTGACCTCAAGTCTTGATTTTCTAACTCTAATTGCCCAATTGATTTTTGATTAGGTTTTTGGGTATTACCATTCTCTTTAGGCATATGCCTTCCCTTATTAGAGTTAATGCCTAAATGGTTTTTGATTTTCTTAATTGTTTCCTTAGGAAGGACATTAGTCCCAAATTTCTCCTTCTTTGAAATAGGTCTAGAGTCATCATTTCTAGATTTCTTCTTAGACCAAAAACCAACATGTTTAGCTTCTAGACACCCATAATTATTATTTCTAGCATGCTTTGATTCATGAGTAATAGCAAAATTGTTTAAGTTATTTCTAGCATGCTTTTGCTTAGAATTTAAAAGGTAAGCATTATGAGAATATACCTTAGGGTTAGTCTTAGAGACTCCCCCTACTTGTGAAGTTCCCTCCTTTCTCCTAGGACATTGGCTTCTATAGTGTCCCGGTTGTCGGCATTTGAAACACACCACGTGCTCCTTGCTCTTCTTAGTGGGGACACTGACATCCTTGACTTTTTCACTTACTTTCGGTGCCGGAGGAGCTTTCTTGACCCTTTTTGGACACTTACTCTTGTAGTGTTCAGATTCCCTACACTCAAAGCATATTATATGAATTTTATTATTAATTGACATGCTTGAGTTACCTAGGGTGGTGATGAGGTTCTCTTGAGCTTGCTCTTCCTCTCTACCAGATGTAGATGGTTCATCTTGAGATTGCTCCGGTGTAGATGTGAATGTTTTGCCCGGAAGCTCTGATACCAATTGAAGGGTTTTGCTTATCGAGTCCGTGAGGGGAAACTTCGCTTCTCACTTCACCTCGGTTGCTTGATCATGGCAATCCCTTCGATGTCTCCGGATTAAAAAAAATTTAATCCTAGACAAAAGGGATTGCCCAAACAACCAAGTCATCATCGAGCTATTCGTTTAGAGAGGTCACTTGAACAAACTCATTGTTCAAGCGACCATCCTCTATTCTACGAGTAGCCGCGGAATAGACGATGTCCGGATCGCTGATTTTTGTATTTATACTCGGGATCCAAGTATTATTTAGCCATATACAGATTTATATCATACTCATAGTTGAAAAACAAATACAAACATGTAACATATAAAGATTAGAGAATCGATATACCTCTCAATCTTCTAATGTATGACCTTCCTCCTTTCGGACGTCGTGTGGGCGATGATCTACCAAAAGTTGAAGCTCCTAGATCACAAATCTTCCTTTCTTGCTCTTCCAAAGCAAGAGGAAGAATAGAAACAAGGCTCATCTCCTTCCTATAGCCAACCAACAAGCAACAAGGAGAATGCTTGCCGCTGGCCAACAAGGAGAAGGAGATAATGGTGGAAACCGGCCAAGACACCAAGGGAAACCCCTAAGTCATGTTTCCACCACCCAAGGAGAAGGAGAATAGGGTCTTTGGACACCTGACAAGGGCTGCAAAGAGGGTTGTGGGCGCCGACCACCAAAAGAAAGGAAGAAGAAAGCAAACTACTTCCTTATTTGCTGCAACCCAAGCCTCCTAAACCCTAAGAATCCAAACCCTAATCCTAGCTCTCCTAATGGCCGGCCATGGAAGTGGGGAAGAAGATTAGGATGAGCACCGGCCAAGGTAGAGGGAAGAAGGGAGGAACTGGCCAAACCTTAGGAAGAAGAAGATAAACCTCCTCCACTTGTTGCCGCCAACCCCTAGCTCCCAAAACCCTAGCCACCCAAACCTAATCCTAAACCAACTAGGATTCCTAGCCTCCAAAGGAAGCAAACCCTAATCCCCTTAAGCCATCATCCTTCTTGCTGCCCACTTTATGATCTCTATTTATAGAGTTGGGCTCAAGCCATGATTTAATCTCCTCCATTGGTTCTAGGGATTTAATCTCAACCGTCAGATCTAGAGATTTAATCTCAACCATCGGATCTAGAGATTTAATCACTACCTTTGGATCTAGAGTTTTGTTTCTATCCTTTGGATATAAGCTTCATGAGGTGTTAATAGGCTACATTAGGGACCATGAGGAGGAGTTGGATCTTGGCCACCCATGGATCAAGCCCACATAAAGTCCGATCCACTAATGATAATCCAATCCACTAAAGGATCATCATCGATCTACCTCACCAACCCCCATATGATAATATGGGCTCCATATATTATTTGTACATTTTCTCCTCGTATTTAAGATCTCAAATGTTCGTCGATTAATTAATTTACTGACCATTAATTAATCAACATCTAACTCCTTGAGTAGTACCACTCAACCTTTTCATCATGCCGGACCAAGTCCACCTGCAGGGTTTACATGATGAACCTTATGAGCTCCTGAAGGGGACATCATCATTCTAATATATAGGACACGGTTTCCTCCTATAATCAACGACACACCATATAAATAATATCATCTCCCAACTTATCGAGCCTGTCGATTAATCTATAAATTTCGCCCATTGGTAAATCAAAGAGATGAATACTATGTATATGTGCCCGTTATTATATCGGGATTAAGAGCATGTACTAAATAATATCTGAGGTCCAATTCGATTATGTAGTCAGCAATAAATCGAATCACCTCTAAGTCGGTCCTGCTCAATACACACAAAGTGCACTAGTGTGATTCTATGGTCAAGACAAACCAATACCAAATCACACTACAACCATTCTGATGGTTTGTCCAAAGCCATCTCGGTTGTGAGCCTTTACTTATACTTCTCAAGGAGCCGATAACATGATCTCCCGTGTGACACCACACACCATGTTATTTACAATGTAAAGTATTAGACAATATGCCTAACCATAAAAATATGCAAACAATGATCATGTGATTCTTATTTCAAAATAAAGATGTTCATACAAAAGGTAGACTTTTCAGTATACATCCCTACAATCTCCCACTTATACAAAAAGACTATGCTGTCCTCAAACTGCCATACATCTGATCCCCATTCCCTCCACATGCCTATCAAAAGCTCTCACTGGAAGGGCCTTAGTGAAAGGATCTGCCAGGTTATCCTCTGATGCAATCTTGGCCACAACAACTTCTCCTCTCTTTACGATTTCTCGTATCAGGTGGTACTTGTGCTCTATGTGTTTACTAGCCTTATGGGCTCGTGGTTCCTTCGAGTTTGCAACTGCACCACTATCGTCACAATAAATTGTGATAGTTCTGGACAAACCAGGAATCACATCCAAGTCCATCAGAAAGTTCCTGAGCCACACAGCTTCTTTGGCTGCCTCAGAGGCTGCCACATACTCAGCTTCCATGGTGGAGTCCGCCACGCATTTCTGCTTGACACTCCTCCATACAATGGCTCCACCTCCCAAAGTAAACACAAAACCTGAGGTAGACTTACTGTTATCCCTATCAGATTGGAAGTCGGAATCCGTGTAACCCACAGGGAGTAATTGGTCTGCTCGGTAAATCAGCATATAATCCCTAGTCCTTCTCAGGTACTTCAATATATGCTTTACCGTAGTCCAATGTCCCTGTCCTGGATTACTCTGATATCTGTTGACCATGCCCACGACAAAGCAGATATCTGGTCTCGTACATAGCATCGCATACATGAGGCTTCCTACTGCCGAAGCATAAGGAACCGCCTTCATCTCCTCTATCTCCTCATATGATCGAGGACACATCTTCTTAGATAAAGAAACTCCATGCCTGAAAGGTAGAAAACCCTTCTTGGAGTTTTGCATGCTAAAACGATCCAAAATTGTGTCTATGTATGAAGCTTGGGATAAGCACAACATCCTATTCCTGCGATCCATTATAACCTTGATCGCATGGATGTGTCCCACCTCTCCCAAGTCCTTCATATCAAACTGTTTGGACAACCATACCCTTACGTCTGATAACACCTTGATATTGTTGTCAATCAACAAAATGTCATCTACGTAAAGTACAAGAAATACCACTACGTTTCTGTCACATCTCTTGTATACACAAGACTCATCCGTACTTTGAATAAATCCATATGACTGGATTACCTCATCAAAACGGATGTTCCAAGACCTTGAAGCTTGCTTCAATCCATAAATGGACCGATTAAGCTTACATACAAAATGCTCTTTTCCCTTAGCAATGAATCCCTCTGGTTGCTTCATATAGATGTTTTCTTCAAGACTTCCATTAAGGAAAGCTGTCTTGACATCCATCTGCTACACCTCATAATCCATATGAGTTGCTATGCATAAGAGAATCCGGATAGACTTAAGCATGGCTACTGGCGAAAAGCTCTCCATATAATCGATACCCTCTTTCTGAGTATACCCCTTCGCAACAAGCCTCGCTTTGAAGGTCTCAACCTTCCCATCTATTCCTCTCTTTCTTTTGTAGATCCACTTGCATCCAATGGTTTTTTTACACCATCGGGTGGGTCTACTAGCTCCCAGACCTGATTTGAATTCATAGATTCAATCTCAGCATTCATTGCACTTTGCCAAGATACTTCATCTTTATCTTTGATTGCCTTGTCGTATGTCCAGGGATCAGATTCATGTTTGTCAGGGACCAAATCAGAAGATTCACCCAAGAATATGAATCTATCAGGCTGTCTAACAACCCTCCCACTACGACGAGGTATCTTCTGTGTATGCTCTGTGACACGCGGTGCAGTGACATATGGTATATCCTCTTGTACCGTTGGTACTAAAGAAGTGACTTCCCCTTTTAACTCCTCCAGAACAATTTTACTCTTGGGCTTGTGGCTCATCACATAGTCTTCCTCTAGAAAATCTGGAATTCGTGCTAACGATCACCCTCTGATCTCTAGGACTATAAAACAAACCACCTTTCGTTCCTCTAGGATAGCTAACAAACATGTATACTTCTGTACGAGGTTCCAACTTACCAGCATTTGCCTTCAGCATATGTGCTGGACTCCCCATATCTGAATATGTCTTAGACTAGGCTTTCGCACAGTCCACAATTCTGTGGGAGTAGAAGGCACTGATTTAGATGGAACCAAGTTCAGAATGTACACTGCCGTATCTAGAGCATATCCCCAGAACGAATCTGGCAAGTCAGAATAACTCATCATTGATCTAACCATCTCCATAAGAGTTCTATTCCTTCGCTCTGCTACACCATTCTGCTGGGGTGTGCCAGGTGCAGTCAATTGGGATTGATTCCCATCCTCTAATAAGTAGTTCCTAAACTCTCCCAAGAGGTACTCACCACCACGATCAGATCGTAGTGTCATCCATATCTTGAATAATCATCTATGAAAGAGACGAAATATTCAAGACCACCTCTTACCTAGATAGTCATAGGACCACACAAATCAGAATGAACCATTTCTAACACATCTTTGGCTCTATACCCCTTGGCCTTAAAAGGCCTCTTGGTCATCTTACCCTCCAAGCAAGATTCGCAGGTTGGGAAATCCTCCACCACTAATGAACCCAAAGGACCATCAGCTATCAACCTTTGAATTTTTCTTAGGTTAATGTGACTAAGCCTAAGATGCTAAAGATATGTTTGGTTCATCTTCGAAGGTTCTTTTCTCTTATTGGAATTAGAAGATGAGTTATAAATTTCAATTTGCATCGTGGGAGGTTTTGGTTCAAGTGTATACAAATTTCCTATCAATGTACCTGAACAGATATTCTCCCTATTCCTTTTTATAATAGCTCTGCCATTAAAAGAAATAGAATATCCATCCATAAACAATTTAGAAACTGAAACTAAGTTCTTTCTAAATAAAGGTACATAAAGGGAATTTTCCAGAACCTAAGTTTTATTTTTCTCAAGAGATAAATAAAACTTCTCCCACTGCAATAGCTGCCACCTTCATGGCATTGCCCAAGTAAATGATAATCTCCCCTTTAGGTAGTCGTCGGGTTTCCTGGAACCCCTGCAAAGTATTGTAGACATGATTAGTGGCTCCCGTATCTACACACTAGGTGCCGGTAGATAACACCGTTAATCATGTTTCAACGACAAGTCTAAAGGATATATCTTTGTTTTGCTTTGGATTGGGACAGTGCTTCTTCCAATGTCCATCCTGCTTGTAAGTGAAGTACTTGCCTTTCGACTTCTTCACTCCTCCATGAGATCCTCCCACCGCCTTTGTTTCACCTTGTTTCTTCTTCTTCTTGCCTTTCGGCTTAGAAGTAGAAACCTTTTGAGCAACGATGGCCTGAGGACACTCTTCGAAGATTGCATACTTGTACTCCTTAGCAGATAAGACAATATCTAGATTCTTTTCCAATCAACATTATTTGAGTACAGTAAGTTTGTTTCCTTTAGTATCATAGTAAGTGGACTGAAAGTCAATTTTGAAAATCGTAAGAATCACATAGATCATTACTGTAGATTTCAAAAAATTATTGATTCCTCAAACAATAAAATTTTAAAATCAACCAACACCTCAAAACACCGAGAATTCTACATTTGCAAGAGGAGGTTTTACCCATTAATTTTACTATCTTGTCAACCTAACTTTTTGGCAAGTAAAATTAATAGTTGGTTTCTCTTCGGCCCTACAAATAAAAGCAGTGACTCCGATGGGGAGGATACTTATATTTGTATCTAAGTGTTCACCATTACTCGGTACCAAGGTAATTATCTCGGGTTATGTGCCTTCCGATGGGGAAGTACACACACTCTTTGATAATTCTCTATAACCATATTTGACTTTGTGATCCGCAAACAAACTCATCTGATGGGGAGGAAGGCACTCAGAGCCGACGCGCAAGTTTATTTGCATCACTTGTCAAATCGTAATGGAGGCCGCGGGAATTTATAAAATTATCCCTCTCCCACTTAGTAATTTGAAATTGAGGAATTTTCCTAGCCTACGACATGCATATCAAACAAAAAGCAATAAATATGAAAAATAAAATATTTTCCAACAATTATGACTTTTGTCTTCAATATGACTCCCGTCGCAACGCCTTCTCTTCCGCTCCTCCTACGCCATGTACAAGCCATCCGGAGATCCAAGCCGAGACTAAAACCTATTTTAATTTACATCCATCGATCCTATACTCCACGAGGGAGTGTACATGAAATCTAGATAGAAAGTAAAATAAAATAAAGAGTGGCTAAACAATGCCGTATCTAATTTACAAAAAATCAAATACTAGCCTCGTCAACCCCGAGGATTCAACAAAATATACACAAACAATCACATACACACATATGACCATAATAGTCGGATCTTATTCCTGCAACCAAAGAGTTAAACTACACATATAATATATGAAAAGTGCATAAAAATTAACCGAATCCTAAACACACAAAACCGAAAACCTTGGCTCTGATACCAATTGTAGGTTTTGCCTGGAAGCTCTGATACCAATTGAAGGGTTTTGCTTATCGAGTCCGTGAGGGGAAACTTTGCTTCCCACTTCACCTTGATTGCTTGATCATGGCGATCCCTTCGATGTCCCCGGATTAAAAAAAATTTAATCCTAGACAAAAGGGATTACCCAAACAACCAAGTCATCGTCGAGCTATTCGTTTAGAGAGGTCACTTGAACAAACTCGTTGTTCAAGCGACCATCCTCTATTCTACGAGTAGCCGCAGAATAGACGATGTTTGGATCGCCGGTTTTTGTGTTTATGCTCGGGATCCAAGTATTATTTATCCATATACAAATTTATATCATGCTCATAGTTGAAAAACAAATACAAACATGTAACATATAAAGATTAGAGAATCGATATACCTCTCGATCTTCTAATGTATGACCTTCCTCCTTTCGGACGTCGTGTGGGCGACGATCTACCAAAAGTTGAAGCTCCTAGATCGCAAATCTTCTTTTCTTGCTCTTCCAAAGCAAGAGAAAGAATAGAAACAAGGCTCATCTCCTTCCTATAGCCAACCAACAAGCAACAAGGAGAATGCTTGCCGCCGGCCAATAAGGAGAAGGAGATAATGGTGGAAACCGGCCAAGACACCAAGGGAAACCCCTAAAGCTTGTTTCCACCACCCAAGGAGAAGGAGAATAGGGTCTTTGGACGCCGGCCAAGGGCTGAAAAAAGGGTTGTGGGCGCCGACCACCAAGGGAAAGGAAGAAGAAAGTAAACTAATCCTAAAACCCTTGCCACCCAAACCTAATCCTAAACCAACTAGGATTCCTAGCCTCCAAAGGAAGCAAACCCTAATCCCCTTAAGCCATCATCCTTCTTGCCGCCCACTTTATGATCTCTATTTATAGAGTTGGGCTCAAGCCATGATTTAATCTCCTCCATTGGTTCTAGGGATTTAATCTCAACCGTCGGATCTAGAGATTTAATCTCAACCGTCGGATCTAGAGATTTAATCTCTACCTTTGGATCTAGAGTTTTGTTTCTATCCTTTGGATCTAAGCTTCATGAGGTGTTAATAGGCTACATTAGGGACCATGAGAAGGAGTTGGATTTTGGCCACCCATGGGTCAAGCCCACATAAAGTCCGATCCACTAATGATAATCCAATCCACTAAAGGATCATCATCGATCTACCTCACCAATCCCCATATGATAATATGGGGTCCATATATTATTTGTATATTTTCTCCCCGTATTTAAGATCTCGAATGTCTGTCGATTAATTAATTTACTGACCATTAATTAATCAACATCTAACTCCTTGAGTAGTACCACTCAACCTTTTCATCATGCCGGACCAAGTCCACCTGCATGGTTTACATGATGAACCTTATGAGCTCCTCAAGGGGATATCATCATCCTAATATATAGGATACGATTTTCTCCTATAATCAACGACACACCATATAAATAATAT
The DNA here is from genome assembly GCA_025175895.1 of Wurfbainia villosa. Classification (NCBI taxonomy): domain Eukaryota; kingdom Viridiplantae; phylum Streptophyta; class Magnoliopsida; order Zingiberales; family Zingiberaceae; genus Wurfbainia; species Wurfbainia villosa. Next base: position 62,025,722 of record CM045995.1, on the reverse strand, counting down.
CATCTCCCAACTTACCGAGCCTATCGATTTAATCTATAAATCTCGCCCATTGGTAAATCAAAGAGATGAATACTAAGTATTTGTGCCCGTTATTATATCGGGATTAAGAGCATGTACTAAATAATATCTGAGGTCCGATTCGATTATGTAGTCAGCAATAAATCAAATCACCTCTAAGTCGGTGCTGCTCAATACACACAAAGTGCACTAGTGTGATTCTATGGTCAAGACAAACCAATACCAAATCACACTACAACCATTCCGATGGTTTGTCCAAAGCCATCTCGGTTGTGAGCCTTTATTTATACTTCAAGGAGACGATAACATGATCTCCCGTGTGACACCACACACCATGTTATCTATAATGTAAAGTATTAGATAATATGCATAACCATAAAAATATGCAAACAATGATCATGTGATTCTTATTTCAAAATAAAGATGTTCATACAAAAGGTAGACTTTTCAGTATACATCCCTACAAGATGCTCTAATCTTCTCCCCCTCAATCCTAGAGGTGGAGGTCTCCTCTTCTTGCACCAATTTGGAAGAGTTGATTCCTTCTCAACTTCCAAGTCCTCACTCGCTTGTGAAGATGATGATGATTCTTCCTCGGCTTCTTCCTCTTCTTGAACTGATGAAGATTCTTCTTCTTCTACTTGTGCCAAGTGAGGCTTCTCATGGAACTTGGCCAATTTGTCTCATAGCTCCTTGGCATCTTGAAATTCACCTAAACTAGACAAAATGTCATTAGGTATCAAATCTTTTAAAAGCTTTGTTACCTTGACTTTGGTCTTGAACTTGAGATGTTGCTCTTGTGTCCACTTCTTCAATTTCAAGATGTTTCCGTTCTTATCCCGAGGAGGTTCAAAGCCTTCTACGAGGATGAACCAATCCTCTATATCCATCATCAAGAATGTCTCTATTCTTGCTCTCTACGCCGAAAAGTCTTTTTGATCATATGGCGGTGGAGTATTGATGTCCCATCCAAGCTTGTCTTGGAATTCCATCTTCCCTCTAGGTTCTTTATCTCCCGATGGTTAATCCGTAGAAGAGCCCTGGGCTCTGATACCACTTGTAGGGGATCGATTGGATGCTAGACGGGGGGGGGGGGGGGTGAATAGCGCGTTACCATTCGTTGATGGAATTTGATCGTGATCGCGTATACAAATCATGTTAGCGCAGCGGAATAGTAATAATGAAAGCAATAACGAATTGAAACAACCACGAACACAAAGATATAACATGGTTCAGAATCGAACGGTTCCTACTCCACGGATTGAGCTTTAAAGAGCTCTAGTGATGCACACGCACTCACTAATCACAAACACTCCTTCTCGACACAAGTCGGAGGTGGAGAAACCTTGTACAAATGATTACAACAGTAATTCTAAGTACAACAAGCGAATACAAGTGAATACAACAAAAGAAATGCAAAGGAAACTTTACAATCGATCTTTTGAGAGCTTGCTTGTTTGGTTGGTTGAGTGGCACTTGGAGACCCTGAATTGCAGCAACAATTTGCCCCAAAACTCCTCAAAGAACCATGCCTTTTTCCTTTATCATGAGCTCCTTTTATAGCTTCAACCTATGCTGGAAAAAGTCGATCAGTCGACTAGTCGGAACCATTAGTTGACTGATGCCACTATTGTCGTGAGACAACGGCTAGATCCACGCTGGATAAGTCCAACATATCCATCATCAGTCGACTGATCATACCCATCAGTCGACTGATGGAGCCTTCACTCGACCAGTCGAGTCTCGACTCCATTCTATGCCCAATTTTATGAGCACCAGTCGACTGATCACAAGATCAATCGACTGCTCAGCCAATCAGTCGACTGCCCACCTATGGCAGCCGATTGCTAGGGTAATTCCCACAGTCAAACCCTAGTTGACTCAGGCCAGTCGACTGCGACATGGCACCAGTCGACTGGCACACCTCAAACATGAGGTTTTAGCCCAAGTATGGTTCCCCCATACTTGCTAGACCACCCTTAGCCTAGACCTAAGCCTTTTAGCCACCTCCATCAGCCTCACGCCTCTCGGATCCCTCCAAGTCATCCATGACTTGTTCATCCATCGCGCTAGCCTTCAGGTGCTTCCATTGGCTATGTCATGCTAACGGTGTCTACACCGCCAAGGCACATTGGACTTACACCGCCAAGACTCCGCTTGGACTTTACGCCGCCAACCATTGGACTTATGCTGCCAAGACTTCACCCTTGGACTTTACGCCGCCAATATCAAACCCCTTGGACTTCTCAAATGCCAAGACTCAAGCTTGGACTTTCCCTTGCCAAGCCATGTTGGACTTTCCATGCCAAGACCCATGCTTGGACTTTTCATGCCAAGTACCCATGACTTGGACATTACCTTGCCAAGACCCATGCTTGGGCTTTCCCAAATGCCAAGTGTCCCACTTAGACTTTCTCATGACAATTACATTGTCATATGTTTTTGTCTAACATCAAAACATCTCTCGAGCCAAGCTCGAGTCCTGGTCAATCGTGACCTAGGCCGATTGCACCAACAATAAAGTCTTATTTGTTAAGAGTATGAAATTTAATTTGCTTAGTGTAAGTCAATTATGTGATGTCGATTATAATGTGGAGTTTCAATCCACTAAGTGCTTGATTAGACACAAGGGCCTAGAAGATTTTATGTTAGTTGGATATAGGAAAACAAATCTCTATTATGTTGATCTTTCCTATGCTTCTAATATTTCTACTAAGTGTCTTATATCAAAAGAAGAAGAAGGATGAGTATGATATAGAAGACTTGAACACATCAAATAAAAAACATAGCCAAAGTAGCCAAGTTGGAGCTAGTAAAGGGATTACTAAAGATCAAGTATGTCAAGGACAAAATATGTGATGCGTGCCAAGAAGGTAAATAATCTAAGTCATCACACAAGGGTAAAATTCTAACCAACACTTCTTTACCTTTAGAGTTATTATATTTGGATCTTTTTAATTGTCATAGTATTCCATCATTAGAAGGTAATAAATATTGTTTAGTGATAATTGATAATTTTTCTAGATACATTTGGGTTTATTTCATGAAAAATAAGGATGATACTCTAGAAATAATCATAGGATTTAGTAAAAGATTAGAAAATGAAAAGAATCTCAAAATCAAGCAGATCCGAAGTGATCATAGTGGAGAATTTGAGAATTCAAAATTTTCTAACTTTTGCTTAGAACATGGATATAAGCATGAGTTTTCTTGTCCAATAACACTTCAACAAAATGGGATAGTGGAAATGAAAAATCATGCTCTACAAGAAGCGACTAAGACTATGCTTAATGTATACTCTTTACCTAGCTACTTGTGGGCGAAAGCGGTTAATACCACTTGTTATATCTAAAATCGTGTCCTAATCCATAGTATTTTTAGGAAAAACACCTTTTGAATTATGGAATGACATGATTTCTATAATTCACTATTTCAAGGTCTTTGGTTACAAAGTGTACATCTTAAATACCAAAGATAATTTACGAAAATTTGAGTCTAAGGCGGATGAAGAAATCCTAATTGAATACTCATCTACTTGTAGGAGATATAGAGTATACAATAAGAGAACTCAAAAGGTTAAGGAATCCTCTAATATTGAATTTGATGAGTCTACTAGTGTTGGGATTCTTATCGCGCTTGGAAATATTTACAAGCACTAAGCATCGGAAAAATGAGATCCCTCCAGAGATCCATATGAAAACTAAACTCGTTTTTGATTGATTCTAACCTATGAGAATTGTGATTACCTTTGCTGCGTGCCCTTCACAATCCCGTCAGCAATACTTGTGTATGGATCTCAGTGCGGTCAGTACGTTCATGCCTCCACGGTATCCACACGAACCGTGAAGTGGAGAAGAACCAAGCAGTGGTGCTAGCCACAAAGTTGGTTCGACCAAGAAGGTAGAAGAAGGAGAAGAAGATCCCACGAAAATTCTATATCAAAGCCTAATAAAAAAAACTTTTATATTCAACCATTGAATATGAAGGGTCTTTTAACTCTTGGTTTGCTTGGAATTAATCACTCATTAATTCCACATTAATGATCATGCAACCCCTCTTAATGGTGAGTCTCACTCGATTCGAATCTGACTTGAGTCTAAGTCGAGTCAGATTCATTGGGTATACCTTGAGTCCTACTCAATTCGAATTTGACTTGAGTCTAACTCGAGTCAGATTCATTGGGTATACCTTGAGTTTTATTCATTGAGTCTAATCTACATTAAACTCAACTCGATGGCCCAATGGCTCATCACATGAGCCATCTCCAACTCACATGTCCTAAGTGTGTGACCCAATAGGTTCTCATAACATTGGCAATGTTTCTAAAACCCTTTTAGAGACATAAGCAATGAGCGACATCTAGCAATACATCATTGCTACCCAAGTGACGAGAATGTCGAGATCCGACATAACCTTTCCGTGACTACTATTGTGTATGACTTAGTCCTTCTATCCTTGATATCTAGATTGATCAATGAGACATAGACTGTGTCATCCTCTTATCAATCATGAGTTTCTTGATCTCCAAGTAGACTACTCAACCAAATAAGCTCAATATCTCATATTGACTTATTCGAGCATGGCCATGTATTTTTAGCAGTCCTACTCTATCAAGGGGTCCATAGATATCACTTCCGATATATGGAAGGGATAGATCCCATCTACATCACTCACATCCCTCCGCATAACTTATTGCATACCCAATGATCGCCTTTATAGTCATCCTATTATAGGTGACATTTGATAACTAAAGTATACAACTCATTATGTGGGGAACCGTAGTGACTTCAGGTCTAAGGATTATTCATACCAATAGTCACATGAGAATGTTTATGACACTCATATAACGATCCATGAAACATTCTCATGGTGGGTCAATTCAGTACATAGTCTCTAATATGTACCCATGTGTCAACTCGATATCACATATCCATGACTTGTGAAATTAAGTCATCAATTGACCAACATGCTAGTCTCTATGCATTAATATTGTCCTTGCATATTAATACTCGACTAGAAATAGTTAAGAGTATTAACTATTTCTATTTATGACACTTAAATTAAGTCATCGGGGGCGCTGCCTCCTTCACCCTCGCCCGCTAACCGGCTAGCGGAACCGCCGTGGCGTTGCAGCTGATATTTCGTGCTTAGGATCATAATAAACTTTTTATCATTACTGTTTTGAACGTTATATGACATGGTGCATGGTTATGGCCCCTAACCCAATGTGATTGGATATGTGTGTTTGTTATAATTCATAATACGACCTGTGTGTCGTGCCTTTCACCTTCATTTTTTCGGTTGTAAAATTAGATTACCCTCAAATGTAACTCGAGGTTTCTTTTAATTGTAATGTACAATATAGAATATTTCTAGACTACTGGAGGACGGTGGAAAGAAAGGAAGCCAACAACACATGACGACCTTGGAAGACTTGGAGAAAATGTTATTCCCTAAGTTGACCATTCACTATTCTCATTGGCTTGAGAAGATCGTAGATAAGGGCCATAACCATGTCACATTTCTGTATGCTTATATATGCTACATGTGATGCTTGTATATGTGATGCATGTGATGCATGTATATGTGATGCATGTGATTCTTGTATATTTGATGCATGTGTAGTTAGTTGTCACAAAATTAGGTCACTTATTATATGCCTACCAAAGTTTAATACTTACTATTATCTTGTTCAATTGTAGCGTGTTTGCCAAAGCAAAGTGACTCGATTTACCTTGGTAAAGTACGACAGGACAATCGTGATGTCCGACTATTAAACCTTGGGTTTGACTTAACTAAGCTCTCTCAAATTAGATTGATGAACTTAGAGGCATAGCTCATACAGGATATCTACCTACATTATACAAATCTTGGGCGATTAGCCAAAGCTAACTCAAGATGAGTGGTAATTTAGAAAGATATCTCATGCGATGGGGACAATGAATAAATAATGTCGTTCATATAGATATACAAGAGTTATATTAGTTGTAATTGGTACAAGCTACCTACCTAACTTATACGAGTCTTGGGTGATTAGCCAAAGCTAACTCAAGATGCGGTATAATATGGATCTTGTCCCACTTTGTGACAAGTGGGAGAATCATTTAGTTAAAGGCCTAATTAAATGATTGAAATATGATACATTTCTATATTTTTGTATTGTAGATCACCATGTCATCAAATACATCGAACACACTCTCTCTGTGATCTATCCTCGATAAGGACAAGCTCACTGAAGCTAATTTCCTGGACTGGTACAGGAACTTGAGGATAGTCCTTAAGCAAGAACGCAAACTGTACATCCTAGAGCAGTCCATTCCTGAACCACCACCCCTACGACCACTCGTGATGACAAGGATGCTTATAAGAAGCATCAAGATGACGCACTGGATGTGTCATGCCTTATGCTTGCCACCATGAACTCTGAGCTTCAGAAGCAACATGAGAACATGGATGCCTATGATATGGTTGAGCATATAAAACAACTATACTAGGGACAAGCAAGGCACGAGAGATACGAAGTGCCAAAGGCCTTGTTTCAATGCAAGATGCAAGAAAGAACTCCCGTAGGCACTCATGTACTCAAGATGATTGGGTACGTTGAGAACCTAGTGAGATTGGGATTTCCATTAGGCCAAGAGTCGCGACCTTGTTTTGCGATCCATCGCAAGGCTACAGTCAATTTGTCATGAACTACAACATGAATAAAACTGACAAGCCTTTACCTGAGATATTGAGCATGTTGCGAACTGCTGAACTCAACCTTAAGAAGGGAAAGCCTAGTACCATTTTGATGATGAACAAAGGCAAAGGCAAAGGCAAGCAGAAGCCTAAAGTTAAGGGTAAGACCCAAGCCAAAGGCAAAGGCAAGGCAAATGCATTGAAACCTAAAGGAGGGGTGTCTAAGGAAGGGGAATGCTTCAACTGCGGTGAGACCAGGCATTGGAAGAGAAACTGCAAGCTATACCTGGAAGAGGTAAAAAGGAAGAGAAGTGAGACTTCTGCCTCAGGTATATATGTTATTGAAGTCAATTTATCTATCTCATCTTCTTGGGTATTAGATATCAGCTGTGCTTCTCACATTTGTACCAATGTGTAGGGCCTTCGAAAGACTAGATCATCGACGAAGGGTAAAGTGGACCTACGAGTAGGAAATGGAGCAAAAGTTGCCGCCATCGCTGTAGGGACATATTCCTTATCTTGGCCCACTAGGCTTATCTTAGAACTAAAAGACTGTTGTTATGTGTCTGCCTTAACTAAAAATATTATCTCTATTTCTTGTTTAGACAAGAAAGGTTTTTCATTTGTAATAAAGGACAAGTGTTGTTCCGTTTATTTAAATGATATGTTTTTTTGTAGTGCACACCTTGTGAATGGTTTCTATATATCTTTTAGATCTTGAAACCCTAGTCTATAACATAAATACCAAACAGTTCAAATCTAATGATTTGAACCAAACATATCTCTGACATTGTCGCCTGGGTTAGGTAAATGAGAGTCACATTTCTCAGCTCCATAAGGATAGATTATTGGACTCATTTGATTTTGAATCATATGAGACATGCGAATCTTGTCTTCTAGATAAGATGACCAAGACTCCATTTAGTGGACATGGTGATAACAGTATTTTGTATCATGGTACAGTTTCAAATTAATTACCAAATCCTCTCTACACTAATATAGCATAGTGAACGACCCGGATCGTTTTCCAACGAGTGTAATCGAGAGAATAGTAAACTTAGAATTTCTAATTATTGCTTTGTGTTTTCTATTCAAGACGGGGGTTTGGGTTTTAAAAGACTAATCCTACCGAACGAAAAGACAATGCAAGTAATCAAACTCTAATTTAACTAAGCTATGAGTGCGATGAAATTAAAAGAAACTTAAACTAAGCATTCAAATACGAAAGTGCAGGAATTTAAATATGTAGAATAACATGAGAGTAAAGTAAAACATGAAACTAAATCTAACCTAATCAACTACAACCTAATTACTCTAAGAAGCATTTTGTCAAACACTATGTAAGCATGAAACAAATTAAACTAAATACATGCAATTCAAAACATAGAAGGAATTCTGATTACAAACAATAAGTAAACATGAAAAACAATCAACACATCAAGGTAGTTTGCAGAGGTTTGCTGTCCGAAAGCTGAAAATGCTAGAAACACTACACGAAAGGAGCTACTGGATGAAGATGAAGGTTGGTGATGTCGTGAAGGTGCTGGCCGCAATTGTGGAAGACGAAATCGGCACTGCCGTGAAGGAACTGGGCACAAATGTGACTAAGCGAGATGATAACGGAGGGGAATCCCTACTTCAGTGGCTATAGTGGTGGCTGGACCGATCGGAGGAGAATCCTCACTCCGATTAGTCAGTGGCGATGAAGAAGGCGGAGCTGTGGAATGGCACCGATGGGCTGCGGGGTATGGAATGGCACCGATCCGGAGAGGAGAATCCCTTTCCTCTCCGTGACCGGCGAGGAAGGAGGCGCGCGACGATCAGCCGTGAAAGGGTAAATCCGCTCCTCTGCCACGCGATCGAAGAGGGAAATCGGCTCTCGGAGGTGCTGGTGAAGAAGGCGGAGGTGATAATGAAGGGGACCACCATCGGCCTTAGCGGACGAAGTGGACGGTCGACGGTGCTTCGTGCGGATGAGGTGGAGAAGCCGTCAGCGTTTCACGATGGAAGAAGGGATTCTACGCGATCCTTTCTGCGGTGAGAAAATGTTGGTTTTAAAGGACAATTTCTGTGACCGTCCGATTGTAGCCCCATTTAATCCCAGTCGTTCATTAAGATAGGGTTTAATTGCCTTGATTAATCTATTAAGCTGGCTAGGCATCCAACGACTCAGATTCTTCTGATTTTGAATGCACAGATCTGATCAATCTGAAGGGATAATTACGATCGGTCGAATCTGGATGAAGGGCTCTGATGTCCAGATCTAAATGTACGGACTAGATCTCTCCATATATGGATAGATGGCTCAGAATCAACCGCTTTCCTCGGACGGTCCATATTGCTCAGATATGATCCTTTGATTAAACTGCTTCTGATCTTGATGAAAGGTCCATATTCTTCCAGCTTAAAATGTCCTTTATGCCCTTAGATGAAGTCGTATTTGATCCAACTTGAGTCTAGTCCAATGGCTCATCTCGATCTCCTACAAACGAAGATAAAATTTACATATAAGTCAAAAATTTAGGAGAGTTTACAATAAGGTCCAAAAATATATCCAACTCATAAAACATGTAAATAATCGATAATTAATCACTTGAGAGGATTAAAACAGTGATATTATGGACCAAAATAACATGACAAAATGGTAGTTATCAATTCCCCCATACTTATTTTTGTACGTCCCAAGCAAGTAAAGAAAACTAAAAGTAATACATTTTCTTAGCAATTCTCAATCATACATAGAAAATCGTGAAAGAAAGTTACCTAGGATTGTCAAATCTCAAAGACCCAAGCAATTATGGACTCAAATCTCACACAGGTTAATGAACATGGTGACTTCAATCCATCATGAATAGACTAAGAATGATTAAACCTCACAAGGTAAGTGGTGGTTTCTCTCGCTCTCATAAGCATATAATAGTGGAGTTCACTCAAGCTACTCATGGTTTATGAACTACCATATGCTTGCTTTTCTTCTACCTTCACCACTATATACACATAAGAATGCACAATCACTGAAGGCTTATTAAGAATGTAAGGGAAACATGAATAAAAGAAAAATGACAATATGTGCGAAAGGAAAGAAAGATAAGAAATGAAATAGCTAAAGAAATGGAAGAAGATATGGAAATACTGGAATGCTACATTGATGAGTACAAGAAAGCATTGCCCTAAAAAATTTTTTCTTCCAACCCAATAAACATGTAAACAACCCTTATCACATTCTTCAATACCAATCTACTCATAATATACAATAAACCTCTCAATGATTGCAACAAGGGATGTCGTTAACAAAAATACTATCACACATAAATAAAAAATGGCACAACATGTCAAAATTTTCACAATACTTTTTTTTTATTTATTTATTTTATGGGCACCCAAATGTTTATTCTTTTCAACTTCTTTTTTTTCAGCTTTTTTTTTCAAACTTTTTTTTTCCGACATGTAGTGCACTTCCCTATGCTCCAACATCAAGCTCAGCTAAAAGGATAAAGAGCATGGCTAGCTCATGGTGATCAAGCATGACTTGCCTATGCTTACATTAAATTCTCCTGAGCTACTCTCTCCCTCACACTTAAACTTTTGTCCGTCTCGGGCAAAAACTCATCATGAAACATCCAATATTCCACATCCAACAAAATGGAAATAGAAAGAAATGACATGATGAAAGCATAGGAAGACAGTAGAATGACTAATGAAAATGACATAGTGTATGATAAGAAAATTATTTGAGTAGCATGTGACAACAAAAGTAGTAAAGGGAAACAAGTGAGATAGCCTTCATAGTAATTATACAAACCTATGGCTGTGTGGTCTCGAAAGAATCAAAGCAAGTTCTAGAGTTACAATAACCACAAGTGCACCACACACAAGCAATAAAAATAGGCTCAATCCTCACTAGGTATGCAAAAACAATCAACTCAGTCTATCAACACAGAATCCATCACCAAGTAGTAACCACATGCAATCAAATAATCCATTCAAGTCAATAAATCCCAAAATTCGACAATAAAATTTAACTAGCTTTCATGACTTCTAAGATGATATAAAGGAATGCATAGAAAATTTATCTCAAAACCCGATAAAACAAAAACTCAACACTAAAAACTTGACAACAAAAATAACCAGCTAAAACAAGAACAACAAAAGTAAGAAAATGTATATATACAAAGAAAAAAAAGGGATGGGAAAAGGAATGAACTCCCCTTGGGTCCTAGCGGTTGGAGGCGGTTCAGGAGTAGTAGCCAGGCTCGGGGTGGAGTGGATCGAGTGGAAGTGAGCGTCTTCTTCATGTGGTCTATGTTGTAAAGTCTTGCTCCCTCCATCATCATCTTCGTGAAGGTTCTTCTAGGTGGATGAGAATAATTACAGTGTAAAATCCAACCCAGAAGTAGAACAATAAGAGCTAAGATGAACTCCACTCCTTTCACTATCGTCTTCTTAAGGGTTATCTCAGGTGGTCGGAGATGATTTATTTGGAGCAACCAGTCTGGAAGCTGGACTGCTATATTTGGTGTTGGGGACTTGTTGAGCAGAAATATTAGAGGCTTAGGCTGTAATAGGAATGTCCAGTCTGGGGGTCTCCAGCTATCCATCACTCTTATGGAAATCAACTTGATATCTTCAGAGCAATTCTGGTCAGGCTTATCAGGTAGTTGCACAACTGAACATAATAATTCTGCAGACATTGTCTCTTTTACAACATCATCAATCTCAATATAAGTAACAATATTTGCTCCATCTGAAATATCATGTGCAACATTAATAATATCATAAGTAGGAGTAACAGTATCATTTACAATAATATCTGCACTCTTATCAACAATAACATCCACATCATCCACAGCTTCATTATCATAGCACATAGAAATATTGGAGCCCTGTAGAGTAGTAGGATCATAAACTTGGCTATCACATACTCCACAATCCATCTCCTCTAGCGCATCGATATCCAGAGAAATGGTCTCCGACGAAGGCTGAATAAATCCTTATGCTTGCATCTGCTAGGACTATTGTGGGCTATTAAACATTGAGTTAGTCTGGAACTCAGGCGACAACCTCTAAAATGCTGGTGGAGGCTGATAAGAATGTTGTGAATTCACAGCCATAACCTCAATAATTTCTCTAGCCTGAGAAGGAGTCTTGTTGACTAGGGCCCCTCCATTAGCTACATCAAGCATACACCTGTCCATAGGAAATAATCCATCATAGAAGTGTAGGATGAGTAGGTGATCGCTAATTTGGTGATGGGGGCAACTAGCACACAATCTTTTGAATCTCTCCCAATACTCATATAGAGTCTCTCCTATCATTTGCTCAATACCACAAATTCTCTTTCGAATTTCTATGGTCTTGGATGTAGGGAAAAACTTTTCCAAAAAGGCTTTCTTCATTTCACTCCAACATGTAATAGAACCAGGAGGAAGATTATAGATCCAATCCTTTGCCCTATCTGATAAAGAGAATAAAAATATTCTGAGCATAATGTCCTCCTGTGATATGCCTCGTGGCTTCATTGCTGAGCATACCGTATAAAATTCTTGCAAGTGCCTAATTGGATCTTCGCTAGCATGACCATGGAATTTCGAAAGCAAATGTACAATTTCCAAGAGTTCAACATCAACATTTAATTCAAGAAATTGAATGCAAAAAGAGTGGCAAGCAACATCTGGTGCGGTGAGTTCCCTGACAGTTTTGTCAATCCCTGAATCATAAGCCTGATGAAAGCCTCCTAATCTCTGATAATAGGGATCCATGATCAAATAAATTTCCTATTTTTATCCTGAAACACTGGCAAACAAAATCAAAAGATACAGGAAACAAACAAAATATAACACATGGATATACAAGACATAAAAGAATTAAGCCCTCAACAAAAGTTTTGAATTTTGATTTTTTTAAAGAAAAATGGATAAACAATCCTAAATCTACTAAGAATCATTACACTCCTCGGCAACGACGCCAAAATTTGATAACAGTATTTTGTGTTGTGGTACCGTTTCAAATTAATTACCAAACCCTCTCTACACTAATATAGCTTAGTGAATGACCCGGATCATTTTCCAATGAGTGTAATCGATAGAATAGTAAACTTAGGATTTCTAATTATTGCTTTGTGTTTTCTATTGAAGACGGGGGTTTGAGTTTTAAAAGACTAATCCTACCGAACGAAAAGACAATGCAAGTAATCAAACTCTAATCTAACTAAGCTATGAGTGAGATGAAATTAAAAGAAACTTAAACTAAGCATTCAAATATGAAAGTGCAGGAATTTAAATATGCAGAATAACATGATAGTAAAGTAAAGCATGAAACTAAATCTAACCTAATCAACTACAACCTAATTACTCTAAGAAGCATTTTATCAAACACTACGTAAGCATGAAACAAATTAAACTAAATACATGCAATTCAAAACATGGAAGGAATTCTGATTACAAACAATAAGTAAATATGAAAAACAATCAACACATCAAGGTAGCTTGCAGAGGTTTGCTGTACGAAAGTTGAAAATGCTAGAAACACTGCACAAAAGGAGCTGCTGGATGAAGATGGAGGTCAGCGCTGCTGTGAAGGTGCTCGCCACAATTGTGGAAGATGAAATCGGCGCTACCATGAAGGAACTGGCCGCAAATGTGACTAAGCGAGATGATAATGGAGGGGAATCCCCACTTCCGTGGCTATAGTGGTGGCTGGACCGATCGGAGGAGAATCCTCACTTTGATTGGTCGGCGGCGATGAAGAAGGCAGAGCTGTGGAATGACACCGGTGGCTACTGGAGATGTGGAATGGTACTGGTCACCAGAGAAGGAGGGAATCCCCTTTCCTCTTCGGTGACCGGCGGGGAAGGGGAGCGCGGCGGGCGATCGACGCGTGAAAGGGCGAATCCGCTCCTCTATCGCGTGATCGAAGGGGGAAATTGACTGTCGGAGGTGCTAGTGAAGAAGGCGGAGGTGATAACAGAGGTGACCACCACTGGTCTTGGCGGAGGAAGTGGACGACCGGCAGTGCTTCATGCGGATGAGGTGGAGAAGCCGCCGACGTCGCGCGATGGAAGAAGGGATTCTGCGTGATCCATTCTGCGGTGAGAAAATGTTGGTTTTAAAGGGAAATTTCTGTGACCGTCCGATCGTAGCCCCATTTAATCCCAACCGTTCATTAAGATAGGGTTTAATTGTTTTGATTAATCGACTAAGCTGGCTAGGCATCCAACGACTCAGATTCCTCCGATTTTGAATGCACGAATCTGATCAATATGAAGGGATAATTACAATCGGTCGAATCTGGATGAAGGGCTCTGATATCCAGATCTAAATGTATGGACTGGATCTCTCTAGATCTGGATAGATGGCTCAGAATCAACTGCTTTCCTCGGACGGTCCATATTGCTCAGATCTGATCCTTTGATTAAATTGCTTCTAATCTTGATGAAAGGTCCAGATTCTTCCAGCTTAAAATGCCCTTTATGCCCTTAGATGAAGCCATATTTGATCCAACTTGAGTCTAGTCTAATGACTCATCTCGATCTCCTATAAACGAAGATAAAATTTGCATATAAGTCCAAAATTTAGGAGAATTTATAAAAAGGTCCAAAAATATATCCAACTCATAAAACATGCAAATAATAGATAATTAATCACTCGAGTGAATAAAAATAGTGATATTAAGGACCAAAATAACATGACATAATGGTAGTTATCACATGGCGAATGATCTACTAATTTGTTAGAACTCATACATACTCATGTATGTGGGCCTTTCAATGTAGCAGCTAGAGGAGGCTATCAGTACTTCATTACTTTTACTGATGATTTCAGTAGATATGGATATGTGTATCTTAAGAGACACAAATTTGAATCCTTTGAAAAGTTCAAAGAATTCATGAATGAAGTACAAAACCAACTTGGTAAGAGTATAAAAGTACTTTGATCAGATCGAGATGGGGAATACCTTAGCCAAGATTTTCGTCACTATTTCGTTGAGTTTGGGATTAGATCTCAACTCACTCTACTTGGAATACCACAGTGGAATGGTGTATCAGAAAGGAGAAATCGTACATTATTAAATATGGTACGATCCATGATGAGTCACACAAATCTTTCTTCTTTCTTCTGGGGAAATGCTTTAGAGACGGCTGCTTTCATACTTAACCGCGTCCCATCTAAGGCATTCATAAAGACACCATATGTGATATGGACTAGGAAGAGTCCCAAGATGCCTTTTATGAAGATTTGGGGTTGTGAGGCTTATGTTCGACATCAAGTTTCCGACAAACTAGGCCCCAAATCAGACAAGTGCTACTTTGTAGGATATCCTAAGGAAACGAAAGGATATTACTTCTACAATCTGACACAAGGCAAAGTGTTTGTCGCTAGAAATGGAGTATTTCTAGAAAGAGAGTTCATTTCTAGAAGAACTAGTGGGAGTAAAATACATCTTGAAGAAATTCAAGATAAAGATAACACCGAGATGGAAGTTGAACAGGCACCACAAAGTGTTGTGGATGATGAGATTGTTGCACAAGAAGTTGTGGAGCAACAACCTGTTCAAGTAGACCAACCTCTTCGTAGGTCTAATAGGATATGTCGTCATCTTGAGAGATATTCATTTCTCTTGTCTGACAATAATGACGTTATGCTTGTTGAGTTGAACGAGCCTACATCCTATCGAGAAGTTGTGATGAGCCCAGATTTTGAGAAATGGCTAGAGGCCATGAGATCCGAAATGGAATCCATGTACACTAACCAAGTATGGACTTTGGTTGATCTGCATGAAGGGGTCAAACCCATTGGGTGTAAGTGGGTCTTTAAGAGAAAGACTGACATGGATGGTCTTATGCATACCTATAAAGGGCGATTGGTAGCTAAAGGTTTCAAGCAGATTCATGGTATTGACTATGATGAAATTTTTTCACCAGTTGTGATGCTTAAGTCTATTCGGATCATGCTTGCTATTGCAGCTTACCACGATTATGAGATCTGGCAAATGGATGTCAAAATTGTGTTTCTGAATGGAAACCTTCTCGAGGATATGTACATGACACAACCGGAGGGTTTTGTAGATCCAAAGCATGTTGGCAAGGTATGCAAGCTACAAAGGTCCATTTATGGTTTAAAGCAAGCATCTAGAAGCTAGAATCTTCTATTCGATGATGCGATCAAATAGTTTGGTTTCATCAAGAATGAAGATGAACCCTGTGTCTATAAGAGGGTTAGTGGGAGCATAATTATCTTTCTTATCTTGTATGTTGATGACATACTTCTCATGGGAAATGACATCCCTACGCTGCAGTCTGTGAAAACATGGCTTGGGAATTGTTTCTTAATGAAGGACTTAGGTGAAGGAGCCTACATTTTAGGCATTAAGATCTATAGAGATAGATATAAGAGATTGCTTGACTTAAGTCAGAGTGCATACATTGACAAGGTGCTTAAACGTTTTGTCATGCAGGATTCCAAGAAGGTATTTCTGTCAGTGTCACATGGTGTGAGCCTTTCGAAGGCTCAATGCCCTTCTTCTAAGGAAGAAAGGGAACATATGGATCATATCCCTTATGCATCTGCTATAGGGTCTATTATGTACGCCATGCTATGCACTCATCCTGATGTCTTGTATGCTTTAAGCATGACGAGAAGGTACCAATCGGATCCAGGTGACAGTCACTGGACAACCGTCAAGAATATTCTTAAGTATTTGAGAAGAACTAAAGAATATTTTTTGATATTAGGAGGCAATGAGGAGCTCGCTGTAAAGGGTTAGAATGATGGTAGCTTCCAAATGGACAAGGACGATTATAGATCGCAGTCAGGGTATGTTTTTTGTTTAAATGGTGGTGTTGTGAGCTAGAAGAGTTCAAAGCAAGACACAACCGCAGATTCTACTACAGAGGCCGAGTATATTGCTGCTTCAGATGCGGCAAAGGAGGTTATTTGGATCAAGAAGTTTGTTTCTGAGCTTGGTGTAGTTCCTAGCATCGTGAGCCCTATAAAGCTTTATTGTGACAACAACGGGGCTATAGCATAGGCTAAGGAACCTCGTTCTCACCAGCGTTCCAAACATATACTAAGGTTAGTGGGCGAGGGGTCAAGGGGGAAGCGCCCCTTTTGGGGGCCGTGGGGGCAGTTCCCCCGACAAAAATTATTTTATAGACTCATTGAATGGGTCGCTGCCCATTCTGTTCATCACTATGAACCCGAGACCATCCGATCAAACTAGTCCGCTCGGTACCATCCGACCGGCACTGTCCGATCGGCTTCGCCCACTCTGGTATCATTGAATGAGTCGCTACCCATTCTATTCATCACTATGAACCCGAGACCATCCGGTCGATCAGGTCCACTCGGCACCATCCGATCGACACTGTCCGATCGGCTTAGCCTAGTCCACAGTCTGCTTCGAGAAAAGCCACTCGGCAGACTATCAAAGTGGCGCAGTGCAAGCCCATATATAACAACATGCAGATCATAATAAAATATGTTCTAACTTATATCACATATAGCAACATGTAGATCATAATAAAACATGGACTAACTTATATCACATAAAAACATGTTCTATCTTATATCACATATAACAACATGCAGATCATAATAAAACATATTCTAACTTATATCACATATAACAACTAAAATCGAGTATTATTTTCACAAGTGGCTCTGATACCACTATTGAGATTCTTATCGCGCTTGGAAACATTTACAAGCACTAAGCAGCGGAAAAATGAGATCCCTTCAGAGATCCATGTGAAAACTAAACTCGTTTTTGATTGATTCTAACCTATGAGAATCGTGATTACCTTCGTTGCGTGCCCTTCGCAATCCCGTCAGCAATACTTGTGTATGAATCTCAGCGCGGTCAGTATGTCCATGCCTCCATGGTATCCACATGAACAGTGAAGTGGAGAAGAACCAAGCTATGGTGCTAGCCACAAAGTTGGTTCGACCAAGAAGGTAGAAGAAGGAGAAGAAGATCCCACGAAAATTATATATCAAAGCCTCATAAAAAAAACCTTTTATATTCAACCATTGAATATGAAGGGGTTTTTTGACTCTTGGTTTGCTTGGAATTAATCACTCATTAATTCCACATTAATAATCATGCTATCCCTCTTAATGGTGAGTCTCACTCGATTTAAATCTGACTTGAGTCTAACTCGAGTAAGATTCATTGGGTATACCTTGAGTCCTACCCAATTCGAATTTGACTTGAGTCTAACTCGAGTCAGATTCATTGGGTATATCTTGAGTTCTACTCATTGAGTCTAATCTACATTAGACTCAACCCGATGGCCCAATGGCTCATCACATGAGCCATCTCCAACTCACATGTCCTAAGTGTGTGACTTAATAGGTTCTCGTAACATTGGCAATGTTTTTAAAACCCTTTTAGAGACATAAGCAATGAGCGACATCTAGCAATACATCATTGCTACCCAAGTGATGAGAATGTGGAGATCCGACATAACCTTTTCGTGACTACTATCGTGTATGACTTAGTCCTTCTATCCTTGATATCTAGATTGATCGATGAGGCATAGACTGTGTTATCCTCTTATCAATCATGAGTTTCTTTGATCTCCAAGTAGACTACTCAACCAAATAAGCTCAATATCTCATATTGACTTATTCGAGCATGGCCATGTATTTTTAGCAGTCCTACTCTATCAAGGGGTCCATAGATATCACTTCCGATATATGGAAGGGATAGATCCCATCTACATCACTCACATCCCTTCGCATAACTTATTGCATATCCAATGATCGCCTTTATAGTCATCCTATTATAGGTGATGTTTGACAACTAAAGTATACAACTCATTATGTGGGGAACCGTAGTGACTTCAGGTCTAAGGATTATTCATACCAATAGTCACATGAGAATGTTTATGACACTCATATAACGATCCATGAAACATTCTCATGGCGGGTCAATTCAGTACATAGTCTCTAATATGTACCCATGTGTCAACTCGATATCACATATCCATGACTTGTGAGATTAAGTCATCAATTGACCTACATGCTAGTCTCTATGCATTAATATTGTCCTTGCATATTAATACTCGACTAGGAATAGTTAAGAGTAGTGTTATATATATATATATATATACAGACTCTCACTATCAATTCAACCAATTGATATGCTATAAACCTGAACCTACTATTCAAGGACACTATTATATTATTCATATAGCATAGATAAGAAATAATATAATAAGAAAACCTTGCTTGTTATTAATGAAATATGATACATATGATCTCTAATCAATCATCTCATGATTAGCACTAAGGGTTGACACTAACAACTAGTACCTATCCTAAGAAATCCTCCATTGATAAAGATATCAATGTAAGAAATCAAGATATTACCCAAGGAATTCAAAATTTAAATTTAGGGGGAAATGATCAAGGGAGAGGAAGAGGAGATCCGATGATGAAAAGAGGGAGGCTAATAATGATCAATTTGAATGTGATTCACCTCATAGAACCTTAAGAATTCATCAAAATCATCATTAGATCAAGTAGTAGGAGAACTCTCACAAGGAGTAAGGACTAGATCCTACTAGTTAAGTTTTCCTAATCTCTCAAATTGAGTCAAAATTGATTAATGATGCTTTGCTTGATCCGGATTGGATACTAGCAATGCAAGAAGAATTAGCCTAATTTGAAAGAAGTCAAGTATGGAGTTAGTGGCAAGACCCAATGATGGCATAATTGTTACAACTAAATGAGTCTTTAGGAACAAATTAGATGATCAAGGTAGAGTCACAAGAAACAAGACTAGGTTTGTAGCTCGAGGCTTCAATCAAGTTGAAAGACTTGATTATGATGAGACCTATGCTCCATAGCTCTGTTAGAGTCTATCCGAATCCTATTAGGATATGCCACTCACATGAGTTTTAAACTTTATCAAATGGATTTGAAATCAACATTCTTAAATGGGCTTATTAAGAAAGAAGTTTATGTAGAGCAATCACCTAGGTTTGAAAATGTAGATTACCCAACCATGTTTATAGGCTTAAGAAAGTCTTATATGTGTTAAAACAAGCTCCCCGGGCTTGGTATGAAAGACTCTCATCTTTCTTAATTTCTAAGAACTTGAGAAGGGGCCAAGTTGATCAAACTTTATTTCTAAAGTCTAAGGAAAACGACATTTTTGTTGCTTAAGTTTATATTGATGATATTATATTTGGGTCAATAAATGATGAACTTCTCCAAGACTTCATCAAACACATGGAGAATGAGTTTGAAATGAGTCTAGTAGGAGAATTGACATTCTTCTTAGGATTGCAAGTCAAACAAACTAGTGAAGGTACCCATATCTACCAAACCAAATATACTAAGGAAATTATTAAGAAATTTTATTTAGAAAATGCTAAAATAGTGTCCACTCTTATGGGAACCAATACTAAGATAGATAGTGATCTAGATGGAAAATCAATAGATTCAAAACATTATAGGAGTATGATTAATAGCTTGTTATACCTAGTATACTGGATATATTATTTGTGGTAGTATGTGTGCAAGATACCAATATTGTGCCAAAGAGTCTTATTTAGTAGCGGCCAAGACGATCTTGAGAAATATCAAGAGTACTCTTAATGTAGGTCTTTGGTACCCTAGAACTCAAAATTTTGATTTGTTTGGGTACACCGATTCCGATTATGCAGGTTACAAATTAGATCGAAAAAGCACTAGTAGTGGATGCAATTTCTTGGATCCTCCCTAGTGAGTTGGAGTAGTAGAAAGCAATCTTGTGTTGCTTTATCCACAACTGAGGCGGAATATGCGACTATGGGTGGTTGTGCGGCTCAACTATTTCGGATGAGACATACCTTAGAGGATTATGAGCTCCACTACTCCATAGTTAAAGTTTATTGCAATAATATTAGTACCATCACTTTGACTAAAAATCTAGTACATCACTCTAGGACAAAGCACATTGAGGTAAAGTATCACTTCATTAGAGATCATATGGCAAAAGGGAACATTGAACTCAATTATATTGAATCTAAGTCTAATCTTGCCGACATCTTCACCAAGGCTTTACCCAAAGCGGAATTTACATCACTTAGGAGAGAACTTGATATTTGCTTTATAGAGTAAGGGATATAGATTTGCATGATCCCATAGCTAAGACTTAGGATTTATACCTCAAAAACATCTCACAAAAAACTTAAGTAATCTTGATTTTTGTATTTAGCCGCTTAGACATCATGTGAGATGTTAGGAAGATGCATTTGATTCATTATGCTTGTTATGATTTATTACCTTTAGCCAAAATGACACCTAGAGACACGAATTCTTAATTGGACCAATCATTGGGAAGACTTGTGTATAACTAATGTGCACAAAACTCTAAGAATATGGTTGAAAATGTCAAATAAAATGTATTTTAAAATATATTTATTATACTTGGGAAAAATAATTTTTATTGGTTAAGCAAGAGTGATACAAAGATTTGAAAAACATTGGGCGTTTGGTAGGCATTTTCTTCTCCATTTTCCATTTTCATTTTCTGCGAAAACGAGAAAACATGTTTGGTTCGCGTTTTCCATCTCTATTTTCGAGAAAATAAAGGAGCATTTTCTGGAAATCTGGAAAAAAAGAAATAATCGTTTTCTATTTCTATTTTCGTTTTCCAAAAAATAAAAGAGTGTTTTCTGGAAAACTGGAAAACAAAAAAAATTCGTTTTCTATTTTCTAGAAAAAGAGAGAATGAAAAGAGAAAACAGAAAATTCTCTATGAACCAAACATTCAATCTAAAGGTTTTTGTTGATTTCTAAATGTGTGTCAATCTAAAAATCTAGAAAATATTTGTTTTTTAAATTATTTTTCCTGGATAGGAAATGGATTCATAAATGTGTCTATACATTTTTATGAAATTTTGACACTCCTAGATTTAATTATGCATTTTCAATGTCATCTGAGAAATTAGTTGTGAATTTTAGTAGGTGGAAGTTGACTGATGCAAATACCAATCGACTAGTCTTGTAGCAGTCAGCTCATTTTGCCTTCTAGTCAACTGATAAGATTGATTTTGGCTGAACAAGTTCAATTTAGCCATAAAATTTCAACCCTCAGTGGTTCAACCTCTCTTGACCCTTTGGCATGCTTAGACAAGTGTTTAAAGGGTAATATTATCAGTGAAAATGAATTGACAAGTTAATTCGGGATGTTGAAATTTTTAGCTTTGTGTTTAGAGCTTAGATTTCTTATAGGTGTTGGATCACTCTCAAGAACAATCCTTATTGTTGTTGTATGATTAAGGGGGAGCAAGTATTTAGGGGGAGACTTAAATATAAAAATCTAAACTCAAGACATAAATTTGAATGTTTTATTATTGGTGCAAAGTTAGACAATGATTTCATTCAAGTTTCAAACCTTTGCCCTATCATAATAAGGATATTTGTCAAAGGTTGATGAGATTATCTCAACCTTAGAAAGTATGTTGGATTTAAGGGGGAGATTTAAGTGTACTTTATTTCTTAATTCAAAGCATAAGTCCTTATTAATGACAATTTTGCCATCAACATTGAATATGTTGGATTAGTAACTAAGTGTTTACTCTATCTCTTTTTGATGTATGTCAAAGTGAGAGAAGTAAGTATTTAAGTTAAACATGCTTACATATGTGCTTTCATGTTATGTCCTATTGCATATTTAAATACCTAATTTAAATGATTGTCAAACATAAAAAATGGGAAGATTGTTGGTGTAAGAATGCTCCAAGTATTAATTACTTTTCATGTTTGGACAATTAAGTTTAAGTTAGACAATATTAGTGATTTAACATGAATATTGAGTAACAAGTAAAAGGAAAGTCCAAGTATGAAGACTTGGCAAGGAAAGTCCAAAGATGAAGACTTGACGACATAAGATCAAGTATGTAGTTTTGGTGGTGTAAGTCCAAGTAGAACTTGGCAATGGAAGTCCCAGAGCTTGGCTCTTGGCAAAAAGTCCTAGAGGTGTGACCTCTTGGAAAAGGAAGAACCCAATAGTATGACAAAGCCGAATGAAGTACTTGAAGGCTAGTGCAAGGATGAGGAGTTGCTGACTCAAAGGCATCCTAAAGGTGTGAGGCTGATGGGAGATGCTTGAAGGCTAGGTCTAGGCTAAGGGTAAGTGTTAAGCATAAAAGAATCATACTTGAGGTGTACCAGTTGACTAGTACTTGAACCAATCGACTGGTGAGTTAAAACAATCATACAGATTGTTTGGTAGTCGACTGGTCAAGTGTTCGACTAGTCCAATGCTCAGTGATCCAATGAGTCAGTCGACTGTTGTGTTGAGCAGTCGACTAGCTTTAATCAGACAGAGTGCAAATTATTTGTGAGTCAATCAGTCAATCGACTGGGTTGAGACCAGTCGACTGGTCTAATGATCAATCAATTAGTGCGTTTAGCAGTCGACTAGCTTTAAGCGGGCAGAGTACAAATTGTTTGTGAGTCGACCTGTCAATCGACTGGGTTGAGACCAGTCGACTGGTGAAGTTTTCGTTGAGTTGTGACGATCCAAATCGTGAGAATCACAGTGTGTCAAAAGTCATTGGATTTAGTCAAAAGTCCCACCAATCGATTGCTAATGTTGAGCAGTCAATTGGCATAGGTAAAAATGGGCAAATGCCAAATGCTATATAAGAAGGGGTTTGGGGCTTGGAGAGGCTAGTACACTTATACAAATTTTTCATCCTAAAGCTCTCCAAGTGTTTTCCAAGCCTTTCACTCTCAAATATCTTCTTCCTAAACTTATTCTTCAAATTTTGTAAGAAGAAGAGATAGTGTTGTAAGAAAGGTTGCTCCACCTTGGTGTTCATCTGAAGGAGAAATAGTGAAAGCTTGCAAGAGAAGTAATCCGCCTTAGGGATTATCATGGAGTAGGAGTGGATCTCCGAACCACATTACATCGCTGTGTTAGCATTGGTTTGCTATGTCTTTCATTCTAACTTTCAATTTATATTTGCTTCCACTAACGAGTTGTAGAAATGAGTCAAACAAAGGCTATTCACCCCCCTCAAGCCTTAGAAATATCTCCAACACATAGGTTATACATCTCCTTTAATAGGAGTGGTAAATGCTCTGCAAGCTATTCAAACACCTTTGGACACTTTAACTCATTCTCAATCATCCCTGAATTACAACTCTTTTAAAGATGGTTGCGAAGATGTTAAAGTATAAATCTCCATGACCAAGATGATTTGAATGCCTCAAGTCTAAGGAAACTTGCCCTCAAGTTGCAATGATATCTTCATCGACATAAAGAACCACATGAGATCTCATGACATGTCAATCCAATGAACTAGTTACCCTTAACTAGCATCTACATGTTAACTCTCAACATCCCTATGTTTTCAATAAGTGAGAATCAAATGCTTGGACAAACTAAGAAGTATAACATGTCAAGAAAATTATTGGTACAATCAACCTCAGGTCAAGGTTTACCAAGCTCGAGTGGGACTCGAGTAGAGTTTTGATGTTTGATAATAGATTTGCCAATACGTTTGACAATATCCATAGTCATATGAAGTTGTTGACCAAGAAGTCAAGTAGGTCAAGGTAGACCAGAGACTTGATGGGGATTTTCCAAGTATGGTGCTTGGCAAGGAAAAGTCCAAGTATGGAGACTTGGCAAGGAGAAGTTCAAGTATGTATACTTGGAAAAGGAAAGTCCAAGTATGGAGACTTGGCAAGGGAAAGTCCAACTATGGAGGCTTGGTAAGGGAAGTCCAAGTTTGGAGACTTGGCAAGGGAAGCCCAAGTATGAATACTTGGCAAAGGAAGTCCAATTTATGGATACTTGGAAAAGGGAAAGTCCAAGTATAGAGACTTAGAAATGGAAGTCCCAGAGGCATGACCTTTTGGAAAAGGAAGACTTGTTAGCATGACAAAGCCAAAGGAATCCCTTAAAGGATAGTGTAAAGGGTGAAGAGTCATGGTTGGTGCAGGGGCACCAGATAATCAAACCTAGGTTTTGATAATGACAAAGATTCAAAGTTAAGAGAAGCTATCTTGTTATCTCATATGTTATGTTGAGTGTGCAGGTAATGTACTAGGCTTTGCTAAGGTCAGATATGCCAGAAGAACCTCAGGACGAGAAACCTCAGTGGTCGGATGACACCAGGTGAATCTTGGTAGGAGAAACCTCAGTGGTCGAATGATCGAAAGCTAAGCGATAGGTCAGAAGGACCAAAGGTAAGCTCCAAGTGTGGAGCGATGGTAAGGACACATCCTAGGTATGGGGACAACCATAGGTGACGATCCGACTAAGACTTTCGGAGGAATTTCAAAGTCGAGATCGAATAGTTACAGACTTTCACTATTGATTGTATCATTTTTATAGTTGTGCATATTAAGTGTTTGAATTTTTAAAAGTTGAAGGTTTAATTAATGGACGATCGAGAAACGCTAGAGGGGGGGGGTGAATATCATTCGAAAAACTTTTCTTTTTCTTTTCATTATTAAAACCAAAGCGTGCAGAGGAAAGTAAAAACACACGATACAAGACACATAAGATTTACTTGGTTCACAGCCCACCGACTGCTAATCTAAGGCCTTGCAATCCTTGATCACTTTCGAAGGGTAAAGCACTAAAAATATCTTCCTCATTGGAGGTAAGAGACAAATGATTAAAATGATGTAGAGGAAGAGATAATAAACCTACCTCTTCTCTTAGCAAGTAATAAACACAACTAAAAGAAAAGTACCAACTTTAAAAGATAAGAATTGGGAGCTCGGTCAGTGTTATGGCATTGTCACGTGTGAGAGAAAGCTTCGGATTGAAGGTGCACTTTAGGAGCCTTTGTTAATATCATGAGGGGTGCCTCGCCCCTTCTTTTATAGCTTTCCAAATCCTAGCTTGTTTAGATCTATATCTGGATCCATATCTAGATAAAACCTTATCCGCAAATCTTATTCTTGAGGTGACACTTGGTTCTTCTCGTGCATATCAGTCGACTGATCCCATTGGTAGTCGACTGCCCCAGTCGACTGTTGAAATCTCTAGTCGACTACTACTCTTGAGAATCCAACTTGACACCTGCAACACAAGGTTAGGATAGAAAATGCATAATGACATGCTGTGTGACAATCCTAGGCTGTCCGATCTTAACTTCGACCTTCCTCCAGAAGCCTTAGTCGGATTGTCGCCTATGGATATTCCCATATTGAGGACACGACCTATCCTCTCCACACATATTTCTTACCATGCTTACCTTTAGTCCTTCTGACCGTTGCTTAGCTTTCGGTCATTTGACCACTGAGGTTTCTCCTTTCGAGATTCTCCTAGTGTCACCTGACCATCGAGGTTTCTCCTTCCGAGATTCTCTTGGTGTCACCCGACCACCGAGGTTTCTCATCCCGAGATTCTCCTAGTGTCGTTGACCTTAGCAAAGTCTAATATGATATCTGCACACTTAGTATAGCATATGAGATAACAAAATATCTTAACTTTGAATCTTTGTCATTATCAAAACCCTAGGTTCGATTATCTGATGTCCCTGCACCAACAATCTTCCCCTTTTTGATTTATGACAAACCAATTCAAAGTTAAGAGAAAATAAGCAGTAAGCATTAATCAAACATTTTTCAAAAACCTCCCCCATAAGGTTACCTCTCCCTTAACCCTAGGTGAGTTTTGAAAAACAAGTTAACCTTTTAAGTTTTGAAAAACAAGTTATCCTTTACTTTCTCTCTTTCTCCCCCTTTGCCAAATATCAAAAAGAGCTTTTTGAGGAGTGCATTTTTAAAGTTAATGTTTGAACAACATTTTCAAGCATGGGTTCTTTACTTTTAAAAATAAAATATTCTGATCAATTTGACTTAACATATCCAACTTCTTTTAACATTTATGAGCTTAGGTTTCTAGATTCTGCACCAACAATATTTACAAGATATTAAAGGTAGCTAGAGAGGTAAAATTTGGCTAACAAACCAATGTCTAATAAGTCTTATGCCTAACTAGAGGTATCCAGAGATACTAAAGTTGTCTAACTTAAGTCTTCTCTTCCCCTTTGGCATATTATCAAAAGAAAGTGATTTTGAAAGTATTGTCAATTTTTCAACTGATTTTGAATAAAGAGTATCCTAAAATTTTTGAACATTTTCCAAATCATTTTTTTAAAATAATATTTTAACAACTTCTATAAACAATGATTATCCAATTAGAACCTCCCCCTTAATCTGACATCCTTATTAACCACAAGGAAGGCTTATCTAGAGGGTCTCAGTCAATCAAAACCTCCGCCTTTGTCTGACAAACTCTTAGGACATCCTTGTTGGCCACAAGGAAGGCTTACCTAAGTGTCCAAAGGGTCTAGGTGTCTAAAGTTGACCTAAGGATCTAGAAGTTTAGTATTGGTCAACTAACCATTATTTTAAGAAACATAGTTATTTCAAACACTACATATAACTACACACAACAATCATAACAACCAATAAAAATAGTTTTAAGAATCTATTTATATATATAAAATTTAAAATCATTTTCAAAACTATTTTCTGTTGGTGTAATCAGCCCAGGTCACGATTGACCAGACTCGAGTTTGACTCGAGTAGTGGTTTGATGTTAGTGTTTTGATTTTTGATAATGAGTTGACCATTGTTTGACAATGGGTTGACTATATGGTTGACATGGGGTTGACCATATGATGGAGAAGTCCAAGTGGGACACTTGGCAATGGAATGTCCAAGTCTTGTGTACTTGGCATGGAAAGTCCAAGCATGGGTCTTGGCAAGGGAAAGTCCAAGCTTGAGTCTTGGCGATTGGAAAGTCCAACATGAGTTGGCATGGAAAGTCCAAGCATAGGTCTTGACAAGGGAAAGTCCAAGCTTAAGTCTTGGCAAATGAAAAGTCCAACATGGGTTGGCAAGGGAAGTCCAAGAGTTGATATTGGCGGCATAAAGTCCAAGCGGGAGTCTTGGCAGCATAAGTCTAATGGTTTGGCAGCGTAAAGTCCAAGCGGTAGTCTTGGCAGCGTAAGTCCAAATATGCCTTGGCGGTGTAGACCAGTTTAGCATGACAATAGCTGATAGAAGCACCTGAAGGCTAGCATATGGATGAATAAGTCATGGATGACTTGGAGGGATCCGATAGGTGTGAGGCTGATGGAGGTGGCTAGAAGGCTTAGGTCTAGGATAAGGGTGGTCTAGCAAGTATGAGGGCATGATATTTGGGGTTAAACCTCATGGTTGAGGTTATCAGTCGACTGGGGCTTTGGACCAGTCAATTGGTCAAGTGTTTTGACACTCGGCAGCCGAGTCGACTTGTAGCAGTCGACTGGGATTATGACTAATCGATTGCCATGAGTCGACTAGGGTTCGACTGCGGTAAAAGACCTTGCCAGTCGACTGACAGTCGACTGCCATGGAGGGTAGTCGACTACTGGTCGAGGTTACGGGAGCAGAACGCTCGGTAGTCGACTAGTCAGTTAGCTACGGCCTTGGCAGTCGACTGATGGGTAATGGTAGTCGACTGCCAGAGTATCCGTTGGCTTGGATGCCGACGTGGATTAAGTCATTTTGAGACAATAGCACTGTTAGCAGTCGACTGTCAGGCGCAAAATCAGCCCATTGCAGGTTATAAAAGCAACTCGAAGTGGAGAATTTTGCTAATGGTTCTTTGAGGCAATTTGGAGGGGATTTGCTGCTGCAATCTAGACCTTCAAGGCTACTGTCAAGCAACCAAAAGAAAGCATTCAAGTTCACATTTTGTAAAGTTCTCTTTACTTGTATTTGTGTAGTTTACTTATATTTGCTTGTATTTCTTTCTTATTGTTTAAGAATCCTATACGAGGTTTCTCCGCCTCTGACTTGTTATCGAGAAGGAGTATTATTGGTTTAGTGGTGGTGTTTGCATTGCTAGGGCTCATTCGAGTCCAACCCGTGGAGTAGGAACCCTAAGGTTCTAAACCACATTATATCTTGGTGTTATTGCATATTATTGCATGTGATTGTGTTGTTTGTTTTTGTTTTACTTTGTGCTATTATTTTTAGCTACGCACTAATCATTTTATATAAACAACCACGATCAAATTATGTTAAGAGAATCAAGACATGCTATTCACCCCCTCTAGTGCTCACCGAAGATCCAACAATTGGTATCAGAGCTTGGAGCTCTTCTACGGATTAACAACCAGAGGCAAAGCGCTAGAAGGAAGTGTTGGTGCAATCGACCCAGGTTGACTCGAGTTTGACTCGAGCAGTACCTTGATAGTATTTTGATGATAGACAAAACTCATGACATGGGATTGTCATGGGAAAGTCCAAGCATGGAGCTTGGTGTGGAAGTCCAAGGGGGAAGCCTTGGCATGGGAAAGTCCAAAGCATTACGAAGCCATGCACTTGGTGCTTGGCATGGGAAATCCAAAGCATTGCGAAGCCGTGCGCTTGGTGCTTGGTGAGAAATGCATTGCGAAGCCGTGCGCTTGGTTCATTTGGAAAGTCTTGAGAACTTGGCAAGTTCACTAGGCTCGGGTCCTTGAGTCGGTGAAGGATGGCATTGCGAAGCCATGCACTTGGTGCATCCGAGGGACCGTCGGACGGGGAGCGAATGGAGTGAGCCCAAAGGGAAGCATACTTCTAGGGCATGAGACGTGAAGGATGGCGTTGCGAAGCCGTGCGCTTGGCGCATCCGAGGGACGTAGGCCGAGGGAAGAGAGCTTCGGTGGAGAACTCCATGAGGGATAAGGTGGACTTGGACAAGTGGCTAAGACTGAGTGTCGGAGGCTCAAACATCGTTATGTTTGAGGTTTTGGCCGACATCAGTCGACTGGCATAGGTGCTAGTCGACTGATCTAGGTCGTATGGGTTCGACCAGTGTTCGACTGAATCAAGTCTGGCTGATCAGTCGACTCTGAGGAGAATCGATCATTGGGAGGATCAGTTGGATCGCGAGGGATGACGATCGTGATGACCGTGCACGCAGCACGAGAATGGAGTCGAGCTTCGCCCGGCCTTGGTGATGGATGATCGATCGGTGATGGGTGCCATCAGTCGACTGATGTGTGATCCGTTGGAACTTAACCAACGTGGATCTGGCCGTTGTGAGACAACGACTACGGGACCAGTCGACTGATGGTCATGATCAGTCGACTGATGGGCGCGAAAATAGCTTGATGCAGGTTATAAATGGAGCTCGAGTTGGAGGATTTTGCCAAGCCTTTTGTGGAGCTATTGGAGGGGAATTGCTGCTGCATTCCAGTCCTTCAAGAGCCAATCAAAGCAAGCAACAAGCAAAGTGATCAAAGCAATCGGTGAAAGTTTTCTTGTGTATTGTATTTGTGTATTTGCTTGTATTTATATATTACTGTTGTAATTGCTTGTGAGAGGTTTCTCCACCTCTGAGGTGTAGTCGAGAAGGAGTTTGAGTATTGCCATGTGCATCTCTAGAGCTCGTTGAGCTCGCCCTGTGGTGTAGGAACCCTAAGGTTTCGAACCACATATATGCTTGCGTATTTGGTGTGCTTGTATTGTTGTTAGTATTATTGTTATTTCTATTATTATTCCGTTGCGCATATTAACGATAATTGTAGACGAGCACACGAGAACGAACGAATTACGACATCCAACGAACGAGGGCTATTCACCCCCCTCTAGCCGGCCAATCGATCCCCTACAAGTGGTATCAGAGCCATGTTGCTCTTCAAGGACTAACCGCCGCGAGAGCACTACAAGATGGCCAGCTACAACCTTCAACCACCAAAGTTTGAAGGAGATTTTCTATGGTGGAAAAGAAAAATGGAGGTATACCTAGAAACCGATTTTAATTTTATGCTAATCTTAGAAAATGGTTTCGAATTGCCTAGAAATGAAAGAAATAGGCAAATTGAGAAGTCAAGGTGGACCGAGGACCAAATCAAGAACTTCGAGACAAATCGCAAGGTAATCAAATTACTTAGTGATTTGATTCCTAACCATATTTGGTCTAGGTTGGGTGATTATAGGGATGCAAGGGAATTATGGAATAAGATAATGAAATTCCAAGAAAATTCTCAACCGGTACAAGTAGAGGAGAATGCCGAAGAAGAAGCACCCACATTTGAAGATGTTGATGACTTAGTGGAGACCTCCACCTCTAGCATTGAGGAGGAAGAAAGGGCAAGAAGGTGCAACTCATGTAGGGGGAGCTCCTAAAGCTAACCCTAAGGTACATTTAGTTAATGCACCTTTAATTTCTAAAGTCAAAAAGCATGCTAAAAATTATTTTAGTTCTCTTGCTATTATCAATGAAAAGCATGCTAAGAGAAATAATAAGGTGTATTGTCTAGGTGCCAAGCATGTTCATATAACTAAGGACAAACCTAGGACTCAAAACACTAGATCTATTTTACCTAGGGAGTCAATTAGGAGAATTGAAGAAAACTTGGGTGTTAATCCCAAGAAATCTAGGCATATGCCTAAAAAGAAAAACATTTCCCAAAAGATAAATGAAAATTCAAAATTGGGAAAATTAGAGTTAGAAAACCAAGCCTTGAGGTCAAGGCTAGAAAAATTGGAGAAGACCCTAGCAATAATATCAAATTCGGTTAAGGGGTCTAATGTACAAAAGTCAAGACCTAGAAAACAAGAAATGTCTAAGGGCAAGAAGGGTTTGGGTCACAAACCTATGTCCTACCATAATGTTCCATTTAATTATGAAACCACATCTAGGTCTAGGAAAACCAAGGCTAATAGGGAAGCTATCCCTAAGTCTAGCCATGGTGTTTGCTTAGTGGCTAAGGACCTAAGGAAAACCAAGAAGGCCACTAAGAAGGTCATTAGGGGAGTCACCTCTAGAGTTGACCCAAGTAAGACCCATTTGACTAAGGCTTCAAATCCAAAAAGAGTCATTAGGAAGGTATCTATGGAAGTTATCCCTAGGGAATACCTTGTTAACCCAAGGAGCTCCAATAGATATTGGGTTCCTAAGAGCGTGATTGATTCACGCTAAATGGGTTAGGGTGTGTCAACCCTAAGTGGATGGGTGGTTAACCTAGCCATTATGAGTTGACACATTAGGGTGTGCCAAT
Organism: Wurfbainia villosa; assembly: GCA_025175895.1. Lineage (NCBI taxonomy): Eukaryota > Viridiplantae > Streptophyta > Magnoliopsida > Zingiberales > Zingiberaceae > Wurfbainia > Wurfbainia villosa. The sequence goes on along the minus strand of CM045995.1, from coordinate 61,994,017 downwards.
ATGATTTGAGAAGTTTAAAATGATTTAAATTGGCACAATTAGGTCATAGAAGTCATGGTGTGCCATTTTGGGTTTTTGGCACACTAGGGAGATGAATGGCATTAAGGCAAAATGTATTTAATCCCTAAAAATGGCAAATTGATTTTCACACTTAGGTATTTTATGCCTTAGTATACTTTACTTGCCATGAGTTGTTTGCCTTACCATGTCATCATTTTCATTTTTATCTATAAAATGTCATGATCATGTTTAGAATTATTTTTAGATGTCATGTATGCTTAGTTCTCATTCACATGCCATGACATCATGATATTGGCATATGTTTTTATCTAAATCATGTTTATGCCATAATCATATCATGCATAGTTTCAAATGGAGTTAAGGACTATGGCACAATTTGAAGGGAATCAAATTAATGTTGCCCAGAAATATGCATGAGAACATAAACAAAACAAAACCCACATCTCACAAAAATTTGACTTGTATGTGTTTTACACATCTAGATATTGGTGAGATGTTTAGGAAAAAGAAAATAAAGCTTTGAAAAACATTTTAAAAAACCTTGGTGAAGCCTATCTTTTGATAGCTATCACCATTGAATGAGATGATACAAAGATGGCTCTTTATTGAAGCTTTTCTTAAATTTTGAACTTTGTATCAATCTCCTAATTTAATGGGTAAAATAAATTTCCAATATTTTTCACCCATAGTGTTTAGGATAAGTATTATACGTATGCATTTTCAAGATTTTTAAAAATACGTATATTTACTTATGGATTTCGAAAATCCAATTTTACGCAGCTACAGAATCACGATTATCGATCGTACTGTAATGGCGTGATCGGTGATAATAAATCGATCGGAGTATCGTAGTCGTATAGTTAGGCCCATGTTTAGCCATGTTTTGGTCCCCTAACCACTCCTAACCCTAGGATATGCTTGGGAGAGCATTAAAGAGGGTTGAAATCCATTGGATATGGATTAGGAGTTGGGTTGAGGGTGAGTATCAATTTTAAGGTGGAAGAGAGTTCATTGTTGAACTTTGCCTTAATTTTGATTTGGTTAATGTTCCTATTGGCTTAGGGACTCTTCAAGGACATTGTTGGTGCAACGGTCAAGGGGGAGCAAGCCTCTAGGGGGAGGTATCCATCTTGGGAAGATGGATGTGTATTTCCTCATGGGAGGAAAATTGGGTTGCCTCTCTTTAAGTGATATGGGATCACTAGAAAGATTGTAGGCATGTGTTCCTCCAAGGGAGAGATTGTAAGATCTCATTGGGATATGAGACATTCATACCCTTGGGGAGGACCTTTTTGATGTAATGTCAAAAAGGGGGAGAAGTTACCAAGTTACCAATTAGGGTTCGTTGGAATTCTCATTGGGATATGAGAATTGCCAATATGGGAGAATTGGTAGACTTGAGATGGTAGTTTTGTCAATCATCAAAAAGGGGGAGATTGTTGGTGCAATCGGCCCAGGTTGACTCGAGTTTGACTCGAGTAGTACCTTGATAGTATTTTGATGATAGACAAAACTCATGACATGGGATTGTCATGGGAAAGTCCAAGCATGGAGCTTGGTGTGGAAGTCCAAGGGGGAAGCCTTGGCATGGGAAAGTCCAAGCATTGCGGCCGTCGCGCAATTGTGGCATGGGAAATCTAAAGCATTGCGAAGCCGTGCGCTTGGTGCTTGGTGAGAAATGCATTGCGAAGCCGTGCGCTTGGTGCATTTGGGAAGTCTTGAGAACTTGTCAAGTTCACTAGGCTCGGGTCCTTGAGTCGGTGAAGGATGGCATTGCGAAGCCATGCGCTTGGTGCATCCGAGGGACCGCCGGACGGGGAGCGAATGGAGTGAGCCCAAAGGGAAGCATACTTCTAGGGCATGAGACGCGAAGGATGGCATTGCGAAGCCGTGCGCTTGGCGCATCCGAGGGACGTAGGCCGAGGGAAGAGAGCTTCGGTGGGGAACTCCATGAGGGATAAGGTGGACTTTGCCAAGTGGCTAAGACTGAGTGTCGGAGGCTCAAACATCATTATGTTTGAGGTTTGGGCCGACATCAGTCGACTGGCAGAGGTGCTAGTCGACTGATCTAGGTCGTATGGGTTTGACGGTGTTCATTGAATCAAGTCTGGTGATCGATCACCGGAGAGGCGATCATTGTTGGGAGGAATCGATCATTAGGGGATGGCGATCGGCCGATGACCTTCTGCACGCGAGAATGGAGTCGAGCTTCGGACTTGGTGATGGATGATCAGTCGACTGATGGGTGCCATAAGTCGACTGATGTGTGATCCGTTAGAACTTAACCAACGTGGATCTGGCCGTTGTGAGACAACGGCTACGGGACCAGTCGACTGATGGTCATGATCAGTCGACTGATGAGCGCGAAAATAGCTTGATGCAAGTTATAAATGGAGCTCGAGTTGGAGGATTTCGCCAAGCCTTTTGTGGAGCTATTGGAGGGGAATTGCTGCTGCATTCCAGTCCTTCAAGAGCCAATCAAAGCAAGCAACAAGCAAAGTGATCAAAGCAATCGGTGAAAGTTTTCTTGTGTATTGTATTTGTGTATTTGCTTGTATTTCTATATTACTGTTGTAATTGCTTGTGAGACGTTTCTCCACCTCTGACGTGTAGTCGATGTTGGGTTTCCGGCACCGCGGAGTGTGTGTGTTCGATCATGTTTCGTAAACATGAGCACAGCGGAAGCAATTAAAAATAATAAATCTATATTTATTACAACACACACAACACACGCATGCATATTACAACAAGTGTAGACATAACCGTAAATTAAAATTTGCAATAAAAGAAATTTATCTACGTTATACCTTTCGTATGACGTATAGCGGGAACGACATCAACCGGAACGATCCTCGAAAGAATTGTCTCTATCCGTATCCACGCCGAGCTCCTCGGGATGACTTCGCTAAGTCACGAGCTTCGTCTTCGTACGGGTTACTAGCCTCGTGTTGAAGACAACGTGATCGAGAGATGATCACGATCCGAATCCAAATTCGGATCCTAAAACGAGTTCTCAAAACTCGCTTCTCCGGAGAGGTATTCGTCAACCGTTTGGCCAGATCGCCCGTCCCCACCTCAGAGGATTACGGAGATCAAATCCCGATAAGTTAGCGCTGTCGGAGCACTAACCGTCGTCCAAGCGGCGCTCCGACAACAAAGAAACAAACTGTCAGAAAAACTGGACAGCTTTTGGTGGAGGAATAGAGGCCGGCCAAAGGAGATGTGGAGCTCACCTTATCACCGAACCCACAAGAGATCACCGGAGGGTCGCCGGAGCATCGCCGGCTGAAGCTTGGATGCCGGCGGCAAGGAGGTGGCAGTAGTTCCATGAAGTTGGCGGCAACACCATGTTGGGCGGCAACAACATGTTGGGCGGAAACAACTTGTTGGGTGGCAACAACTTCATTAGGGTTTTGGATTAGGGTTTAAGCCCTATTTTATAGAGAACTAATTCTCTTAATGGTTAATGGATCATATCCATAAAGCCCGTTAACCCGCTCCATTAAGATAAGTTAAAATAAACCAAACCATGATGGTTTATTTTAAGTTAAAACGAACCGAACCAACTTTTGGTTCATTCGTTTAAAATAAACCAAACCCTTTGGTTTATTCTTATCCATTTGATTAGAACCAAACCATTTTGGTCCATCCATTATGTCTTCATAAGACACGGCCCATCCACGCTTCCATTGCGATTGAAACAATTTCATGCTCGCTTTATGTTTGGTCCGACCAAACATAGTTTCTCTCGGTCTGAGAATCCCATTCTCAAGCTCGTTTTAAATCCTTTGGATTAGACTCGTTGTGCGTGTGACCAAATAGGTTCTCGGTTTATGTTGGCCGTCTATAATTAACCATTAATTATAGAACGATCATGAGTGGCACCTAGTAGTACATCATGATCCCCAATTAACCGAAAAGATCAACGGTTGATCGAACTATTTACGAAACCCTTGATGGCTCGAATGAATCGTGCCCCATTCCCTTCACTCATCTTATACCCACTTGGTTGGGGACATGGTCTATTGTGTGATCCCACTAAGTGACTCGTCACACCTAGCCCAAGTATCATTTCCTCGTCCTCACGGATTCTAGTTACTCCACATGTATCGAAGAGTACCTTACTCTAAACATGTAATGCTTTGGCCAGACTTTAGTAACAATCAGCGAGAGGCCATGGGTATACATCTCCTGCGCAGAGTGGTGAATCCTTTATAGGCTATTCAAACACCTTGATCGCCGACTTATACCCAATCATCCGGGTCCACATCTCCTTAGAGATGTTTGCTTAAGATGTCAAAGCATAAGTCTCCATGATCAAGATGACTTGAATACCTGTAAGTCGAAGAACATCGCACTTAAGCCACAGTAAGAACTTCATTGACATATCTATATATCAGAGAACCATATGAAGTCTTACGGTGGTCACTCCAATGAACTAGTTACCATAACTAGCATCACGATTAACTCGGACATCACTATGTCTCGGCCCGGTGAGAATCGGTGCTTGGATACACCGAGGTATACCTCGTGCTAGTCTCGGCGAGATTGATGGTGTCGAATCCATCAATTCATCGACTAGGGATAATTAGATACATCACAATTACACATGTAGAGATACTCACTAGTTGTGATCAATCACAAATTCTCTCATCTTTGTGAATCGTATCGTGGACATTGATAAATGAGTTTAAGATCAATCAAATACATAAAACATGTATACTCAAATAGTGAATCTTCATTTATCATATAAATGGTTCATACATAAAGCGTGCCTTAGGACATCTCTCATATATTACTAGAGACTCCGCCAGCCTCTAATGCCAATCGCTCACGGTATCAATACCATAAGCTCTAACATGACCCTCAAACTTACTTTGAGGTAATGCTTTAGTCAAAGGATCCGCTAAGTTCCTTTCAGTGGGAATTTTCTCGATTTGTATTTCGTTCCTACTGATGATCTCTCTGATAAGATGATAGCGGCGAAGCACATGTTTGGATCATTGATGAGACCTCATCAAGTTCAGAGATGAACTTCTCGATCCAAACCGCTTCCTTTGCTGCTTCCAAAGCAGCAATGTATTCTGCCTTAGTGGCAGAATCCGCTATAGTGTCAAGCTTGGAACCTTTCCAACTTATTGCGCCTCCATTCCAGGTGAATACATACCCAGACAAAGACATGGAATCATCCTTGTCTGTCTGGAGCTGGCATCCGTATACCCACGTATCACCATGTACCCTTCTCCATATATTAGGAACATATCCTTAGTTCTTCTCAAGTACTTAAGGATCGTCTTAACAGTCACCCAATGATCCAATCCTGGATCAGACTGGTATCTTCTCGTGACACTCAGAGCATACGATACATCGGGCCTCGTACATAACATAGCATACATGATAGATCCTATTGCGGATGCATAGGGAATCTTACTCATGCAAATCCTCTCGTCTTCTGTGCGCGGACACATAGACTTCGAAAGGTGTACCCCATGCCTGATGGGTAGGAAACCTTTCTTGGATTCCGACATGCTAAACCTCTTTAGCACTCAGTCTATATATGTAGACTGCGAAAGACCAAGCAACCGTTTCGATCTATCTCTATAGATCTTAATCCCGAGGATGTAGGTTGCTTCTCCCAGGTCTTTCATGGAGAATGTCTTGAATAACCAAACCTTCACTGACTGTAAGATTGAAACATCGTTTCCTATAAGTAGTATGTCATCGACATACAATACTAGGAATACGACTGCACTCCCACTAACCTTCTTGTACACACAAGGTTCGTCTGGATTTTGTGAGAAATCAAACTTTTTGATTGTCACATCAAAACGGATATTCCAACTCCTGGATGCTTGCTTCAGTCCATAAATGGACCGTCGCAATTTGCATACCTTGGTTTTATCAACCGATGTGAAACCCTCAGGTTGTATCATATACACGTCCTCGAGCAGGTTTCCATTAAGGAAAGCTATTTTCACATCCATCTGCCATATCTCATAATCATATGAGCCGCTATGGCCAGGAGCATCCGAATGGATTTAAGCATAGCTACAGGCGAATAGGTTTCGTCATAATCAACACCTTGTTTTTGACGATATCCTTTTGCCACCAATCTAGCCTTATAGGTAATCACATTACCATCCATGTCGGTTTTCTTCTTGAAAACCCACTTGCACCCTATAGGTTTTATCCCTTCAGGTGGGTCAACCAAGTTCCAAACTTGGTTTTCATACATGGAATCCATTTCCGACTTCATGGCACCAAGCCATTTATCCCTTTCTGAATTTGTCAGCACTTCTATATAACTGGTAGGCTCCTCATCATCTATGAGTAACACGTCGTTCGATTCGCTTACGAGAAATCCATATCTCTCAGGAATATTACGTGTTCTACCAGATCTACGAAGATATGGTGTTACAATAGGTCCAGCCGATTGCTCATCACTATGAGTTGTCGGCTGTTGTGCTCCACCAGGTATCTCATCAATGTCTATTTGAGTCTCTCGAGCCTCCTCAAGCTCGACGACACTCCCACTGTTTTCTTGCAAGAGAAACTCTTTCTCTAGAAACACAGCATGCCTTGAAACAAACACCTTTTGTTCCACAGGATGATAGAATTGGTAACCCCTTGTTTCCTTAGGGTATCCAATAAATAGACATTTATCAGACTTAGCATCCAATTTGTCTGATACAGTCCGCTTCACATAAGCAGGACAACCCCATATCTTCAAGTAAGATACATGAGGTTTCTTACTATTCCATATCTCATATAAAGTAGTTGAGACTACCTTAGTAGGCATTCTGTTTAACAAGTAAACAGATGTCTAAAGTGCATAGCCCCAAAAGGACTTGGGAAGAGTTGCATTATTCATAATTGACCTGACCATGTCCAACAAGGTCCGGTTACGCCTCTCAGATACACCATTATCCTGTGGTGTATATGGCGGAGTCCATTGAGACAATATACCATTTTCTCTTAGATAATCAAGAAACTCTTGACTCAAGTATTCACCACCTCGATCCGATCGAAGTATTTTAATACTCTTGTCATGTTGTTCCTCTACTTCATTTCTGAATTCTTTGAACCTTTCAAAGGCTTCAGACTTGTGTTTCATCAAGAACACATACCCAAACCGTGAGTGATCATCGGTGAAGGTAATGAAGTAGCTATAGCCTCCTAAAGCTTGAGTTGACATAGGTCCACATACATCAGTATGTACTAGACCTAGTAACTCTCCCACTCGTTCACCTTTTCCAGTAAAAGGTAACTTAGTCATCTTGCCTTTTAAGCATGATTCACATGTATCGTATGAATCCAATTCAAACGATTCCAGAATTCCACATCGGTGTAATTCAGACATGCGTTTCTTGCTTATATGGCCAAGACGACAATGCCACATATAGGAGTCTATTTGATTATCCTTTCGAGCACGCGTGTTGCTCGCTTCGATATTGAAATCGTCCTTTGGATACGTCCCAACAGCGTATAAACACCATTGCTTAAAGTTCCAATCCCATAAAGAACTCCATTCAAAGTTATGTAACAACAATTGTTACTAAAAGTCAAATGGAACCCATTTCTATTTAGACAAGAAATAGAAATGATGTTCTTTATTAACGAAGGAACATAAAAGCAATTGTCCAGTTCTAAGACAAGTCCTACAGGGAGTTCCAACAAATACGTTCCGATGGCGAGTGCAGCAACCGTTGCTCCATTCCCAACACGTAAATTTGACTCTCCCCTTGACGAGTCTTCTTCTATTCCTTAGCCCATGTATGTCAGGACATATATGTGAGCCACACCCAGTATCAAATACCCAAGTGTCCAAGGAAATAGAATGACAATCAATAAAGAAGATTTCTGAAGAAGATGGGGCATCCGATGCCTTATCCTTCTTCATGGACTCAAGATAAATCTTGCACTTTCTTCGCAAATGGCTCTCCTTGCCATAATGATGGCAAGTTTCCTTTTGTGCTAGTTCTACCTTCTTAGCCCTTCTCTTCTTTCCCTACTGCTGTTCCTTTGACTTCCTCTTAGAACCTTTCTTCGAGGGATCAACTAACAGCACCGTCCCCTGCTCATGCTTCTCAGAAGGCTCCACAGTCTTCAGCATGTTGAGCAGTACCACAGATGAACCTCCTTGCATCTCAGAGGTGATGAGGAGCTTGGAGACTTCGAACCTTTCGAATCTCACTTGCTCATCAACCAACTCACAGAGATGAAGGACTACGATATGAGCATCCATATGCTCATGCTGCTTTCGTAGCTTGGGTTCCATCGCGGCTAGCATGATGCAACTCATTTGTTCAGAATCACTCACATGTTTCTGATAGGCCAACAATTGGTCCAAAGTTGCATCGTCACTAGGACGGGCGGGAAGAGGCGCTTCGAGGACATACACAAGCTTTTCACCTTGAGAACAGTTCTCATGTTTCTAAGCCAGTCCAAGAAGTTCGGCCCAGTCAATTTATTTGAATCCAAAATGGAACGCAAATTCAAACACATCATGATCAATATATTAACTTAGAAATACAAAACGAGCATATATGAGAAAGATGATATTAAAAATGCATCAATATACATTTATAAATCCCATTCATTTTTCGAATTTCAAAAACCCCAAAATCACTTCGGGAGATCGTAGGTCCATCTGCGAATGGGCTGATATCCATCATAGTTATGAACAACCTTGGAGAGAGTCCAACAAGCCATTCATAACTACGACGGTAGGTATCATCTATACCGATTGCATATCCCGTATATGCAACTATCACAATGTGCTATCAACTAATTGAATGTTCACACATACATCGGGTTGTTAACACATTAACAAGTATGCATCATATGCATAACACCCAACTTCACCTCCCTTTACATCGACCTTGGAGAGAGTCCAACAAGCCGATGCTCCAGGTTAAAGCCAACCCATTAATCAGGACATAGTTTTAATATGGTTAGAGCGCATTCAACCAATTAGCCCAGCTTGGAGAGAGTCCAACAACCAAAGCTAACGATTGACCTATGACTCTTACCATATTAGTATTAAACTATTCCATGGTTTGAACATATTCAGGTTCGAGCCGGGCTTGGAGAGAGTCCAACAACCCAAACAAGAAACAGAACTCTGGTTCTAACCATATTAATGGAAGGTGTAGGCTTTAATATTGATTAAGGGTTTTTATGTCTCATCCTCTTTGCATGCAAATAACTATTATCTACATGGCATGACATACATGGCATACATCTACATGTCACGACACGTATGGCATAATGTTATGCATCTAATGCAATTACATGGCATACAATTATGTCATGTATATAATTTCCTTATATGTCATAACTATTTATGGAAATAAAATATGTTTAAGATTTGATTCTCCAAATCAAATCATAATTAAATTAGGAAACAAATTTCCAAATCTAATCACATATTTTATTCATGGAATTATTTGATTAAGGAAAATCTATTTAGGAAACCAATTTCCTAAATCATTAAAACTACTTATGGAAATAAAATATTTTAAGATTTAATTTCCCAAATCAAATCATGATTAAATTAGGAAACAAATTTCCAGAATCTAATCAAATATTTTATTTATGGAAAATATCAATTTCCATAAATACTTCCAACTTTCCAAAAGTGGAAGATTTCCATAAATACTTCTAGACTTTCCAAAATTGAAAAATTTCCATAAATACTTCTAAATTTCCAAAATTTAGAAAATTTCCAGAAATACATTATGACTATCGCAAAACCATTTTACGATTATGTCGAAACACAACCTGGGCTCTGATACCACTGTTGGGTTTCCGGCACCGCGGCGTGTGTGTGTTCGATTATGTTTCGTAAACATGAGCACAGCGGAAGCAATTAAAAATAATAAATCTATATTTATTACAACACACACAACACACGCATGCATATTACAACAAGTGTAGACATAACCGTAAATTAAAATTTGCAATAAAAGAAATTTATCTACGTTATACCTTTCGTATGACGTGTAGAGGGAACGACATCAACCGGAACGATCCTCGAAAGAATCGTCTCTATCCGTATCCACGCCGAGCTCCTCGGGATGACTTCGCTAAGTCACGAGCTTCGTCTTCGTACGGGTTACTAGCCTCATGTTGAAGACGACGTGATCGAGAGATGATCACGATCCGAATCCAAATTCGGATCCTAAAACGAGTTCTCAAAACTCGCTTCTCCGGAGAGGTATTCGTCAACCGTTTGACGAATCCTTCGTCCCCCACCTTAGAGGATTACCAGAGATCAAATCCCCGGTAAGTTAGCCGCTGTCGGAGCACTAACCGTCGTCCAAACGACGCTCCGACAACAAAGAAACAAGCTGTCCAGAAAAACTGGACAGCTTTTGGTGGAGGAATAGAGGCCGGCCAAAGGAGATGTGGAGCTCACCTCATCACCGAACCCACAAGAGATCACCGGAGGGTCGCCGGAGCATCGCCGGCTGAAGCTTGGATGCCGGCGGCAAGGAGGTGGCAGCAGCTCCATGAAGTTGGCGGCAACACCATGTTGGGCGGCAACAACATGTTGGGCGGCAACAACTTGTTGGGCGGAAACAACTTCATTAGGGTTTTTGGATTAGGGTTTAAGCCCTATTTTATAGAGAACTAATTCTCTTAATGGTTAATGGATCATATCCATAAAGCCCGTTAACCCGCTCCATTAAGATAAGTTAAAATAAACCAAACCATGATGGTTTATTTTAAGTTAAAACGAACGAACCAACCTTTGGTTCATTCGCTTTAATATAAACCAAACCCTTTGGTTTATTCTCATCCATTGGATTAGAACCAAACCATTTTGGTCCATCCATTATGTCTTCATAAGACACGGCCCATCCACGCTTCCATTGCGACTGAAACAATTTCATGCTCGCTTTATATTTGGTCCAACCAAACATAGTTTCTCTCGGTCTGAGAATCCCATTCTCAAGCTCGTTTTAAATCCTTTGGATTACACTCGTTGTGCGTGTGACCAAATAGGTTCTCGGTTTATGTTGGCCATCTATAATTAACCATTAATTATAGAACGATCATGAGTGGCACCTAGTAGTACATCATGATCCCCAATTAACCGAAAAGATCAACGGTTGATCCAGAACTATTTCTGAAACCCTTCAGTAGCTCGAATTAATCGTGCCCCATTCCCTTCACTCATCTTATACCCACTTGGTTCAGGACATGGTCTATTGTGTCAGTCCCCACTAGGCTGACTATGTCACACCTAGCCCAAGTATCATTTCCTCATCCTACGGATTCTAGTTACTCCACATGTATCGAAGAGTACCTTACTCTAAACATGTAATGCTTTGGCCAAAGACTTTAGTAACAATCCGACGAGAGGCCATGGGTATACATCTCCTCGCAAGGAGTGGTGAATCCTTTATAGGCTATTCAAACACCTTGATCACTTCGACTTATACCCAATCATCCGGGTCCACATCTCCTTAGAGATGTTTGCTTAAGATGTCAAAGCATAAGTCTCCATGATCAAGATGACTTGAATACATAAGTCAAAGGAACATCGCACTTAAGCCACGAAGAACTTCATTGACATATCTATATATGCAGAGAACCATATGAAGTCTTACTTTGGTCACTCCAATGAACTAGTTACCATAACTAGCATCCACGATTAACTCGGACATCACAATGTCTCCCCGGTGAGAATCACCGCTTGGATACACCAAGGAGTATACCTGCGTGCTAGTCTCGATGTAATTGATGGTGTCCAAATCCATCAATTCATCGACTAGGATAATTCCGATACATCACAATTACACATGTAGAGATACTCACTAGTTGTGATCCAATCACAAATTCTCTGCCGTGAATCGTATCGTGGACATTGATAAATGAGTTTAAGATCCAATCAAATACATTAAACATGTATACTCAAATAGTGAATCTTCATTTATCATATAAATGGTTCATACATAAGGCGATTGCCTTAGGACATCTCTCATATATTACTAACAGTCGAGAAGGAGTTTGAGTATTTCCGTGTGCATCTCTAGAGCTCGTTGAGCTCGCCTCGTGGAGTAGGAACCCTAAGGTTCCGAACCATGTATATGCTTGCGTATTTGGTGTGCTTGTATTGTTGTTAGTATTATTGTTATTTCTATTGTTATTCCGCTGCGTATATTAACGACAATTGTAGACGAGCACACGAGAATGAACGAATTACTACATCCAACGAACGAGGGCTATTCACCCCCCTCTAGCCGACCAATCGATCCCCTACAGGAAGAAGATGGAGTTTGAAGAAAAGTTGGGATGGGACATCAACATGTCGGTTCCATATGCACTCTATGGATGAGAAGGCTTCAATCACTGGAAGACAAGGATTGAAGAATTCATTTTGATGAGGGACTTTGAAGATTGGTCCGCATTGATGGAAAGATTTGAATATCCAAAAGGGCCAAAAGGAGGATTCCTCAAAATGAAGAAGTGGAATAGGGAACAACTCCAAAAATTCGAGAAAAACAAGAAGGTAATAAAATTCTTGGTTGATTTAATCCCTAATGACATTTTGTATAGTTTAGGGGATTACATGGATGCCAAGGAGCTATGGAACAAATTGACAAGCTTCCATGAGGAGTCTCACTCGACACAAGAAGAAGAAGAGGAGAAGGAAGAAAGCTCATCCTCACAAGCAAGTGAGGATTCGGAAGTTGAAGAGGAGTCAACATCCGGGTCGATAGAAGAGGTGGAAGAGCACCTCTAGGATTGAGGGGGAGGAGATTAGGTCATTTTCAATACCAGAGCCGGAGCAAAATCAAGAAGTAGCTTCAACCTCCGGGAGAAGTGATGAACAAGCTCAAGAGGCTTCCACCACCGACCTAGGTAACTCGAGCACATTAATAAATAATAAAAATTATATTATGTATTTCGAGTGTAGGAAATATGGGCACTATAAGAGCAAGTGCCCTAAGAAGGTCAAGAAGGCTCAACCAACACCAAAGGTCCAGGATGCCGGTGCCCCAATTAGGAAGAGCAAGAAGAATGTGGTGTGCTTCAAGTGCCAATAACCGGGGCATTATAGGAGTCAATGCCCTAAGGGGAGGAAGAAGGGAAAAGAAGAAGCATCACAAGTAGGGGGAGCTTTAAAAGCAAACCCTAAGGTAAAATTCAATAATGCACCTTCAAATTTTTATGCTAAAAAGAATGCCTTCAATTCACTTGCAATTGTGCATAATCATAAGGAGCATGCTAGAAATAATAGACTCTATTGCTTAGGTGCCAAATCATATAAATTTAGAAATAAGGAGAAATTTAGGACTAATAACCCTAGAAATATTCTATCTAGGGAGTCTATTAAGAAGGTAGAGGACCATCTAGGCATTAATCCCAAGAACCATAGACATATGCCTAGGAAGTCTCATTCTCAAAAGATTAATGAAAAATCTAAATTGGGAAGATTAGAGTTAGAAAACCAAGCCTTGAGGTCAAGGCTTGAAAAACTTGAAAAGACCCTTAGAAATATGAAAAATCAAATTCAAGGGTCTATGAGTCAAAGTCAAGGGTGTAAGAAGCAAGAACCATCTAGGAGGCAAGATTTGGGTCACAAGCCTGTGTCCAAGAAGGTAATGCCTACTTATCACAATATTTCATTCGATTATAGAACTCAATCTATGTCTAGGAAGACCAAGGTTACTAGGGATGTCATCCCTAAGGCTAACAATGGAGTGTGCCTAGTGGCTAAGGTTTCAAAGAAACCTAGGGAGGCCACTAAGAAGGTTACAAGGGGAGTTACTCCTAGAGTTAACCTAGGTAAGACCACAATGACCAAGGCTACCAAGCCTAGGAGGGTCATTAGGAGGGTATCTAGGGAAGTTATCCCTAAGGAATACCTAGTTAACCCAAGGAGCTCCAATAGGTATTGGGTTCCTAGGAGCATGATCGATTCACGCTAAAAGGGTTAGGATGTGTCAACCTTGATTGGATGGGTAGTTAACTCGACCATAGCAAAGTTGACACTTTAGGTCATTTTCAAGGTTATGGGTACCTTGGAAATAAGTTTGAATTTCAATCCTAAAAGATTTTAGGATGTGCCAATATTATTTAAAAAGTTTGATAAATTGATCAAATTGGCACAATCTAGGTTTTAGAGATCATAGTGTGTCATTTTGGGTTTTTGGCACACTTGGGGGATAATTGGTAATATGGCAAAACAGAATTAATCTAAACAAATGGCAACTAAAATTAAAATTTAGGTATTCTTATGCCTTATATTTTATTTGTCATGCTTTGATTGCCATATACCATGTCATGACATCATATTTCATCTTTATCATATAAAATGTCATGATCATGCTTAGGGTTTATCTTTTATGTCATGTGTATTTAGAGTTAATCATATGCCATGACATCATGATTATTGGCACATATTTCATTTATGTTATCACTTATGCCATAATCATCATTCATTCATTTAGGATTTATGAAAATTAATTTAAGGACAATTTGCATGACTTGAAGTCCCATGTATAAGGAAATCAAGTAGTGTTACCTTAGAAAAATGCATGAGACCTTAGATTAGGATGAACAAAACCCACATCTCACACCAAATTGACATGTGTGTGTTTTCAAACACCCTAGACACATGTGAGATGCTAGGAAATGAGTTAAGTTCAAGGTGCATAGTTCTTGCATCTAGATGAACTCAAACTCATCTTATACCATGGTGGATCATGAGGAAAACTAATGTGCAAGTCATGTGCATTGAGCCCATTGATCATGATCCAATATAGGTTTTTAAAAACTTTTTAAAATCATTTTAGAAAATCTTGGTGTAGTCTATCTTTTGATAGCAATCACCATTGTAGAATTTGATACAAAATAGCTCAAAAATATTGAATTTATCAATGGTTTTTAATTTTGTATCAATCTCAATATTTTATAGGTATTTTATTTTTCCGATAGTTTTCACCAATAATGTTTGACATAAGTATTATACATATGAAATTTTGTGATTTTTTGTACTATGTATAATTACTTATGATTTTCGAAATTTGATTTTTTGAAATTTAATTTCTGCATTTGCATAAATCAGTCGACTGTCGCTTATGGCAGTCGACTAACATCAAGGGAAGTCGACTGCTGACTGATAGAGTCGACTGTCAATACTGATTTCGGGTAAACAAGGATACTTAGCCCATGTTTCAGCTGTGTTAGGCTACCCTTGAAGGGAAAAGTGTGTGTTTCCCGCTTCTTCGCTTTAGTCGCTTGTGCATGGCGATCCTATCTCATGTCCCCGGATTAAAATTTTATCAATTAAAACTAATCCGGATAGAGATGGATTGCCCAAGCAACCGATTCATCATCGTGCTTCTCGATTTGAGTGGTCGCTTGAACAAACTTGTTGTTCAAGCAACCTAACTCTTTTCCTCGATTAGTCGCGGAATAGATGATGAATGAATCGCCAGTTTTTGTGTTTATCATCGGGGTCCATGTCAATCAATAACATGCAAAATACAAAAGAACTAGAATCAATATAAAACAAGATTATCCCTCTTGTTTTACCTCTTGATCTTCTATTGTATTCCTATCCTTTTTTTGGACGTCGTGTGGGCGACGATCTTCCAAGAATCGAAGCTCCTAGACCACGTATCTTCCCTTCTTTGCTCGCTCTGAACAAGGGAAGAAAAACTCTACCTTCTTCTCCTATCTCGTGCCGAACACAAAGCCTCCTCTTCTCCTTTCTTGTGCCGACCACCACAACTCCAAGAGTTGGTGTTCGCCAGCCCTAGGAGAGGAGGGGAGTTTTGTTGCCACTGGCCCTAGGAGAGGGAGAGGAAGCGCCGGCTATAGGAGATGGAGAGGATGAGGGTGTCACCGGCCAAGGAGATGGAAGAGCCAAACCCTAGCACAACTTGTTGCCGCCGACCCTAGGAAGCAAAACCAAAAACCTTCTTGCCGCCCAAGCCTCTCCAACGCTAACTCCAATTAATCATTTAGGTCTAGGATTCATGAGGTATTTATAATAGGATACAATAGGGACCATGAGGAGGAGTTGGATCTTGGCCACCCAATGAATCCAAACCACATAAAACCTGATCCATTAATGATGATCCATGTTAGACTATCCGAGCCGCTAAAACTTCTTTTTACGTTGCGAAAACCTCGGACATCGGCCACGGATCCATGTGAACATAAACAAAATATATACATGTACGTGTTTAAAAACCTTAGATCTACTTTAGATCTACATGTGAAGAGCTTTACCCTTGATACAATGCCCTTCGCTTATCCCGCTCATCCAAACGGCTTGCGAAGTATCAAGCGTACACTCCTCTACAAGTATCCACACGAACAATAGGTGGAGAAAGCAACTTAGAGTGTGCTAGCACTCCTTGAAACCCACGGCAAGAAAGGAAGAGGGAGATAGAGCTTGAGAGGAGAGGAAGGGAGGAAGAAGAAGATCTAATCAATTCCCACTCACTTCCACTAATGCACATCTAATGTTGACCGACCACTTCAAGGAAGTTATATACATGCATGTAATACCAAGAGCCATGGCTCTTGGTCTCCCTCATGAGGTGGCACCCCATGATGTGTCCATGATGATGTGGACCATCATTATTGGCTGGCCCATGCCAAGTCATCATGACATGGCATTTGGTCAAGTCAAACTTGACCATTCATCTTCCCTCTCAAGTCAAGTCAAACTTGACCTCTTATCTCCCATGGTTGATCAAATCCAACCATTTGATTCAAGTCAATTTAATTTAATGAATCTCTATTCATTAGTTTAAATTGACTCGATGAATCAAATCTAAATTAGACTCATTCAACACTTGAATCAAATTGAGTCCAACTCAATTAGTCTAATTTGGATTACTCTTAATCCAATTTGGTTCATCACATGAACCTAATCCTCATGGTCCATCATATGGACCTAATCTCCATATAATTGCCCTTTGTGTGTGACCCTATAGGTTATTGTAACGTTGGCAATGCTCCTAAACCGATTTAGAAACATAAGCAATGAGCGGTATCTAGCAACACATCATTGCTACCCAAGTTACAAGAATGTTGAGATCCAACATTACCTTTGTGACTACTAATTGTGACTCTCACAATATGTGACAATGTCCCTCTATCCTTGACATCTAGATTGACCAATTGAGGCATAGACCATGTCATCCTCTGTACAATCTATATCTTGAACTCCAAGTAGACTCACTCTTATCAAATGAGCTCAATATCTCATATTGACTCATTTGGGCATGGCCATGCACTTAGTGGTCTCACTCTATCAAGAATCACGATGTCACTCCCGTCATATAGGAGGGATAGATCCCATCTACATCACTCACATCCCATAATTTGTTACATATCCAGTAATCACTTTTATAGTCCACCCATTTACGGGTGACGTTTGACGAAGCCAAAGTATGCAACTCCTTATGTAGGGAGCCATGGTGACTTCAGGTCCAAGGACTAATAGTCACATGAGAAAGTATATGACACTTATATAACGATCCATGATACTTTCTCATGGTGGATCATTCAGTATAAATTCTCCAATGCATACCCATGTCAACTTGATATCTCATATCCATGACTTGTGAGATCAAGTCATCGAGTTGACCTACATGCTAGTCTCTATGCATTAACATTGTCCCTGAATGTTAATACTTGAATAGGAATGATTAAGAGTAGTGTCCTCTATATCATCTCATTATCGATTCAACCAATCGATTGATATAGATAAGAACCTTCTACTCAAGGACGTTATTATACTTAGTTATTTCGCACCAATACAAGTAAGTATAATAACCATAAAGAAATGCCTTTATAAATAGGAATATGATACAACAAAGTCCATACAACAATCATCACATGATTAGCTCTAGAGCTTTCACTAATAATCCATTCCACTAGAGGATCATCATTGATCTACCTCACCAACCCCCATAATTAAATATGGGCTCCACATATTATTTGTACAAAATATCTCTCCGTGTTTAAGATATCGAATGTCCATTAATTAATTAAATTATTGACAATTTAATTAATTAATATCTAACTTCCAGGTAGTATCACTCATCCTTATCATCATGTTAGACCAAGTCCACCTGCAGGATTTACATGATGAACTTTATGAGCTCCTCAAGGGGACATCATCATCCTAATATATAGGACACAGTTTCCTCCTATAATCAATGACACATCATATAAATAATATTATTTCCCAACTTACCAGGCCTATCAACTTAACACATAAGTCTCATCCATTGGTAAATCAAATAAATAAATACTAAGTACATGTGCCCGTTATTATATCGGGATTAAGAGCATGTACACCATAATATCTGAGGTCTGATTCAATTATATAGTCAGTATAAATTGATTTACCTCTAAAATAGTCCTACTCAATACACATAAAGTGTACTAGTATAATTCTATGGTCAAGAAAAACCAATACCAAATTACACTACAACCATGCCAATGGTTTGTCCAAAATCATCTTGGTTGTGAGCCTCCACTTATACTCTACAAGGAACTGATAACATGATCTTCTATGCGACACCACACACCATGTTATCTACAATATAAAGTATCAGACAATATACATAAATATAAAATACAAACAATGATCATGTGATTCTTATTTCAAAATAATGATGTTCATACAAATTCTAGGCTTTCAGTATACATCCCAACAATCTCCCACTTATACTAAAAGACTATGCTGTCATCAAACTGCCATACATCTGATTCCTATTCCCTCCACATGGCTATCAAAAGCTCTCGCTGGAAGGGATTTAGTGAAAGGATCTGCCAGGTTATCCTCTATGCAATCTTGGCGACAAAAACTTCTCCTCGCTTTATGATCTCTTGTATCAGGTGGTACTTGTACTCTATGTGTTTACTTGCCTTATGGGCTCGTGGTTCCTTTGAGTTTGCAACTGACCACTGTTATCACAATAAATTGTGATGGTTCTAGGCAAATTAGGAATCACATCCAAGTCCATCAAGAAGTTCCTAAGCCATATAGCTTCTTTGGCTGCCTCAGAGGCTGCCACATACTCAGCTTCCATGGTAGAGTCCGCCACACATTTCTGCTTGACACTCCTCCATATAATGGCTCCACCTCCCAAAGTAAACACAAAACCTGAGGTAGACTTACTGTTATCCATATCTGATTGGAAGTCAGAATCTGTGTAACCCATAGGGAGTAATTGATCTGCCTGGTATACCAGCACAAAATCCCTAGTCCTTCTCAGGTACTTCAATATATGCTTTACCGCAGTCTAATGTCCCTATCCTGGATTACTCTAATATCTGCTAACCATGCCCACGACAAAGTAGATATCTGGTCTCGTACATAACATAGCATACATGAGGCTTCCTACCGCTGAAGCATAAGGAACCACCTTCATCTCCTCTATCTCCTTTGATGTTTTAGGACACATCTCTTTAGATAAAGGTACTCCATGTCGAAAAGGTAGAAAACCTTTCTTGGAGTTCTGCATGCTAAAACAAGCTAGAATAGTGTCTATGTATGAAGCTTGAGATAAGCACAACATCCTTTTCTTGCGATCCCTTATAACCTTGATCCCAAGGATGTGTCCCACTTCTCCCAAGTCCTTCATATCAAATTGTTTGGACAACCATACTCTTATGTCTGATAACACTTTGACATTGTTGCCAATGAGCAAAATGTCATCTACATACAGTACAAGAAATACCACTATGTTTCCGTCACATTTCTTGTATACACAAGACTCATCCAGACTTTGAATAAATCCATATGACTGGATTACCTCATCAAAGCGGATGTTCCAAGATCTCGAAGCTTGCTTCAATCCATAAATGGACCGATTAAGCTTGCACACAAGATGCTCTTTGCCCTTTGCAATGAATCCCTTTGGTTGCTCCATATAGATGTTTTCTTCAAGACTTCCATTAAGGAAAGCTGTCCTGACATCTATCTGCCAAACCTCATAATCCATATGAGAAGCAATAGACAAGAGAATCTGGATAGACTTAAGCATGACTACCAGCAAAAAAGTCTCCTCATAATCAATACCCTCTTTCTGAGTATACCCTTTGGCAACAAGCCTCGCTTTGAAGGTCTCTACCTTCCCGTCTGATCCTCTCTTTCTTTTGTAGATCCACTTGCATCCAATGGCTTTTACACCATTGGGTGGTTCTACTAGCTCCCAGACCTGATTTAAATCCATAGATTCTATCTCAAAATTCATCGCCCTTTGCCAAGATACTGCATCTTTATCTTGGATTACCTCGTCATATGTCCAGGGATCAGGTTCATGTTCGCCAAGGATCAAATCAGAAGATTCTCCCAAGAACATAAATCTATCAGGTTGTCTAACAACCCTCCCACTATGACGAGGTATCATCTGTGTATCCTCTGTGACACGCGGTGCAGTCACTTGTGGTATGTCCTCTTGTACCGTTGGTACTGAAGTAGTGACTTCCTCTCTTAATTCCTCTACAACAATCTTGCTCATGAGCTTGTGGTTCATCACATAGTCTTCCTCTAAAAATTGGGCATTCGTGCTAACAATCACTCTCTGATCTCTAGGACTATAGAACAAATCACCTTTCGTTCCTCTAGGATAGCCTACGAACAAGCGTACTTCTGTACGAGATTCCAACTTACCAGCATCTCCCTTCAGCACATGTACTGAACTACCCAAATCAATTAGCTACTTCTTGGTTATCTAATTGCTCTTAACCCTATGATATGCTTTGGAGAGCATTAGAAGGGTGAAAATCCATTGGAAATAGATTAGGAGAATTGTTTAGGGTGTGTATCAAATTTTAAGGGAGGTGAAAGTTCAATGTTGAATCTTTGCCCTTAATTTCGATTGTTTAGTATTCCTATTGGCTTAGGGACTCTCCAAGGACATTGTTGGTGCAATGTTCAAGGGGGAGCAAGCCTTTAGGGGGAGGTTATCCATCTTAGGATGATGGATGTATTTCTCCTCATGGGAGGAGAATTGGGGGATTGTCTCTCTTAAGTGATATGGAACTTATCACTAAGAAGAGTGAAGCCATCCTAGATGTGTTTTTGGACTAAGGAGGAGATTATAAGATATCATTGGGATATGAGACATTGACACCCTTGGGGAGGACCTTTTTAATGTATGTCAAAAAGGGAGAGAAGGTACCAATTGGGGTTAGTTGGAATTCTTACAAGATGTGAGAATTGCCAATTGGGGATAATTGGTAGACTTGAGTTAGGTCACCTAACTCAAAGGTATTTGTGGTTTTGTCAAACATAAAAAAGTGGGAGATTGTTGGTGCAATTGGCCCAGGTCATGATTGACCGGATTCGAGTTTGACTCGAGCAGTATTTTGATGTTAGAAAAAACATATGACATGTGATTGTCATAGGAACACCAAGTGTGTAGCCTTGGCCACGTAAGTCCAAGTGTGTAGCCTTGGCGGTGAAAGTCCAACATGGGTTGGCATTGGCAATGGGAAGTCCAAGTGTGTAGCCCTGGCCACGTAAGTCCAAGTGTTTAGCCTTGGCGGTGAAAGTCCAACATGGGTTGGCAAGGGAAAGTTCAACATGGAGTTGGCATTGGGAAAGTCCAAGTGTGTAGGCTTGGCAATGGGAAAGTCTTGAGTACTTGGTAAAGTCACTTGTCTCATGGCTTGGGTTCTTGAGTCGGTGAAGGATGGCACGGGGAGAAGCCGTGAGCTTAGTGCATCCGAGGGACTGCCAGACAAGGAGCAATGGAGTTAAGCCAAAGGAAGCAAACTTTAGGGCAAGATGAGAAGGATGACATGGGGAGAAGCCATGAGCTTAGTGCATCTGAGAGACGTAGGCCGGAGGAAGAGAGCTTTGATGGGGAACTCCATGGGAGGATGAGGTGAACTTGGACAAGTGGCTAAGATCAATATCGGATGCTCAAACATTGGTGTTTGAGGTTTTATCCGATGGTCGGATGCTCAAACAACTTGTGTTTGAGGTTTTACCCAACAACAGTTGACTAGTAGTATTTCCCAGTCGACTAGTGAAAGTCGACTGCTGTTCGACTGTGTCGTATTCCATGGGAGTCAACTGTCAGCATTGGGTAGTCAACTGATGGCTTTAGCAGTCGACTGTCATGGATGGAAGTCGACTGTTGGACGAGGACGCAAGAGCAGAATGCTCGATAGCCGATTGATCAGTCGGCTACGAGGTTGGCAGTCGACTGCCAGTGTATCCGTTGGATGGGATGCCAATGTGGATTAGGTCGTAGTCTCACAACGACTACAGGAGAAGTCAACTGGGGCCTTTTGGTAGTCAACTTCTAGGTGCGAAATCAGCCCAAGACAAGCATAAAAAGAGGAGCTTGGCGAGGATTTCCACAGTGATTTTTGGAGAGATTTTAGAGGGGAATTGCTGTTGCATTCCAGACCTTCAAGAGCAAACCAAAGCAAGCAACAAGCAAGAGTTCAAATCTATTTGTTGTAAAGTTTTCTTTACATATTTTATTTCGTCTTTGTATTTGCTTGTCCGTTTTTGTATTACTTTGTAATTGATTGTACAAGGTTTCTCCACCTCTGACTTATTGTCGAGAAGGAGTTTTAGTAGTGGTGTGTTCATCACTAGAGTTCGTTGAGCTCGCCTCATGGAGTAGGAACCCTAAGGTTCCGAACCACGTATATTGATTGTCTCTTGTGTGTGTTGTATCGTTATTCTTGTTTTATCATTATTCTGCTGTGCATATTAAAGATCATTGTAGATGAGCATGCAAGAATGATCGATTTCCGTCAAGCACGTCAATTGGGCTATTCAACTCCCCTTATAACCGGGCCATGATCCTCCAACAAGTGGTATCAGAGCGAGGAGGTTATCATCAGACTCACCACCATGACAACAAATCAAATGGCCGACATCAACATCCACCCACCAAAATTCGAGGGTGAATTCTCATGGTGGAGAAGAAGGATGGAGGTATACTTCGAAACCGATTTCGATACTATGCTAATCATTGAAAATGGTTTGAAGTGCCTAGGGGTGAAGACAACAAGCCGTTAGTAAAATCAAGATGGACTGAGGAGCAACGTCAACAATTCAAAACAAACGTTAAGGTAATGATTATGTTAGTAAAATTAATACCTAACAATATTTTGTCCAAGCTAGGTGAATATCAGGATGCAAAGGATTTGTGGAATAAGGTGGTCAAATTCCACGAAAATTCCGAACCGACCCAATCGGAGATGGAGGCCGAGGAAGCATGCTCATCCTCTCAAGCCCAAGGAGAAGCAAGCTCATCCTCACAAGAAAGTGAGGACTTGGAAGTTGAGAGATGCTCAACATCCGGATCGGTTGAAGAGGTGGAAGAAGTGGAAGAAGCATCCACCTCCGGAAGAAGTGAAGAAACCTCCCATATCACTACAACCTCCCTAGGTAACTCAAGCATTGTAATTAAGAATAAAAATCATATCATATGATTTGAGTGTAGGGAGAAAGGGCATTACAAGAGCAAATGCCCAAAATTGGCTAAGGAGAAAGTGCCGACACCAAAAGTCAAAGGATGTTGGAGTCCTCGCTAGCAAAAGCAAAGAGCACATTGTGTGCTTCAAATGCAACCAAAGAGGACACTACCGAAGCTAATGCCCTAGGGGGAAGAAGAAAACCCAAGAAGGAGTATCACATGTAGGGGGAGTTTTTAAAACAAACACTAAGGTATATTTTAATGCACCTTCTAGTTCTAAGGTTAAAAAGCATGCTAGAAATTATTTTAGTACTCTTGTAATTGTTAATAATCATGACAAGCATGCTAGTAAAAACAAAAATACTCAAAGAAATAATGGGCCCACAAAATTTGATAAATTAGAGTTAGAAAATCAAGTATTAAGGTCAAGGCTTGAAAAATTAGAGAAGACCCTTAGGAAGATGCAAAATTCAATTCAAGGGTCAAATAGACAAAATCTAGGGGATAGGAAAGGCCTGGGTCACAAGCCTAAATCCAAGAAGGTAATGCCTACCTACCATATTGTTCCATTCGATTATGGAACCATCTTTAGGTCTAGAAAAACCAAGATTACTAGGGAAGTCATCCCTAAGGGTAACTTGTTGGGTTTCCGGCACTGCGGCGAGTGTGTGTTCGAACATATTTCATAAACATGTGCACAGTGGAAGAATTAAAAAGCAATAAATCTAATTTGTTACAACACACACATCACACGCATGCATAGTACAACATGTGTAGACATAATCGCAATTTCAAATTTTGCAATAAAAGGAAATACTCTAGTTATACCTGACGTATCACGTGCAGCGGGAATGACATTAATCAGAGTGACTCTTGCTAGAATCGCCTCTATCCGTATCCACACCGAGTATCGTCGGGATGGCTTCACAAAGCCACGAGCCTCGTCCTACGGATTATGTAACCAAATAGGTTCTCGATTTATGTTGGTCATCTATAATTAACCATTAATTATAGAATGATCATGAATGACACCTAGTAGTACATCATGATCCCCAATTAATCGAAAAATCAACGGTTGATCCAAAACCATTTCTGAAACCCTTCAACAGCTACAATGAATCGTGCCCCATTCCCTTCACGCATCTTATACCCACTTGGTTCAGGACATGGCCTATAGTGTCAGTCCCCACTAGACTGACTACGTCACACCTAGCCCAAGTATGATTTCCTCATCCTACGGATTCTAGTTACTGCACATGTATCCAAGAGCACCTTACTCTAAACATGTAATGCTTTGCCCAAAGACTTTAGTAACAATCCGACGAGAGGCCAAGGGTATACATCTACTCGCAAGGAGTGGTGAATCCTTTATAGGCTATTCAAACACCTTCAGTCACTTCGACTTATACCTAATCATCCTGGGTCCACATCTCCTCAGAGATGCTTGCTTAAGATGTCAAAACATAAGTCTTCATGACCAAGATGACTTGAATACCACAAGTCAAAGGAACATCACACTTAAGCTGCAGTAAGAACTTCATTGACATATCCATATATGCAGAGAACCATATGAAGTCTTACAGCTGGCCACTCCAATGAACTAGTTACCATAACTAGCATCCACGATTAACTTCGGACATCACAATGTCTCCAGCCAGTGAGAATCATCTGCTTGGATACATTAAAGAGTATACCTCATGCTAGTCTCGACAGAATTGATGGTGTCCATATCCATCAATTCATCGACTAGGGATAATTCCAATATATCACAATTACACATGTAGAGATACTCACTAGTTGTGATCCAATCACAAATTCTCTCATGCTATGAATCATATTGTGGACATTTAGTAAATAAGTTTAAGATCTAGTCAAATACATGCAAACATGTATACTCAAATAGTGAATCTTCATTTATCATATAAATGGTTCAAACATAAGGCGATTGCCTTAGGACACCTCTCATATATTACTAACAAACTCCCACTTGGCCTAATGCCAATCGCCACGGTATCCAATACCATAGGCCCTAACATGACCCTTAAACTTACTTTGAGGTAAGGCCTTAGTTAAAGGATCCGCTAAGTTCCTTTTAGTGGAAATCTTCTCGATTTGTATTTCCTTCCTACTAATGATCTCTCTGATCAGATGATAGCGGTGAAGCACATATTTGGATCGTTGATGAGACCTTGGCTCTTTTGCCTGTGCAATTATTCCATTGTTGTTGCAGTAAACCGGTATTGCTTCAACAATGGCTGGAACCACACCAAGTTCATAAATGAACTTCTTGATCCAAACCGCTTCCTTTGTTGCTTCCGAAGCTGCAATGTATTCTGCCTCTGTGGTAGAATCCGCTATAGTGCCTTGTTTGGAAGTTTTCCAACTCACTGCACCCCTATTCAAGGTGAACACGTACCCAGACTGTGACCTAGAATCATCCTTATTTGTCTAGAAGCTAGCATCCGTATACCCGTGTATCACCATGTCCCCTTCTCCATATATTAGGAACACATCCTTAGTTCTTCTTAAGTACTTAAAGATCGTCTTAACATCCACCTAATGATCCATTCATGGATTAGACTGGTATCTGCTAGTGACACTCAGAGCATACAATACGACCTCGTACATAACATAGCATACACGATAGATTCTATTACGGATGCATAGGGAATCTTACTCATGCAAAATCTCTCATCTTCTGTGCACGGACACATAGACTTCGAAAGGTGTATCCCATGCTTGATGGGTAGGAAACCTTTCTTGGATTCCGACATGCTAAACCTCTTTAGCACTCGGTCTATATATGTAGACTACGAAAGATCAAGCAACCATTTCGATCTATCCCTATATATCTTAATCTCGAGGATGTAGGTTGCTTCTCCTAGGTCTTTCATGGAGAATGTCTTGGATAACCAAATTTTAATTGACTGTAAGACAGAAACATTGTTTCCTATAAGTAATATATCATCGACATACAATACTAGGAACACGACTGCACTCCCACTAACCTTCTTGTACACACAAGGTTCGTCCGGATTTTGTGAGAAATCAAAATTTTTGATTGTCTCATCAAAATGGATATTCTAACTTCTGGATGCTTGCTTCAGTCCATTTATGGACTGTCATAGTTTGCATACCTTGGTTTTATCAATCGATGTAAAACCCTCAGGCGGTATCATATACATGTCCTCGAGCAGGTTTCCATTAAGGAAAGCTATTTTCACATCCATCTGCCATATCTCATAATCATAATGAGCCACTATGGCTAGGAGCATCCGAATAGATTTAAGCATAGCAACAGGAGAATAGGTCTCGTCATAATCAACACCTTGCTTTTGACGATATCCTTTCGCCACCAATCTAGCCTTATAGGTAATCACATTACCATCCATGTCAGTTTTGTTCTTGAAAACCCACTCGCACCCTATAGGCTTTATGCCTTTAGGTGGGTTAACCAAGTTCCAAACTTGATTTTCATACATGGAATCCATTTCCAACTTCATGGAGTTAAACCACTAATCCCTTTCTAAACTTTTCAAAACTTCTTCATAATTGGTAGGCTCCTTATCATCAATGAGTAACACGTCGTTCGATTCACTTACGAGAAATCCATATCTCTCAGGAATGTTGCGTGTTCTACCAGATCTACGAAGATGTGGTGTCTCAATAGGTCCAGCCGATGGCTCATCACTATGAGTTATCGATTGTGGTGCTTAACCAGGTATCTCATCAATGTCTATTTGAGTCTCTTGAGCCTCTTCAAGCTCAACGACACTCCCACTGTTTTCTTGCAAGAGAAACTCTTTCTCTAGAAACACAGCATGCCTTGAAACAAACACCTTTTGTTCCATAGGATGATAGAATTGGTAACCCCTTGTTTCCTTAGGGTATCCAATAAATAGATATTTATCAGACTTAGCATCCAATTTGTCTGATACATTCCGCTTCACATAAGCAGGACAACCCCATATCTTCAAGTAAGATACATGAGGTTTCTTACTATTCCATATCTCATATGGAGTAGTGGAGACTACCTTAGTTGGCATTCTTTTTAGCAAGTAAACAACTGTCTAAAGTGCATAGCCCCAAAAGGACTTGGGAAGATTCACATGATTCATCATTAACCTAATCATGTCCAACAAGGTCCGGTTATGCCTCTTAGATACACCATTATGCTGTGGTGTATACGGCGGAGTCCATTGAGACAATATACCATTGTCTCTTAGATAATCTAGAAACTCTTGACTTAAGTATTCACCACCTCGATCCGATCGAAGTATTTTAATACTCTTGTCATGTTATTTCTCTACTTCATTTCTGAATTCTTTGAACCTTTCAAAGGCTTCAAACTTGTGTTTCATCAAGAATATATACCCAAACTGTGAGTGATCATTGGTGAAGGTAATGAAGTAGCTATAGCCTCCTAGAGCTTGAGTTGACATAGGTCTGCATACATCAGTATGTATTAGACCAAGCAACTCTCTCACCCATTCACCTTTTCCTGTAAAAGGTAACTTAGTCATCTTGCCTTTTAAGCATGATTCGCATGTATCGTATGAATCCAATTCAAACGATTCCAGAATTCCACATCGGTGTAATTCGGACATGCATTTCTTGCTTTCATGGCTAAGACGATAATGTCACATGTAGGAGTCTAATTGATTATCTTTTCGAGCACGCTTGTTGCTCGCTTCGATATTGAAAATGTCACTGGATATATCCAACGTATAAATACCATTACTCAAAGTTCCAGTCCCATAAAGTTTGCCATTCAAAGTTATATAACAACAATTGTTACTAAATGTCAAATGGTAACCATTTCTATTTAAGTAGGAAATAGAAACAATGTTCTTTATTAGAGAAGAAACATAATAGCAATTATCATGTTCTAAGACTAGTCCACTAGGGATCTTTAGCAAATAAGTTCCGATGGCGACTGCAGAAACCTTTGCTCCATTCCCAACTTGCAAATTTGACTCCCCTCTGATGAGTTTTCTTCTATTCCTTAGCCCCTGTATGTTATTACATATATGTGAGCCACACCTAGTATCCAATACCCAAGTGTCTAAGGAAATAGAATGACAATCAATAACGAAGATACTTGAAGAGGATGGGGCATCGGATGCCTTCTTCTTCTTCATGGACTCAAGATAAATCTTGCAGTTTCTTCGCCAGTGGCCCTCCTTGCCACAATGATGGCAAGTTCCCTTTTGTGCTGGTTCTGCCTTCTTAGCCTTTTTGTTCTTCCCTTTCTTCTATTCCTTTGACTTCCTCTTAGAACCTTTCTTTGAGGAATCAACTAACAGAACCGCATTCTCCTCATGCTTCATAGAAGGCTCCACAGTCTTCAACATATTGAGGAGCTCAGGAATAGTGGATACAAGTTTATTCATCTGGTAGTTCATCACAAATTGTGAGAAACTCTTGGGCAAACAATGCAGAATTAAGTCAATACTTAATTCATGATCCATCACAAACCCGAGGGTAGCCAACCGCTCGATGTACCCATTCATCTTTAGCACAGACTGTACTACAGATGAACCTTCTTGTATCTTAGAGGTGAAGAGGAGCCTAGAGACTTCAAACCTTTCGGATCTCGCTTACTCATCAATCAACTCATGAAGATGGAAGACTATGGTATTAACATCCATATGCTCATGCTGCTTTTGTAGCTCGGGTACCATCACGGCTAGCATGATGTAACTCGCCAATTCAAAATCTGCCACATGTTTTTGATAGGCCAACAATTGGTCTAGAGTTGCATCGTCCCTAGGATGGTTGGGAAGAGGCTCTTCGAGGACATACGTGAGCTTTTCTGCCTTGAGAACAATTCTCAAGTTTCTAAGCCAGTCCAAGAAGTTAGGCCTAGTCAATTTGTATGAATCCAAAATAGTGCGCAAATTCAAAGACGTCATGATCAATCAATTAACCTAGGAATACAAAATCGAGCATATATGAGAAAGATGATTTAAAATGCATCAACATACATTTATAAATCCCATTCATTTTACGAATTTCAAAAACCCCAAAATCACTTCGGGAGATCGTAGGTCCATCTCCGAATGGGCTGATATCCAACATAGATATGAACAACCTTGGAGAGAGTCTAACAAGCCATTCATAGCTACAATGGTAGGTATCATGTATACCGATTGCATATCACATATATGCAACTATCACAATGTGCTATCAACTAATTGAATATTCACACATACATCGGATTATTAACTCATTAACAAGTATGCATCATATGCATAACACCCAACTTCACCTCCCTTCACATCGACCTTGGAGAGAGTCCAACAAGCCGATGCTCTAGGTTAAAGCCAACCCTTTAATCAAGAAATAGTTTTAATATGGTTAGAGCGCATTCAGCCAATTAGCCCGACTTGGAGAGAGTCCAACAACCAAAGCTAATGATTGACCTCTGACTTTTACCATATTAGTATTAAACATTCCATAGTTTAAAAATGTTCGGGTTCGAGTCGGGCTTAGAGAGAGTCCAACAACCCAAACAAGAAACAGAACTCTGGTTCTAACCATATTAATGGAAGGTACAAGCTTTAATATTGAGTAAGGGTTTTATGTCTCATCCTCTTTGCATGCAAATAACTATTATCTATATGACATGACATACATGACATACATCTACATGTCACGACACGCATGACATAATGATATGCATCTAATGCAATTACATGACATACAATTATAGCATGTACAAAATTTCTTTATATGTCATAACTATTTATGGAAATAAAATATGTTTGAGATTTGATTCTCCAAATCAAATCACGATTAAATTAGGAAACAAATTTCCAAATCTAATCACATATTTTATTTATGGAAAGTGCTAATTAAGGAAAGTCAAATTTGATTTAGGAAACAAATTTTCTAAATTTTCAAAACTATTTATGGAAATAAAATATATTTTAGATTTGATTCCTCAAATCAAATCATGATTAAATTAGGAAACAAATTTCCAAATCTAATCAAATATTTTATTTATAGAAAGTATTAATTTCCATAAATACTTCTAAACTTTCCAAAAGTAGAAGATTTTCATAAATGCTTCTAAACTTTCCAAAATTAGAAAATTTTCATAAATACTTATAAACTTTCCAAAAGTAGAAAATTTCCATAAATACAATTACGACTATCGCAAAATAATTTTACGATTATGTCGAAATACAACTTGGGCTCTGATACCACTGTTGGGTTTCCGGCACTGCGGCGAGTGTGTGTTCGAACATATTTCATAAACATGTGCACAACGGAAGAATTAAAAAGCAATAAATCTAATTTATTAAAATACACACATCATACGCATGCATAGTACAACATGTGTAGACATAATCGCAATTTCAAATTTTGCAATAAAAGAAAATTACTCTAGTTATACCTGACGTATCACGTGCAGCGGGAATGACATCAACCGGAGGGACTCTTGCTAGAATCGCCTCTATCTGTATCCACGCCGAGTATCATCGGGATGGATTCACAAAGCCATGAGCCTCGTCTTTGTCAAAGACGATGTGATCGAGAGAAGATCACAACCCGAATCAAAATTCGGATTCGAAAATGAGTCCCCAAAACTCGCTTCTCCGGAGAGGTATTCGTTAACCGATTGATGAATCCTTGGTCCTCCACCTATGAGGATTACTGGAGATCAAATCCCCGGCAAGGTAGCCACTGTCGGAGCTCCAAACATCGTCCAAACGATGCTCCGACACACAAGGAAACAAGCTGTCCAGAAAACTGGACAGCTTGGTGGAGGAGTTGTGTGGCCAAAGAGGATGGCCGACCAACCCTTGGTTGTTGGAACCAAGGTGAGTCGCCGGAGGATGGCCGGCAGTAGCTTGGATGCTGGCAGTAGGGTGGACAGCGGCACAAGGTGGCTGGGCAGCGTGGAGGCCTTAGGCGGCGGCAAGGAGAAGAGAGGGAGAGGAGAAGAAGATTATTTCCCAAAATAAAACTTAGGGCTCTCCAAAAACCTAACCGCATTTTTATAGAGCCCATGTTTCTTGATCATTAAGAAAACTTCTCCTTAGAGTTATTGGTTCATAACCAAAACCAGTTAACCTGCTCCAATAACTTAAGTTAAAATAAACCGAACCGAGTTGGTCTATTTTAAGTTAAAACGAACTGAACCAACTTAGGGTTCATTCGTTTAAAACAAACCAAACCCCTTTGGTTTATTCTCCACCATTGGATTAGAACCAAACTAATTTGGTTCATACATCATGTCTTCATAAGACTCGGCCCATCCATGCTTCCGTTGCAACTAAAACAATTTCATGCTCACTCCTTGTTTGGTCCAACCAAACATAGTTTCTCTCGATCTAAGAATCTCATTCTCAAGCTTGTTTTAAATCCTTCGGATTATGCTCATTGTGCGTGTGACCAAATAGGTTCTCGGTTTATATTGGCCATCTATAATTAACTATTAATTATAGAATGATTATGAGTGACACCTAGTAGTACATCATGATCCCCAATTAACCGAAAAATCAACGGTTGATCCAGAACCATTTCTGAAACCCTTCAGCAACTACAATGAATCATGCCCCGTTCCCTTCACGAATCTTATACCCACTTGGTTCAGAACATAGTCTATAGTGTCAGTCCCCACTAGACTGACTATGTCACACCTAGTCCAAGTATGATTTCCTCGTTCTACGAATTCTAGTTACTGCACATGTATCCAAGAGCACCTTACTCTAAACATGTAATGCTTTGGCCAAAGACTTTAGTAATAATCTGATGAGATGACATGGGTATACATCTCCTTGCAAGGAGTGGTGAATCCTTTATAGACTATTCAAACACCTTCGGTCACTTCGACTTATACCCAATCATCCCGAGTCCAAATCTCCTCAGAGATGCTTGCTCAAGATGTCAAAGCATAAGTCTTCATGACCAAGATGACTTGAATACCGCAAGTCAAAGGAACATCACACTTAAGCTGCAGTAAGAACTTCATTGACATATCCATATATGCAGAGAACCATATGAAGTCTTACAGCTGATCACTCCAATGAACTAGTTACCATAACTAGCATCCACGATTAACTCCGGACATCACAATGTCTCCAGCCAGTAAGAATCAGCTACTTGTATACACCAAGGAGTATACCTCATGCTAGTCTCGATAGAATTGATGGTGTCCAAATCCATCAATTCATCGACTAGGGATAATTCCAATACATCACAATTACACATGTAGAGATACTCACTAGTTGTGATCCAATCACAAATTCTCTCATGCTGTGAATCATATTATGGACATTCAGTAAATGAGTTTAAGATCTAATCAAATACATGCAAACATGTATACTCAAATAGTGAATCTTCATTTATCATATAAATATTTCAAACATAAGGCAATTGCCTTAGGATACCTCTCATATATTACTAACATAACCATGGTAGGTGCCTAGTGGCCAAGGTTTCTATGAAACTTAGGAAAGCCATTAAGAAGGTCACAAGGGAAGTTATCCCTAGAGTTAACCTAGTCAAGACCCAATTGACAAAGCTTCCAAGCCAAAAAGGGTCATTAGGAGGGTATCTAGGGAAGTTATCCCTAGTGAATAACTAATTAACCCAAGGTGGGGTAGTTAACCTAACCATAGCAAAGTTGGCACTTTAGATCATTTCCAAGGTAATGGGTGTTGGGAGTATTGAGAATACAATTAAAGTCCCATTTTGGTAAGACATGGAAAATATCACGTGCTTATAAGATACAAAGATATCTTCATTGGTATGAGGCCTTTTGGGTGAAGCCCAAAAATAAAACCATGAGGGCTTAGGCCCAAAGTAGACAATATCATAACATTATGGAGATATGAGGATCTTATAGGCACTAACAATTGGTATCAGAGCCATGGTCCATGTCAAGCCATGAACCTCAAATGAAGGAAGTAGAGCTCCCATGTCCAGATCAAGAGAACCAGACACCAGGCAGGAAGTCCAGTTGAGTCGGGAGGACCGAACAACTGGCAGAAAGTCCAATTGGGCCAGAAGGGCTGGACAACTGGCAGAAAGTCCAACTGGGTCAGAAGGACCAGACAGCTGGCAGAAAATCCTGGTGGGTTGAGGATCGAACATTAAGCAGAGCAAGTCCTTTGAGGACGGATAGGCTTGAGGAGGGGTTATGTGGTCCTTCGTTTGAGGGGGGGATTGTTGGGAGTATTGATAATACAATCAAAGTCCTACATTGGTAAGACATAGAAAAGATCATGTGCTTATAAGATACAAAGATATCTCCATTGGTATGATGCCTTTTGGGTGAAATCCAAAAATAAAACCATGAGGGCTTAGGCCCAAAGTAGACAATATCATACCATTGTGGAGATATGTGGATCTTATAGGCACTAACAATGGGATACCTTGGAAATAAGTGTGGATTGTAATCCTAAAGTATTTTTGAATGTGCCAATATCATTTAAGAAACTTGAAAAATTGGTCAAATTGGCACAATTAGGTTTAGAGATCATGGTGTGCCATTTTGGGTTTTTGGC
The DNA here is from genome assembly GCA_025175895.1 of Wurfbainia villosa. Taxonomy (NCBI): domain Eukaryota; kingdom Viridiplantae; phylum Streptophyta; class Magnoliopsida; order Zingiberales; family Zingiberaceae; genus Wurfbainia; species Wurfbainia villosa. Next base: position 61,960,041 of record CM045995.1, on the reverse strand, counting down.
ACACTTGGGAGACAAGTAGTATTATGGGAAAATGGACTTGGTCCTAACAAATGGCAATTAATATTAAAATTTAGGTATTCTTATGCCTTACACTTTATTTGTCATGCTTTTCTTGCTATATACCATGTCATGACATCATATCTCTTCTTATCATATAAAATGTCATGATCATGCTTAGGTTAATTTTAGTGCCATGTTTGTACTTAGTCATTTTTATGCCATGACATCATGATTATCGACACATGTTTTATTTATGCTATCATTATATGCCATAATCATCATTCATGCATTTAGGATTAATTAAAATTGATTTAAGGACTATGACATGATTTGAAGTCCCATGTATAAGAGAATCAAACAGAGTTGCCTAGAAAAATGCATGAGACCTTATATTAGGAAGAACAAAAACTCACATCTCATATCAAATTGACATGTGTGTGCATTGATACATTCTAGACACATGTGAGATTTTAGAAAAATAAGTTAAGTTCAAGATGCATAGTTCTTGCATCTAGATGAACTCAAACTTATCTTATACCATGGTGGATCATGGGGAAAGCTAATGTGCAAGTCATGTGCATTGAGCCCATTGATCATGATCCAATATAAGGTTTCAAAATATTTCAAAATCATTTTGAGAAACCTTTGTGAAGTCTATCTTTTGATAGAAATTATCATTGATGAAGTTGATACAAAGTAGACTCAAAACATTGAAGTTATCTTTATTTTTGAACTTTGTATCAATCTCATAATTTAATGAGTATTTTATTTTTCAAATATTTTTCACTCATAATGATTGACATAAGTATTATACGCATGAAGTTTCATGATTTTTCAAATTACTATAAATACTTATGAATTTCTAAAATTCAATTCTAATTTCTAATTTTTTCACAGTGCAGAAAATCAGTCAACTGTAGCTTATGACAGTCGACTGACGTCAAGGGAAGTCAATTGGTTGCTGACCGAGTCGATTGCCAAGGCTAATTTCAGGTAAACAAGTTTTGTTTAGCCCAATTTCAGCTAGGTTAGGCTACCCTAACTTCTCCTAACCTTAGGATATGCTTTGGAAAGCATTGGAAGGGTGAAAATCCATTGGAAATAAATTAGGAGAGTTGTTTTGGGTGATGTATCGATTTTTAAGGGAGGTGAAAATTCAATGTTGAATCTTTTCCTTTATTTTGATTGTTTAGTGTTCCTATTGGCTTAGGGGGTCTCCAAGGACATTGTTGGTGCAATGGTCAAGGGGGAGCATGCCTTTAGGGGGAGGTTATTCATCTTGGGATGATGGATGTGAATTGGAAAATGAGGATTGTCTCTCATTTAGTGATATGTGATTTATCACTAGGAAGAGTGAAGGAATCCTAGATGATTTTTGATCAAGGGGGAGCATGTAAGATCGCATTGGTATATGAGACATTGATACCCTTGGGGAGTCTTTTTGATGTATGCCAAAGGGGGAGAAGTGAGGTTTAAATTAGGTAAACCTTCACTATGCTTTGACATTGGAAGTGTTTAAGTTTATGTTATTGTTAGCCTAACTTAAAGGTATTATCAAACATCAAAAAGGAGATTATTAGTGCAATCGACTCAGGTCACAATTGACTGGACTCAAATTTGATTCGAGTAGTATTTTGATATTTGACAATGGGTTGACCATTGTTTGACAATGGTTTGGGGAGATTGTTTGTGCAATCGGCCCAGGTCATGATTGATCGGACTCGAGTTTGACTCGAGTAGTATTTTGGGTTGAGTATATGGTTGATATGGGATTGACCATATGATGGAGGAGTCTAAGTGGGACACTTGGCATGTAAAGTCCAAGTCTTGGGTTTTGGAAAGGAAAGTCCAAGTCTTGGGTACTTGGCATGGAAAGTCCAAGCATGGGTCTTGGCATTTGGAAAGTCCAGCATGGAGTTGGCAAGGAAAGCCCAAATGTACCTTGACGGTGTAGACTCGGTTAGCATGACAATAGCCGATGGAAGCATCTGAATGCTAACGTATGGATGAACAGGTCATGAATGACTTGGAGGGATCCAATAGGCGTGAGGCTGATGGAGGCAGCTATAAGGCTTAGGTCTAGGCTAAGGGTGGTCTAACAAGTATAAGGGAATCATACTTGGGTTAAACCTCATGGTTGAGTTTTATCAGTCGACTGATCAAGTGTTTTGACACTTGATAGCCAAGTCGACATTGAGCAGTGGACTGGGATTATGACGGTCGGCGGCACTCGGCTTCGCCACATGGCCTTGGCGATCGGCTAGCTTTAGGCGCGATCGACTAGCCTTGAGCGATCGGCCGCCATGGAGAGCGATCATGCTGGTTGTGTTCACGGGTATAGAAAGTTTCATAGTCGACTAGGCAGTCGACTAACGGAGGAGCAGTCGACTGCTAGGGTTTGGCAGTTGACTGCTAGTGTATCTGTTGGAGTTTTTTCAGCATGGATTAAGTCATTGTGAGACAACTGCTATGGGGTAGTCGATTGGGCCTTTGGACAGTCGACTGCTGGGTGGACTACTGGGTGCAAAATCAGCTTAATGCAAGTTATAAAAGTATCTCGAGAAGGAGGATTTTGCAGCGATTTTTAGAGATATTTTGAAGGGGAATTGCTACTGTATTTCAGACCTTCAAGAGAAATCCAAAGCAAGCAATCAAAAGCCTTTGCGTAAAGTTTTCTTTACTTGTATTTGTGTATTGCTTAGTGTACTTGTTGTATTGCATTTATTACTATTTTAATCATCATTGTAAGAGGTTTGTCCACCTCCAGTGTGTCACCGAGAAGGAGAGGTTTGATTAGTGGTGTGTGCATCACTAGAGCTCACTTGAGCTCACCTCATGGAGTAGGAACCCTAGGATTCGAACCATGTATATCCTTGCATTTGTGTATTGCATGCGTGTTTGTTGTTTTTATAATTATATTTCTATATTCCGTTGCATTAATAAGTATTATAGACAAGCAAACACGTGAACGCATTCTATCGAACGAAGCACGATGCTATTCACCCCCCCTCTAGCGTCCAATGATTCCTCTACACTCTCTCCTTCTTGGTAAAATATCGGAGGAGGAGAAACCTCGTACAATAGCTTTATAGCACAAATCTTACACCAAATACAATCAACATACAAGTATACAAAGAAAATTAAAGAAGGAAGTGAAAGCACTTTTACAAGATTATGATGTTGCTTGCTTGCTTCTTTGTTTTTTGAATGACTTTTGAAGACCTAAAATGCAGCAACACTTTGCCTCAAAATCGCCCAAGAATTGCTAGCTGAAATCCTCTATGAACTGCTCCTTTTATAATCTATAGTTGTCTAATTTTGCACCGAGCAGTCAATTGCCAAAAGGCACCAGTCGACTGCTAGCCTATCTGTTGTCTCACAATGACTCCATCCACGTTGGAATCTGCCCAACGGATACATCAGTAGTCGACGACCCTTACTAGTAGTCGACTGATGCATCACTAGTCAACTACCCAGTTGACTACTAGAGCCTCTGTGCTCTGGCCACTCATGATCAGTGGACTGGCCATCTATGATAGTCGACTGCTCAAGTCTAGTCGACTGCTCATACATGGTAGTCGATTGCCAGTGACACACAATAACAGTTGAGCTACAGTCAACTACTTGTCAGTCGACTGGTCATAATCCCAATCGACTGCTTCAAGTCAACTAAGCTCCCAAGTGTTGAATACTCGACTAGTAGACTGGTCTATAATCTCAATCGATTGGTAAACCTCAAACATGAAATTTAACCCAAGTATGATTCACTCATACTTGATCGATCACCCTTAGCCTAGACCTAAGCCTTCTAGCCACGTCCATCATCCTCATGCCTCTCAGATCCCTCGAGTCCGCGATTCATCATCCTTCATATTAGCCTTCAGGTGCTTCCATCGACTATATCGTGCTAACTGAGTCCTTTGCTAAGGTTTGTTTGGACTTATGCTGCCAAGACCACATGATTGTACTTTACTGGAAAAACCTCACCCTTGGACTTCCTTGCCAAGATCCATTTGGACTTACACTGCCAATACTATATGCTTAGACTTTATACTGCCAAACCTACACTCTTGGACTTTCCCTTTGCCAAGTACCCATGACTTGGACTTCCAATTTCTAAGTACCCATGACTTTGGCTTTCCAAATTCCAAGACCATGCTTGGACTTTCCTTGACAACTCCATGTTTGACTTTCTAATTGGTAAAGTTCACTTGGATTTTACGCTGCCAAGACTACACACTTGGACTTATGCTGCCAAGACTTTACCTTTGGATTTTCCTTGCCAAGTATCCAAACTTAGACTTTCGAGGTTGATTGCTCTAACAATATTCCCCAAATAATCTCCCCCATATGACTTTGGATATCCCAATCATTCACTAGTTACATGGTCAACACATGGTCAAACCATATTGTCAAACAATGGTCAAACTCATTGTCAAACATCAAAAGACTACTCGAGTCCCACTCGAGTTTGGTCAACATTGACCCAGGGTTTGTTGCACCAACACTAAAGGCTAAGGAGAAGCCAAAAGAGGTTGGAACCTCAATACACAAGGAAAAGGAGCACATAGTGTGCTTATCTTGTAATAAAAAAAGGCCACTACGGAAGTTAATGTCCAAGGGGGAGGCATCCTCAGAAAAAGAAAAAAAAAGTGCTCAAGTGTAGGGGGAGCTCCTAAGGCAAAGCCTAAGGTAATGTTTAATAATGCAATCTCAATTTTTCATGACAAGAAGCATGCTAGTAATAAGTTTTATTGTTTTAATCCTCAACATCATGATAATAGGCCTAAGGATAATTCTAGAACCATTAACTCTAGGACTACCCTACCTAAGGATAAAAAGGATAGGAAAGTAGGAAACAACTTATGCAATAACCCCAAGTAAACTAGACACATGCCTAGGAAAAAAATATCCAAAGAAAGATTGGACAAACAAAAATTGAGATATTAATGAAAGAAAATCAAATTTTGAGGTCAAATCTTGATAAATGGAAAAAGACCATCAAAAGAATGGAAAATATGATTAAAGGGTCTAGTGGACAAAATTTAGGATTTGGTAGAAAATATCTACCTAAGAACAAGAAAGGTTTGGGATACAAACTTAAGTCCAAAGAATTAATGTCATCCTACCTAAGTGTTCCATATAGTTATGGTACTAGCCCTAGGTCTAAGAAAGTTAAGGTTACAAGGGAAGTCATCCCTAGAGTTGACCTTGATAGGAGTCAAGTGACTAAGGTTTCCAAGAAGCTTAGAAAAGTCACTAAGAAGGTTACAAAGGAAGTTATCCCTAGAGTTAACTTTGATGAGCCTTCAATGAATAAGGCTTCCAAGAAGCCTAGAAGAGTCATTAGGAAGGTATCAAGGGAAGTCATCCCTAGTGAATACCTAGAAAATCCAAGGAGCTTCAATAGACATTGGATTCCTAGGAGTCTAATCCTTTCGGACTAAATGGGTATAGGGTGTGTAAATTTAAAATAGAAAGGTAGTTAACTTAACCATAGTGGAGTTGACACTTTAGAGCATTTTCGAGGTATAGTAATACTTTGAAAATGAATTTAGAACTATGATCCTAAAGATTTTAGGATGTGCCAATAGAGATAATGAAGTTTGAAAATTTGATTATAATTGGCAAAATTAGGTTAGAGTCAATAATGTGCCAAATTGGGGATTTTGGCACACTCGAGGGAGTTAATACACTATTATGTCAAATTGAGCATTTGATATAATTCTAGAAAATGACAATTAGATTAAAGGCTTAGGTATCTCTTTACCTTTATATTATAAATTTTCCATGCTTTGTTTGTCATACTCCATGTCATGACATCATGTATCACATGATTATTCAAAATGTCATGTTAATACTTAGATTATTTTTATAATGTCATGACATCATGTATTATTGGCCATGCCTTTAACTTATGTAAATCATTTATGTCATGATCATAATTCATGCATTAAATTTATCAATTTGAAATTAAGGATAAATGACATTAATTGACATCCTAGGTAAGGAGGTCAAATTAGATATGCCTAGATAACAATACATGACCTTAGTTTAAGGAAGAACCAACTTACATCTCATAAAGATTATAGGATAAATGTTGGTGCAACAAGCTCCGGGTCAATGTTGACTAAACTCGAGTGAGACTCGAGTAGTGTTTTGATGTTTGACAATGAATTGACAATGAGTTTGACCATATGACTAGTGGATGATTGGGATATCTAAAGTCATATGGGAGAGATTATTTGATGGAGATTGTTAGAGCAATCACCCTCGGAAGTCCATGTTTGGATACTTGGCATGGAAAGTTCAAGTTTGGATACTTGGTATGGAAAGTCCAAGTTTGGATACTTGGCATGGAAAGTCCAAGCATGGTCTTGTGATGTGAGCAAAATATATAGGGTTTTACGAGTAGTTTTCGCTCATATCTCATTTCATTTTATATTTGTTTCATGCATATTTTACTTTATTTTGCATGCATTTTCTATTTTTTGGTTCAGAGATCTGCTCGTTGTACTTTTGTATATAGGACAACATTATACAGGGAAAATGACGCACTTTTGGAGCGAAAAGAAGACATTTGACAGCTAGAGCAGAATGACACATGCCCTGACCCTGTGAAAACACACGACCTGCGCCACAACACCACACACGACCTAGCTGTGTGGATCCACATGGCCATGTGGTGCTGTGTGATTCCGACACGATTCGATTATTTTCTAAGTTTTGGGGAGATTCAGGCTGATGTCTATATAAAAGAGGCTATGCCCAAACCCTAGGGAGAGGCATGACGGTTGGGATGACACTCCGAATCCCTAAAAAGCTTCGGGAACTCGCAACGGGGAGGAGGAAAGCCGCCAAGATCCAAGTTCTGCACTTTAACGCCGGAGAGAAGAGCCACATTGCATTGTAATTTTTGTTCTTTGCATAATATCCATTGTTTATACGAATATGATCTTTCTTTGTGTTTCTCCTCTCATATTTATGGAGTAGATTCTTCGATTCTAGGATTAGGGAGTAGTTTGTGTGTGTAGAACATGTTATTCCAAATTAAATTCTGTTCTTGAGTTTGTATTTGCAATTGGTATTAGTTTAGATCGATATCTATGTGTTTTGGATTTCTATCTACTGTGCTTAGCCGATACGAGGGGTGACAACCCTCGTATCTAAAATTTAGGAGAATTAAGGAGGAACCTAGGGGTTGGCCTCATCTCCTGTAACTGTGGATAGAAGGGTACGATATAATTGGAAACGATTTGTCGCAGGGATTGATTTGGCATCCTTGTACCGCCTATCCTGTCCTGGTAAGGCAGAGATAGCTCCCGATAGATGCGAAGGTTCATTGGGGGAGTGTATGATGTCCCTTCCACAAGGCCATAGTTAGACATTTAGACAATGCCCAATTGATAGCATATTTTGTGACACACAAACAAAACCGAAATCCTAGAATTCCTTCCAAAGACTCGCCGCAAGCCTTTTCTTCTTCGTGTTACACCGTATTGAGTTAGGACTGCCAACAACCCTCACAATCACAACCATTAGAACTGAATTCTGAACAATAACGTCCACTTAACAAATCGGTACTTGAATCTCAGCCCCTATGGGATCGATAATCTTTTTATTACTTGACGACATCCATGCACTTGCGGACGTTGAGCGCGAGCGCGCACTTCGAGTCCTCGATGGTCTCCGTTGTGAGATTTGAGATTGCGTTCGCGTGCATCAAGTTTTTGGCGTCGTTGTCGGGGACTAATTGATTCGATATCGAATCAAGAAGTGGATAATTGGATCGGACTTAGGATTAGATTTATTTACTTTCTTTACTTTTATTACTCTCTTTTATTTTTATTTTACTTTATTTACTTCAATTTTAGATTTTCCATATCTAGAATTAGTTTTTTTTTATTTTAGCAGTAGTTTTATGTTTTATTTTATAATTATCTTTTTTGAATTTGATTCAGTATTTAGTTCAGTTTATTTTTTGTTTTAATTAAGGATTAGGTAATATTTCAAATTTTGTGGCTCGATTCTTCGTATTCTTAGAGGCCTAGGATCGGAAGGCCTAATTCCTATCGATTTAGAAATCGAACGAACCTACCATCACCGGAGAACTGAGCAGAAGAGGATGGAGGACCAAGCTGCATCCGAGGTGAATATAGGTAGCCGACCTCTGCGGGATTATGCAACCCGTAGTGCTAGAGGATTTAGACCGAGTATAGCTGGACCATCCATTTCGGCAAACAACTTTGAGCTGAGACCGACACTCATACACGTGGTCTAGCAGAGTCAATTCGGGGGAGCTACGACTAAAGACCCGAATTGACACCTGGAGACATTTTTGGAAATCTGCTCGACAATGAAGATAAATGGAGTCCCTGCAGATGCGATCTGCCTGAGCCTATTCTCGTTCTCATTGCGGGATAAGGCTAAGGCATGGCTTCACTCCCTGCCTTTGGGAAGCATTACTACATGGGAGCAATGTGAGCAGTAGTTCTTGAATAAATACTTCCCACCAAGAAAGACTGCTCACATGCACCATCTAATCATGAGCTTCTGTCAGAAGGAAGGGGAGTCCCTATTTGAAACCTAGGATCACTACAAGGGGCTACTCTACCAATGCCCCCATCATGGGCTTGAAAGGTGGATGGTGAACCACATCTTCTATAATGGGATCACGTACGCCACAAAGATATCCCTCAATTTTGCCATAGGAGGAGCACTTATGAACAAGACTATAGAAGAAGCGGAGGAGCTAATAGAAGAGGTGGCCCATAACCACCATCAATGGGCTTCCGAATGTAGTCACCCAGCTCCTGTCGTGGGATGATATGCTGTCAACTCCATGGATCACATGTCAGCGAGGATGGACGTGCTTAGCAGAAGGTTTGACTATTTAAATCCAATTTTTGCACACGCGGTCAATGACTTTGGAGAAGGAGCAACAGCGCATCAGGAGGACTACTATGGAGGGCAGGGTAGCTCAGCAGAGCAGATTGAGTATGTCGATGTGGTTGGAAATTGTTGGATCGATGCGGTTCGCTAGAGGGGGGGGGGGTGAATAGCGAAAGAAAATTTTTCTCGTACGAACTCGTTTTAAAAGAAAACTTATATGCAGCGGAAAGATAAGCAAAACAAAAAGTAAAGGAGATAATAGACACAAGAGATTTACTTGGTTCGTAGCCGAAGGCTACTACTCCAAGGCCCTAGTGGTCCTTGACCATGTACGGAGGGCAAAAGCACTAAAGGAACTCCTCCTCGTTAGAGGTAGGAGTTAATCGATACAAGAAGAAACCACAAAAACTTGAGGTAGAGGGACACTCCCCCTCTCCTCGTATACGATAAAAGCTCCGGAAATATAAATGACAAACTGATAACAAAAACTAAGACCGACGTACAATAATAAAGAAAGTTAAACCTAGACGTCGGAATGGAAGGACTTCATTGTCGTAGAGTTGCAGCGTAACGGAGGCTTTTGAGCACTTAGAATTGTTGTTAAAACCCTAGGTTTGGCCCTCCTTTTATAGCTTTTGAGCCCCTTTTCGAGTGGGCCTTCAACCAATAACAAATGGACACCAAACCGCTTTGAGGTGGAGTGATAAGCCTTGACTCTTCGAATCTGATCATTGACCATCGATCGATGATGGCCATCATCGATCGATGATGGCGACATCGGTCGATTCGATGACCTTCAGCCGATCGATACACACCGAGTCCTCCGTCGCGGCAATGACCGATGCTTCGTAAGTCAAAGTTAGCTCAATAAAAACATAATTTCGATGGTCGTCGACCATCCGATCTCGACCTAGACCATCTATAAGATGTCTTTGGTCGGATCTACGCTAAGATCATCCCGTAAAGAGGATCGACCTTACTTACTCTCGCACACGAGCTTACCTCGATACTTACGTGTCGCTTTTGCTTCGGCCTTCCACTCGATTCCTTGGCTCCCTCCGGTAACTCGATATCGCCCACACCGCGGCTTCCTCCGGGTGTCGCTAGCCTTCACTCGGCTATATCAATCTTACGCACACTTTCGATTCAGCTCGTGAGAAAACAAAATAGACTTAACTTTTGTGTCTTTGCTATAATCAAAACACAGGTTCGATTTGTGCCTCACGCACCAACAATCTCCCCTTTTGATATATGGCAAAAACACACAAAGTTAAGGAAATTAAGTGCATGAAACAAGAAAGACAAGAAGCAAAAGTAGGAGTAGTAAAAATCTCAAGTTCTCCCCTTAGAGAACCCTCCCCCTTGACCGAGGGTGAGTACATGAAAAAGACTTTTAGTTCTCCAAACACAAAGATAATAAGTTAAGTAAATGGCATTACTTAACTTGGAAGCTATAGAGTCAAAAATAAGTGCAAGTTAAGTAATCAAAAGTTAAGTCAAAGGTTAATTATTCAAAAGTTTTAACTTTTGATTTCTTAACTTGGGCCTTTAAAGTTTTCAATTCAAGAGTTGAAACCTAAACCTTACTCCCCCTTAACTTAGGCCAGAATCAAAGTTTTAAGTTAAGTTATCAATTTCAAAAATTTGAAATTGAACTTTGGCCTTTTCTTGAACCTTAACTTTGGCCTTTTCTCCCCCTTTTGACATAAATCAAGGAAAAAGTGGAGGGGGGGGGGGGGGTTAAGAAAACCCTAAGTCCAAGCATGATGATTTTAAAAATAGTATGTGAAAATAATTCATCTAAATGTTCAACTCTAGTTTGACTTGATTGAAATGATATTATCAACAAGTCTTGATTAGAGTTGGTTAATATTAGTTGCATATTTATACTCCGAGGTTCATATTGACGCACTTGATCTACATCTTGGAACCTGGAGTAGGGTCCTAACATCTCACGCCCATCTACGTGGCTAAGTACACAAACACATTAGTCCTATGTGTTGTGAGATGTACTGGCTCCTTAAATCTATAGGTGCATGTTATCTAAGGTATGTCCTATGCTAGTTCCATCAAAATGAAAAATAAGAAATAGTAGTAAGAAAATATAGTTTGCAAGTTCTTATTCTATTACGCACATGCCCAATTTTCGTCTTAATAGACTAAATTCGGCTTCGGGTAGGGGTTTAGTAAATAGGTCTGCTAGGTTGATTTGATTAAGGTGCTCGAGTTGTATGGCTCAGATTGGCCCTGTGTTCTCGAATGAAATGGTGTTTGACTTCTATATGTTTGGTCCTAGAGTGACATATTGGATTCTTGGTAAGATTAATTGAACTAATGTTATCTACGTGAAGTTTAGTATTCGTAAAGTCTAACTTAAAGTCGCGGAGAGTGTGCTTCATCCAAAGAAGTTGAGTGACACACTCACCCATCGCGATGTATTCGACTTCGGTGGTAGACAAGGCAACACAATGTTGCTTCCTACTGCACCAACTCACTAGACTCGAGCCGAGTAGTTGACAACAACCACTCGTGCTCTTTCTGTCGAGTTTACTACCGGCATAATCCGAATCAGAGTAGCCGATTAGTTCGAACTCGGTAGATCTAGGATACCAAATACCGACATTAAGTGTACCCTTTAGATATCTAAGGATACGCTTAACTAGGGTTAGGTGAGACTCCTTGGCACAGGTTTGAAATCTGGCGCACATACTTACTGCAAATAGGATATCAGGTCGGCTTGCAGTTAAGTACAGGAGACTCCCTATTACACTCCTATAGTATTTTAAGTCAATGGACTTACTTTCTAGGTCTTCTCCTATGTTAACATTAATCGCCATTGGGGTGTTTATTATCTTAGCGTCTTGCATTCCAAATCTTTTAATTAACTCCTTAGTGTATTTTTGTTGATATAGATATATACCATCCTTAGTTTGTTTAATTTGTAGACCTAAAAAGAAACTTAACTCGCCTACCAAGTTCATTTCGAACTCACTTTCCATGAGCGAAACGAACTCGTTTAGTAAGGCTGAGTTAGAGGTTCCAAAAATTATATCGTCTACGTAAATTTGAGCTATGAATATTTCTTTACCTAAGGTTTTTACGAAGAGAGTTGGGTCAACTAAGCCTTGGTTAAACCCTTTTGACTTAAGATGGATTGAAAGTCTCTCATACCAAGCTCGAGGAGCTTGTTTAAGTCCATAGAGAGCTTTCTTAAGTTTTAGAACATGGTCGGGTTTATCTAGATTTTCGAATCCGGGGGGTTGGCTAACATAAACTTCTTCTTTAATGTATCCATTTAGGAATGCCGACTTAACATCCATTTGAAACAGCTTAAATCCTCGATGTGCGGCATAAGCTAGCAACATTCGAATGGATTCGAGTCTAGCTACTGGGGCATAGGTTTCGTCGTAATCTAAGCCTTCAACTTGGCTAAAACCTTTGGCGACTAACCTAGCCTTGTTTCTAACTACTTCACCTTTATCATCAAGCTTATTTCGAAACACCCACCTTGTTCCAATTATCGTTTTGTCTTTAGGTGGTGGTACTAATTCCCACACTGTTCCTAGTAAATTGAGCTAGCTCTTCTTGCATTGCAATAATCCAATCGGGATCAAGAAGAGCTTGTTCAATTGATTTGGGTTCTATCTTTGAAATTAAGGAAATTTGACTAAGGTTCCTATAGGATGCTCTAGTTCGAACTCCTAGATTAGGATCTCCTATCACTTGATCGATAGGGTGGTTAGTCTGAATCCTAGATTGGGTTGGGTTTGTGTCACCTAATGCTTGATCAATGGGGTGACTTGGTTGACCACTAGTTTGGTTGGAGTCATCTATCACTTGATCAATAGAGTGACTAGGTTGACCTAGGTTAGGATTAACACTAGACCTGATCTCCGGATCAGAGTTAGGTCTAGTATGAATCGGCTCGCTAATTGGGGTTGCCGGGGGTTTTGTTGGTTCATGTCCTTCATCAAATACTACATTGATAGTCTCCTCAACTCTAAGGGTGTCGTGGTTATATACTCTATAAGCTCTACTTGTAGTCGAGTATCCTAGAAAGATTCCGGTCGTGGTTTTGGAAGTAAATTTCCCTAGGTAATCCTTAGTGTTTAGAATATGTACCTTACACCCAAATACCCTAAAGTACTTGATGTTAGGTATTTTATCGTGATAAATCTCATACGAGGTCTTAAGGTGCCTCTTTACCATAAGGATCCTATTTTGGACATAGCAAGTCGTGCTAACGGCTTCTGCCCAAAACCTATCGGGTAGGTCGTATTCGTTCAACATGGTCCTAGCGGCTTCTTGTAGAGTTCGGTTTTTCCGCTCCACTAGGCCATTTTGTTGAGGGGTCCTAGGGCAAGAGAATTCATGGTGGTATCCATTTAGGTTACAGAAGTCGGTGAACCTTTGATTTTCGAATTCACCACCATGATCGCTTCTAAGTCTTTTAACCTTAAGGTCTTTTTGATTCTCGATTAATTTGAATAGATTAATTAATTGATCTAGGGTATCATTTTTATGTTTGATGAACCTAACCCAGGTAAACCTGGAGTAGTCGTCAATTATGACTAAGCAATATTGACTTCTATTGAGAGACTTGGCTCCATGTGAATCGAACAGATCCATATGCAGGAGCTCAAGTACACTTGAGGTTCGTTCTTGGTTAGTTAACTTGTGTTGTGTCCTAGGTTGTTTTCCTTGTTGACAAGCATTACAGATTTTATTAACCAAGTTGTTGAGGTTGGGTAAGCCTCTGACTAAGCCACTCTGACTCATCTTGTGGACGAGTCTTGGGTTTGAGTGACCGAGTCGTCGGTGCCACAACCATGATTCCTCTTGCCGTGTCATAAGACACTTAGTTGAGGAGTTGGTTAAATTGATCGTATAAATGTTGTTATTTCTAGTTCCTTTAAGAATTGTTTTAGAGGTTTCGTTGGTATTAATTATGCATTCATTTTCTAGAAATATAACCTTATAGTTATTATCACACAATTGGCTTACACTAAGTAAGTTATATTCAAAATTCTCTACAAGTAATACATTTTTAATAACAAAATTCGTGTTAAGCTCGATATCACCTGATCCGATGATTTAGAGCATGCCGTTATTCCCAAAGGCTACCGATCCTTGTCGTTTGACTCGTAGCTTTTCGAATTTGAGTTGATCCCCGGTCATGTGTCGGGAGCAACCGCTGTCCAACATCCATTGATCCTACACACAAGGTGGTTGGATTGGATGTTAGATTTTTGTTAAGAAAATTGGTTGTAAGTTGTTAACCCTAGGTCATCTCGCCGGAGTCTATATGATCAAGCATGTTATACTTATGTGTTTTTTGAGATGACTTTCAATTAAGTTGATTGAGTGGATTTAGGTTCAAGTAATTTTATGTTAGATTTGGATTTAACCCTAGGCTTGTCAAGTTTACCTTTTCAAGATCATGGATTCCAGGTCGTGGCGAGGCACAGGGGCCTTCTTTTATCGGATCATCGACCACTTCCTTAGACAAAGCCATTTTCAAGAAAATGATGACTTGACTCACCTAAGATCATTTCCTAGTCTAATCGGTTATTTTTGAAAAGAGGCTCCCGAGGCTCAATCTTTCAAAGGATTTTAGTTAGTTATTTGAAAAGAGGCTCCCGAGGCTCAATCTTTTGAAGAATTTTAGGTGGTTATGTACGTGTTCTAAGAGAGTTCACAAGTTTTAAAGCACAAACTTTCTAAGTTAAAAACATGCAATTTCTAAGTTAAAGCACAAACTTTCTAAGTTAAAACATGCAATTTCTAAGTTAAAGCACAAACAGATTTTGTACTGGCTCCCCCTAGACCGTTGAATTGGTTCGGTCTATCCACATAGTGGATTTGGTCCTGGGAACCCGATGCAGTTAGATCCTAGAGTTGAAATCAAAGTGGTCTTAGGGACCCATGCTTGGACACATTTTTTATGTCTACTTACGATCGACATATATGACCTATTAGTCGCGTTTGAGTTAAACCCTAGTCCAGCCTTGTTGTACACGGCCCTTTGAGATCCAAGTAGGAGGTCAAGTCCTTTGGATCCCGAAGTAAACCTTTCCAACGTGTTCCTAAGATCTTCGACTTGACTTTTCAAGAGAGAGTTCTCAACTTCGAGTTTTTCAACCCGAGTTGAGTCCTTCTCTTGAACTCGACTAGTTGAAGAGGTTAGGGAGACCTGGTGTTTGAGGAGTTTAACTTCCTCAACTAGTGTCTCGACCTTGGACTCGGATTTAACTAATTTCCTAGACAAAAACCTAACCGTATTTTGTAAAGTATTAAATAAATTTCGACTTACTTTAAGGGTATCTTTTGAACCGGATGCGTATCCGTGGCTTGACTTGAAGGTAGCTTCGTAGTCCGAGTCATCCTCAGGTTCTGACTCAAGTTCAGGTTCGGTCTCCGTGTCTGACTCAATTGATTTCGCGATGAAGATGTGGTCTTCGTCTTCTTCGGATGACGCTTCTTCCCATGTCGCGTTGAGGGCCTTCTTGTGCTTAGGTGCTTGGTGGTTGAGCTTGGGGCACTCGGACTTTATGTGTCCAAACTGTTACACTCATAACACCTAATGTTAGAACTTTTAGACTTACCTTGGTTGGGTCGAGTCATGGTTCGCTTCGTCCCTTGGCTATCCTTGAGCTAGGTTCATTAGTTCGTGATCAACTCCGGGTCAACTTCTTCTTGGACTCGTCTTCCTCCTCGCTGGTGGCTTGCTTGCGATTTTCTTCTTCTTTGAACCTGCAAACAAGGCTATACCCCTCTCGGGCTCCGAGTTAGACTGCTCATGAAGTTCAAAATCCGAAAAGAGTTCATCTAACCTAATTTTAGAAAGGTCCTTGGAGACCTTATAGGCATCGACCATGGATGCCCATAAGGTAGTCCTCGGAAAAGAGTTTAGGACATACCTTATAAGGTCGCGATTTTCGACCTTTTGCCCGATTGCATGTAGGTTGTTGACTATGTCTTGGACACGGGCGTGGAGTTGCGTCGCGGACTCGTGTTCCTGCATTTTTAGTGTGTACAATTTATTGAATAACAAATCACGTTTGCAAACCTTAGCTTGATCCGATCCTTCGTGTAACTCAATTAGTTTTGTCCAAAGATCCTTTGCGCTTATGAAGGGGCGGACGCGATTTAGCTCCTCCTTGGATAGGCCACATTGGAGGATTTCTGTCGCCTTGGCGTCGGCCCGACTTGTCGTTTGTTGCAGCGTCCATTGATCATAATCCAAGGAATCACCCACTTCATTGGTCGGAAGTGTGAAACCCGTTTGAATTATGATCCACATCTCAATTTGGGTTTTGAAAGCATTCCATCCGACCTTTCGATGAACGGAAATCATCTCCGTTGTAAAGCGGAGGTCGGACGATGCTAAAACCCTCGAGATGGGCCATTAGAACAAAAAGACAAGGAGACTAAAATGAAAACCTAGCAACAACAAAAACACGAAAGTACCAAGACTTGCGTCTTGGATTAGTAGGGGAAATAAAAGAAATAAAGCGAAAAATAGAAAGTTAAGCAAAGAAATAAGAAACTAAATAAAAGTAAGTACTCACAACCTTGATGTCCCGAAAGGCTACTAAACGTCGTTTTTGAGGATGAAAACAGCTTGTTACGGGGTAAACCCGCATAAGAAGTGTAGATCTCTGCGAGCTTCGATTTGGTAGGTGGACCGTGTCGTGGTCAACTTGTACGAAAAGTTATGCCCGTTTGACCGTCGGCTACTCCAAAAGCGAATACTTGCAAAACAAAATCAAACGAAGAGTACCAAGACTTCGTCTTGGATTAGTAGTGCGGGAGAAAAATTTAAACGAACGAAAAACAAATCTGTGGAAAAAAGTTAGATTGGTGGTTTCACGAATCTAAGCGCCTACGATACCAATTGTTGGATCGATGCGGTTCGCTAGAGGGGGGGGGGGTGAATAGCGAAAGAAAATTTTTCTCGTACGAACTCGTTTTTAAAGAAAACTTATATGCAGCGGAAAGATAAGCAAAACAAAAAGTAAAGAGACAATGAACACAAGAGATTTACTTGGTTCAGAGTCAAGGCTACTACTCCAAGGCCCTAGTGGTCCTTGACCACGCACGGAGGGCAAATCACTAAAGGAACTCCTCCTCGTTAGAGGTAGGAGTTAATCGATACAAGAAGAAACCACAAAAACTTGAGGTAGAGGGACACTCCCCCTCTCCTCGTATACGATAAAAGCTCCGAAAATATAAATGACAAACTGATAACAAAAACTAAGACCGACGTACAATAATAAAGAAAGTTAAACCTAGACGTCGAATGAGAGTTGCAGCGTAACGGAGGCTTTTGAGCACTTAGAATTGTTGTTAAAACCCTAGGTTTGGCCCTCCTTTTATAGCTTTTGAGCCCCTTTTCGAGTGGGTCTTCAACCAATAACAAATGGACACCAAACCGCTTTGAGGTGGAGTGATAAGCCTTGACTCTTCGAATCTGATCATTGACCATCACCGATCGATGGCCATCATCGATCGATGGCGATCGATCGATTGATGACCTTCGGCGATCGATACACGATCGAGTCCTCCGTCGGGCAATGATCGATGCTTGCTGCAAGTCAAAGTTAGCTCAATAAAAACATAATTTCGATGGTCGTCGACCATCCGATCTCGACCTAGACCATCTATAAGATGTCTTTGGTCGGATCTACGCTTAAGATCATCCCCGTAAAGAGGATACGACCTTACTTACTCTCGCACACACGAGCTTACCTCGATACTTACGTGTCGCTTTTGCTTCCGACCTTCCACTCGATTCCTTCGGCTCCCTCCGAAGTAACTCGAGTATCGCCCGACCACCGCGGCTTCCTCCGGGTGTCGCTAGCCTTTAGCTCCAGCTATATCAATCTTCTGCACACTCGATTCAGCTCGTGAGAAAACAAAATAGACTTAACTTTTGTGTCTTTGCTATAATCAAAACACAGGTTCGATTTCGGTGCCTCACTGCACCAACAGAAATTATAACCAAAGGCCTAACAACCCATACTCAAGTACTTATAATCCCAGATGGAGGAACCACCCGAATTTTCCCTACCGGAATAACTTGGGGAACTTCCAACCATCAGAAGGGTATCGACAACAACAACCACAGAAGTCTAGGCTAGAATTGATGATGGAAGACTTCATTGCTACCCAAACAAAGGTCAATGAAGAGTTTTGATGCCAACATCAGAAAATAGAAGAGTCACTTAAGGATTTGAAGGCCACTGTTGATGGTCTTGCAAGTCACACGAGGATGTTGGAAACACAAGTGGCCCAAATAGCCCAAACCGTGTCGCAACCTATGGATAGTTCTTCACCAGTACTCGAGCCAAGTCAAGTCAAGGAGGAGGGAGTGTGTAGTGATAGAGTAGCACAGAGAAATAGAGTTTTTAGCGTCGTCTTAACAGCCACCCAATGATCCATTCTTGGATCAGACTGGTATCTGCTCGTGACACTCAGAGCATACGATACATCGGGCCTCGTACATAACATAGCATACATGATAGATCCTATTGCGGATCCATAGGGAATCTTACTCATGCAAATCCTCTCGTCTTCTGTGCGCGGACACATATACTTCGAAAGGTGTATCCCATGCCTGATGGGTAGGAAACCTTTCTTGGATTCCGACATGCTAAACCCCTTTAGCACTCGGTCTATATATGTAGACTGCGAAAGACCAAGCAACCATTTCGATCTATCTCTATAGATCTTAATCCCGAGGATGTAGGTTGCTTCTCCCAGGTCTTTCATGGAGAATGTCTTGGATAACCAAACCTTAACTGACTGTAAGATTGACACATCGTTTCCTATAAGTAATATGTCATCGACATACAATACTAGGAACACGACTGCACTCCCACTAACCTTCTTGTAC
Source organism: Wurfbainia villosa (assembly GCA_025175895.1). NCBI lineage: Eukaryota > Viridiplantae > Streptophyta > Magnoliopsida > Zingiberales > Zingiberaceae > Wurfbainia > Wurfbainia villosa. The sequence continues at coordinate 61,941,251 of CM045995.1, read as the reverse complement.
ACAGAAGGTTCGTCTGGATTTTGTGAGAAATCAAACCTTTTGATTGTCTCATCAAAACGGATATTCCAGCTCCTGGATGCTTGCTTAAATCCATAAATGGACCGTCGCAATTTGCATACTTTGGTTTTATCAACCGATGTGAAACCCTCAGGCTGTATCATATACACGTCCTCGAGCAGGTTTCCATTAAGGAAAGCTATTTTCACATCCATCTGCCATATCTCATAATCATAATGAGCCGCTATGGCCAGGAGCATCCGAATGGATTTAAGCATTGCTACAGGCGAATAGGTTTCATCATTATCAACACCTTGCTTTTGACGATATCCTTTCACCACCAATCTAGCCTTATAGGTAATCACATTATAATCCATGTCGGTTTTCTTCTTGAAAACCCACTTGCACCCTATAGGCTTTATGCCTTCAGGTGGGTCAACCAAGTTCCAAACTTGGTTTTCATACATGGAATCCATTTCCGACTTCATGGCTTCAAGCCACTTATCCCTTTCTGAACTTGTCAGCACTTCTTCATAACTGGTAGGCTCCTCATCATCAATGAGTAACACGTCGTTCGATTCACTTATGAGAAATCCATATCTCTCAGGAATGTTGCGTGTTCTACCAGATCTACGAAGATGTGGTGTTACAATAGGTCCAGCCAATTGCTCATCACTATGAGTTGTCGGCTGTTGTGCTTCACCAGGTATCTCATCAATGTCTATTTGAGTCTCTCACGCCTCCTCAAGCTCGACGACACTCCCACTATTTTCTTGCTAGAGAAACTCTTTCTCTAGAAACACAACATGCCTTGAAACAAACACCTTTTGTTACACAGGATGATAGAATTGGTAACCCCTTGTTTCCTTAGGGTATCCAATAAATAGACATTTATCAGACTTAGCATTCAATTTGTCTGATACAGCCCACTTCACATAAGAAGGACAACCCCATATCTTCAAGTAAGATACATGAGGTTTCTTACTGTTCCATATCTCATATGGAGTAGTTGAGACTACCTTGGTAGACATTCTGTTTAACAAGTAAACAACTGTCTGAAGTGCATAACCCCAAAAGGACTTGGGAAGATTCGTATGATTCATCATTGACCTGACCATGTCCAACAAGGTCCGGTTACGCCTTTCAGATACACCATTATGCTGTGGTGTATATGGCGGAGTCCATTGAGACAATATACCATTGTCTCTTAGGTAATCAAGAAACTCTTGACTTAAGTATTCACCACCTCGATCCGATCGAAGTATTCACGCCGCGGGTTTCCGGCACCGCGGCATGTGTGTGTTCGATCATGTTTCGTAAACATGAGCACAGCGGAAGCAATTAAAAATAATAAATCTATATTTATTACAACACACACAACACACGCATGCATATTACAACAAGTGTAGACATAACCGTAAATTAAAATTTGCAATAAAAGGAAATTTATCTACGTTATACCTTTCGTATGACGTATAGCGGGAACGACATCAACCGGAACGATCCTCGTAAGAATCGTCTCTATCCGTATCCATGCCAAGCTCCTCGGGATGACTTCGCTAAGCCACGAGCTTCGTCTTCGTACGGGTTACTAGCCTCGTGTTGAAGATGACGTGATCGAGAGATGATCACAATCCGAATCCAAATTCGGATCCATAACCGAGTCCTCAAAACTCGATTCTCCGGAGAGGTATTCGTCAACCGTTTGACGAATCCTTCGTCAACCGTTTGACGAATCCTTCGTCCTCCACCTCAGAGGATTACCGGAGATCAAATCCCCAGTAAGTTAGCCGCTGTCGGAGCACTAACCGTCGTCCAAACGACGCTCCGACAACAAAGAAACAAGCTGTCCAGAAAAACTGGACAGCTTTTGGTGGAGGAATAGAGGCCGGCCAAAGGAGATGTGGAGCTCACCTTATCACCGAACCCACAAGAGATCACCGGAGGGTCGCCGGAGCATCGCCGGCTGAAGCTTGGATGCCGGCGGCAAGGAGGTGGCAGCAGCTCCATGAAGTTGGCGGCAACACCATGTTGGGCGGCAACAACAAAAGGAGGCTAGGGTTGGGCGGCCAAAACTTCATTAAGATAAGTTAAAATAAACCAAACCATGATGGTTTATTTTAAGTTAAAATGAACCGAACCAACTTTTGGTTCATTCGTTTAAAATAAACCAAACCCTTTGGTTTATTCTCATCCATTGGATTAGAACCAAACCATTTTGGTCCATCCATTATGTCTTCATAAGACACGGCCCATCCACGCTTCCATTGCGACTGAAACAATTTCATGCTCGCTTTATGTTTGGTCCAACTAAACATAGTTTCTCTCGGTCTGAGAATCCCATTCTCAAGCTCGTTTTAAATCCTTTGGATTACACTCGTTGTGCGTGTGACCAAATAGGTTCTCGGTTTATGTTGGCCGTCTATAATTAACCATTAATTATAGAACCATCATGAGTGACACCTAGTAGTACATCATGATCCCCAATTAACCGAAAAGATCAACGGTTGATCCAGAACTATTTCTGAAACCCTTCAGTAGCTCGAATGAATCGTGCCCCATTCCCTTCACTCATCTTATACCCACTTGGTTCAGGACATGGTCTATAGTGTCAGTCCCCACTAGGCTGACTACGTCACACCTAGCCCAAGTATCATTTCCTCGTCCTACGGATTCTAGTTACTCCACATGTATCGAAGAGTACCTTACTCTAAACATGTAATGCTTTGGCCAAAGACTTTAGTAACAATCCAACGAGAGGCCATGGGTATACATCTCCTCGCAAGGAGTGGTGAATCCTTTATAGGCTATTCAAACACCTTCGATCACTTCGACTTATACCCAATCATCCCGGGTCCACATCTCCTTAGAGATGTTTGCTTAAGATGTCAAAGCATAAGTTTCCATGATCAAGATGACTTGAATACCGCAAGTCAAAGGAACATCACACTTAAGCCACAGTAAGAACTTCATTGACATATCTATATATGCAGAGAACCATATGAAGTCTTACGGCTGGTCACTCCATTGAACTAGTTACCATAACTAGCATCCACGATTAACTCCGGACATCACTATGTCTCCAGCCAGTGAGAATCAGCTGCTTGGATACACCAAGGAGTATACCTCGTGCTAGTCTCGACAGAATTGATGGTGTCCAACTCCATCAATTCATTGACTAGGGATAATTCCGATACATCACAATTACACATGTAGAGATACTCACTAGTTGTGATCCAATCACAAATTCTCTCATGCTGTGAATCGTATCGTGGACATTCAGTAAATGAGTTTAAGATCCAATCAAATACATGAAACATGTATACTCAAATAGTGAATCTTCATTTATTATATAAATGGTTCATACACAAGGCGATTGCCTTAGGACATCTCTCATATATTACTAACAGCATCCTCAGAAAGAGAAAAAAAAAGTGCTCAAGTGTAGGGGCAGCTCCTAAGGCAAAGCCTAAGGTAATGTTTAATAATGCAATCTCAATTTTTCATGACAAGAAGCATGCTAGTAATAAGTTTTATTGTTTTAATCCTCAACATCATGATAATAGGCCTAAGGATAATTCTAGAACCATTAACTCTAGGACTACCCTACCTAAGGATAAAAAGGATAGGAAAGTAGGAAACAACTTATGCAATAACCCCAAGTAAACTAGACACATGCCTAGGAAAAAAATATCCAAAGAAAGATTGGACAAACAAAAATTGAGATATTAATGAAAGAAAATCAAGTTTTGAGGTCAAATCTTGATAAATGGAAAAAGACCATCAAAAGAATGGAAAATATGATTAAAGGGTCTAGTGGACAAAATTTAGGATTTGGTAGAAAATATCTACCTAAGAACAAGAAAGGTTTGGGATACAAACTTAAGTCCAAAGAATTAATGTCCTCCTACCTAAGTGTTCCATATAGTTATGGTACTAGCCCTAGGTCTAAGAAAGTTAAGGTTACAAGGGAAGTCATCCCTAGAGTTGACCTTGATAGGAGTCAAGTGACTAAGGTTTCCAAGAAGCTTAGAAAAGTCACTAAGAAGGTTACAAAGGAAGTTATCCCTAGAGTTAACTTTGATGAGCCTTCAATGAATAAGGCTTCCAAGAAGCCTAGAAGAGTCATTAGGAAGGTATCAAGGGAAGTCATCCCTAGTGAATACCTAGAAAATCCAAGGAGCTTCAATAGACATTGGATTCCTAGGAGTCTAATCCTTTCGGACTAAATGGGTATAGGGTGTGTAAACTTAAAATAGAAAGGTAGTTAACTTAACCATAGTGGAGTTGACACTTTAGAGCATTTTCGAGGTATAGTAATACTTTGAAAATGAATTTAGAACTATGATCCTAAAGATTTTAGGATGTGCCAATAGAGATAATGAAGTTTGAAAATTTGATTATAATTGGCAAAATTAGGTTAGAGTCAATAATGTGCCAAATTGGGGATTTTGGCACACTCGAGGGAGTTAATACACTATTATGTCAAATTGAGCATTTGATATAATTCTAGAAAATGACAATTAGATTAAAGGCTTAGGTATCTCTTTACCTTTATATTATAAATTTTCCATGCTTTGTTTGTCATACTCCATGTCATGACATCATGTATCACATGATTATTCAAAATGTCATGTTAATACTTAGATTATTTTTATAATGTCATGACATCATGTATTATTGGCCATGCCTTTAACTTATGTAAATCATTTATGTCATGATCATAATTCATGCATTAAATTTATCAATTTGAAATTAAGGATAAATGACATTAATTGACATCCTAGGTAAGGAGGTCAAATTAGATATGCCTAGATAACAATACATGACCTTAGTTTAAGGAAGAACCAACTTACATCTCATAAAGATTATAGGATAAATGTTGGTGCAACAAGCTCCGGGTCAATGTTGACCAAACTCGAGTGAGACTCGAGTAGTGTTTTAATGTTTGACAATGAATTGACAATGAGTTTGACCATATGACTAGTGGATGATTGGGATATCTAAAGTCATATGGGAGAGATTATTTGATGGAGATTGTTAGAGCAATCACCCTTGGAAGTCCATGTTTGGATACTTGGCATGGAAAGTCCAAGTTTGGATACTTGGTATGGAAAGTCCAAGTTTGGATACTTGGCATGGAAAGTCCAAGCATGGTCTTGTGATGTGAGCAAAATATATAGGGTTTTACGAGTAGTTTTCGCTCATATCTCATTTCATTTTATGTTTGTTTCATGCATATTCTACTTTATTTTGCATGCATTTTCTATTTTTTGGTTCAGAGATCTGCTCGTTGTACTTTTGTATATAGGACAACATTATACAGGGAAAATGACGCACTTTTGGAGCGAAAAGAAGACATTTGACAGCTAGAGCAGAATGACACATGCCCTGACCCTGTGAAAACACACGACCTGCGCCACAACACCACACACGACCTGGCTGTGTGGATCCACACGGCCATGTGGTGCTGTGTGATTCCGACACGATTCGATTATTTTCTAAGTTTTGGGGAGATTCAGGCTGATGTCTATATAAAAGAGGCTATGCCCAAACCCTAGGGAGAGGCACGACGGTTGGGATGACACTCCGAATCCCTAAAAAGCTTCGGGAACTCGCAACGGGGAGGAGGAAAGCCGCCAAGATCCAAGTTCTGCACTTTAACGCCGGAGAGAAGAGCCACATTGCATTGTAATTTCTGTTCTTTGCATAATATCCATTGTTTATACGAATATGATCTTTCTTTGTGTTTCTCCTCTCATATTTATGGAGTAGATTCTTCGATTCTAGGATTAGGGAGTAGTTTGTGTGTGTAGAACATGTTATTCCAAATTAAATTCTGTTCTTGAGTTTGTATTTGCAATTGGTATTAGTTTAGATCGATATCTATGTGTTTTGGATTTCTATCTACTGTGCTTAGCCGATACGAGGGGTGACAACCCTCGTATCTAAAATTTAGGAGAATTAAGGAGGAACCTAGGGGTTGGCCTCATCTCCTGTAACTGTGGATAGAAGGGTACGATATAATTGGAAACGATTTATCGCAGGGATTGATTTGGCATCCTTGTACCGCCTATCCTGTCCTGGTAAGGCAGAGATAGCTCCCGATAGATGCGAAGGTTCATCGGGGGAGTGTATGATGTCCCTTCCACAAGGCCATAGTTAGACATTTAGACAATGCCCAATTGATAGCATATTTTGTGACACACAAACAAAACCGAAATCCTAGAATTCCTTCCAAAGACTCGCCGCAAGCCTTTTCTTCTTCGTGTTACACCGTATTGAGTTAGGACTGCCAACAACCCTCACAATCACAACCATTAGAACTGAATTCTGAACAATAACGTCCACTTAACAAATCGGTACTTGAATCTCAGCCCCTATGGGATCGATAATCTTTTTATTACTTGACGACATCCATGCACTTGCGGACGTTGAGCGCGAGCGCGCACTTCGAGTCCTCGATGGTCTCCGTTGTGAGATTTGAGATTGCGTTCGCGTGCATCAAGTTTTTGGCGTCGTTGTCGGGGACTAATTGATTCGATATCGAATCAAGAAGTGGATAATTGGATCGGACTTAGGATTAGATTTATTTACTTTCTTTACTTTTATTACTCTCTTTTATTTTTATTTTACTTTATTTACTTCAATTTTAGATTTTCCATATCTAGAATTAGTTTTTTTTTATTTTAGCAGTAGTTTTATGTTTTATTTTATAATTATCTTTTTTGAATTTGATTCAGTATTTAGTTCAATTTATTTTTTGTTTTAATTAAGGATTAGGTAATATTTCAAATTTTGTGGCTCGATTCTTCGTATGCTTAGAGGCCTAGGATCGGAAGGCCTAATTCCTATCGATTTAGAAATCGAACGAACCTACCATCACCGGAGAACTGAGCAGAAGAGGATGGAGGACCAAGCTGCATCCGAGGTGAATATAGGTAGCCGACCTCTGCGGGATTATGCAACCCGTAGTGCTAGAGGATTTAGACCGAGTATAGCTGGACCGTCCATTTCGGCAAACAACTTTGAGCTGAGACCGACACTCATACACGTGGTCTAGCAGAGTCAATTCGGGGGAGCTACGACTAAAGACCCGAATTGACACCTGGAGACATTTTTGGAAATCTGCTCGACAATGAAGATAAATGGAGTCCCTGCAGATGCGATCTGCCTGAGCCTATTCCCGTTCTCATTGCGGGATAAGGCTAAGGCATGGCTTCACTCCCTGCCTTTGGGAAGCATTACTACATGGGAGCAATGTGAGCAGTAGTTCTTGAATAAATACTTCCCACCAAGAAAGACTGCTCACATGCACCATCTAATCATGAGCTTCTGTCAGAAGGAAGGGGAGTCCCTATTTGAAACCTAGGATCACTACAAGGGGCTACTCTACCAATGCCCCCATCATGGGCTTGAAAGGTGGATGGTGATCCACATCTTCTATAATGGGATCACGTACGCCACAAAGATATCCCTCAATTTTGCCATAGGAGGAGCACTTATGAACAAGACTATAGAAGAAGCGGAGGAGCTAATAGAAGAGGTGGCCCATAACCACCATCAATGGGCTTCCGAACGTAGTCACCCAGCTCCTGTCGTGGGATGATATGCTGTCAACTCCATGGATCACATGTCAGCGAGGATGGACGTGCTTAGCAGAAGGTTTGACTATTTAAATCCAATTTTTGCACACGCGGTCAATGACTTTGGAGAAGGAGCAACAGCGCATCAGGAGGACTACTATGGAGGGCAGGGTAGCTCAGCAGAGCAGATTGAGTATGTCGATGTGGTTGGAAATTATAACCAAAGGCCCAACAACCCATACTCAAGTACTTATAATCCCAGATGGAGGAACCACCCGAATTTTCCCTACCGGAATAACTCAGGGAACTTCCAACCATCAGAAGGGTATCGACAACAACAACCACAGAAGTCTAGGCTAGAATTGATGATGGAAGACTTCATTGCTACCCAAACAAAGGCCAATGAAGAGTTTTGATGCCAACATCAGAAAATAGAAGAGTCACTTAAGGATTTGAAGGCCACTGTTGATGGTCTTGCAAGTCACACGAGGATGTTGGAAACACAAGTGGCCCAAATAGCCCAAACCGTGTCGCAACCTATGGATAGTTCTTCACCAGTACTCGAGCCAAGTCAAGTCAAGGTGGAGGGAGTGTGTAGTGATAGAGTAGCACAGAGAAATAGAGTTTTTAGCGTCGTCTTAACAGCCACCCAATGATCCATTCCTGGATCAGACTGGTATCTGCTCGTGACACTCAGAGCATATGATACATCGGGCCTCGTACATAACATAGCATACATGATAGATCCTATTGCGGATCCATAGGGAATCTTACTCATGCAAATCCTCTCGTCTTCTGTGCGCGGACACATATACTTTGAAAGGTGTATCCCATGCCTGATGGGTAGGAAACCTTTCTTGGATTCCGACATGCTAAACCCCTTTAACACTCGGTCTATATATGTAGACTGCGAAAGACCAAGCAACCATTTCGATCTATCTCTATAGATCTTAATCCCGAGGATGTAGGTTGCTTCTCCCAGGTCTTTCATGGAGAATGTCTTGGATAACCAAACCTTAACTGACTGTAAGATTGACACATCGTTTCCTATAAGTAATATGTCATCGACATACAATACTAGGAACACGACTGCACTCCCACTAACCTTCTTGTACACAGAAGGTTCGTCTGGATTTTGTGAGAAATCAAACCTTTTGATTGTCTCATCAAAACGGATATTCCAGCTCCTGGATGCTTGCTTAAATCCATAAATGGACCGTCGCAATTTGCATACTTTGGTTTTATCAACCGATGTGAAACCCTAAGGCTGTATCATATACACATCCTCGAGCAGGTTTCCATTAAGGAAAGCTATTTTCACATCCATCTGCCATATCTCATAATCATAATGAGCCGCTATGGCCAGGAGCATCCGAATGGATTTAAGCATAGCTACAGGCGAATAGGTTTCGTCATAATCAACACCTTGCTTTTGACGATATCCTTTCGCCACCAATCTAGCCTTATAGGTAATCACATTATAATCCATGTCGGTTTTCTTCTTGAAAACCCACTTGCACCCTATAGGCTTTATGCCTTCAGGTGGGTCAACCAAGTTCCAAACTTGGTTTTCATACATGGAATCCATTTCCGACTTCATGGCTTCAAGCCACTTATCCCTTTCTGAACTTGTCAGCACTTCTTCATAACTGGTAGGCTCCTCATCATCAATTAGTAACACGTCGTTCGATTCACTTATGAGAAATCCATATCTCTCAGGAATGTTGTGTGTTCTACCAGATCTACGAAGATGTGGTGTTACAATAGGTCCAGCCAATTGCTCATCACTATGAGTTGTCGGCTGTTGTGCTTCACCAGGTATCTCATCAATGTTTATTTGAGTCTCTCAAGCCTCCTCAAGCTTGACGACACTCCCACTATTTTCTTGCTAGAGAAACTCTTTCTCTAGAAACACAACATGCCTTGAAACAAACATCTTTTGTTACACAGGATGATAGAATTGGTAACCCCTTGTTTCCTTAGGGTATCCAATAAATAGACATTTATCAGACTTAGCATCCAATTTGTCTGATACAGTCCGCTTCACATAAGAAGGACAACCCCATATCTTCAAGTAAGATACATGAGGTTTCTTACTATTCCATATGTCATATGGAGTAGTTGAGACTACCTTGGTAGACATTCTGTTTAACAAGTAAACAGCTGTCTGAAGTGCATAACCCCAAAAGGACTTGGGAAGATTCGTATGATTCATCATTGACCTGACCATGTCCAACAAGGTCCGGTTACGCCTTTCAGATACACCATTATGCTGTGGTGTATATGGCGGAGTCCATTGAGACAATATACCATTGTCTCTTAGGTAATCAAGAAACTCTTGACTTAAGTATTCACCACCTCGATCCGATCGAAGTATTTTAATACTCTTGTCATTTTGTTTCTCCACTTCATTTCTGAATTCTTTGAACCTTTCAAAGGCTTCAGACTTGTGTTTCATCAAGAACACATACCCAAACCGTGAGTGATCATCGGTGAAGGTAATTAAGTAGCTATAGCCTCCTAAAGCTTGAGTTGACATAGGTCCACATACATCAGTATGTATTAGACCTAGTAACTCTCCCACTCGTTCACCTTTTCCAGTAAAAGGTAACTTAGTCATCTTGCCTTTTAAGCATGATTCGCATGTATCGTATGAATCCAATTCAAACGATTCGAGAATTCCACATAGGTGTAATTCGGACATGCGTTTCTTGCTTACATGGCCAAGACGACAATGCCACATGTAGGAGTCTAATTGATTATCCTTTCGAGCACGCTTGTTGCTCGCTTCGATATTGAAAACGCCACTGGATACGTCCAACGTATAAACACCATTGCTTAAAGTTCCAGACCCATAAAGAACTCCATTCAAATTTATGTAACAACAATTGTTACTAAAAGTCAAATGGTACCCATTTCTATTTAAACAAGAAATAGAAATGATTTTCTTTATCAACGAAGGAACACAAAGGCAATTGTCCAGTTCTAAGACAAGTCCTGCAGGGAGTTTCAACAAATACGTTCCGTTGGCGAGTGCAGCAACCTTTGCTCCATTCCCAACACGTAAATTTGACTCTCCCTTGACGAGTCTTCTTCTATTCCTTAGCCCATGTATGTCATTACATATATGTGAGCCACACCCAGTATCCAATACCCAAGTGTCTGAGGAAATAGAATGGCAATCAATAACGAAGATATGTGAAAAGATGGAGCATCTTATGCCTTATTCTTCTTCACGGACTCAAGATAAATCTTGCAATTTCTTCGCCAATGGCCCTACTTGCCATAATTATGGCAAGTGCCCTTTTGAGCTGGTTCTTCCTTTTTAGCCTTTTTCTTCTTCCCCTTCTGTTGTTCCTTTGACTCCCTCTTAGAACCTTTCTTCAAGGAATCAACTAACAACACTGTCCCCTACTCATGCTTCTCAGAAGGCTCCACAGCCTTCAGCATGTTGAGCAATACCACAGATGAACCTTCTTGCTTATCAGAGGTGAAGAGGAGCTTGGAGACTTCGAACCTTTCGAATCTCACTTGCTCATCAAACAACTCATAAAGATGAAGGACTACGATATGAGCATCCATATGCTCATGCTGCTTTCGTAGCTTGGGTTCCATCGCGACTAGCATGATGCAACTTGTCAGTTCAGAATTAGTCACATGTTTCTGATTGGCCAACAATTGGTCCAGAGTTGCATTGTCACTAGGACGGGCGGGAAGAGGCGCTTCGAGGACATACGCAAGTTTTTCCACCTTGAGAACAATTCTCAAGTTTCTAAGTCAGTCCAAGAAGTTTGGCCCAGTCAATTTTATTCGAATCCAAAATGGAACGCAAATTCAAAGACATCATGATCAATCTTAGAAATACAAAAAGAGAATATATGAGAAAATGATTTTAAAATGCATCAATATACATTTATAAATCCCATTCATTTTTCGAATTTCAAAACCCCAAAATCACTTCGAGAGATCGTAGGTCCATCTCCGAATGGCTGATATCCATCATAGATATGAACAACCTTGGAGAGAGTCCAACAAGCCATTGATAACTATGATGGTAGGTATCAAGTATACCGATTGCATATCACGTGTATGCAACTATCACAATGTGCTATCAACTAATTGAATGTTCACACATACATCGGGTTGTTAACACATTAACAAGTATGCATCATATGCATAGCACCCAACTTCACCTCCCTTTACATCGACCTTGGAGAGAGTCCAACAAGCCGATGCTCCAGGTTAAAGCCAACCCATTAATCGAGAAATAGTTTTAATATGGTTAGAGCGCATTCAACCAATTAGCCCGGCTTGGAGAGAGTCCAATAACCAAAGATAATGATTGACCTCTGACTCTTACCGTATTAGTATTAAACTATTCCATGGTTTGAACATGTTCGGGTTCGAGCCGGGCTTGGAGAGAGTCCAACAACCCAAACAAGAAACGGAACTCTGGTTCTAACCATATTAATGGAAGGTGTAGGATTTAATATTGAGTAAGGGTTTTTATGTCTCATCCTCTTTGCATGCAAATAACTATTATCTATATGGCATGACATACATGACATACATCTACATGTCACGACACGCATGGCATAATGATATGCATCTAATGCAATTACATGACATACAATTATGTCATGTACATAATTTCCTTATTTGTCATAACTATTTATGAAAATAAAATATGTTTAAGATTTGATTCTCCAAATCAAATCATGATTAAATTAGAAAATAAATTTCCAAATCTAATCACATATTTTATTTATGGAAATAGTTGATTAAGGAAAATCAATTTAGGAAACCAATTTCCTAAATCATCAAAACTACTTATGGAAATAAAATATTTTTAGATTTGATTTCCCAAATCAAATCATGATTAAATTAGGAAACAAATTTGCAGAATCTAATCAAATATTTTATTTATGGAAAATATCAATTTCCATAAATACTTCCAACTTTCCAAATGTGGAAGATTTCCATAAATACTTCTAGACTTTCCAAAATTGAAAAATTTCCATAAATACTTCTAAATTTCCAAAATTAGAAAATTTCCAGAAATAACATTATGACTATCGCAAAACCATTTTACAATTATGTCGCAACACAACTTGGGCTCTGATACCACTGTTGGGTTTCCGGCACCGCGGCGAGTGTGTGTTCGAACATGTTTCACAAACATGTGCACAGCGGAAGAAATAAAAATAATAAATCTACATTTATTACAACACACACATCACACGCATGCATAGTACAACAAGTGTAGACATAACTGTAAATTTAAATTTGCAATAAAAGGAAATTTAACTACGTTATACCTTTCGTATTACGTGTAGCGGGAACGGCATCAACCGGAACGATCCTCGCTAGAATCGTCTCTATCCGTATCCACGCTGAGTATCCTTAGGATGACTTCACTAAGCCACGAGCTTCGTCTTCGTACGGGTTACTAGCCTCTTTTTGAAGACGATGTGATCGAGAGATGATCATGATCCGAATCCAAATTCGGATGCAAAGACGAGTCCTCAAAACTCGCTTCTCCGGAGAGGTATTCGTCAACCGATTGACGAATCATTCATCCTCCACCTCAGAGGATTACCGGAGATTGAATCCCCGGTAAGTTAGCCGCTGTCGGAGCTCTAACCGTCATCCAAATGACGCTCCGACGAGAGGAGAACAAGCTGTCCAGAAAACTGGACAGCTTTGGTGGAGGAGATAGGCGCCGGCCAACAAAGGAAGCCAAGTGCTCACCTTTTCACCGAAGCCTAGGAAGATCACCGGAGGGTCGCCGGAGGATCACCGCCTGAAGCTTGGACGCCGGCAAGGAGCTGGACGGCGGCACAAGGGCTGGGCGGCAAGGAAGTTGGCGCCGAGAACTCCAAGGAGAGGAGGTGGGCGGCAACTAGGTTTAGGGCTTTTGGATTAGGGCTTAATTATCCCTTAATCCCTCTTTTATAGAGAACAAATTCTCTAAATGGTTATTGGATCATAACCATTAGGCCCGTTAACCCGCTCCATTAAGATAAGTTAAAATAAACCAAACCATGATGGTTTATTTTAAGTTAAAACGAACCGAACCAACTTTTGGTTCATTCGTTTAAAATAAACCAAACCCTTTGGTTTATTCTCCTCCATTGGATTAGAACCAAACCATTTTGGTTCATCCATTATGTCTTCATAAGATACGACCCATCCACGCTTCCATTGCGACTGAAACGATTTCATGCTCGCTTCATGTTTGGTCCAACCAAACCTAGTTTCTCTCGGTCTGAGAATCCCATTCTCAAGCTCGTTTTAAATCCTTTGGATTACGCTCGTTATGCGTGTGACCAAATAGGTTCTCGGTTTATGTTGGTCGTCTATAATTAACCATTAATTATAGAACGATCATGAGTGGCACCTAGTAGTACATCATGATCCCCAATTAACTGAAAAGATCAACGGTTGATCCAGAACTATTTCTGAAACCCTTCAGCAGCTCGAATGAATCGTGCCCCATTCCCTTCACTCATCTTATACCCACTTGGTTCAGGACATGGTCTATAGTGTCAGTCCCCACTAGGCTGACTACGTCACACCTAGCCCAAGTATCATTTCCTCGTCCTACGGATTCTAGTTACTCCACATGTATCGAAGAGTACCTTACTCTAAACATGTAATGCTTTAGCCAAAGACTTTAGTAACAATCCGACGAGAGGCCATGGGTATACATCTCCTCGCAAGGAGTGGTGAATCTTTTATAGGCTATTCAAACACCTTCGATCACTTCGACTTATACCCAATCATCCCGGGTCCACATCTCCTTAGAGATGCTTGCTTAAGATGTCAAAGCATAAGTCTCCATGATCAAGATGACTTGAATACCGCAAGTCAAAGGAACATAGAACTTAAGCTACAGTAAGAACTTCATTGACATATCTATATATGCAGGGAACCATATGAAGTCTTACAGCTGGTCACTCCAATGAACTAGTTACCATAACTAGCATCCACGATCAACTCCGGACATCACAATGTCTCCAGCCAATGAGAATCAGCTGCTTGGATACACCAAGGAGTATACCTCATGCTAGTCTCGACAGAATCGATGGTGTCCAAATCCATCAATTCATCGACTAGGGATAATTCTGATACATCACAATTACACATGTAGAGATACTCACTAGTTGTGATCCAATCACAAATTCTCTCATGTTGTGAATCGTATCGTGGATATTCAGTAAATGAGTTTAAGATCCAATCAAATACATGAAACATGTATACTCAAATAGTGAATCTTCATTTATCATATAAATGGTTCATACATAAGGCGATTGCCTTAGGACATCTCTCATATATTACTAACATAGTTCTTCACCAGTACTCGAGCCAAGTCAAGTCAAGGAGGAGGGAGTGTGTAGTGATAGAGTAGCACAGAGAAATAGATTCGCCAAGGGGTGTGCAACCATGATTTCCACCCTACTCGACCAAATCAAAATTGAAGATAAAATTCCACCCCAGCTTGAGGATCCTGGTGAATTTGTAATCCCCTGCTCGATTTATGGGGAAAGCTTCGATGAAGCGCGGTGCGACTTGGGATCATCAGTAAGTGTGATGCCCTACGCATACTATTTGAAGATGGGACTGAATGGGATCCAATCAGCCAACCTTGGTATTCGTATGGGGGACGACTTAGTCAAGGAGCCCATCGGCATGCTAGCACATGTGCCTGTGGTCATTGAAAATTTTGCGATACACACGGATTTCATTATACTCGACACAGGATCAAATCCCCAAAATCCCATCATCATGGGAAGACCCTTTCTGGTGACTGTAGGGGGTATGCATTGACGTAAAGGCACACAAGATCTCCTTGGAGGTAGACAGAGAGATCATTCTCTTCAATCTGTTAGAGTGTAGAGCTCCCTTCCTAGATGACTACACAATCGGCAGGATAAAACCAAGCCCACCTAATATCAACACCGAGACGGATGAATGGAGGTTCACAGAGCCTCCAGAGCCAAGTTGAAGGTAATGGAGAGTGGTCAAGCTAAAAGACCTTAAACAAAGCGCTTCTTGGGAGGCAATCCAAGTTTAGTTTTTAGGTGTTCTTTTTATTGTATCACATTCATTTGGTTAATTTGAACTTTGATTTCTATTTCATTTAGCATTTTCACACACAAATTAGGACCAGAAAGAGCCTGCTAGATAAAAATGAAATCACTTTGAACCTACACGACTGACCAAGTAGGAGAACTCGGACTGTTGTGCACCATGAGAAGGAAACGGGGGGCACATGACTGTGTCCCACCTTCCAGTGGTGCACACAGCATGGCCATGTGTTTTTACACGGTCGTGTCACGTAGGGGTTAAATAGAACGCACCGTGTGTTTTCACCCCCAAATGCGTCGTGTGCTTTGATTCCTTTTACCCTAGCCGTGTGAAACCATCTTCCCCACCACCTAGAAGACTTTCCAACCTTCAAGGAAGCCCAAAAGAAGTAAGGATGAGAAGGACCAAGCAAGTGACATCTCAATCCGGTGCTTCGGAGCGAAGAACAAGGAGAACGGATGCCCCTCAAGCTCCGGAAGAAGGTAACGCTCTTCCAACCCTTATTTTTTGAAATAATGAGAATAGGGATAGATACGACATGCTTGCTACTAGAAGAATCACCACAACTAGGTATCTTGATGAAGATTTATTAGAATCCCTAGGTTTGCTGGGTGATATTCAATCCCTATTTGTAAAAATGGGGTGGGGAGAGATAATAGGGATAAGACACCCAACCTACCATATGATAGTTTTAGAGTTTTTAAGTTCTTTAGAAATTGAGGTTTTAACGGGTAGAGAGAGCGAAGAGGGTAGGATTACCTTTAGGTTATTTAACAATGAGCATGAATGGACATTACACCAATGGAACACATGTTTTGGCTTGCCTAGTGGGGTAGAGAAAAGAACCCCTATCGGGTTTAACTCTCGGATCTTTTGGACCGAATTGACAGGAGAGCATGCTTATAACCCTTCTAGGGCCAAAGCATCGCGCCTCCAAAACCCCATTTTCCGGTACTTGTACCGAATTATGGCAAGTACTATTTTTGGTCATTGGGAGAGTGACGGTGTAGTGAGAGCTAGTGAGCTGCTTTGCTTATGGGACATGCTACAAGAGAGGAGTAGCACTGATGTAGGGTCCCATTTCATTAGACACTTAGTTAAAATGGGCAAAGCGGCGAGAGGAGAGATTATTATGGGGGGCCTACTTACCCACATTTTCCATAGGAAGGGGTACGACTACACCGCACTAGATAGCATAGAGGGAAACCCTAGGATCAACTTGGGAGTGTCTATGACCATAAAGATGATTGTAAGAGAAGGATACTCTTTATGCTTTATAAGGAAAAATCTAACATCCTTTAGGCTCCTCGACGCCGATCATACCACCATCACCACACGTGCCAACTGGAGTTTAGACCTAATAGTGGAGTGCCCACCATATGAGGGACCATCCACTTCGGTACTTATCTCTCCCTCTGTACATCACTCTCCCTCCAGTCCACACACGTATAGGAGCCCACCTAGTCCACGTCAACATGAGCTTGCACCTACACCACCACCTTTTTTTACTTTTGAGTAGGATACAGATACATCTGCCTATAATTTTTCGGAGTTCTGATCGCGCCTCGACGACATATATGCCGAGCAGCAGACGCAGAGACAGCGATGGGAGGAGTAGAGCACTTACACATAGGCAGAGTTTCAGGGCTTCGGGAGCACTTTCAGTGGGTTGAGGAGTTCTATGACGAGGCCCGCGTCTACTTCCAGGAGGAGGCTGCCCGTCGCCAGGAGGAGGCCACCAACCGCCAGGAGATGCGGTAGCACATGCGTGCCCAGCAGGGACAGTGGGCTAGGGAGGAGGAGCACCGAGCAGCTGCTGCATCCACTAGCTCTCAAATCGACCACATGTAAATCTGGCATCAGTGGCTCAACACCATATTCTCCTAGGACCCCAAGATGCCGAGGCTACCGAACTTTCCACCTCGTCCACCATACTAGAGGTATGCTTCGCTTAAGTCTAGGGGGGACCCCAAGTCTTGATTTACTTTGTTTCTAGCAGTAGTTTCTTTTCTGTCATTTACATTTTTAGTTAGCATTCATTTGTTCATACATAGAGTTTTTAGTTTCTTCAATACTTAATTTTTGCTATCTTTAAGCTACCTCAGTAGTATTGCTAAAGTTCTCTTCATGAGTTGTTTTCATGGGTAGCTTAACTTCATTTACCACGTAGTATTTTATTTTATTTGCTCTAATGAATGTTCTAGACTTACATTGGTTAGCTTTTATTTTTACACCTACATATGACGAACATTATGAAAGGGAAAATCTAGTACGTACCTAGTTATGATTCATCTCAGTAGTTTAGTACTTTGGAATCCATAGGTGACTCTAGATTTAGTATTTTAGTTACTAGAGATGCTCAGATTGTGGAAGCCCATTCAGAAAAATCAAAATCCCAAGAGAGAGAGAGAGAAAATAAAGAAAGAAAAAAAAAATATATATTGTGAGGGATAAAAAAATAGTTGTCGTGGGCGGAAATGGTTAGGTGCCCCTTTGAGGCCGAGTTAGGTTACTAGGGAAACACCTACCAATTTCTCCCAATACCAAGCATGCCTTTGAGACTTTGTACTAGATCTAGGGAACGACCCTCGCTTTGGGCAGGTAAGTTCCTAAGAGACGAGACATTAGGAAAGCTATAGGATGACGACTTAACTTACCATGGAACGGGTATCCCCTAAGAAGATTCGCTTAGCACGAGCACGAGAAGCTAACTTAGTGAATTTCTAGAACATATCTACTTTGATTTGATTTCAAATACTACTTGATAAATTTAGTTAACATGCTAAGTATGGAACAATCCCTTTTTAAAATTCCATGGCACTAAGGTTTGCTTGAGGACAAGCAAAGATCTAAGTCTAGAGGAATTGATGTGAGCAAAACATATAGGGTTTTAGGAGTAGTTTTTGCTCACATCTCATTTCATTTTATGTTTGTTTCATGCATATTTTACTTTATTTTGCATGCATTTCCTATTTTCTGGTTCAGAGATTTGCTAGTTGTACTTTTGTGTGCAGGACAACATTATACGAGGAAAATGGTGTTGGATCATTTAGAGTGCTAGAGGGGAGGGGGGTGAATAGCGCAAGACAAAATTCGTTCGTTCAATTGTTCGATATAAAATAATGCAAGTGAGAGTAAATGCAGTGGAAAGGAAAAAGTACTCATTTGTTTTTACTTGGTTCACAACCTTCGGCTGCTAGTCCAAGGCCCTAACGGTCCTAGACCGCATACGGAGGGAAAAACACTAAAAACACTCCTCCTCGTTAGAGGAAGGAGTAAGTGAATACAATCGATGAAAAAGCTCAAGGTAGAGGGACACTCCCCCTTTCCTTGTTACGATTAAAACATGATAAAAAGATAGACGACAATAAAAGAGAATAACAACGACTGAATAAAGTAATGAAATTAAGAACTTGTCGTCGGAGATGTGGTAGCACTTTGTCATCGTAGAAGAGTATCGTAACGGAGGCATTTTGGAGAGCTTTTGATGATTGGAAATAGGGTGGAGAAACCCTACTTTTATAGACTTGGAAACCCTAGACGTTCACATCTTCAACCAATGAGAGCAAGCCTCCTATCCCTTCAAAAATGGAGATAAGCTTTGACTCTCCTCGAAGATGATCCTTGACCAATGCGATCACTTCTTACTACCGATCGATGGATGGATCAGTCGACTGATACAAGCCCTCAGTCGACTGATGGTAGGTTTTCTAGTTGCAACGAAGAGTTAACTCGAAAAAACAGTTAATACAAGTGAATTAAATGGCCATATACCATCCGATCTCGACTTAGACCTTCCATGGGAGGTCTTGGTTGGAACGTCGCCTAATAATGTCCCCGAACAGAGGACATGGCCTTCCTGGCGCTCACTCACACAAGCTTACCTCAACATTTACCTTGTACCTTCTGCTTCCAGTCTTCCACCTGATTCCTTCGGCTCCCTCTGAAGTCATCCCGGTGTCGTCCGACCACCACGGCTCCCTCCGGGTGTCGATGACCTTTAACTCTAGCTTTAGCACTTTTCTGCACACTTGATTTAGCTCATGAGATAACAAAATGAGCTTAACTTTGTATCATTTGCTATAATCAAAACTCAGGTTCGACTTAGGTGCCTACTGCACCAACAATCTCTCCCTTTTTGATCTATGGCAAACTCATACAAAGTTAAGGAAATACTATGCATGAAGAATAATAATATGCATGAAGACTCAAAGATTAAGTAGGAGTAATAGAGATCTTCTTCCAAGTACTCCCCCTTGAGGAAACCTCCCCCTTGACCGAGGGTGAGTCTTGAAAGAAGATCTTAATCCTCCCCCTTGATGTTTGCTATTTAGGAAGAGTTTAAGTAATTAACAATTACTTAAAGTTGGCCTTAGTATTAAAAAAAATGATCCCTTAACTTTGGCCTTTTCTCTCCCTTTTGCCATAAATCGGAAAGAGGGGTTTTGAAAAAAAAATATAAGTATTAAGTTTAAGTTCCAAGTCCAAGCTTGTTCCATATTATTTTGAAAATAATATACTAAAAATAAGCTTATCTATTAAATGTTCAACTCTTATTTGACTTGATTGTTATGAAATATCAACAAGTCCTGGTCAGAGTCGGTTAATATATATGATTATAATCCGCGGTTCATAGCAATGCACTAGCTCTACATCTGGAACCAGGAGTAAAGTCCTAACATCTCACACCTATCTACGTGGCTAAGTACACAAACACATTAGTCCTATGTGTTGTGAGATGTATTGGCTCCTTAAATCTATAGGTGCATGATATCTAGGGTAAGCCCTAAGCTAGTTCCATTAACATGAAAAGAGAAGTAAATACTAGAGTATATAAAAAGAATGTAAGTTCTACTCTATTACGCACATGCCTAATTTTTGTCTTAGTAGACTAAATTCGGCTTCGGGTAGTGGCTTGGTAAAAAGATCAGCTAGGTTTGACTTGGATTCCACATATTCGAGTTTAATAGTTCTGTTAGCTACATGTTCTCGAATAAAGTGTTGGTGCAGTGGGCACCTAAGTCGAACCTATGTTTTGATTATAGCAAACGATACAAAGTTAAGCTTATATTGTTATCTCACGAGCTAAATCAAGTGTGCAGAAAAGTCTCAATGCTGGAGCTGAAGGCTAGCGACACCCGGAGGAAGCCGCGGTGGTCGGGCGACACTCGAGTTACTTCGGAGGGAGCTGAAGGAATCGAGTGGAAGGCCGGAAGCAAAAGCGACAAGTATCGAGGTAAGCTCGTGTGTGCAAGCGTAAGTGAGGTCGTGTCCTTTGTACGGGGACGTCCTTAGGCGACGATCCAACCCAAGACTTCCCATGGAAGGTCTATGTTGAGATCGGACGGCAAGTGGCCGTCGAATTCACTTGTATTTTGAGCTAAACTCCTTTTTTAGTCAAAAATCGTGGCTGCCAGTTCAACCGGCCAGTTCAACCGGCCAGTTCAACCGGTGGTCAAAAATCAGCCTCGAGGAGTCAAGCTTTATCACCATTTTTCAAGGAGTTTTGTGCCCATTTGTGATTGGTTGAAGACCCATTCGTTGAGGGGCTTAAAGGCTATAAAAGGAGGGCCAAACCTAGGGTTTTTCATCAATTCAAAAGCTTCCAAGTGCTTAGATCGCTCGACTCTCAGACATCCCTACGACGAGCGCTAGAGGCGGCGACTAAAGCTTCAACCTCCAATCCTTGAAGTCGTCGGTATAATCTTTAATTTTGTATAAGTTGTCTTTATTTTCAAGCTTTAAATCATATCAAGGAGAGGGGGAGTGTCCCTCTACATTGAATCTTTATTGAGTTTTTGTATTAAGCAACTCCTATCTCTATCGAGAAGGAGTTCGTTTAATATTGCCCTCCGTGCGTGGTCAAGGACCATTAGGGCCTTGGAGTAGTAGCCGTAGAGCTCTGAACCAAAGTAAAAACCCCTCGTGTTTTTATTTATTTATTGCTATCTTTCCGCTCGTTTACTCGTGCCAATTGAGCGATTACGAAAAGGATTTTTCTCGCTATTCACCCCTCTAGCGCCAAATCGATCCAACAATTGGTATCGTGAGTCGGGTTGCTAAGATTTGGTGAAACCACCAATCTAGCTTTTTTTTACAGATTTATTTTCTTTTAATTCTGTTTATTTCTATTTATTTTGTTTGTTAAATTCTCTCCCGCACTACTAATCCAAGACGCGAGTCTTGGTACTTGTTTTTGAGTTTTTGTCTTTGCTAGCTTTTCGGTCTTCGTCTCTTTTTGTCTTTTTGTTTCAATGGCCCATCTCGAGGGTTTTAGCACCGTCCGACCTCTGTTTTATAACGGAGATGACTTCCGTTATTGGAAGGGTCGGATGGAATGCTTTCTCAAAACCCAACTCGAGATGTGGATCATAATCCAAACGGGTTTCACACTTCCGACTAATGAAGTGGGAGACTCCTTGGATTATGATCAATGGACCGTTGAAACAAAACGACAAGTCGAAGCCGATGCCAAGGCAACACAAATCCTCCAATGCGGCCTATCCAAGGAGGAGTTAAATCGCGTCGGCCCCTTCATAAGCGCAAAGGATCTTTGGACTAAACTAATCGAGTTACACGAAGGATCGGATCAAGCCAAGGACATCGTCAACAACTTACACGCAATCGGGCAAAAGGTCGAAAACCGCGACCTTATAAGGTATGTTCTAAACTCTTTTCCGAGGACTACCTTGTGGGCATCCATGGTCGATGCCTACAAGGTCTCCAAGGATCTTTCTAAAATTAGGTTAGATGAACTCTTTTCCGATTTCGAATTACATGAACAATCCAAATCGGAACCCGAGAGGGGTATAGCTTTATTTGCAGGATCAAAGAAGAAGAAAATCGCAAGCAAGCCACCACCAACCGAGGAGGAAGACGAGTCCGAAGAAGAAGTTGACCCGGAATTGACTGCCGAACTAATGAACCTAGCTCGAAGAATAGCCAAGGGACGAAAGCGAACCACGACTCGACCCAACCAAGGTAAACCTAAAAGTTCTAATATTAGGTGTTATGAGTGTAACAGGTTTGGACATATCAAGTCCGAGTGCCCCAAGCTCAACCACCAAGGACCTAAGCACAAGAAGGCCCTCAACGCGACATGGGAAGAAGCGCTATCCAAGAAGACGAAGACCACGCCTTCATGGCGAAATCAACACGAGACCGAACCCGAACTTGAGTCAACTCGAGGATGATTCGACTACGGCAACCTTCAAGTCAAGCCACGGATACGCATCCGGTTCAAAAGATACCATTAAGGTGAGTCGTACTTTATTTAATACTTTACATAATACGGTTAGGTTTTTGTCTAGGAAGTTAGCTAAGTCCGAGTCCAAGGTCGAGACCCTGGTTGAGGAAGTTAAACTCCTCAAACACGAGGTCTCCCTAACCTCTTCGACTAGTCGAGTTCAAGAGAAGGACTCAACTCGGGTTGAAAAACTCGAAGTTGAGAACTCACTCTTGAAAAGTAAAGTCAAGATCTTAGGAATACGCTGAAAGGTTTACTTTGGGATCCAAAGGACTTGACCTCCTACTTGATCGCAAAGGGCCGTGTACAACAAGGCCGGACTAGGGTTTAGCTCAAACACGACCAATAAGTCGATATGTCAATTGTAAGTAGACATAAAAATGTGTCCAAGCATGGGTCCCTAAGACCACTTTGATTTCAACTCTAGGATCTAACTCGCATCGGGTTCCTAAGGACCAAATCCACTATGTGGATAGACCGAACCGATTCAACTGTCTAGGGGGAGCCAGTACAAAACATGTTTGTGCTTTAACTTAGAAATTGCATGCTTAGTTTTTTTTGTTGTTTTTTTTAACTCACTTGGAATACACAAATAACCAACTAAAAAATCCTTCGAAAAGATTGAGCCTCAGGGAGCCTCTTTTCAAATAACCAACTAAAATCCTTCGAAAAGATTGAGCCTCGGGGAGCCTCTTTTCAAAAATAACTAGTTAGACTAGGAAATAGTCTTAGGTGAGTCAAGTCATCATTTTCTTGAACATGGCTTTGTCTAAGGAAGTGGTCGATGATCCGATAAAAGAAGGCCCTCGTGCTCGCCACGACTGAAGCCATGATCTTGAAAAGGTAATTTGACAAGCCTTGGGTTAAATCCAAATCTAACTTGAACCTAAATCCACTCAATCAAACTTAATTGAAAATCATCTCAACATAAAATTACTTGAACCTAAATCCACTTAATCAACTTAATTGAAAATCATCTCAATATAAAATTACTTGAACCTAAATCCTAATTACTTGAACCTAAATCCACTTAATCAATTTAATTGAAAATCATCTCAACATAAAATCACTTAAACCTAAATCCACTTAATAAATTTAATTGGGAGTCATCTCACAAAAACACATAAGTATAACATGCTTGATCATATAGACTCGTGAGATGACCTAGGTTTAACAACTTACAACCAATTTAAAAATAAAAATCTAACATCCAATCCAACCACCTTGTGTGTAGGATCAATGGATGTTGATGCTGGTTGCTCGGCACATGACCGGGATCAACTCAAATTCACAAAGCTTCGATTCAAACGACAAGGATCGGTAGCCTTTGGGAATAACGCAAGCTCAAAATCATTGGATCGTGATATCGAGCTTAACTCGAATTTTGTTATTAAAAATGTATTACTTGTAGAGAATTTTGAATATAACCGCTTAGCGTAAGCCAATTGTGTGACAATAACTATAAGGTCATATTTTTAGAAAATGAATGTGTAATTAAAACAAATGAAACACTAAAACAATACTCAAAGGAACTAGGACAAATAACATTTATACAATGAACTTAATCAAATCCTCACCAAATGTCTTATGACAGAAGAGGAATCATGGTTGTGGTAATCGACGACTCGGTCACTGCACCCAAGACTCGGCCCACAAGATGAGTCGAGTGGCTTAGTCGAGGTTTACCCAACCTCAACAACTTGGTTAATAAAATCAGAATGCTTGTCAACAAGGAAAACAACCTAGGACACAACACAAGTTAACTAACCAAGAACGAACCTCAAGTGTACTTGAGCTCCTGATATGGATCTATTCGATTCACATGGAGCCAAGTCACTCAATAAAAGTCAATATTGCTTAGTCATAATTGGCGGACTACTCCAGTTTACTCGGGTTAGGTTCATCAAACATAAAAATGATACCCTAGATCAATTAATCAATCTATTCAAATTAATCGAGAATCAAAAAGACCTTAAGGTTAAAAGACTTAGAAGATCATGGTGGTGAATTCAAAATCAAAGGTTCACCGATTCAGTAACCTAAACGGATACCACCATGAATTCTCTTGCCCTAGGACCTCAACAAAATGGCCTAGTGGAGCGGAAAAACCGAACTCTACAAGAAGCCGCTAGGACCATGTTAAACGAATATAACCTACATGATAGGTTTTGGGCAGAAGCCGTTAGCACGGCTTGCTATGTCCAGAATAGGATCCTTATGGTAAAGAGCCACCTTAAGACCTCGTATGAGATTTATCACGATAAAATACCTAACATCAAGTACTTTAGGGTATTTGGGTGTAAGGTACATATTCTAAACACTAAGGATTACCTAGGGAAATTTACATCCAAAACCACGACCGGAATATTTCTAGGATACTCGACTACAAGCCGAGCTTATAGAGTATATAACCACGACACCCTTAGAGTCGAGGAGACTATCAATGTAGTATTTGATGAAGGACACGAACCTACAAAACCCCCGACAACCCCAATTAGCGAGCCTACTCATACTAGACCTAACTCTGACCCTGAGATCGAGTCTAATCCACATCAACCAACTTCTCTTGTCGACCAAGTGACAAGTGATCCGAGTCAAACTAGTGTTCAACCAAGTCACCCCATTGATCAAGCATTAGGTGACACAAACCCAACTCAATCTAGGATTCAGACTAACCACCCTATCGATCAAGTGATAGGAGATCCTAATCTAGGAGTTCGAACTAGAGCATCCTATAGGAACCTTATTCAAATTTCCTTAATTTCAAAGATAGAACCCAAATCAATTGAACAAGCTCTTCTTGATCCCGATTGGATTATTGCAATGCAAGAAGAGCTAGCTCAATTTACTAGGAATGAAGTGTGGGAATTAGTACCACCACCTAAAGACAAAACGACAATTGGAACAAGGTGGGTGTTTAGAAATAAGCTTGATGATAAAGGTGAAGTAGTTAGAAACAAGGCTAGGTTAGTCGCCAAAGGGTTCAGTCAAGTCTAAGGCCTAGATTACACTAAAACCTATGCCCCCAAGAGCTAGACTCAATCCATTCGAATGTTGCTATGCCGCACATCGAGGATTTAAGCTATTTCAAATGGATGTTAAGTCGGCATTCCTAAATGGATACATTAAAGAAGAAGTTTATGTTAGCCAACCCCCCGGATTCAAAAATCTAGATAAACCCGACCATGTTCTAAAACTTAAGAAAGCTCTCTATGGACTTAAACAAGCTCCTCGAGCTTGGTACGAGAGACTTTCAATCCATCTCAAGTCAAAAGGGTTTAACCAAGGCTTAGTTGACCCAACTCTCTTCGTAAAAACCTTAGGTAAAGAAATATTCATAGCTCAAATTTACGTAGACGATATAATTTTTGGAACCTCTAACTCAGCCTTACTAAACGAGTTCGTTTCACTCATGGAAAGTGAGTTTGAAATGAACTTAGTAGGCGAGTTAAGTTTCTTTTTAGGTCTACAAATTAAACAAACTAAGGATGGTATATACCTATATCAAAAAAAATACACTAAGGAGTTAATTAAAAGATTTGGAATGCAAGACGCTAAGATAATAAACACCCCAATGGCGATTAATGTTAACATAGGAGAAGACCTAGAAAGTAAGTCCATTGACTTAAAGTACTATAGAGAGCGATAGAAGTCTCCTATACTTAATCATGAGTCGACCCGACATCCTATTCGCAGTAGTATGTGCGCCAGTTTCAAACTGTGCTAAGGAGTCTCACCTAACCCTAGTTGCGTATCCTTAGATATCTTAAGGGTACACTTAACGTTGGTATTTGGTACCCTAGATCTACGGAGTTCGAACTAATCGGCTACTCCGATTCGGATTATGCCGGTAGTAAACTCGATAGAAAGAGCACGAGTGGTTGTTGTCAACTACTCGGCTAAAGTCTAGTGAGTTGGTGCAGTAGGAAGCAACATTGTGTTGCCTTATCTACCACCGAAGCCGAATACGTTGCGATGGGTGAGTGTGTAACTCAGCTTCTTTGGATGAAGCACACTCTCCGAGACTTTAGGTTGGACTTCACCAAAACTAAAATTTTTGTAGACAACATAAGTTCGATAAATCTAACTAAGAACCCTATATGCCATTCAAGAACAAAGCATATAGAGGTAAAACACCATTTCATTCGAGAACATGTAGCCAACGGCTCCATACAACTCGAATATGTTGACTCGAAGTCTAACCTAGCAGACATATTTACTAAACCACTACCCGAAGCCGAATTTAGTCTCTTGAGATGAAAATTAGGCATGTGCGTAATAGAATAGATTTTGCAAATTATATTACTACTATTTCTTACTTTTTCATGAAACTAGCATAGGTCATACCTTAGATATCATGCACCTATAGATTTAAGGAGCCAATACATCTCACAACACATAGGACTAATGTGTTTGTGTACTTAGCCACGTAGATGGGCGTGAGATGTTAGGACCTTACTCCTGGTTCCAGATGTAGAGCTAGTGCATCGCTATGAACCATGGAGTATAATCATACATACTAACCGACTCATCAGACTGGTTGATCCTTCATATCAATCAAGCCAAATATGAGTAACATTTCATAGATGAGCTTATTTTCAATATACTATTTTAATAAAAAATGTGGAACATGCTTGGACTTTAAATTTAGCAATTATTTTGATTTCCACACACCCTTACTCTTTCGATATACTAAAAAGGGGGAGAAAAAGGCCAAAGTTAAGGGTCAAATTTTTTCAAATTTTTTGATAACTTAACTCTTACTTCATGTTTAAACCAAAAGTTAACTTTAGGTTTTGAGAACTTATTTAACTTTTGAAAAGGCTGCTAAGAGAATTCTTAACTTATTTGTCGTTCGTTAGTGTTTTACTTAAGGGGAGAAAGGGCTTAACTAAAAGCGTTTTACTAAAGCTAATTTTAAAACGCTTTACTAAAGCTAATTTTAAGTAATGTTAATTACTTAAAGCAACCCTCAAGGGGAGGATTAAGGTCTTTCTTCAAAGACTCACCCTCGGTCAAGGGGAGGTTTCCTCAAGGGAGTACTTGAAGAAAATCCTTACTACTCCAACTTAATCTTCATTTTTTCTCTCATGCACATTATTATTCTTCATGCTTGCTTAACTTTGTATGTGGGTTTGCCATAAATCAAAAGGGGAGATTGTTGGTGCGGTGGGCACCTAAGTCGAACCTATGTTTTGATTATAGCAAAGCGATACAAAGTTAAGCTTATATATTGTTATCTCACGAGCTAAATCAAGTGTGCGAGAAAGTCTCAATCTTTGGAGGAAGGCTAGCGACACCGGAGGAAAGCCGCGGTGGTCGGCGACACTCGAGTTACTTGAGGAGCTGAAGGAATCGAGTGGAAGGCCGGAAGCAAAAGCGACAAGTATCGAGGTAAGCTCGTGTGTGCAAGCGTAAGTGAGGTCGTGTCCTTTGTGCAGGGGCGTCCTTAGGCGCGATCCAACCCAAGACTTCCCATGGAAGGTCTATGTTGAGATCGGACGGCAAGTGGCCGTCAATTCACTTGTATTTTGAGCTAAACTCCTTTTTAGTCAAAAATTGTGGTTGCCGATTCAACCGCCAGTTCAACCGTGGCGATTCAGCCTCGATTCAACGTGGCGTCAATCGGCAGTTCAACCGGTGGTCAAAAATCAGCCTCGAGGAGTCAAGCTTTATCACCATTTTTCAAGGAGTTTTGTGCCCATTTGTGATTGGTTGAAGACCCATTCGTTGAGGGGCTTAAAGGCTATAAAAGGAGGGCCAAACCTAGGGTTTTTCATCAATTCAAAAGCTTCCAAGTGCTTCCGCTACGCTCCGACT
The DNA here is from genome assembly GCA_025175895.1 of Wurfbainia villosa. Classification (NCBI taxonomy): domain Eukaryota; kingdom Viridiplantae; phylum Streptophyta; class Magnoliopsida; order Zingiberales; family Zingiberaceae; genus Wurfbainia; species Wurfbainia villosa. Next base: position 61,912,511 of record CM045995.1, on the reverse strand, counting down.
CTCCGACATCCCTACTACAAGGCTGAGAGCTTCAACCTCCAATCCTTGAAGTCGTCGGTATAATCTTTAATTTTGTATAAGTTGTCTTTATTTTCAAGCTTTAAATCATATCAAGGAGAGGGGGAGTGTCCCACTACCTTGAATCTTTATTGAGTTTTTGTATTCGCTTAACTCCTATCTCTATCGAGAAGGAGTTCGTTTAATATTTGCCCTCCGTGCGTGGTCAAGGACCATTAGGGCCTTGGAGTAGTAGCCGTAGGCTACGAACCAAGTAAAAACCCCTCGTGTTTTTATTTATTTATTGCTATCTTTCCGCTGCGTTTACTCGTGCCAATTCGAACGATTACGAAAAGTTTTTTCTTATCGCTATTCACCCCCCCCCCCTCTAGCGCTCAAATCGATCCAACATAAAGTGGTGTTTAACTTCTATATGTTTGGTCCTAGAATGACAAATAGGATTTTTGGTTAAGTTGATGGAGCTAATATTATCCATGTGAGTTTTAATGTTATTGAAGTTTAAGTTAAAGTCTAGGAGAGTGTGCTTCATCCAAAGAAGTTGAGCTACACACTCACCCATCGTGACGTATTCGGCTTTGGTGGTAGATAAAGCAACACAATGTTGCTTCCTACTGCACCAACTCACTAGACTTGAGCCGAGAAGTTGACAACAACCACTCGTGCTCTTCCTATCGAGTTTACTACCGGCATAGTCTGAGTCGGAGTAGCCGATTAGTTCGAACTCGGTAGATCTAGGGTACAAAATACCTATGCTTAGCATGCCCTTTAGATACCTAAGGATACACTTAACTAAAGTTAGGTGAGACTCCTTGACACAGGTTTGAAACCTTGCGCACATACTTACCGTGAATAAAATGTCGGGTCGACTTGCGGTTAAGTATAGAAGACTCCCTATCACACTCCTATAGTATTTTAGGTCGATGGGCTTTCCTTCTAAGTCCTCTCCTATATTGACATTAGTTGCCATGGGTGTATTGACGGTTTTAGCGTCTTGCATTCCAAAATGTTTAATTAATTCCCTAGTATATTTTTGTTGATGTAAGTATATTTCATCCTTAGTTTGTTTAATTTGTAGTCTTAGAAAAAAACTCAATTCACCTACTAAATTCATTTCAAATTCACTTTCCATAAGTGAAATGAATTTGTTTAGTAGGATCGAATTGATTTTTCCGAAAATGATATCATCTACGTAAATTTGGGCTATGAAGATTTCATTACCTATGGTTTTTACGAAGAGGGTTGGATTGACTAGGCCTTGGTTAAACCCTTTAGACTTACGATAAATTGAAAGTCTCTCGTACCAGGCTCGAGGAGCTTGTTTGAGTCCATAGAGAGCTTTCTTTAGTTTAAGGACATGGTCGGGTTTATCTAGGCTTTCGAATCCTTGGGGTTGACTAACGTATACCTCTTCTTTAATAAGTCCATTTAAAAATCTTGACTTGACATCCATTTGAAATAACTTAAACTCTCGATGTGCAGCGTAGGCTAACAACATTAGGATGGATTCTAGTCTAGCTACGGGGTCATAAGTTTCATCGTAATCTTATCCTTCTACTTGACTGAAACCTTTGGCCACTAACTTTGCCTTATTTCTAACTACTTCACCTTTGTCATTAAGTTTGTTTTGGAAGACCCACCTTGTTCCAATAACTGATTTATCTTTAGGTGGTGGTACTAATTCCCAAACCTCATTTCTAGTGAATTGAGCTAGCTCTTTTTGCATTGCAATAATTCAATGGGGATCAAGAAGAGCTTGTTCAATGGTTTTGGATTCGATTTTCTAAATCAAAGAGATTTGACTAAGGTTTCTATAAGATGATCTTGTTCGAACCCCTAACCTAGGATCACCTTGTTAGTAATATATGAGAGATGTCCTAAGGCAATCGCCTTATGTTTGAACCATTTATATGATAAATGAGGATTCACTATTTGAGTATACATGCTCACATGTATTTGATTAGATCTTAAACTCATTTACTAAATGTCCACGATATGATTCACAGCATGAGAGAATTTGTGATTGGATCACAACTAGTGAGTATCTCTACAAGTGTAATTGTGATGTATCAGAATTATCCCTGGTCGATGAATTGATGGATTTGGACACCATCAATTCTGTCGAGACTAGCACGAGGTATACTCCTTGGTGTATCCAAGCAGTTGATTCTCACTAGCTGGAGACATTGTGATGTCCAGAGTTAATCGTGGATGCTAGTTATGATAACTAGTTCATTGGAGTGACCAGCCGTAAGACTTCATATGGTTCTTTGCATATATAGATATGTCAATGAAGTTCTTACTGCAGCTTAAGTGCGATGTTCCTTTGACTTGCGGTATTCAAGTCATCTTGATCATGAAGACCTATGCTTTGACATCTTAAACAAGCATCTCTGAGGAGATGTGGACCTGGGATGATTGGGCATAAGTCAAAGTGATCGAAGGTGTTTGAATAGCCTATAAAGTATTCACCACTCCTTGCGAGGAGATGTATACCCATGGCCTCTCGTCGGATTGTTACTAAAGTCTTTGGCCAAAGCATTACAAGTTTAGAGTAAGGTACTCTTGGATACATGTGCAGTAATTAGAATCCGTAGGATGAGGAAATGATACTTGGGCTAGGTATGACGTAGTCAACCTAGTGGGGACTGACACTATAGACCATATCCTGAACCAAGTCGGTATAAGATGCGTGAAGGGAACAGGGCACGATTCATTGTAGCTGCTGAAGGGTTTCAAAAATAGTTCTGGATCAACCGTTGATCTTTCGGTTAATTAGGGATCATGATGTACTACATGGTGTCACTCATGATCGTTCTGTAATTAATGGTTAATTATAGACGACCAACATAAACCGAGAATCTATTTGGTCACACGCACAATGAGCGTAATCCGAAGGATTTAAAACGAGCTTGAGAATAAGATTCTCAGACCGAGAGATGCTAGGTTTGGTTGGACCAAACAAGGATCTAGCATGAAATCGTTTCAGTTGTAATGGAAGCGTGGAAGAGCCATGTCTTATGAAGATATGATGTATGAACCAAATTGGTTTGGTTCTAATCCAATGGTGGAGAATAAACCAAAGGGGTTTGGTTTGTTTTAAACGAATGAACCAAAGTTGGTTCGGATCGTTTTAACTTAAAATAGACCAATGCGGTTTGGTTTATTTTAACTTAAGTTATTGGAGCGGGTTAACGGGTTTTGGTTATGAACCAATAACCGTTAGGAGAATGTGTTCTCTATAAAAACATGGCTTAAGGGTTTTTTGTGGATAACTTTTGGTTGTTGGAAAACCTAGCCGCCCAACCCTCTCCCTCTCTTCTCCTTGCCGCCGCCCAAGCTCTCTTTGCCGCCCAGCTTTTGTGCCGCCGTCCCAGCTGCTGCCGGCCATCCTCCGGTGACCCTCTGGTGACTCACCTTGGTTCCGGCGACCAAGGGTTGGCCGACCATCCTCTTTGGCCGGCGCAACATCCTCCACCAAACTGTCCAGTTTTCTGGACAGCTTGTTTCCTTACGTGTTAGAGCATCATTTGGATGATGTTTTGAGCTCCGACAGTGGCTATTTTACTGGGGATTCGATTTTTGGTAATCCTCATAGGTGGAGGACGAAGGATTCGTCAAATGGTTGACGAATACCTCTCCGGAGAAGCGAGTTTTGGGGACTCATTTTCAAATCCGAATTTTGATTTGGATTGTGATCTTCTCTTGATCACACCATCTTCGACATGAGGCTAGTGACTCGTACGAAGATGAGGCTCATGGCTTTGTGAAGTCATTCCAACGATACTCGGTGTGGATACAGATAGAGGCAATTCTAGCGAGAGTCGCTCCTGTTGATGTCTTTCCCGCTACATGTGATACGTCAGGTATACGTAGAGTAATTTCCTTTTATTGTAAAATTTGAAACTATGATTATGTCTGCACATGTTGTATTATGCATGCGTGTGGTGTGTGTAATATAATAAATTAGATTTATTGCTTTTTATTTCTTCCGATGCACACATATTTACGAAACATGTACGAACACACACTCGCCGAGGTCTTGGAAACCCAACAGTGGTATCAGAGCCCAGGTTGTGTTTCGACATAATCGTAAAATTGTTTTACGATAGTTGTAATTGTATTTATAGAAATTTTCTACTTTTGGAAAGTTAGAAGTATTTATGGAAATTTTTAATTTTTGAAAGTCTAGAAGTATTTATGGAAATCTTCTACTTTTGGAAAGTTAGAAGTATTTATGGAAATTAATATTTTCCATAAATAAAATATTTGATTAGATTTGGAAATTTGTTTCCTAATTTAATCATGATTTTATTTGGGAATCAAATCTTAAATATATTTTATTTCCATAAACAGTTTTGACAATTTAGGAAATTTATTTCCTAAATTAAATTTGGCTTTCCTTAATCAATACTTTCCACAAATAAAATATGTGATTAGATTTAGAAATTTGTTTCCTAATTTAATCATGATTTGATTTGAAGAATCAAATCTCAAACATATTTTATTTCCATAAATAGTTATGACATATAAGGAAATTTTGTACATGCCATAATTTTATGCTATGTAATTGCATTAGATGCATATCATTATGCCATGTGTGTCGTGACATGTAGATGTATACCATGTATGTCATGCCATGTAGATAATAGTTATTTGCATACAAAGAGGATGAGACATAAAAACCTTTACTCAATATTAAAGCCTACACCTTCCATTAATATGGTTAGAACCAGAGTTCTGTTTCTTGTTTGGGTTGTTGGACTCTCTCCAAGCCCGGCTCGAACCTGAACATGTTCAAACCATGGAATATTTTAATACTAATATGGTAAGAGTCAGAGGTCAATCGTTAGTTTTGGTTGTTGGACTCTCTCTAAGCCGAGCTAATTGGTTGAATGCACTCTAACCATATTAAAACTATTTCTCGATTAATGGGTTGGCTTTAGACTGGAGCATCGGCTTGTTGGACTCTCTCCAAGGTCGATGTGAAGGGAGGTGAAGTTGGGTGCTATGCATATGATGCATACTTGTTAATGAGTTAACAACCCGATGTATGTGTGAACATTCAATTAGTTGATAGCACATTGTGATAGTTGCATATATGTGATATGCAATCGGTATATTTGATACCTACCATCGTAGCTATGAATGATTTGTTGGACTCTCTCCAAGGTTGTTCATATCTATGATTGATATCAGCCCATTCAGAGATGGACCTACGATCTCCCGAAGTGATTTTGAGGTTTTTGAAATTCAGAAAAATGAATGAGATTTATAAATGTATGTTGATGCATTTTAAAATCATTTTCTCATATATGCTTGATTTATATTTCAAGGTTAATTGATTGATCATGACATCTTTAAATTTGCGCACTATTTTGGATTCAAACAAATTGACTGGGCCGAACTTCTTGGACTTGCTTAGAAACTTGAGAATTGTTCTCAAGGTGAAAAGCTTGTGTATGTCCTCGAAGCGCCTCTTCCCATCCATCCAAGTGATGATGCAACTCCAGAACAATTGTTGGTCTATCAGAAACATGTGACTGATTCTGAACTGGCAAATTCCATCATGCTAGACGTGATGGTACCTGAGCTGCGGAAGCAACATGGGCATATTGATGCTCATTCCATAGTCTTTCATCTTTATGAGTTGTTTGATGAGCAAGTGAGATTCGAAACGTTCGAAGTCTCCAAGCTCCTCTTCACCTCTGAGATGCAAGAAGGTTCATCTATGGTACTGCTCAACATGCTGAAGACTGTAGAGCCTTCTGAGAAGCATGAGCAGGGGACGGTGCTGTAAGTTGATTCCTTGAAGAAAGGTTCTAAGAGGAAGTCAAAGGAATAGAAGAAGGGGAAGTAAAGGGCTAAAAAGGCAGAACCAACTTAAAATGGAATTTGCCATCATTATGGCAAGGAGGGCCATTGGCGAAGAAATTGCAAGATTTATCATGAGTCTGTGAAGAAGGATAAGGCATTGGATGCCCCATCTTCTTCAGATATCTTCATTATTGATTGTCATTCTATTTCCTCAAACACTTGGGTATTGGATACTGGGTGTGGCTCACATATATGTAATGACATTCATGGGCTAAGGAATAGAAGAAGACTCGTCAAGGGAGAGTCAAATTTACATGTTGGGAATGGAGCAAAGGTTGTTGCACTCGCCATCGGAACGTATTTGTTGAAACTCCTTAGAGGACTTGTCTTAGAACTGGACAATTGCTTTTATGTTTCTTCGTTAATAAAGAACTTCATTTCTATTTCTTGTTTAAATAGAAATGGGTACCATTTAACTTTTAATAACAATTGTTGTTACATAACTTTGAAAGACGTTCTTTATGGGACTGGAACTTTAAGCAATGGTATTTATACATTGGACGTATCCAGTGACATTTTCAATATCGAAGCAAGCAACAAGCGTGCTCGAAAGGATAATCAATTAGACTCCTACATGTGGTGTTAGTAATATATGAGAGATGTCCTAAGGCAATCGCCTTATGTATGAACCATTTATATGATAAATGAAGATTCACTATTTGAGTATACATGTTTCATGTATTTGATTGGATCTTAAACTCATTTACTGAATGTCCACGATACGATTGACAGCATGAGAGAATTTGTGATTGGATGACAACTAGTGAGTATCTCTACATGTGTAATTGTGATGTATCAGAATTATCCCTAGTCGATGAATTGATGGATTTGGATACCATCAATTGTGTCGAGACTAGCACGAGGTATACTCCTTGGTGTATCCAAGCAGCTGATTCTCATTGGCTGGAGACATTGTGATGTCCGGAGTTAATTGTGGATGCTAGTTATGGTAACTAGTTCATTGGAGTGACCAGCCGTAAGACTTCATATGGTTCTCTGCATATATGGATATGTCAATGAAGTTCTTACTGTAGCTTAAGTGCGATGTTCCTTTGACTTGCGGTATTCAAGTCATCTTGATCATAGAGACTTATGCTTTGACATCTTAAGCAAGCGTCTCTAAGGAGATGTGGACCCGGGATGATTGGGTATAAGTCGAAGTGATCAAAGGTGTTTGAATAGCCTATAAAGGATTCACCACTCCTTGCGAGGAGATGTATACCCATGGCCTCTCGTCGGATTGTTACTAAAGTCTTTGGCCAAAGCATTACATGTTTAGAGTAAGGTACTCTTCGATACATGTGGAGTAACTAGAATCTGTAGGACGAGGAAATGATACTTGGGCTAGGTGTGACGTAGTCAGCCTAGTGGGGACTGACACTATAGACCATGTCCTGAACCAAGTGGGTATAAGATGAGTGAAGGGAATGGGGCACAAATCATTCGAGCTACTGAAGGGTTTCAGAAATAGTTCTGGATCAACCGTTGATCTTTTCGGTTAATTGGGGATCATGATGTACTACTAGGTGCCACTCATGATTGTTCTATAATTAATGGTTAATTATAGACGGCCAACATAAACACAGAACCTATTTGGTCACACGCACAATGACCGTAATCCGAAGGATTTAAAACGAGCTTGAGAATGGGATTCTCAGACCGAGAGAAACTAGGTTTGGTTGGACCAAACAAGAAGCGAGCATGAAATCGTTTCAGTCGCAATGGAAGCGTGGATGGGCCGTGTCTTATGAAGACATAATGGATGAACCAAAATGGTTTGGTTCTAATCCAATGGAGGAGAATAAACCAAAGAGTTTGGTTTATTTTAAACGAATGAACCAAAGTTGGTTCGGTTCGTTTTAACTTAAAAATAAACCATCATGGTTTGGTTTATTTTAACTTATCTTAATGGAGCGGGTTAACGGGCCTTATGGTTATGATCCAATAACCATTAAGAGAATTAGTTCTCTATAAAAAGGGCTTAAACCCTAATGCAAAACCCTAACATAGTTACCGCCCACCTCCTCTCCTTGGTGATTTCGGCGCCAACATCTCCTCTTGCCGCCGCCCACCTTGAAGCTCCAACCGGCGACCAGCTGCTGCCGTCTTCTCCCATTGCCGGCGTCGAGCTTCTGCCGGAGGAGCTCCGGTGATCTTCCTTGGCTCCGGCGACAAGGTGAGCAAGTCGCTTTCCTTATTTGGCCGGCGCAAGGTCTCCACCAAAGCTGTCCAGTTTTCTGGACAGCTTGTTTCCCTCTCGTCGGAGCGTCGTTTGGACAACGTTTAGTGCTCCTACAGCGGTATCCTTGCCGGGGATTTGATCTCCGGTAATTTTCTGAGGTGGAGGACGAAGGGTTCGTCAAACGGTTGACGAATACCTTTTCGGAGAAGCGAGTTTTGAGGACTCGTCTTTGGATCCGAATTTGAATTCGGATCGTGATCCTCTCTCGATCATTTCGTCTTCAACACGAGGCTAGTAACCCGTACGAAGACGAGGCTCGTGACTTAGCGAAGTCATCCCGAAGATACTCGGCGTGGATACGGATAGAGACGATTCTAGCGAGGATCATTCCGGTTGATGTCTTTCCCGCTACACATGATACGAAAGGTATACGTAGTTAAATTTCCTTTTATTGCAAATTTAAATTTACGGTTATGTCTACACATGTTGTACTATGCATGTGTGTGATGTGTGTGTTGTAATAAATGTAGATTTATTATTTTTATTTCTTCCGCTGTGCACATGTTTGCGAAACATGTTCGAACACATACTCGCCGCGGTGCCGAAAACCCAACAGTGGTATCAGAGCCCAGGTTGTGTTTCGACACAATCGTAAAATTGTTTTGCGATAGTCATAATGATATTTCTGAAATTTTTTTACTTTTGGAAAGTTAGAAGTATTTATGGAAATTTTTCAATTTTGGAAAGTCTAGAAGTATTTATGGAAATCTTCCACTTTTGGAAAGTTGGAAGTATTTATGGAAATTGATATTTTCCATAAATAAAATATTTGATTAGATTTTGGAAATTTGTTTCCTAATTTAATCTTGATTTGATTTGGGAAATCAAATCTTAAAATATTTTATTTCCATAAGTAGCTTTGATGATTTAGGAAATTGGTTTCCTAAATTGACTTTCCTTAATCAACTATTTCCACAAATAAAATACGTGATTAGATTTGGAAATTTGTTTCCTAATTTAGTCATGATTTGATTTGGAGAATCAAATCTTAAACATATTTTATTTCCATAAATAGTTATGACATATAAGGAAATTATGTGCATGACATAATTGTATGCCATGTAATTGCATTAGATGCATATCATTATGCCATGCGTGTCATGACATGTAGATGTATGCCATGTATGTCATGCCATGTAGATAATAGTTATTTGCATGCAAAGAGGATGAGACATAAAAACCCTTACTCAATATTAAAGCCTACACCTTCCATTAATATGGTTAGAACCAGAGTTCCGTTTCTTGTTTGGGTTGTTGGACTCTCTCCAAGCCCGGCTCGAACCCGAACATGTTCAAACCATGGAATAGTTTAATACTAATATGGTAAGAGTCAGAGGTCAATCGTTAGCTTTGGTTGTTAGACTCTCTCCAAGCCGGACTAATTGGTTGAATGCGCTCTAACCATATTAAAACCATTTCTCGATTAATGGGTTGACTTTAACCTGGAGCATCGGCTTGTTGGACTCTCTCCAAGGTCGATGTAAAGGGAGGTGAAGTTGGGTGCTATGCATATGATGCATACTTGTTAATGTGTTAACAACCCGATGTATGTGTGAACATTCAATTAGTTGATAGCACATTGTGATAGTTGCATATACGTGATATGCAATCGGTATAGTTGATACCTACCATCGTAGTTATGAATGGCTTGTTGGACTCTCTCCAAGGTTGTTCATATCTATGATGGATATCAGCCCATTCGGAGATGGACCTACGATCTCCCGAAGTGATTTTGGGGTTTTTAAAATTCGAAAAATGAATGGGATTTATAAATGTATATTGATGCATTTTTAAAATCATTTTCTCATATATGCTCGTTTTGTATTTCTAGGTCAATAAATTGATCATGACGTCTTTGAATTTGCGCACTATTTTGGATTCAAACAAACTGACTGGGCCTAACTTCCTGGACTGGCTTATGAACTTGAGAATTGTTCTCAAGGCGGAAAAGCTAGCATATGTCCTTGAAGAGCCTCTTCCCAACCGTCCTAAGGATGATGCAACTCCAGACCAAATGTTGGTCTATCAGAAGCATGTGGCAGATTCTGAGCTGGCGAGTTGCATCATGCTAGCGGCGATGGTACCTGAGCTGCAAAAGCAGCATGAGCATATGGATGCTAATACTATGGTCTTCCATCATCATGAGTTGTTCGATGAGCAAGCGAGATCCGAAAGGTTCGAGGTCTCTAGGCTCCTCTTCACCACGAAGATGCAAGAAGGTTCGTCTGTAGTACAGTTTGTGCTAAAGATGAACGGGTACATCGACCGGCTAGCCACCCTCGGGTTTGTGATGGATCATGAATTAAGTATTGACTTAATTCTACATTGTTTTCCCAAGAGTTTCTCACAATTTGTGATGAACTATCGGATGAACAAATTGGAATCCACTATTCCTGAGCTCCTCAATATGCTGAAGACTGTGGAGCCTTCTATGAAGCATGAGGAGAAGGCGGTTCTGTTAGTTGATTCCTCAAAGAAAGGTTCTAAGAGGAAGGTAAAATAATAGAAGAAAGGGAAGAACAAGAAGGCAAAGAAGGCAGAACCAGCACAAAAGGACACTTGCCATCATTGTGGCAAGGAAGGACACTGGCGAAGAAACTGCAAGATTTATCTTGAGTCCATGAAGAAGAAGAAGGCATCCGATGCCCCATCCTCTTCAGGTATCTTCGTTATTGATTGTCATTCTATTTCCTTAGACACTTGGGTATTGGATACTGGGTGTGGCTCACATATATGTAATGACATACAGGGGCTAAGGAATAGAAGAAGACTTGTCAGAGGGGAGTCAAATTTGCGAGTTGGCAATGGAGCAAAGGATGATGCGGTTGCCATCGGAACTTATTTGCTGAAGCTCCCTAGTGGACTAGTCTTGGAACTGGACAATTGCTATTATGTTCCTTCTCTAATAAAGAACATTGTTTCTATTTCCTGTTTAAATAGAAATGGTTTCCATTTGACGTTTAGTAACAATTGTTGTTATATAACTTTGAATGGCGTACTTTATGGAACTGGAACTTTGAGTAATGGCATTTATACGTTGGACGTATCCAGTGACATTTTCAATATCGAAGCGAGCAACACGCGTGCTCGAAAGGGTAATCAATTAGACTCCTATATGTGGCATTGTCGTCTTGGCCATGTAAGCAAGAAATGCATGTCCGAATTACACAGATGTGGAATTCTGGAATCGTTTGAATTGGATTCATACGGTACATGTGAATCATGCTTAAAAGGCAAGATGACTAAGTTACCTTTTACTGGAAAAGGTGAACGAGTGGGAGAGTTACTAGGTCTAATACATACTGATGTATGTGGACCTATATCAACTCAAGCTTTAGGAGGCTGTAGCTACTTCATTACCTTCACCAATGATCACTCACGGTTTGGGTATGTGTTCTTGATGAAACACAAGTCTGAAGCCTTTGAAAGGTTCAAAGAATTTAGAAATGAAGTAGAGAAAAACATGACAAGAGTATTAAAATACTTCGATCGGATCGAGGTGGTGAATACTTAAGTCAAGAGTTTCTTTATTATCTAAGAGACAATGGCATATTGTCTCAATGGACTCCGCCATATACACCCACGACATAATGGAGTATGTCATAGAAGGGCGTAGCAGGACCTTGTTGGGGACCTGAATGGATCGGTCAATGATGAATCATCTTTGAACTCTTAAGTCCTTTTGGGGCTATGCACTTGAACCAGGTTGTTTACTTGTTAAACAAAATGCCTACCAAAGGTAATCTCGCTTACTCCATGAGATATGGGAATAGTAAAAACCTCATGTATCTTACTTGAAGATATAGGTCTATCACATGTAATGTGCAAGCGGACTGTGTATCACGAGACAAATTGGATGACTTAAGTCAGATAAATGTCTATTTATTGGATACCCTAAAGGAAACAAGGGTTACCAATTCTATCATCATCACTATGGAACAAAAGAGGCGCGTATTTTGTTTAAAGGCATCTATGTTTCTAGAAAAGAGTTTCTCTTGCAAGAAAAGCGGTGGCAGTTAAATTGTGTCATCGAGAGGAAGCTTGAAGGGAGGCTCTGAGAGACTCAAATAGACATTGATGATGAGATGCTCAGTGAAGCACAACAGGCCCATTTGAGTAACTCATAGTGATGAGCAATCAATTTGGACCTATTGTCAACACCACATCTTCATCTTGTAGATGCGGTAGAAAACAGTAGAACCGAGAGATATATCTGAGATCGTATGATAAGTGGATCGAACGGCGATCGACAGCCGTGTTACTCATTGATGAGGAGCACCCACAGTTATGAAGAAGTCTTTGACAAAGTTGAGAAAGGGATAAGTGGCTTGGTGCCATGGAAGTCGAAAGGAAATGGATTCCATGTATGAAAACCCAAGTTTGGAACTTGGTTGAACTTGGTTGACCTGACCCTATAAAGCCATATAAGCCGGCACATAAGGGTGCAAGTGGGGTTTCAAGAAGAAAACCAAGGATGGATGTGTGATTACCTATAAGGCTAGATTAGTGGCCGTGGCGAATGAGGATCATCGTCAAAAAACAAGGTGTTAGGTGTTGATTATGGCGGCTATTACCTGTTAAGCTTTTTGTAGCCCTCTCTTAAATCATTCATAGGATCCATCTGAGAGTGGCTCATTATGATTATGAATGGCGGATGGATGTGAAAATAAGCTTTCCTTAATGGAACACTGCTCGGGAACGTGTATATGATACAACCCAATCCACGTGGGTTGATCAAAACCCAGGTTGATAAAACAGGAGTTACGAGTGCGGCCAGTCGTATTATGGATTGAAGCAAGCATCCGAGGCTGGAATATCCATTTTGATAGGACAATTGATCAAATCAAAAAGTTTGGATTTCTCACAAAATCGAGAACCGTGAACGCCCAGTGTGTACATGAAGGTTAGTGGGAGTGCGATCGTGTTCCTAATTGTTCCCTATATGTTTGACCGATGTCATATTACTTATAGGAAGCGAGCGTATTTTCGATCTTTGATCGCGTGAAAGGTTTGGTTATCAAGACATTCTCCATAGAAGAAACGGGGAAGAAGCAACCTACATCCTCGGGATTAAGATCTATAGAGATCGATCGAGCGATTGTTTATGGTCTTTTCCCGCAGTCTACATATATAGAGCGTGCTAAAAGGAGTTTTAGCATGGGAATCGAGAAAGGTCTTCTAGTACCCATCGGCACCATTAGGCGAAACACCCTTTCCGAAGTCTGTAATAATCTCGCACGGAAGGCGAGGAGGATTTGCATGAGTAAAGATTCCTATGCATCAAGTAGGATCTATCATGTATGCTATGTTATGTCATATGTCACGAGGCCCGAATGCTAGCCATTATGCGTATTCTCTAAGTTATCATGAAGATACGGTCCGATCGATCCGGGGAATGGATCATTGGGCGGCTGGTATTAAGATGATCCTTAAGTACTTAAGAAGAGCTACGGATGTGTTCCTAATATATGAGAAGGGGTACATGGTGATACTGTATATGGGTATCACGGATACAGGCTCGGACAAATTCTGACGAGATGATTCCATGTCTCGATGGCTGGGTATTCACCTTGAATGGAATGGGCAGCAATAAAGTTGGAAAGGTTCCCAGCAAGGCGGATTCTACCAGCGAGAATACATGAAGCCGAGGGATTGAAAAGTGGTACGCCCTTGGGCGAGAATATGCATTACCAGATGCTTTAGGCGACAAAGGGTGGTTTGGATCTGAGTCTCACTGCGACTTCTTTGGAGAACTGACGCAACTTGTTCTTGTCTCATCAATGATTCAAACGTGTGCCTATTGTGCTATCATCTTATCAGAGAGATCATCAGTAGGAACGAAATACAAATCGAGAAAATTCCCACTGAAAGGAACTTAGCGGATCCTTTGACTAGGGCATTACCTCAAAGTAAGTTTGAGGGTCATGTTAGAGCTTATGGTATTGATACCAAGTAGTAGCTTGGTATTGTGACCAAGTGGGTTTTAGTAATATGTAAGAGATGTCCTAGGGCCTTCGCCTTATGTATGAACCATTTATATGATAAATGAAGATTCAACTTATTAATTATACATGTTTTAATGTATTTGATTGGATCTTAAACTCATTTCTTTGAATGTCACGATCACGATTCACGGATTCCGCGGCCTTGGATCAAGCTGGTGTGATTGGATCACAACTAGGTTGAGCGGTGTATCTCTACATGTATAGTTGTGATGTATCGAGATTATCTCATAGTGTATCAGCGATGAATTGATGGATTTGGACATACCCATGATATCGAGTTAATCGTAGAGTTATGGTAACCGCGTTTGGGTGACGGTAGTAAAACCCCATATGTGTATCATAGATATGCGGTGAAGTTCTTCTTTGTAACTAGAATTGTGATGTTCTTTGACTTGCGGTATTCAAGTCATCTCTTGATCATGGATGTCATAGTTATGCTATAGTTTATGGGTAACTGAGAGTTGAACCCAGGATGTAGACTTCATATGACTCTGCATATATAGATGAAAGGTAATTGAAGTTATTAGCCTATAGGTCTTGATGTTCCTTTGCGAGGAGATGGTATTTTAATACATGGCCTTGATCTCAAGTTATGCTTTGACTAAAGTCTTTGGCAAAGCATTACATATTTTGAGATAAGATGTGATGTTAGGAGTATAAGTCTAGTCGATCGAAGGTGGAATGGCCTATAAAAGGATTCACCACTCCTTGCGAGGAGACTTGTATGCGTCATGGACATCTCAAATGGGACAATTACTAGTGAGTTTTGGACTGATTACATGTTTTGGTAGGGACCATCTTCACGGATACAAGTGATTCTAAGATAAATTGAAGAATCCGTGGGCCGCGAATCATTGATACTTGTGCAAAGGGATTTCAATAGCCAATAACCGTTGATGGATTCTACACTTTGAGGAGATGTACTACTATGTGCGGCTTCTGCGATCGGCCAATGGTTAATTTGGCGACCACATGTTAAGTAAGTATGAGAGATGTCCTAAGGCAATCGCCTTATGTATGAACCATTTATATGATAAATGAAGATTCACTATTTAAGTATACATGTTTCATGTATTTGATTGGATCTTAAACTCATTTATTGAATGTCCACGATACGATTAACAACATGAGAGAATTTGTGATTGGATCACAACTAGTGAGTATCTCTACATGTGCAATTGTTATGTATCGGAATTATCCCTAGTCGATGAATTGATGGATTTGGATACCATCAATTCCGTCGAGACTAGCACGAGGTATACTCCTTGGTGTATCCAAGCAGCTGATTCTCACTGGCTGGAGACATTGTGATGTCCGGAGTTAATTGTGGATGCTAGTTATGGTAACTAGTTCATTGGAGTGACCAGCCGTAAGACTTAATATGGTTCTCTGCATATATAGATATGTCAATGAAGTTCTTACTGTAGCTTAAGTGCGATGTTCCTTTGACTTGCGGTATTCTAGTCATCTTGATCATAGAGACTTATGCTTTGACATCTTAAGCAAGCATCTCTAAGGAGATGTGGACCCGGGATGATTGGGTATAAGTCGAAGTGATCGAAGGTGTTTGAATAGCCTATAAAAGATTCACCACTCCTTACGAGGAGATGTATACCCATGGCCTCTCGTCGGATTGTTACTAAAGTCTTTGGCCAAAGAATTACATGTTTAGAGTAAGGTACTCTTCGATACATGTGGAGTAATTAGAATCCGTAGGACGAGGAAATGATACTTAGGCTAGGTTTGACGTAGTCAGTCTAGTGGGGACTGACACTATAGACCATGTCCTGAACCAAGTGGGTATAAGATGAGTGAAGGGAATGGGGCACAAATCATTCGAGCTGCTGAAGGGGTTCAGAAATAGTTCTGGATCAACCGTTGATCTTTTCGGTTAATTGGGGATCATGATGTACTACTAGGTGCCACTCATGATCGTTCTATAATTAATGGTTAATTATAGACGGGCAACATAAACCGAGAACCTATTTGGTCACACGCTCAACGACCGTAATCCGAAGGATTTAAACGAGCTTGAGAATGGGATTCTCAGACCGAGAGAAACTAGGTTTGCTTGGACCAAACAAGAAGTGAGCATGAAATCGTTTCAGTCGCAATGGAAGCGTGGATGGGCCGTGTCTTATGAAGACATAATGGATGAACCAAAATGGTTTGGTTCTAATCCAATGGAGGAGAATAAACCAAAGGGTTTGGTTTATTTTAAACGAATGAACCAAAGTTGGTTCGGTTCGTTTTAACTTAAAAATAAACCATCATGGTTTGGTTTATTTTAACTTATCTTAATGGAGCGGGTTAATGGGCCTTATGGTTATGATCCAATAACCATTAAGAGAATTAGTTCTCTATAAAAGAGGGCTTAAACCCTAATCCAAAACCCTAACCTAGTTGCCGCCCACCTCCTCTCCTTGGTGATTTCGGCGCCAACATCTCCTCTTGCCGCCGCCCACCTTGAAGCTCCAACCGGCGACCAGCTGCTGCCATCTTCTCCAATTGCCGGCGTCGAGCTGCTGCCGGAGGAGCTCCGGTGATCTTCCTTGGCTCCGACGACAAGGTGAGCAAGTCGCTTTCCTTATTTGGCCGGCGCAAGGTCTCCACCAAAGCTGTCCAGTTTTCTGGACAGCTTGTTTCCCTCTCGTCGGAGCGTCGTTTGGACGACGTTTAGTGCTCCGACAGCGGTAGCCTTGCCGGGGATTTGATCACGAGGCTAGTAACCCGTACGAAGACGAGGCTCGTGACTTAGCGAAGTCATCCCGAAGATACTCGGCGTGGATATGGATAGAGACGATTCTAGCGAGGATCGTTTTGGTTGTTGCCGTTCCCGCTACACGTGATACGAAAGGTATACGTAGTTAAATTTCCTTTTATTGAAAATTTAAATTTAAGGTTATGTCTACACATGTTGTACTATGTATTCGTGTGATGTGTGTTTTGTAATAAATGTAGATTTATTATTTTTATTTCTTCCGCTGTTCACATGTTTGCGAAACATGTTCGAACACACACTCGCCGCGGTGCCGGAAACCCAACATGTGGCATTGTCGTCTTGGCCATGCAAGTAAGAAACGCATGTCCGAATTACACCGATGTGGAATTCTGGAATTGTTTGAATTGGATTCATACGATACATGTGAATCATGCTTAAAAGGCAAGATGACTAAGTTACCTTTTACAGGAAAAGGTGAACGAGTGGGAGAGTTGCTAGGTCTAATACATATTGATGTATGTGGACCTATGTCAACTCAAGCTTTAGGAGGCTATAACTACTTCATTACCTTCACCGATGATCACTCACGGTTTTGGTATGTGTTCTTGATAAAATACAAGTCTGAAGCCTTTGAAAGGTTCAAAGAATTCAGAAATGAAGTAGAGAAACAATATGACAAGAGTATTAAAATACTTTGATCGGATCGAGGTGGTGAATACTTAAGTCAAGAGTTTCTAGATTATCTAAGAGGCAATGGTATATTGTCCCAATAGACTCCGCCATATACTGTTAGTTAAAGCCCTAGAATCAATCATGTGATGGTTGAATAGGGAACATTTTGTATCATATTCTATAAAGGCAAAGGATTGGTTATTATATTTACATCTTGCTTGTGCCAGCTAATTTAAATATAATAATGCCCTAGAAAAGTAGGTTCTTATCTACAGCACATCAATTGGCAGAATTGATTATGAGAGGCTGTAGAGAACACTTTCCTAAATGTTCCTAGTCGAGTATTAATATGCAAGGGCAATATTAATACATAAAGACTAGCATGTAGGTCAATTGATGACTTGATCTCACAAGTCATGGATATATGATATCAAGTTGACACATGGGTATATATTGGAGAATATATACTGAACTGACTCGCCATGAGAAAGTTTCATGGATCGTTATATGAGTGTCATAAACTTTCTCATGTGACTATTGGTATGAATAGTTCTCAGACCTGAAGTCACTACGGTTCCCTACATAAGGAGTTATGTACTTTGGTATCGTCAAACGTCACCCGTAACAGGGTGGACCATAAAGGCGATTACTGGGTATGTAACAAATTATGCGGAGGGATGTGAGTGATGTAGATGGGATCTATCCCTTCCATATGACGAGAGTGATATCGGTGGGCCCCTTGAGTGAGTAGAACTACTAAAACGCATGGCCATGCTCGAATGAGTCAATATGAGATATTGAGCTCATTTGTTTGAGTTAGTTTACTCAGGGATCAAGAAACACATAGATTGATCGAGGATGACACGGTCTATGCCTCATTGATCAATCTGATATCAAGGATAGAAGGACACGGTCATATATTATAGTAGTCACGGAAAGGTTAGTCGGATCTTGACTTATCTCGTAACTTGGGTAGCAATGATGTATTGCTAGATGCCGCTCATTGCTTGTGTATCTAAAAGAGTTTAGATCCACTGCCAACGTTATGAGAGCCTATAGGGTCACACACAAAGAGCATGATAATTAGAGGAATTAGAGTATTCTAGTTTGACTAGAATAATTTGGGAATAAGCTTAAGTACAAAATGGTTTTTGGACTTTAAGCTTAATGAGAATTTTAGCTAATTGATTTAATGATATTAATTCAATATGTTACCTTATTGATTTAATAAGATTAATTCAATATGATAACATAAGCTTAATTGAATTAATAAGATTAATTCAACATGCATGAAAGCCACATAAGAATGCCACATAAGCATGCCACCTAAGCATCCACCTAAGCATCCACCTAAGCTAGATGAGGTGGAAGAAGACAAATTGGTTTTTGTCTCCTTAAGTGGCCGGCCAAACAAGGATATGTCTCAATGCAATGGATTGCATTGAATGTGTGGAGGTGAAAGGGTTTTTCCAACCCTATAAAAGACACCCTAAGTGGCCGACCAAAGAGAGGATTTTTGGCTTTTGTTGTTGGTGGAAGCTTTGGTTGTGTTAGTGGTGAGAAAGCTTGGTGGAAGCTTTGGTTGTGTGGGTTTGTGAGTGTAGGCTAGCAAGAAGAGGAGTCTTCTTCTTCCTTTCTCCTTTTCCCTCTCTTCCTCTCCTTTAGGGACTTCTCTAGCAAGAAGTAAAGGAGAGCTCTTCTAGTTTTCCTTTTGTGAGACAAGAGCGTGCTCGTGTGGATACGTATAGAGGCACGGACATTTGAACGTGCTAAAGATCCAACAAACCGAAAGGAAAAGCGGGATTAACAAGGGCACGCAACAAAGGTAATCCTCTCCTATAAGATAGGTTTGGTTTAGAGAAATTTATTTTATACGAGTTTGCTTTCGCATGGATCACTTGGAAGGGATCCTATTTTCCGTTGCGCATATGCCATTTGGCATAAAGAATTCCCAACAGTGGTATCAGAGCCACTTGCGAAAGATCGTATAAAAATAGGTTTTCTTTATTTTATATGTGATATAGAAGTAGGATAAATTTTATTATGAGTTGATAATTGCATTAGCAAATTTTCAAACATAATAAAATATCCAATGTCTTTTAAAGTTAAAATGACATGGTGCATGGTTATGGCCTAGTCCCAAAAGTTTGTGATTGTGTGTTGTAATTCTTAATACTACCTGCGTGGTCGTGCCTTTCTCCTAATATTCTTGTTGTAAAATTAGTTTTAGACTGAATGTAACTCGAGTATTTCTCCTTTGTAATGTACAAAACAAGGATGGAGGGTCCATTGGAAGATGAGGTTACAAGGAGGAAGTCAACACACAAGACAACCAAAAGGAAGCACTTAGGAGAAGATGCTATCCCTAGGTTGACCAATCAATCTTTTCATTGGCTTGAGAAGATTGTAGAATAAGGGCCATAACCATGACACGTTAGTTTAATATGTATGTGATGCATGTTAGTTTAGCTTGTATGTGATGCATGATTAGTTTAGCTTATATGTGATGTATGCTAATATGTATATGATACATGTTTATTTCTTAATAAGTCTAAACGATATGCCTACCAAAGTTGGTACTCACTACTTCCTCGATCATTTGTTATTGGGTTTGCCAAAGCAAAGCAATGCATTTTATCTTGGAGAGTGCGAGTGGACAATCGTGATGTCCCGCTATCACCTGGTTAAGACTTAATTAAGTGTTTTCTTAATTGGTTAAGAAAGTAGAGGCATATATTAGCTTTGAACATAAGTGTTAACATTAGTTTTGTGTGATTTCCTAACATCGCTTTGTCTTAGAAGTGGTCGCTGTTCGATATCCAAGAAGGCCTGTGCCTCGCCACACGACTGAAGTGGTTTAGGAATAAACACTAAACTAATCTAAAACTTAACCAAAGCTATTAAAGAGTTACATCAGATGTAATTGGCAAAAGATTGCCTACCTAATTATACTACGTCTTGGGCGATTAGCCAAAGCTAACTCAAGACGAATTATGATGTGGATCTTTATCCCATATAAATTTATAGCTAAATAGTAGCTATGAGAATTTAGTGGGAGCCTCATTTAATTAAAGGCCTAATTAAATGATTTAGGTATGATACTTAACTTTGTATTTTAATGTTGTAGATCACCATGACATCTAACACGACACACCCCCTCAACTTGCGATCTGTCCTTGAGAAGGACAAGCTTAATGGAGCGAACTTTCTTGACTGGTATAGGAACTTGAGGATTATCCTCAAGCAAGAACGCAAACTATATGTCCTAGAACATCACCTGAAATACCCGCCTACGGCCACTCGTGCTGAAAAGGATGCTTATAAGAAGCATCAAGATGACGCATTAGATGTGTCATGCCTTATGCTTGCCACCATGAACTCTGAGCTTCAGAAGCAACATGAGAACATGGATGCCTATGATATTGTTGAGCATTTGAAACAACTATATCAAGGACAAGCTAGGCACGAGCGTTTTGAAGTGTCTAAGGCTCTTTTTGCATGCAAGATGCAAGAAGGAACACCTGTAGGAACTCACGTACTCAAAATGATTGGGTACGCTTGAGAACCTTGAAAGACTAGGTTTTCCATCGAGCCAAGAATTGGCAACCGATGTTATCCTCGCAATCGCTGTTTCCGGAAGCATACAATCAATTCACATGAATTATAACATGAATGAAATTGATAAACCTTTGCTCGAGATTCTCGATGTTGAGAATCACGAACCAAATCTCAAGAAGAAAGTTAGTAATGTACTAATGGTCAAGAAGGACAAAGGTAAGAAAGGCAAGGGTAAGACCAAGCCAAAGGCAAGGCCAATTCATCCACTTCAAAGGGTAAAGGTAAAGTACCTAAGGAAGGGACTGCTTCCATTGCGTGAAGATCGACACCGGAAGCGAACCGCAAAGTCTACCTTGAGGAAGTAAAGAACAAGAGAAGTGGGACTTCGCCGTGTATACATGTTATAGAGGTTAATCTATCTATTTCTTCTACATGGGTATTAGATACGGATGTGCATCTCACATTTGTACTAATGTGCGTGGACCGAGAAATAGTAGAATAATGGCAAAGGGTGAAGTGGACCTACGAGTAGGCAATGGCGCAAAGTTCTTCGTAGTTGTAGGAACATATTCTTTGTCTTTGCCCACCGGGCTTATCTTAGAACTAGAGGAGTGCTTTTATGTACTGCATTGACAAAAGAACATAATCTCAGATCTTGTTTAGACAAGAAAAACTTTTCTTTATAATAAAGGACAAATGTTGTTCCATTTATTTAAATGAAATGTTCTATTGTAATGCACCACTTATGAATGGTCTCTATGTTCTAGATTTAGAAAACCCAATTTATAACGTAATATAAACGGTTCAAATCGAATGATTTGAACCATATATATCTCGCACCGCCGCCTAGGTCACATAAATGAAAAACGCATATCCCAACTCCATAAAGATGGATTATTGACTCATTTGATTTTGAATCATATGAGGTATGCGAAGTCTTGTCTTTTAGGAAAGATGACTAAAACTCCATTTAGTGGACATGGCGAGAGAGCGACGGACTTGTTAGGACTCATACATACCGATGTATGTGGCCCTTTCAATGTCGGCGAGGAGGCTATAAGTACTTTATTACTTTCACCGATGATATGAGTAGATTTGGCTACTTATATTTGATGAGACATAAGTCGTAATCCTTTGAAAAGTTCAAAGAATTCAAGAATGAAGTACAAAACCAACTTGGTAAGTGTATTAAGCGATCGATCGAGGTGGTGAATACCTTAGTCAAGAGTTTCGTGATCACCGGCCGAGTGTGGGATAATATCCCAACTCACTCCACCGAACACCACAATGGAATGGTGTATCCGAGGAGAAATCGTACTCTATTAGATATGGTACGATCAATGATGAGCCGATCGATCTACCTACTTCCTTTTGGGGTTTAGCTCTAGAGACACCGCTTACACTTAATCGCGTTCCATCAAAAGCCGTAGAAAAGACACCATATACGATATATGGACCGAAGAGTCCCAAAATGTCATTTATAAATATTTGGGGTAGTAAATCTTACGTTAGACGTCAAGTCTCAGATAAACTAGGACCCAAATCAGATAAATGTTATTTTGTAGGATATCCCAAGGAAACTAAGGGATATTACTTTTACAATCCCACACTTGGCAAGGTGTTTGTTGCCAGAAATGCTGTCTTTCTAGAAAGAGAATTTATTTCTAGAAATACTAGTGGGAGTAAAATTCATCTTGAAGAAGTTCAAGATGATGATAACACTAAGGCTTCGATGGAAAATGAACAGGCACCACAAAGTGTTGTGGATGAGGAATTTGTTGCCCAAAGAGTTGTGGAGCAAACACCTGTTCAAGTAGACCAACCTCTTCGTAGATCTCTAGGATCCAGGATCCGTCCAACCCGAGAGATATTCTTTTCTCGATCGACAACGGTGAAGTATTGCTTGTCGATCTTGACGAGCCTACATCCTATCAAGAAGCTATGATGAGCCCAGAATCCGAGAAATGGCTAGAGGCCATGAGATCCGAAATGGAATCCATGTACACTAACCAAGTATGGACTTTGGTTGATCCACCTGAAGGGGTAAAACCCATTGGGTGTAAGTGGGTCTTTAAAGTAAAGACTGACATGGATGGTAATAAGCATACCTATAAAGGTAGATTGGTGGCTAAAGGATTCAAACAAATTCATGGTATTGACTATGAAGAAACCTTTTCACCAGTTGCGATGCTTAAATCCATTCGGATCATACTTGCTATTGCAACCTACCATGATTATGAGATCTGGCAGATGGATGTCAAAACCGCTTTTCTGAATGGAAAGCTACTCGAGGATGTGTACATGACACAACCTGAGGGTTTTGAAGATCCAAAGCATCCTGGAAAGGTATGCAAACTACAAAGGTCCATTTATGGACTAAAGCAAGACTTCAAGCCGGAATCTTCGATTCGATGATGCAATCAAAGAGTTTGGTTTCATCAAGAATGAAGATGAGCCTTGTGTCTACAAGAGAAATAGTGAAAGCACAGCTTGTATTTCTTGTCTTGTATGTAGATGACATACTTCTCATCGAAATGATATTCCCTCACCCACTGTGAAGATGTGGTTAGGGAATTGTTTCTCGATGAAGGACTTAGGTTTATATTCTAGGCATCAAGATCTATAGAGATAGATCTAGAAGATTACTTGGCCTAAGTCGAGTACATACATTGATAAAGTGTTAGATCGCTTTGCTATGCAAAATTCTAAGAAAGGGTTTCGCCTTTATCACATGGTGTGAGTCTTTCAAGACTCAATGTCCCTCTTCTAAGGAGGAGAGAGATCGCATGGATAAGATCCCTTATGCATCGCTATAGGGTCTATCATGCACGCCATGCTTTGTACTGCTCCGACGCCTCGTATGCTTTGAGCATGACGAGTAGATACTGATCCAGTGAAAGTCATCGATGATAGCATCAAAAATATTCTTAAGTACTTACGAAGAACGAAAGAATATTTCGATATTCGAGGCAATGAGGAGCTAATCGTAGAAGGGTTACGTTGATGCAAGCTTCCAAATGCATAAGGATGACTATAGATCGCAATCGGGTACGTGTTTTGCCTCGAATGGTGGAGTGTGAGCGAAGAGTTCAAGCAGAGACACGCTTGCCGATTCTACAATGAAGGTTTGAGTATATTGCGATCCGATGCAAAGAAAGGAGGTCGTTGGATCCGCAAGTTCATCAGTGAACTTGGGGTAGTTCCTAGCATTGCAGATCCAATAGACCTCTATTGTGACAACAATGGGGCTATTGCACAGGCTAAGGAACCTCGATCACATCAATGACCAAACACACATCCGGGCGCCCATCTCATTCGAGAGATCATCGATAGAGGAGATGTGAGGATATGCAGAGTACCGACAGAAGCTAACATCGCAGATCCATTGACCAAGGCTTTGGCACAGAGGAAGCATGATGGTCACACTAGGTCACTAGGTATTAGATATCATAGTGATTGGTACTAGTGCTAGTGGGAGATTGTTAGTTAAAGCCCTAGAACCAATCATGTGATGGTTGAATAGGGAATATTTTGTATCATATTCTATAAAGGCAAAGGATTGGTTATTATATTTACATCTTGCTTGTGCCAGCTAATTTAAATATAATAATACCCCTAGAAAAGTAGGTTCTTATCTACAGCACATCAATTGGCAGAATTGATTATGAGAGGCTGTAGAGAACACTTTCCTAAATGTTCCTAGTCGAGTATTAATATGCAAGGGCAATATTAATACATAAAGACTAGCATGTAGGTCAATTGATGACTTGATCTCACAAGTCATGGATATATGATATCAAGTTGACACATGGGTATATATTGGAGAATATATACTGAACTGACTCGCCATGAGAAAGTTTCATGGATCGTTATATGAGTGTCATAAACTTTCTCATGTGACTATTGGTATGAATAGTCCTCAGACCTGAAGTCACTACGGTTCCCTACATAAGGAGTTATGTACTTTGGTATCGTCAAACGTCACCCGTAATGGGTGACCATAAAGGCGACATCGGGTATGTATAACAAATTATGCGGAGGGATGTGAGTGATGTAGATGGGATCTATCCCTTCCATATGACGGGAGTGATATCGGTGGGCCCCTTGATTGAGTAGAACTACTAAAACGCATGACCATGCTCGAATGAGTCAATATGAGATATTGAGCTCATTTGTTTGAGTTAGTTTACTCAGGGATCAAGAAACACATAGATTGATCGAGGATGACACGGTCTATGCCTCATTGATCAATCTGATATCAAGGATAGAAGGACACGGTCATATATTATAGTAGTCACGGAAAGGTTAGTCGGATCTTGACTTATATCGTAACTTGGGTAGCAATGATGTATTGCTAGATGCCGCTCATTGCTTGTGTATCTAAAAGTGTTTAGATCCACTGCCAACGTTATGAGAGCCTATAGGGTCACACACAAAGAGCATGATAATTAGAGGAATTAAAGTATTCTAGTTTGACTAGAATAATATGGGAATAAGCTTAAGTACAAAATGGTTTTTGGACTTTAAGCTTAATGAGAATTTTAGCTAATTGATTTAATGAGATTAATTCAATATGTTACCTTATTGATTTAATAAGATTAATTCAATATGATAACATAAGCTTAATTGAATTAATAAGATTAATTCAACATGCATGAAAGCCACATAAGAATGCCACATAAGCATGCCACCTAAGCATCCACCTAAGCATCCACCTAAGCTAGATGAGGTGGAAGAAGACAAATTGGTTTTTGTCTCCTTAAGTGGCCGGCCAAACAATGATTTGTCTCATTGCAAGGGTTTGCATTGAATGTGTGGAGGTGAAAGGGTTTTTCCAACCCTATATTGTGTTGGTGGTAGCTTTGGTTGTTTTAGTGGTGAGAGAGCTTGGTGGAAGCTTTGGTTGTGTGGGTTTGTGAGTGTAGGCTAGCAAGAAGAGGAGTCTTCTTCTTCCTTTCTCCTTTTCACTCTCTTCCTCTCCTTTAGGGACTTCTCTAGCAAGAAGTAAAGGAGAGCTCTTCTAGTTTTCCTTTTGTGAGACAAGAGCGTGCTCGTGTGGATACGTATAGAGGCACGGACACTTGAACGCATAAAGATCCAACAAACCAAAAGGAAAAGCTGGATTAACAAGGGCACGAACAAAGGTAATCCTCTCCTATAAGATAGGTTTGGCTTTAGAGAAATTTATTTATACGAAGTTTCTTTCGCATGGATCACTTGGAAGGATCCTATTTTCCGTTCTTGCATATGCCATTTGGCATAAAGAATTCCCCTACACCTAATGGTGTTATCTTGGAACTTAGGTGGTCATGATGCATGACAAAAATTTTGTTTAAGTCCTTGTTTTGCGATTAGCTTTCTTGTTATAATAAAGGAATCAAAGCTTGAAGATATTATTTATGGAGAATGTATCTATTGAAGATTTTATGTGTCTTATGTTCCTGATTTAGAGAAAATTTATAACGATAAATCAAATTGAAGATGAATTTTATATCCCTTTTTCAAAACTTAATTCCTTTCTAAATGAAAAGATTTTCTCTTGCAGGAAGATGGTAGTGCATTGATATTGATGAGATCAATGAGGAGCATAACTCTTTACAGGATGACCATAACTCCATCTTTAGTGACCTTTTTGATGTTAGAAGCGACATTTATTGGGAGCCATACATGCTTTTGTCCTTTCATAATGGTAAGCAAGATAAATCCTTTATTACTCATTGATGATTTTCTCTTATTTTGATGAGAAAGTCGAAGTGAAAAGTTAAAGATTAGAATGGATTCAAAACCATAAAGTGGTTGTTAGCTCTTACGATGGATGGTGTGATTACCTTGTGAGTTTCTGATCACGGTGGATGATAAGGATATTAAATACAAGGTGGATTATGAAGAAATCCTCTATTAGAATGTGCGATCCATTGATGTAGCGAGGCATCTAGGCTTCCTTATGGATTTAGTCTTGATCTTGGATGAATCAAAGCTGGCTATAGCAAAAACACCATCTCTGATAATAATTTCACTAGTCAAAATTCTATAAAGATTTGGGGTGTAGTTAGGAGTCAAGCATGAGATAACGGCCCATCACATAAGTCTCTATTTGCTAGAGATTCCAAGCTAGGATAGATTTTACAATACACTCTGGAATTTTGTTGCGAAATACTTAGTCTTGGATGAGAAGAATCTTCATATTTATAGATTTAGAGTCTTCGACAAGTCTTTCTATGTCAAGCCGATGGTGACGACACACATGTGATGTTGTGATAAATGATGTTATTATGAACACTTGAAGATGCCAATCATTCATTGATCAATGGATCACATGAGCGATGGAGATATAGCAAGGTGATGTGACTATATCTTGGAGGCCATGAAGATGATGAGCAGAGATGGTAGAGCCGATGATGATCAGAAATGGCTCTCATGACACTAACAAGTCAGGACTTTGGTTCACCTTAAGTCTAAGGGGTAAAGTAGCGAATTACATGTGATCAATTGCCTATAACATAGATTCCATCAACGATTCCATAAGAATGGTTTGATGCTAAGATCCGTTAATTACTTATATAAATATATTATCATGATGACCATCTAAATTCCATAGGCATTAGTTGACAATTGTATCATCCTAACATCTCACTCATGCTAAGTTTTCAATCATGGTAGCCTATAGTGAGTGTGAGATGTATCCTAAAGGTATTTGTATATACTTAACCATTTTTTTTCATGCAATTCTATCAAGGTTAAGTATTATTCTATCATTCCACATGATCATAAAGATGTATATGAATTAATTTTACATTATGATCATGAAACACATGTATTCATCAAATTGTTATCATGCATTAGGTATTATATGATGATAATAAAGCAAATATCACCTAAAGCATGATTTATCTATTTTTAGGTGCATTATCATCACCTAACACTATTTCAAAAATATTGTCCCGTAATCCTAAGTCAACCAAAAATATGATATAGATAAAGTCCATATGGTTGACTATCCTAGGGTTTTCCTAACCCTTTAGGATGGATTTTGGAACCCAAAATAAGTTCTTTCCTATGGGGTTCACTAAATACTCCTTAGGGCTCCATTTTCTAGCAATTACTTTCTTTTTATCTTTACCCCTAGCTATTAGACATTTATAGGCCTTTTCATTTTTTTTTTCCTTATAACCTAGGACTTTCTTGTTGAAGCTTTCCCTTTGGCTCCCAATTATCATGTTAAGGGTATTGGAGCCTATTGTAAATTTTTCTAGGGCCTTGTCAAATAATCTACCTTTTCCCTTAAAGCCCTATTTTCATCCATACATGCATCACTAACATTAAATGGCATATATTCATGTGAGCATGCATCATTTAAGCTAGAAGAATTATTATCATTTAAGCATGCTTTTTCTAGCTTAATTTCTAAATCCTTAATTTGCTCAAGCATGCATTTATTCTTTTTCTTTTCTCTAAATAAATCCTCAGTGAGGCTGGAAATCATGGACATTATTTGCTTAGGGGGTAGATTCGTTACCTCACTTACCAAATCCTCTTCCGATGATGAGGATGTAGAGGAGGCTCCCCCTTCACTTGAGCTCTCTTCACTTGAGCTTGATCCTTCATTTTCGGAGGAGGAGCAATCCAAGTCGTCAAAGGCCATTAGGGCAAGGTTGGAGTAGACATGTTCCTCTTCGGATGATGATGAGAAAGAAGGATCATCCCATGTCTTTGCTTTGAATGCCTTGGCCTTCCCTTTTTCTTTGGCCTTCTTTTCTTCTTCCTTTTTCTTCTTGCTCCCCTTCTTCTTCTTTTCTTCCTTCTTTCTCTTCTCCTCCTTGCTTTTGTTCAAGAGGGGACAATTGTCCCTTATGTGTCCCTCTCCTTGGTAATTGTAGAAAATAATCTTCCCCCTTGGTCTTCTACTCCTATCATTAGATTTATTAAATTGAAAACCTTTTAAAGCATGCCTTACCCTCCTTACCATATAGGCTTCTTCCGTGCTATCCATGGAGGAAGAGGAGGATGCTTCATCGGAGGAGGAGGGGATCTCCATCTTCTTCTTCCCCTTATGTGCCATCAAGGCTACTCCTCTTGAAGGTTGAGACTTTGGCTCTTCTACTATTCCTTCGAGCCTTGTTTCGTGGAGCTCCATTATTGAGAAGAATTCTTCCAAGGTGCTAACTTCTAGGTTCTTGGAGATGTAAAATGAGTCCACCATAGAGCTCCATCTTGAGGACCGGGGAAAGGCATCTATGGCCTTCATTACCATATCCCGGTTGGAGAGATTTTCACCTACACTTGTCAAGCTAGTTAGAATTTCCTTAAATCTAGAGTGTAGGGATTTTACCTTCTCTCCCTTTTCGAGTTTGATGTTGGATAATTGGGAGCGAAGGACATCTCTCCTTGCTAGTTTCGCCTCGGATGTGCCTTCATGAATTTCTATTAGTTTCTCCCACATTTCCTTGGCGCTAGCACACTCCCCTATCCTATTTACTTCTTGTTGGGGGAGTACATTGTAGAGGTGGTGCTTGGACTTTGAATTCGTCAAGTACTCCTCTCTTTGTCTTTTACTCCATCTTGATTTCTCCAATAGCTCCCCTTCTTCATTCCTAGGCAATTCGAAATTGGTTTCGAAAAATACCTCCATTCTCTTTTTCCACCA
The DNA here is from genome assembly GCA_025175895.1 of Wurfbainia villosa. Classification (NCBI taxonomy): domain Eukaryota; kingdom Viridiplantae; phylum Streptophyta; class Magnoliopsida; order Zingiberales; family Zingiberaceae; genus Wurfbainia; species Wurfbainia villosa. Next base: position 61,882,776 of record CM045995.1, on the reverse strand, counting down.
AGAGAATTCGCCTTCGAATTTTGGTGGGTGAATATTTGAGTCGGCTATTCTTGAATGTGCTTGTTGTGGTGGTTAGTCCTCGACAAGCTTTCCTTGGCTCTGATACCACTTGTAAGGGATCGATCGGCCGGCTAGTGGGGGGTGAATAGCCCTCTTTCATTGGATAATGGAATTTGCTCATCTACAAACAAGATTAGCACAAGCGAAAAAACAAAACAAGACAAGCAAAAAGAAATGACAAGAATATAAACGCTAACACAATATGTAACTGTTAGTGCATATAAGATCCACATATCTCCACAATGGTATGATATTGTCCACTTTGGGCCCAAGCCCTCATGGTTTTATTTTTGGGCTTTACCCAAAAGGCCTCATACCAATGGAGATATCTTTTTTCTTATAAGCACATGATCTTTTCCATGTCTTACCAATGTGGGACTTTGATTGTATTCCCCATACTCCCAACAATCCCCCCCTCAAACGAAGGACCACATTGGGCCCCCCCTCAAGCCTATCCCTCCTCGAAGGATTTTCTCTGCTTGATGTCCGATCTTCAACCCACTAGGACTTCCTGCCAGTTGTTCGGTCCCCCCGACCCAACTAGACTTCCTTCCTGATGTCTGGTTCTCTTGATCCGGACGTGGGAGCTCAACTTCCTTCGTTCGAGGTTCATGGCTTGACATGGACCATGGCTCTGATACCAATTGTTAGTGCTTATAAGCTCCACATATCTCCACAATGGCATGATATTGTCCACTTTGGGTCTAAGCCCTCATGGTTTTATTTTTGGGCTTTACCCAAAAGGCCTCATACCAATGGAGATATCTTTTTTCTTATAAGCACATGATCTTTTCCATGTCTTACCAATGTGGGACTTTGATTGTATTCCTCATACTCCCAACAATCCCCCCTCAACAATTCACTAAAACCACTCCTCCTCGTTGGAGGTAGGAGCAACGATTACAAAAAGAAATCAAGGCAAAGGGACACTCCCCCTTTCCTTGTTACGATTAAAGCACAAAGACAATTTAAAGAAGTAGAACTTAAATAAATATACCGACAACTCTTATAAGTAGAAGATGTAGCTTTCGTTGTCGGCGGCACTTCGTCGTAGCAAATGTGAGTAGTAGTAGCGACGTTACGACGGCGTGTTGAGAGCTCTTGAATTCTTGTATGTGCTTTGCTTGGCGTGAACATGTCTATTTATGGATATTGATCTATGAATTTAGACATAGGTAGTGTCCAAGGTGAGGTTCTTATCCCAACTCAAGGATGAGGTGTTTCATCCAACCACCTTGTGCCACCTCCAACCTTCTTGTGCGCCAACTCAAGGATGAGGTGTTTCATCCAACCACCTTGTGCCACCTCCAACCTCCTTGGGCGCCAACTTGAGGATGAGGTGTTTCATCCAACCACCTTGTGCCACCTCCAACCTCCTTGGGCGCCAACTTGAGGATGAGGTGTTTCATCCAACCACCTTGTGCCACCTCCAACCTCCTTGGGCGCCAACTTGTTGGAGCCATTCAACTTGTGCCACATCATGGGAGCCAACCATCTTGTGCCAACTCACCTTATTTTGGGCGTCCACCACAAGGAAGCTTGGTGATGGTTTGGATGTCCACCTTGATGCCACATCACCCTTTGTACCAAAACACGAGTCAAGTCCAAATTCACCCCTTGAAATTGAGCTCTTCTCGAGGTCGAACTTGACTAGCAGTTGACTGTAGTCAAAGGGTTTTGGACTGCAGTACAAGTTAGCTTAAAATATAAAGTACGATGGTTCTAACCATCTGATCTCGACCTAGGCCTTCCATTGGAGGTATTGGGTCGGATCTACGCTTAACGACCTTGCTTCGCTTTCACCCGAGCTTACCTTGTAGCCTCGCTTCCGGTCTTCACCCGAGTACCTCGGCTTCCTCCGAAGTCCCTCTGGCGTTGCCCGACCACCTCGGTTCCCACCGGGTGTCGCAGACCTTCCGCTCAACTTTAGCATTTCTGCACACTTAATTGAGCTCGTAAGATAACAAATATACCCTTAACTATTGAGCCTTTTGCCATAATCAAAATACCGGTTCGACTTTGGTGCCCACTGCACCAACAATCTCCCCATTTTTGATTCATGGCAAACCGACACAAAAGTTAAGGAAAAATTAAGCATAACAGTAAGCTAGCATAATGATTAAGCATGAATGAGCTAGCATAAAGATTAAATATGAATGAGCTAGCATAATGATTAAGTATGAATTAGCTAGCATAATGATTAAATATGAATGAGCTAGCATAATGATTAAGTATGAATGAGCTAGCATAAAGATTAAGCATGAGTGAGCTAGCATAAAGATTAAGCATGAGTGAGAAATATTATTGTTTCAAGTTCTCCCCTTTGAGGTAACCTCCCCCTTGACCGAAGGTGAGTTCTTGAAAAATAATTTTTACTCCCCCTTAATAGTTGCTTAAGTAAACGGAATTACTTAATATAAAAGGTAATAATTTTGTTTACTTTCTTCCTTACTTTTGTGACTTTCTCCCCCTTTTGCCTTAACTCAAAAAGTTTGTAAATATATTTTAAGGTTTGTAAGTCCAAGCAAGTTCCCAATATAAATATATATATATTTTTTTTAAAATAATAATAAGCTAATTTCATAAAAAGAAGCAAAAGTAGAGTACATATATAGAAAAATTTAAATCCTACTCTATTACGCACATACCTAACTTTCGTCTTAATAAACTAAATTCGGCTTCTGGTAGTGGTTTGGTGAAGATGTCCGCTAGGTTTGATTTGGACTCAACATACTCTAGTTGTATAGTTCCATTAGTTACATGTTCCCTAATGAAGTGGTGTTTAACTTCTATATGTTTTGTCCTAGAATGACATATTGGATTTTTAGTTAAGTTAATTGAACTAATGTTATCTATGTAGGTTTTAATGTTGTTAAAGATTAAGCTAAAGTCTTGGAGAGTGTGCTTCATCCACAGGAGCTGAGAGACACACTCACCCATCGCAACGTATTCGGCTTCGGTGGTAGATAAGGCAACGCAATGCTGCTTCCTACTGCACCAACTTACTAGACTCGAGCCGAGGATTTGACAACAACCACTCGTGCTCTTTCTATCGAGTTTACTACCGGCATAGTCGGAGTCGGAGTAGCCGATTAGATTAAACTCGGTAGATCTAGGGTACCAAATACCTACGTTTAGCGTGCCCTTTAGATATCTAAGGATACGCTTGACTAGGGTTAGGTGAGACTCCTTGGCACAGGTTTGTAACCTTGCGCACATACTTACCGCGAATAAAATGTCGGGTCGGCTCGCGGTTAAGTATAGGAGACTTCCTATTGCGCTCCTATAGTATTTTAGGTCAACGGGTTTTCCTTCTACATCTTCGTTTATATTAACATTAGTTGCCATAGGTGTATTGATTATTTTAGCATCTTGCATTCCAAATCGATTTATTAAGTCCTTAGTATATTTTTGTTGATGTAAATATATTCCATCTTTAGTTTGTTTAATTTGTAAACCTAAGAAGAAACTTAACTCTCCCACTAAATTCATTTCAAATTCACTTTCCATAAGTGAGATGAATTCGTTTAGCAGGATCGAGTTGGTAGTTCCAAAAATTATATCATCTACATAGATTTGGGCTATAAAGATTTCTTTTCCTACGGTTTTAACGAATAAGGTGGGTATTTCGAAATAAACTTGATGATAAAGGTGAAGTAGTTAGAAATAAAGCTAGGTTAGTCGCAAAAGGGTTTAGTCAAGTCGAAGGTTTAGATTACGATGAGACCTACGCCCCCGTAGCCAGACTAGAGTCCATCCGAATGTTGTTAGCATATGCTGCACATCGAGGTTTTAAATTGTTTCAAATGGATGTCAAGTCAGCATTTTTGAATGGATACATTAAGGAAGAAGTTTACGTCAGTCAACCTCCCGGATTCGAAAATCTAGATAAACCTGACCATGTCCTTAGACTTAAGAAAGCCCTATATGGACTCAAACAAACCTGACCGTGTCCCTTTGCCTTGATTTCTTTTTGTAATCGTTGCTCCTACCTCCAACGAGGAGGAGTGGTTTTAGTGAATTGCCCTCCGTACGTGATCAAGGATCACTAGGGCCGTGGATTAGCAATCGAAAGATTGTGAACCACGTAAAAATATCTTGTCTACTTTATATTTCCGCTGTGCACTCTCTACTTGCTTTTTACTTATTGCAAAAGTTTTTTAACGACATCGTATCGCTATTCACCCCCCCCTCTAGCGACACTTTCGATCCAACAGTAACGTGGTTCACGGCTACGCCGCTAATCCACGGTCCGATTCGTCCATGGTGAATCACTCTGCAAGCATCCACTAGATCTCTCCTTTGCACAAAGCTAGGTGGAGGTAACCTCTTTTACACAAGGAACACTCTTCTACAATAGAATGAAGTTTAGCACTAGTAGAAGAGTGGAAAACCATTTAGGGCACTTTGGGAGTAGTTAGGAGTTTAAGCATTAACTCCCCAAGGCCCCACACCCTTCCTCTTTATAGAGGAAGAGGGTTTCTTCCCGTTGACACAGGAGCAGTCGACTGATGTCCCTATCAGTCGACTGGTCCGGTAGCCGTTGCCCAATAACGGCTGCTTTCAACGTTGGATTTCTTCCAACGGTATCGACATCAGTCCACTGATATTGCCATCAGTCGACTGATGCTCGATCAGTCGAATGCTCCATGAGCTCAACTCCATTTTGTGCTTGAAACACTTGCGACTAGTTGACTGATGTCTTCATCAGTCGACTAGTGGTCTCACAGTTGACTGCCAATCCATGGCAGTCGACTGTTGGCACTTGAACTGGACTCGAACACTAGTCGAGTCACCCGTCGACTTAGAGTAGTTGACTACCATAACATGGTAGTCAACTAATGTTGGGAAATCCCATCCGACACTTAGCCAAATTGCCAAGTTTCACCTAAGAGCTACTACCCCTTCCGGGGTTACATTCGCTCATTCTCATCCCTCGAAGTCCCTCACCTTTGAAGTTATCTTTGTCCAGCCACGTCCCTCAGATGCGCCAAGCGCACGACTCTGCAGCGCAATCCTTCGCGTCTCGCCCTGAAGTCTACTTCCTCCGGCTTCACTCCAAGCTCCTCGTTCGGCAGTCCCTCGGATGCTCCTAGCGCATAACTTCTGCAAAGCCATCCTTCACCGACTCAAGGACCGAGTCATGAGAGGTGAAACTCGCCAAGGCTCCATGTTCGAATTACTAAGCCCTATAAGACTCCAACGCACATATCAAATCATAATAACAATCTAACTTAAATCCTTTGCCACACACATCAAAACCTTATCATGGCAAGAGATTGCCCTAACAGCTCCTGGCCATAGCAGCTCATTATGATAATGAGATATGACAGATGGATGTGAAAATAGCTTTCCTTAATGGAAACCTGCTTGAGGACATGTATATGATACAACCTGAGGGTTTCACATCGGTTTATAAAACCAAGGTATGCAAATTGTGACGATCCATATATGGATTGAAGTAAGCATCCAGGAGTTGGAATATTCATTTTGATGAGACAATCAAAAAGTTTGATTTCTCACAAAATCCAGACGAACCTTGTGTGTACAAGAAGGTTTGTGAGAGTGCAGTCGTGTTTCTAGTATTGTATGTCGATGACATATTACTTATAGGAAATGATGTTTCAGTCTTACAGTTAATTAAGATTTGGTTGTCCAAGACATTCTCCAAGAAAGACCTGGGAGAAGCAATCTACATCCTCGGGATTAAGATCTATAGAGATAGATCAAAATGGTTGCTTGGTCTTTCGTAGTCTACATATATAGACCGAGTGCTAAAGAGGTTTAGCATGTCTGAATCCAAGAATGGTTTCCTACCCATCAGGCATGGGATACACCTTTCGAAGTCTATGTGTTCGCGCACAGAAGACAAGAGGATTTGCATGAGAAAGATTCCCTATGTGTCCGCAATAGGATCTATCATGTATGCTATGTTATGTACGAGGCCCGATGTATCATATGCTCTGAGTGTCACGAGTAGATACTAGTCTGATCCAAGAATGGATCATTGGGTGGCTGTTAAGACAATCCTTAAGTACTTGAGAAGAACTAAGGATGTATTCCTAATATATGGCGAAGGGGACATGGTGATACGTGGGTATACGGATGCCAGCTTCCAAACAGACAAGGATGATTCTAGGTCTCAGTCTGGATATGTGTTCAGCTTGAATGGGGGCGTAGTGAGTTGGAAAAGTTCCAAATAAGACACTGTAGCGGATTCTACCACTGAGGCAGAATACATTGCAAGTTCAGAAGCAACAAAGGAAGCTGTTTGGATCAAGAAGTTCATTTATGAACTTGGTGTGGTTCCAGCCATTGTTGAAGCAATACCAGTCTACTGCGACAACAAGGGAGCAATTGCACAGGCATGAGATACACCTTTCAAAGTCTATGTGTTCGCGCACAGAAGATAAGAGAATTTGCATGAGAAAGATTCCCTATGCGTCCGCAATAGGATCTATCATGTATGCTATGTTATGTACGAGGCCCGATGTATCATATGCTCTGAGTGTCACGAGTAGATACCAGTCTGATCCAAGAATGGATCATTGGGTGGCTGTTAAGACAATCCTTAAGTAGTTGAGAAGAACTAAGGATGTATTCCTAATATATGGCGAAGGGGACATGGTGATACGTGGGTATACGGATGCCAGCTTCCAAACAGACAAGGATGATTCCAGGTCTCAGTTTGGATATGTGTTCACCTTGAATGGGGGCACAGTGAGTTGGAAAAGTTCCAAATAAGACACTGTAGCGGATTCTACCACTGAGGCAGAATACATTGCAGGTTCAGAAGCAACAAAGGAAGCTGTTTGGATCAAGAAGTTCATTTATGAACTTGGTGTGGTTCCAGCCATTGTTGAAGCAATACCGGTCTACTGCGATAACAATGGAGCAATTGCACAGGCGAAAGGGCCAAGGTCTCATCAACGATCCAAACATGTGCTTTGCCGCTATCATCTAATCACAGAGATCATTAGTAGGAAGGAAATACAAATCAAGAAAATCCCCACTGAAAGGAACTTAGCGGATCCTTTGACTAAGGCATTACCTCAAAGTAAGTTCGAGGGTCATGTTAGAGCCTATGGTATTGGATACCGTAGCGATTGACATTAGACCAAGTGGGAGTTTGTTAGTAATATATGAGAGATGTCCTAAGGCAACCGTCTTATGTTTGAACCATTTATATGATAAATGAGGATTCACTATTTGAGTATACATGCTCACATGTATTTGATTAGATCTTAAACTCATTTATTGAATCTCCACGATACGATTCACAGCATGAGAGAATTTGTGATTGGATCACAACTAGTGAGTATCTCTACATGTATAATTGTGATGTATCGGAATTATCCCTGGTCGATGAATTGATGGATTTGGACACCATCAATTCTGTCGAGACTGGCACGAGGTATACTCCTTGGTGTATCTAAGCAGCTGATTCTCACTGGCTGGAGACATTGTGATGTCCGGAGTTAATCGTGGATGCTAGTTATGGTAACTAGTTCATTGGAGTGACCAGCTGTAAGACTTCATATGGTTCTCTGCATATATAGATATGTCAATGAACTTCTTACTACAGCTTAAGTGCGATGTTCCTTTGACTTGTGGTATTCAAATCATCTTGATCATGAAGACCTATGCTTTGACATCTTAAGCAAGCATCTCTGAGGAGATGTGGACCCAGGATGATTGGACATAAGTCGAAGTGATCGAAGGTGTTTGAATAGCCTATAAATGATTCACCACTCCTTGTGAGGAGATGTATACCCATGGCCTCTTGTCGGATTGTTACTAAAGTCTTTGGCCAAAGCATTACATGTTTAGAGTAAGGTACTCTTGGATACATGTGCAGTAACTAGAATCCGTAGGACAAGGAAATAATACTTGGGATAGGTGTGACATAGTCAACCTAGTGGGGACTGAAACTATAGACCATATCCTAAACCAAGTAGGTATAAGATGCATGAAGAGAACGTGGCACGATTCATTGTAGCTGCTGAAGGGTTTCAGAAATAGTTCTGGATCAACCGTTGATCTTTCAATTAATTGGGGATCATGATGTACTACTAGGTGCCACTCATGATCATTCTATAATTATTGGTTAATTATAGACGACCAACATAAACCGAGAATCTATTTGGTCACACGCACAATGAGCATAATCCGAAGGATTTAAAACGAGCTTGAGAATAAGATTCTCAGACCGAGAGATACTAGATTTGGTTGGACCAAACAAGGATCGAGCATGAAATCATTACAGTCGCAATGGAAGCATGGAAGGGCCATGTCTTATGAAGACATGATGGATGAACCAAATTTATTTGGTTCTAATCCAATGGTGGAGAATAAACCAAAGGGATTTGGTTTGTTTTAAACGAATGAACCAAAGTTGGTTCGGTTCGTTTTAACTTAAAATATACCAATGCGGTTTAGTTTATTTTAACTTAAGTTATTGGAGCAGGTTAACGGGTTTTGGTTATGAATCAATAATTGTTAGGAGAATGTGTTCTCTATAAAAACATGACTTAAGGGTTTTTCGTGGATAACTTTTGGTTGTTGGAAAACCTAGCCACTCAACCCTCTCCCTCTCTTCTCCTTGCCGCTGCCCAAGCTCTCTTTGCCGCCCAACTTTTGTGCTGCCGTCCCAGCTGCTGCCGGCCATCCTCCTGCGACCCTCCGGTGACTCACCTTGTTTCCGGTGACCATGGGTTGCCCGACCATCCTCTTTGGTCGGCGCAACATCCTCCACCAAACTGTCCAGTTTTCTGGACAACTTGTTTCCTTATGTGTTGGAGCATCGTTTGGACGATGTTTTAAGCTCCGACAGTGGCTACTTACTTGGGATTCGATTTTCGGTAATCCTCATAGGCGGAGGATGAAGGATTCGTCAAACGGTTGATGAATACTGTTGGATCGAAGCGGATCGCTAGAGGGGGGGGTGAATAGCAATAAACCTTTTATGAAATTGTTCGTTAAAACTCGAGTAGATAATTTGTAGCGGAAAGATAAGCAATAAATAAAAGAAGACAAATATTTTTACTTGGTTCATAGCCTTCGGCTACTACTCCAAGGCCCTAGTGGTCCTTGCCCACGCACGGAGGGCAAAACACTAAACGAACTCCTCCTCGTTAGAGGTAGGAGTTAAACGAATACAAAACTCAATAAATACTCAAGGTAGAGAGACACTCCCCCTCTCCTTGATATGATTTAAAGCTCAAAATAAGAACAACTTATAAAATTAAATCTTATACCGACGACTTTTGAAGACTTGAATCTTGGAGCTTGAGTCGTCGTCTCAGCAGCGCTTTGTCATAGGGATGTCGGAGACTCGTAGCGTATCGGAAGCACTTGGAAGCTTTTGAATTGATGAAAAACCCTAGGATAAGCCCTCCTTTTATAACCTTTGAGCCCCTCATCGAATGGGTCTTCAACCAATCACAAATGGGCACAAAACCTCCAAGAAAAGAGGTGATAAGCCTTGACTCCTCGAGGCTGATCCTTGACCATCGGGCCGATCGATGGTCATCATCGATCGGATGGTCATCATCGATCGATGGCAAGATCGATCGATCGTCGACCTTGGCAATGACCGATTGATGGCAGTCGAGTCCTCCAAGCTGGTAGTCGAATGATGCTTGCTGCAAGTCAAAGTTAGCTCAATAAAAACATAATTTCTGTTGGTGCAATCAAACCTAAAGGATGTTTTTGGTGATTGACAAGGGTTTAATTCAAGGTGATAATTATGTGTTATCTCATACGGTTGTTTGAGAGGTATTTTCAGGAAATCTCTTGTAGGTCGAGGACTGGATGCAAGATTGATGAAGACCTGGACGTGGAGTCCTGGCAAGTGAAGACCCGGACGAGGAGTCTTGGCAGTGAAGTCCCGGAGGCGCGGCCTCTTGGCAGTGAAGACCCGGATAGGGAGTCTTGGCAGTGAAGTCCCGGAGGCGCGACCTCTTAGCAGTGAAGACCCGGACAGGGAGTCTTGGCACGAAGTCCCGGAGATGATTCCTGGCATGGAAGACCTATGAACAGTAATTCATAGGCATTAGGTAAAGGTGTAGTCGAGGTGACGCTGATCGAACCCATCGCTCTTGTCGAGCAAAGAAAGTTGACTTCATACCAGTCGACGCCGATCGATGCTTGGTTCAACTAAGCGAAGCAAGGAGGTGTCGATCGAGAGCTCGACCGCTCGACAAACAAAGAGGTTCTCGATCAGATCGGGCCGAGGTGGTGACTCGACTAGAGCTTTGATCCAACCGAACAGACGCAAGGGACTGTCGATTGGGAGCTCGACTGTTGCTCTGTTCAGTTGGAACCAAGGCTTACTAGTCGAGGCGGTGACTCGACTAGAGCTTTGATCCAACCGAACAGACGCAAGGGACCGGCCGACCGAGCTCGATCAAGGTTGCTCTATTCAGGTGGAACCAAGGCCTACCAGTCGAGGTGGCGACTCGACTAGAGCTTTGATCCAACCGAACAGACGCAAGGGACTATCGACTGGGAGCTCGACTGTTGCTCTGTTCAGTTGGAACCAAAGCCTGCCAGTCGAGTCATCGGATCATTGCCTCGACTGGACCTATGTTTTCAACGGAAATAAAACTAATTATGGTCTAAATCTTACTGTTGAAGCCATTAATAAATGCTAATTAATGCTCTAGTCAAGGCACCAGCTGAGGCGACTCGACTGGGCGGGCAAAAAAGCCCTAATCAGGCTCGAGCTATCAAGTATTCTGGTCTTATATATTTCAAAGTTAAGAAGAATAACTAACGACAATTTTCTGAAGAAAATGTTGGAGATTTGACGCCGCTAGAGGGGGGGGTGAATAGCGTAGATGACGTACGATGATGGAATTCTTTCGCGTTTGATCGTCTACAATCTTGTTAGCACAGCGGAATAGTAATAACAAATAAATATAACAAGATACAATCACAACACGCATGATATAACGTGGTTCGGAACCGAACCGGTTCCTACTCCACGGATCGGGCTCAAATGAGCCCTAGCGATGCCAATCACACACCACTATCAAATAACTCCTTCTCGGAACAATCCGGAGGTGGAGAAACCTCGTACAATAGTGATTACAACAATAATCAAAAGCTACAAGCTAAGACAATGAAATACAAAGCAATACAAGTAAAGAAAACACTTTACAAATGCTCTTGGATGCTTGATCGCTTGGTTGCTTGATGTCAACTTGGAGACCCTGATTTGCGCGAAATCGCCCAAAGCCTCAAGAAACCGATACCAAAATCCTTCCGCCGAGCTCCTTTTATCCTTGCGCGACCGATTTCCGCCATCACCGATCGCCATAAGTCACCAATGATCGATGCCATCGTTGTCGTGAGACAACGGCTCGATCCACTGGAAAAACTCCAAACGGATCTCTTGGCGATCGCTAATATTGGCGCCGATCGCTAACGCCTGTAGTCGATCGCCTACCGGCCACAGGCGCGCGCTCGACTGACCGGGCACGATCGCCATCCTTGGCATGCCGCCGATCGCCAGAGCTACGCCGATCATCAGCGACGAGCAATGACCGCTGCGCATTTTCACATTAACCGGCAAATCGAACTCAAGTCGACTCACGGCAGTCGAACCGGCCATAATGCCAGTCGACTGCCAACCTCAAGAATGAGGTTTTAACCCAAGTATGGTGCCCCCATACTTGCTAGACCACCCTTAGCCTAGACCTAAGCCTTCTAGCCACCTCCATCAGCCTCACGCCTCTCAGATCCCTCCAAGTCATCCATGACTTGTTCATCCATCGCGCTAGCTTCCAGGTGCTTCCATCGGCTATGTCATGCTAACGGTGTCTACACCGCCAAGGCACATTGGGCTTACGCCGCCAAGACTCCGCTTGGACTTTACGCCGCCAATATCAATCCCCTTGGACTTCTCAAATGCCAAGACTCAAGCTTGGACTTTCCCTTGCCAACCCATGTTGGACTTTCCATGCCAAGACCCATGCTTGGACTTTCCATTTGCCAAGACTCATGCTTGGACTTCTCATTTGCCAAGACCCATGCTTGGACTTCTCATTTGCCAAGACCCATGCTTGGACTTCTCATGCCAAGTGCTCAAGACTTGGACTTTCCCAATTGCCAAGTGTCCCACTTGGACTTTACATTGCCAAGTACCCATGACTTGGACTTTACCTTGCCAAGACCATGCTTGGACTTTCCATGATCACATGGTCAACCCTGGTCAACCATCAAGTCAATTATAACCTGGGTCGATTGTATAAACAATCTCCCCAACATATTAACCGACATTAATGTCAAACATCAATGTCAAACCTATGTCTAACATACTTTGTCAAACATACTTTGTCAAACATCAAAACATCACTCGAGTCAAACTCGAGTCCTGGTCAATCGTGACCTGGGCCGATTGCACCAACAATCTCCCCCTTTTTGATGTTTGACAAAAACCAAATAAAACCATGAGTTAGAACACTAACTCAAATCCCTTACCAATTATCCCAAATTGATAAACACTCACCAAATGTTCTCCCCCAAACATTTAAGTGAAAAAGTAAATCAAATGTTCTCCAAAAGTAAAACAAATGTTCTCCCCCAAACATTCTCCCCCTTTTTGATTAACATCAAAAAGGTTTTCTCTCCAAGGAGGTCAATGTCTCATGTCCCAATGAGATCTTACAATCTCCCCCTTGATCAAAAATACCTAGGATGCCTACCATCTTCCTAGTGATAAGTCCCATATCACTCAAGAGAGGCACTCCTATCTCACTCTCCCAATTTCCAAATTGGGTATCAAACACCCATCAATTTTCAATTGATAACATTCTCCCCATAAAAAAAACATCCATCATCCCACGATGGATACCTCCCCCTAAAGGCTTGCTCCCCCTTGACCATTGCACCAACAATGTCCTTGGAAAGCCCCTAAGCCAATAGGAACTCTAAACCATCAAAATTAAGGTTCTAAGTTCAACATAGAACTCTTACTCACCCTAAATTTGATACTTTGACCTAACACAACTCCTAATCCATATCCAATGGATTTTCACCCTTCATAATGCTTCCCAAAGCATATCCTAGGGTTAGGAGTGGTTAGGAACCTTGTCATATGAACACGGGCTAAACAAACGAATCACCGACACATCTCATCATTGCCACCAAGTGGCCGATCGAAATTGAAAATTCAATTTCAACTATCAGATCGAATTTTGAAAATGCATAAGTAATTCTACGTATTTTGAAAATTCATGAAACTTAATACGATATTACTTATAAGAAATACAATAGGTGACAAATATTTTATAAATTAATTAACCCATAATATAGTCAGTTTGATACAAAACTCAAAACCATTTAAAATTTCAATGTTTTGGCCCTATTTTGTATCAACTTCATCAATAGTGATTGCTATCAAAAGATAGACTTCACCAAGGTTTTTCAAAATGAATTTAAAATGTTTTTGAAAACCTATTTTGGATCACATTCCTTGGGCTCTATGTACATGACTTGTACACAAGCTTTCCCAATGATCCACTAATAAAATTAGATGAGTTTTAGTTCATCTAGATGCAAAACTATGCACCTTGAACTCAACTCATATCCTAGCATCTCACATGTATCTAGGGTGTATAAATACACATACATGTCAATTGGATGTGAGATGTGGTTTTGTTCTCCTAAACTAGGGTTTCATGCATTTTCTAAGGCAACTCTACTTGATTCCCTTATAAATGGGACTCAAGTCATGCCATAGTCCTTAAATCAATTTTAATCAATTTAGATGCATGAAAATGATCATGGCATAATGATAGAAAATAAATCATGGCCAATGATCATGATGTCATGGCATATGATGAAATCTAAAAACACATGACATTTAATACCTTAATCCTAAGCATGATCATGACATTTAGATGATAAAAGTAAACATGATGTCATGTCATGGCATATGGCAAACAAATCATGGCATATAAAATATATAGGTATAATAACACCTAAATTTTAATATTAATTGCCATTTGTTGGGATTAAACATATTTTGTCATATTAACATAATCTTCCTAGTGTGCCAAAAACCCAAAATGGCACACCAACCTCTAAACCTAAATTGTGCCAAAATGATCATTTTATCAAACTTCATAACTAATATTGGCACATCCTAAAATCTTTTAGGATTAAAATCAAACCACATTCCCAAGGTAACTATAACCTTGAAAATGACCCAAAATGCCACCTTTGCCATGGTTGAGTTAACTACCCATCCAATCAAGGTTGGCACACCCTAAACCCATCTAGCGTGAATCAATCACGCTCTTAGGAACCCAAAACCGATTTGAGCTCCTAGGGTTAATTAGGTATTCCTTAGGGATAACCTCCCTAGATACCTTCCTAATGACCCTCCTAGGCTTGTTAGCCTTGGTCATTTGGGTCTTGCCTAGGTTAACCTTAGGGATTGCCTCCCCAACAACCTTCTTAGTAGCCACCTTAGGTTTCCTAGAAACCCTAGCCACTAGGCATACCCTTTGGTCAACTCTAGGGATGACTTCCCTAGTAACCTTGGTCTTCCTAGACCTAGTTAGTGTTCCATAATCAAATGGAACACTATGATAAGCCACCTTAGGCTTAGGTTTGTGACCCAAGCCTTGCTTGCCCTTAGTTGACTTTTGACTCTTAGGTCTTAAGGGTTGACTTTGACTTTTTGATCTAGGAGTTTGACCATTAGACCCTTTAAATTGATTTTGTATAATTTTAAGGGTCTTCTCAAGTTTTTCAAGCCTTGACCTCAAGACTTGATTCTCTAATTCTAATTGCCCAATTTTTGAATTTTGATTTAAATCATGGGCATGGAACTTTCTAGGCATATGCCTAGTCCACTTAGGATTGAAACCTAGGTGCTCTGCACCTTTCTAATGGTCTCCTAGGTAAAATTGGTCTAGTGTTATTTGACCTAGGTTTATCCTTAGATAAATTATTTTTAGGACATTAGTCCCAAATTTCTTCTTATTATCTAAGTGAATACTTTTAGCTCCTAAGCAATATTCTCTATTTCTAGCATGCTCTTTTTGATAAATAGCAAGATTGCTAAAATTATTTCTAGCATGCTTTTGAATATAAGAAGTAGAAAGAGCATTATTAAAATATACCTTAGGGTTAGCCTTAGCTCCCCTACATGTGAAGCTCCATTTTGCCCCTTCTTCTCCCCTTTGGGCATTGACTCCTATAGTGCCCCTTTGATGGCACTTGAAGCAAAATGATCTGCTCTTGCTTCTTTGACTTTGGGCACCGACTTCCTTGATTTTTGGCACGGGTGGAGTCTTCTTAACCCGCTTTAGGACACTTACTCTTATAATGTCCTTGCTCCCTACACTCAAAGCAGATAATATGAATTTTATCATTATTTGAAATGATCGAGTTACCTAGATCCGTGATAGGTGCCGGAGTTGAATTTTGGGCTTCTTCATCTTGACCGGATGTTGAAGCTTCCTCCTTATTTTGTTCGCTCCGTGTGGATGGTCTAACTTCCTCCCTCTATCCTAGAGGTTGAGGTTTGTCTTAACTCTACCTCTTCCACCACTTCTTCCTCCTCGATTATAGAAGTGGATGCTTCTTCCACTTCCTCCACCAATCCAGAAGTTGATTCCCTATCAACTCGCACTCCTCAAGCTCTTTAGATGGAGATGTGCTTGCTTGAGCTTGAGAGGGTGTGCACTCTTCTTCTTCTTCTTCTTGTTGGATTGATGATGAGTTTTCATGGAGCTTTGCCACTTGGCTCCATAGCTCCTTGGCATCTATATAATTTCCTAACATACACAAGATATTGTTAGGTATTAACTCAAACAAAAACTTTATTACCTTGGTGTTTTTCTCAAGGCTTGGACTTGCTCTTTCCATCTCTTCTTTTTGAGGAAACCACCTTTTGGTCCTCTTGGCAATTCAAAGCCTTCCATTAAGATAGCCCATTCCTCAATATCCCTCATCATTAGGAAGTCTTCAATTCTTGACTTCCATTGTTTAAACCCTTCTTGTCCATAGAAGGTATAGGGGATAGGTGTGTTGATATCCCATCCAAGCTTGTCTTGGAGTTCCATCTTCCAGCTGTTAGTCCGTAGAAGAGCCCCTCTGATACCACTTGTTGGAGATTTGACGCCGCTAGAGGGGGTGAATAGCGTAGATGACGATGAGATGATGGAATTCTTTCGCTTGATCGCTCTACAATCTTGTGTTAGCGGAATAGTAATAACAAATAAATATAACAAGATATAATCACAACACGCACGATATAACGTGGTTCGGAACCGAACCGGTTCCTACTCCACGGATCGGGCTCAAATGAGCCCTAGCGATGCCAATCACACACCACTATCAAATAACTCCTTCTCGGAACAATCCGGAGGTGGAGAAACCTCGTACAATAGTGATTACAATAATAATCAAAAGCTACAAGCTAAGACAATGAAATACAAAGCAATACAAGTAAAGAAAACACTTTACAAATGCTCTTGGATGCTTGATCGCTTGGTTGCTTGATGTCAACTTGAGACCCTGATTTGCAAAGAAATCGCCTAAAAGCCTCAAGAAACCGATACCAAAAATCCTTCCCGCCGAGCTCCTTTTATCCTTGCGCGACCGATTTCCGCTTATCACCGACCGCCATAAGTCACCGATCGATGCCATCGTTGTCGTGAGACAACGGCTCGATCCACGCTGAAAACTCCAACGGATCTCTTGGCGACGGCCGATCCAATATTGGCGCCGATCGCTAACGCTCGAGTCGATCGCCTCACGGCTACGGAGCGCTCGCGCTCGATGACGATCGCAATGATCACATCTCGGCAATGATCGCTGAGCCATACCGATCGGGCCGCTAATGAGCAATGATCGCTGTGGCATTTTCACTAACTGGCAAATAACTCAGTCCGATTTCACGCAATGAACCGCCATAATGCTGGGCCGACCGCCAACCTCAAGAATGAGGTTTTAACCCAAGTATGGTGCCCCCATACTTGCTAGACCACCCTTAGCCTAGACCTAAGCCTTCTAACCACCTCCATCAGCCTCACGCCTCTCAGATCCCTCCAAGTCATCCATGACTTGTTCATCCATCGCGCTAGCTTCCAGGTGCTTCCATCGGCTATGTCATGCTAACGATGTCTACACCGCCAAGGCACATTGGGCTTACGCCGCCAAGACTCCGCTTGGACTTTATGCCGCCAATATCAATCCCCTTGGACTTCTCAAATGCCAAGACTCAAGCTTGGACTTTCCCTTGCCAACCCATGTTGGACTTTCCATGCCAAGACCCATGCTTGGACTTTCCATTTGCCAAGACTCATGCTTGGACTTCTCATTTGCCAAGACCCATGCTTGGACTTCTCATTTGCCAAGACCCATGCTTGGACTTCTCATGCCAAGTGCTCAAGACTTGGACTTTCCCAATTGCCAAGTGTCCCACTTGGACTTTACATTGCCAAGTACCCATGACTTGGACTTTACCTTGCCAAGACCATGCTTGGACTTTCCATGATCACATGGTCAACCCTGGTCAACCATCAAGTCAATTATAACCTGGGTCGATTGTATAAACAATCTCCCCAACATATTAACCGACATTAATGTCAAACATCAATGTCAAACCTATGTCTAACATACTTTGTCAAACATACTTTGTCAAACATCAAAACATCACTCGAGTCCTGGTCAATCGTGACCTGGGCTGATTGCACCAACAGAAAAGACATGGGTGAAAGAGCTTCTTGATTCAAAAAGCCTTCATCATCCCACAGGAGCTTCAACGATTCAGCAAGCAAGGAGCAGTACCATTCTCTCTGAAATCTGTATTTGTTTTATTGCTTCTTTAGTGACTACTGTAAGCTTTCTTGTAAAGTTTTTGATAGACTGTGCAAAAGGGTTTCTCCACCTTCGGTGTATCACCGAGAAGGAGAAGTTTATAGTGGTGGTGTGCATCACTAGAGCCGACGAGGGCTCAACCGTGGAGTAGAAACTTGTGTTCCGAACCACGTAAAATTAGGGTGTTTGTGTTTGTTATTCTTTCTGTATTCGTTGTCTTGTTTCCGCTGCGTACTAATCATTGTAGAAAGGTACAACGAATTGAAAAGACGAGCATAGCTATTCATTCCCCCCCTTTCTAGCGACGCCAACGATCCTACAATTGGTATCAGAGCCTGGTGCTCTTCTTCGGATTCACAACCGCAAGAGCAAGTTCAAATGGCGATGCAAGAAGGTTTACACAAAACAGCCTCCATTCTTTGACGGAACGAACTTCCAGTATTGGCGAAGCCGGATGGAGTACTATCTCATGACTGAGATAGATATGTGGTTTTCGGTAACCGAAGGCTTCACTACATCGATGGACGCAGAAGGCAAAGTACTTGAGTCTGGAAGGTGGACTGTTGAAAAAAAATGCAAGGCGCAAGCAAATGCTAAGGCCACCGTGACTCTGCAATGTGGTCTAGCGAAGGATCAACTCAACAAAGTGGGTCCGTTCAACAGCGCGCAAGATCTCTGGAATAAACTAATAGAACTGAACGAAGGGACAAGAGACTCGAGGATAGCAAAGCGAGATCTCTACATGAACCAGCTGCAAAATCTTGCTATGAAAGATAGATCAGCGAGTTGTGCATGGAAGGTTCAAGGAAGTATTGAATGGGCTGCATTCGGTCGGTGAAAACTTGGAGAACAGAGACATTATCAGGTACGTCCTAAAGTCTT
Source organism: Wurfbainia villosa (assembly GCA_025175895.1). Classification (NCBI taxonomy): domain Eukaryota; kingdom Viridiplantae; phylum Streptophyta; class Magnoliopsida; order Zingiberales; family Zingiberaceae; genus Wurfbainia; species Wurfbainia villosa. The sequence goes on along the minus strand of CM045995.1, from coordinate 61,863,993 downwards.
TTCCCCGAAATGCTTTATGGTCATCTATGGTAGATGCCTACAAAGTATCAAGGGATCTGTCTACTATAAAGTTGGATGAATTATTTTGTGAAATGGAATTACATGAGCAAGCTAACAAGGGTCTAAAAGAGAAAGGTATTGCTTTTGTTGCAGGTGAGCAATACAAGGAGAACAAGAAAAAGGAGAAGAAGAAGGAGTCATCTTCATCCTCATTTGAGACTAGTGTTGACAGTGACGACGAGTCCTCATCCAGCGAGGTAGCCAATTTCGTGAGGAGAATGACGAGGAGAAGCAGAAAGTACAATAAGAAGGATGTAAAGAAAATCTTCGCAGACAAGAGGAAAGGTAAGTCATCACATAAATTTAGAGGTAAATCTGATGTGGTGTGTTTTGAGTGTAACAGGAAAGGGCACATCAAGAGTGAATGTCCTGATCTCAACAAGAAAGAGGACAAGTCCAGGAAGAAGAAAGCGTTGAGGGCAACATGGGATGACTCTTCTTCTAGTTCCTCAGAAGATGAAGATAGGGCAAAAGGAGCCAAGCATACGACACTAATGACGTTTGATCACACAGATTCAGATGAGTCTTCACGGAAGGACACATCATCATCTGATGATGATGATGAGGTAACATCTCCTGAACTAGATAAATTGTATGAAACAGTAGCATGCTTAACTAATGCCTTGAGTAGATCAAAAATTAAAGCTAAGATGTTAAAATCAGAATTAGAGGAGCTTAAAACTCAGGATTCTGTTCCTGCAGAAATTAGGATTGAGACTAATGAAATCAAAAAACTTAGGGAAGAAAACAATCTCTTGAGAGCACAAGTTGATGATCTCAACTGCACACTTGAGAGATTCACAACAAGCTCTCAAACTCTTAACATGATTTTAGATGCCCAAAGGGCAGTTTACAACAGAGCAGGAATAGGCTACAAACCAACAAAAAGAGAATTCAGTTTCATGTCATTAGTCAATAGAACTCATGTTGGTAAAGCAAACACAACTAAGGCTTGGATTCCTAAACAGTATGTTGTAAGTGCTAATGGACCCAAAATTTGGGTTCCAAAAGATCTTGTTTTTCGTGTTTGATTAGGTACCGATCGAGGGGGAGTATCTAATGATGTGGGTCGTACATAGCGGATGCTCCAAGCACATGACCGGGGACTCTACAAAGTTTGCTACATTTAAAAACAGGAGTAAAGGTATTGTTTCTTTTGGTAATAGTGGCAAACTAAAAGTCATAGGAGTAGGAGACATAGTAATATCTGAACAATTTAGGATTAAGAATGTTCTGCTAGTTAGAGGAATGGTTTTTAATTTATTAAGTGTTAGTCAATTATGTGATGAAGGATATAGAGTAGAATTTTATTCAACTAAATGCTTAATTAAACATAATGAAACCGACACTATCATGCTAGTAGGGACGAGGAAGGAAAATATCTATCAAGTTCAATTTAGTAGTGCTACTAACCTGCATGTGAAGTGTTTTTTGTCCAAAGAAGATGAATCATGGCTATGGCATCGGAGACTAGCACACGTCAACATGAAAAATATCAAGAGGTTGGCCAAGGAAGAGCTTGTGCGGGGTCTATCATTGCTCAAGTATGAAAAGGACAAGCTATGTGATGCATGTCAAAAAGGTAAACAAATAAGAGCATCACATAAAAGCAAGAACACTGTAAGTACTTTAAATGCTTTAGATTTATTGCATTTAGATTTGTTTGATAGTAGCTCCACAAAAACCTTGAATGGAAGTAGATATTGCTTGGTAGTTGTAGATGATTATACTAGATATACATGGACTTTCTTTCTCAAACATAAGGATCAAACATTAGAAATTTTTATTCCTTTTTGTAGAAGAATTGAAAATGAGAAAAACTCAACAATTAAAACAATTAGGAGTGATCATGGAGGAGAATTTGAAAATATGAGGTTTAAGGAATTCTGTTCAGAAAAAGGCTATAAACATGAGTTTTCCACTCCTAGGACACCACAACAAAATGGTGTGGTAGAAAGGAAGAATAGAGCTTTTCAAGAAGCTGCGAGGAGTATGCTAAATGAGTATACTCTTCCTAGTTACTTGTGGGCTGAGGCAATTAACACTGCATGCTATATTCAAAACAGAGTTTTGATACATAGATTCTTAGGAAAAACACCTCATGAACTATGGTTTGGAAAACCACCAACAGTCAAACATCTTAGGGTTTTTGGTTGCAAGCTTTTCATATTAAACACTAAGGATCATCTAGGAAAATTCACTGCAAAAGCAGATGAAGGTGTCCTGTTAGGATATTCCCTCACTAGTAAGGCTTATCGAGTTTACAACAAACGAACAAATTTGGTTGAGGAATCGTCAAATGTGGTTTTTGAGGAATGTAAAGACCAAATTGATTCTAAGGATAATAGTGATGCAGTAAAGGTCGAACTCAAAAGATTAAGTTTGAAGGAGGACACAAGTGTAGGGGGAGTCAAATCTGACTCCGAAAATGAAAAATCTAGATCAGAAGGGTCGTTGCTTGAGATTTTATCTAACAATGAGGTTCAAGAAACATCTCAAGTACCAAGATCCACTAGAATGGGCACTAGTCATTCCCTAGACCAAGTTGTTGGAGACATCCATCAAGGGGTGAGGACAAGATCATACTTTAGAAATGAAGTGAATCAAGTAGCATTAATCTCTGAAATTGAACCAAAAGTAATTGATGAAGCTTTGCTTGATCCGGACTGGATTATAGCAATGCAGGATGAATTGGGACAATTTGAGAGAAGTCAAGTTTGGGATTTAGTTCCAAGACCTAATCAAGCTACCATAATAGGATCCAAATGGGTATTCAAGAATAAATTGAATGATAAAGGAGAAATAATGAGAAATAAAGCTAGGTTAGTAGCCAAAGGATACAATCAAATTGAGGGACTTGATTATGGTGAAACTTATGCACCCGTGGCTAGGTTAGAATCCATTCGATTAATGCTAGCATTTGCAGCATATAGAGGATTCAAATTATATCAAATGGATGTGAAGTCATCATTTTTTAACGGGTTTATAAAGGAAGAGGTCTATGTTGAACAACCACCGGGATTTGAAAATTCTGAATTTCCAAATCACGTGTATAAGCTAAAGAAGGCTCTTTATGGGCTGAAACAAGCACCTCGTGCTTGGAATGAAAGGTTGTCAATTTTTCTAGTTGAGAGGGGTTTTAGAAGAGGTCAAATTGATCCCACACTTTTTCTGAAAAGAAACGGTGAAGACATATTTGTAGCTCAGATTTATGTCGATGACATAATCTGTGGTTCAAACAATAGGGATTATCTCAATGAATTCATAGAACACATGGAGAGTGAGTTTGAGATGAGTCTAGTAGGGGAGTTGACATTTTTTCTTGGACTTCAAATCAAACAAACCAAAGAAGGAATTCATGTTTGTCAATCAAAATATGCCATGGAGTTGCTAAAAAGATTCAACATGGAAAATGTGAAGGAGGTTGCCACTCCAATGGCACAAAACACTCATCTAGATAGTGATGTAGATGGTAAACCTGTTGATCTAAAACGTTATAGGAGTGCCATAGGTAGTCTTTTATATCTTACAGCAAGTAGACCTGATATAGTATTTGCGGTGGGCATGTGTGCGATATCAATCGTGTGCTAAAGAGTCTCATTGGGTTCTTGTTAAAAGAATTATGAGATATCTTAAAGCAACAATATCGGTTGACTTTGGTATCCACGAACTGAGTCTTTTGATTTAGTATGCTATACAGATTCAGATTATGCAGGATTCATACTAGATAGAAAAAGTACTAGCGGGGCCTATCAATTCCTAGGTTCTGCTTTAGTTGGTTGGTCAAGTCGAAGCAACATTGTGTTGCTCTCTCCACCACCGAGGGCCGAGTACATAGCATGGGAGAGAGTGTGTCACAATTGTTATGGATGACTCACACATTGGAGGATTATGGTTTTTCATATAAGAACGTGCAAGTGCTTTGTGATAATATTAGCACGATCAACTTAACAAAAAACCCAGTCCATCATTCCAGAACAAAACACATTGAAGTGAGACATCACTTCATTAGGGATCATGTAGCAAGAGGAGATATTATACTCAATTATGTTGAGTCTAAGGCGAATCTTGCTGATATTTTCACAAAACCTCTTCCAGAAAATGAATTTAGTCATTTAAGAAGAGAGTTGGGAATGTGTACAGCTGAGTGAAAACTCTCCATGATCATAAGGACTAATTCATAAGTTCAAAAGAAATGGGAAAATAATGTTTGGGATACCTTTGGGAAACATCTCACACAAATCATAGGATTAACTATGCTTGTGTATTGCTAGATAGGGGTGAGATGTTAGGAGCAACCAATCTACTCAAATTGCTTGTTATGATGCATAACTTGAGTAATGCGGTTGAAAACTGTATGAATCATTAAGTTGACCAATTATAGGGAAGACTGATACATAATTCATGTGTATTTGGTTTAAAAAACATAATTGGACATTCCAACCAAGTAAAATTGGTTGGACATCTTAAAACTCAAGTGAAACATCCAATATATGTTTGATATGGTCGATAGAGGATATTGTCACTTTTAAAATGTTTTAAATACCTGAATACAACGAATTTGGAACTTAAAATATCTAAGACAAAAACGAACCTTCAGAATAACAGTCGAGACATTTCAATAATCGCCTTGACTGACAGAGGGTGTGAGCAAACAAAAGCGAGGCGCACTCGACCGGCACCTCGACTGATATAACGGTCGAGCCGTTCAACTTACCGCCTCAACTGCGTAACTAAGAAATATATAAGGAATTTCACTTACCGACTCTCCCAAACTCGCGACTCGCCTCGACTCCTCTCGCCCCGGTTCTTTCTCCTCTGTCGCCTAGCTGTCGCCGTTCAAGTCTCCGGCCAAGTTTAACACCGACAAAACCCTAGATTACCTCACTCACTCCTAAACTAACTTCAAGTAAGTTCTCCAGCCCCTCATTCCTTCTTTTGGTCAATCCCTAACCCTAGTCGACGATTTTCTAAAACCCTAGATTTTGCCAGATTTTCTAGGGTTTGCCAGTTCTGTTTTCTCTAGCTGGAGAAGGTGATTTCACAGAAGTCATCTTCCTGATTCCACAAGACCAGTCAACAACAGGAAAAATGGCACCTAAGTAAATTTCTAAACTCATCTTTTTGATTACAAGACTTAGTAATATTGGGTAAACTAATTGGGTGTTGGTTATTGGCATTCATCATACCATCATATTGATTTCTTTTTTGGAACATCATTTTGGCATTCATTAGACAAAAACGTAGGATAGGCGAGTCAAGTGAAACACCTCAGGAAAATCCATCTACGGATCCCCGGTTTGCCTCCGCACATCATCAACATACCTTTACTGCCCACAAATTTAAGTTGATGCATACTAGATCATTAGATAAAGATTTTTTTGAAAAACATGCTCAACATGTTATACAAAAGATCAACCACTATGGGCTCAATAAACTAGTCTATTGTGATCATGACATCAATATAGACTTAGTTAGTGAATTCTACAACAATCTACAACCTACAAGTGATAGGCTCATCTTTAAGAGTAGGGTAGCCAGAAAGGACATATCTTTCACTCCTGATATCCTCAGAGCATTTCTAGAGTGTCGAGAGTCAAACTCAACCCTTGAATGCTATCCAAGCATTCAAGAACCTGTTGAGGGATACTCCATAAATGTAATTCATGAGTACTTCTTTAAAAAACCCAGACAACCTGGTCTTACTCTATTTCCAGCCATGGTATTAGCTGCCCCCGATAATGTCCTATATAAGGTCATTGTAGGTTGCATCCTTCCAATTGTTACTAGGGGCAAGCTAAGATAAGACCACATCATTTACTAGCTCTACATTTCTTAAAGCAATGTTTAAACTTTAATGTTGCTTTAAACATCTTTCTCTGCATAGTCCACTTCTCAACTCCTATCCAAAAGAAAATTTACATGCCTTTTGGTCATATCATCACATTTTGGCTAGAATCCATAGGCATCAACACAAGCAGGGGGAAAATTAGGCAAATGACAGACTTTGATTTCATAAAGTGGAGAAACCTTTCTTTGGCCGGCATGTCAAAAGTTGGTAGCACCGTTGAGTGGGCGGATGGACATCAAGCGGGTGAAAGGTGGGATATGGAGGAAGAAGGTGAACAAGAACGTCCAGCTGTTGAACCATCTTCCACCATGTCTGAACAGCTGGAGAATCTGCGAAAAGATCAAGCTGAGTTCATAAACTCAGTTGATACTAAATTCAAGGACCTTAGTACGTCAATCAACACTAAATTCGAAGAGCTTCACTCCAAGCTAGATGCTCGGTTTTTCGAGATCTCTGCCCAGCAAGAGGAAATTCTATCTCTCCTTCATGCCATGATGTCGGATTCATCAGAACCATCATCTTTAGCAGTTTAGTTTTTGTTTTTTTTATCTTTATGAATAGTTTGAATTCAAGAATATATATATATATATCAGGATGTTTTGGGTGACTTTTTGGGTGTATGCTTGTATATGTATTTCTAATATCTCTGTGTATGTCAAAGTTTTCTTCCGGTGGTTTATATCTTTCTTTAGAAATGCACGACTGACATTTATCTTGCTAAAATATATTGTTAGTGCATTTGATAACCTAAGGGTAATGAATTCAGGGGGAGTGCTTCTATAAGCAACTTTTCTTTTTGGGTGTTTGCCAAAGGGGGAGAAGATGGGCTTTAAGTCTGAAATTAAAGCTTATGAAACTACACATCTATATCTCTTCTTTTTACATATTAAATTTCTAATACATTATATTGTGCTATAATTTCATCACTTAAACTTAAACTGTATTGTCAAACATCAAAAAAGGGGGAGATTGTTGGTGCAATCAGACCCAAAGGATGTTTTTGGTGATTGACAAGGGTTTAAGTCAAGGTGATAATTATGTGTTATCTCATACGGTTGTTTGAGAGGTATTTTCAGGAAATCTCTTGTAGGTCGAGGACTGGATGCAAGATTGATGAAGACCCGGACGTGGAGTCCTGACAAGTGAAGACCCGGACGAGGAGTCTTGGTAGTGAAGTCCCGGAGGCGTGGCCTCTTGGCAGTGAAGACCCGGACAGGGAGTCTTGGCAGTGAAGTCCCGGAGGCGCGGCCTCTTGGCAGTGAAGACCCGGACAGGGAGTCTTGGCACGAAGTCCCGGAGATGATTCCTGGCATGGAAGACCTATGAACAGTAATTCATAGGCATCAGGTAAAGGTGTAGTTGAGGCGACGCCTCGACTGATGCTTGGTTCAACTAAGCAGAAGCAAGGAGGTGTCGACTGAGAGCTCGACTGCTCTGGACAAACAGCAGGTTCTGACTGTATCAGTCGAGGTGGAGACTCGACTAGAGCTTTGATCCAACCGAACAGATGCAAGGGACTGTTGACTGGGAGCTCGAATGTTGCTCTATTCAGTTGGAACCAAGGCTTACCAGTCGAGGCGGCGACTCGACTAGAGCTTTGATCCAACCAAACAGACGCAAGGGACTATCGACTGGGAGCTCGACTGTTGCTCTATTCAGGTGGAACCAAGGCCTACCAGTCAAGGCGGCGACTCGACTAGAGCTTTGATCCAACCGAACAGATGCAAGGGACTGTCGACTGGAAGCTCGACTGTTGCTCTGTTCAGTTGGAACCAAAGCCTGCCAGTCGAGTCGTCGGATCATCGCCTCCACTGGACCTATGTTTTCAACGGAAATAAAACTAATTATGGTCTAAATCTTACCGTTGAAGCCATTAATAAATGCTAATTAATGCTCCAGTCGAGGCACCAGCTGAGGTGAATCGACTGGGCGGGCAGAAAAGCCCTAATCAAGCTTGAGCTATCAAGTATTCTGGGCTTATATATTTCAAAGTTAAGAAGAATAACTAATGACAATTTTCTGAAGAAAAGACACGGGTGAAAGAGCTTCTTGATTCAAAAAGCCTTCATCATCCCACAGGAGCTTCAACGATTCAGCAAGCAAGGAGTAGTACCATTCTCTCTGAAATCTGTATTTGTTTTACTGCTTCTTCAGTGACTACTGTAAGCTTTCTTGTAAAGTTTCTGATAGACTATGCAAAAGGGTTTCTCCACCTTCGGTGTATCACCGAGAAGGAGAAGTTTATAGTGGTGGTGTGCATCACTAGAGTCAACGAGGGCTCAACCGTGGAGTAGGGACTTGTGTTCCGAACCACGTAAAATTGGGGTGTTTGCATTTTTTATTCTTTCTGTATTCGTTGTCTTGTTTCCGCTGCGTACTAATCATTGTAGAAAGGTACAACGAATCGAAAAGATGAGCGTAGCTATTCATTCCCCCCTTTCTAGCGACGCCAACGATCCTACAATTTCGACGGTTGTCGACCGTCCAATCTCGACCTAGAACATCTATAGGATGTCTTTGGTCGGATCTACGCTTAAGATCATCCCCGTAAAGAGGATATGACCTCACTTACGCTCGCACACACGAGCTTACCTCGATACTTACTATGTTGCTTTTTCTTCCGGCCTTCCACTCGATTCCTTCAACTCCCTCCGAAGTCACTCGAGTGTCGCCCGACCACCGCGGCTTCCTCCAGGTGTCGTTAGCCTTCAGCTCCAGCTTTAGCACTTTTCTGCACACTCGATTCAGCTCATGAGATAATGATATATCCTTGACTTTGTGTCTTTTGCCATAATCAAAATACAGGTTCGACGTAGGTGCCCCTGCACCAACAAATACCTCTCTGGAGAAGCGAGTTTTGGGGACTCATTTTCAAATCCGAATTTTGATTCAGATTGTGATCTTCTCTTAATCACATCGTCTTCGACACGAGGCTAGTGAATCATTTGAAGACGAGGCTTGTGGCTTTGTGAAGTCATCCCAACGATACTCAGCGTGGATACGGATAGAGGCGATTCTAGCGAGAGTCACTCCGGTTGATGCCTTTCCCGCTACACGTGATACGTCAGGTATACGTAGAGTAATTTCCTTTTATTACAAAATTTGAAACTATGATTATGTCTACACATGTTGTACTATGCATGCGTGTGGTGTGTGTGATGTAATAAATTAGATTTATTGCTTTTTATTTCTTCCCCTGCACACATGTTTATGAAACATGTTCGAACACACACTCGCCGCGGTGTCGGAAACCCAACACACCTATCACTTGGTCGATAGGATCATTCGTTTGAATCCTAATTTGACTTGGGTTAGGGTCACCTATGACTTGGTCGACTGGATGACTCGTTGGACTTGGGTTAGGATTAGACTCGATTTCAGGGTCGGAGTCGAGTCTGGTATGAGTTGGTTCGCTAGTTGGTGTTGCTACAGGTTTTGTTGGTCCGTGTCCTTCATCAAAAACTACATTAATAGTCTCTTCAACTCTAAGGGTGTCGTGGTTGTATACCCTATAGGCTCTACTTGTAGTGGAGTATCCTAAGAAGATTCCGGTAGATGTTTTGGAGGTAAACTTTCCTAGGTAATCCTTAGTGTTCAGAATATGTACCTTACATCCAAATATCCTAAAGTACTTGATGTTAGGTACTTTGTCATGATAGATTTTGTATGAGGTCTTAAGGTGCCTCTTTACCAAATGGATCCTATTTTGGACATAGCAAGCCGTACTAACGGCTTCTGCCCAAAACCTGTCGGGTAGGTTATACTCGTTTAGCATTGTCCTAGCGGCTTCTTGTAGGGTTCTATTTTTACGTTCGACTAGACCATTTTTTTATGGGGTTCTAGGACACGAGAATTCATGGAGATATTCATTTAGATTACAGAAATCTGTAAACCTGTGGTTTTCGAATTCACCACCATGATCGCTCCAAAGTCTTTTAATTTTAAGGTTCTTTTGATTTTCTATTAGCTTAAACAAGTTGATGAGTTGATCTAGGGTATCACTTTTATGTTTGATGAACCTAACCCAGGTAAACCTAGAATAGTCATCAATTATGACTAAGTAGAATTGACTACCATTAAGTGACTTAGCTCCATGTGAATCGAATAGATCCATATGTAGGAGCTCAAGAACACTTTTGGTTCATTCTTGAATAGTTAGTTGATGGTGTGTCCTAGATTGTTTACCTTGTTGACAAGCATTACAAATTTTATTGTCTAAGTTGTTAAGGTTGGGCAAACCTCTGACTAAGCCGCTCTGACTCATCTTGTGGATGAGTCTTGGGTGCGAGTGACCGAGTCGTCGGTGTCATAACCAAGATTTCTCTTGTTGTGTCATAAAACACTTGGTTGTGGAGTTAGGTAGATTAATAGTATAGATGTTGCTATTCCTTGTTCCTTTAAGGATTGTTTTAGAGGTTTCATTTGTTTTAATTGTGCATTCATTTTCTAGGAATATGACCTTATAGTTATTATCACACAGTTGACTTACACTAAGTAAATTATATTCGAAATTTTCAACTAGTAAAACATTTTGAATGATAAAGTTTGAGTTGAGCTCAATATCACCTGATCCGATGATTTTGAGCTTGTCGTTGTTTCCAAAGGCTACCGATTCTTGTCGCTTGAATCGAAGCTTTGAAAACTTAAGTTGATCCCCGGTCATGTGTTGAGAGTAACCACTATCTAACATCCATTGATCCTACACGCAAGGTAGTTGGATCGGATATTGGAATTTAAAATTTGGTTGTAAATTATTAGACCTAGATCATCTCACCCATTTCTACATGATCAAACATGTTATCCTTATCTGTTCTTGTGAGATGAATTTAATTTTACTTGATTAATTTTAATGAATCGAAACTAGTCAGCCTTGCATTAGATTCAGATTTGACTTTAAGCTCATCAAGTCACCTTTTAAAGATCTTGGCTTCCAGGTCGTGGCGAGACACAGGGGCCTTCTTTGATCGAAAAAATGACCACTTCCTTAGACAAAGACAATTTTGAGAAAATAGTAACTTGACTTACTTAAGACCACTTCCTGGTCTAACTAGTCTAGGATACGGTGAGGTAGCTTCGGCTAGTTCCACTCGGTCAAGTGAACCGAACTAGATACGCCTTATCTAGTTCGAGTACCCAAGACTTCGCTTTCCTAGTGTACTATCATCTCGCCATGTCCTGGTACTATGTTATCAAGTTTTGATGAGTTATAGTCCCTATCTAACCATTCTAAAAAAGAAAAGAAAGAGAAACTAAACATGCAATTTCTAAGTAATAGCACAAACAAGTTTTGTACTAGCTCCCCCTGGACCATTGAATCGGTTCGGTCTTTCCACATAGTGGATTTGGTCCTTGGGAACCCAGTACTGGTTGGATCTTAATTGAGAAATCAAAGTGGTCTTAGGGACCCATGCTTGGACATGTATTCTATTTCGACTTACGATTGACATATACGACTTGTTAGTTGTATTTGAGATGAACCCAAGCCCGACCTTGTTATACACGACCCTTTGCAATCCAAGTAAGAGGTCAAGTCCCTTGGATCCCAAAGTGACCCTTTCCAACATGTTCCTAAGATCTTCGACTTGACTTTTCAAAAGTGAATTCTCAACTTTGAGCTTTTCAACTCGAGTTGAGTCCTTCTCTTGAACTTGACTGTCGAAGAGGTTAGGGAGACCTCGTGTTTAAGGAGTTTAACCTCCTCGAACAGGGTCTCGACCTTGGACTCAGACTTAGCTAACTTCCTAGTTAGAAATTTAATTGCATTGTATAAGGTACTAATGAGGGACCAACTTACCTTGAGAGTTTCTCTTGAACTGGATGCGTATCTGTGGCTTGACTTGAATAGAGATTCGTAGTCCGACTCGTCCTCGGGTTGAGATTCGGACTCCGACTTCGATTCGGTTGATTTAGCCATGAAGACGAGGTCATTGTCTTCTTCCTCTGATGCCTCTTCCCACGTAGCATTGAGAGCCTTTTTGAACTTCGGTGCTTTGTTTTTAAGCTTTGGGCATTCCGACTTGACATGTCCGAACCTATTGCATTCATAGCACCTACCGTTAGAACTAGTTTTAGATTTACCTTCGTTGGGTTGAGCGACAGGTCATTTTCGGATCTTGACCATCCTCCGAACTAGGTTGACTAGTTCGGTCTCCATCTCCGGATCGACCTCCGACTCGTACTCGTCTTCTTCTTCCTTCGGGGGTGGCTTACTTGCAGGCTTCTTCTTTTGACCTGCAATGAGAGTTATACCTTTTTCGATATTGAATTAGACTGTTCGTGGAGTTCAAATTCTGAAAATAATTCATCTAACCTAATTTTTGATAAATCCTTAGAGACCTTGTAGGCATCGACCATGGATGCCCACAAGGTAGTCCTAGAAAATTAGTTCAACACGTACCTTATTAGGTCGCGATTTTCAACCTTTTGTCTGATGGCGTGCAAGTTATTAACGATGTCTTGTACTCGGGCGTGAAGTTGAGTCACGGTCTCATGTTCCTGTATTTTTAAATTATATAATTTATTAAAGAGAAGGTCCCATTTGCATACCTTTGCTTCGTCGGTTCCTTCGTGCAATTCCACTAATTTGGTCCACAAGTCCTTTGCACTGATGAAGGGGCCGACACGATTAAGCTCCTCCTTGGACAAGCTGCATTGGAGGATTTGAGTTGCCTTGGCATCAACTTCAACTTGTCTTTTTGTAGCATTGGTCCATTTATCATAATCCAAAGATTCACCCACTTTGTTAGTCGGAAGTGTGAATCCCGTTTGGATTATGATCCACATCTCGATTTGGGTCTTAAGGAAGCACTCCATCTGACCCTTCCAATAACAGATGTCATCTCCGTTGTAAAACAGAGGTTGGACGGTGCTAAAACCCTCGAGATGGGCCATTGATACAAAAAGAGCAAGAAAGATGCAAAAAACCTAGCAATGACAAAAACAAACAGAAGGTACCAAGACTCGCGTCTTTGATTAGTAGTGCGGGAGAAAATCTAATCGAACGAAAGAGGTTGTAAAAAATTCGAAATAAACAGAAATAAAAATGAAAATAAATCTGTAAAAAATCTAGATTGGTGGTTTCACCAAATCTTAGCACCCCCGGCTCTGATACCAATTGTTGGATCATTTAGAGCGCTAGAGGGGGGGGGGGTGAATAGCGCAAGACAAAATTCGATCGTTCGATTGTTCGATATAAAATAATGCAAGTGAGAGTACATGCAGCGAAAAGGAAAAAGTACTCGTTTGTTTTTATTTGGTTCACATCCTTCAGTTGCTAGTCCAAGGCCCTAATGGTCCTAGACCGCGTACGGAGGGCAAAACACTAAAAACACTCCTCCTCGTTAGAGGAAGGAGTAAGTGAATACAATCGATGAAAAAGCTCAAGGTAGAGGGACACTCCCCCTTTCCTTGTTACGATTAAAACACGATAAAAAGATAGACAACAATAAAATAGAATAACAATGACTGAATAAAGTAATGAAATTAAGCACTTGTCGTCGGAGATGCGGTAGCACTTCATCGTCGCAAGGTCATCGTAGAAGAGTATCGTAACGGAGGCTTTTTGGAGAGCTTTTGATGATGGAAATAGGGTGGAGAAGCCCTACTTTTATAACCTTGGAAACCCTAGACGTTCACATATTCAACCAATGAGAGCAAGCCTCCTATCCCTTCAAAAATGGAGATAAGCTTTGACTCTCCTCGAAGCTGATCCTTGACCAACAGTTGACTACTACCCTTACCAGTCGACTGCTGATGGATCAATCGACTAATACAAGCCCTCAGTCGACTGATGGCAGGTTTTTCACCTACAATGAAGAGTTAGCTCGAAAAAATAGTTAATATAAGTGAATTAAATGGTCATATACCATCCGATCTCGACTTAGACCTTCCATGGGAGGTCTTGGTCAGATTGTCGCCTAAGAACGTTCCCGTACTGAGGACACGACCTTCCTTACGCTCACTCACATGAGCTTACCTCAACATTTATCTTGTAGCTTCTGCTTCCGGTCTTCCACCTGATTCCTTCGACTCCCTCTGAAGTCATCCCGGTGTCGCTCGACCTCCACGGCTCCCTCCGGGTGTCGTTGACCTTCAGCTCTAGCTTTAGAACTTTTCTGCACACTTGATTTAGCTCGTGAGATAACTAAATAAGCTTAACTTTGTATCGTTTGCTATAATCAAAACTCAGGTTCGACTTAGGTGCCTATTGCACCAACAAATGGCACACTTTTGGAGCGAAAAGAAGACATTTGGCAGCTAGAGAAGAATGACACATGCCCTAGCCCTGTGAAAACACATGGCCTGGGCCATAGCACAACACACTGCCTGGCCATGTGGATCCACACGGTCGTGTGGCGCTGTGCGATTCTGACATAATTCGGTTATTTTCTAGGTTTCAGAGAGATTCAGGCTGATGTCTATATAAAGGAGGCTACGCCCAAACCCTAGGGAGAGGCATGATGGCTGGGACGATACTCCGAAGCGCTAAAAAGCTTTGAGAACTCACAACGGGGAGGAGAAAAGCCACCGGATATCCAAGTTCTGTTGGGATGTATACTGAAAGCCTAGCCTTTGTATGAATATCTTCTTTTTGAAATAAGAATCACATGATCATTGTTTGCATATTTGCATATTGTCTGATACTTTAAATTGTAGATAACATGGTATGTTGTGTCGCACATAAGATCATGTTATCAGTTCCTTGTAGAGTATAAGTAAAGCTCACAACCAAGATGGTTTTGGACAAACCATTGGCATGATTATAGTGTGATTTGGTATTAGTTTATTTTGACCATAGAATTACACTAGTACATTTTGTGTGTATTGAGCATGACCGATTTAGAGGTGATTCAATTTATACTGACTATATAATTGAATCGGACATCAGATATTATGGTGTACATGCTCTTAATCACGATATAATAACGGGCACATGTACTTAGTATTTATTTCTTTAATTTACCAATGGGCAAGATTTATGTGTTAAATCGATAAGCCTGGTATGTTGGGAAATAATATTATTTACATGGCGTGTCATTGATTATAGGAGGAAACCGTGTCCTATATATTAGGATGATGATGTCCCCTTGAGGAGCTCATAAAGTTTATCATGTAAATCCTGCAGGTGGACTTGGTCCAACATGATGATAAGGATGAGTGGTACTACTCATGGAGTTAGATATTTATTAATTAAATTGTCAGTAATTTAATTAATTAATGGACATTCGATATCTTAAACACGGGGAGATATTTTATACAAATAATATGTGGAGCTCATATTTAATTATGGGGGTTGGTGAGGTAGATAAATGATGATCCTCTAGTGGAATGGATCATCATTAATGGATCGGGTTTTATGTGGGTCGGATCCATTGGGTGGCCAAGATCCAACTCCTCCTCATAGTCCCTATTATAGCCTATTATAAATGCCTCATGAAGCCTAGATCTATAAGGTGGCATGGGAGAGGCTTGAGCGAAGAACAAGAAACCTAGGGTTTATTGTTGGCGTGGGAGAGGCTTGGGTGAAGAATAAGAAACCTAGGGTTTATTGTTGGCGTGGAAGAGGCTTGGGCGACAAACAAGGTTGGGTGGCTAGGGTTTTTGTTTTTCCTTCCCTTCCCTTCACTTGGCCAGTGCCCCTTCACCCTCTCCCCATGGTCGACGACATTCTCTCTCCCTCTCCTTTGGCCGGCGGCAACAAGAGATCTCTTGGCCGGCGCATCCTTCCCTTTCCTTAGGGCCGGCAGCAACCTTACTTGGTGTTTGGTGGTCGGCACAAGCAAGGAGAAGAAGGGAGGGTTATCTTCCCTTGTTTGGAGTGAGCAAGGAAGGGAAGATACGAGATCTAGAAGGCTTCGACTCTTGGAAGATCGTCGCCCACACGACGTCCAAGAGGAGGATAGGAATACAATAGAAGATCAAGAGGTAAAACAAGAGGTATAATCTTGTTTAGTTTTGATTCTAGTTCTCTTGTATTTTGTATGTTATTGATTAACATGGACCCCGATGATAAACAGAAAAATCGGCGATCCGTTCATTATCTATTCCGCGGCTAATCGAGGAAAAGAGTTAGGTTGCTTGAATAACAAGTTTGTTCAAGAGACTACTCAAATCGAATAGCACGATGATGGATCAGTTGCTTGGGAAATCCATCTCCGTCTGGATTAGTTTTAGTTGATAAAATTTTAATCCGGGGATGTGTGATAGGATCACCATGCACAAGCGACCGAAGCGGGAAGCAATTCCCTTCAAGTTCTGCACTTCAACGCCGGAGAGAAGAGCCACATTGCATTGTAATTTCTGTTCTTTGCATAATATCCATTGTTTATACAAATATGATCATGCTTTGTGTGTCTCCTCTCATATTTATGGAGTAGATTCTTCGATTTTAGGATTAGGGAGTAGTTTGTGTGCATAGAATATGTTATTCAAAATTAAATTCTGTTCTTGAGTTTGTATTTGCAATTGGTGTTAGTTTAGACTGATATCTATGTGTTTTGGTTTTCTATCTACTGTGCTTAGCCGATATGAGGGGTGACAACCCTCGTATCTAAGATTTAGGAGAATTAAGGAGGAACCTAGGGGTTGGCCTCATCTCCTGTAACTGTGGATAGAAGGGTGTGATAGAATTGGAAACGATTCGTCACAGGGACTGATTTAACATGCTTGTACCACCTATCCCGTCCTGGTAAGGCAGAGATAACTCCCGATAGATGTGAAGGCTCATCAGGGAGTGTATATGTCCCTTCCACAAGGCCATAGTAAGACATTTATACAACGCCCAATTGATAGCATATTTTGCGACACAGAAGCGAAATCGAAATCCTAGAATTCCTTCCAAAGACTCGCAGCAAGCCTTTTCTTCTTCCGTGTGACACCGTATTTATTGGTGCAATTGACCCAGGTTGACTCGAGTTTGACTCGATAAGTATTTTGATGATAGATAAAACTTATGACATGGGATTATCATAGGAAATCCCAATTTAGAGTTGACATGGAAAATCCAAGCATGGGGCTTGGTGTGGGAAAATCCAAAGCATTGCGAAGCCATGCGCTTGGTGCTTGGTGCTTGGTGAGAAAATGCATTGTGAAACCGTGCGCTTGGTGCATGTGGGAAGTCTTGAGGACTTGGTAATTTCACTAGGCTCGGGGTCCTTGAGTCGGTGAAGGATGATATTGCAAAACCGTGCGCTTGGTGCATCCGAGGAACCGTCGGATGGGGAGCGAATGGAGTGAGACCAAAGGGAAGCATACTTCGAGGGCATGAGACGCGAAGGATGGCGTTACGAAGCCGTGCGCTTGGCGCATCCGAGGGACGTAGGCCGAGGGAAGAGAGCTTCGGTGGGGAACTCCATGAGAGATGAGGTGGACTTGGCCAAGTGGCAAAGACTGAGTGTCATATGCTCAAACAACTTGGTGTTTGAGGCTTTACCCGACATTAGTCAACTACCAAGGGATGACAGTCGACTGATCCAAGTTAACTAGGGTTCGACTGGTGTTAGAATGCATTTTGTGGCACAGCGATCGCCAAGGGATGACAATGATCGATGGAAGTGTCGCGAGCCGCGAGCGCTCCGTAGCCGATTGGCGATCGACTATGGTCGTGATCGTGATGGGTGATCTGTTGGAACTTATCCAACGTGAATCTGACCATTGTGAGGTAACGACTATAGGAGCAGTCGATTGGGGCCTTTTGGAAGTCGACTGCTAGGCGCTAAAACATCTCGATGCAAGTTATAAATGGAGCTCGAGATGGAGGTTTTTGCCAAGCCTTTTGGGAAGCTATTGGAGGTGAATTGCTGCTGCATTCTAGACCTTCAAGAGCCATCTAAAGCAAGCAACAAGAAAAGTGATCAAAGCAATCGGTGAAAGTTTTCTTGTGTATTGTATTTGTCTATTTGCTTGTATTTCTATATTATATTGTAATTGCTTGTGAGAGGTTTCTCCACCTCTGACGTGTTGTCGAGAAGGAGCGTTATAGTTAGTGTTGTGCGCATAACTAGAGCTCGGTGAGCTCGCCCGTGGAGTAGGAACCATTCGGTTCTGAACCACGTATATCGTGTTGTCTTTTGTGTGATTGTATTTGTTGTTAGTATTCATATTTGTATTAGTATTCCGCTGCGCTAACGACAATCGTAGAAGAGCACGCAAGAGAATGATAGTATTCCATCGTATGACGAAAGAGGGCTATTCACCCCCCTCTAGTCGGCCAACCGATCGACCCTACAAGTGGTATCAGAGCCAAGGCGCTTGTCAAGGACTAACCGCCGACACAAGAACTACAAAATGGCTGGCAACATCCATCCATCGAAATATGATGGAAACTTTGCTTGGTGGAAGAAACAGATGGAGGTATATCTCGAAACCGATTTTGATATTATGTTAATTCTAGAAAATGGTTTCAAATTGCCTTGGGATGAAAGAAATAGGCAAATTGAGAAGTCAAGGTGGACCCAAGACCAAATTAAGGACTTCATGATAAATCTCGAGGTAATAAAATTACTTAGTGATTTGTTACTTAACACTATTTGGTTTAGATTGGGTGACTATAGGGATGCAAGGGAGCTATGGAATAAGGTAATGAAATTCCTAGAAAATTCTCAATCGGCACAAGTAGAGGAGAATGCCGAGAAAGAAGCACACACCATATTTGAAGATGTTGATGATTTGGTGGAGACCTCCACCTCTTGGATTGAGGGGGAGGAAAGAGTTTCTATTCCGGAGCAAAGTCAAAACGAAGCATCTACCTCTGGAAGATGTGATCAAGAAGAATCCACCACCTCCCTAGGTAACTCAAGTGTTGTTATTTTAAATAAAATTCACATAATATGCTTTGAGCATAGGGAGAAAGGGCATTACAAGAGTAAATGCCCAAAATTGGCTAAGAAGAAAACACCGGCACCAAAAGTCAACCCAAAGTCAAAGGATGCCGGAGTCCCCACAACTAGAAGCAAAGAGCACATTGTGTGCTTTAAATGCAATCAAAAGGGGCACTACCGAAGCCAATGCCCTAGGGGGAGGAAGAAAGGGCGAGAAGGTGTATCTCATGTAGGGGGAGCTTCCCAAGCTAACCCTAAGGTAAATTTAATTAATGCACCTTCAATTCCTAAAGTTAAAAAGCATGCTTAAAACTATTTTAGTTCTCTTGCAAATATTAATGAAAAGCATGCTAGTAGAAATAATAAGGTTTATTGTTTAGGTGCCAAGCATGTTTATGTATCTAAGGACAAACCTAGGACCAATAACACTAGAACTATCTTGCCTAGGGAATCAATTAGGAGAATAGAAGAAAATTTGGGTATTAATCCCAAAAAGTCTAGGCACATGCCTAAGAAGAAGAGGTTTTCCCAAAAATCCAATGATAAATCAAAATTAGGAAAATTAGAGCTAGAAAACCAAGTCTTGAGGTCAAGACTTGAGAAAATGGAGAAAACCCTTAGAATCATAGAAAATTCAATTCTAGGGTTAAATGCCCAAAAGTCAAAACCTAGGAAGCAAAAACGGTGTAAGGGCAAGGAAGGTTTGGGTCACAAACCTAAGCCTAAGAAGACTTATCATAATGTTCCATTTGATTATGGAACAAAGCCTAGGGTTAGGAAAACCAAGGTTAGTAGGGAAGTCATCCCTAAGTCTAACCATGATAGGTGTCTAGTGGCTAAGACCTCAAAGAAATCAAATGTAGCCACTAAGAAGGTCAAAGGGGGAGTTACCCCTAGAGTTGACCTAGGAAAGACCCAAAACACTATGGCTTCAAAGCCTAAAAGGGTCATTAGGAAGGTATCTAGGGAAGTTATCACTAGTGAATACCTTGTTAACCCAAGGAGCTCCAACAACTATTGGGTTCTTAGGAGCGTGATCGATTCACGTTAGATGGGTTAGAGTATATCAACCCTAAGTGGATGGATAGTTAACCTAGCCATGGTGAGTTGACACATTAGGATGTGCCAATGTGCTTGAGAAATTGAAAAATGATTAAATTGGCACAAGTAGGTCTTATAGGTATGGGTGTGCCATTTGGGTTTATGGCACACTTGGGAGATAATGGTTTTAAGACAAAATAGAATTAATCTCTAGAAATGGCAATTTAGATTTAACACTTAGGTATTTTATACCTTAGTATATTTTACTTGCCATGATTTATTTGCCTTGTCATGTCATGACATCATTCTCATTTTTATCTATAAAAATGTCATGATCATGTTTAGAATTATCTTTAGATGTCATGTATGCTTAGTTCTCATTCACATGCCATGACATCATGATTTTGGCATATGCGTTTATCTATATCATATCTATGCCATAATCATATCATGCATAAAATAAAATGGAATTAAGGACTATGGCATTATTTGATGGAATCAAATAATATTGCCTAGAAATATGCATGAGACCATTAACGAACAAAAACCCACATATCACTAGATTAATTGCCTTGAATGTGTTTTACACATCTAGATACAAGTGAGATATTTAGGAAAAAGGAATTAAAGGTTTCAAAAACATTTTGAAAACATTTTGAAAAACTTTGGTGAAGCCTATCTTTTGATAGCTATCACCATTGAATGGGATGATACAAAAAGGGCTCAATATTGAAGCTTTTCTAAATTTTTGAACTTTGTGTCAATCTCACTAATTTGTAGGTAAAATAATTTTCTAATATTTTTCACCCATAATATCTGTGATAAGTAATATACATACCAAATTTCAAGATTTTTCAACATATGTATATTTACTTACGAATTTTGGAAATTCATTTCTGAAATTCAGAAAACTATAAATGCAGTTATCAGTCGACTGACAGGGAGGCCAGTCGACTGATGAGGGTGTCAGTCGATTGGTTTCTGACTCAGTCAACTAACCAAGCTAATTTCGAATAAACCTTGGTGGTTAGGCCCATGTTCAGCTGTGTTTTGGTCCCCTAACTACTCCTAACCCTAGGACATGCTTAGGAGAGCATTAGAAAGGGTGGAAATCCATTGGACATGGATTAGGAGAAGTGTTTAGGGAGAGTATCAATTTTAAGGTGGATGAGAGTTCATTGTTAAACTTTGCCTTAATTTTGAATTGGTTAATGTTCTTATTCGCTTATGGACTCTCCAAGGACATTGTTGGTGCAATGGTCAAGGGGGAGCAAGCCTCTAGGAGGAGGTATCCATCATGGGAAGATGGATGTGTATTTCCTCATGGGAGGAAAATTAGATTGCCTCTCTTAAGTGATATGGGATCACTAGAAAGATTGTAGGCATGTGTTCCTCCAAGGGAGAGATTGTAAGATCTCATTGGGATGTGAGACATTCATACCCTTGGGGAGGACCTTTTTGATGTAATGTCAAAAAGGGGGAGAAGTTACCACCAATTAGGGTTCGTTGGAATTCTCATTGGGATATGAGAATTGCCAATATGGGAGAATTGGTAGACTTTAGATGGTAGTTTTGTCAATCATCAAAAATGGGGAGATTGTTGGTGCAATCGGCCCAGGTTGACTCGAGTTTGACTCGATCAGTATTTTGATGATAGAAAAAACTTATGACATGGGATTGTCATAGGAAAGCCCAACATAGAGTTGACATGGAAAATCCAAGCATGGGGCTTGGTGTGGAAAAATCCAAAGCATTGCGAAGCCGTGCGCTTGATGCTTGGTGAAAAATGCATTGTGAAGCCGTGCGCTTGGTGCATGTGGGAAGTCTTGAGGACTTGGTAAGTTCACTAGGCTCGGGGTCCTTGAGTCGGTGAAGGATGATATTGCAAAGCCGTGCGCTTGGTGCATCCGAGGAACCGTCGGACGGGGAGTGAATGGAGTGAGACCAAAGGGAAGCATACTTCGAGGGCATGAGACGCGAAGGATGGCGTTGCGAAGCCGTGCGCTTGGCGCATCCGAGGGACGTAGGCCGAGGGAAGAGAGCTTCGGTGGGGAACTCCATGAGGGATGAGGTGGACTTGGCCAAGTGGCTAAGTCTGAGTGTCGGATGCTTAAATAACTTGGTGTTTGAGGCTTTACCCGACATCACCGATCCATGGGATGGATGGCAATGATCGATCCAATCAACTAGGGTTCGATTGGTGTTAGGATCAGTATTTTGTGGCTGGCGATTTGCCAAGGGATGGCGATCGATCGATGTCTCGATCGGCCGAGGATGGCGATCAGCGATGGAAGTGTCGCAGTACGAACTCTCCGTAGATCGGGCGTCGACTATGAGTGATGATGATGGTCATCATCAGTCGATTGATGGGTGATCCGTTGGAACTTATCCAACGTGGATCTGGCCGTTGTGAGGCAACGACTACAGGAGCAGTCAACTAGGGCCTTTTGGCAGTCGACTGCTAGGCGCGAAAATAGCTCAATGCAGGTTATAAATGGAGCTCGAGATGGAGGTTTTTGCCAAGCCTTTTGGGAAGCTATTAGAGGGGAATTGCTGCTGCATTCCAGACCTTCAAGAGCCATCTAAAGCAAGCAACAAGCAAAGCGATCAAAGCAATCGGTGAAAGTTTTCTTGTGTATTGTATTTGTGTATTTGCTTGTATTTCTATATTACATTGTAATTTCTTGTGAGAGGTTTCTCCACCTCTGATGTGTTGTCGAGAAGGAGTGTTATAGTTAGTGTCGTGCGCATAACTAGAGCTCGGTGAGCTCACCCGTGGAGTAGGAATCATTCGGTTCCGAACCACATATATCGTGTTGTCTTTTGTGTGATTGTATTTGTTGTTAGTATTCATATTTGTATTAGTATTCCGCTGCGCTAACGACAATTGTAGACGAGCACACAAGAAGAATGATCGTATTCCACCGTACGACGAAAGAGGGCTATTCACCCCCCTCTAGCCGGCCAACCGATCGACCCTACAGTATTGAGTTATGACCGCCGACAACCCTCTCAATCACAACCATTAGAACTAAATTCTGAACAATATTATCCACTTAACAAATCGGTACTCGAATCTCAGTCCCTGAGTGATTGATAATCTTTTTATTACTTGACGACATCCATGCACTTGCGAATGTTGAGCGCGAGCGCGCACTTCGAGTCCTTGATAGTCTCCATCACGAGATTTAAGATCGTGTTTGCGTGCATCATCTTGGCATGGAAAGTCTAAGAATGGTCTTGGCATAGAAAAGTCCAAGTATGGTCTTGGCAATTGGAAATTCCAAGAATGGTCTTGGCAAAGAAAGTCCAAGTCATTGGTACTTGGCAATGGTAAAGTCCAAAGGTATAGTCTTGATGACATAAGTCTAAGTATGTAGTCTTGGTGGCGTAAAGTCCAAGTGAACTTTGACAATTAGGAAGTCTAAAGGTAGGTTTGGCGGCGTAAATCCAAATGGATCTT
The DNA here is from genome assembly GCA_025175895.1 of Wurfbainia villosa. NCBI lineage: Eukaryota > Viridiplantae > Streptophyta > Magnoliopsida > Zingiberales > Zingiberaceae > Wurfbainia > Wurfbainia villosa. The sequence goes on along the minus strand of CM045995.1, from coordinate 61,840,760 downwards.
GGCAATGTGAAAGTCTAAGGGTGAAGGTTTGGTGGCGTAAATTAAAGTCCAAGCATGGGTCTTTGCTATTGGGTTTTTTCGAGCCACAAAAACCGCTTTTTGCGTTGCGGAAACCTTGGAAGCCCCGGCCACGGATCCGTGTGAAGTATAAAATTATAATTACATGTATGTGCTTACAGAAATCCTAGATCTACCTTAGATCTAAGAGGTTAGAACGTTACCCTCGTAGCGACGCCCTTCGCTTATCCCGCTCGTCCAAAAGTTCGCCGGAACTCGAGAGTGTCAAGTGCACACTCCTCTATGGTATCCACACAAGCAATAGGTGGAGAAAACTCAACCTTGAGTGTGCTAGCACTCCTTGGTTGGTTCGGCCAAAGAGAGGGATGGGAGAGGGAGAGCTTGAGAGAAAAGGTTCCAAGGTTGAAGATGAAGTCATTGGAATTAACTCACCAAATGAATTCACCACCCATAACCCCTAAGTGGCCGGCCACTTCATGGAGGGGGGTTACATGCATGCATGTAACTCCCATGACCCTTGGTCTCCCTCATGATGTGGCACCAATTGACCAAGTCAATGATGATGTGGAGCACCATCATTGGCCGGCCATGCCTAGTCATCATCATGACATGGCATTTGGTCAAGTCAAACTTGACCTTTCATCTTCCCTCTCAAGTCAAGTCAAACTTGACCTCTAATCTCCCATGGTTGATCAAATCTAACCACTTGACTCAAGTCAATTTAATATAATGAATCTCTATTCATTAATTTAAATTGATTTGATGAATCAAATCTCAATTAGACTCATTCAACACTTGAATCAACTTGAGTCTAACTCAATTAGTCTAATTTGGATTACTCTTAATCCAATTTGGTTCATCCCATGAACCTAATCCTCATGGTTCATCATATGAACCTAATCTCCATCTAATTGCTCTTATGTGTGTGACCCTATAGGTTCTTGTAACGTTGGCAATGTCCCTAAACCGATTTAGGAACATAAGCAATGAGCGGTATCTAGCAACACATCATTGCTACCCAAGTTACAAGAATGTTGAGCTCCAACATCACCTTTGTGACTACTAATTGTGACTCTCACAATATGTGACAATGTCCCTCTATCCTTGACATCTAGATTGACCAATCGAGGCATAGACCGTGTCATCCTCGGTACAATCTAAATCTTGAACTCCAAGTAGACTCACTCTAATCAAATGAGCTCAATATCTCATATTGACTCATTTGGGCATGGCCATGCACTTCGTGGTCTCACTCTATCAAGAATATCGATGTCACCCCCGTCATATAGGAGGAATAGATCCCATCTACATCACTCACATCCCTCCGCATAATTCGTTACATACCCAGTAATCGCCTTTATAGTCCACCCATTTACGGGTGACGTTTGACGAACCCAAAGTATGCAACTCGTTATGTAGGGAACCATGGTGACTTCAGGTCTAAGGACTAATAGTCATACTAATAGCCACATGAGAAAGTATATGACACTCATATAACGATCCATGATACTTTCTCATGGCGGGTCATTCAGTATACATTCTCCAATGCATACCCATGTGTCAACTTGATATCTCATATCCATGACTTGTGAGATCAAGTCATCTTGTTGACCTACATGCTAGTCTCTACGCATTAACATTAGACCTGAATGTTAATACTCGACTAGGAATGATTAAGAGTAGTGTTCTCTATATCATCTCATTATCGATTCAACCAATCGATTGATATAGATAAGAACCTACTACTCAAGGACATTATTATATTTAGTTATTTGGCACCAATACAAGTAAATATAATAACCATGCCTTTATAAATAGGAATATGATACAATAAAGTCCATACAACAATCATCACATGATTGGCTCTAGGGCTTTCACTAACAATCTCCCACTAACACTAGTGCCAATCACCGTAGTATCTAATACCCAATGACCTAGTGTGACCTTCATGCTTTTTCTGTGCCAAAGCCTTGGTCAAGGGATCTGCGATGTTAGCCTCTATGGGTACTCTGCAAATCTTCACATCTCCTCGATCGACAATCTCACGAATGAGATGGAAGCACCGATATATATTCGGCCTCTGTTGTAGAATCAATAACTGTGTCCTGCTTGGAACTCTTCCAGCTCACAGTGCTACCTATTCAAGCAAAACACGAACCCTGACTGCGATCTATAATCATCCTGGTCAGTTTAGAAGCTGGCATCGCTGTAACCCTTTACAGCTAGCTCCTCATCGCCTCCAAATATCAAGAAATATTCTTTAGTCCTTCTCAAGTACTTAAGAATATTCTTGACTGCTATCCAGTGACGCTCACCTGGATCTGACTGGTATCTACTCGTCATGCTCAAAGCATACGAGACATCAGGACGAGTACACAACATGGCGTACATGATAGATCCTATAGCAGATGCGTAAGGGATCTTATCCATGCGGTCTCTCTCCTCTCTAGAAGAGGGACTTTGAGTCTTCGAAAGACTCACACCATGTGACATCAGCAGAAGTCCTTTCTTGGAATTCTGCATGGCAAACCGAAGTAATACCGTGTCAATGTATGTACTCTAACTTAAGCCAAGCAATCTCTTAGATCTATCTCTATAGATCTTTATGCCTAGAATACAGGCTGCTTCACCTAAGTCCTTCATTGAGAAGCACGTCCCCAGCCAAGTCTTCACAGACTGTAGCGAAGGGATGTCATTCCCAATGAGTAGTATGTCATCCACATACAGTACAAGGAACACAACTGTGTTCCCATTAACCCTCTTGTAGACACAGGGTTCATCTTCATTCTTGATGAAACCAAACTGTTTGATCGCATCATCGAATCGAAGATTCCGGCTCAGAAGCTTGCTTTAGCCCATAAATGGACCTTTGCGAACATACCTTTGATATCTTTGTGTTTGTGGATCTACAAAACTCTCAGGTTGTGTCATGTACACATCCTCGAGTAAGTTTCCATTCAGAAATGCGGTTTTGACATCCATCTGCCAGATCTCATAATCGTGGTATGCTGCAATAGCAAGCAAGATCCGAATGGACTTAAACATCGCCACTGGAGAAAAGGTTTCATCATAGTCAATACCATGAATTTGCTTGAAACCTTTAGCCACCAATCGGCCCTTATAGGTATGCGTAAGTCCATCCATGTCAGTCTTTCTCCTAAAGACCCACTTACACCCAATGGGTTTGACCCCTTCAGGTGGATCAACCAAAGTCCATACTTGGTTAGTGTACATGGATTCCATCTCGGATCTCATGGCGTCTAGCCATTTCTCAGAATCTGGGCTCATCATAGCTTCCTGATAGGAGGTAGGCTCATTCTCAATGAGCATAACGTCATCATGGTCAGACAAGAGAAATGAGTATCTCTCAGGCTGACGACGTACCCTATCAGACCTGCGAAGAGGTAGGTCTACTTGAACTGGTGGTTGTTCCACAACTCTTTGTGCAACAACCTCATCACCCACAACACTTTGTGGTTCTTGTTCAACCTCCATCAAGGCCTCAGTGCTATGGTCCTTATCTTGAATTTCTTCAAGATCGAAGGTACTCCCACTAGTTTTTCTAGAAACAAAATCCCTTTCTAGAAAAACCCCAGTCTTTGCCACAAACACTTTGTGCTGACTTGGAATATAGAAGTAATATCCCTTTGTATCCTTGGGATATCCAACAAAATAGCACCTATCGGATTTGGGTCCCAGTTTGTCTGAGACTTGACGTCGAACGTAAGCCTCACAACCCCAAATCCTCATAAAAGACATCTTGGGATTTTTCCCTGTCCATATCGTATATGGTGTCTTTACCACCTTGGATGGTACACGGTTAAGGGTAAAGGCTGCTGTGTCCAGAGCATATCCCCAAAAGGATATAGGAAGATCTGTGTGACTCATCATAGATCGTACCATATCCAATAGGGTACGATTCCTCCTTTCGGATACACCATTCCACTGTGGTGTTCCAGGAGGAGTGAGTTGGGATAGAATCCTACACTCAGCTAGATAGTCACGAAACTCATGGCTAAGGTATTCACCACCTCGATCTGATCGAAGTATCTTAATACTCTTGCCAAGCTGGTTTTGTACTTCATTCTTGAATTCTTTGAACTTTTCAAAGGATTCAGATTTATGTGTCATAAGATACACATAACCATATCTACTGAAGTCATCAGTAAATGTAATGAAGTACCTGTAACCACCTCTAGCAGCAACATTGAAAGGACCACATATATCACTATGTATAAGTCCTAACAAATCTTTTGCTCTTTCGCTATGTCCACTAAAGGGAGTCTTGGTCATCTTGCCTAAAAGGCAAGACTCGCATGTCTCATATGATTCAAAATCAAATGAGTCTAGCAGCCCATCCTTATGGAGCTGAGATGTTTACTCTCATTTATGTGACCTAAGCGACAATGCCAGAGATAGGTTTGGTTCAACTCATTTGACTTGAACCTCTTGGTACTTATGTTATAGATAGGGCTCTCTAAGTCTAGAAAGTAGAGTCCGTTCATTAGAGGTGCACTACAATAGAACATATCATTTAAATAAACTGAACAACATTTGTTCTTTATTATAAATAAAAAACCTTTCTTGTCCAAACAAGAAACTGAAATGATGTTCTTAGTTAAGGCAGGCACATAACAACATTCATCTAATTCTAGTACAAGCCTAGAGGGCAGAGATAGATCATAAGTTCCTACAAAGAATAACAGAAGAACCCTCGCTCCATTGCCAACTCGTAGGTCCACCTCTTTGTCAATGTCTTGCTATTTCTCACCGCACATTGGTACAAATGTGAGATGCACATCCGATCTAATACCCATGATGAAGAAATAGATAGATTAACTTCTATAACATTTATACCAAGTAGAAGTCTCACTTCTCTTCTTCTTAAGATCTTCCAGTATGCCTTGCGATTACGCTTCCAAAGGTCTCGCTTCCTTGTAGAAGAAGCAAGCCCCTTCCGCTACCCCTCCTTTGGGTTTAAGTTCTTTGCCTTTGCCCTTGGCTTGGGACTTTCCCTTACCTTTAGGCTTGCCCTTGCCTTTCTTCTTCGCACCATCAAAATGGTGTCGATTTACCCTTCTTAAGGTTAAGCTCATAGCTTCTCAACATGCCGAGCATTTCAGTAATGACTTATCAATTTCATTCATGTTATAATTCATGACAAATTGATTGAAGGCTTGTGTCAAAGATTGCAAGATTAGGTCGTGGCACTCTTGGCCAAGTGGGAATCCCACCTTTGTAGGTTTTCACGCACTCCAATCATCTTGAGTACATATGTACCTACGGAGTCCCTTCTTGCATTTTGGACCCAAATAATGCCTTAGAGACTTCATCTCTCATGCCTAGCTTGTCCTTGATATAGTTGACGAAGATGTCCAACCATATCATAAGCATTCATGAACTCGTGTTGCTTCAAGCTCGAGTTCATGGTCGGTGAGCATTAGACATGACACATCTAATGCATCATCTTGATGCTTCTTGTAAGCATCTTTGTCACGTGAGGCATTGGCGGTGAGGTGCCTCCGGAATGGGCTGCTCCAGGACGTACAACTTCCTTTCTTGGGTGAGAACAATTCTCAAGTTCCTGTACCAGTCCAGGAAATTTGCTCCATTGAGCTTGTCCTTCTCAAGGACGGATCGCAGAGAGAGAGTGTTCGTGGTTGTCGACATAGGTATCTACAACATACAATGCAGAGAATTAATATCATATTCCTTTTATCATTTAATTAGGCCTTTAATCAAATGATGCTCCCACTGAATTATAGGAATTTTGTAGAATCGAGTTATGGATGTGGTCAAACCACATTATTAGATTCAAACAAACTAGCTATAATTCTTGCGGGACAAGATCCACATCATACTAAGCCTTGAGTTAGCTTTGGCTAAATCGCCCAAGACTTAGTACGATCGGTGGGTAACACATTACCGATTACATCTCTATGCAACTCTTGTTTATAGGATTAAGACCCACATTTACAAAAGACCTTGAGTTAGCTTTGGCTAAATCGCCCAAGATTTAGTGTAAATGCGATCTTAACCTATCTTTCCAACGATTGGAATATGCCTATAGTTCTACTCGATCCAATTGAGTTAACTAGTTTTGCTCAATCTAATTGAGCTTACTCTAACCCGAGTCGTGATAGGCGGGATCAAGATTGTCCCTCCGCACCCTACCAAGATAATATGCATTGCTCTGCTTTGGCAGATTCAACAACAACAAATGATCGAGGTAGTGATGGGTATCAAGGCTCGGTAGGCATTTTCGAGTTGATTCGAATATGATCTAATCTAATCATAATGTGTATCTTATACGCATTTAGGCCTTTATTATCCTATATTAGCATGCATCATATACATACATTAATTATTCTAGCATGCATCATATACATACAAGAAAATTAACCTAGCATGCATAATATACATACAAACATTTTTCTACTAGCATGCATCACATACATACAAGCAAAATCAATTAAATATACATATATATATATATCAACATATATATATATATATATATATATCATTAAATGTGATATAGTCATGGCCCTACTACGATCTTCTCAAGCCAATGAGAAGATCGGACGGTCAAGCTAAGGCTAGCGGCTTCTCCAAGCGCTTCCTTTGACCGCCATGTGTCGTCGTCACCCTTCTCGTAATCTCGTCTTCGAGTGGACTTTCCACCGCTCCATTTTGTACATTACAAATATGAAACTCGAGTTACATTCGAGTCTAAAAACTAATTACAACTAGAATTTCAAAATAAGAGGTACGACGCGCAGGTCGCATACACTATACAACACGCACACTACAAACGCACGCAGCCGAGTATTATGAATTACAACACACTTATTCAATCAAATTGGGGTCATTGGGCCATGACAATCACAGAATTATACATAATTCTAAATTATGTATTTTTACAGAAATTTCTATAATTTTTCCTAATTTATTTCGAATTTATGAGTCAACTGCTTAAGCGGTTTCTCGCGATCACGGGACATGGCCCCTTTCGGGGATAGGGGCAGCACCCCTACTCGTAAAATAAACTTCGCGAGTGTCCCTACAATGATCTTACAGCGACTTAAGTCGCTGTCCCAAAAACCTAAAGCGAGAACTCGCCGATTCGGAGAGTTTTTCTCGACGGTTGAAGCCTACGAGTGTCCCAACACTCGTTGCTTCGACTCTACGAGAAAAATACCCAAAAATTCTATAAAATAAGAAAATTTACAGAAACATATAAATCTGTAATTTTTATATCTAATATAAAAACTACAAAAACGAAACACATACATGCTTCGCACGTGGCTCTGATACCACTGTTGGGTTTTTCCGAGCCGCAAAAACCGCTTTTTGCGTTGCGGAAACCTCGGAAGCCCCGGCCACGGATCCGTGTGAAGTATAAAATTATAATTACATGTATGTGCTTACAGAAATCCTAGATCTACCTTAGATCTAAGAGGTTAGAACGTTACCCTCGTAGCGACGCCCTTCGCTTATCCCGCTCGTCCAAAAGTTCGCCGGAACTCGAGAGTGTCAAGTGCACACTCCTCTATGGTATCCACACAAGCAATAGGTGGAGAAAACTCAACCTTGAGTGTTCTAGCACTCCTTGGTTGGTTCGGCCAAAGAGAGGGATGGGAGAGGGAGAGCTTGAGAGAAAAGGTTCCAAGGTTGAAGATGAAGTCATTGGAATTAACTCACCAAATGAATTCACCTCCCATAACCCCTAAGTGGCCGGCCACTTCATGGAGGGGGGGTTACATGCATGCATGTAACTCCCATGACCCTTGGTCTCCCTCATGATGTGGCACCAATTGACCAAGTCAATGATGATGTGGAGCGCCATCATTGGCCGGCCATGCCTAGTCATCATCATGACATGGCATTTGGTCAAGTCAAACTTGACCTTTCATCTTCCCTCTCAAGTCAAGTCAAACTTGACCTCTAATCTCCCATGGTTGATCAAATCTAACCACTTGACTCAAGTCAATTTAATATAATGAATCTCTATTCATTAATTTAAATTGATTTGATGAATCAAATCTCAATTAGACTCATTCAACACTTGAATCAACTTGAGTCTAACTCAATTAGTCTAATTTGGATTACTCTTAATCCAATTTGGTTCATCCCATGAACCTAATCCTCATGGTTCATCATATGAACCTAATCTCCATCTAATTTCTCTTATGTGTGTGACCCTATAGGTTCTTGTAACGTTGGCAATGTCCCTAAACCGATTTAGGAACATAAGCAATGAGCGGTATCTAGCAACACATCATTGCTACCCAAGTTACAAGAATGTTGAGCTCCAACATCACCTTTGTGACTACTAATTGTGACTCTCACAATATGTGACAATGTCCTCTATCCTTGACATCTAGATTGACCAATCGAGGCATAGACCGTGTCATCCTCGGTACAATCTAAATCTTGAACTCCAAGTAGACTCACTCTAATCAAATGAGCTCAATATCTCATATTGACTCATTTGGGCATGGTCATGCACTTCGTGGTCTCACTCTATCAAGAATATCGATGTCACCCCCGTCATATCGGAGGGATAGATCCCATCTACATCACTCACATCCCTCCGCATAATTCGTTACATACCCAGTAATCGCCTTTATAGTCCACCCATTTACGGGTGACGTTTGACGAAGCCAAAGTATGCAACTCCTTATGTAGGGAACCATGGTGACTTCAGGTCTAAGGACTAATAGTCATACTAATAGCCACATGAGAAAGTATATGACACTCATATAACGATCCATGATACTTTCTCATGGCGGGTCATTCAGTATACATTCTCCAATGCATACCCATGTGTCAACTTGATATCTCATATCCATGACTTGTGAGATCAAGTCATCTTGTTGACCTACATGCTAGTCTCTACGCATTAACATTAGACCTGAATGTTAATACTCGACTAGGAATGATTAAGAGTAGTGTTCTCTATATCATCTCATTATCGATTCAACCAATCGATTGATATAGATAAGAACCTACTACTCAAGGACATTATTATATTTAGTTATTTGGCACCAATACAAGTAAATATAATAACCATGCCTTTATAAATAGGAATATGATACAATAAAGTCTATACAACAATCATCACATGATTGGCTCTAGGGCTTTCACTAACATTTGCAGCATAAGTCCAAATGGACCTTTGCAAAGGACTCAGTTAGCATTACATAACCGATGGAAGCACCTGAAGGTTAATGCGAAGGATGAAGAGTCGCAGACTCGAGGGATTTTAGAGGCGTGAGGTTGATGAAGGTGGCTTGAAGGCTTAGATCTAGGCTATGAGTGAGTATCAAGTATGAGAAAATCATACTTGGGTTAAACCTCATGTTTGAGGTTCTCAGGCGACTGACCGAGTGTTTGACACTCTGGAGACTAGTTGACATGGAGCAGTCAACTGGGGTTATGACCAGTCGACTGGTCGGGTAGTCGACTGAGCTTCGACTGCTCAACTTGTTTTGGGTAGTCGACTAAGTTAACTTGTCCACAATAGTCAACTACCAATGATGGGCAGTCAACTGGTGGTGGTGGACACGGGCACAGAATGTCCTATAGTTGATTAGCCAGTCGACTACTTGGTTGGTAGTCGACTGTTAGTAAGGGCAATCGACTACTAAAGTATCCATTGGCTGGAATGCCAACGTAGATAAGTCTGTTGTGAGATAATGGATAAGGGAGCAGTCGGCTGGTGCCTTTTGGCAGTCGACTGTTGGATGCAAAATCAACCAAATGTAGGTTACAAAAGGAGAAGTTCATGGAGGATTTCGGCTAATATTTTTTGGGCGATTTTGAAGGGAAAGTTATATTGCATTCCAGACCTTCAAGAGAAATCTAAAGCAACCAACAGCAAGCAATCAAAAGTTCTCTTGTAAAGTGTTCTTTACTTATTATTGTATTTGTTTCTTGGTTTTGGTTGTATCTTGTGTTCTTATTGTTGTAAGGCTTTTGTACGAGTTTTATCCACCTCCGGTGTCATACCGAAAAGGAGAAGTTTGATAGTGGTGGTGTGCATCACTAGAGCTCACCCCATGGAGTAGGAACCCTAGTTCTGAACCACATTAAATCTCCTTATTGTGCTTGTGTGTATTTGTCTTTTGTTTATTCTTTATTTTGTTTCCACTGTGCATTACTAATGATTGTAGATGTGCACGACATGATCGAGCGAGGAAATCGCAAAGTCGCTATTCACTCCCCCTCTATCATGGTCACCGATTCCTCTATGATTGGTATCAGAGCCTGGTCAACAAACTTTAACACAACTCTGACACCTCATTTTCATAACCCTAATCTCGTTTTCTTCTTCAATACCTCTTTTTTGCAAATTCCACCCAAGCATTCCATGGCTTCCTCCTCTAATGCCTTTCCCTGGTATGAAGAAATCGCCAGCCAACTAACTTTTAACCACCTTTCTTCCAATACACCCCCAAACACATTCCCGAAGGAGTCATCATCATCATCCCTGCTCGTCACCAATGACCTCACCACCCCTCGACGGGAGCCAACACCCTCTTCACAGGTCACTTCGAAAAAGGCCTTCGCCTTCCTATCTTGAAACCCTATTTCGATATACTAGTATTTTCGACATATCCATCAATCAACTAACTCCCAACTCTATCCGAATACTCATCGAAACCCTAATCATCTTTCATCACCTTAACATCCCACCTACCCCCCCCCCCCTCCCCATATATTCTACTGTTTATACCAACTCAAGATAGTTGATAACAGTGTCTTTTATTTCATGGCACGCCCTGACTACCAATTTCTCATAGATATACCCTCCTCCAACAATGGATGGAAAAACTTATACTTTTTTTGTTAGGGCAATCTCTTGCCATGAGAAGGTTTTGATGTGTGTGGCAAAGGGTTTAAGTTAGATTATTATTATGATTTGATATGTGCGTTGGAGTCTTGCAGGGCTTAGTAATTCGCACATAGAGCCTTGGCGAGTTTCACCTCTCATGACTCGGTCCTTGAGTCGATGAAGGATGGCTTTGCAGAAGCCGTGCACTTGGAGCATCCGAGGGACCGCCAGACGAGGAGCATGGAGTGAAACTGGAGGAAGTAGACTTCAGGGCGAGACACGAAGGATGGCGCTGCAGAGTCGTGCGCTTGGCGCATCCGAGGGACGTGGCCGGACGAAGATAACTTCAAAGGTGAGGGACTCCGAGGGATGAGAGTGAGCGAATGTAACCCAGGAGAGGGGTAGCGCTCTTAGGTGAAACTTGGCCATTTGGATAAGTGTCGAATGGGATTTCCCGACATCAGTTGACTACCATGTGTACGGAGTCGAGCGATCGATCGAGCATCACGATGGCAATATCACCGACCGATGCGCCGCTGGATGAAATCCAACGTGAAAGCAGCCGTTATTGGGCAAATACATGACCAATCGATCGATAGGACATCACCGATCGCCTCCCGTGTCAACGGGAAGAAACCCTCTTCCTCTATAAAGAGGAAGGGTGTGGGGCTTTGGAGGGCTAATGTTCATGCTCTAATCTTCTCCCAAAGTGCTCTAAAGTATTCCCACTCTTCTTACTTGCTATTATTCCATTCTATTGTAAGAAGAGGGATTGTAAAGAGGTTACCTCCACCTAGCTTGGTGCAAAGGAGAGATTCCGGGATTGAAAGGAAGCAACATGCAACTGAACGAAGTAAATCGTGGATTAGCGGCGTAGCCGTGAACCACGTTACGACTTTGTGTTAGCATTGTTTGTTTCCTTTGCTTTGTCTTTCTTTGCTTGATTTTCTTGTCTTGTTGTTTCCGTTGCGCTAATCTTGTTTGTAGACGAGCAAATTCCGTTATCCAACGAAAGAGGGCTATTCACCCCCCTCTAGCCGGCCGATCGATCCCCTTCATTTTTTACCCTGATGGATCCTCTCCTACCATTTTCCTTGACTTGGAGGACTGAATGTTGGAACGTTGGTGGCCGACTAGAGGGGGGTGAATAGCTCTCTTTCGTCGTACGATGGAATTGCTTGTCTACAAATAATATTAGCGCAATGGAAACAAAACTAAACAAGCAATTAAGACAACACAAAGTAAAAGCAATGCTAACAAAGGATATAACGTGGTTCACGGCCTCGCCGCTAATCCACGGTCCGATTCGTCTCCGGTGAATCACTCCGAAACCAATCCAATATCGGTCTCTCCCTTTAGCCAAAGCAAGGTGAAGGTAACCCTTCTTACAACCCAACACTCCTTACAATAAGATTGAAGTAAGAACAAGAAGAAGGAGTTTAACACTTGTGGAGCACTTGGATGATAGTTTAGAGCATAAGCATTAGCCATCCAAAGCCCACACCTTCTCTATAAATAGAGAAGGATGTTTTCTTCCCATTGGCCACTAGCAGTCGACTGATGCCCCGATCAGTCGACTGATCCTGTAGTCGTTGCCCAATAACAACTTCTTCCATATTAGATTTCATCCAACAGCTACCACATCAGTCGACTGATCATCCCATCAGTCGACTGATGGAGCTATCAGTCGAGTGCCGAAAGCGAGCACTCGACTGCTCAACATTTTATGGACGAAACCTCGCAACTACCAATCCGATGCTATCATCACCGGTGATGCTCAAGATCTCGAACACTAGTCGAGTCACAGTCGACTTGGAGCAGTCGATTGTCATGACATGGCAGTCGATTGATGCTGGGTAAACCTCAAACTTTACATCTGTTTGAGCGTCTGACGGTCGGGTAAACCTCAATCCTTGCGGTCGAGCCTCCGACACTTAGCCATTTGGCCAAGTTCACCTAATGAGCTACTTATATTTCACTCATTCTCTCATCTCACTTGAAGTCCTTCGCCGAAGCTCTCTTCGTTCGTGGCCACGTCCCTCGGAAGCACCAAGCGCACAACTCTGCAATGCTCCTTCGCGTCTCTTTCCCTCGAAGTTTGCTTCCTTGGCTTCGCTTCAAGTCATCTCGTCTGGTGGTCCCTCAGATGCATCAAGCGCATGGCTTCGTAATGCTCCTTCGCCGACTCAGGCATGAGGTTGTGAGTTGGTGAAACTTGCCAAAGCTCCATGTGTGAATTACTAAGTCCTGCAAGACTTCAACGCACATATCAAACCAGTAACAACCTAACTTTAACCCTTTGTCACACACATCAAAACCATATCACATGGGTTGATTGCCCTAACAATCTCCCCCTTTTTGATGTGTGACAATCCGTTTAAGTTAGGTAAACAAATAACAATAACAACATAAGCAAGTAAAGCATGTAAATAATATGAGCATCAAAAACTCCCCCTTAAACATGCAACACCCCCTTAAGACATGCTAAATTTTCCCTTTTAGCATGATTAACTTAAACCTATCAATTCTCCCCCTTTGACACCATCAAAAACATTATCCAAATGTCATACACACATGACATCAACTCTAAGGAGGAAAAATAGCCAAAAACCAAACAAAAACCTGATAATACATCGATCGGCAGTTGGACTACGATCATGGGACACAAATTTCAGGTTTTTTGATTTTCGAAATCCAATTTCAGAAATACGTTAAAAATTCTAGGAAATTTGAAAAATCATGAAATTTGAAATACATATTTCTTGTGAGTTCCTTTATCAGTGAAAAATTATTTTTCATGAAAATTCATTTTATTTTTGAAATTTAGGCAAAAAATCAAAAGTTACAAAATATCTAAAGTTTTGTATCAACTTCAAAACCTAGTTTTGCCTTGAAACTTTTTAAAACATGAACTCACTGTTTGCAAAGTAAAAATGGTTTTAAAATCATTTGAAATATCCAACCATGATCTTTGGGCAATATGTCTATGAATTAAATATATGCTTTTCCCATGATTGGTCTATTATTGCTCTATTGATACACTTAAAGACCATCTAAATGCCATAGGCATTAGTGGATCATTAGTATCACCCTATCATCTCACCCATGCTAAGTTTTCAATCAAGGTTATCCTTATGATGAGTGTGAGATGTTCCTAAAGGTATTTATATACTTAACCTTCAAATTCATGCATTTCTACCCATGGTTAAGTATCACACTAACATACCACATGATCATAAAGACATATATGTATTGATTTCACATTATGATCATGAAAAAAATGTATCAATCATGCATTGTTAGTAATATATGAGAGATGTCCTAAGACAATCGCCTTATGTATGAACCATTTATATGATAAATGAAGATTCACTATTTGAGTATACATATTTTATGTATTTGATTGGATCTTAAACTCATTTACTGAATGTCCATGATACGATTCATAGCATGAGAGAATTTGTGATTGGATCACAACTAGTGAGTATCTCTACATGTGTAATTGTGATGTATCGGAATTATCCCTAGTCGATGAATTGATGAATTTGGACACCATCAATTCTGTCGAGACTAGCACGAGGTATACTCCTTGGTGTATCCAAGCAGCTGATTCTCACTGGCTGGAGACATAGTGATGTCCGGAGTTAATCGTGGATGCTAGTTATGGTAACTAGTTCATTGAGTGACCAGTAAGACTTCATATGGTTCTCTGCATATATAGATATGTCAATGAAGTTCTTACTGTGGCGAAGTGCGATGTTCCTTTGACTTGCGGTATTCAAGTCATCTTGATCATGGAGACTTATGCTTTGACATCTTAAGCAAACATCTCGAGGAGATGTGGACCCGGATGATTGGGTATAAGTCAAGTGATCGAAGGTGTTTGAATAGCCTATAAAGGATTCACCACTCCTTGCGAGGAGATGTATACCCATGGCCTCTCGTCGGATTGTTACTAAAGTCTTTGGCCAAAGCATTACATGTTTAGAGTAAGGTACTCTTCGATACATGTGGAGTAACTAGAATCCGTAGGACGAGGAAATGATACTAGGGCTAGGTGTGACGTAGTCAGCCTAGTGGGGACTGACACAATAGACCATGTCCTGAACCAAGTGGGTATAAGATGAGTGAAGAGAATGGGGCACGATTAATTCGAGCTACTGAAGGGTTTCAGAAATAGTTCTGGATCAACCATTGATCTTTTCGATTAATTGGGGATCATGATGTACTACTAGGTGCCACTCATGATCGTTCTATAATTAATGGTTAATTATAGATGGCCAACATAAACCGAGAACCTATTTGGTCACACGCACAACGAGTGTAATCCAAAGGATTTAAAACGAGCTTGAGAATGGGATTCTCAGACCGAGAGAAACTATGTTTGGTTGGACCAAACATAAAGCGAGTATGAAATTGTTTCAGTCGCAATGGAAGCGTGGATGGGCCGTGTCTTATGAAGACATAATGGATGGACCAAAATGGTTTGGTTCTAATCCAATGGATGAGAATAAACCAAAGGGTTTGGTTTATATTAAACGAATGAACCAAAGGTTGGTTCGGTTCGTTTTAACTTAAAATAGACCATCATGGTTTGGTTTATTTTAACTTATCTTAATGGAGCGGGTTAATGGGCTTTATGGATATGATCCATTAACCATTAAGAGAATTAGTTCTCTATAAAATAGGGCTTAAACCCTAATCCAAGCACCCTAATTAGAGTTGCCGCCCAACCTAATTGTGCCGCCCCCTCCATCTTCTCTCCTAGTCAGCGCCAACCCTAGGTGTGCCGCCGCCCAGCTTTTGTGCCACCGTCCAAGTCATTGTCGGCGACCAAGCTTCAGCCGGTGAACACTCCGACGACCCTCCGGTGATCTCTTGTGGGTTCGGTGATAAGGTGAGCTCCACATCTCCTTTGGCCGGCCTCTATTCCTCCACCAAAACCTGTCCAGTTTTTCTGGACAGCTTGTTTCTTTGTTGTCGGAGCGTCGTTTGGACGACGGTTAGTGCTCCGACAGCGGCTAACTTACCGGAGATTTGATCTCCGGTAATCCTCTGAGGTGGGGGACGAAGGATTCGTCAAACGGTTGACAAATACCTCTCCGGAGAAGCGAGTTTTGAGAACTCATTTTAGGATCCGAATTTGGATTCGGATCGTGATCATCTCTCGATCACGTCGTCTTCAACACGAGGCTAGTAACCCGTATGAAGACAAAGCTCGTGACTTAGCGAAGTCATCCCGAGGAGCTCGGCGTGGATACGGATAGAGACGATTCGTACGAGGATCGTTCCGGTTGATGTCGTTCCCGCTACACGTCATACGAAAGGTATAACGTAGATAATTTTCTTTTATTGCAAATTTTAATTTACGGTTATGTCTACACTTGTTGTAATATGCATGCGTGTGTTGTGTGTTGTAATAAATATAGATTTATTATTTTTAATTGCTTCCGCTATGCTCATGTTTACGAAACATGATCGAACACACACACGCCGCGGTGCCGAAAACCCAACAGTGGTATCAGAGCCCAGGTTGTGTTTCGACATAATCGTAAAATGGTTTTGCGATAGTCATAATGTATTTCTGGAAATTTTCTAAATTTTAGAAATTTAGAAGTATTTATGGAAATTTTTCAATTTTGGAAAGTCTAGAAGTATTTATGGAAATCTTCCACTTTTGGAAAGTTGGAAGTATTTATGGAAATTGATATTTTCCATAAATAAAATATTTGATTAGATTCTGGAAATTTGTTTCCTAATTTAATCATGATTTGATTTGGGAAATCAAATCTTAAAATATTTTATTTCCATAAGTAGTTTTAATGATTTAGGAAATTGGTTTCCTAAATAGATTTTCCTTAATCAAATAATTCCATGAATAAAATATGTGATTAGATTTGGAAATTTATTTCCTAATTTAATTATGATTTGATTTATAGAATCAAATCTTAAACATATTTTATTTCCATAAATAGTTATGACATATAAGGAAATTATATACATGACATAATTGTATGCCATGTAATTGCATTAGATGCATAACATTATGCCATGCGTGTCGTGACATGTAGATGTATGCCATGTATGCCATGCCATGTAGATAATAGTTATTTGCATGCAAAGAGGATGAGACATAAAAACCCTTAATCAATATTAAAGCCTACACCTTCCATTAATATGGTTAGAACCAGAGTTCTGTTTCTTGTTTGGGTTGTTGGACTCTCTCCAAGCCCATCGAACTGAATATGTTCAAACCATGGAATAGTTTAATACTAATATGGTAAGAGTCAGAGGTCAATCGTTAGCTTTGGTTGTTGGACTCTCTCCAAGCTGGGCTAATTGGTTGAATGCGCTCTAACCATATTAAAACTATGTCCTGATTAATGGGTTGGCTTTAACCTGGAGCATCGGCTTGTTGGACTCTCTCCAAGGTCGATGTAAAGGGAGGTGAAGTTGGGTGTTATGCATATGATGCATACTTGTTAATGTGTTAACAACCCGATGTATGTGTGAACATTCAATTAGTTGATAGCACATTGTGATAGTTGCATATACGGGATATGCAATCGGTATAGATGATACCTACCGTCGTAGTTATGAATGGCTTTTTGGACTCTCTCCAAGGTTGTTCATAACTATGATGGATATCAGCCCATTCGGAGATGGACCTACGATCTCCCGAAGTGATTTTGGGGTTTTTGAAATTCGAAAAATGAATGGGATTTATAAATGTATATTGATGCATTTTTAAAATCATTTTCTCATATATGCTCGTTTTGTATTTCTAAGATTGATCATGATGTCTTTGAATTTGCGTTCCATTTTGGATTCGAATAAATTGACTGGGCCGAGCTTCATGGACTGGCTTAGAAGCTTGAGAATTGTTCTCAAGGTTGAAAAGTTTGCAAATGTCCTCGAAGCGCCTCTTCCCGCCCGTCCTAGTGACGATGCAACTCTGGACCAATTGTTGGCCTATCAGAAACATGTGAGTGATTCTGAACAAATGAGTTGCATCATGCTAGCCGCGATGGAACCCAAGCTACGAAAGCAGCATGAGCATATGGATGCTCATATCGTAGTCCTTCATCTTTGTGAGTTGGTTGATGAGCAAGTGAGATTCGAAAGATTCGAAGTCTCAAAGCTCCTCTTCACCTCTGAGATGCTAGGAGGTTCATCTGTGGTACTGCTCAATATGCTGAAGACTGTGGAGTCTTCTGAGAAGCATGAGCAGGGGACGGTGCTGTTAGTTGATTCCTCAAAGAAAGGTTCTAAGAGGAAGTCAAAGGAACAACAGAAGGGAAAGAAGAGAAGGGCTATGAAGGTAGAACTAGCACAAAAGGAAACTTGCCATCATTATGGCAAGGAGAGACATTTGCGAAGAAAGTGCAAGATTTATCTTGAGTCCATGAAGAAGGATAAGGCATCGGATGCCCCATCTTCTTCAGAAATCTTCTTTATTGATTGTCATTCTATTTCCTTAGACACTTGGGTATTGGATACTGGGTGTGACTCACATATATGTAATGACATAAATGGGCTAAGGAATAGAAGAAGACTCGTCAAGGGAGAGTCAAATTTATGTGTTGGGAATGAAGCAAAGGTTGCTGCACTCGCCATCGGAACGTATTTGTTGAAACTCCCTGCAGGACTTGTCTTAGAACTGGACAATTGCTTTTATATTCCTTTGTTGATAAAGAACATCATTTCTATTTCTTGTTTAAATAGAAATGGTTTCCATTTGACGTTTAGTAACAATTGTTGTTACATAACTTTGAATGGGGTTCTTTATGGGACTGGAACTTTAAGCAATGGTGTTTATACGTTGGATGTATCCAGTGATATTTTCAATATCGAAGCGAGCAACAAGCGTGCTCGAAAAGATAATCAATTAGACTCCTACATGTGGTATTGTCGTCTTGGCCATGTAAGCAAGAAACGCATGTCCGAATTACACCGATGTGGAATTCTGGAATCGTTTGAATAGGATTCATACGATACATGCAAATCATGCTTAAAAGGCAAGATGACTAAGTTACCTTTTACTGGAAAAGGTGAACGAGTGGGAGAGTTACTAGGTCTAATACATACTGATGTATGTGGACCTATGTCAACTCAAGTTTTAGGAGGCTATAGCTACTTCATTACCTTCACCGATGATCACTCACGGTTTGGGTATGTGTTCTTGATGAAACACAAGTCTGAAGCCTTTGAAAGGTTCAAAGAATTCAGAAATGAAGTAGAGAGACAACATGACAAGAGTATTAAAATACTTCGATCGGATCGAGGTGGTGAATACTTAAGTCAAGAGTTTCTTGATTATCTAAGAGACAATGACATATTGTCTCAATGGACTCCGCCATATACACCACAGCATAATGGTGTATCTGAGAGGCGTAACCGGACCTTGTTGGACATGGTCAGGTCAATGATGAATCATGCGAATCTTCCCAAGTCCTTTTGGGGCTATGCACTTCAGACAGCTGTTTACTTGTTAAACAGAATACCTACCAAGGTAGTCTCAACTACTCCATATGAGATATGGAATAGTAAGAAACCTCATGTATCTTACTTGAAGATATGGGGTTGTCCTGCTTATGTGAAGCGGATTGTATCAGACAAATTGGATGCTAAGTCTGATAAATGTATATTTATTGGATACCCTAAGGAAACTAGGGGTTACCAATTCTAACATTCTGTGGAACAAAAGGTGTTTGTTTCAAGGCATGCTGTGTTTCTAGAGAAAGAGTTTCTCTTGCAAAAAAAAACAGTGGGAGTGTCGTCGAGCTTGAGGAGGCTCGAGAGACTCAAATAGACATTGATGAGATACCTGGTGAAGCACAACAGCCGACAACTCATAGTGATGAGCAATCGGCTGGACCTATTGTAACACTACATCTTCGTAGATCTGGTAGAACACGCAATATTCCTGAGAAATATGGATTTCTCGTAAGTGAATCGAACGACGTGTTACTTATTGATGATGAGGAGCCTACCAGTTATGAAGAAGTGCTGACAAGTTCAGAAAGGGATATGTGGCTTGGTGCCATGAAGTCGGAAATGGATTCCATGTATGAAAACCAAGTTTGGAACTTGGTTGACCCACCTGAAGGCATAAAGCCTATAGGGTGCAAGTGGGTTTTCAAGAAGAAAACCGACATGGATGGTAATGTGATTACCTATAAGGCTAGATTGGTGGCGAAAGGATATCGTCAAAAACAAGGTGTTGATTATGACGAAACCTATTCGCCTGTAGCTATGCTTAAATCCATTCGGATGCTCCTGGCCATAGCGGCTCATTATGATTATGAGATATGGCAGATGGATGTGAAAACAACTTTCCTTAATGGAAACCTGCTCGAGGACGTGTATATGATACAGCCTGAGGGTTTCACATCGGTTGATAAAACCAAGGTATGCAAATTACGACGGTCCATTTATGGATTGAAGCAAGCATCCAGGAGCTGGAATATCCGTTTTGATGAGACAATCAAAAAGTTTGATTTCTCACAAAATCCAGACGAACCTTGTGTGTACAAGAAGGTTAGTGGGAGTGCAGTCGTATTCCTAGTATTGTATGTCGATGACATACTACTTATAGGAAATGATGTTTCAATCTTACAGTCAGTGAAGGTTTGGTTATCCAAGACATTCTCCATGAAAGACCTGGGAGAAGCAACCTACATCCTCGGGATTAAGATCTATAGAGATAGATCGAAACGGTTGCTTGGTCTTTCGCAGTCTACATATATAGACCGAGTGCTAAAGAGGTTTAGCATGTCGGAATCCAAGAAAGGTTTCCTACCCATCAGGCATGAGGTACACCTTTCAAAGTCTATGTGTCCGCGCACAGAAGACGAGAGGATTTGCATGAGTAAGATTCCCTATGCATCCGCAATAGAATATATCATGTATGCTATGTTATGTACGAGGCCCGATGTATCATATGCTCTGAGTGTCACGAGCAGATACCAGTCTGATCTAGGAATGGATCATTGGGTGACTGTTAAGACGATCCTTAAGTACTTAAGAAGAACTAAGGATGCGTTCCTAATATATGAAGAAGGGTACATGGTGATACGTGGGTATACGGATGCCAGATCTAGACAGACAAGGATGATTCCATGTCGTAGTCTGGGTATGTATTCACCTAGAATGGAGGCGCAATAAGTTGGAAAGGTTCCAAGCTTGACACTATAGCGGATTCTACCACTAAGGCAGAATACATTGTAGCTTTGGAAGCAGCAAAGGAAGCGGTTTGGATCAAGAAGTTCATCTCTGAACTTGATGTGGTCTCATCAATGATCCAAACATGTGCTTTGCCGCTATCATCTTATCAGAGAGATCATCAGTAGGAACGAAATACAAATCGAGAAAATTCCCACTGAAAGGAACTTAGCGGATCCTTTAACTAAAGCATTACCTCAAAATAAGTTTGAGGGTCATGTTAGAGCTTATGGTATTGGATACCGTAGCGATTAGCATTAGGCCAAGTGGGAGTCTGTTAGTAATATATGAGAGATGTCCTAAGACAATCGCCTTATGTATGAACCATTTATATGATAAATGAAGATTCACTATTTGAGTATACATGTTTTATGTATTTGATTGGATCTTAAACTCATTTACTGAATGTCCATGATACGATTCACAGCATGAGAGAATTTGTGATTGGATCACAACTAGTGAGTATCTCTACATGTGTAATTGTGATGTATCGGAATTATCCCTAGTCGATGAATTGATGAATTTGGACACCATCAATTCTGTCGAGACTAGCACGAGGTATACTCCTTGGTGTATCCAAGCAGCTGATTCTCACTGGCTGAAGACATAGTGATGTCCGGAGTTAATCGTGGATGCTAGTTATGGTAACTAGTTCATTGGAGTGACCAGCCGTAAGACTTCATATGGTTCTCTGCATATATAGATATGTCAATGAAGTTCTTACTGTGGCTTAAGTGCGATGTTCCTTTGACTTGCGGTATTCAAGTCATCTTGATCATGGAGACTTATGCTTTGACATCTTAAGCAAACATCTCCGAGGAGATGTGGACCCGGGATGATTGGGTATAAGTCGAAGTGATCGAAGGTGTTTGAATAGCCTATAAAGGATTCACCACTCCTTGCGAGGAGATGTATACCCATGGCCTCTCGCCGGATTGTTACTAAAGTCTTTGGCCAAAGCATTACATGTTTAGAGTAAGGTACTCTTCGATACATGTGGAGTAACTAGAATCCGTAGGACGAGGAAATGATACTAGGGCTAGGTGTGACGTAGTCAGCCTAGTGGGGACTGACACAATAGACCATGTCCTGAACCAAGTGGGTATAAGATGAGTGAAGGGAATGGGGCACGATTAATTCGAGCTACTGAAGGGTTTCAGAAATAGTTCTGGATCAACCGTTGATCTTTTCGGTTAATTGGGGATCATGATGTACTACTAGGTGCCACTCATGATCGTTCTATAATTAATGGTTAATTATAGATGGCCAACATAAACCGAGAACCTATTTGGTCACACGCACAACGAGTGTAATCCAAAGGATTTAAAACGAGCTTGAGAATGGGATTCTCAGACCGAGAGAAACTATGTTTGGTTGGACCAAACATAAAGCGAGCATGAAATTGTTTCAGTCGCAATGGAAGCGTGGATGGGCCGTGTCTTATGAAGACATAATGGATGGACCAAAATGGTTTGGTTCTAATCCAATGGATGAAAATAAACCAAAGGGTTTGGTTTATATTAAACGAATGAACCAAAGGTTGGTTCGGTTCGTTTTAACTTAAAATAAACCATCATGGTTTGGTTTATTTTAACTTATCTTAATGGAGCGGGTTAATGGGCTTTATGGATATGATCCATTAACCATTAAGAGAATTAGTTCTCTATAAAATAGGGCTTAAACCCTAATCCAAGCACCCTAATTAGAGTTGCCGCCCAACCTAATTGTGCCGCCCCCTCCATCTTCTCTCCTAGTCGGCGCCAACCCTAGGTGTGCCGCCGCCCAGCTTTTGTGCCGCCGTCCAAGTCATTGCCGGCGACCAAGCTTCAGCCGGTGAACACTCCGGCGACCCTCCGGTGATCTCTTGTGGGTTCGGTGATAAGGTGAGCTCCACATCTCCTTTGGCCGGCCTCTATTCCTCCACCAAAAGCTGTCCAGTTTTTCTGGACAGCTTGTTTCTTTGTTGTCGGAGCGTCGTTTGGACGACGGTTAGTGCTCCGACAGCGGCTAACTTACCGGAGATTTGATCTCCGGTAATCCTCTGAGGTGGGGGACGAAGGATTCGTCAAACGGTTGACGAATACCTCTCCGGAGAAGCGAGTTTTGAGAACTCGTTTTAGGATCCGAATTTGGATTCGGATCGTGATCATCTCTCGATCACGTCGTCTTCAACATGAGGCTAGTAACCCGTACGAAGACGAAGCTCGTGACTTAGCGAAGTCATCCCGAGGAGCTCGGCGTGGATACGGATAGAGACGATTCTTACGAGGATCGTTCTGGTTGATGCCGTTCCCGCTACACGTCATACGAAAGGTATAATGTAGATAATTTTCTTTTATTACAAATTTTAATTTACGGTTATGTCTACACTTGTTGTAATATGCATGCGTGTGTTGTGTGTGTTGTAATAAATATAGATTTATTATTTTTAATTGCTTCCGCTGTGCTCATGTTTACGAAACATGATCGAACACACACACGCCGCGGTGCCGAAAACCCAACATGCATTAGGTATAAAATTATGATAATAAGTCAAGTATCACCCGAAGCATGATTTAAACTATTTATGAGTGCATTATTATCACCCACACTATTTCAAAAATTAAGTCCACACCATCCTAAGTCAACCAATCAACATGATATAAGTAAAAACCTCATGGTTGACTAACCTAGGGTTTTACTAACCCTTAAGGATGGATTTAGGAACCCAATACAAGTTATTTCCTATAGTGTTCACTAAATATTCTTTAGGGATCTATTTTCTAGCTATTGTCTTATTCTTGGCTTGACCCCTAGCAATCAAATATTTATAGACCTTTTCATTTGTCTTTCCCTTATAACCTAGGCCTTTCCTATTGAAGCTTGCCCTTTGACTCCCTATCATCATGTTCAAAGTATTTGAGCATATTGTGAGTTTTTCTAGGGCTTTAGTCAAATGGTTTACCTTTTCCCTTAAAGCTCTATTTTCTTCAATACATGCATCATTAACATCAAAAGGCATATAGTTATCATGTGAGCATGCATTTTCAAAACTAGAAGAAATATTATCATTAATATTTAAGCATGCTTGTTCTAATTTTTCTTCTAGGGCCTTAATTTGATCTAGCATGCTCTTATTTTTCTTTTTGGCCCTAAATAAATCCCTAGTTAAGCTAGAAATCATGACAACTATTTTTTGAGTGGGAAGATGTTTTACCATAGTTTCCATGTCTTCTTCTTCGGATGAAGAGGATGACAATGAGCCTCTCCCCTTCACTTGAGCTCTCTTCACTTGTGCTTGATTTTTCACCTTTGGAGGAGGTGGAGTCTAGATCATCAAATGCCATCAAGGCAAGGTTTGTGACAAAAGCATTTTCTTCCTCCGATGATGATGATGAGGAAGGATCATCCCATGTCCTTGCCTTGAGTGCTTTGGTCTTCCCCTTTTCCTTGGCCTTCTTTTCTTCTTCCTTTTTCTTGCTCCCCTTCTTCTTTTCCTCTTTCTTCCTCCTCTCTTCTTTTCTCTTGTTTAAAAGAAGACAATCATCTCTTATATGTCCCTCTTGTTGGCAATTGTAGCATATGATCTTCCTCTTGTGCCTTCTCCTATCATAAGATTTGTTAAATTTTAAATTTCTTAAGGCACGCCTTACCTTCCTTACCATATAAGCATCTTCATTGCTATTCATGGAGGATGAGGAAGATGCTTCATCGGAGGAGGAGGGAGTCTCTATCTTCTTCTTCTTCTTGTTGGCTACTAAGGCTACTCCTCTTGATGGCTTGATGCTTGATTCTTCCATTACTCCTTCAAGCCTTATTTCGTGCAACTCCATGGTGAAAAAGAATTACTCTAGAGTGGTTATCTCTAGATTCTTGGAGATGTAGAAAGAGTCCACCATTGAGCTCCATCTTGATGACCGAGGGAAGGCATCTATTGCCTTCATGACCATGTCCCGGTTGGAGAGTTTTTCTCCTACACTTGTTAGTCCAATCAAAATTTCTTTAAACCTAGAATGTAAAGAATTTACCTTCTCTCCCTTTTCGAGTTTGATGTTGCTTAATTCGGAGCGAAGGAGATCTCTTCTTGCAAGCTTGCCCTCGGAAGTGCCTTCATGGAGCTCTATGAGTTTCCCCCACATTTCCTTGGCACTTGCACATTCTCCTATCTGGTTGATCTCTTGTTGGGGGAGCATATTGTACAAGTGATGCTTGGCCTTCGAATTTGCCAAGTACTCCTCTCTTTGTCTCTTTGTCCATCTTGTCTTCTCTATTTGCTCCCCATCTTCATCCCTAGGTATCTCGAAATGATTTTCCATTATCAATAAAATTTTGAAGTTGGTTTCAAAGAATACCTCCATTCTCTTCTTCCACCAAGAGAATTCTCCTTCAAACTTCGGTGGGTGAATGTTTGAGCCGACCATCCTTGATTGTGCTTATTGCGGCGGTTAGTCCTCGACAAGCTACCTTGGCTCTGATACCACTTGTTGGAACGTTGGTGGCAGCCTAGAGGGGGGTGAATAGCCCTCTTTCGTCGTACGATGGAATTTCTTGTCTACAAACAATATTAGCACAAAGAAAACAAAACAAAACAAGCAATTAAGACAACACAAAGTAAAAGCAATGCTAACAAAGGATATAACATGGTTCACGACCTCATCACTAATCCACAGTCCGATTCATCTTCGATGAATCACTCCGAAACCAATCCAATATCGGTCTCTCCATTTAGCCAAAGCAAGGTGGAGGTAAACCTTCTTACAACCCAACACTCCTTACAATAAGATTGAAGTAAGAACAAGAAGAAGGAGTTTAACACTTGTGCAACACTTGGATGATAGTTTATAGCATAAGCATTAGCCATCCAAAAGCCCACACCTTCTCTATAAATAGAGAAGGCTGTTTTCTTCCCGTTGGCCACTAGCAATCGACTAATGCCCCAATCAGTCAACTGATCTTGTAGCCGTTGCCCAATAACGGCTTCTTCCATATTGGATTTCATCCAACGACTCCCACATCAGTCGACTGATCATCCCATCAGTCGACTGATGGAGCTATCAGTCGAGTGCCGCAAGCGAGCACTCAATCGCGCCAACATTCTGCGGCCCGAAACCTCGCAGAACCATTCGATCGATGCCATCATCCCGATCGGTGGTCTTGGCAATGATCGCCAACCCATGGCAGTCGACTGATGGCACATAAACTAGACTCGAACACTAGTCGAGTCACAGTCGACTTGGAGCAGTTGACTGCCATGACATGGCAGTCGATTGATGCCGGGTAAACCTCAAACTTTACATCCGTTTGAGCGTCTGGCAGTCAGGTAAACCTCAATCCTTGTGGTCGAGCCTCCGACACTTAGCCATTCGGCCAAGTTCACCTAATGAGCTACTTACATTTCACTCATTCTCTCATCTCACTTGAAGTCCTTCGCCGAAGCTCTCTTCGTTCGCGGCCACGTCCCTCGACAGCACCAAGCGCACGACTCTACAATGCTCCTTTGTGTCTCTTGCCCTCGAAGTCTGCTTCCTTGGTTTTGCTTCAAGTCATCTCGTTCGGCGGTCCCTCGGATGCATCAAGCGCACGACTTCGCAATGCTCTTTCACCGACTCAGCCACGAGGTTGTGAGTTGGTGAAACATGCCAAAGCTCCATGTGCGAATTACTAAGTCCTCAAGACTCCAACGCACATATCAAACCAGTAACAACCTAACTTAAACCCTTTGCCACACACATCAAACCCATATCACATGGGTTGATTGCCCTAACACTGAACTCCCTCGCCTCCTTAAGCTTAAAGCAATCAAATCCTTTTACAACTTCTCTTCCATCCAACCTTTTCTTCAACATAGATGATACAATATTATCGAACTTTTTCAAGAGCCCATACTGCCTTATTATGGGCTATCCCCCATTCCTTCCACCGGAGCTCACCCCATAGGTATAACTTCCTTATTTATTACATACTCATTTCATAATTTTCACTAGCATCCTATCTTTTGTGTCATTTTTTCAGAAGATATGATGCATGTCGTTGTTGCCAAGACCCTAGCAAAAAAGAAAAATGATGGTGTTCACTTCTTCGACCTGCCAATATCTCCTTCACCTTCCTTATGGATCCCCTCCGATAACCTTAGATATGAGAACTCCCAGCTAGATCTGTCACAAAAGAATGTTAAGAACAAAATAATGAATAGTTTCCCTCCTTCTTGAAAACCTCCTTCAATCACCTTGGATTCTTGGGATGAAAGTTGAATCTGCCACTTCATAAGAGAGTGTTAGAGATGGCTCGGCTTCCCGACATGGCCCCTCCGACGCTCAAGTCAAACACAGAAGAATTAAGAAGGAAAGTAGAAATACAGAATGTAGAATAAGAAGTGAGAAGAAGATCTTTGAGGTACCGACTAGCGAAGAAACAACCATCCCCTCTTCCTTCCTTCTCTGCCCATTTTATAGATGATTTATCCTGCCTTCTCCTTGAAGTGAATTTACTTTAATACCCTTGCCATGCTATCAAATGTAATTACTTTTCCCACTCCTTTTCAAAATATCTCCTTTGAATCCCTTATGTGCTTTCTATTTTCTTGCCAAGCATTAATTAAATAAAATAAATGACAAATAACAAGATATCTTATATTAATCATATTTTTCATTTCAGAACTCTTCCTGCCGCTTCCCGTGCTCAATAATACCCATATCTCCTCCTTTCATCGTATTTAGAAAGAATCCCAAAAACTCATACATGGCTCAGGAAACAAGCATACTACTCGGGGAATATACAAATGTCTCGGGAAATATACTAACTGCTCGGGAACTAGATATACTTCTCTACCAATACCATACATAACTCTAATCATGATTAACCTATGTTATCCTACTAAGCTCGGGAAATACATAAGTTGCTCGGGATTTACATAAGCTACTATGCCAATATAATATTTAACTCTGAGCATCACTGCCCTGTGTCACCCTATTGGACCTAGGAAATACATAGGTCATTCAGGATTCACATAAACTGCTCTGCTAATACAATACTTAACTCTGAGCATCACTACCCTCTGTCACTCTACTGGGCCTAAAAAATACATATGTCGCTCGAGATTTACATAAACTACTCTGCCAATACAATACTTAACTCTGAGCATCACTGCACTACTCATCCCTACTGAGCTCGAGAATTATATATACTGCTCGGGAAACACATAGGCTGCTTGGGAAGAGCATAAACTACTCTGCCAGCACACAAATTACTCTGCAAACTCAGTTATTATACACACCTCTACCTGGCTCGG
The DNA here is from genome assembly GCA_025175895.1 of Wurfbainia villosa. Taxonomy (NCBI): domain Eukaryota; kingdom Viridiplantae; phylum Streptophyta; class Magnoliopsida; order Zingiberales; family Zingiberaceae; genus Wurfbainia; species Wurfbainia villosa. The sequence continues at coordinate 61,812,411 of CM045995.1, read as the reverse complement.
GCACCATATACACTGAGGTTAAACACCATTTTGTTCGAGAACACATAGCAAATGGAACAATACAACTCGAATATGTTGAGTCTAAATGGACTTAAACTCTTACTTTTACTCTAGAGTTATTTTTCATGCTACATGGAACTAGATTAGGGTTTGCCTTAGAAAGCATGTACCTATAGATTTAAGGAGCCAACACATCTCACAACACATAGGATTAATGTGCTTTTGTACTGAGCCACGTAGATGGGCGTGAGATGTTTGGACCTTACTCCTGATTCTAAATGTAGATCAAGTGCATCAATATGAATCATGAAGTATAATTATTTAAAATAACCAACTCTAATCAAGACTTATTGATCATGTTATATCAATTAAGTCAAAAAAGAATTGAACATGCTATTAGTTGAGCTTATTTTGAAACTATTATTTTCAAAATTAAAGGGAGATGCTTGGACTTACAAACTTATCTTTCTAATAGTTTTTTTATATATACCCTGAATTATCTTTGATATATGGCAAAAAGGGGAGAAGAAAGGCAAAGTTAAGGAGTCAAAAGTTAAGAAGTCAAAAGCTTGTGTTTTTGACAACTTAACTTAACTTTCTAAGTGCCAAAATCAAGGGGGAGAGTTAAGGTTTATTTTTCAAGTTACTCACCCAAGGTCAAGGGGGAGGTAACCTTGAGGGGGAGGGTTTGAAAAAGTGCTTACTCATACTCATACTAAGTTAGTCATACTTATTTCTCACTCATTCACACTTACTTATGTTCACACTTACTTTTTCACTACTTGTTTACTACAAGATTCAAACTTATTTCATACTCGCTTAGTACTACATGTTTACTACTTATGTTATTACTACTTCATTTCATGCTTAAATTTCCTTAACTTTGAATCGGTTTGCCATAGATAAAAAGGGGGAGTTGTTGGTGCAGTGGCACCAGATAATCAAACCTAGGTTTTGATTATGGCAAAGGTTCAAAATTTAGCTCTTATTGTTATCTCATGAGCTGTGTTAAGTGTGCAGGAAGTGTTTAAGCTAAGCTAAAGGTCAACGACACTCGGAGAATCTCGGGACGAGAAACCGTGGTGATCGGGCGACATCGAGAGAACTTCGTGGAGTCGAGGAACCTAGGTGGAAGACTGGAGGTAAGCATGAGTGTAAAGTAATGGTGAGACCATGTCCTTTGTATGGGGATGAACTTAGGCGGCGATCTGACTAAGACTTCCCGAGGAAGGTCTAGGTCGAGATCGGACGGTAAGGAACCGTCAAAGTATCCATTAGTTGTATTTTTGTGCTAACTCTTTATTGCAGGAGAGTGACTAAGTTGGCAGTCGATTGCTGGCTATTAGTAGTCGATTGCTGCTAGCATCTGTCGACTGATGAAGGTCATCAGTCAACTGATATTCAAACTGTCCAGCTTAAAGAAAGTCAAGATAAGCTCCTCTTATCTTGGGGAGATAAGGATCTTTGACTCAAATCCAAATCTTAACGAGTTAGGGTTTGAAGGGCTATAAAAGGGGGGTTTCACCCTTTTGGATCATCATTCTTTGCTCCCAAAGTGCTCCAATGATGCTACGCTCCCACGACAACTCTACAATGTCGTAATGCCGACGACACGCCGAGACTCCATCCTCTCTTTGTCGGTAGATCTAATTTGTTTTGTCAAGTTGTTTACTTTTCATTGTACTCGAGGTTTTCATCGTAACAAGATGGGGTAGGCTTGTTGCCTCATCCTCAATTTGGTTTTCTTTGTAATCGTTGTCTCCTACCTTCAACGAGGAGGAGACCTTTAATGGATTGCCCCTTCGTACGCGGTCAAGGATCGTGGGGCCTTGAAGTAGCAACCTTTTGGTTGTGAACCAAGTAAAAACAAAGTGTCTCTTTACTTCTTGCTTTTATTTAATTTCCGTTGCATTACTTTGATTTTGTCGTTACGAAAAGAAAAGTTTTCACGATCACTATTCACCCCCTCTAGCGATTATCTCGATCCAACAATACATATGTCTCTCGGTATTTACATAAAATACTCTGCCAATACAATACTTAACACTGAGCATCACTCAACTACTCATCCCTATTGAGCTTGAAAATTATATATATTGCTCGGGAAACACATAGACTGCTCGGGAAGAGCATAAAGTACTCTGCCAGCATACAAATTACTCCACAAATACATTTACTATACACACCCCTACCTAGCTCAGGCATCACATACACTGCTCGGGAACTATATAAACAACTCAGAAAACCTTCTAACTAATCAGAAAACCCTGAGACCATCATAAGTTCCCCCTCTTTAGTAAAACTGAAGAGCGAAGTCGAGTAAAGTTTTACAAGTATCTACTAAAACTACCCTTACTAACAAAACAAAAACCTCTCTGCTCTGCTTTAACAATGAAAATTTCTCTACCTTAGCTGAAACAACAAAAACTTCTCTGCCTTAGCTAAAACAACGCAACTTCTTTGCCTTAGCTAATAACCCCAAACCCATCATAAGTTCCCCCTCTTTAGTGAAACTGAAGAGAAAAGTCGAGTGATGTTTCACAAGTTTTTACTGAAACTTCTTCTACTGATATAAAAAACTTATCTTCCTTAACTAAAAACCCCACACCCAACACAAAAGAAGAGAAAGCTCCTACAACAACTACATCTTCCCCTACCTGCAAATGACCTGCTTCCTCCTCATCAGTAAATTCCTCTACATCCACTAAATCTTTTATAGTTCAATTTGATCTATTTTTGCAAACACAACCCAACACATGACTTACACCTCTTTATAATAGGTCCCTTCTGACCCTCCTTCCGACCCTGTGTTAATAATTGAAGAACCAAGACAACCCCCCCCCAATAACTTTCATCATCACTGACCATCCTTCTCTCCTAATTAATCCAGTACAAGATGCATCTCCCCTCTTGATCCTACACTTCCTACAAAAGCACCTTCTGCCTACCCCTATTCCCATGATACTCCCATCAAACTTACCTCTTCCCTCTCACCAACTTCATTTGAAGACCACCTTCCCTTATCTTCCTTTCTCCCCACTAAACATCACCACTCATCTTCTTCCCCCAGCACCACAATCCTTGACAACACAACCTCATCCCCCCTTGATTTACTAATACAAGTCGTATCAAACGCATCCCCCCTAGTCCTCCAGACTTCTCCAATACACTCCCCATGCCCCCATCAGACCCCTCAAATGCACCTATCACTGACCTTTCTTCTTGGCCTTCTCCTATCATGAGATTTGTTAAACTTAAAACTCTTAAGAGCACATCTCACCTTTCTTACCATGTAGGAATCCTTGTTGCTATCCGTTGAAGAGGATGATTCTTCATCCGATGAGGAGGGTGGAGTTTCCTTCTTCTTCTTTCCTTTGTCGGCCATTAGTGCTACTCCCCTTGGTTGACTCCTTGGTTCTTCTACTATACCTTCAAGCCTAGTTTCATGAAGCTCCATAGTAGAGAAAAATTCTTCTAGAGTACTTACCTCTAGATTCTTTGATATGAAGCATCTATTTCCTTCATGATCATGTCCCGATTGGAGAGCTTTTCACCTACACTTAACAATCCATTAATTATTTCTATAAACCTAGAGTGTAGTGATAATACCTTCTCCCATTTTTCAAGCTTGATGTTATTTAATTGAGATCGGAGGAGGTCCCTTCTTGCGAGTTTTACTTTGGAAGTGCCTTCATGAAGCTCGACTAGCTTCTCCCACATTTCTTTGGCACTCACGCACTCTTCAATCTGGTTGGTCTCTTGTTGAGGTAGCACATTGTAGAGATAGTGTTTTACTTTTGAATTTGCAAAGTGCTCCTCTCTTTGCTTCTTAGTTCATCTTGATTTTTCGAGCATTGTCACTTCTTTGTCCCTAGGTATCTCAAAACTAATATTCATAATAAGCATGATATCGAAATCGGTTTCAAAGAATATCTCCATTCTCTTCTTCCACCAAGAGAAATCGCCTTCGAACTTGGGTGGATGAATGTTGGAGCCGACCATTGTCATTGATTGTTGTGGCGGTGAGTCCGACGACAATCTCCTCTCTCTGATACCACTTGTTAGAGGATTGTGGCCCAGCTAAAAGGGGGGTTGAATAACCCCGATGATCATAGATGGAATTTAGTCACTTAATTGTCTATGAAAGTTGTTAGCGTAGCGACAAATAGAAGCTAAAAAAAAACAATTAAGACAAAGCAAGAAGTAAAGAAGAGCAAATGCTAACGCCAAGATGTAACGTGGTTTGCAGCCCTTACCTCTAGTCCACGGACGATTCATATGGAGAATCACTCCCTCAAATCCAATCACTAGTCTCTCCTTTAGCTCAACAAGGTGGAGGTAACCTCTTTACAAGAATTCACTCCCTCTTATAATAAAATAAAAATAAACACAAGGAAGAGGAGTGGAAACATTTAGGGAACTTAGGAGCAAGATTATGAGTGAAGCATTAACCTCCCAATATCCCCCAACCCTTCTTTTTATAGAGAAGAAGGGTTTCTTCCTGTTGGACATGCGACAATCGACTGATGCATGTATCAGTCGACTGCTGGCCATTCTAACGGCTTCTGACCCGACTGAAACACGGTCATCACATCCAATGGCTCCTTCATCAATCGACTGATCAACCCATCAATCGACTGATCTAGCCACCAGTCGAGTAATCTAGGCAATCAGTCGACTTTCAAACTTTCTGTGCCCGTGACCTCCTTGATCAGTCGACTGTCATCACTTGGCATTCGACTACCAAACCCTAACAGTCGACTGCTGGGCTAGAAACCAAACAGTCAAACACCGGTCGAGCACCAGTCGAATGCTATCGACCCAGAGCAGTTGACTGCTATCATTATGCAGTCGAATGGTGTCGGGTAAAGCCTCAAACAAACCATTTGTTTGAGCATCCGACTTAACCAAATATCGGGTAAACCTCAAACCTATGTTTGAGCATACAACTCTTGACTTAGCCATTCGACCAAGTTCACCTTTGAGCTACCATTACAATCGCTCAATCTCTCATCTCCCTTGGAGTCCCTCACCGAAGATCTCTTCATCTGGTTATGTCCCTCGGATGCACCAAGCACATGACTTCCGCAATGTCATCCCTCGCTTCTTGCCATGAAGTATGCTTCCTTTGGCTTCACTCCAATGCTCCTCATTTGACGGTCCCTCAGATGCACCAAGCGCACGACTTTCGCAATGCCATCCTTCACCGGCTCAAGGACCCGAGCCATGAGATGGTAAACTCACTAATGCTTTCATCAGGCTAACTCAAGGTGATTTACTAAGTCCTGCACAACTTAAACATACATATCAAATTAACATAATCAGCCTAACTTAAATCCTTTACCACACACATCAAAACTACATCATACATGGGTTAATTTTCTTAACACTAAGGAGTTGTGGAATAAGTTGGTCAAGTTCTACGAAAATATCGAACCAGCATAAGAAAAAGAAGAAGAGGAGTGCTCATCCCCACAAGAAAGTGAGGATTCAGAAGTTGAGAGGTCATCAATATTCGAGGAAGAGGTGGAAGAATTGGAGGAAGCCTCCACCTCTAGGATTGAAGGGGAGGGGATTAGACCATCCACTCTGGAGAAAAATTAAGAAGATGCTTCTGTTGGTGCAGGGGCACCAGATAATCAAACCTAGGTTTTGATTATGACAAAGGCTCAAAGTTAAGATATTATTGTTATCTCATGAGTTGTGTTAAGTGTGCAGGAAGTGCTTAAGCTATGCTGAAGGTCAAGCGACACCTAGAGAATCTTGGGATGAGAAACCATTGTGGTCGGGCTGCTCCAGGAGAACCTCATGAAGTCGAGGAACCTCAGTGGAGACCGAAAGCTAAGCGACAAGTCAGAAGGACTAGAGGTAAGCATTGAGTGAAGAGTAATGGTGAGGTCATATCCTCTGTACGGGGACGAACTTAGGCGACAATCCGACTAAGACTTCCAGTGGAAGGTCTAGGTCAAGATCAGACGGTAAGTAGCCATTGTATTATCCATTACTTGTTAGTTCTGTGCTAAATCTTTGCTGCAGAAGAGTGACTAGTCCAACAGTCGATTGATAGCTATTGGCAGTCGACTGTTAAGGGTAATCAGTTGACTACTATTCAAACTGGCCAGCTCGATGAAAGTCAAGATAAGCTCCACTTATCTTGGGGAGATGAGGCTCTTTGACCCAGATCCATGTTAGAGTATTGAGAATATAATAAAAGTCCCACATTGGTAAGACATGGAAAAGATCATGTGCTTATAAGATGAAAAAGATATCTCCATTGGTATGAGGCCTTTTGGGTAAAGCCCAAAAATAAAACCATGAGGGCTTAGGCCCAAAGTGGACAATATCATGCCATTGTGGAGATATATGGATCTTATAGGAACTAACAATTGGTATCAGAGCCATGGTTCATGTCAAGCCATGAACCTCGAACGAAGGAAGTTGAGCTCCCATGTCCGGATCAAGAGAACCAGACACTAGACAGGAAGTCCAGTTGGGTCAGGAGGATCGAACAACTGGCATGAAGTCCAGTTGGGCCAAAAAGGGCTCGACAATTGGCAGGAAGTCCAGCTAGGCCAAGAGGACTAGATAATTGGCAGGAAGTCCTGGTGGGTTGAGGATCAGACACCAAGCAGAGGATATCCTTCGATGATGGATAGGCTTGAAGGGGGGTCAATGTGGTCCTTCGTTTGAGGGGGGGGTTGTTAGAGTATTGAAAATACAATCAAAGTCCCACATTGGTAAGACATGGAAAGGATCATGTGCTTATAAGATGAAAAAGATATCTCCATTGGTATGAGGCCTTTTGGGCCCAAAAATAAAACCATGAGGGCTTAGGCCCAAAGTGGACAATATCATGCCATTGTGATAGGAACTAACAATCCAGATCTCAATGAGTTAGGGTTTGGAAAGCTATAAAAGAAGAGCCATTTCACCTCTTTGGATCATCATTCTTCACTCCCAAAGTGCTCAAACGACGCTACGCTTCAACGACGATGCTATGCCTCCAAAACACCGACACCGCACCAATTTTCCATTCCTCCATCAGTACTTAAAGTTAGAATTGATTTTTTACTTTTCTTTAATTCATTGTACTCATGCTTTCATCGTAACAAGGTGAGGTAGGCTTGTTGCCTCAACCTCGAGCTTTTGTGTTTTCATTGTAATCGTTGTCTCCTACCTCCAACAAGGAGGAGACTTATAGTGGATTGCCCCTTCGTGCATGGTCTAGGATCGCGGGGCCTTGGAGTAGCAACCTTTAGGTTGTGAACCAAGTAAAAACAAATTGTCTCCTTACCTTTATTACTTTACATTTTCATTATGTTACTTGTGCTTTCGACGAAAACGAAAAGAACTTTTTACGATCGCTATTCACCCCCCCCCCCTCTAGCATGCTTCTCGATCCAACAATTGGTATCAGAGCGGGGGCGCTCAGATTCTGTGTAACCACCGGTCTAGGATCTTTCTAATTCTTTTCGTATTTTTTGATTCAAAAATTAATTTAAGTTTGTCCTTATTATTTTTCCTGCACTACTAATCCAAGACAGTCTTGGCAATTCTTGTTTTGTCATCCTTTTTTGTTGTGCAAGGTTTTAGTCAATGGCCCATCTTGAGGAGTATAGCACCACCCGTCCTCCGTTCTTTAATGGAGATGACTTTTGTTATTGAAAGGGTCGGATGGAGTGTTTCTTGAAAACACAAGTCGAGACTTGGATAATAATCCAAACCGACTTTGCTCTACACACTAATGATCAAGGGGAGCCATTGGACTTCGTCAAATGGACCAATGCAACCAAGAGGCAAATCGAAGCCGATGCAAAAGTGACCCAAATTTTGCAGTGCGGCTTGTCCAAGGAGGAGATTAACTTAATTGGACCATCCATTAGTGCCAAAGATCTTTGGAACAAGTTAATCGAGCTACACGAAGGGACATCCGATGCAAAGGTATGCAAAAGAGACTTACTAGTGAATAAGTTGTATAATCTAAAGATGCATAATCACGAGACCGATACGCAACTCCATGTCCAGATCCATGACATCCTGAACAACCTACATGCCATCGAACAAAAGGTGGAGAATCAAGACATAATAAGGTACGCATTAAACGCATTTCCTAGGACCACCTTGTAGGCATCTATGGTTGATGCCTACAAAGTGTCTAGAGACTTAACTAAGATTAGATTAGATGAATTCTTTTCAGAATTTGAATTACACGAACAATCTAACACTATCCCGGTTGAGAAAGGTGTAGCATTGTTTGCAGGTCAAAGAAGAAAGGCGAAAGGCAAGCCACCTCCCGAAGAAGACGACTACCAATCAGAGAAAGAGATGGAGACCGAACTAGTCAACCTAGTTTGGAGGATGATCAAAAAGGAAAGGAATACAAGACAATCAAAGAGATCATTCCAAGCAACTTGGGAGCAAGAAAATCAAGATGACGACTTAGCATTCATGGCGAGACCGGTAGAGTCCAAGTCCGAGTCCGAAGCTAACGATGAATATGAATCCAACTCCGACTCCGAGGATGATTTCGAGTCAAGACTCAAAGCTAGCTCGAAGGAGAAGATAAAGTTAAGTCATTCTTTAATTGGTAATATATATCATGAAATTAAGTTATTAGATAAGAAGTTAGCTAAGTCTGAGTTTAGGGTCAAGTCCTTGTTTGAGGAGGTTAAACTCCTTAAGCATGAGGCCACCCTAACCTCTTCGACTTGTCAAGTTCAAGAGGGAAACTCAACTCAAGTCAAGAAACTTGAGGAAGAGAATTCTCTCTTGAAAGGGCAAGTTCAAGAGCTCGAGGCTAGGTTGGAAAAGTTCACATTGGGATCCAAGGGTCTTAACCGACACCTTGGAATTCAAAGAGTTGTGTACAACAGAGTCGGACTCGGGTTTAGTAGAACTACTATGAACAAATCTTATATGTCGATTGTCAATCGTAGTAATCAAAGAGTCCAAGCATGGGTCCCTAAGATTTTGCAAAACTCACATATAAGGACTAATAAGTATTGGATTCCCAAGGATCATGTCCACTATGTGGTTAGACCATACCAGTTCAATGATCTAGGGGGAGCTAATACTAAAATTGTGTACCCAATCTCTTAATGCTTAGTCGTTTCTTTTAGTTTCTAGAATGGTTAGATAGGACCAATGGTTAATCAAACTTGATAACATAGTATCAGGATGTGATGTGATGATAGTACATTAGGGAAACGAGGTCCTGTGTATCCAAGATGGATAAGGCGTATCTAGCTTGGTGCATTTGACTAAGTTGAACTAGATGAAGCTACCTCTCCACATCCTAAACTCGTTAGACTAGGAAGTGACCCTAAGTGACTTACGTGAATATTTTCTTGAAATTGGCTTTGTCTAAGGAAGTGGTCATTGTTTCAATCAAAGAAGGCCCTTGTGCCTCGCCATGACCTGGAAGCCATTTTCTCGAAAAGTTTACTTAACGATCTAAAGGTTAAATCAGAATCTAACCTAAGGTTGATTAAACAAGTAAATTGAAATCTTCTCACAAGAACATATAAGGTTAACATGCCTTGAGAAACATAGAATGAGTGAGATGCTAAGGACAATTTAAATAAGAATAACCTAATATTCGAAATATCTTCAAAACTTATATGAATACTTATCTACTTGATTGATGCATTTAATAGTTACTTATATTTTGAAAACATACTTATGGTTATAACGTTCAACTATTTTTGAAATCAAAGACTATGTTTGTAAGTAGTTTCAAAAACTCACTTTACCAAAACTAGCTATTATTCACTTTCTCTCAAAACAAAAAAAAAACTAGTTTAATATTGTTGGTGCAGAGGAATAAAAACTTTAATTTTTCCTACACCTTTTCACGATCCCTAGGACTTAATAAGTCAAGAGTTGACTTCAAAAGGGACACATGCTTGGACTTAATTTTTCTATCTTTTCAATGATTTTAAATACGCATATAACATTTCTTCTCCTATTAATCATTTAAATACACCCCTACTTTATAAATAAACCGCTATTTTTCGACATATGACAAAAGGAGGAGAAGAGGGCAAAGTTAAGGAGGTGTAAAAAGTTAAGGAGGAGTAAAAGTTTTTTAAACTTTTTCTAAAGAACTTCAAGTTTCTTCTTCAAAACTCACCTAAGGTCAAGGGGGAGGTAGTCTTGAAAAAGAACCTAATTTACTCATACTAATTTAGTCATAGTTAGTCATACTCATTTCTTACTTACTTACACTTGCTACTCTTACTTACACTTGCTACTCATACTCATAATCACCCTTACTATTTCATTACTACATGCTATTCATGTTTATTACTACTCACTTCATTTTATGCTTAAAAATTTCCTTAACTTTGAATCGATTTGCCATAGATTAAAAAGGGGGAGATTGTTGGTGCAGGGGCACCAGATAATCGAACCTAGATTTTGATTATGGCAAAGGCTCAAAGTTAAGATATTATTGTTATCTCATGAGCTTTTTTAAGTGTGCAGGAAGTGCTTAAGCTAAGTTGAAGGTAGAGCAACACCCGGAGAATCTCGGGACGAGAAATCATGGTGGTCGGGCGACACTAGGAGAACCTCGGTGGAGACCGAAAGCTAAGTGATAAGTCAGAAGGACTAGAGGTAAGCACTGAGTGAAGAGTAATGGTGAGGTTGTTTCCTCTGTACGGGGATGAAATTAGGCGGCGATCCGACTAAGACTTCTAGTGGAAGGTCTAAGTTGAGATCGGACGGTAAGTAGCCATCGTATTATCCATTACTTGTTAGTTTTGTGCTAAATCTTTATTGCAAGAGAGTGACCTATCCAACAGTCAACTGAAATCTATTAGCAGTCGACTGCTACTAGCATCAGTCAACTGCTATTCAAACTGGCCAGCTCGATGAAAGTCAAGATAAGCTCCACTTATCTTGAAGAGATGACGCTCTTTGACCCAGATCCATATCTCAACAAGCTAGGGTTTGGAGGGCTATCAAAGAAGAGCCATTTCACCTCTTTGGATAATCATTGTTCACTCCCAAAGTTCTCCAACAATGATACGCTTCAACGATGAGGCTATTCTGTTGAAATGCAGACACCACACTAAGTTTCCATTCCTCCATCAGTACTTAAAGTTGTAGGGTCGATGTTGGCCAGCTAGAGGGGGGTGAATAGCCTTTGACGTAGATGGTGGAAGTCGTTCGTTGATCGCTCGTCTAAAAACATTATTAGCACAAGCGGAATATACTAATATAGACAATTAAAGACAAAACAAAGTAAAGAGCAATTCTCTAACAAGAGGATGTAATGTGGTTTATGGCCTCGCCACTAATCCACGACCCGATTCGTCCAAGGTGAATCACTCCTTTGCCAAATCCACTAGATCTCTCCTTTGCACTAAGCTAGGTGGAGGTAACCTCTTTACAATCCCTCTTCTTACAATAGAATGGAATAATAGCAAGTAAGAAGAGTGAAAGATCTTTAGAGTACTTTGGGAGATGTTATGAGTTGAAGCATTGGGCTCCCAAATGCCCTCGCCCCTTCATTTTATAGAAGAAGAGGGTTGATTCCCATTGACACAGGACCAGTCGACTGATGCCCCGATCAGTCAACTGATCCAGTAGTCGTTGCCCAATAACAACTTCTTCCACGTTTGATTCCATCCAATGGCTCCCACATCAGTTGACTGATCTTACCATCAGTCGACTGATGGAGCTATCAGTCGAGTGTCGGAAGCGAACACTCCATTCTGTGCCCAAAATCCTTGTGACCAGTCGACTGATGCCTTCATCAGTCGACTGGTGGTCTCTTAGTCGACTGCCAATCCATGGCAGACGACTGTTTGCACATAAACCGGACTCGAACACTAGTCGAGTCATAGTTGACTTAGAGTAGTCAACTAACATTACATGGCAGTCGACTGGTGTTGGGAAATCCCATCCGACACTTAGCCAATTGACCAAGTTCCACCTAAGCGCACTACCCCTTCCCGGGTTACATTCGCTCACTCTCATCCCTTGGAGTCCCTCGCCTTTGAAGTTGTCTTTGTTCGGCTACGTCCCTCGGATGCGCCAAGCGCACAACTCTACAGTGCTATCCTTCTCATCTCGCCCTGAAGTCTACTTCCTCCGGCTTCACTCCAATCTCCTCGTCCGACGGTCCCTCGGATGCTCCAAGCTCACGGCTTCTGCAAAGCTACCCTTCACCGACTCAAGGACCGAGTCATGAGAGGTGAAACTCGCCAATGCTCCATGTGCGAATTACTAAGTCCTGCAAGACTCCAACGCACATATCAAATCCAAACATCCTAACTTAAACCCTTTGCCACACACATCAGAATAATATCACGGGTTGATTGCCCTAACAATCTCCCACTTTTTGATGTGTGGCAATCCGTTTAAGTTAGGTAAATATTTTATAAAAATATTAAGGTAAGAAAGCATGTAAATAAACATGATTATCAACTCTCCCCCTTAATACATGAAACTCCCCCTAAATGCAATTCTCCCCTTACTTAAACATGCATATTTCTCCCCCTTTGACACCATCAAAAATATTAAACAAAGTTTATACAAACATGACATAAATTCTAGGAAACAAAAATTACCAAAACACGCCTTAAATCTGATAAAAGAAAGTTACTGGGCATGTTATTAGTTGATCAGTCGACTGGTTCAGACTACCAGTCGATTGTCACTCTGATTTCGGATTTTTCTAATTTTCAAGGTGAATTTCAGAAATGCATTAAATTTTTTACAAAATTCAAAAAATCATGAAATTTTGGGAACACATTTCTTTTAAGGTCCTTTATCAGTGAAAAATAGTTTTTCATGAAAAATACTTGTATTTCCAAGATTTTGCCAAAAATCCAAAAGTTTCAAAATCAACTAGGTTTTTGATCAAGTTTGTATCAATTTTAACACCTAGTTTTGCTTTAGATTGTTTCAAAACATAAACACACAGATTTTAAAGTAAGAAAATGTTTTGAAAACATATGAAATATCCAACCATGATCTTTGGGCAATATGTCTATGAATTAAACATAAGTCTTCCCTATGATTTGTCTATTACTACTATTTTGACACTTTAAATGACCATCTAAATGTCATAGGCATTAGTGGACCATTTGTATCATCCTATCATCTCACTCATGCTAAGTTTTCAATCAAGGTAACCTATAGTGAGTGTGAGATGTTCCTAAAGGTATTTGTATATACTTAACCTTCAATTTCATGCAAATCTATACAAGGTTAAGTATCATCCTAACAACCGACATGATCATAAAGACATATATGAATTAATTTCACATTATGATCATGAAACAATTTTATTAATCAAATTGTGATCATGCATTAGGTATAAAATCATGATAATAAGTCAAATATCACCTAGAGCATGATTTGAACCCTAATGCCCATGACTATGTGTCAAATATCAAGATCATAAATCATGATTGCAAACATGTGTAACAATTACATTAACTATCATGATTTAAGCATTATTATCAATTTATGGGCACATTATCATCACCCAACACTATGCTAAAAATTTATAGGTCATGAGTATCAAATAACACTAAGTGTTGAGCATGATTTAAACTATTTATGGGTGCATTATCATCACCCAACATTATTTCTAAAATTAAGTCCCACCATCCTAAGTCAACCAAACATATGATATAAATCAAGTCCTTTTGGTTGACTAACCTAGGGTTTTCCTAACCCTTAAGGATGGATTTAGGAACCCAAAACAAATTCTTACCTATGGGGTTCACTAAAAATTCCTTAGGGATCCATTTTCTAGCTATTGTTTTCTTTTTATCTTGACCCCTAGCAATTAAACATTTATAGGTCTTTTCATTTTTATTTTCCTTATATCCTAGGTCTTTCTTATTGAAGCTAGCCCTTTGGCTCCCTATGATCATGTTAAGGGTGTTGGAGCCAATTGTGAATTTTTCTAGGGCCTTGGTTAAATGATCTACTTTCTCTCTTAAAGCCCTATTTTCCTCTATGCATGCATCATTAACATAAAATGGCATATAAAGATCATGTGAGCATGCATCATCATGACTAGAAGTAATATTATCATTTACAATTAAACATGCTTGTTCTAATTTTTCTTCTAAATCCTTGATATGAGCTAGCATACATTTATTTTTCTTTTTAGCCCTAAATAATTCCTTAGTAAGGCTAGAAATCATTGACATAATTTTCTTGGGAGGAAGATTCGTTACCTCACTTACCAAATCCTCTTCCGATGATGAGGATGTAGAAGAAGCTCCCCCTTCACTTGAGCTCTCCTCACTTGATCTTGCTTCTTCTTTTTCGGAGGAGGAGGTGGAGTCTAAGTCATCAAATGCCATTAGGATAAGATTTGAGTAGACATATTCTTCTTCTTCGGATGATGATGATGAAGAGGAAGGGTCATCCCAAGTTCTTGCTTTTAGTGCCTTGGCCTTCCCCTTTTCCTTGGCCTTCTTCTCTTCTTCCTTCTTCTTGCTCCCCTTTTTCTTCTTTCTTTCTCCTCTCTTCTTTGCTCTTGTTCAAGAGTGGACAATTATCCCTTATGTGTCCTTCTTGTTGGCAATTATAGCAAATTACCTTCCCCCTTGGTCTTCTTCTCCTATCATTAGATTTATTAAATTTAAAATTCCTTAAAGCACATCTTACCTTCCTTACCATGTATTCTTCTTCCGTGCTATCCATGGAGGAGGAGGAGGATGCTTCATCGGAGGAAGAGGGAGTCTCCATCTTCTTCTTCTTCCCCTTATTTGCTACTAGGGCTACTCCTCTAGATGGATTGATACTTGATTCTTCATTTATTCCTTCAAGCCTTGTTTCATGGAGCTCCATGGTGAGAAGAACTCCTCCAAGGTGCTCACTTCTAGGTTCTTTGACATGTAGAAGGAGTCCACCATTGAGCTCCATTTCGATGACTGGGGAAAAGCATCGATTGGTTTCATGAGCATATCCCGGTTCGAAAGTCTTTCTCCTACACTTTTTAGCCCAATTAAAATTTCTTTAAACCTAGAGTGTAAGGAGGTTACCTTTTCTCCCTTTTCAAGTTTGATATTTGTTAGTTGGGAGCAGAGGAGGTCTCTCCTTGCAAGCTTGGCCTCGGAAGTGGCTTCATGGAGTTCTATGAGCTTCTCCCACATTTCCTTGGCACTTGCACATTCCCCTATCCGATTTACTTCTTGTTGGGGGAGTACGTTGTACAAGTGATGCTTGGCCTTCGAATTCACCAAGTACTCCTCTCTTTCTCTTTTTGTCCATCTATCCTTCTCGATTGGCTTCCCTTCTTCATCCCTAGGTATCTCGAAACCATTTTCCATTATTAATAAAATTTCGAAATCGGTTTCGAAAAATACCTCCATTCTCTTCTTCCACCAAGATAATTCTTCCTCGAACTTTGGTGGGTGAATGTTGGAGCCAGCCATTCTTGATTGTAGTGCTTGTTGCGGCGGTTAGTCCGGTGACAAGCGCCTTGGCTCTGATACCACTTGTAGGGTCGATGTTGGCCGACTAGAGGGGGGTGAATAGCCTTTGACGTAGATGGTGGAAGTCGTTCGTTGATCGCTCATCTACAAACACTTTTAGCGCAAGCGGAATATACTAATATAGAAAATTAAAGACAAAACAAAGTAAAGAACAATTTGCTAACAATAGGATGTAACGTGGTTCACGACCTCGCCGCTAATCCACGACCCGATTCGTCCAAGGTGAATCACTCCTTTGCCAAATCCACTAGATCTCTCCTTTGCACCAAGCTAGGTGGAGGTAACCTCTTTACAATCCCTCTTCTTACAATAGAATAGAATAATAGCAAGTAAGAAGAGTGGATGATCTTTAGAGCACTTTGGGAGATGTTATGAGTTGAAGCATTGGGCTCCCAAATGCCCTCACCCCTTCTTTTTATAGAAGAAGAGGGTTTCTTCCCGTTGACACAAAACTAGTCGACTGATGCCCCGATTAGTCGACTGATCCCATAGCTTTTGCCCAATAACGGCTTCTTCCACGTTGGATTCCATCCAACGGCTCCCACATCAGTCGACTGATCTTACCATCAGTCGACTGATGGAGCTATAAGTCGAGTGCCAGAAGCGAACACTCCATTCTGTGCCCGAAACCCTTGCGACCAGTCGATTGATGCCTTCATCAGTCGACTGGTGGTCTCTCAGTCAACTACCAATCCATGGCAGTCGACTGTTGGCACATGAACCGAACTCGAACACTAGTCGAGTCATAGTCAACTTAGAGTAGTCAACTGCTATTACATGGCAGTCGACTGGTGTCGGGAAATCCCATCCGACACTTAGCCAATTGACCAAGTTCCACCTAAGCGCACTACCCCTTCCCGGGTTACATTCGCTCATTCTCATCCCTTGGAGTCCCTTGCCTTTGAAGTTGTCTTCGTCCGACCACATCCCTCAGATGCGCCAAGTGCATGGCTCTGCAGTGCCATCCTTCACGTCTCGCCCTGAAGTCTTCTTCCTCCGGCTTCACTCCAATCTCCTCGTTTGGCAGTCCCTCGGATGCTCCAAGTGCACGACTTCTGCAAAGCTATCCTTCACCGACTCAAGGACCGAGTCATGAGAGGTGAAACTCGCCAATGATCCATTTGCGAATTACTAAGTCCTGCAAGACTCTAACGCACATATCAAATCCAAACATCCTAACTTAAATCCTTTGCCACACACATCAAAACCATATCACGGGTTGATTGCCCTAACAAAAGTTAGAATTGATTTTTTACTTTGCTTTAATTCATTGTACTCGAGCTTTCATCATAACGCACTGAGGTAGTTTTGTTGCCTCAACCTTGAGTTTTGTGTTTTCATTGTCATTGTTGTCTCCTACCTCCAACGATGAGGAGACTTATAGTGGATTGCCCCTTCATACGCGGTCTAGGATCGCAGGGCCTTGGAGTAGCAACCTTTAGGTTGTGAACCAAGTAAAAACAAATTGTCTCCTTACCTTTATTACTTTACATTTCCACTGTGTTACTTGTGCTTTCGACGAAAATGAAAAGAACTTTTTACGATCGCTATTCACCCCCCCCTCTAGCGTGCTTCTCGATCCAACAGCTTCAACCTCCGGGAGAGATGAAGAACGAACTTCGGTTCCTACCACCGACCTAGGTAACTCAAGAATTTTAATTAAAAAAATCACATTGTTTGCTTTGAGTGAAGGGAACAAGGACACTACAAGAGCAAGTGTCCAACACGAGTCAATAAGACTCAACTGGTGCTAAAGGTCAAGGATGTCGGAGCCCCAACCATTAAGAACAAAAAGCACATGGTGTGCTTCAAATGTCATCAAAGGTGCCATTATAGAAGCCAATGCACTAGGGGGAGGAAGCAAACCAAGGGCAAAGAAGGAGCTACACATGTAGAGGGAGCTAAGGCAAACCCTACGGTATATTTCAATAATGTTCATTCTTTAATTCATAGGCAAAAACATGCTAGGAATAATTTTAATGCTATTCTATTTCTCATGAACCAAAGCATGCTAGAAATAATAGATTTTATTATCTAGGTGCAAAATTCTACCTAGGGAAGCCATTAGGAAGGTAGAAAACCACCTAGGCATTAATTCTAAGAACTATAGACATATGCCTAGGAAGAGTCATTCCCAAAAGATTAATGAAAAATCAAAATTGGGAAAATTAGAGTTAGAAAATCAAGTCGTAAGGTCAAGGCTTGAGAAATTAGAAAAGACCCTTAGAAAGATGCAAAATCAAATTCAAGGGTCAAATGATCAAAATCTAGGGTCTAGGAGACAAGAACCGTCTAGCGGCAAGAAAGGTTTTAGTCACAAACCTAATCCCAAGGAGACCTATCATAGTGTTCCATTCAATTATGGAACCATATCTAGGTCTAAGAAGACCAAGGTTACTAGGGAAGTTATCCCTAAGGGTAACCATGGTAGGTGCCTAGTGGACAAGGTTTCTATGAAACTTAGAAAAGCAACTAAGAAGGTCACAAGGGAAGTTATCCCTAGAGTTGACCTAGGCAAGACCCAAATGACCAAGGCTTCCAAGCCTAAAAGAGTTATTAATAGGGTATCTAGGGAAGTTATCCCTAGTGAATACCTAGTAAACCTAAGGATCTCCAATAGGTATTGTGTTCCTAGAAGTGTGATCCCTTCACACTAGATGGGTTAGGTTGTGTCAACCTTGAATGGATAGGTAGTTAACCTAACCATAGCAAAGTTGGCACTTTAGGTCATTTTCAAGATTATGGGATACCTTGGAAATAAGTTGAGATTTATATCCTAAAGGATTTTAGGATGTGCCAATAAAATTCAAGAAGTTAGAAAAATTGATCAAAATTGGCACAATTAGGTCTAAAGGTCATGGTGTGCCATTTTGGATTTTTTGCACACTTGGTAGATTTGTTGTATTATGAAAAATATAGATTTAATTCTAGAAATGACAATTTGGGCTTAATACTTAGGCATTATATACCTTTGTATTTTATACTTGTCATGCTTTGTTTGTCATATACCATATCACGACATCATACTGTCATGATCATGCTTGGGGCTATTCTTAATGTCATGATTATACTTAGGTTCATTTATATGTAATGACATCATGATTATTGGCACATGCTTCATTTACGCTATCATTAATGCCATAATCATCATTCATGCATTTAGGATTAATTAAAATTATTTTAAGGACTATGACATGATTTGAAGTCCTATGTATAAGGGAATCAAATAGAGTTGCCTAGAAAAATGCATGAGACCTTAGATTAGGGAGAACAAAAACCCACATCTCACATTAAATTAACATGTGTGTGTATTGATACACCCTAGACACATGTGAGATGCTAGGAAATGAGTTAAGTTCAAGGTGCATAGTTCTTGGATCTAGATGAACTCAAACTTATCTTATACCATAGTGGATCATGGGGAAAGCTAATGTTCTAGTCATGTGCATTGAGCCCATAGATCATGATCTAATATAAGATTTTAAAATCATTTCAAAAACATTTTTAAAAACCTTGGTAAAGTCTATCTTTTGATAGAAATCACCATTGATGAAGTTGATACAAAGTAGACTCAAAACAATGAAGTTATCATTATTTTTGAAGTTTATATAAATCTCACTATTTAATGGATAATTTATTTTTCAAATATTTTCACCCATAATGATTGACATAAGTATTATACATAAGAAGTTTTGTGATATTTTGTATTTTGTATAATTACTTATGATTTTCTAAATTTTGATTTCTGATTTCTAGAATTTTGCATTTGAGAAATCAGTCGACTGGTTGCTGACCAAGTCGATTGCCAAAATTGATTTCGAGTAAACAAGGGTTGTTTAGCCTATTTTTAGCTAGTTTAGCCTACCCTAACTGCTCCTAACCCTAGGATATGCTTTGGAAAGCATTAGAAGGGTGAAAATCCATTGGAAATGCATTAGGAGAGTTGTTTTGGGTGCAAATCGAATTTTAAGGGAGGTGAAAGTTCAATGTTAAATCTTTACCCTTAATTTCGGTTGCTTAGTGTTCCTATAGGCTTAGGGACTCTTCAAGGGCATTGTGTAGGGGATCGATTGGACGCTAGAGGGGGGGGGTGAATAGCGCGTGCTAGTACCGATGATGGAATTTGATCATGATCGTGTCTACAAATCGTGTTAGCGCAGCGAAACAATAATAATAATAACAATAACACGAAACACAATCACAAACACAAGATGTTTAACGTGGTTCGGAACCGAACGGTTCCTATTCCATGGATCGAGCTCTAAAGAGCTCTAGCGATACCAATGCAATCACTAATCACAAATATCTCCTTCTCGACACAAGTCGGTGGTGGAGAAACCTCGTATAACAAATTACAACAATAATCTAAATGGATACAAGCAAATACAATAATGAAATACAATGCAAGTAAAGAAAACTACTTTACAATTTCTCTTTGAATGCTTGATCACTTGGTTGCTTGAAATAAACTTGGAGACCCTGATTTGCAATAGCAAATTGCCCCAAAAGCCCTCAAGAAACCATGCCTTTTTCCTCCTTCACGAGCTCCTTATAAAGCTTCAACCTATGTTGGAAAAAGTCGATCAGTCGACTGGTCGAGACCATCAGTCGACTGATGCTATTGTTGTCGTGAGACAACGAATAGATCCACACTGGATTAGTCCAACGGATCCATCATCAGTCGACTGATTATGACCATCAGTCGACTGATCAAGCCATCACTCGACTGCTGACCACATTGGTCGAGTGAGACTCTATTCTGTGCTCGATTTCTCAAGCACCAGTCGACTGATCACAAGATCAGTCGACTGCTCGATCAATTAGTCGACTGCCCACCTATGGCAGTCGACTGCTAGGGCAATTCCTGCAGTCAAACCCTAGTTGACTAAGGCCAGTCGACTGCCACATGACACCAGTCGACTGGCACACCTCAAACATGAGGTTTTAGCCCAAGTATGGTTCCCCCATACTTGCTATACCACCCTTAGCCTAGACTTAAGCCTTCTAGCCACCTTCATCAGCCTCACGCCTCTCGGATTCTTCCAAGTCATCCATGACTTGTTCATCCATCGCACTAGCCTTCAGGTGCTTCCATCGGCTATGTCACGCTAACGGTGTCTGTAGGGGATCGAACGGCCGGCTAGAGGGGGGTGAATAGCCCTCTTACGATGGATGTCGGAATTCGTTTGTTCTCGTGTGCTTGTCGTTACTATACGTAGCAGAATAACAATAGAAATAACAACAATACAAGCACAATCAATACACAAGCATATACGTGGTTCGGAACCGAATGGTTCCTACTCCACGAGGTGAGCTCAACGAGCTCGTGTTATGCGCACGACACTAACAACACTCCTTATCGACTACACATCGGAGGTGGAGAAACCTCTCACAAGCTATTACAACAAGTAATATGAAATACAAGAAGAAATACAAAGACAATACAAAAGAGAACTTTTACACAATTGCTTTGATCGCTTTCTTGTTGCTTGCTTTGATTGGCTCTTGAAGGACTGGAATGCAGCAGTAATTCCCCTCCAATAGCTCCACAAAAACCATGGCAAAAACAACCATCTCGAGCTCCTTTTATAACCTGCATCGAGCTATTTTCGTGCCTAGCAGTCGACTACCAAAAGGCCCCAGTCGACTTCCCCTGTAGTTGTTGTCTCACAACGGCCAGATCCACGTCGGACAAGTTCCAACGGATCACCTACCAGTCGACTGATGATGCCCATCACCGATCGGTGACCCAAAGAGTCGACGCCTGGGCCGGCTACGGAGCGCTCGCGCTCGCGACACTCCCATCACCTGATCGCCATCCTCTCAGCGATTTCCGATCACACCCATGGCAATGATCGCTAAGCACAAAACCCTAGCCTTACACCAGTCGAACTCTAGTCGACTTGGATCAGTCGAACCGGCACCTATGCCAGTCGACTGATGTCGGGCAAAACCTCAAACACGAAGTTGTTTGAGCATCCGACCGTCAGGTAAACCCTCAAACATCAAGTTTGAGCCTCCGACACTCAGTCTTAGCCACTTGGCCAAGTCCACCTTATTCCTCATGGAGTTCCCCACCGAAGCTCTCTTCCCTCGGCTTACGTCCCTCGGATGCGCCAAGCACACGGCTTCGCAACGTCATCCTTCGCGTCGCATGCCCTAGAAGTATGCTTCCCTTTGGGCTCACTCCATTCGCTCCCCGTCCGGCGGTCCCTCGGATGCACCAAGCGCACGACTTCGCAATGCCATCCTTCACCGACTCAAGGACCCGAGCCTAGTGAACTTGCCAAGTTCTCAAGACTTCCCAAATGCACCAAGCGCATGGCTTCGCAATGCATTTCTCACCAAGCACCAAGCGCACGGCTTCGCAATGCTTTGGATTTCCCATGCCAAGCACCAAGCGCACGGCTTCGCAATGCTTTGGACTTCCACACCAAGCTCCATGCTTGGATTTTCCATGCCAACCCCATGTTGGACTTTCCCATGACAATCCCATGTCATGAGTTTTGTCTATCATCAAAATACTATCAAGGTACTGCTCGAGTCAAACTCGAGTCATCCTGGGCCGATTGCACCAACAATATCCCCCTTTTTAATGATTGACAAAACTACCATCTCAAGTTTACCAATTCTCCCATGTTGGCAATTCTCATATCCCAATGAGAATTCCAATGAACCCTAATTTGTAACTTGGTAACTTCTCCCCCTTTTTGACATTACATCAAAAAGGTCCTCCCCAAGGGTATGAATGTCTCATATCCCAATGAGATCTTACAATCTCTCCCTTGGAGGAACACATGCCTACAATCTTTCTAGTGATCCCATATCACTCAAAAAGAGGCAACCCAATTTTCCTCCCATGAGGAAATACACATCCATCTTCCCATGATGGATACCTCCCCCTAGAGGCTTGCTCCCCCTTGACCATTGCACCAACAATGTCCTTGGAGAGTCCCTAAGCCAATAGGAACATTAACCAAATCAAAATTAAGGCAAAGTTCAACAATGAACTCTCTTCCACCTTAAAGTTGATACTCTCCCTAAAACCCTTCTCCTAATCCATGTCCAATGGATTTCCACTCTCTCTAATGCTCTCCCAAGCATATCCTAGGGTTAGGAGTGGTTAGGGGACCTTAACCTAGCTGAACATGGGCCTAACCAATGGGCAAATGATCAAATCAAATCAAATCGGTCACACTCATCATCACGATCGCTAGTCCATGGTACGATCGATAATCAGATTTGCCAAAGATTTCAAAAATGGATTTCCGAAATTCATAAGTAAATGTACGTAATTTTAAAAATCTTGAAAATGCATACGTATAATACTTATCCTAAACACTATAGGTGAAAAATATTGAAAAATTATTTTACCCACTAAATTAGGAGATTGATACAAGGTTCAAAAGTTCAGAAAAGCTTCAATAAAGAGCCCTCTTTTTATCATCCCATTCAATGGTGATAACTACAAAAGATAGGCTTCACCAAGGTTTTTCAAAATGTTTTCAAAAAGTTTTCAAAACCTTTAATTTCTTTTCCTTAAACATCTCACTTATATCTAGATGTGTAAAAACACATTCAAGGCAATTAATCTAGTGAGATGTGGGTTTTTGTTCTTTAAAATGGTCTCATGCATATTTCTAGGCAATATTATTTGATTCCCATCAAATCATGCCATAGTCCTTAATTTCCTTTTAATTTATGCATGATGATTATGGCATAAATATGATTTAAGTAAAAACATATGATGTCATGACATGTGAATGATGTTTTAGCATACATGACATATAAGGATAAGTCTAAGCATGATCATGACATTTTATAGATAAAAATGAAAATGATGTCATGACATGGCAAGGCAAATAAAGCATGGCAAGTAAAATATACTAAGGTATAGAATACCTAAGTGTTAAAATCAATTTGCCATTTCTAGGGATTAAATTCATTTTGCCTTAAACCATTCATTTCCCTAGTGTGCCAAAAACCCAAAATGGCACACCAATACCTCTAAGACCTAATTGTGCCAATTTAAATCATTTTTAACTTCTCAAACCCTATTGGCACACCCTAATGTGTCAACTCACAATGGCTAGGTTAACTACCCATCCACTTAGGGTTGACACACCCTAACCCATTTAGCGTGAATCAATCACGCTCTTAGGAACCCAATATCTATTGGAGCTCCTTGGGTTAACAAGGTATTCCCTAGGGATAACTTTCCTAGATACCTTCCTAATGCCCCTTTTAGGCTTTGAAGCCATAGTCTTTTGGGTCTTTCCTAGGTCAACTCTAGAGGTGACTCCTCCATTGACCTTCTTAGTGGCTACATTTGATTTCTTTGAGGTGTTAGCCACTAAACACATACCATGGCTAGACTTAGGGATGACTTCCCTATTAGCCTTGGTTTTCCTAGACCTAGATGTGGTTCCATAATTAAATGGAACATTATGGTAGGACATAGGTTTGTAACCCAAACCCTTCTTGCCCTTAGATGTTTCTTGTTTCCTAGGTCTTGACTTTTGTGCATTAGACCCCTTAACCGAGTTTGATATTATTGCTAGGGTCTTCTCTAATTTTTCTAGCCTTGACCTCAAGGCTTGGTTCTCCACCTCTAATTTCCTCACTTTTGAATTTTCATTAGGTTTAGGGGAAATGTTCTTCTTCTTAGGCATATGCCTAGATTTCTTGGGATTAACACCCAAGTTTTCTTCAATTCTCCTAATTGACTCCCTAGGTAAAATAGATCTAGTGTTTTGAGTCCTAGGTTTGTCCTTAGAAAAACTAACATGCTTGGCACCTAAGCAATAAACCTTATTATTTCTCTTAGCATGCTTTTTAACTCTAGGAATTAAAGGTGCATTAAATAACTTTACCTTAGGGTTAGCTTTAGGAGCTCCCCCTACATGAGTTGCACCTTCTTGCCCTTTCTTCCTCCCCCTAGGGCATTGGCTTCGGTAGTGTCCCTTTTGATTGCATTTGAAGCACACAATGTGCTCTTTGCTCTTGATTTTGGGAACACCGGCATCCTTTGACTTTGGGTTGACTTTTGGTGTTGATGCCTTTTCCTTAGCCAATTTTGGGCATTTACTCTTGTAGTGCCCTTTCTCCCTACACTCAAAGCATATTATGTGATTTTTATTTAAAATAATAACACTTGAGTTACCTAGGGAGGTGGTGGAGGCCTCTTCACTTCTTCCGGAGGTAGAAGCTTCATCTGTATCTTTCTCCGGAGTAGAAACCCTTTCCTCCCCCTCAATGCTAGAGGTGGAGGTCTCCACCAAGTCATCCACATCTTCAAAAGTGGATGGTGATTCTTCTTCGACATTCTCCTCTACTTGTGCCGATTGGGAATTTTCTTGGAATTTCATTACCTTATTCCATAATTCCCTTGCATCCCTATAATCACCCAATCTAGACCAAATAGTGTTAGGTAACAAATCACTAATCAACTTGATTACCTTGAGATTTGTCTTGAAGTCTTTGATTTGATCTTGAGTCCATTTTGACTTCTCAATTAGCTTGTTGTACTTGTCCCTAGGCATTTCAAAACCGTTTTCTATAATAATCATAAAATCAAAATCGGTTTCTAGGTATACCTCCATTTTTCTTCTCCACCATAGAAAGTCTCCTTCGAATTTTGGTGGTTGAAGATTGTAGCCGGCCATCTTGTAGTGCTCTCGCGGCGGTTAGTCCTTGAAGAGCGACCTCCGCTCTGATACCACTTGTAGGGGATCGAACGGCCGGCTAGAGGGGGGTGAATAGCCCTCTTACGATGGATGTCGGAATTTGTTTGTTCTCGTGTGCTTGTCTACAATTGTCGTTACTATACGCAGCGGAATAACAATAGAAATAACAACAATACAAGCACAATTAATACACAAGCATATACGTGGTTCGGAACCGAATGGTTCCTACTCCACGGGGTGAGCTCAATGAGCTCGTGTTATGCGCACGACACTAACAACACTCCTTATCGACTACATATCGGAGGTGGAGAAACCTATCACAAGCTATTACAACAAGTAATATGAAATACAAGAAGAAATACAAAGACAATACAAAAGAGAACTTTTACACAATTGCTTTGATCGCTTTCTTATTGCTTGCTTTGATTGGCTCTTGAAGGACTGGAATGCAGCAGCAATTCCCCTCCAATAGCTCCACAAAAAACATGGCAAAAACCTCCATCTCGAGCTCCTTTTATAACCTGCATCGAGCTATTTTCGTGCCTAGCAGTCGACTTCCAAAAGGCCCCAGTCGACTGCCCCTGTAGCCGTTGTCTCACAACGGCCAGATCCACGTCGGAGAAGTTCCAACGGATCACCTACTACCGATCGATGATGCCCATCACCGACTAGTGACCCGATAGTTGATCGCCCCGACTACGGAGCGCCTGCTCGCGAGACTCCCATCGCCGATCGCCATCCTCGTGATGATCGCCGACTCCGATCGCTACCCATGGCGATCATCGCCAAGCACAAAACCCTAGCCTTACACCAGTCGAACTCTAGTCGACTTGGATCAGTCGAACCAGCACCTATGCCAGTCGACTGATGTCGGGCAAAACCTCAAACACGAAGTTGTTTGAGCATCCGACCGTCGGGTAAAGCCTCAAACATCAAGTTTGAGCTTCCGACACTCAGTCTTAGCCACTTGGCAAAGTCCACCTTATTCCTCATGGAGTTCCCCACCGAAGCTCTCTTCCCTCGGCCTATGTCCCTCAGATGCGCCAAGCGCACGGCTTCGCAACACCATCCTTCGTGTCTCATGCCCTAGAAGTATGCTTCCCTTTGGGCTCACTCCATTCGCTCCCCGTTCGGCGGTCCCTCGGATGCACCAAGCGCACGGCTTCGCAATGCCATCCTTCACCAACTCAAGGACCCGAGCCTAGTGAACTTGCCAAGTTCTCAAGATTTCCCAAATGCACCAAGCACACGGCTTCGCAATGCATTTCTCACCAAGCACCAAGCGCACGGCTTCGCAATGCTTTGGATTTCCCATGCCAAGCACCAAGCGCACGACTTCACAATGCTTTGGACTTCAACACCAAGCTCCATGCTTGGATTTTCCATGCCAACCCCATGTTGGACTTTCCCATGACAATCCCATGTCATGAGTTTTGTCTATCATCAAAATACTATCAAGGTACTGCTCGAGTCAAACTCGAGTCAACCTGGGCCGATTGCACCAATAGTGTCTACACCGCCAAGGCACATTGGACTTACGCCGCCAAGACTTCGCTTGGATTTTACGCCGCCAACCATTGGACTTATACTGCCAAGACTTCACCCTTGGACTTTACGTCGCCAATATTCCACTTGGTCTTCTCAAATGCCAAGACTCAAGCTTGGACTTTCCCTTGCCAACCCATGTTGGACTTTCCATGCCAAGACCTATGCTTGGACTTTACTTTGCCAAGACACATGCTTGGACTTTACATTGCCAAGACCCATTCTTGGACTTTCCCAAATGCCAAGTGTCCCACATGGACTTTCCATGCCAAGTACCTAAGACTTGGACTTTCCCATGACAATTACATTGTCATATGTTTTTGTCGAACATAAAAACATCTCTCGAGCCAAGCTCGAGTCCTGGTCAATCGTGACCTGGGCCAATTGCACCAACAATCTCCCCCTTTTTGATGTTTGACAAAAACCAAACAAACCATTTGAGTTAGACCATCTAACTCAAAAACTCCTTACCAATTATCCCAAATTGGTAATCTTATCTTTCTCCCCCTTTTTGACATACACCAAAAAGGTTATCTCTCCAAGGAGGTCAATGTCTCATGTCCCAATGAGATCTTACAATCTCCCCCTTGATCCAAAAATACCTAGGATGCCTACCATCTTCCTAGTGATAAGTCCCATATCACTCAAGAGAGGCAATCCTATCCACTCTCCCAATTTCCAAATTAGGTTTCTCAAAACCCCATCAATTTTCCCAATTGATATCCTTCTCCCAATAACTTCTCCCCTTCAAGAAGAAAAAAACACATCCATCATCCCATGATGGATACCTCCCCCTAAAGGCTTGCTCCCCCTTGACCATTGCACCAACAATATCCTTGGGAAGTCTCTAAGCCAATAGAAACTCTAAACCATCAAAATTAAGGTTTACAGTTCAAATATGAACTCTTCCACCCTTAAATTTGATACTTTGACCTAACACCTCTCCAAATCCATATCCAATGGATTTTCACCCTTTATAATGCTTCCCAAAGCATATCCTAGGGTTATGAGTGGTTAGAGACCTTAACCTCAGCTGAACACGGGCTAAACAAACCTTTTTTCCGAAATCAGCATTGGCAGTCGACTCCATGAGCTACCAGTCGACTGACACTCACATCAGTCGACTGCCACCCAGGGTAGTCGGCTGATAATTGAAATTTCCGAATTTCAATTATCAGAGTCAAATTTCAAAAAATCATAAGTAATTCTACGTATATCGAAAAATCATGAAATTTCATACGTATATTACTTATTGTCAATACAATGGGTGAAAAATATTTGAAAATTATTTTACCCATAAAATAATGAAATTGATAAAAAATTCAAAAGTGAAGAAAACTTCTAAGTTTTGGCTCACTTTGTATCAATCTCATCAATGGTGATTGCTATCAAAAGATAGACTTCACCAAGGTTTTTCAAAATGATTTTAAAATGTTTTAAAAACCTTATTTTAGATTATATTCCTTGGGCTCAATGTACATGACTTGTACACAAGCTTTCTCAATGATCCACCACTCAAATAAGATGAGTTTTAGTTCATCTAGATGCAAAATCTATGCACCTTGAACTCAACTCATATCCTAGCATCTCACATGTATCTAGGGTGTATAAATACACATACATGTCAATGTGATGTGAGATGTGGGTTTTGTTCTCCCTAATCTAGGGTTTCATGCATTTTCTAAGGCAACTTTACTTGATTCCCTTATACATGGGACTTCAAGTCATGCCAATTGTCCTTAACTCAATTTTAATCAAATGCATGAATGATTATGTCATTAATGATGATATAAATAAGCATATGCTCATAATCATGATGTCATGGCATAATATGAAATCTAAAAACACATGACGTTAATCCTTAATCCTAAAACATGATCATGACATATAAATGATAAAAATTAAACATGATGTCATGACATGTTATATGGCACCCAAAGCATGGCAAATAAAATATATAGGTGTAATAATACCTAAGTTTTAGAATTAATTTCCATTTGATATAATTAGATTTATTTTTCCATATTACTACTAACCTCCCCAAGCGTGCCAAAAACCCAAAATGGCACACTAACTTCTAAACCTAAATTGTGTCAATTTGATCATTTTATCAAACTTCTCAAATAATTTTGGCACATCCTAAAATCTTTTAGGATTAAGGCTCAAATGTATTTCCAAGGTAACCATAACCTTGAAAATAAACTAAAGTGCCACCTTTATCATGGTTGAGTTAACTACCCACCCAATCAAGGTTGACACACCCTAAACCCATCTAGTGTGAATTTATCATGCTCTTAGGAACCCAAAACCTATTTGAGCTCCTAGGGTTGACTAGGTATTCCTTAGGGATAACCTCCCTAGATACCTTCCTAATGGCTCTCCTAGGCTTGGTAGCCTTGGTCATTTGGGTCTTACCTAGGTTGACTCTAGGGGTAACTCCCCTTGCAACCTTCTTAGTGCCCACCCTAGGTTTCCTAGAAACCCTAGCCACTAGGCACTTACCATGGTTACTCTTAGGGGTAACTTCCCTAGTAACCTTGGTCTTCCTAGACCTAATTTGTGTCCCATAATCAAATGGAACACTATGATAAGCCACCTTAGGCTTAGGTTTGTGACCCAAACCCTTCTTGCCCTTGGTTGACTTTTGTTTCTTAGGTCCTAGAAGTTGACTTTGAGTCCTAGACCCTTGACTTTGACCATTAGACCCTTGAAATTGATTTTGCATCTTATTGAGGGTCTTTTCAAGTTTTTCAAGCCTTGACCTCAATGCTTGGTTCTCCAATTCTAATTGCCCAATTTTAGAATTTTGGTTTGATCTTTGGGCATTGTCCTTTCTAGGCATATGCCTAGTCCATTTAGGATTAATACCTAGATGCTCTTGGACCTTTCTAATTGTCTCTCTAGGTAGAGTTAGTCTTGAGTTATTTGACCTAGGTTTGTCCTTAGATAAATTGTTTTTAGGGACATTAGTCCCAAATTTCTCCTTATTTTCAAAATGAAAATTCTTAGCTCCTAAACAAAAGTACTTGTTCCTATTAGCATGATTTTCATAAATTGAAAGAGAATTAAAATTCCTAGCATACTTTTGACTTTTAAATCTAGAAGGTGCATTATTAAAATATACCTTAGGGTTAGCCTTAGCTCCCCCTACTTGTGATGCTCCCTCTTTGACTCTCTTGCTCCCCCTAGGGCATTGATTCCTAAAATGTCCCGGTTGTTGCCACTTGAAGCAAATGATGTGCTCCTTGCTTCTTTTAGTGGGGACACCGACATCTTTTGATTTTTCTTTAGGTCTTGGTGCCGGAGGAGTCTTCTTGACTTTCTTTGGGCACTTACTCTTGTAATGCCCACTTTCCCTACACTCAAAGCAAATTATATGTTTTTTATTTAAAACCAAATTGCTTGAGTTACCTAGTTCAATGGTGAGGGTTTCTTGAGCTTTCTCTTCCTCTCGACCGGATGTGGATGGCTCCTCTTATTGCTCCGGTGTTGAGGATGCTCTAGTCTCCTCCCCCTCAATCCTAGAGGTGGAGGTCTCCTCCGATTCTACTTCCTCTTCCTCCTTGGATGTTGATGATCTCTCAACCTCCAAGTCCTCACTTCCTTGTGAGAAAGATGTGTTTGCCTCTTCGGTTCCTTCCTCTTGGACCGGCGATGGACCTTCATGGAGCTTGGCCAAATTGCTCCAAAACTCTTTAGCATCCATGCACTCACCTAGACTACACAAGAAGTCATTAGGAATTAAATCAAAAATGAATTTGATTACCTTCTTGTTTTTCTCGAATCTTTGGAGTTGATCTTCACTCCATCTCTTCTTCTTGAGGAAACCACCTTTTGGTCCTCTTGGATACTCAAATCCTTCCATTAATAAGGACCATTCCTCAAGGTCTCTCATCATAAAAAAATCTTCAATTCTTCTCCTCCAAGAATTGAAGCCTTCTCGTCCGTATAGGGTATAGGGCACCGGTGTATTGATGTCCCATCCTAATTGTTCTTGTACTTCATCTTCACCCTCTAGCGAGCTCCCTTAGTTGTTAAACTTTGAAGAGTGGCCTCGCTCTGATACCAATTGTAGGGGATCGATTGGACGCTAGAGGGGGGGGGTGAATAGCGCGTGCTAGTACCGATGATGGAATTCAATCGTGATCGTATCTACAAATCGTGTTAGCGCAGCGGAACAATAATAATAATAACAATAACACGAAACACAATCACAAACACAAGATGTTTAACGTGGTTCGGAACCGAACGGTTCCTACTCCACGGATCGAGCTCTAAAGAGCTCTAGTGATGCCAATGCAATTACTAATCATAAATAACTCCTTCTCGACACAAGTCGGAGGTGGAGAAACCTCGTACAACAAATTACAACAATAATATAAATGGATACAAGCAAATACAATAATGAATTACAATGCAAGTAAAGAAAACTACTTTACAATTTCTCTTTGAATTCTTGATCACTTGGTTACTTGAAATCAACTTAGAGACCCTGATTTGAAACAGCAAATCGCCCCAAAAGCCCTCAAGAAACCATGCCTTTTTCCTCCTTCATGAGCTTCTTATAAAGCTTCAACCTGTGCTGAAAAAAGTCGATCAGTCGACTGGTCGGGACCATGAGTCGACTGATGCCACTATTGTCGTGAGACAACGGCTAGATCCATGCTGGATTAGTCCAATGGATCCATCATCAGTTGACTGATTATGAACATTGGTCGACTGATCAAGCCATCATTTGACTGCTGACCACAGTGGTCGAGTGAGACTCCATTTTGTGCTCGATTTCTCGAGCACTAGTCGACTGATCACAAGATCAGTCGACTCCTCGACCAATCAGTCGACTGCCCACCTATGGTAGTCGACTGCTAGGGCAATTCCCATAGTCAAACCCTAGTTGACTCAGGCCAGTCGACTGCCACATGACACCAGTCGACTGGCACACCTCAAACATGAGATTTTAGCGACAGTATGGTTCCCCCATACTTGCTAGACCACCCTTAGCCTAGACCTAACCCTTCTAGCCACCTCCATCAACCTCACGCCTCTCGGATCCCTCCAAGTCATCCATGACTTGTTCATCCATCGCGCTAGCCTTTAGGTGCTTCCATCGGCTATGTCACACTAACGGTGTCTACACCGCCAAGGCACTTTGGACTTATGCCACCAAGACTCCGCATGGACTTTATGCCGCCAACCATTGGACTTATGCTGTCATGACTTCACCCTTGGACTTTACACCGCCAATATTCCCCTTGGACTTCTCAAATGACAAGACTCAAGCTTGGACTTTCCCTTGCCAACCCATGTTGGACTTTCCATGCCAAGACCCATGCTTGGACTTTACATTGCCAAGACCCATGCTTGGACTTTCCCAAATGCCAAGTGTCCCACTTGGACTTTCCATGCCAACTACCTAAGACTTGGACTTTCCCATGACAATTACATTGTCATATGTTTTTGTCGAACATCAAAATATCTCTCAAGCCAAGATCGAGTCCTGGTCAATCGTGACCTGAGCCGATTGCACCAACACATTGTTGGTGCAATGGTCAAGGGGGAGCAAGACTTTAGGGAGAGGTTATCTATCATGGAATGATGAATGTGTATTTCCTCATAGGAGGAGAGTTTGGAGAATGAGGATTGCCTCTCATTTAGTGATATGAGACTTATCACTAGGAAGAGTGAAGGCATCTTAGATGTTTTTGGATCAAAGGGGAGCATGTAAGATCTCATTGGTATATGATGTTGGTGCAAGGGCACCAGATAATCGAACCTAGATTTTGATGATGATAAATATTCAAAGTTAAGAAATTCTTGTTATCTCATATGTTATGTTAGGTGTGCAAGTAATGTATTAAGTTTTGCTAAGGTCAACGACACCAGGAGAATCTCAGGACGAGAAATCTCGATAGACGGGTGACACTAGGAGAACCTCGGGGAGTCGACGAACCTCGGTAGTGACCGGAAGCTGAGTGACAGGTCAGAATGACCAAAGGTAAGCTTCGAGTGTGGAGTGATGGTAAGGATGTGTCCTCCGTACGGGGATGACCATAGGTGGCAATCCGACTAGGACTTCCGAAAAAAGGTCTAGGTCATGGTCGGACAATAAGGGACCATCAGATTTACCATCAATAAAAGAATTTTTTTTTTCTAACCTTGTATTGCAGGAGAGTTAACAAGATGACAATCGACTGGAGGTAAATATCAGTTAACTAAACTACCATTAGTCGACTGCTATGGGGCATCAATCGACTGCTAGTCAAGCTGATCACTTTATGGAGAGTCAAGATAAGATCCATCAAAAGTGGGGTAATGTGGAGGTTTGACCCAGATCTGAATCTCAATGCGTTGGCATTCAAATGGCTATAAAAGGAGAGGCAAATCATTCATTTCCATCATCTTGAAAGGCTCCCAAAGTGCTATGACAATCCAAGTGCTCTTCGACAATGCAACGCCATCGTAACACCGACCACACGTGCATCTCCATCTTAATTAAGTCGGTACCTTTTGTTAAGTTTCTTTTTCCTTTGTACTTCTTGTTTCTAAGAGGAGAGGGAGGCTTGTTATCTCTTCCTCTAAATTCCTTTATGTAATCGTTGTCTCTTACCTCCAACGAGGAAGAGACCTTTTAGTGGATTGCCCATCGGAAGCGATGTAGGATTGCGGGGCCATGGACTAGAAATCGGTTGGTTGTGAACCAAGTAAAAATAAAGTTGTCTCTTGTGTTTTGTGTTATAGTTTTCCGCTGCGTACTTTATTTTAATCGACGAAAAGAAAAGGAACGCTATTCAACCCCCCCTCTAGAGTTCTCTCGATCCTACAATTGGTATCTTGTTGGTGCAATCGGCCCAGGTTGACTCGAGTTTGACTCGAGTAGTATTTTGATGATAGACAAAACTTATGACATGGGATTGTCATAGGAAAGTCCAACATGGAGTTGGCTTGGAAAATCCAAGCATGGAGCTTGGTGTGGAAAAGTCCAAAGCATTATGAAGCCGTGCGCTTGGTGCTTGGTGAGAAATGCATTGCGAAGCCATGCGCTTGGTGCATGTGGGAAGTCTTGAGGACTTGGTAAGTTCACTAGTCTCGGGGTCCTTGAGTCGGTGAAGGATGACATTGCGAAGTCGTGCACTTTGTGAATCCGAGGGACCGCCGGACGGGGAGCGAATGGAGTGAGCCCAAAGGGAAGCATACTTCGAGGGCATGAGACGCGAAGGATGACATTGCGAAATCGTGCGCTTGACGCATCCGAGGGACGTAAGTCGAGGGAAGAGAGCTTTGGTGGGGAACTCTATGAGGGATAAGGTGGACTTGGCCAAGTGGCTAAGACTGAGTGTCGGAGGCTCAAACAACTTGGGTTTTAGGTTTTACCCGACATCGCATAGGTGCGATAATCGCTTCCGAAGTCGACTAGGGTTCGACCGTGTTCGATCAACAGGTTCTGGTTGATCGACCGCCAAGGGATGTCGATCATTATTGACACCATCGAGATCGCTTAAGGGAAGCCCGATCGATCACATCGCACGAACGCGAAGCTAGTCGAGCTCGCCAAAGACTTTCATTGTTGGTATTAGTCGATCACGGGTACCATCGATCGATGTGATCCGTTGGAACTTGACCAACGTGGATCTGGCCATTGTGAGACAACGGCTACAGGATCAGTCGACTGATGGTCACGATCAATCGACTGATGCGTGCGAAATCAACTTGATGCAGGTTATTAATGGAACTCATGATTGGGGATTTCGCCAAGCCTTTTGGGAAGCTATTGGAGGGGAATTGCTGCTGCATTCCAAACCTTCAAGAGCTATCTAAAGCAAGCAACAAGCAAAGCGATCAAAGCAATCGGTGAAAGTTTTCTTGTGTATTGTATTTGTATATTTGCTTGTATTTCTATATTACATTATAATTTCTTGTGAGAGGTTTCTCCACCTTCGATGTGTTGTCGAGAAGGAGTGGTTTAGTTAGTGTCGTGCACATAACTAGAGCTCGGTGAGCTCGCCCGTGGAGTAGGAACCATTCAGTTCTGAACCACATATATCTTGTGTATTGTTGTGTGCTTGCATTGTTGTTATCATTATTATTGTTATTTTCACTGCGCTAACGACAATCGTAGATGAGCACGCAAGAAGAACGATCGTATTCCACCATACGATGATTGAGGGCTATTCACCCCCCCCCCCTCTAGTCGGCCAACATCGACCCTATAAGTGGTATCAGAGCCAGGTAGCTTGTCGAGGACTAACCGCCGACACAAACACTACAAGATTGCCGACTACAACATCCATCCACCGAAATTCGATGGAGACTTTTCTTGGTGGAAGAAAAGATGGAGGTATATCTCGAAACCGACTTTGATTTTATGATTATTGTAGAAAACGATTTTGAGATGTCTAGGGATAAAGACAACAAGCAAATTGAGAAGTCAAGGTGGACCCAAGACCAAATCAAGGACTTCGAGACAAATCTCAAGGTAATCAAATTACTTAGTGATTTGATTCCTATCAACATTTGGTCTATGTTGGGTAATTTTAGGGATGCAAAGGAATTATGGGAGAACATAATGAAATTCCAAGAAAATTTCCAACTGGCACAAGTAGAGGAGAATGCCGAGGAAGAATCGCCATCCACATTTGATGATGTTGATGATTTGGTGGAGACCTCCACCCCTAGCATTGAGGGGGAGGAGAGGCAATCTTCCACTCCGGAGCAAGATCAAAACAAGGCATCTACCTTCGGAAGAAGTGACCAAGATTCCTCCACTTCTCTAGGTAACTCAAGCATAATGATTTTAAATAAAGATCACATAATATGTTTCGAGTGTAGGGAGAAAGGGCATTACAAGAGTAAATGCCCAAAATTGGCTAAGAAGACACTGACACCAAAAGTCAACCCAAAGTCAAAGGATGCCGGAGTTCCCACAACTAGGAGCAAAGAGCACATTGTGTGCTTTAAATGCAATCAAAAGGGACACTACGGAAGCCAATGCCCTAGGGGGAGGAAGAAAGGGCAAGAAGGTGTATCTCATGTAGGGGGAGCTTCCCAAGCTAATCCTAAGGTAAATTTAATTAATGCACCTTCAATTTCTAAGGTTAAAAAGCATACTAAAAATTATTTTAGCTCTCTTGCAATTACCAATGAAAAGCATGCAAGTAGGAAGAAATATGTTTGTCTAGGTGCCAAGCATGTTCATAAATCTAAGGACAAACCTAGGACCAATAACACTAGAACTATGTTGCCTAGGGAATCAATTAGGAGAGTAGAAGAAAATTTGAGTATTAATCCCAAAAGGTCTAGGCATATGCCTAAGAAGAAGAGGTCTTCCCAAAAATCTAATGAACAATTAAAATTGGGAAAATTAGAATTAGAAAACCAAGTCTTGAAGTCAAGACTTGAGAGAATTGAAAAGACCCTTAGGATTATAGAAAATTCTATTCAAGGGTCAAATTCCCAAAAGTCAAGACCTAGGGTTCAAAAACGGTCTAAGGGCAAGGAAGGTTTGGGTCATAAACCTAAGTCCAAGAAGACTTATCATAATGTTCCATTTGATTATGGAACAACATCTAGGTCTAGGAAAACCAAGGCTAATAGGGAAGTTATCCCTAAGACTAGCCATGGTGTGTGCTTAGTGGATAAGGACTTAAGGAAAACCAAGAAAGTCACTAAGAAGGTCAAAGGAGGAGTCACCTCTAGAGTTGACCTAGGAAAGACCCATTTGACTAAGGTGTCAAAGCCTAAAAGGGTCATTAGGAAGGTATCTAGGGAAGTCATCCCTAGGGAATACCTAGTTAACCCAAGGAGCTCCAATAGGTATTGGGTTCCTAGGAGCGTGATTGATTCACGCTAAATGGGTTAGGGTGTGTCAACCCTAAGTGGATGGGTAGTTAACCTAGCCATGGTGAGTTGACACATTAGGATGTGCCAATATGCTTTAAAAAGTTGAAAAATGATTAAATTGGCACAATTAGGTCCTAGAAGTATTGGTGTGCCATTTTGGGTTTATGGCACACTTGGGAGATAATGGCATTAAGGCAAAAATGGACTTAACCCTAGAAATGGCAATTTGGATTAAACACTTAGGTATTCCATACCTTAGTATATTTTTATTTGCCACGATTTATTTGCCTTGCTATGTCATGACATCATTTTCATTTTTATCTCTAAAAATGTCATGATCATGTTTAGACTTAGTTTTATATGTCATGGATGCTAAGATGTCATTCACATGCCATGACATCATGATTTTGGCACATGGTTAGTTATATCATATATATTCCATAATCATATCATGCATAAAATAAAATGAAATTAAGGACTATGGCATGATTTGATGGGAATCAAATAATATTGCCTTAGAATATGCATGGGACCATTAAAGAACCAAAAACTCACATCTCACTAGATTAATTGACTTGTATGTGTTTTACACATCTAGATACAAGTGAGATGTTTAGGAAAAAGGAATTAAAGGTTTTGAAAACATTTTGAAAAACCTTGGTGAAGTCTATCTTTTGATAGCTCTCACCATTGAATGGGATGATACAAAGAGGGCTCTTTATTGAAGCTTTTCTAAACTTTTGGACTTTGTATCAATCTCACTATTTTATGGGTAAAATAATTTTCCAATATTTTTCACCCATAATAATTGTGATAAGTAATATACGTACAAAATTTCATGATTTATCAACGTATGTATATTTACTTATGAATTTCTGAAATTCATTTCTGAAATTCAAAAAGCGCAAATCTGATTATCGATCATTGCCGGGGAGGCGTCAGTGATGTGGGAAGAGTCATTTAACCTTGGTGGTTAGGCTCATGTTCAGCTGTGTTTTGGTTTCCTAACCACTTCTAACCCTAGGACATGCTTGGGAGAGCATTAGAAAGGGTTGAAATCCATTGGACATGGATTAGAAGAAGTGTTTAGGGAGAGTATCAATTTTAAGGTGGATGAGAGTTCATTGTTGAACTTTGCCTTAATTTTGATTTGGTTAATGTACTTATTGGCTTAGGGACTCTCCAAGGACAATGTTGGTGCAATGATCAAGGAGGCTCTAGGGGAGGTATCCATCATGGGAAGATGGATGTGTATTTCCTCATGGGAGGAAATTGGGTTGCCTCTCTTTAAGTGATATGGGACTTATCACTAGAAAGATTGTAGGCATGTGTTTCCTCCAAGGGAGAGATTGTAAGATTTCATTGGGATATGAGACATTCATACCCTTGGGGAGGACCTTTTTGATGCAATGTCAAAATGGGGGAGAAGTTACCAAGTTACCAATTAGGGTTCGTTGGAATTCTCATTGGGATGTGAGAATTGCCAATATGGGAGAATTGGTAGACTTGAGATGGTAGTTTTGTCAATCATCAAAAAGGGGGAGATTGTTGGTGCAATCGGCCCAGGTTGACTCGAGTTTAACTCAAGCAGTATTTTGATGATAGACAAAACTTATGACATGAGATTGTCATAGGAAAGTCACACATGGAGTTGGCATGGAAAATCCAAGCATGGAGCTTGGTGTGGGAAAGTCCAACATGGAGTTGGCATGGAAAATCCAAGCATGGAGCTTGGTGTGGAAAAGTCCAAAGCATTGCGAAGCCGTGCACTTGATGCTTGGTGAGAAATGCATTGCGAAGCCGTGTGCTTGGTGCATGTGGGAAGTCTTGAGGACTTGGTAAGTTCACTAGGCTCGGGGTCCTTGAGTCGGTGAAGGATGACATTGCGAAGCCGTGCGCTTGGTGCATCCGAGGGATCGTCAGACGGGGAGCAAATGGAGTGAGCCCAAAGGGAAGCATACTTCGAGGGCATGAGACGCGAATGATGGCGTTGCGAAGCCATGCTCTTGACGCATCCAAGGGACGTAGGCCGAGGGAAGAGAGCTTTGGTGGGGAACTCCATGAGGGATAAGGTGGACTTGGCCAACTGGCTAAGACTGAGTGTCGGAGGCTCAAATAACTTGGGTTTGAGGTTTTATCCGACATTAGTCGACTGGCATAGGTGCCAGTCGACTGCTCTGAGTCAACTAGGGTTCGGTGAGCGAAGTCTGGTGATCGATCGACTTCAAGGATAATGATCGATTGTTGACACCATCAATCGATCTTAAGGGAAGCGATTGGTGATAGCAGCGTACCGCGGGCACAAAAGCTAGTCGAGCTCGCCAGCACTCGACTGTTGGGGTATCAGTCGACTGATGTGTGATCCGTTGGAACTTGACCAACGTGGATCTGGCCATTGTGAGACAATGGATACAGGACCAGTCGACTGATGGTCACGATCAGTCGACTGATGCGCGTGAAATCAGCTTGATGCAGGTTATAAATGGAGCTCAAGATGGGGGATTTTGCCAAGCCTTTTGGGAAGCTATTGGAGGGGAATTGCTGCTGCATTCCAGATCTTCAAGAGTCATCTAAAGCAAGCAACAAGCAAAGCGATCAAAGCAATCGGTGAAAGTTTTCTTGTGTATTGTATTTGTGTATTTGCTTGTATTTCTATATTACATTGTAATTGCTTGTGAGAGGTTTCTCCACCTCCGACATGTTGTCGAGAAGGAGTGGTTTAGTTAGTGTCGCGCACATAACTAGAGCTCGGTGACCTCGCCCGTAGAGTAGGAACCATTCGGTTTCGAACCACATATATCTTGTGTATTATTGTGTGCTTACATTGTGGTTATCATTATTATTGTTATTTTCACTGTGCTAACGACAATCATAGACGAGCACGCAAGAAGAATGATCGCATTCCACCATACGACGATTGAGGGCTATTCACCCCCCTCTAGTCGGCCACCAGCGTCCCCACATATCCGAGCGGGGGCGCCAAGATTCGGTGCAACCATCGATCTAGCAATTTTTCTTCTTTTCATATTTTTGCTTTTTCATTTAATTTAAGTTTTCTTCCCGCACTACTAATCCAAGACAAAGTCTTGGAAATTTATGTTTTTCGTGTTTTTGCGAGGTTTTTCAAATGACCCATCTTAAGGGGTATAGCACCGCCCAATTTTCGTTCTTTAACGGAGATGATTTTTATTATTGGAAGGGTCAGATGGAGTGTTTTTGAAAACACAAGTCGAGATGTGGATGATAATCCAAATCGGCTTTACTCTACCCACCAACGATTAAGGGGAACCATTGGACTTCGACAAATGGACCAATCCAACCAAGAGGCAAATTGAAGTTGATGCAAAAGAGACCCTAATTTTGCAATGTGGTTTTCCAAGGAGGAGCTCAACCGAATTGGACCGTTTATTAGTGCCAAGGACCTTTGGAACAAGCTAACCGAGCTTCATGAACGGACGTTCGATGCGAAGGTATGTAAACAAGATTTACTAGTTAATAAATTATATAATCTAAAGATGTAGGAAAACGAGACTGCAAGACAACTCCATGCTCGCATTCAAGACATCCTAAATAGCCTACATGCCATTGTACAAAAGGTGGAGAACCGCAACATAATAAGGTACACTCTAAGAGCCTTCCCTAGGACAACTTTGTGGATATCCATGATTGATGCTTACAAAGTCTCTAGAGATCTTTCAAAAATTAGGTTAGATGAATTATTTTCTGAATTCGAACTTCATGAACAATCTAATTCAGCCCTGATCGAGAAAGATATTGCCTTGTTTGCAGGAAGAAGAAAGGCAAAGAGCAAGCCTCCTCCCGAAGAAGAAGAGTATGAATTGGAGGTAGACGAAGAGATGGAGACTGAGCTAGTCAAACTAGTTCGGTAGATGATCAAAAATAGAAGGCGACCCATCAAGCCAACTAAGGATAAGAAACCCGAACAAAATCAAAACTACAAGTGCTACAAATGCAATAAGAGAGGTCATTTCAAATCTGAGTTTCCAAGGCTAAAGAACAAGCAACCACAAACCAAGAAGGTGCTCAACGTGACTTGGGAAGAATCATCGGAAGAAGAAGAAGACAAAATCAACAATTTGGCATTCATGGCAAGACCAACCAAGTTCGAGTCTGAGTCCAAGTCCTAGTCCGAACCTAAAACCAACTACGAGTATGAGACCGAGTCTGACTCCGGATCCGACACTGAGCTACAATTCAAGACAAGCCACGAAAACCCATTCGGTTCAAAAGAGTCAATTAAGGTGAGTCAGTCTTTAATTAATACTTTATACAATGCTATTAAGTTATTAGATAAGAAGTTAGCTAAATCCGAGTCTAAGGTCGAGTCATTTCTTAAGGAGGTTAAACTCCTCAAGCATTGGGCTACCCTAACCTCTTCAACTAGTCAAGTTCGAGAGGGAAACTCAACTCAAGTTGAAAAACTTGAGGAAGAGAATTCTCTCTTGAAAGGACAAGTTCAAGAGCTTAAGAAGTCGTTGGAAAGGTTCACATTGGGGTCCAAGGGTCTTGACCTACTTCTTGGATCATAAAAGTCGTGTACAACAAGGCCGAGCTCGGGTTTAGAACAACAACAACAAATAAGTCTTACATGTCAATTGTTAATCGTAAAAATAGAAGAGTCCAAGAATGGGTCCCTAAGACGTTTTTAAACTCACAACTAGGTGCTACTAAGTATTGGGTTCCCAAGGATCAAATACACTATGTGGATAGACCGTATCGGTTCAATGATCTAGGAGGAGCTAATACTAAACTTGTGTGCTCAATCTCTTGATTAGTGTAACTTTGCATGCTTAGTTTTTTTTTATTTTTAGAACAGGTAGATAGGACCAATGATTAATCAACCTTGACAACATAGTATCAGGATGCGGTGAGATGATAGTACATTAGGGAAACAAGGTCTCGTGTATCCGGGTTAGATAAGGAGTATCTAGCTTAGTGCACTTGGCTAAGTGGAACAAGCTGAAGCTACCTCACCACATCCTAAACTAATTTGACCAGGATGTGACCCTAAAGTGAATTAAGTGAAATTTTCTTAAGTATGGCTTTGTCTAAGGAAGTGGTCATTGTTCCGATGAAAGAAGACCTCTATGCCTCGCCACGACCTGGAAGTCATCTTCTGTAAGGTTCACTTAATTGTTAGGGTAATCAACCCAAGTATGGTTTAAGGTTTTGATGTGTGTGGAAAAGGTTTAAGTTAGGATGTTTATGTGATTTGATATGTGTGTTGAAGTCGTGCAGGACTTAGTAATTCACACATGTGTTGGCTTGACGAAAGCATTGGTGGGTTCACCATCTCATGGCTTGGGTCTTTGAGTCGGTGAAGGATGTGTTGGGTTTCCGGCACCGCGGCGAGTGTGTGTTCTAACATGTTTCGTAAACATGTGCATAGCGGAAGAAATAAAAATAATAAATCTAATTTATTACAACACACACACACCACACGCATGCATAGTACAACATGTGTAGACATAATCATAGTTTCAAATTTTGCAATAAAAGGAAATTTATTCTACGTATACCTGACGTATCACGTGTAGCGGGAAAGGCATCAGCCGGAGTGACCCTCGCTAGAATCGCCTCTATCCATATCCACACCGAGTATCTTCGGGATGACTTCACAAAGTCACAAGCCTCATCTTCGTATGAGTCACTAGCCTTGTGTCGAAGACGATGTGATTGAGAGAAGATCACAATCCGAATCAAAATTCGGATTCAAAATGAGTCCTCAAAAACTCACTTCTCCGGAGAGGTATTCGTCAACCGTTTGACGAATCCTTCATCCTCCACCTATGAGGATTACCGGAGATCGAATCCCCGGCAAAGTAGCCGCTGTCGGAGCTCCAAACATCGTCCAAACGATGCTCCGACACGAAGGAAACTGGACAGCTTGGTGGAGGAGTTAGCGCCGGCCAAAGGGAAGAGGGCCAGCTAGTCCTTGGTCACCGGAGCCAAGGAGAATCACCGGAGGGTTGCCGAAGGATCACCGGCTGAAGCTTGGACGCTGGCAACAACTTGGACGGCGACACAAGGGTGGGCGGCGGCTAGGATTTGGGCGCCGACCACAAGAGGAGAAGGAGAGGGGGGTGGCAACTTTGGGGTTGCTTGGATTAGGTTTTCACAAAACCCTTAAGCCCTATTTTTATAGAGAAAAAATTCTCCTAATGGTTGTTGGTTCATAACCAAAACCCTTTAACCCGCTCCATTAATTTAAGTTAAAATAAACCAAACCGATTTGGTGTATTTTAAGTTAAAACGAACTGAACCAACATTGGTTCATTCGTTTAAAACAAACCAAAATCCTTTGGTTTATTCTCCACCATTGGATTAGAACCAAACCAATTTGGTTCATCCATCATGTCTTCATAAGACACGACCCATCCATGCTTCCATTGCGACTGAAATGATTTCATGCTCGCTCCTTGTTTGGTCCAACCAAACCTAGTTTCTCTTGGTCTGAGAATCTCATTCTCAAGCTTGTTTTAAATCCTTCGGATTATGCTGATTGTGCGTGTGACCAAATAGGTTCTCGATTTATGTTGGCCGTCTATAATTAACCATTAATTATAGAACGATCATGAGTGACACCTAGTAGTACATCATAATCCCCAATTAACCGAAAAGATCAACAGTTGATCCAGAACTATTTCTGAAACCCTTCAGCAGCTACAATGAATCGTGCCCCATTCCCTTCACTCATCTTATACCCACTTGGTTCAGGACATGGTCTATAGTGTCAGTCCCCACTAGGTTGACTACGTCACACCTAGCCCAAGTATCATTTCTTCGTCCTACGGATTCTAGTTACTGCACATGTATCAAAGAGTATCTTACTCTAAACATGTAATGCTTTGGCCAAAGACTTTAGTAACAATCCGACGAGAGGTCATGGGTATACATCTCCTCACAAGGAGTGGTGAATCCTTTATAGACTATTCAAACACCTTCGTGTTAGGGCAATCTCTTGCCGTAATATGGTTTTGATGGTGTGGCAAAGGGTTTAAGTTAGTGTGTCATGTTGATTTGATA
Organism: Wurfbainia villosa; assembly: GCA_025175895.1. Taxonomy (NCBI): domain Eukaryota; kingdom Viridiplantae; phylum Streptophyta; class Magnoliopsida; order Zingiberales; family Zingiberaceae; genus Wurfbainia; species Wurfbainia villosa. The sequence goes on along the minus strand of CM045995.1, from coordinate 61,768,826 downwards.
TGTGCGTTGAAGTCGTGCAGGACTTAGTAATTCGCACATAGAGCTGTGGCGAGTTTCACATCTCATGACTTGTGCCTTGAGTCGGTGAAGGATAGCTTTGCGGAAGCCGTGCGCTTGGAGCATTCGAGGGACCGCCGGACGAGAAGCTTGGAGTGAAGCCGGAGGAAGTAGACTTCGAGGCAAGAGACGCGAAGGAGCATTGCAGAGCCGTGCGCCTGATGCTGCCGAGGGACGTGGCCGAGAACGAAGAGAACTTCGAAGGCGAGGGACTCCAAGAGATGAGAGTGAGCGATTGTAACCCGGGAAAGGGTAGCTCTTAGGTGAAACTTGGCCATTTGGCCAAGTGTCGGATGAGTTTTCCCGACACCCGCCGATCATGCCATGTGCGGCACGATCGCTGAGTCGCAGTGAGTTCGACCGGTATACGATCGATCGATTAGCGCATGATCATGATCCGCCATACATGGGCATCGCTAAGAGATCCGATCACCAAGGCGCAATGATCGTCAATAGGGTTTTCGCCACAGAACCGCTCGTAGCCGATCGGGCGGCCGACTACGGAGGTGAGTCGATCGATGAGGTCCATCGATCGCCAAGAGTTCCGCTTGGACTACAACGGCCGGATCCGACGTGTTCGAGGCCGTTAGAGCAGCCGATCGCTAAGGCGCTGCAATGTCCGATGGCGCCAACGGGAAGAAAATAGCCCTCTCTATAAAAAGGGAGGGTGTAAGCCTTTGAGAGGCTAATGCTTATGCTCCAAGTGATCTTCCTAGTGCCCCACAAGCTCTAAACTCTTCTTACTTGTTTTTACTTCATTCTATTTGTAAGAAGAGTGATCTTGATTGTAAAGGTTACCTCCACCTAGCTTGGTGCAAAGGAGAGACCAATAGTGATTGGATTTGGAGGAATGATTCACCTCGGACGAATCGGGATCGTGGATTAGCGGCGTAGCTGTGAACCATGTTACATTCTTTGTTAGCATTTGTTTTCTCGTATTTCTATTTGCTTGTCTTTATTAGTCTTCCGCTTGCGCTAATTAGTCTTGTAGACGAACAAAATACAACATCCAAACGAAAAGGGCTATTCACCCCCCTCTAGCCGGCCGTACCGATCCCCTACAAGTGGTATCAGAGCCGAGGAAAGCTTGTCGAGGACTAACCGCCACAATAAGCAACTTTCAAAATGGCCGGCTCCAACATTCATCCTCCAAAGTTTGAAGGAGAATTCGCTTGGTGGAAGAAGCGAATGGAGGTATTTTTCGAAACGGATTTTGTTATAATGATTACAATGGAATCCGGTTTCGTTTTGCCTAGGGATGAAGAAGGGAAGCCAATAGAGAAATCTAGGTGGACCAAAAGGCAAAGGGAAGAGCACCTTGCAAATTCAAAAGCCAAACATCATCTCTTCAATGTGCTCCCCCAACAAGAAATCAACCGAATAGGAGAATGCCTAAGCGCCAAGGAGATGTGGGAGAAGCTAATTGAGCTTCATGAAGGCACATCCGAGGCGAAGCTAGCTAGGAGAGATCTCCTCCGCTCCCAACTATCCAACATTAAATTAGAAAAGGGAGAAAAGGTAACTTCTTTGCATTCTAGATTCAAAGAAATTTTAAATGGACTAACAAGTGTAGGAGAAAGGCTCTCCAATCGCGACATGATAATGAAGGCCATAGATGCTTTCCCCCGATCATCCAAGTGGAGTTCAATGGTGGACTCATTTTACATTTCAAAGAATCTAGAGGTAAGTACTCTAGATGAATTTTTCTCCACTATGGAATTACATGAATCTAGGCTTGAAGGAATACAAGAAGAGCCAAAAATACAACCTTCAAGGGGAGTAGCATTGTTGGCGAACAAGGGGAAGAAGAAGATGGAAATCCCCTCCTCCTCCGATGACGAAGCGTCTTCCTCCTCCTCCATGGATAGCACCGAAGAAGCCTATATGGTAAGGAAGGTAAGACGTGCATTTAAGAATTTTAGATTTGATAAATCTCATGATAGGAATAGAAGACCAAGGGGGAAGGTCATATGCTACAATTGCCAAGGAGAAGGGCACATAAGGGACAATTGTCCTCTCTTAAACAAGAGCAAGGAAGAGAGGAAAAAGGAAGAAGAAAAGAAGAAGAAAAAGGGGAGCAAGAAAAAGAAGGAAGAGGAGAAGAAGACAAAGGAAAAGGGAAAGGCTAAAGCTCTCAAGGCAAGGACTTGGGATGATCCATCCTCATCCTCCTCATCATCATTGGATGAGGAGAATGCCTTTGTCACCAATTTGGCCTTGATGGCCTTTGATGACTTGGATTGCTCTTCCTCCGAAAATGAAGGTTCAAGCTCAAGAGGAGAGAGCTCAAGTGAAGGGGGAGCCTCTACATCCTCCTCATCCGAAGAAGAAGAAGAAGATATGGAAACTATGGTAACGAAAGCTTCTCCTAAGAAAATAGTTTCCATAATTTCTAGTTTAACTAAGGACTTATTTGGAATGAAAAAGAAAAATAAATGCATGCTTGAACAAATTAAGGACTTAGAAAATAAGTTAGAAAATGCATGTTTAAATGATAATATTTCTTCTAGCTTAGATGATGCATGCTCACATGACCTTTATGTGCCATTGGATGTTAATGATGCATGTATAAATGAAAATAGGGCCTTAAGGGAAAAGGTAGATTATTTAACAAAAGCCCTAGAAAAATTCACTATTGGCTCCAACACATTGAACATGATCTTAGGGAGCCAAAGAGCTAGTTTTAACAAGAAAGGCCTAGGATACAAAGAAAAGAAAAATGAAAAGGCCTATAAATGCCTAATAGCTAGGGGACAAGATAAAAAGAAAGTAATAGCTAGGAAATGGATCCCCAAGGAATACCTAGTGAACCCAATAGGAAAGAATTTATTTTGGGTTCCAAAATCCATCCTTAAGGGTTAGAAAACCCCTAGGGTAGTCAACCATATGGACCTAGCCTATATCATATTTTGGTTGACTTAGGATGACGGGACAACATTTTTTAGATAGTGTTGGGTGATGATAACATACCCATAAATAGGTAATAATGCTCAAATCATGTTTGATTAATGTAATTGCTATGTATATGTGTAATCATGATTTATGATATTGGGCACGTCATCATGAGAAATAGGTTTGAATCATGCTTTAGGTGATAATTTGCTTATTATCATCATATAATACCTGATGCATGGTTATAAATTGATGAAAACATGCATTTCATGATCATAATGTGAAATTAAATCATATATGTCATTATGATCATGTAGGTTGTTAGGTTGGTGCTTAACAATGATAGAATTGCATGAATATATTGGTTAAGTATATACAAATACCCCCTAGGATGCATCTCACACTCACTATAGGCTAACTTGATTGCAAACTTAGCATGGGTGAGATATTAGGATGATACAAATGTCCACTAATGCCTATGGCATTTAGATGGTCATTTAAAAGTATCAAAATAGCAATAATAGACCAATCATGGCGAAGGCTTATGTTTAATTCATAGACATATTGCCCAAAGATCATGATTGGATATTTCATAAGTTTTCAAAACAATTTCTTATTTTAAAATACATGTATTCGTGTTTTGAAACAATTGGATGCAAGACTAGGTGTTAAAATAGATACTCTTATGATCAAAAACCTAGTAGTTTTTAAAGCTTTTGGATTTTTGGCAAATATGTGGAAATATAATGATTTTTCACGAAAACATATTTTTCACTGATAGATATACTTAAAAGAAATATGTTCCCTAAATTTCATGATTTTTCGAATTTTCTAGAATTAATAATGCATTTCTGAAATTCATCCAAAAAAATAGAAATTCGGATTTCTTTGTGCCAGTCGACTGCCATACTAATAGCAGTCGACTGCTCACCTGAAAATCAGCCTGCAATTTTCTGATTTCAGATTTTAATCATGTTTTTGGTATTTTCCCTCCATTATACTTGATGCCATGAGCTTATAACTTAGTGTTAATCTTTTTGATGGTGTCAAAGGGGGAGAAATAATTATGTTTAAGTTAATTATTTTAGGGGGAGAAATATATTTTAGGGGGAGAAATATATGATAGGGGGAGAAAATTTGTATAGAGAGTTTCATGGATTAAGGGGGAGTTGCATGTTGCTATATCATGTTTATGTTTACATGCTTTCTTTCCTTTAGAACTTATATCAAATGTTTTTACCTAACTTAAACGGATTGCCACACATCAAAAAGGGGGAGATTGTTAGGGCAATCTCTTGCCGTAATATGGTTTTGATGGTGTGGCAAAGGGTTTAAGTTAGTGTGTCATGTTGATTTGATATGTGCGTTGAAGTCGTGCAGGACTTAGTAATTCGCACATAGAGCCGTGGCGAGTTTCACATCTCATGACTCGTGCCTTGAGTCGGTGAAGGATAGCTTTGCGGAAGCCGTGCGCTTGGAGCATTCGAGGGACCGCCGGACGAGAAGCTTGGAGTGAAGCCAGAGGAAGTAGACTTCGAGGCAAGAGACGCGAAGGAGCATTGCAGAGCCGTGCGCCTGATGCTGCCGAGGGACGTGGCCGAGAACGAAGAGAACTTCGAAGGCGAGGGACTCCGAGAGATGAGAGTGAGCGATTGTAACCCGGGGAAGGGTAGCTCTTAGGTGAAACTTGGCCATTTGGCCAAGTGTCGGATGAGTTTTCCCGACACCAGTCGACTGCCATGTCATGGCCGTCGACTGCTCTGAGTCGAGTGAGTTCGACTGGTATACGATCGATCGGATTGTGGCCAGTCCGATCGCCATACATGGGCGCCGATCGCCAAGACCATCGATCGGATGAAGGCGCGTGATCGGTCAATAGGGTTTAGCCAGAACCGTTCGTAGCCGATCGGCTGACTACGGAGCGGCCGATCATGAGGTCCATCAGTCGACTGCCAAGAGTTCCGTTGGACTACAATGGTCGGGATCCGATGTGTTCGGAGGCCGTTGTAGTGACGGCAGTCGACTGCCAAGGGCGACAGTCGACTGATGGCGGCCAACGGGAAGAAAACAGCCCTCTCTATAAAAAGGGAGGGTGTAAGCCTTTGAGAGGCTAATGCTTATGCTCCAAGTGATCTTCCTAGTGCCCCACAAGCTCTAAACTCTTCTTACTTGTTTTTACATCATTCTATTTGTAAAAGAGTGATCTTGATTGTAAAGGTTACCTCCACCTAGCTTGGTGCAAAGGAGAGACCAATAGTGATTGGATTTGGAGGAGTGATTCACCTCGGACGAATCGGGATCGTGGATTAGCGGCGTAGCCGTGAACCACGTTACATTCTTTGTTAGCGTTTGTTTTCTCGTATTTCTATTTGCTTGTCTTTATTAGTCTTCCGCTTGCGCTAATTAGTCTTGTAGACGAGCAAAATACAACATCCAAACGAAAAGGGCTATTCACCCCCCTCTAGCCGACCGTACCGATCCCCTACACTTCGATCACTTTGACTTATGCCCAATCATCCCGGGTCCACATCTCCTCAGAGATGCTTGCTTAAGATGTCGAAGCATAGGTTTTCATGATCAAGATGACTTGAATACCGCAAGTCAAAGGAACATCGCACTTAAGCTGCAGTAAGAACATCATTGACATATCTATATATGCAGAGAACCATATAAGTCTTACGGCTAGTCACTCCAATGAACTAGTTACCATAACTAGCATCCACGATTAACTCCGGACATCACAATGTCTCCAACTAGTGAGAATCAGCTGCTTGGATACACCAAGGAGTATACCTCGTGCTAGTCTCGACAGAATTGATGGTGTCCAAATCCAATAATTCATCGACTAAGGATAATTCTGATACATCACAATTACACATGTAGAGATACTCACTACTTGTGATCCAATCACAAATTCTCTCATGCTGTGAATCGTATCGTGGACATTCAGCAAATGAGTTTAAGATCTAATCAAATACATAAAAATATGTATACTCAATTAGTTAATCTTCATTTATCATATAAATGGTTCAAACACAAGGCGATTGCCTTAGGACATCTCTCATATATTACTAACAAACTCCCACTTGGCCTAATGCCAATCGCTACGGTATCTAATACCATAGACTCTAACATGACCCTCAAACTTACTTTGAGGTAATGCCTTAGTCAAAGGATCCGCTAAGTTCCTTTCTGTGGGGATTTTCTTGATTTGTATTTCCTTCCTACTAATGATCTCTCTGATCAGATGATAGCAGCGAAGTACATGTTTGGATCATTGATGAGACCACATCAAGTTCAAAAATGAACTTCTTGATCCAAACCGCTTCCTGTTGGGGGATCGAAACGGCCAGCTAGAGGGGGGTGAATAGCCCTCGTTCGTTGGATGTCGTATTTTGCTCGTCTACAAAACGTTAGCGCAAGCGGAATATGCAAATATAAATAAAGACAAAGAAAAAGATAAACAAACAATACAAACACCGAGATGTAACATGGTTCACGGCTACGCCGCTAATCCATGGTCTGATTCGTCCACGGTGAATCACTCTGCCAAAGCCAATCACTATTGGTCTCTCCTTTGCACCAAGCTAGGTGGAGGTAACCTTTACAATCAAGATCACTCTTCTTACAATAAGATTGAAGTAAAAGCAAGTAAGAAGAGTAGGGAATCGTGTATGGCACTTTGGGAGATGTTTAGAGCTCAAGCATTAGCCTCCCAAAGCCCCATCCTCTTCCTTTTTATAGAGGAAGAGGGTTTCTTCCTGTTGACACAGGATCAGTCGACTGATGCCCTCAATCAGTCGACTGGTTATGTAGTTGTTGCCCAATAACGTCCGTTTTCAACGTTGGATTTCATCCAACGGTACTGGCATCAGTCGACTGATATTACCATCAGTCGACTGGTGCTCGATCAGTCGAGTCCTCAACGAGGTCGACTCCATTCTATTCCCGTGCACAGTGCCATCAGTCGACTGCTCCCCATGAGCAGTCGACTGATCAAGCCATCAGTCGACTGATCGTTGTCGGCAGTCGACTGATCAACTTGATCCAGCCACATTAGACCAGTCAATCGAACCATCGACTTAGAGCAGTCGACTGCCATTCCATGGCAGTCGACTGGTGTCGGGAAATCCCATCCGACACTTAGCCAAATGGCCAAGTTTCACCTACGAGCTACTACCCCTTCCTGGGTTACATTCGCTCACTCTCATCCCTCGGAGTCTCTCGCCTTCGAAGTTCTCTTCGTTCGCGGCCACGTCCCTCGGCAGCATCAGGCGCACGGCTCTGCAATGCTTCTTTGCGTCTCTTGCCTCGAAGTCTACTTCCTCCAGCCTCACTCCAAGCTCCTCGTCCGGCGGTCCCTCGGATGCTCCAAGCGCATGACTTCCGCAAAGCAATCCTTCACTGACTCAAGGACGGGGTCATGAGATGTGAAACTCGCCATGGCTCCATGTGTGAATTACTAAGTCCTGCACGACTTCAACGTACATATCAAATCAACATAACAAACTAACTTAAACCCTTTGCCACACACATTAAAACCTAATCATGGCAAGAGATTGCCCTAACAATCTCCCCCTTTTTGATGTGTGGCAATTCGTTTAAGTTAGATTAGAACATTTGATAAAAATTTCTAAGGTATGAAAGCATGTAAACATAAACATGATATAGCAACATGCAACTCCCCCTTAATCCATGAAACTCTCTCTCCCCCTATCATAATTTACTTAAACATAATCATTTCTCCCCCTTTGACACCATCAAAAAGATTAACACTAAGTTATAAACTCATGGCATCAAGTATAATAGAAGGAAAAATACCAAAAATTGGTCTAAAACCTGAATTCGGCCTTAACTAGTCTGATTTAGCCACCAATGATCGGTTCGGACTACCGATCCGCACGCTGAATTCTTCGTAACTTTCTGATTTTCGGACCGAATTTCAGAAATGCATTAAAAATTCCAGAAAATTTGAAAAATCATGAAATATGGGGAACATATTTCTTGTAAGATTATTTATCAGTGAAAAATATGTCTTCATGAAAAATCATTATATTTTCACGTATTTGCCAAAAATCCAAAAGGTTTAAAAACCACTAGGTTTTTTATCATGTGAGTATCAAGTTTAACACCTAGTTTTTGTTCCAATTGTTTCAAAACATGAATACATAGATTTTAGATTAAGAAATTGTTTTGAAAACATATGAAATATCCAACCATGATCTTTGGGCAATATGTCTATGAATTAAACATAAGCCTTCCCCATGATTGGTTTATTATTGCTATTTTGATACTTTAAATGACCATCTAAATGCCATAGGCATTAGTGGACATTTGTATCATCCTAACATCTCACCCATGCTAAGTTTTCAATCAAGGTAGCCTATGGTGAGTGTGAGATGTATCCTAGAGGTATTTGTATATACTTAACCATTATATCCATGCAATTCTATCAAGGTTAAGTATCATCCTAACACTCAACATGATCATAAAGACATATATGACTTAAATTCATATTGTGATCATGAAACACATGTATTCATTGAATTGTTATCATGCATTAGGTATTATATCATGATAATAAGCAAAATATCACCTAAGGCATGATTTAAACCCTATTTCTCATGATGATGTGCCACATTTCAAAATCATAAATCATGATTGCAAACATACATAGCAATTACATTAATCATCATGATTTAAGCATTATTAACTATTTATAGGCACGTTATCATCACCTAACACTATTTCAAAATGTTGTCCCGCCATCCTAAGTCAACCAAAAATATGATATAGGTCAAGTCCATATGGTTGACTATCCTAGGGTTTTTCTAACCCTTAAAGATGGATTTTGGAACCCAAAATAAGTTCTTGCCTATGGGGTTCACTAGATACTCCTTAGGAATTCATTTCCTAGCTATTACTTTCTTCTTATCTTGTCCCCTAGCAATTAGGCATTTGTAGGCCTTTTCATTTTTCTTTTCTTTGTATCCTAGGCCCTTCTTGTTAAAGCTAGCTCTTTGGCTCCCTATGATCATGTTCAAGGTGTTGGACCCTATAGTGAATTTTTCTAGGGCTTTTGTCAAGTAATCTACCTTTTCCCTTAGAGCCCTATTTTCATCCATACATGCATCACTAACATTAAATGACATATATTCATGTGAGCATGCATCATCATGGCAAGAAGAAATATTTTCATTTTCATTTAAGCATGCTTTTTCTAACTTCTCTTCTAAGTCCTTAATTTGTTCAAACATGCATTTATTCTTTTTCATGGCTCTAAATAAGTCCTTAGTGAGGCTAGAAATCATAGACATAATCTGCTTAGGGGATAGATTTGTTACCTCACTTACCAAATCCTCTTCTTTGGATGAGGATGTAGAGGAGGCTCCCCCTTCATTTGAGCTCTCCCCCCTTGTGCTTGATTCTTCATTTGAGGAGGAGGAGCAATCCAAATCATCAAAAGCCATTAGTGCTAAATTTGAGTAGACATGTTTTTCTTCTTCTGATGAGGATGAGGAAGCAAGGACATCCCATGTCTTTGCTTTGAGAGCCATGACCTTTCCTTTTTTCTTGGCCTTCTTTTCTTCTTCCTTCTTTTTACTCCCCTTTTTCTTTTTCTTTTCTTCTTTCTTCTTCCTCTCTTCTTTGCTCTTGTTTAGGAGAGGACAATTGTTCCATATGTGCCCTTCTCCTTGGCAATTGTAGCATATGACCTTCCCCCTTGGTCTTCTATTCCTATCATTAGACTTATTAAATCTAAAACCTTTTAATGCACGCCTTACCCTCCTTACCATATACGCTTCTTCCGTGCTATCCATGGAGGAGGAAGAGGCTTTATCATCGGAGGAGTAGGGGATCTCTATCTTCTTCTTCCCCTTGTTTGCCATCAAAGCTACTCCTCTTGAAGGTTGGATTCTAGGCTCTTCTTGTATTCCTTCAAGCCTCATTTCGTGGAGCTCCATTGTTGAGAATAACTCCTCCAAGGTACTTACTTCCAAGTTCTTGGAGATGTAAATGATCACCATGGGCTCATCATGTGAGGACCGGGGAAAAGCATCTATGACCTTCATTACCATATCCCGGTCGGAGAGCTTTTCTCCTATACTTGTTAGCCCAATTAAAATTTCTTTAAATCTAGAATGCAAAGATGTTACCTTTTCTCCCTTTTCCAATTTGATATTTGATAGTTAGGAGTGGAGGAGGTCTCTCCTTGCAAGTTTGGCTTCCGAAGTGCCTTCATGAAGTTCAACCAATCTCTTCCACATCTCCTTGGCACTTGAACACTCCCCTATCCTATTTACTTCTTGTTGAGGGAGCTCATTGTAGAGGTGGTGCTTGGCCTTTGAATTTTCCAAATACTCCTCTCTTTGTCTTTTGCTCCATCTCGATTTCTCCAATGGCTCCCCATCTTCGTTCCTAGGCAACTCGAAACTGTTTTCCATAATTAATAATATTTCAAAGTCGGTTTCGAAGAATACCTCCATTCGCTTCTTCCACCAAGCGAATTCCCCTTCGAACTTCGGTGGATGAATGTTCGAGCTGACCATCTTTTGATGAAGAGCTTGTTGCGGTGGTTAGTCTGGTGACAAGCAACCTCGCTCTGATACCACTTGTTGGGGGATCGAAATGGCCGGCTAGAGGGGGGTGAATAGCCCTCGTTCGTTGGATGTCGTATTTTGCTCGTCTACAAAACGTTAGCGCAAGCGGAATATGCAAATATAAATAAAGACAAAGCAAAAGATAAACAAACAATACAAACACCGAGATGTAACGTGGTTCACGGCTACGCCGCTAATCCACGGTCCGATTCGTCCACGGTGAATCACTCTGCCAAAGCCAATCACTATTAGTCTCTCCTTTGCACCAAGCTAGGTGGAGGTAACCTTTACAATCAAGATCACTCTTCTTACAATAAGATTGAAGTAAAAGCAAGTAAGAAGAGTAGGGAATCGTGTATGGCACTTTGGGAGAAGTTTAGAGCTCAAGCATTAGCCTCCCAAAGCCCCATCCTCTTCCTTTTTATAAAGGAAGAGGGTTTCTTCCCGTTGACACAGGATCAGTCGACTGATGCCCTCGATCAGTCGACTGGTCCTGTAGTCATTGCCCAATAACGGCCGCTTTCCACGTTGAATTTCATCCAACGGTACTGGCATTAGTCGACTGATATTACCATCAGTCGACTGGTGCTCGATCAGTCGAGTCCTCAACGAGGTCATCAACCATCGACCATCGATCGTTGGCCGATGACGGTCGGTGATCAACTTGATCCAGCCACATTAGACCAGTCGATCGAACCATCGACTTAGAGTAGTCGACTGCCATTCCATGGCAGTCGACTGGTGTCGGGAAATCCCATCCGACACTTAGCCAAATGGCCAAGTTTCACCTACGAGCTACTACCCCTTCCCGGGTTACATTCGCTCACTCTCATCCCTCGGAGTCCCTCGCCTTCGAAGTTCTCTTCGTTCGCGGCCATGTCCCTCGGCAGCATCAGGCACACGACTCTGCAATGCTCCTTCGCGTCTCTTGCCTCGAAGTCTACTTCCTCCGGCTTCACTCCAAGCTCCTCGTTCGGTGGTCCCTCGGATGCTCCAAGCGCACGACTTCCGCAAAGCAATCCTTCACCGACTCAAGGACGGGGTCATGAGATGTGAAACTCGCCATGGCTCCATGTGCGAATTACTATGTCCTGCACGACTTCAACGCACATATCAAATCAACATAACAAACTAACTTAAACCCTTTGCCACACACATCAAAACCTAATCATGGAAAGAGATTGCCCTAACACTTCCTTTGCTGCTTCCAAAGCTGCAATGTATTCTGCCTTTGTGGCAGAATCCGCTATAGTGTAAAGCTTGGAACCTTTCCAACTTATTATGCCTCCATTCCAGGTGAATACATACTCAGACTGAGACATGGAATCATCCTTGTCTGTTTGGAAGCTGGCATCTGTATACCCATGTATCACCATGTACCCTTCTCCATATATTAGGAACGCATCCTTAGTTCTTCTTAAGTACTTAAGGATCATCTTAACAGTCGCAAATGATCCATTCCTGGATCAGACTGGTATCTACTCGTGACACTCAGAGCATACGATACATCGAACCTCATATATAACATAGCATATATGATAGATCCTATTGCGGATGCATAGGGAATCTTACTCATGCAAATCCTCTCGTCTTCTGTGTGCGGAAACATAGACTTCGAAAGGTGTATCCCATGCCTGATGGGTAGGAAACCTTTCTTGGATTCCGATATGCTAAACCTCTTTAGCACTCGGTCTATATATGTAGACTGCGAAACACCAAGCAACCGTTTCGATCTATCTCTATAGATCTTAATCCCGAGGATGTAGGTTGCTTCTCCCAGGTCTTTCATGGAGAATGTCTTGGACAACCAAATCTTAACTGACTGTAAGACTAAAACATCATTTCCTATAAGTAATATGTCATCGACATACAATACTAGGAACAAGACTGCACTCCTCACTAACCTTCTTGTACACACAAGGTTCGTCTAGATTTTGTGAGAAATCAAACATTTTGATTGTCTCATCAAAACGGATATTCCAACTCCTGGATGCTTGCTTCAATCCATATATGGATCGTCGCAATTTGCATACCTTGGTTTTGTCAACCGATATGAAACCCTTAGGTTGTATCATTTACATGTCCTCGGGCAGGTTTCCATTTAAGAAAAACTATTTTCACATCCATCTGCCATATCTCATAATCATAATGAGCCGCTATGGCCAGGAGCATCCGAATGGATTTAAGCATAGCAACAGGCGAATAGGTTTCATCATAATCAACACCTTGCTTTTGATGATATCCTTTCGCCACCAGTCTAGCCTTATAGGTAATCACATTACCATCCATGTCAGTTTTCTTCTTGAAAACCCACTTGTACCCTATAAATTTTATGCCTTCAGGTGGGTCAACCAAGTTCCAAACTTGGTTTTCATACATGGAATCCATTTTCGACTTCATGGCTTCAAGCCACTTATCCCTTTCTGAACTTGTCAGAACTTCTTCATAACTAGTAGACACCTCATCATCAATGAGTAACACGTCGTTCGATTCACTTACGAGAAATCCATATCTCTCAGGAATATTGCGTGTTCTACCAGATCTACGAAGATGTGGTGTTTCAATAGGTCCAGTCGATTGATCATCACTATGAGTTATCGGCTGTTGTGCTTCACCAAGTATCTCATCAATGTCTATTTGAGTCTCTCGAGCCTCCTCAAGCTCGACGACACTCCCACTGTTTTCTTGCAAGAGAAACTCTTTCTCTAGAAACACAGCATGCCTTGAAACAAACACCTTTTGTTCCATAGGATGTTAGAATTGGCAACCCCTTGTTTCCTTAGGGTATCCAATAAATAGACATTTATCAGACTTAGCATCCAATTTGTCTGATACAGTCTGCTTCACAAAAGCAGGACAACCCCATATCTTCAAGTAAGATACATGAGGTTTCTTACTATTCCATATCTCATATGGAGTAGTGGAGACTACCTTGGTTGGCATTCTGTTTAACAAGTAAACAGTTGTCTGAAGCGTATAGCCCCAAAAGGACTTGGGAATATTCGCATGATTCATCATTGACCTAACCATGTCCAACAAGGTCCGGTTACTTCTCTCAGATACACCATTATGTTGTGGTGTATATGGCAGAGTCCATTGAGACAATATACCATTATCTCTTAGATAATCTAGAAACTCTTGACTTAAGTATTTACCACCTCGATCCGATCGAAGTATTTTAATACTATTGTATTCTTGCTTGCATGGCCAAGACGACAATGCCACATGTAGGAGTCTAATTGATTATCCTTTCGAGCACGCTTGTTGCTTGCTTCGATATTGAAAATGTCACTGGATACGTCCAACGTATAAATACCATTGCTTAATGTTCCAGTCCCATAAAGAACGCCATTCAAAGTTATGTAACAACAATTGTTACTAAAAGTTAAATGGTGCCCATTTCTATTTAAACAAGAAATAGAAATGATGTTCTTTATCATCAAAGGAACATAAAAGAAATTGTCCAGTTCTAAGACAAGTCCTGTAGGGAGTCTCAACAAATACGTTCCGATGGCGAGTGAAACAACCTTTGCTCCATTCTTAACACGTAAATTTGACTCTCCCTTGATGAGTCTTCTTCTATTCCTTAGTCCATGTATGTCATTACATATATGTGAGCCACACCCAGTATCCAATACCCAAGTGTCTAAGGAAATAGAATGAGAATCAATAACGAAGATATCTGAAGAAGATGGGGCATCTGATGCCTTATTCTTTTTCACGGACTCAGGATAAATCTTGCAGTTTCTTCGCCAATGGCCCTCCTTGTCATAATGATGGCAAGTGCCCTTTTGTGTTGGTTCTGCCTTCTTATCCTTTTTTTTTTCTTCCCCTTCTGCTATTCCTTTGACTTCCTCTTAGAACCTTTCTTCAAGGAATCAACTAACAGCACCGTCCCCTGCTCATGCTTCTCAGAAGGTTCCACAACCTTCAACATTTTGAGCAGTACCACAGATGAACCTTCTTGCATCTCAGAGGTAAAGAGGAGCTTGGAGACTTCAAACCTTTCGAATCTCACTTGCTCATCAACCAACTCATAAAGATGAAAGACTATGGATGAGCATCCATATGCTCATGCTGCTTCCACAGCTCAGGTACCATCGTGACTAGCATGATGAAACTCATCATTTCAGAATCAGTCACATGTTTATGATAGGCCAATAATTGGTCCAGAGTTGAATTGTCACTAGGACGAGCGGGAAGAGGCGCTTCGAGGACATTCGCAAGCTTTTCAAACTTGAGAACAATTCTCAGGTTGAATCCAAAAGCCAGTCCAAGAAGTTTGGCTCAGTCAATTTATTTGAATCCAAAACAGAGCGCAAATTCAAAGATTTCATGATCAAGCGATTAATCTAGAAATACAAATCAAGCATATATGAGAAAGATGATTTTAAATGCATCAACATACATTTATAAGTCACATTCATTTTCCGAATTTAAAAACCCCAAAATCACTTGGGGAGATCGTAGGTCCATCTCCGAATGGGCTGATATCCATCATAGATATGAACAACCTTGGAGAGAGTCCAACAAGCCATTCATAGCTACAATGGTAGGTATCAAATATACCAATTGCATATCACATATATGCAATTATCACAATGTGCTATCAACTAATTGAATGTTCACACATACATCGGGTTATTAACTCATTAACAAGTATACATCATATGCATAGCACCCAACTTCACCTCCCTTTACATCGACCTTGGAGAGAGTCCAACAAGCCGATGCTCCAGGTTAAAGCTAACCCATTAATCAAGACATACTTTTAATATGGTTAGAGCGCATTCAACCAATTAGCCCGGCTTGGAGAGAGTCCAACAACTAAAGCTAACGATTGACCTTTGACTCTTACCATATTAGTATTAAACTATTCCATGGTTTGAACATGTTCGGGTTCGAGCCGGGCTTAGAGAGAGTCCAACAACCCAAACAAGAAACGGAACTCTAGTTCTAACCATATTAATGGAATGTGTAGGCTTTAATATTGAGTAAGGGTTTTTATGTCTCATCCTCTTTGCATGCAAATAACTATTATCTACATTTCATGACATACATGACAAACATCTACATGTCACGACACGCATGACATAATGATATGCATCTAATGCAATTAAATGACATATAATTATGACATGTACAAAATTTCCTTATATGTCATAACTATTTATGGAAATAAAATATGTTTGAGATTTGATTCTCCAAATCAATTCATGATTTAATTAGGAAACAAATTTTCAAATCTAATCACATATTTTATTTGTGGAAAGTGTTGATTAAGGAAAGTCAATTTATGAAATAAATTTCCTAAATCATCAAAACTACTTATGGAAATAAAATATTTTAAGATTTGATTTCGTAAATCAAATCATGATTAAATTAGAAAAAAAAATTTCAAATCTAATCAAATATTTTATTTATGGAAAATATAAATTTCCATAAATACTTCTAACTTTTCAAAAGTAGAAGATTTCCATAAATACTTCTAGACTTTTCAAAATTAAAAAATTTCCATAAATACTTCTAACTTTCCAAAAGTAGAAAATTTCCATAAATACCATTACGACTATCGCAAAACAATTTTACGATTATGTCGAAACACAACCTGGGCTCTGATACCACTGTTGGGTTTCCGACACCACGGCGAGTGTGTGTTCGAACATGTTTCGTAAACATGTGCACAGCAGAAGAAATAAAAATAATAAATCTAATTTATTACAATACACACACCACACGCATGCATAGCACAACATGTGTAGACATAATCATAGTTTCAAATTTTACAATAAAAGGAAATTTATTCTACGTATACCTGACGTATCATGTGTAGCAGGAAAGACATCAACCGGAGCGACCCTCGCTAGAATCGTCTCTATCCGTATCCATGCCGAGTATCTTCGGGATGACTTAACAAAGTCACAAGTCTCGTCTTCATATGAGTCACTAGCCTCGTGTTGAAGACGATGTGATCGAGAGAAGATCACAATCCGAATCAAAATTCGGATTCAAAATGAGTCCTCAAAAACTCGCTTCTCCGGAGAGGTATTCGTCAACCGTTTGACGAATCCTTTATCCTCCACCTATGAGGATTACCGGAGATCGAATCCCCGGCAAAGTAGCCACTGTCGGAGCTCCAAACATCATCCAAACGATGCTCCAAGACGAAGGAAACAAGCTGTCCAGAAAACTGGACAGCTTGGTGGAGGAGTTAGCGCCAGCCAAAGGGAAGAGGGCCAGCTAGTCCTTGGTCACTGGAGCCAAGGAGAATCACCGAAGGGTTTCTGGAGGATTACTGGCTGAAGCTTGGATGCCGGCAACAACTTGGACGTTGGCACATGGGTGGGCGGCTGATAACACTCATTTTGGAAGTTTATATTGGCTCTAATAATTGATGATTCTATCCTCTCATTGTTTAATTGTCGAGAATTAGCACATTTTATGAGCTGGACTATAATGATCATTCCTACATAATTTTGATTTATTTTTAACATTTTCTACGTCTTCTTGTAGGATACAGCCAGGCATAGGCGTGTCGCTCTCCTTCCGTTTAAACGACACGGGCATGTCGTCTTGGCGGTAGGAAGTTAAAATTTCAGCGATGATTTTGGGCTTGAATGGAAGAAGCTAAGGCTGTAAAAAGAGGACTGGATCAGATTTGAAAAAAAAAGGAGGGAAGGGATGGTCTTTCATAAAAAGACTTGGAGAGTTCGTTTTGAGTTTTTTTTCTGGTAGCCACTTCACGCATCCATCGGAGCGGAGGCAAGGGATTCCTCTTCATTCCATTCATCTCCGATCCGCAGCCACTTCACGCATCCACCGGAGCGGAGGTAAGGGATTCCTCTTCGTTCCATTCATCTTCGATCCACCAAGGAGCCAAGAGGATTTTCTTCTCCACCGCATCATCAGATCCAATTTCAGATAACATCAAAGATCGAGGATTCTCTTCTTCGGAGCACAAAACGTGGAGTTCGCATCACTTCACTTCAACCTGTGGCAAGAGACACAGGGAGATTTACTAGATCTAACTTCCTTTACATTTCTGATCATTGATTAGATTTGTTTGGTTAAATTTTCCTGTTGTTTGCTAGATGTTGTTTGGTTTTAGTTTTTATCCGTTTATTCAGTTGTTGCACTGATTTACTCATCGGTTGTTTCTTTTACTTCATGAATGCACATTGTTCGTTATGCTTAGTGTTCTTTCTTTTTCCTTGAGATTAGATGATTTAGGAATCAATACACAACCCCCCCTCTCTGTCCAATCTAAAAAAAGGAGAATCAAAACTACAATAACCACTGGAATTACCGTACACCATCTTCAATCGTTGGGAGACGACTCGAGTTATCCTATACTACTTTAGTTGGGGGGATTCAATATTACTAAATTGATTGAGCTCATTTAGACGACAATCTGAGCCCTACATCAATTTTTGGCGCCGTTGTCGGGGATTTGATAGAGGTGCATAGGTAGTTCTAGTGTGTTTGCTTGAAAAAAAAAATTACTTCTTAATTTCCAATTCTACTTCCATTTACTTTTATTGCTGTGGAGGTAATAAAAATTAAAGAAAATCATTTGACATTTCAATACCTCATTATACTTGTCGTTGCTATACCTGTTCTACACTAGTTGTGTCTTGTTTTCTTGCTTGCAGTGAGACTATAGTGCATGACTAGGGCATCTACAGAGCAGTTACCAGCATATGATCCAGAGATTGACAGAACATTCCATGCTTTACAGAGAGCTCAGAGGAATTCAGTGATTAACTGGAAGACAACAACACAAAAAGTAGTAATAGAACACTCAGAGATTTGGCAGAGCCAAATGTAGCTTATCAGCCTTTGTGTATCCAGTATCAGGGACTTGAAGGGGATTTTGAGCTGAGATCAGGGGTAATTCATCTTCTACTAAAGTTTCATGGCTTAGCTGGTGAGGATCCAAATAGACACCTACAAGAATTCCATATGCTGTGCTCAACCATGAAGCCTTAAACCATATCAGAGGATGACATGAAGCTCAGGGCATTTCCATTTTCATTGACAGATAAGGCTAAGGATTGGTATTACTATCTTCCCCCAGGATCCATTACTAGTTGGAATGATATGAGCAGAATATTTCTGGAAAAATTCTTTCCTGCATCAAGGATTGCAGCAATCAGGAAAAATATATGCGGAGTTCAACAAATGATTGGAGAAACATTATACGAGTATTGGGAGCATTTCAAGAGACTCTGTGCAAGCTGCCCCCAACACCAAATTAGTGAGCAATTGTTGATTCAATACTTCTACGAAGGATTGTTGCCTATGGATAGGAGTATGATAGATGCTGCTAGTGGAGGAGCACTTGTAAACAAAACACCTTCTCAAGCCAAGGAACTTATTGAGATTATGGCAGCTAACTATCAGTAATTTGGGAGTCGGACTGCACCCATCAAGAGTGTACACCATGTTCAGGATTCTGATATTCAGTAGTCTCGAATTGAGAGTCGGTTGGATGGGATTGAAACAATGTTAAGGCAGATAGCTATAAGTCAGACTCAACAGGCATCTTCACACTTTGTTCAACAAGCATGAGTTTGCAGCATTTGTGCCAGTGCAGCACACTCGACTGATACATACTTAACCTTGTAGTCGGAGGAGGAGGACTTTTCTCGGATCAGGTGGCAGCAACAAATATATTTCAGAAAAGATCTCAATATCAACAATCACAAAGACCATAGTATGATCCGATGTCAACTACATACAATCCTGGATGGAGGGATCATCCCAATCTGAGATATGGAAACAATTCTGCAAAGCAGCAGACCAATCGAGCACAACAACAATTATTCCAGCCTGCTGCAACAAACTTGCAGAAACCTCTAGGATTTCATAATAACCCCATTCAGTACAAGCCTTCCCAGATTCCACAATCACAGCCTATTCCTGGACCAAGTCACTTAGACTCATCCACACAAGAATTGAAGGACATGATGCAACAACTTCTATTACAACAACAAGCACAATTTCAGCAGCATCAACAAAGGAGTGACACTGCCATTCAAAATTTAGAAAGGCAAATGAGTCAGATGGCTTCTACACTCAGTCAGCTTCAGTCCCACGGGTCCAGTCAATTACCATCTCAGTCTATTCCAAACCCTAGAGGGAATGTGAGTGCTATGTCACTAAGGAGTGGGAAAACTATGTTATATCCCAGCCTTCAGACACCTGCCACAGTTCATGCACCTGTGCCTATAGCAGTTTCTGATGAAGAAAAGGAACAAGAACTACAATCAGGTGTTAAATCGCAAGAGGCAGTGCAGATTCCCTTTCCTCAAAGAGCAAGAATTTCTAAGAAAAATGTTACTGCAGGAAGGACAAAAGATCTTGAAGAATTGGTGGACATTTTCAGTAAGGTGGAAGTAAACATACCATTATTGAAGGTTATCAAATATATTCCAAAATATGCTAAGTTTTTAAAGGATCTTTGTGTTTATAAGAGGAAACTGAAGGTTAATGAACTGGTAAGCATGGGAAAGAATGTATCATCTTTGATTCAGCCAATTCCCACGAAATGTAAAGATCCAGGAATGTTTACCATACCGTGTGTGATTGAAGAATGCAGTTTTTCAAATGCAATGTTGGATCTGGGTGCATCCATCAATGTCATGCCTAAGTTTGTTTTCCTATCCCTAGGTATTGGACCATTACAACTGACTGGGGTAATTATTCAATTAGCCAACCGAAGATTAGCTCATCCAGATGGTGTTATTGAAGATGTCTTAGTTAAGGTGAAGGATGTTGGGGATTTGACGCCCGCTAGAGGGGGGGTGAATAGCGTAGATGACGTACGAAGATGGAAATCGATCGCGTTCGTGTCTACAATTACGTTAGTGCGCAGCGGAATATATATACTAAAAGCAATAACGAAAAGCAATCACACGAACACAAACATATAACGTGGTTCGGAACCGAATGGTTCCTACTCCACGGGTCGAGCTCTAAAGAGCCCTAGTGATGCACACGCACTCACTAATCACAAATACTCCTTCTCGACACAAATCGGAGGTGGAGAAACCTCGTACAAAAGATTACAACAATAATCTACAAGATGCAAGCAAATACAAGTAAGAAATACAATGCAAGTAAAGGAAAAACAACTTTACAAGAACTTTGGATTGCTTGATCTTTGATTGCCTTGAACTAGCTTTGAAGGACTGGAAAGCACCAACTTCCCCCTTCAATTTCGCCCAAGAAAATCGCTAAATCCCTCCTTCCGAGCCGCTTTTATAACTGCGTCGGCCGGATTTTCGCCATCACGATCGCCATAAGTCCTGGCCGATCGATGCCACTTGTCATGAGACAACGGGTCGATCCACGCTGAAAAACTCCAACGGATCTCTTGGCGATCGTATCAACATTGGCGATCGCTAACGCCTCGTAGTCGGCCGCCCGATCGGCTACACGGAGCGTTCTGTGCTCGCAGCACAATGGCGATCGATTGCCATCCATGGCGGGCGATTGCACATCCATGGTCGCTGATCGCCATCACCAATCGCTAGCGAGCAATGCCGCTGAGCATCCAGCTCTAACCGGCGGTCGAACTGTCGACTCACGGCAATGAACCGCCATAATGCCACGATCGCCAACCTCAAAAATGAGGTTTCAACCCAAGTATGGTGCCCCATACTTGCTAGACCACCCTTAGCCTAGACCTAAGCCTTCTAGCCATCTCCATCAGCCTCACGCCTCTCGGATCCCTCCAAGTCATCCATGACTTGTTCATCCATCGCGCTAGCCTTCAGATGCTTCCATCGGTTATGTCATGCTAACGGTGTCTACACCGCCAAGGCACATTGGACTTACGCCGCCAAGACTCCGCTTGGACTTTACGCCGCCAATATCAATCCCCTTGGACTTCCCAAATGCCAAGACTCAAGCTTGGACTTTTCCTTGCCAACCCATGTTGGACTTTCCATTTGCCAAGACCCATGCTTGGACTTCTCATGCCAAGTGCTCAAGACTTGGACTTTCCAATTTGCCAAGTGTCCCACTTGGACTTTACATTGCCAAGTACCCATGACTTGGACTTTACCTTGCCAAGACCCATGCTTGGACTTTCCATGATCACATGGTCAACCCTGGTCAACCATCAAGTCAATTATAACCTGGGTCGATTGTATAAACAATCTCCCCAACATATTAACCGACATTAATGTCAAACATCAATGTCAAACCTATGTCTAACATACTTTGTCAAACATACTTTGTCAAACATCAAAACATCACTCGAGTCAAACTCGAGTCCTGGTCAATCGTGACCTGGGCCGATTGCACCAACAAAGGATTTGATTTTTTTCAGCTGATTTCTACATTCTTGATATGGAGGGAGACACGACTTCAAGCCAGACTCCTCTGATTTTAGGGAGGTCGTTCCTCAAGACTGCAAGACAAAGATTGATGTACATGCAGGAACATTGACCATGGAGTTTGGAGACACAGTGGTACAATTTAGCATACTTGAAGCAATGAGGTATCTTGAAGAAGATCACTCACTACTTAACATTGATATTCTTGATGAGTTGGAATGTAGTGCAGAGACTTCGTGGATTGATAGGGATACCGACTCTGAGGTAATAGATAATGACTCTATTGGCATCATTGATGACATTGTGGATGTTTGTGCAGGGATTTCTTTAATGGAAGCAGGTCCTGAAAAATTGTTTCCTTCCCATGTTCAACCTCCAAAACTGGAATTGAAACCTCTACCAGATCACTTGAAGTATGCTTACTTGGGGAAAGAGGAGAAATTACCAGGCATTATTGCTAAGAACTTAGGGGTAGATCAGGAGACAAGGTTGTTGAATCTGCTAAGGCTTTATCAGAAGGCCATAGGATGGACCATTGCAGATATTCCTGGCATCAACCCTTCCTTTTGTATGCATAGGATCTTCCTGGAGGAGAACAAGTACCCAGTAAGGCAACCACAGAGAAGATTGAACCCAATGCTTGCCGAAGTGGTAAAGATAGAGATTCAAAAATTGTTGCAAGCAGGTATCATTTACCCCATTTCAGATAGTCAGTGGGTGAGCCCAGTACATGTGGTGCTAAATAAATCGGGGATGACAGTGATTGCCAATGAGGACAGTGAGATGATTTCCACAAGAGTGAAAAATTCATGGAGGGTGTGCATAGATTACCGGAAGCTTAACCAGGCTACAAGGAAGGATCATTTCCCACTACCTTTTATTGATCAGATGTTGGAGAGATTAGCGGGAAAGACTCATTACTGCTTCTTGGATGGATTTTTTGGATATTATCATATTTGCATAGCACCCGAGGACCAGGAGAAGACTACCTTCACATGTCCCTACGGGACATTTGCATTCTGACGCATGCCATTTGGGCTCTGCAACGCCTGTGTACATTTCAAATGATGCATGGTAAGCATTTTTGCAGATTTATTAGAGCATTGTATGGAAGTATTTATGGATGATTTTACTGTGTATGGCTCATCATTCGATGTATGTTTAGATAGTCTTTCTCAAGTTTTGCAAAGATGTGTGGAAACTAACCTGGTTTTAAACTTTGTGAAGTGCCATTTCATGGTTGAACATGGCATTGTTTTAGGACATATTGTTTCGAGTAGGGGCATAAAGGTAGATCCTGCTAAGGTCAAGGTGATTTCTTCTTTGTCTTACCCCGCATGCGTGCGGGAGGTTCGAGCTTTCCTTGGTCATGTAGGTTTTTACAGGAGATTCATTCAAAATTTTAGTGCTATAGCCCTTCCCCTTTCACACTTACTGCAAAAGGATGTGGAATTTGGATTTGATGAAAAATGCAAGGACACTTTAAACCAACTCAGGGATGCTCTCATCTCAGCCCCTATTATGCATTCTCCTAATTAGGAATTACCTTTTGAATTAATGTGTGATGCTTCTAATTTTGCAGTGGGTGCAGTGTTGGCTCAAAGGGTTGAAGGAGCTTCACATGTTATCTATTATGCGTCCAAGATGTTAGATCCTGCTCAAGCAAATTACACAACCACGGAAAAAGAGATTCTAGCCATTGTGTTTGCGTTGAATAAGTTTCGTTCATATTTATTGTTCTCTCATGTGGTTGTCTTTTCAGATCATGCAGCTCTCAAATTCCTTTTAAAGAAGTTAGATGCAAAGCCCAGATTAATCAGTTGGATACTTCTACTCCAAGAATTCGCCGTGGAAATACGCAATAGGAGTGGTAAGGAAAATATGGTGGCTGATCATTTGAGCAGAATCATGCAAGATAGGGAGCTTACACCCATTCCAGATTGTTTCCCAGATGAACAACTTCTGACACTACAAGGGGAAGTACCATGGTATGTCGACATTGTTAATTATCTGGTTGCACGTGTTATACCTGCAAATTTCTCACAAGTACAAGTTAACAAATTAAGATGTGATGCTAAATACTATGTATGGGATGAACCTTACTTATGGAAGTGGTGCAGCGATCAGGTAATTAGGTGATGTGTTCCTAACGCGAGTTTCATTCTGTTCTTACATTTTGCCATTCTTTATCTTGTGGAGTGCAGTTTGGACCACAAAGAATAGCTAGGAAAATTTTAGATTCGGGATTATATTGGCCTAGTCAGTTCCGTGATGCATATGAGTTTACTAGAACATGTGAACAATGTCAAAAAGTCGGGAGTATTGGATGTAGAAATGAGATGCCCCAATAGTCTATTTTGTTTTGTGAAGTATTTGATGTATGGGGAATCGATTTTATGGGTCCATTTCCTGTTTCTTATGGTTTCACATATATTTTATTAGCGGTTGACTATGTTTCTAAGTGGGTGGAAGCTATTCCTACCAGGACTGATGATGCTTCTGTGGTTGTTAGTTTTGTCAGGTCAAACATCTTTTGTACGTTTGGGTGGCCCAGGGCGATCATCAGTGATCAAGGGTCCCATTTCTGTAATAGACACATGAAGATGCTGCTTAACAAATATGGAGTTATGCACAAAGTTGCTACTGCTTACCACCCTCAGACCAACGGGCAAGCAGAGGTATCAAATAGAGAGATTAAGCAGATTTTGGAAAAAATGGTAAAACTTGACAGAAAAGATTGGAGAAAAATGTTGGATGACGCTTTGTGGGCTTACAGAACCGCCTTCAAAACACCAATTGGAATGTCACCGTTCAGGATTGTGTTTGGAAAAGCATGTCACCTACCAGTTGAGATAGCACATAAAGCATTATGGGCAGTTAAGTCATGTAACCTGGACATGGATCAAGCTGGAGTTGAGAGGAAAATGCAATTACAGGAATTGGAAGAATTAAGACTTGAAGCCTATGAGAACTCTCGGAGTTATAAGGAAAAGACCAAAGCATATCATGATAAGCACATACTGAGGAAAGAGTTTCAAATAGGTGACAAGGTTTTATTATACAACACTAGACTCAAATGGTTTCCAGGTAAATTGAGATCTAAGTGGGATGGTCCTTTCTAAATTATTAATATTTTTCCCTATGGAGTGATTGAGTTGCAGGACAAGGAAGATGGGCAGACCTTCAAAGTGAATGGGCATCGCTTGAAGAAATTTCATGATGGAATTATGCAGGCGGTGTTGGAATGTGAAGCACTAGACAACCCCATCTACCCAATTTGAAGGGGAGTTCACTTGTTCTTTTTGTTTTAATGCTTTTGTTATTTTTGTTTGCATAAATGTGTTAGTGAATAAAATCTTTGAATAGAATCCTTGCTCGTGACGTTTTTAGGGATGTGAAAGTTAGTTAAGTTTGATTATCATGTTTTCTGGATTCTAGGGCATTATTAGATACTTTACATGCATATGCTCATTAGTGTGGTGATGGATGCTAATTGGTTGACTGTACTTGATGATTTTACACACCTAGTAAGGATCTAGCCATTTTCTCCTTGTGTGTGATATGCACTCTTGTTGTGGAGCTCTAGAACTTGCTATGTTTCTTCTCAAGGTTACAATTTCATAAGAGCTGTGATGATGATAAAGGCTATCTTATCTATACTCTTGGAATTTCTCATGCGCTATCCTCTTTGTATAAATGCCTTCTTCTTATTGACTCAAACAAATTATCTTGTTGAATTTCCTGCCCGAGACGGTCAAATTTTAAGTGTGGGGGATCTTGAGGGGATGTGAGGTTATTGTTGTCTTGTTGTCTTGTTGAATGTAAGGCGAGATACAATGGGTAGCATGAGCACTTGATCATTAGGGTTGGACTATGCTTTATTGTCTTTGAAGTCCTATTTTTGTTGAGAGATTTGGACTAAAAAAAAGGGAAACTGTATACCAGCTGGGAAGAAATGTGCACACACAGAGATAATAGAGTATTAAGTGTTCTGGTTTTATTAACACATCGGATAACAACATCTAGGCAGAAATCAGATTAACCATAAAAAAAACCTATAGCTGATTAATATGGGATTTCCTGGTGTTCTGGTTTATTGGACTATTAAAACCATTGATGGCAGTTCTGATCAGTAACTACAGTTATTAAAGGAGCTACAACAACTGGGAATGGCACAGTGCGGTATCATGGAAAAGGTTAGAACACTGGAACTGGATAGTCTGTAAGGCTGATGAAACCCAATTGTCTACAATTGGAGGAAGCTATAGAATTCTGAATTTTTGCAGCACTAAATTTGAAATTTCGTTGTCAAACATTTGGCATTTCAGACCTGGGACCTTGGACCGGCAGTTACCTAGGTTAAGTAAAGTTGAAACTCAAACTAAATTTAGAGGATTGAAGGGCCACATGACCCTGAATTTTGAACAGCTTGAAAGTCTAAAAAGGGAAGCTGTAATGAAAAAAAAAATGATGATGAAGTAAAAATTGAGACTGCAATTATTGAGTTCTAAAATTCTGGGAGTTAAACATGATTCAGAAACTCATCTCAAGAATCTGGAATTTGAGCCAATTGGAAGTGTTGAAACTTAATTTCCAGATACTGGAACTAAAAGTTTAATAATGAATTAGAAATTCTGGAATGCTGGAATTGGAGCAGTATTTTAGAAACTCTAGGAATTCAGCAACATTCAAATTGGCAGAAAGGGAACTGTAATTTCGGAGAAGAAGCTACATAATCTGTAGAAATTGGCACGACTAGGGAATTTGAGCAGAAGGAGTTTGAAATGCAGGAATTGCAATTCTTATAATTAGGGAGAAACTCAATTGGAAGCAATTTGGAAGTCTGAAACTGAACGGGAATTTCTAAATTCCTCAAGCCCAGATAGTGTTTATTGTCTTCTTTATTACATTGTCATATCATCTTTCCACATCCTCTTGCTTTCTTATGTTTTATTGTGATTTCCCACAAGTTATACTTCATGATGATAAGCCTTTGGAGTCACGGATACTTATGTTCTAGTGATGGAGAGTAGAAAATATGCAAGCATGTGGTAGTGAAACATCATTAGTTGCATTGAGTGAAACCCCATTTACTTACATGCTATTGAGAGTGAGAGCACCACCTTACGCACCATATATCTTGTGAGGATTGCATCAAGTTTTAGTTAATCATGTGTTTGAAATCACCATGCTTATTGACTTGTGTATGAATCGGATCTGTTGTGCCTTGATCTAAATAAACTTGATAAGCCTAAGTAACTACTTTTTACTTTCTTTTGAAGCAACGATATGAGTTACTTAGGGGGAAGTTGTTTCCTTTGCTTGCCCGGGACGTGTAAGAATAAGTGTGGGGGAATTGATAACACTCATTTTGGTAGTTTATATTGGCTCTAATAATTGATGATTCTATCCTCTCATTGTTTAATTGTCGAGAATTAGCACATTTTATGAGAAGGACTTATTTTGGACTATAATGATCATTCCTACATAATTTGGATTGATTTTTAACATTTTCTATGTCTTCTTGTAGGATACAGCCGAGCATAGGCGTGTCACTCTCCTTCCGTTTAAACGACACGGGCATGTCATCTTGGCGGTAGGAAGTTAAAATTTCAGCGAAGATTTTGGACTTGAATGGAAGAAGCTAAGGCTGTAAAAAGAGGACTAGATCAGATCTGAAAAAAAAGGAGGGAAGGGACGGTCTTTCATAAAAAGACTTGGAGAGTTCGTTCCGAGTTTTTTTTCTGGCAGCCACTTCACGCATCCACCAGAGTGGAGGCAAGGGATTCCTCTTCGTTCCGTTCATCTCCGATCCACAACCACTTCACACATCCACCAGAGCGGAGGCAAGGGATTCCTCTTCGTTCCGTTCATCTCTGATCCACCAAGGAGCCAAGAGAATTTTGTTCTCCACCGCATCGTCAGATCCAATTTCGGATAGCATCAAAGATCGAGGATTCTCTTCTTCGGAGCACAAAACGTGGAGTTCGCATCACTTCACTTCGACCTGTGGCAAGAGACACAGAGATTTACTAGATCTAGCTTCCTTTACATTTTTGAGCATTGATTAGATTTGTTTGGCTTGTTGAGTGTTTGGTTAAATTTCCCTATCGTTTGCTAGATGTTGTTTGGTTTTATTTTTTATCCGTTTATTCAGTTGTTGCACTGATTTACTCATCGATTGTTTCTTTTACTTCATGAATGCACATTGTTCGTTATGCTTAGTGTTCTTTCTTTTTTCCTTGAGATTAGATGATTTAGGAGTCAATACACAACCCCCCCTCTCTGTCCAATCTAAAAAAAAGGAGAATCAAAACTGCAATAACCACTGGAATTACCATACACCATCTTCAATCGTTGGGAGACGACTCGAGTTATCCTATACTACTTTAGTTAGAAGGATTCGGTATTACTAAATTGATTGAGCTCATTTAGACGACAATCTGAGCCCTAGATCAAGGCTAGGGTTTGGGCGCCGACCACAAGAGGAGAAGGAGAGGGGGGCGGCAACTTTGGGGTTGCTTGGATTAGGTTTTCACAAAACCCTTAAGCCCTATTTTTATAGAGAACAAATTCTCCTAATGGTTATTGGTTCATAACCAAAACTGGTTAACCCGCTCCATTAATTTAAGTTAAAATAAACCAAACCGATTTGGTCTATTTTAAGTTAAAATGAACCGAACCAACTTTTGTTCATTCGTTTAAAACAAACCAAACCCCTTTGGTTTATTCTCCACCATTGGATTAGAACCAAACCAATTTGGTTCGTGCATCATGTCTTTATAAGACACAGCCCATCCATGCTTCCATTGTGACTGAAACGATTTCATGCTTGCTTCTTCTTTGGTCCAACCAAACCTAGTTTCTCTCGGTCTGAGAATCTCATTCTCAAGCTTGTTTTAAATCTTTTGGATTACGCTCGTTGTGCGTGCGACCAAATAGGTTCTCGATTTATGTTGGCGGTCTATAATTAACCATTAATTATAGAACGATCATGAGTGACACCTAGTAGTATATCATGATCCCCAATTAATTGAAAAGATCAACGGTTGATCCAGAACTATTTCTGAAACCCTTCAGCAGCTACAATAAATCATGCCCCATTCCCTTCACTCATCTTATACCCACTTGGTTAAGGGCATGGTCTATAGTGTCAGTCCCCACTAGGTTGACTACGTCACACCTAGCCCAAGTATCATTTTCTCATCCTACGGATTCTAGTTACTGCACATGTATCTAAGAGTACCTTACTCTAAACATGTAAATCATTAGACAAAGACTTTAGTAACAATCCGACGAGAGGCCATGGGTATACATCTCCTCGCAAGGAGTAGTGAATCCTTTATAGGCTATTCAAACACCTTCGATCACTTCGACTTATGCCCAATCATCTCGGGTCCACATCTCCTCAGAGATGCTTGCTTAAGATGTCAAAGCATAGGTCTTCATGATCAAGATGACTTGAATACCGCAAGTCAAAGGAACATCGCACTTAAGCTACAGTAAGAACTTCATTGACATATCTATATATGCAGAGAACCATATGAAGTCTTATGGCTGGTCACTCCAATGAACTAGTTACCATACTAGCATCCATGATTAACTCCGGACATAACAATGTCTCCAGCTAGTGAGAATCAGCTGCTTGGATACACCAAGGAGTATACCTCATGCTATTCTCGACAGAATTGATGGTGTCCAAATCCATCAATTCATCGACTAGGGATAATTTCGATACATCACAATTACACATGTAGAGATACTCACTAGTTGTGATCCAATCACAAATTCTCTCATGCTGTGAATCGTTTCGTGGACATTCAGTAAATGAGTTTAAGATCTAATTAAATACAAGAAAACATGTATACTCAAATAGTGAATCTTCATTTATCATATAAATGGTTCAAACACAAGGCGATTGCCTTAGGATATCTCTCATATATTACTAACAGGATGACATTGTGGAAGTCGTGTGCTTGTTGCATCTGAGGGACCGTCGGACGAGGAGCATTAGAGTGAAGCCAAGGAAGCAGACTTCAGGGCGAGACGAGAAAGATGGCATTGCGAAGCTGTGCGCTTGGTGCATCCGAGGGACGTGGTCGGACGAAGAGAGCTTCGGCGAGGGACTTCAAGGGAGATGAGAGAATGAGCGATTTGTAAACGGTAGCTCATAGGTGAACTTGGCCGAATGGCTAAGTCAAGTGTCGAATGATTAACCGAGTGGATTGAGGTTTTACCCAACGTATGGTTAAGTCGGATGCTCAAACATTAGTTTGAGGTTTTACCCGACAAATGGGAGTGTCGAATGCTCAACAGAGTGAGTTGAGATTTTACCCGACCGTCGGATGCTTAAACAAGCCATTTGTTTGAGGTTTACCCGACATCAGTCGACTGCCAAGTATTGGCAGTCGAATTGGTCCAAGTCGAATTGAGTTCGACTAGTGTTCGACTAATTTGCCTGATTAGTAGTCGACTGCTAAAGGTGGCAGTCAACTACCGAAAGAGACACTGGCATAGAACGCTTCGTAGCGAACTGATTAGTCGGCTATGGGGCTATCAGTCGAACTGGCGAGATCGCCAGTCGACCAGGTGGTCGTTGGGTGATGACAATCGCGATTCAGACGATGTTAGATGTCGTTGCAAGGGCGAAAATTGACTGCTGGGATGCGGCAGTCAACTGCCACATGCCCAACGAGAAGATTTTGCCCCTCTCTATAAAAAGAGAGGGTGTGGGCTTTAGGGAGGTCAATGCTTATGCTCCTAAGTGCTCCCTAAGTGCTCCACACGATTCCTACTCCTTCTTGCTTTTATTTCAATCTTATTGTAAGAAGGAGTGTTTGTTGTAAGAAGGGTTACCTCCATCTTGCTTGTGAAAAAGGAGAGATTGGATCACAACTAGCGAGTATCTCTAGTTGAGGGGTGATTCACCTGAATGAATAAATCATGGATTAGCGGCAAGAGTCGTGAACCACGTTACATCTCCGATGTTAGCATTTGTGCTTCCTTGTCTTTTGTATTGTCTTAATTTTTTTGTTTAGCACTTGTTTCCACTGTGCTAATCTTCATTGTAGACATTTAAGAGCGAGTGATTTCCATCGTACACATCGAGGGCTATTCACCCCCTCTAGTCGGCCACCGATCCCCCAACAAGTGGTATTAGAGCGAGGATCTTGTCGTGGACTCATCGCCAACACAAGCACGACAAGATGGCCAGCTCCAACATTCATCCACCTAAGTTTGAGGGCGACTTCACATGGTGGAAGAATAGAATGGAGGTATTTTTCGAAATTGACTTTGATATAATGCTTATTATGGATGCCGACTTCATGTTGCCTAGGGATGATGAGGGGAAGCCGATAGAAAAGTCGATATGGACCAAGAAGCAACGAGAGGAGCACCTTGCGAACTCAAAGGCCAAGCATCATCTATACAACGTGCTCCCTTAATAAGAAATCAACCGAATTGGGGAGTGTGCTAGTGCCAAGGAGATGTGGGAGAAGCTAGTGGAGCTTCATGAAGGGACCTCGGAAGCCAAATTAGCAAGAAGGGATCTCCTCCGCTCTCAATTGAACAACATCAAACTCGATAAAGGGGAGAAGGTATTATCTTTACATTCGCATTTTAAAGAAATTATTAGCGACTTAATAAGTGTAGGAGAGAAGCTATCGAACCGGGATATGATAATGAAGGCAATAGACGCATTTCCCCGGTCATCCAAATGTAGCTCCATGGTGGATTCGTTCTATATTTCCAAAAATCTAGAGGTAAGTACTCTAGAAGAATTCTTTTCAACCATGGAATTGCATGAAACTAGGCTTGAAGGAATACTTGAAGAGCCAATCAAGCCATCAAGGGGATTAGCACTCATAGCCGACAAAGGGAAGAAGAAGAAGGAGACTCCACCTTCCTCATCTGATGAAGAATCCTCCTCCTCCTCCTTCATGAATAGCAATGAAGAGGCCTACGTGGTAAGAAAGGTGAGACGTGCATTGAAAAACATTAAATTTAACAAGTCTCATGATAGGAGAAGGCCAAGAAGAAAAATTATATACTATAATTGTCAAGGAGAGGGACACATGAGAGATGATTGTCCCCTCTTGAACAAAAGCAAGGAAGAAAGGAGAAAGAAAGAAGGCAAGAAGAAGGGGAGCAAGAAGAAGTAAGAAGAAAGAAAATCGAAAGAAAAAGGGAAGTCAAAGCCCCACAACTTGAAGGCCACATGGGATGATCCATCATCTTCATCGGAGGAAGAAAAAGCATTCACAAGCCTTGCACTTATGGCGATAGAAGACTTGGACTCCACCTCATCCGAAAAAGAAGAAGCATGCACAAGTGAGGAGGAGAGCTCAAGTGTAGGGGAAGCATCCTCATCGGAATCCGAGGAAGAAGATATGGTGAGTATGGTAAGAAATCTTCCTACTCAAGAAATTGTTTCCATGATTTCAAGTCTTACTAGAGATTTATTTAAAAGTAAGAAGAAAAATAAAAGTATGCTTGATGAAATTAGGAAATTGGAAGAAAAGCTAGAAAATGCATGTTTAAATGTTAATGATAAAGCATCTTCTTCTTGTTGGAATGTATACTGAAAGCCTAGATCTTTTTGTATGGACATTTTATTTTGGAATAAGAATCACATGATCATTGTTTGCACTTTATATGTGTGCATATTGTCTAATATTTTACATTGTAGATAACATGGTGCTTGGTGTGGCACAGAAGATCATGTTATCAGTCCCTTGTAAAATATAAGTAGAGGCTCACAACCAAGATGGTTTTGGACAAACCATTGGCATGGTTGTAGTGTAGCTTGGTATTGTTTTGTTTTGAACATAAAGTTACACTAGTACACTTAGGTGTATTGAGCAGGACCGACATAGAGGTGATTCAATTTAGTACTGACTACATAATTGAATCGGACCTCGGATATTATGTTGTACATGCTCTCAATCCCGATATAATAACGGGCACATGTACTTAGTATTTATTTCTTTGATTTACCAGAGGGTGAGATTTAGGTGGATTAAATCAATATGCCTGGTAAGTTGGGAAATAATATTATTTACATGGTGTGCCGTTGATTATAGGAGGAAACCGTGTCCTATATATTAGGTTGATGATGTCCCCTTGAGGAACTCATAAGGTTCATCATGTAAACCCAGCTGGTTGACTTAGTCAACATGATGATAAGGTTGAGTGGTACTACTCGAGGAATTAGATGTTAATTAATTGATGGTCAGTAAATCAATTAATTGACGGACATTCGATATCTTAAACACGGGGAGATGAATGTACAAATAATATATGGAGCCCATATTAATTTATGGGGGTTGGTGAGGTAGTTCAATGATGATCCTCTAATGGAATGGAACATCATTGATGGATCAAGTTTGTGTGGTTCCGATCCATCGGGTGGCCAAGATCCATCTCCTCCTTATGGTCCCTATCGTAGCCTAATATAATCCTTGTGAAGTCTAGATCCAAGAATGTAAAACAAAACCTAGAACCAACAGTTGGGATTAAATCCCTAGATCTGATGGTTAGGATGAAACCCTAGAACCAACGGTTGGGATTAAATCCCTAGATCCGATGGTTAGGATGAAACCCTAGAATCGACGGTTGGGATTAAATCCCTAGATCCGACGGTTGGGATAAAACCCTAGATCCGACGGATGGGATGAAACCCTAGATCCAATGGTTGGGATGAAATCCTAGATCCGACGGTTGGGATGAAACCCTAGATCCGACGGTTGGGATAAAACCCTAGATCCGACGGTGGAGATTAAAGGAGGCTTAAGCCCAATTCTATAAATAGAAGGCTTAAGCTTGGGCTGCAAGGATAATGGGATTGGAGTTAGGGTTTGACTCTTCTCAAAGTGGGCGGCTAGGGTTTGGAGCAAAAGCTTGGGCGGCAACCATCTTCCTTCTCCTTGTTGCCGGCGCCCATCTTCCTCCATCAAGACATGGCCGGTGCCCATCCTCTAGGTCTCTCTCTTATTCCTTGGCCGACGGTTCTCCTTCCATTGGTGGTCGGTGTTCACTCCTCCATACTCTCCAAAGTGGCCGGCAGTTCTCCTTTCATTGGTGGCCGGCGCCTCATCCACTTGTTCCTTGGCCGACGGTTGCATCAAATTCCCTAACTTGGTGGCCGGTTCTAGAAAGGATAGGTATTTGTTGGTTCTTCTCTTTGTTCACAATGGAAAAGGGAGGGAATAACGCGATCTAGAAGGCTTCTACTCATGGAGGATCTTCGTCCACACGTCGTCCACGAGAAGGATAGGACATACGGTAGAAGATCGTAAGGTATAAAGTTTTATAACTTTATTTTCAGATCTGAGCATGTTCCTTTTAGTGTTGATTATACAAGTGTGCATATGTATATATATTGTATAATCATGGACCCCGAAGACAAACACAAAAACCGGCGATCCGTCCATCGTCTCTTCCGCGGCTAATCAACTAGAAGAGTTGTGTTGCTTGAACAACTAGTTTGTTCAAGCCACCACTCAAGTTGTTAGCACGACGATGAATAGGTTGTGCTAAGGAAACTCATCCCATCCGGATTAATTCTTTCATTAGTGAAAATTTTAATCCGGGGACATGGGAGCCAATGAGCCTCCGAAGCAACTCCCTACAAGTGGTATCAGAGCCACGGTTTCCGGTTTTGTGTGTTTAGGATTCGGTTAATTTTTATGCACTTATTCATATATTATATGTGCCGGATAATAGTAGGATATGCGTAGTTTAACTCTTTGGTTGCAGGCATAAGATCCGACTATTATGGCCATATGTGTGTATGTGATTGGATGTGTGTAAATATTTATTATTTGAATCCTCGGGGTTGACGAGGCTAGATTAGTATTTAATTTTTTGTAATTAAATACGGCATTGTTTAGCCGCTCATTTTAGTTTACTTTCGATCTAGATTATTTGTACACTCCTTCGTAGAGTATAGGATCGATGGATGTAAATTAAAATGATTTATCTTGGCTCGGATATCTTTGGTGACTTGTACACGGGAAAAGGTGGAGCGGACAAGGTGGCGACACGACGGGATGCATATTGGAGGACAATGCCATAATAGTTGGAAAAATTCTGTTTTTTCCATATTTATTGCTTATTTGTTTTATATGCATGTTGTGTATGTTTTAAAATTCCTTATTTTCAATTAACTAAGTGGGAGAGGGACATTTTAATTAATTCCCGCGGCCTCCATTACAATTTGACGTGTGATGCAACAAACTTGTGTGTTGGCTCTGAGTTCCTTCCTCCCTGCGGGCGGGTTTGTTTGCGGGTCACTAGGTCAAATAATGGTTATAGGAAATTATCTAGGAGCATGTGTACTTCCACAGCGGTAAGACATATAATCCGAAATAATTCCTTTAGTATCGTGTAATGGTGAACACTTAGATGCAAATAAAAGTATCCTCCCCATCGGAGTCACTGCTTTTATTTGTAGGGCCAAAGAGGAACCAACTATTAATTTTATTTGTCAAAAAGTAAGGTTGACAAGATAATAAAATTAATGGGTAAAACCTCCTCTTACAAATGTAGAATTCATATACGTCCATACAGCGTGACATGCGATATTCTCGGTGATTTGAGGTGTTGGTTGATTTCGAGATTTTATTGTTTTGAGGAATCAATAATATTTGAAATCTAATATTTTGATCATTGTGATTTTTAGGATTTTCAAATGGCTTTCAACCCACTTGCTGTGATTTTAAAAGAAAATAAACTTACTGGACCAAACTACATTGATTTGAAAAGAAACTTGGATATTGTCTTAACTGTGGAGGAGTACAAATTTGTACTCTTCGAGGTCTGTCCTCCTAAGTCCTCCGATGACTCTGATGGAAAGGAGAAATAACGTTATAAGAAATGGGTCATGGCAGATGAGATGGCGCGGTGTTACATTTTGGCATCTATGTCAAATATGCTGCAACATCAGCATCAGGCCATAGCCACAGCTTATGACATGATGTTCAATCTCAAGGAACTTTTCAGACATCAGAGTAGGGCGGCTAGGCAGGAGGCAATGAGAAACTTGATGACGACCACCATGATTGAGGGAACACCCGTTAGGGATCATGTTCTCAAGATGATGGCTCATCTTAATGAGATGGAAGTCCTCGGAGCTGAGATCGATGGGGAAACCCAGGTCGATATCATTCTCCAGTCTCTGCCTAGGAGTTTTGAGCAGTTTCGCCTCAATTACAACATGAACAAGAGGTTGTATTCGTTGGCGGAGCTTCTGACAGAACTCCAGGCGGCAGAGGGGCTTTTTCGTCAGAGTGCTCAAGCCATGGTCGCTCAGAAGGTTTCTTCCTCTAAACCGAAAGGTAAGAAGAAGAAGAAGCAAGGTGGAGCGAAGAAAGTAGCAGTGGGACCTCAGGCAGGAGTGAAGAAGCCGAAAGGCAAGTGCTTCACTTGCAAGCAGACTGGACATTGGAAGGCGGACTGTCCTCGCTGAAAGAACAAAGGTATATCTTCTTGTTTAGTTGTTGAAACATGTTTAGCGGTGTTATCTACTAGTGCCTGGTGTGTAGATACAGGAGTCACTGATCATGTCTGTAATACTTTGCAGGGGTTCCAGGAAACCCGACGACTAGCTGAGGGAGAGATTACCGTCTTCATAGGCAATGCTTCAAAGGTGGCGGCTATTGCAGTGGGAGACGTTTATTTATCTTTTGATAGGAATAAAGTTTTGGTTTTGAGAAATTGTCTTTATGTACCTACTTTTAGAAAGAATTTAATTTCAGTTTCTAAATTGTTTAAGGATGGATATTCTGTTTCTTTTAATGACAAAGTGGTTATAAAAAGGAATAGGGAGATTATCTGTTCTGGTACATTGGTTGGCAATTTATATACTCTTGAACCGAAAACTCCCACGATGCATATAGAAGTAAATAACTCATCTTCTAAGTCTAATAAGAGAAAAGAACCTTCGCAAATGAACCAGACATATCTTTGGCATCTAAGGCTTGGTCATATTAACCTAAGCAGAATTCAAAGGTTGATAGCTGATGAACCTTTGGGTTCATTAGTGGTGGAGCATCTCCCAACCTGTGAATCTTGCTTGGAAGGTAAAATGACCAAGAGGCCTTTCAAGTCCAAGGGGTATAGAGCCAAAGATGTGTTAGAATTGGTTCATTCTGATTTGTGCGGTCCTATGTCTATCCAGGCAAGAGGTGGTTTTGAATATTTCGTCTCTTTTATAGATAATTATTCAAGATATGGATACATTTACTTGATGCGCCGCAAGTCTGAATGCTTTGACAGGTTCAAAGAATTCAAGGTTGATGTGGAGAACCGTCAAGGTAAAAGTATCAAGACATTACTATCTGATCGTGGTGGCGAGTACCTCTTGGGAGAGTTTAGGAATTACTTATCAGAGGCTGGGATTCAATCCCAATTGTCTGCACCTGGCACACCCCAGCAGAATGGTGTAGCGGAGCGAAGGAATAGGACTCTTATGGAGATGGTCAGATTGATGATGAGTTATTCTGAGTTACCTGTTTCGTTCTGGGGGTATGCGCTGGATACGGCAATGTACACTCTGAACTTGGTTCCATCTAAATTAGTACCTTCTACCCTTGTAGAATTGTGGACTGGGCGAAAGCCTAGTCTGAGACATATTCGGATATGGGGGAGTCCATCACATGTGCTGAAGGCTGATACTGGTAAGTTGGAACCTCGTACAGAAGTGTGCATGTTTTTTGGCTACCCTAAGGGAACGAAAGGTGGTTTGTTTTATAATCCTAGAGATCAGAGGGTGATCGTTAGCATGAATGCCAGATTTCTAGAGGAGGATTATGTAATGAACCACAAGCCCAAGAGTAGGATTGTTCTTGAGGAGTTAACAGGGGAAGTCCCGACTTCAGTACCACCGGTACAAGAGGAGACACCACAAGTCACTGCACTGCGTGTCACAGAGCATACACAGGAGGCACCTCGTCGTAGTGGGAGGGTTGTTAGACAACCCGAGAGATTCATGTTATTGGGAGAGTCTTCGAACTTAGTCCCTGGTGAACATGAACCTGATCCATGGACATATGACGAGGCAATCCAAGATAGAGATGTGGTATCTTGGCAAAGAGCGATGAATTCAGAGATAGAATCTATGGATTCTAATCAGGTCTGGGAGCTAGTAGAACCACCCGATGGTGTAAAAACCATTGGATGCAAGTGGATCTCCAAGAGAAAGAGAGGAGTAGACGGGAAGGTTGAGACCTTCAAAGCTAGGCTTGTTGCGAAAGGGTATACTCAGAAAGAGGGTATCGATTATGAGGAGACCTTTTCACCGGTAGCTATGTTTAAGTCTATCCGGATTCTCTTATCTATAGCTGCTCATATGGATTATGAAATTTGGAAGATGGATGTCAAGACAGCTTTCCTTAACGGAAGTCTTGAGGAGAACATCTATATGCGACAACCATAGGGATTCATTGCTAAAGGCAAAGAGCATCTTGTATGTAAGCTTAATTGGTCCATTTATGGATTGAAGCAAGCTTCTAGATCTTGGAACATCCACTTTGATGAGGTAATCCAATCATATGGATTCATTCAAAGTCCGGATGAGCCTTGTGTATACAAGAGATGTGACGGAAACGTAGTGGTGTTTCTTGTACTATACGTAGATGACATTTTGTTAGTTGGCAACAATATCAAAGTGTTATCAGACGTAAGGGTATGGTTGTCCAAACAGTTTGACATGAAGGACTTGGGAGAAGTGGGACACATCCTTGAGATCAAAGTTATAAGGGATCGCAAGAAAAGGATGTTGTGCTTATCTCAAGCTTCATACATTGACACTATCCTTGCTCGTTTTAGCATGCAGAACTCCAAGAAAGGTTTTCTACCTTTTAGGCATGGAGTTCCTTTATCTAAAGAGATGTGTCCCAAAACATCAAAGGAGATAGAGGACATGAAGGCAGTTCCTCATGCTTCGGCAGTAGGAAGCCTTATGTATGCTATGCTATGTACGAGACCGGATATCTGCTTTGCCGTGGGCATGGATAGCAGATATCAGAGTAATCCTGGATAGGGACATTGGACTGCGGTAAAGCATATATTGAAGTACCTAAGAAGGACTAGGGATTATATGCTGGTTTACCGGGCAGATCAATTAGTCCCTGTGGGTTACACGGATTCGGATTTCCAATCAGATAGGGACAAGAGTAAGTCTACCTCGGGGTTTGTATTTACTTTTAGAGGTGGAGCCATAGTATGGAGGAGTGTCAAGAAGAAATGCGTGGCGGACTCTACCATGGAAGCTGAGTATGTGGCAGCCTCTGAGGCAGCCAAGGAAGCTGTATGGCTCAGGAACTTCTTGATGGACTTGGATGTGATTCCTGGTTTGCCCAGAACTATCACAATTTATTGTGATAACAGTGGTGCAGTTGCAAACTCGAAGGAACCACGAGCCCATAAGGCGAGTAAACACATAGAGCGCAAGTACCACCTTATACGAGAGATCGTAAAGCGAGGAGAAGTTGTTGTCGCCTAGATTGCATCAGAGGATAACCTGGCGGATCCATTCACTAAGGCCCTTCCAGCGAAAGTGTTTGATAGGCATGTGGAGGACATGGGGATTAGATGTATGACAGAGTGATGACGGCATAGTCTTTTAGTATAAGTGGGAGATTGTTGGAATGTATACTGAAAGCCTAGCTCTTTTTGTATGAACATTTTATTTTGGAATAAGAATCACATGATCATTGTTTGCACTTTATATGTGTGCATATTGTCTAATATTTTACATTGTAGATAACATGGTGCTTGGTGTGGCACAGAAGATCATGTTATCAATCCCTTGTAAAATATAAGTAGAGGCTCACAACCAAGATGGTTTTGGACAAACCATTGGCATGGTTGTAGTGTAGCTTGGTATTGTTTTGTCTTGAACATAAAGTTACACTAGTACACTTAGGTGTATTGAGCAGGACCGACATAGAGGTGATTCAATTTAGTATTGACTACATAATTGAATCGGACCTCGGATATTATGTTATACATGCTCTTAATCCCGATATAATAACGGGCACATGTACTTAGTATTTATTTCTTTGATTTACCATAGGGTGAGATTTAGATGGATTAAATCAATATGCCCGGTAAGTTGGGAAATAATATTATTTACATGGTGTGCCGTTGATTATAGGAGGAAACCGTGTCCTATATATTAGGTTGATGATATCCCCTTGAGGAGCTCATAAGGTTCATCATGTAAACCCAGCTGGTTGACTTAGTCAACATGATGATAAGGTTGAGTGATACTACTCGAGGAATTAGATGTTAATTAATTGATGGTCAGTAAATCAATTAATTGACGGACATTCGATATCTTAAACACGGGGGAGATGAATGTACAAATAATATATGGAGCCCATATTAATTTATGGGGGTTGGTGAGGTAGTTCAATGATGATCCTCTAGTGGAATGGAACATCATTGATGGATCAAGTTTGTGTGGTTCCGATCCATCGGGTGGCCAAGATCCAACTCCTCCTTATGGTCCCTATCGTAGCCTAATATAATCCTTGTGAAGTCTAGATCCAAGAATGTAAAACAAAACCTAGAACCAACGGTTGGGATTAAATCCCTTGATCCGATGGTTAGGATGAAACCCTAGAACCAACGGTTGGGATTAAATCCCTAGATCCGATGGTTAGGATGAAACCCTAGAATCGACGGTTGGGATTAAATCCCTAGATCCGACGGTTGGGATAAAACCCTAGATCCGACGGATGGGATGAAGCCCTAGATCCAATGGTTGGGATGAAATCCTAGATCCGACGGTTGGGATGAAACCCTAGATCCGACGGTTGGGATAAAACCCTAGATCCAACGGTGGAGATTAAATCCCTAGATCCGACGGTGGAGATTAAAGGAGGCTTAAGCCCAATTCTATAAATAGAAGGCTTAAGCTTGGGCGGCAAGGATAATGGGATTGGAGTTAGGGTTTGGCTCTTCTCAAAGTGGGCAACTAGGGTTTGGAGCAAAAGCTTGGGCGGCAACCATCTTCCTTCTCCTTGTTGTCAGCGCCCATCTTCCTCCATCAAGACTTGTCCGGCGACCATCCTCTAGGCCTCTCTCTTATTCCTTGTCCGGCGGTTCTCCTTCCATTGGTGGCCGGCGCCTCATCCACTTGTTTCTTGGCCGACAGTTGCATCAAATTCCCTAACTTGGTGGACGGTTCTAGAAAGGATAGGTATTTGTTGGTTCTTCTCTTTGTTCGCAGCGGACAAGAGAGGGAAGAACACGATCTAGAAGGCTTCTACTCGTGGAGGATCTTCGTCCACACGTCGTCCACGAGAAGGATAGGACATACGGTAGAAGATCGTAAGGTATAAAGTTTTATAACTTTATTTTCAGATTTGAGCATGTTCCTTTTAGTGTTGATTATACACGTGTGCATATGTATATATATTGTATAATCATGGACCCCGAAGACAAACACAAAAACCGGCGATCTGTCCGTCGTCTCTTCCGCGGGTAATCAACTAGAAGAGTTGTGTTGCTTGAACAACTAGTTTTTTCAAGCAACCACTCAAGTTGTTAGCACGACGACGAATAGGTTGTGCTAAGGAAACTCATCCCATCCGGATTAATTCTTTCATTAGTGAAAATTTTAATCCGGGGACATGGGAGCCAATGAGCCTCCGAAGCAACTCCTTACACTTCTATGACTAGTGATGCATGCTTAGAAGCGAATCAGACCTTAAGGGAAAAGGTAGATTATTTAACTAAGGCCCTTGAAAAATTTACAATTGGCACAAATACCCTAAACATGAATATTAGGAGCCAAAGGGTAAACTTTAATAAGAAAGGCCTAGGTTATAAGGGAACCGTATTGGAAAGAATTTGTATTGGGCTCTCAAGTCAATCCTTAAGGCTTAGGAAATGTTGGGATGTATACTGAAAAGTCCATCTTTTATATAAACATCTTTATTTTTGAAATAAGAATCACATGATCATTGTTTGCATATTTATGGTTATGCATATTGTCTGATACATTATATTGTAGATAACATGGTGTGTAGTGTCACACGGGAGATCATGTTATCAGTTCCTTGTAGAGTATAAGTAGAGGCTCACAACCGAGATGGTTTTGGACAAATCATTGGTATGGTTGTAGTGTGATTTGGTATTGGTTTGTCTTGACCATAGAATTACACTAGTACACTATGTGTGTATTGAGCAGGACCGACTTAGAGGTGATTCAATTTATTGCTGACTACATAATTGAATCGGATCAAGGAT
Source organism: Wurfbainia villosa (assembly GCA_025175895.1). Lineage (NCBI taxonomy): Eukaryota > Viridiplantae > Streptophyta > Magnoliopsida > Zingiberales > Zingiberaceae > Wurfbainia > Wurfbainia villosa. The sequence goes on along the minus strand of CM045995.1, from coordinate 61,726,669 downwards.
ATTATGGTGTACATGCTCTTAATCCCAATATAATAACGAATACATGTACTTAGTATTTATTTCTTTGATTTACCAATGGGTGAGATTTATAGATTAAATCGATAGGCTCGGTAAGTTGGTGTTGGATCGAAGCGGATCGCTAGAGGGGGGTGAATAGCGATAAAACTTTTATGAAATCGTTCGTTAAAACTCGAGTAGATAATTTGCAGCGTAAAGATAAGCAATAAATAAAAGAAGACAAATATTTTTACTTGGTTCGTAGCCTTCGACTACTACTCCAAGGCCCTAGTGGTCCTTGACCACGCACGGAGGGCAAAACACTAAACGAACTCCTCCTCGTTAGAGGTAGGAGTTAAACGAATACAAAACTCAGTAAATACTCAAGGTAGAGAGACACTCCCCCTCTCCTTGATATGATTTAAAGCTTGAAATAAGAACAACTTATAAAATTAAATCTTATACCGACGACTTTTGAAGACTTGAATCTTGGAGCTTGGGTCGTCGTCTCAGCAGCGCTTCGTCGTAGGGATGTCGGAGACTCGTAGCGTATCAGAAGCACTTGGAAGCTTTTGAATTGATGAAAAACCCTAGGATAAGCCCTCCATTTATAGCCTTTGATCCCCTCATCGAATGGGTCTTCAACAAATCACAAATGGGCACAAAACCTCCTTGAAAAGAGGTGATAAGCCTTGACTCCTCGAAGCTGATCCTTGACCATCAGTCGACTGATGGTCATCATCAGTCGACTGATGGCAGCATCAGTCGAGTGCTGACCTTCGATAGTCGACTGATTGACGACAGTCGAGTCCTCCAAGCTGGCAGTTGACTGATGCTTGCTGCAAGTCAAAGTTAGCTCAACAAAAACATAATTTCGACGGTTGTCGACCGTCCGATCTCGACCTAGAACATCTATAGGATGTATTTGGTCGGATCTACGCTTAAGATCATCCCCGTAAAGAGGATACGACCTCACTTACGCTCGCACACACGAGCTTACCTCGATACTTACTGTGTTGCTTTTGCTTTCGGCCTTCCACTCGATTCCTTCAGCTCCCTCCGAAGTCACTCAAGTGTCACCCAACCACCGCGGCTTCCTCCGGGTGTCGTTAGCCTTCAGCTCCAGCTTTAGCACTTTTTTGCACACTCGATTTAGCTCATGAGATAATGATATATCCTTGACTTTGCGTCTTTTTCCATAATCAAAATACAGGTTCGACTTAGGTGCCCCTGCACCAACAATCTCCCCCTTTTTGATCCTATGGCAAATTTATGCAAAGTTAAGGGAAAATATAAAGTAGAAAATGAGTAAAATAAATGTTATGCTCATTTGTAGTGAACTCCCTCTTAACCTTCGGTGACTTTTAAAACAAAAGTTTAATTTTAAAAAATTTAAATTTTGTTCTCCCCCTTAACTTATGCTCTTCTCCCCCTTTTGCCATGAATCAAAAAAGGTTATGGGGTTTTATATAAAAAGTAGGGGTTTTTTAATAGAAAAGGTAGCATGCATAAAGATTATCTAACATGAGTCAAAGCATGTGTCTTGATTTAATTTGGTTCGAGGTATAGCCCTCTGCACCAACAATGTAGGTTTTTGGAAACTAAGTTTGATTTTCTAAATACTTATAAAATTAGCTTTGAGTTCCACAATACTTATACGCTATTAACTTTTTGATAATATGTAACCCTTAGGGTTAGTTTGCTCTCCCCCTTAATCAAATATATACGGTATAGAAGAGTTAGGGGGCGCTAAACATTGACCTAGAAGGTTGTATATTTAGAGTTTTGTCCGAGTATAAATAAACGTTTAAGCTCAATAGTTTGAAAATTGAAATTGTTTTTGAAAAGATTATGTAAATTGAAATTGTTCCTTATTCATCTCACCCATTCTAAGTGTCTTAGAATTGGTTCACCTTATATGTTGCGTGAGATGATTCCAATTTTATCTTGATTAAGTTTTAATGATTTGACACTTGTCAACCTTGCGTTAGATTCGGATTTGATCCTAAGCTCATCAAGTCACCTTTTCAAGATCTTGGCTTCCAGGTCGTGGCGAGGCACAGGGGCCTTCTTTGATCGCAAAAATGACCACTTCCTTAGACAAAGCCAATTTCGAGAAAATAGTAACTTGACTCACCTAAGACGACTTCCTGGTCTAACTAGTCTAGGATACGACGAGGTAGCTTCAGCTAGTTCCACTCGGTCAAGTGCACCGAACTAGATACGCCTTATCTAGCTCGAATACACAAGACTCCGCTTTCCTAGCGTACTATCATCTCGCCGCATCCTGGTACTATGTTATCAAGCATTGACGAGTTATAGTCCTATCTAACCATTCTAAAAATAAAAGGTTTAGGTTACCGAATATACTATTTTGGTATTAGCTCCCCTTGGATCAATGAACCGTAGTCATCATCGAGTCCAAGCGTGGGTCCCGAAAACTTTATTAAACTCACATATAAGGACCAATAGGTTTTGGATTCCCAAGGATCAAGTTCATTACTTGACCAGACCATATTTTTATCGCTATTCCCCCCCCCCTCTAACGATCCGCTTCGATCCAAGAATTGGTATCAGAGCCGGGGGCGCTCAGATTCGGTGCAACCACCGGTCGAGCATTTTTCTTTTCATATTTATCGTTTTAAGATTTCTCCCACACTACTAATCCAAGACCAAGTCTTGGTACATAGTTTTTGGTTGTGTTTTTGCAAGTATTAATCGCCTTCGGAGTACCTCACGATCAAACGAGCATAACTTTTGCTACAAGTGGGCTCATGAAACGATCTACCCACCAAATCGAAGCTCTGATACCAATTGTTGGATCGAAGTGGATCGCTAGAGGAGGGTGAATAGCGATAAAACTTTTACGGAATCGTTCGTTAAAACTTGAGTAGATAATTTGCAGCGGAAAGATAAGCAATAAATAAAAAAAGACAAATATTTTTACTTGGTTCGTAGCCTTCGGCTACTACTCCAAGGCCCTAGTGGTCCTTGACCACGCACGGAGGGCAAAACACTAAACGAACTCCTCCTCGTTAGAGGTAATAGTTAAACTAATACAAAACTCAATAAATACTCAAGGTAGAGAGACACTCCCCCTCTCCTTGATATGATTTAAATCTCGAAATAAGAACAACTTATAAAATTAAATCTTATACCGACGACTTTTGAAAACTTGAATCTTGGAGCTTGAGTCGTCGTCTCGGCAGTGCTTCGTCGTAGGGATGTCGGAGACTCGCAGATCTAAGCACTTGGAAGCTTTTGAATTGATGAAAAACCCTAGGACAAGCCCTCCTTTTATAGCCTTTGAGCCCCTCATCGAATGGGTCTTCAACCAATCACAAATGGGCACAAAACCTCCTTGAAAAGAGGTGATAAGCCTTGACCATCAGACCGATGATGGTCATCATCACCGATCGTGATGGCGCATCGATCGAGTCGACCTCCGGCAATGATCGGCGATTGATGGCAATGAGTCCTCCAAGTCAATGATCGATGCTTGCTGCAAGTCAAAGTTAGCTCAACAAAAACATAATTTTGACGGTTGTCGACCGTCCGATCTCGACCTAGAACATCTATAGGATGTCTTTGGTCGGATCTACGCTTAAGATCATCCCCGTAAAGAGGATACGACCTTACTTATGCTCGCACACACGAGCTTACCTCGATACTTACTGTGTTGCTTTTGCTTCCGGCCTTCCACTCGATTCCTTCAGCTCCCTCCAAAGTCACTCGAGTGTCGCCCGACCACCGCGGCTTCCTCCGGGTGTCGCTAGCCTTCAGCTCCAGCTTTAGCACTTTTCTACACACTCGATTTAGCTCATGAGATAATGATATATCCTTGACTTTGCGTCTTTTGGCATAATCAAAATACAGGTTCGACTTAGGTGCCCCTGCACCAACAGTTGGGAAATGATATTATTTACATGGTGTGTCGTTGATTATAGGAGAAAATTGTGTCCTATATATTAGGATGATGATGTCCCCTTGAGTAGCTCATAAGGATAATCATGTAAACCCCGCAGGTGGACTTGGTCTGGCATGATGATAAGATTGAGTGGTACTACTCATGGATTTAGAGGTTGATTAATTAATCATCAGTAAATTAATTAATTAATGGGCATTTGAGATCTTAAATATGGGTAGATATTTGTACAAATAATATATGGAGCCCATATTTATTTATGGGGGTTGGTGAGGTTGATCAATGATAATCCTCTAGTTGAATGGATTATCATTAATGGATCGGATTTTATGTGGCCATTGGGTTGCCAAGATTCAACTCCTTCTCATGGTCCCTATTGTAGCCTATTAAAACCCTCATGAAGCCTAGATCCGATGGTGGAAAATGAAACCCTAGATCCGACGGTGGAGAGTGAAAGTAGGCTTAAGCCTAACTCTATAAAAGGAGGGCCAGGGCTTGGGCGGCAACAATGAATCAAGGATTCTAGGGTTTGCTTCCAAATTGTAGGGCGGGAAGATTAGATGAAGTTTAGGGTTTGGAGTTAGCTTGGTCGGTGGCAAGAAGTGGAGGAGAGGTTTAGGGGTTTCTTTCCTCTCTTCCTAAGGTTGAGCTGGCATATCTTCTCCTTCCCTAAGGGCCGGCGTTCCTTCCTTGAAGCTTGGTCGGCGGTTCTTCATCTTCAATCTTTGGAGCTCAACTCTTGGCCGGCGCCCATCTTCCATCTCCCTCTCCTTGGTGGTCGGCAGCAACAACAAAGTGGAGAAGGAGGTTTGATCTTTCTCCAAAGGGATTGTGTCCGGAACTAGATAGGAGAAGAAGAGAGCTTATTATCTTCCTTTGTTCGGAGTGAACAAGGAAAGGAAGATACATGATCTAGGAGGCTTCATATCTTGGAGGATCATTGCCCACACAACATCCAAGAGAAGGATAGGACATACAATAGAAGATCAAGAGATAAACAAGAGGTATAATTCTTGATTTGGTTTCTTTCTCATTCTATGCAATTTGTATGTGATTGTATGTGGCTAATTTACTTGGACCTTGAAGACAAACACAAAAACCGGCGATCTGTACATCATCTATTCTGTGGCTAGTCAAGGAAAAGAGTTAGGTTGCTTGAACAACAAGTTTGTTCAAGAGACCACTCGAATCGAATAGCACGATGATGGATCAGTTGCTTGGGTAATCTGTCTTTGTCAAGGATTAATTTTTTTAATCCGGGGACGTAGATAGGATTGCCATGCATGAGCGACCGAGGCGGGAAGCAATTCCCAACAAGTGGTATCAGAGCCACGGTTTCTAGTTTTGTGTGTTTAGGATTCAGTTACTTTTATGCACTTATCATATATTGTATGTGTTGGATGATAGTAGGATGTGCGTAGGCTAACTTTTTGGTTGCAGACATAAGATCCAACTATTATGACCTTATGTGTGTGTATGTGATTGGATGTGTGTAATTGTAATATTATTTGAATCCTCGGGGTTGACGAGACTAGTATTTAATTTTTGTAATTAAGTACGACATTGTTTATCCACTCTTTTATTTTAGTTTACTTTCAATCTTGATTTCATATACACTCCTTCGTGGAGTATAGGATCGATGGATGTAAATTAAAATAATTTTTTTCGGCTCGGATCTCTGGATAGCTTGTACATGGCATAGGGAGGAGCGAACGAGGTGGCGACACGACGAGAGACATATTGGAAAACAAAAGCCATAATAGTTGGAAAATATTGTTTTTTCATATTTATTGCTTCTTGTTTGATATGCATGTTGTGTGCTAGGAAAGTTCCTCATTTTAAATTACTAAGTGGGAGAGGGATATTTTTTTAAATTCCCACGGCCTCCATTACGATTTGGCATGTGATGCAAATAAATTTGCGCGTCGGCTCTAAGTGCCTTCCTCCCCATCGGATGAGTTTGTTTTGCGGATCACAGGGTCAAATATGGTTATAGGAAATTATTTAGGAGTGTGTGTACTTCCCCATCGGAAGGCACATAATCCAAGATAATTGTCTTAGTGTCGAGTAAAGGTGAACACTTAGATGTAAATAGTTGTATCCTCCCCATCGGAGTCACTGCTTTTATTTGTCAAAAAGTTAGGTTGATAGGATAATAAAATTAATGGGTAAAACCTCCTCTTACAAATGTAGAATTCGTATACATCCACACTATCGTGGCATACGATATTCTCGGTGTTTTGAGGTGTTGGTTGATTTTAAAATTTTATTATTTGAGGAATCAATAATTTTTTGAAATCTAATGTTTTGATCTATGTGATTCTTAGGTTTTTCAAAAATGACTTTCAATCCACTTGCTGTGATACTAAAGGACAATAAACTTACTGGACCCAATTATGTTGATTGGAAAAGGAATCTTGATATTGTCTTGACTACTGAGGAGTACATGTATGTACTCTTTAAAGAGTGTCCTCCTAAGCCTACGGATAATTCTGGGGAAAAGGAGAAAGAGAGTTATAAAAAGTGGATTAAGGCTGATGAGATGGCGCGGTGTTACATTTTGGCTTCTATGTCAAATCTATTGCAACATCAGCATCAAGTCATGCCCACTGCTTATGACATGATGCTCAATCTCAAGGAACTTTTCGGACACCAAAATCGTGCTGCGAGGTAGGAAGCCATGAGGAACTTTATGACGACCACCATCATCGAGGGAACACCCGTGAGGGATCATGTTCTCAAGATGATGGCTCATTTGAATGAGCTGGAAGTCCTTGGAGCTGAGATCGATGGGGAAACCCAGGTCGATATCATTCTCCAGTTTCTACCTAGAAGTTTTGAGCAATTCCACCTAAACTACAATATGAATTAGAGGTTGTATTCGTTGGCGGAGCTTCTAACAGAACTCCAGGCGGTAGAGGGGCTTTTTCGTCAGAGTGCTCAGGCTCAGGCCATGGTTGCCCAGAAGGTTTCGACTTCTAAGACAAAAGGCAAGAAGAAGAAGAAACAAGGTGGAGAAAAGGTGGCGGGAGGATCTCAAGGGGCAGTGAAGAAGCCGAAATGCAAGTGCTTCACTTGCAAGCAGACTAAACATTGGAAGAAGGACTGCTCCAATAGGAAGCAGAACAAATGTATATCTTTTGGTCTAGTCATTGAAATATGTTTAGCGGTGTTATCTATCGGCACCTGCTGTGTAGATACGGGAGCCACTGATCATGTCTGCAATACTTTACATGGGTTCCATAAAACCAGATGACTAGCTGAGGGGGAATTACCGTTTACTTGGGCGATGCTATGAAGGTGGCGGCTATTGTAGTGGGAGATGTTTATTTATCTTTTGATAGGAATAAAACTTTGGTTCTGAAAAATTTCCTTTATATACCTTTATTTAGAAAGAATTTGATTTTGATTTCTAAATTATTTTTGGATGGATATTCTATTTCTTTTAATGATAGAGTTGTTATAAAAAGGAATAGGGAGATTATCTATTCTGGTGCATTAATAGGAAATTTATATACCCTTAAACCAAAAGGTCCCACGATGAAAATAGAAGTAAATAACTCATCTTCTAAATCTAATAAGAGAAAAGAACCTTCGAAAATGAACCAAACATATCTTTGGCATCTAAGGTTAGGTCATATTAACCTAAGTAGAATTCAAAGGTTGATAGCTGATGGACCTCAGGGTTCATTAGTGGTGGAAGATTTCCCAACCTATGAATCTTGCTTGGAAGGTAAAATGACCAAGAGGCCTTTTAAGGCCAAGGGGTATAGAGCCAAAGATGTGTTGGAATTGGTTCATTCTGATTTGTGTGACCCTATGTCTATCTAGGCTAGAGGTGGTTTTGAATATTTTGTCTCTTTTATTATTCAAGATATGGATACATTTACTTGATGCGCCGCAAGTCTGAATGCTTTGACAGGTTCAAAGAATTCAAGGTTGATGTGGAGAAACATCAAGGTAAAAGTATCAAGACACTGTGATCTGATCGTGGTGGTGAGTACCTCTTAGGAGAGTTTAGGAATTACTTATCAGAGGTTGGGATTCAATCCCAATTGTCTGCACCTGGCACACCCCAGCAGAATGGTGTAGCGGAGCGAAGGAATAGGACTCTTATGGAGATGGTTAGATCGATGATGAGTTATTCTGAGTTGCTAGATTTGTTCTAGGGGTATGCTCTGGATATGACAGTGTATATTCTGAACTTGGTACCATCTAAATCAGTGCCTTCTACTCCCACAGAATTATGGACTAGGCGAAAGCCTAGTCTGAGACATATTCGGATTTGGGGGAGTCCAACACATGTGCTGAAGGCAGATGCTGGTAAGTTGGAACCTCGTACAAAAGTGTGCATGTTCGTAGGCTATCCTAGAGGAACGAAAGATAGTTTGTTCTATAGTTCTAGAGATCAGAGGGTGATCATTAGCATGAACGCTAGATTTTTAGAGGAAGACTATGTGATGAACCACAAGCCCATGAGTAAGATTGTTCTAGAGGAATTGAGATGGGAAGTCACTACTTCAGTACCACCGGTACAAGAGGATATACCACAAGTGACTGCACTGCGTGTCACAGAGGATATACAGGTGATACCTCATCGTAGTGGGAGGGTTGTTAGACAACCTGATAGATTTATGTTTTTGGGAGAATCTTCTGATTTGGTCCCTGGCGAACATGAACCTGATCCCTGGACATATAACGAGGCAATCCAAGATAATGATGCGGTATCTTGGCAAAGTACGATGAATTCTGAGATAGAATCTATGGATTCAAATCAGGTTTGGGAGCTAGTAGAACCACCCAATGGTGTTAAAACCATTGGATGCAAGTGGATCTACACAAGAAAGAGAGGAATATACGGGAAGGTTGAGACCTTTAAAGCAAGGCTTGTTACGAAAGGGTATACTCAGAAAGAGGATATCGAGTATGAGGAGACCTTTTCGTCGGTGGCCATGCTTAAGTCTATCCGGATTCTCTTATGTATTGCTACTCATATGGATTATGAGGTGTGACAGATGGATGTCAAGATAGCTTTCCTTAATGGAAGTCTTGAGGAAAACATCTATATGGAGCAACCAGAGGGATTCATTGCAAAGGGCAAAGAGCATATTGTGTGCAAGATTAATCGTTCCATTTATGGATTGAAGCAAGCTTCGAGATCTTGGAACATCCGCTTTGATGAGGTAATTCAGTCTTATGGATTTATTCAAAGTCCGGATGAGTCTTGTGTATACAAGAGATGTGACAGAAACATAGTGGTATTTCTTATACTATACGTAGATGATATTTTGTTAATTGGCAACAATGTCAAGGTGTTATCAGACGTAAGGGTATGGTTGTCCAAACAGTTTGATATGAAGGACTTGGGAGAAGTGGGACACATCCTTGGGATCAAGGTTATAAGGGATCGCAGGAAAAGGATGTTGTGCTTATCTCAAGCTTCATACATAGACATCATTTTGGCTCGTTTTAGCATGCAGAACTCCAAGAAAGGTTTTCTACTTTTTAGCCATGGAGTTCCTTTATCTAAAGAGATGTGTTCTAGAACATCAAAGGAGATAGAGGAGATGAAGGCGGTTCCTTATGCTTCAGCAGTAGGAAGCCTCATGTATGCTATGTTATGTACGAGACTGGATATCTGCTTTGCCGTGGGCATGGTTAGCAGATATCAGAGTAATCCAGGATAGGGACATTAGACTGCGATAAAGCATATATTGAAGTACCTGAGAAGGACTAGGGATTATATGCTAGTATACCAGGAAGATCAATTACTCCCTGTGGGTTACACAAATTCTGACTTCCAATCAAATAGGGATAACAATAAGTTTACCTTGGGTTTTGTGTTTACTTTGGGAGGTGGAGCCATTGTATGGAGGAGTGTCAAGCAGAAGTGCGTGGCGGACTCTACTATGGAAGCTGAGTATGTGGCAGCCTTTGAGGCGGCTAAAGAAGTTGTATGGCTTAGGAACTTCTTGGGGATTTGGATGTGATTCCTGGTTTACCCAGAACTATCACAATTTATTGTGATAATAGTAGTGCAGTTGCAAACTCAAAGGAACCATGAGCCCATAAGGCAAGTAAACACATAGAGTGCAAGTACCACCTGATACGAGAAATCGTAAAGTGAGGAGAAGTTGTTGTAGCCAAGATTGCATCACAGGATAACCTGACACATACTTTCACTAAGGCCCTTCCAGCGAGAGCTTTTGATAGGCATGTGGAGGGAATGAGAATCAGATGTATGACAGTATGAGAACAACATAGTCTTTTAATATAAGTGGGAGATTGTTGGGATATATACTAAAAAGTCTATCTTTTGAATGAACATCTTTATTTTTGAAATAAGAATCACATGATCATTGTTTGCATATTTATGGTTATGCATATTGTCTGATACATTACATTATAGATAACATGGTGTGTAGTGTCACACGGGAGATCATGTTATCAGTTCCTTGTAGAGTATAAGTAGAGGCTCACAACCGAGATGGTTTTGGACAAACCATTGGTATGGTTGTAGTGTGATTTGGTATTGGTTTGTCTTGACCATAGAATTACACTAGTACACTTTGTGTGTATTGAGAAGGACCAACTTAGAGGTGATTCAATTTATTGCTGACTACATAATTGAATCAAACCTCGGATATTATGGTGTACATGCTCTTAATCCCGATATAATAACGGGCACATGTACTTAGTATTTATTTCTTTGATTTACCAATGGGCGAGATTTATAGATTAAATCGATAGGCTCGGTAAGTTGGGAAATGATATTATTTACATGGTGTGTCATTGATTATAGGAGGAAACCGTGTCCTATATATTAGGATGATGATGTCTCCTTGAGGAGCTCATAAGGATCATCTTGTAAACCCTACAGGTGGACTTGGTCCAGCAGGATGATGAGGTTGAGTGGTACTACTCATGGAGTTAGATGTTTATTAATTAATCATCAGTAAATTAATTAATTGACGAACATTCAAGATCTTAAACACGGGGAGATATTTGTACAATTAATATATGGAGCCCATATTTATTTATGGGGGTTGGTGAGGTAGATCAATGATAATCCTCTAGTGGAATGAATTATCATTAATGGATCAAATTTTATGTGGGTCAGATCCATTGGGTGGCCAGCATCCAACTCCTCCTCATGGTCCCTATTGTAGCCTATTAAAACCCTCATGAAGCCTAGATCTGATGGTGGAAAATGAAACCCTAGATCCGACGGTGGAGATTGAATCTCAAGATCCGACGGTGGAGATTGAAAGGAGGCTTAAGCCTAACTCTATAAAAGGAGGGCAAGAGCTTAGGCTGCAACAATGAATCAAGGATTCTAGGGTTTGCTTCCAAATTGTTGGGCGGGAAGATTAGAAGAGGTTTAGGGTTTGGAGTTAGCTTGGTCGGCGGCAAGAAGCGGAGGAGATGTTTAGGGTTTTCTTTCCTCTCTTCCTAAGGTTGAGCCAGCATCTCTTCTCCTTCCCTAAGGGTCGGCGTTCCTTCCTTGAAGCTTGGCCGATAGTTCTTCATCTTCAATCTTTGGAGCTCAACTCTTGGCCGGTGCCCATCTTCCATCTTCCTCTCCTTGGTGGTCGGCGGCAACAACAAAGAGGAGAAGGAGGTTTGATCTTTCTCCAAAGGGATTGTGTCCGAAACTAGATAGGAGAAGAAGAGAGCTTATTATCTTCCTTTTTTCAGAGCAAACAAGGAAAGAAAGATACGTGATCTAGGAGGCTTCATCTCTTGGAGGATCATTGCCCACACAACGTCCAAGAGGAGGATAGGACATACAATAGAAGAGCAAGAGGTAAATAAGAGGTATAATTCTTGTTTTGGTTTCTTTCTCATTCTATGCAATTTGTATGTGTTTGTATGTGGCTAATTTACTTGGACCCCGAAGATAAACACAAAAACCGACGATTTGTACATCATCTATTCCGCAGCTAATCGAGGAAAAGAGTTAGGTTGCTTGAACAACAAGTTTGTTCAAGAGACCACTCGAATCAAATAGCACGATGAAGGATCAGTTGCTTGGGTAATCCATCTTCGTCAGGGATTAATTTTTTTAATCCGGGGACGTAGATAGGATTGCCATGCACGAGCGACCGAGGCGGGAAGTAATTCCCAATAGGAAAACCTAGGAAAGTCAACCATAAGTGGACTTTACTTATATCATGTTAAATGGTTGACTTAGCATGACGTGGGTGATGATTTTTTACTTAGAAATTGAATGATGTACTTGTTTTATCATGATGTGTAATTATTGAAAATACTCAAATAATGATTTATAACACTTGATTTTATACTTGATAAATGACCATGATTTAGATGGTAGTGTTGGGTGATGATAATGTGTGACTCATGAACAATGCTTGCTTTATGATCATGATTGAGTAATGCTTAACCTTGATAGAAATTGCATGAAATTGATGGTTAAGTACAAATATCTTAGGTACATCTCATACTCACTATAGCTAACTTGATTGAAAACATAGCATGGGTGAGATGTTAGGTTGATACAAATGGTCCACTAATGCTTATGACATTTAGACGGTCATTTACATGTATCATGTCATAGCAATAATAGACCAATCATGGGGAAAGCATATGTTTAATTTATATACATATTGCCCAAAGATCATGTATGGATATTTCAAATGTTTTTAAAACCATTTCTTATTTTACAATCTGTGTGTTCATGTTTTAAAACATTTCAAAGCAAAACTAGGTTCTCAAATTGATAAAACTTTAAGTGTTTTTTACAACTTTTGAGTTTTTGCCAAATGTTTGAAAATGAAATGAATTTTTATGAAAACTCATTTTTCATTAATAAAGCAACTTACAAGAAATGTGTTTTCAATTTTTCATGATTTTTTGAATTTTCTATCATTTCTGGTGCATTTTTGAACTTGGGTTCAGAAATTAAAATTCGGATTTTCAGTGTGTCAGTTGACTGCTGAATTGTGCACGAGCACAGTAACCTGTTTTATCCGGTTTTAAGGCAGATTTTGGTGTTTTTCTTCCTTTAGACCTTGATGTCATGTTATATAACATATGTTTAATGTTTTTGATGGTGTCAAAGGGGGATAAATATTGGCTTTAAGTTAATCACGCTAGGGGGAGAGAATTAGCATGTGTTAAGGGGGAGTTGCATGTATTTAGGAGGAGTGTTTGATACTCATGTTATTTTTTGCCTCATGTGTTTTGATTAATGTTTTACCTAACTTAAACATGGTTGCCACACATCAAAAAGGGGGAGATTGTTAGGTCAATCAACCCAAGTATGGTTTAAGATTTTGATTTATGTGGCAAAGGTTTAAGTTAGGATGTTTATGTGATTTGATATGTGTGTTGAAGACGTGCAGGACTTAGTAATTCACACATGTGTTGGCTTGACGAAAGCATTGGTGGATTCACCATCTCATGCCTCGGGTCTTTGAGTCGGTGAAGGATGGCATTGCGGAAGTCGTGCACTTGGTGCATCTGAGGGACTGCTGGATGAGGAGCATTGGAGTGAAGCCAAGGAAGCAAACTTCAGGGTGAGACGCGAAGGATGACATTGCAAAGTCGTGCGCTTGGTGCATCCGAGGGACGTGGCTGGACGAAGAGATCTTCGACGAGGGACTTCAAGGGAGATGAGAGAATGAGTGATTTGTAAACGGTAGCTGTCACACCTCGGGGGAGTCCCCGCCAGACGAAAATCCGGTAGCATCTCCTCTGTACGGGTGACAATATGAATCTTTTATACAAGGCACACACGACCCACTATACATCGGTCAACACAACCGGAACAAAAACCACACATACAAATCATATATAGGTCTCAGGCCAACAAACAAAGTAAATAAAAAGACTACAATATCTAGACTTACCTCTTCTTCCATCTGAGCAGGAATACACCACCAAAACGAATCGAATAAAAGTCCATAAGGACATATCAAATACGACCAAAGCATCCATGAGTACATAACCAAAACACAAGTCCTACACATGTCTTTTAGTCAATAAACCAAAACCATTAATCCAATAACAAGTCCATTACGACGAGGGGGAATTAGCAGTTGGCCTCTCCTAACAGTGTCAACCTGAAATAGATGTAAAGCAATGGGGTAAGTTTAACGAACTCAGCGAGTATCAAGTCGACATGCATAGTAAGATATATCTAACAATAATAATCATGCCAGTACAATCTCCTGATCAATAATAGAAAAATGAAAGGAAGAGATGCGGAAAGACTATACATACCTGAACCTTTTATCCTGACATAGGAGTATGAGCCATACTAGCAGATATAAGGTCGTCAGACCAAATACATAATGTATCCTGTATGCATGTCAATCATATGCAACAACCAAGGCAGCAACCAAAATGCAGCAAACACAAACAAATGTCATCCATGTAATATGCATGCGATGCAAATGACATGGTCACCCTTAATGCCAGTCAGCCGCCTCACATGCGATGTGAAGCCGAGTGGGTAGGGCTATGATAACTGTGCACTTTGCCATCACTGCTCCTGAGTGACTGAGTGGACAGGATGCTATCAGAGTACACCTATCCTCCTACCCCAAATAGAGTGGGAGAGCAAAGCTCTCATCTCCCGGTGTTATAGACCAGAGGAGGGATCCCTGCCCGCTACCACGCTGCCTCACCGATACCCATGAGTGGACCAGCGGAGCCTGACAGAGCTACTGCACATACCCTCTTGATGTACCACTAATCCATGAGTGGCTGTGTGTGTAGATCATGTAACTGGCTATGGGCACAACTATAAAGGAACCCTGACCAGCTAGTATGTAATCATGCAAGATGGTGCATGACACTAAAGCATGTAACACAAATCAAAATACGTCTCCAAATAATATGCACAAACAAATGAGTACATATCAATGACCTAGGTATATAGAGAAAGTATATCGTGCATGTCACAACTCCCAAAATAAGTACACATGGCAAGTATCAAGATAATATGGACTAAGATAGAAATACATGCATCAGGTATGACACAGTGACATACAAGGGCAGATAAGACATAAAATATTACTGTGAGCTATAACCAACTATGCATATCAACATGACAATATCAAAAGATAAGTCAAAGTACCCGCCTGATATAATGCTCAAAATAATGAAATCTTCATGCTCGTGGACCTGTCTCGTGACCCAAACTTGCATAAAACATAATATAATTAGATTATGTTGCCAACCCTAATATCAAGTCCAAACCTAATGGATTAAACTATCCACCTAAATGATCACTCACTGCCGTATCAAAATATAATTCCTTCTCAAATCAACTCCCAAATTCACAAATTATCTAACCCAATCACAGCCGGCCAAAACCCCACATCATAGAAAATCTGCACAAAACTCCAACACCTAGCCGTGAACAGCCGGCGCAGCCGTTCACAGACCCTTCCCACTCTCACATGGCAGCCAATCCAGATAAACAACATCAATCACAACCGACAATAGATCACTAAGAACTAACTCACACCCAACCCATTACACACAATGACCACAACAATCTACCGATAATAAGAAGAGGATAGAAATCTTACCAGCGCTTGGGACTCCACCGGCAGTGTCACGCCCTTACTCCTTGTTCACCGGAGAAATCCTCGACTGCCCTAAATTGTTAGGGCAATCAACCCATGATATGGTTTTGATGTGTGTGACAAAGGGTTTAAGTTAGGATGTTTGGATTTGATATGTGCGTTGGAGTCTTGCAGGACTTAGTAATTCACAGATGGAGCATTGGCGAGTTTCACCTCTCATGACTCGGTCCTTGAGTCAGTGAAGGATGGCTTTGCAGAAGCTGTGCACTTGGAGCATCCGAGGGACCGTCGGACGAGGAGATTGGAGTGAAGCCGGAGGAAGTAGACTTCAGGGTGAGACGCGAAGGATGGCGCTGCAGAGCCGTGCACTTGGCGCATTCGAGGGACGTGGCCGGACGAAGACAACTTCAAAGGCGAGGGACTCCAAGGGATGAGAGTGAGCGAATCTAACCCGGGAAGGGGTAGTACGCTTAGGTGGAACTTGGACAATTGGCTAAGTGTCGGATGAGATTTCCCGACATCAGTCGACTGCCATGTAATGGTAGTCGACTACTCAAAGTCGACTGTGACTCGACTAGTGTTCGAGTATGATTCATGTGCTAACAGTCGACTGCCATGGATTGGTAGTCGACTGAGAGACCACCTGTCGACTGATGAAGGCTTCAGTCAACTGGTCACAAGGGTTTCGGACATAGAATGGAGTGCTTGCATCCATCACTCGACTGATAGCTCCATCAGTCGACTGATGGTAAGATCAGTCGACTGATGTGGGAGGCATTGGATGGAATCCAACGTGGAAGAAGCCATTATAGGGCAACGGCTACGGGATCAGTCGACTGATCGGGGCATCAGTCGATTGTTCCTGTGTCAACGAGAAGAAACCCTCTTTCTTTATAAAGGGGAGAGGTGAGGGCCTTTGGGAGGCTAATGTTCATGCTCTAAACTCTCCCAAAGTGCCCTAAAGGTTTTCCATCCTCTTACTTGAGTTTATTTACATCATAATTGTAAGAGGAGTGATTCTTGTGTAAAGAGGTTACCTCCACCTAGCTTGGTGCAAAGGAGAGAATAGTGAAAGCTTGAGGCGTGATTCACCTTGGACGAATCGGATTGTGGATTAGCGGCGAGGCCGTGAACCACGTTACATTGTGGTGTTAGCATTTGTGTTTCTATTCTTCCTTGCTTTGTCTTTAATTGTCTATATTAGTATATTCCGCTTGCGCTAATAGTGTTTGTAGACGAGCAACGAATGAACGACTTCCACCGTCTACGATAAAGGCTATTCACCCCCCTCTAGCCGGCCACCGATCGACCCTACAAGTGGTATCAGAGCCAAGGTGCTTGTTGAGGACTAACCGCTGCTACAAGCACTATATCAAGAGATGGTCGGCTCAAACATTCATCCATCGAAGATCGAGGTGGAATTCACTTGGTGGAAGATGCGAATGGAGGTATTTTTCGAAACCGATTTCGAAATTCTATTAATAATGGAAAATGACTTCGAAATACCTAGGAATGAAGAAGGGGAGCCATTGGAGAAATCAAAGTGGAATAAGAGGCAAAGGGAAGAGTACTTGGCGAACTCAAAAGCCAAACATCACCTTTACAACGTACTCCCCCAACAATAGGTGAATCAGATAGGGGAGTGTGCAAGTGCCAAGGAGATGTGGGAGAAGCTAGTAGAGCTTCATGAAGGTACCTCGGAGGCCAAGCTTGCAAGGAGAGACCTCCTCCACTCCCAACTAACGAATATCAAACTTGAAAAGGGAGAAAAGGTAACCTCACTACACTCTCGATTTAAGGAAATTTTAATTGGGATAACAAGTGTAGGAGAAAGACTTTCAAACTGAGATATGCTTATGAAAGCAATCGATGCTTTTCCCCAGTCATCGAAATGGAGCTCAATGGTGGACTCCTTCTATATGTCAAAGAACTTAGAAGTGAGCACCTTGGAGGAGTTCTTCTCAACCATGGAGCTCCATGAAACAAGGCTTGAGGGAGTAATTGAAGAATCAAGTATCAAGCCATCAAGAAGAGTAGCCCTAGTAGCAAATAAAGGGAAAAAGAAGAAGATGGAGACTCCTTCCTCCTTCGATGAAGCAACCTCCTCCTCCTCCATGGATAGTACCGAAGAAGCATACATGGTAAGGAAGGTAAGGCGTGCTTTGAAGAATTTTAAATTTAATAAATCTAATGATAGGAGAAGGAGACCAAGGGGGAAGGTAATTTGCTACAATTGCCAAGGAGAGGGACACATAAGGGATAATTGCCCCCTCTTGAATAAGAGCAAAGAAGAGAGGAGAAAGAAAGAAGAAAAGAAGAAGAAGGGGAGTGGACTAAAGGCAAGGACATGGGATGACCCCTCTTCATCATCATCATCATCGAAAGAGGAGAATGCTTTTGTCACCAACCTTGCTTTGATGGCGTTTGATGACCTAGACACCTCCTCCTCCGAAAATGAAGAAGCAAGTTCAAGTGAGGAGAGCTCTAGTGAAGGGGGAGGCTCCTCATCATCCTTATCATCCAAAGAAGAAGACATGGAAATTGTGGTAAAGAATCTCTCACCCAAGAAAATAGTTTCCATGATATCTAGCCTCACTAAGTGTTGGATCAATGCGGTTCGCTAGAGGGGGGGTGAATAGCGAAAGAAAAAAACTTTTTCAAATTTGTTTCAAAAGAAATATACGCAGCGGAAAGATAAGCAAAACAAAAAGTAAAGGAGACAATAGAAACAAGATATTTACTTGGTTCGTAGCCGAAGGCTACTACTCCAAGGCCCTAGTGGTCCTTGACCACGCACGGAGGGCAAATCACTAAACAAACTCCTCCTCGTTGGAGGTAGGAGTTAATCGATACAAAAAAACTTGAGGTAGAGGGACACTCCCCCTCTCCTCGTATACGATAAAAGCTCCGAAAATATAAATGACAAACTGATAACAAAAACTAAGACCGACGTACAATAATAAAGAAAGTTAAACCTAGACGTCGGAATGGAAGGACTTCGTTGTCGTAGAGTTGCAGCGTAACGGAGACTTTTGAGCACTTAGAATTGTTGATGAAACCCTAGGTTTGGCCCTCCTTTTATAGCCTTTGAGCCCCTTTTCGAGTGGGTCTTCAACCAATCACAAATGGACACCAAACCGCTTTGAGGTGGAGTGATAAGCCTTGACTCCTCGAATCTGATCATTGACCATCAGTCGACTGATGGCCATCATCAGTCGACTGATGGCAGCATCAGTCGATTGATAACCTTCGGCAGTCGACTGATACACGGCAGTCGAGTCCTCCAAGCTGGCAGTCGACTGATGCTTGCTGCAAGTCAAAGTTAGCTCAATAAAAACATAATTTCGATGGTCGTCGACCATCCGATCTCGACCTAGACCATCTATAAGATGTCTTTGGTCGGATCTATGCTTAAGATCATCCCCGTAAAGAGGATACGACCTTACTTACTCTCGCACACACGAGCTTACCTCGATACTTACGTGTCGCTTTTGCTTCCGGCCTTCCACTCGATTCCTTCGGCTCCCTCCGAAGTAACTCGAGTATCGCCCGACCACCGCGGCTTCCTCCGGGTGTCGCTAGCCTTCAGCTCCAGCTATATCAATCTTCTGCACACTCGATTTAGCTCGTGAGAAAACAAAATAGACTTAACTTTTGTGTCTTTGCTATAATCAAAACACAGGTTCGATTTCGGTGCCTCACTGCACCAACAATCTCCCCCTTTTTGATATATGGAAAAAACACACAAAGTTAAGGAAATTAAGTGCATGAAACAGTAAAGACAAGAAGCAAAAGTAGGAGTAGTAAAAATATTTCTCAAGTTCTCCCTTAGAGGAACCCTCCCCTTGAGGGTGAGTACTTGAAAAAGACTTTTAGCTCTCCAAACACAAAGATAATGAGTTAAGTAAATGACATTACTTAACTTAGGCTTTAGAGTCAAAAATAAGTGCAAGTTAAGTAATCAAAAGTTAAGTCAAAAGGTTAATTATACAAAAGGTTTAACTTTTGATTTCTTAACTTGGGCCTTTAAAGTTTTCAATTCCGAAGAGTTGAAACCTAAACCTTACTCCCCTTAACTTAGGCGAATCAAAGTTTTAAGTTAAGTTATCAATTTCAAAAATTTGAAATTTAACTTTGGCCTTTTCTTGAACCTTAACTTTGGCCTTTTCTCCCCTTTTGACATAAATCAAGGAAAAGTGGGGGTTTTAAGAAAACCCTAAGTCCAAGCATGATGATTTTAAAAATAGTATGTGAAAATAATTCATCTAAATGTTCAACTCTAGTTTGACTTGATTGAAATGATATTATCAATAAGTCTGATTAGAGTTGGTTAATATTAGTTGCATATTTATACTCGAGGTTCATATTGACGACTTGATCTACATCTTGGAACCCGAGTAGGGTCCTAACATCTCACGCCCATCTACTAAGTACACAAACACATTAGTCCTATGTGTTGTGAGATGCTCCTTAAATCTATAGGTGCATGATATCTAAGGTATGTCCTATGCTAGTTCCATCAAAATGTAAGAAATAGTAGTAAGAAAATATAATTTGTAAGTTCCTATTCTATTACGCACATGCCTAATTTTCGTCTCAAGAGACTAAATTCGGCTTCGGGTAGTGGTTTAGTAAATATGTCTGCTAGGTTAGACTTCGAGTCAACATATTCGAGTTGTATGGAGCCGTTGGCTACATGTTCTCGAATGAAATGGTGTTTTACCTCTATATGCTTTGTCCTAGAGTGACATATAGGGTTCTTAGTTAGATTTATCGAACTTATGTTGTCTACAAAAATTTTAGTTTTGGTGAAGTCCAACCTAAAGTCTCGGAGAGTGTGCTTCATCCAAAGAAGCTGAGTTACACACTCACCCATCGCATAGCGTATTCCCGGTGGTAGATAAGGCAACACAATGTTGCTTCCTACTGCACCAACTCACTAGACTCGAGCCGAGTAGTTGACAACAACCACTCGTGCTCTTTCTGTCGAGTTTACTACCGGCATAATCCGAATCGGAGTAGCCGATTAGTTTGAACTCGGTAGATCTAGGATACCAAATACCGACATTAAGTGTACCCTTTAGATATCTAAGGATACGCTTAACTAGGGTTAGGTGAGACTCCTTAGCACAGGTTTGAAACCTGGCGCACATACTTACTGTGAATAGGATGTCGGGTCGACTCGCAGTTAAGTATAGAAGACTTCCTATTGCGCTCCTATAGTACTTTAAGTCAATGGACTTACTTTCTAGGTCTTCTCCTATGTTAACATTTATCGCCATTGGGGTGTTTATTACCTTAGCTTCTTGCATTCCAAATCTTTTAATTAACTCCTTAGTGTATTTTTGTTGATATAGGTATATACCATCCTTAGTTTGTTTAATTTGTAGACCTAAAAAGAAACTTAACTCGCCTACCAAGTTCATTTCGAACTCACTTTCCATGAGCGAAACGAACTCGTTTAGTAAGGCTGAGTTAGAGGTTCCAAAAATTATATCATCTACGTAAATTTGAGCTATGAATATTTCTTTACCTAAGGTTTTTACAAAGAGAGTTGGGTCAACTAAGCCTTGGTTAAACCCTTTTGACTTAAGATGGATTGAAAGTCTCTCGTACCAAGCTCGAGGAGCTTGTTTAAGTCCATAGAGAGCTTTCTTAAGTTTTAGAACATGGTCGGGTTTATCTAGATTTTCGAATCCTGGGGGTTGGCTAACATAAACTTCTTCTTTAATGTATCCATTTAGGAATGCCGACTTAACATCCATTTGAAATAGCTTAAATCCTCGATGTGCGGCATAAGCTAGCAACATTCGAATGGATTCGAGTCTAGCTACTGGGGCATAGGTTTCGTCGTAATCTAAGCCTTCGACTTGGCTAAAACCTTTGGCAACTAACCTAGCCTTGTTTCTAACTACTTCACCTTTATCATCAAGCTTATTTCGAAACACCCACCTTGTTCCAATTATCGTTTTGTCTTTAGGTGGTGGTACTAATTCCCACACCTCGTTCCTAGTAAATTGAGCTAGCTCTTCTTGCATTGCAATAATCCAATCGGGATCAAGAAGAGCTTGTTCAATTGATTTGGGTTCTATCTTTGAAATTAAGGAAATTTGACTAAGGTTCCTATAGGATGCTCTAGTTCGAACTCCTAGATTAGGATCTCCTATCACTTGATCGATAGGGTGGTTAGTCTGAATCCTAGATTGGGTTGGGTTTGTGTCACCTAATGCTTGATCAATGTGGTGACTTGGTTGAACACTAGTTTGGAGTCATCTATCACTTGATCTATAGAGAGACTTGGTTGACTTAGGTGAGGATTAACACAAGCCCAGATCTCGGGATCAGAGTAAGGTCTAGTATGAATCGGCTTGCTAATTGGGGTTGCCGGGGGTTTTGTAGGTTCATGTCCTTCATCGAACACTACATTGATAGTCTCCTCGACTCTAAGGGTGTCGTGGTTATATACTCTATAAGCTCTACTTGTAGTCGAGTATCCTAGAAAGATTCCGGTCGTGGTTTTGGATGTAAATTTCCCTGGGTAATCCTTAGTGTTTAGGATATGTACCTTACACCCAAATACCCTAAAGTACTTGATGTTAGGTATTTTATCGTGATAAATCTCGTACGAGGTCTTAAGGTGCCTCTTTACCATAAGGATCCTATTGCTAAGCCTTCCGCCAAAACCTATCGGGTAGGTCGTATTCGTTCAACATGGTCCTAGCGGCTTCTTGTAGCGTTCGGTTTTTTCGCTCCACTAGGCCATTTTGCTGAGGGGTCCTAGGGCAGGAGAATTCATGGTGGTATCCGTTTAGGTTACAGAAGTCGGTGAACCTTTGATTTTCGAATTCACCACCATGATCGCTTCTAAGTCTTTTAACCTTAAGGTCTTTTTGATTCTCAATTAATTTGAATAGATTAATTAATTGATCTAGGGTATCATTTTTATGTTTGATGAACCTAACCCAGGTAAACCTGGAGTAGTCGTCAATTATGACTAAGCAATATTGACTTCTATTGAGAGACTTGGCTCCATGTGAATCGAACAAATCCATATGCAGGAGCTCAAGTACACTTGAGGTTCGTTCTTGGTTAGTTAACTTGTGTTGTGTCCTAGGTTGTTTTCCTTGTTGACAAGCATTACAGATTTTATTAACCAAGTTGTTGAGGTTAGGTAAAGCCTCGACTAAGCCACTCTGACTCATCTTGTGGGCGAGTCTTGGGTGTGAGTGACCGAGTCGTCGGTGCCACAACCATGATTCCTCTTGCCGTGTCATAAGACACTTAGTTGAGGAGTTGGTTAAATTGATCGTATAAATGTTGTTATTTCTAGTTCCTTTAAGAATTGTTTTAGAGGTTTCGTTGGTATTAATTATGCATTCATTTTCTAGAAATATAACCTTATAGTTATTATCACACAATTGGCTTACACTAAGTAAGTTATATTCAAAATTCTCTACAAGTAATACATTTTTAATAACAAAATTGTTAAGCTCGATATCACTGATCCGATGATTTTGAGCTTGTCGTTATTCCCAAAGGCTACCGATCCTTGTCGCTTGAATCAAGCTTTACGAATTTGAGTTGATCCCCGGTCATGTGTCGGGAGCAATCGCTGTCCAACATCCATTGATCTGACACACAAGGTGGTTGGATTGGATGTTAGATTTTTGTTAAGAAAATTGGTTGTAAGTTGTTAACCCTAGGTCATCTCACCAGAGTCTATATGATCAAGCATGTTATACTTATGTGTTTATTTTGAGATGACTTTCAATTAAGTTGATTGAGTGGATTTAGGTTCAAGTAATTTTATGTTAGATTTGGATTTAACCCTAGGCTTGTCAAGTTTACCTTTTCAAGATCATGGCTTCCAGGTCGTGGCGAGGCACAGGGGCCTTCTTTTATCGGATCATCGACCACTTCCTTAGACAAAGCCATTCTCAAGAAAATGATGACTTGACTTACCTAAAATTATTTCCTCGTCTAACTAGTTATTTTTGAAAAGAGGCTCCCCGAGGCTCAATCTTTTCGAAAAATTTTAGTTGGTTATGTTTTTGAAAAGAGGCTCCCCGAGGCTCAATCTTTTCGAGAAATTTTAGTTGGTTATGTTTTTGAAAAGCGGCTCCCCGAGGCTCAATCTTTTCGAGAAATTTTAGTTGGTTATGTTTTTGTTCTAAGTGAGTTCACAAGTTTTAAAGTACAAACTTTCTAAGTTAAAGCATGCAATTTCTAAGTTAAAGCATAAACATTCTAAGTTAAAACATGCAATTTCTAAGTTAAAGCACAAACATGTTTTGTACTGGCTCCCCCTAGACCGTTGAATCGGTTCGGTCTATCCACATAGTGGATTTGGTCCTTGGGAACCCAGTACGGGTTGGATCCTAGAGTTGAAATCAAAAAGTTCTTAGGGACCCATGCTTGGACATGTTTCTTATGTCGACTTACAATCGACATATACGACCTATTAGTCGTGTTTGAGTTAAACCCGAGTCCAGCCTTGTTGTACATGACCCTTTGAGATCCAAGTAGGAGGTCAAGTCCTTTGGATCCTGAAGTGAACCTTTCCAACGTGTTCCTAAGATCTTCGACTTGACTTTTCAAGAGAGAGTTCTCAACTTCGAGCTTTTCAACTCGAGTTGAGTCCTTCTCTTGAACTCGACTAGTCGAAGAGGTTAGGGAGACCTCGTGTTTGAGGAGTTTAACCTCCTCAACAAGGGTCTCGACCTTGGACTCGGACTTAGCTAACTTCCTAGACAAAAACCTAACCGTATTATGTAAAGTATTAAATAAAGCTCGACTCACCTTAAGGGTATCTTTTGAACCGGATGCGTATCCATGGCTTAACTTGAAGGTAACCGTTCAGAGTCAGTCATCCTCGGGTTACGACTCAAGTTCGGTCTCCGTGTCCGACTCAATCGACGACCGCCATGAAGACGTGGTCTTCGTCTTCTTCGGATGATGCTTCTTCCCATGTCACGTTGAGTGCCTTCTTGTGCTTAGGTGCTTGGTGGTTGAGCTTGGGGCACTCG
Organism: Wurfbainia villosa; assembly: GCA_025175895.1. Lineage (NCBI taxonomy): Eukaryota > Viridiplantae > Streptophyta > Magnoliopsida > Zingiberales > Zingiberaceae > Wurfbainia > Wurfbainia villosa. The sequence continues at coordinate 61,702,163 of CM045995.1, read as the reverse complement.
GACTTGATGTGTCCAAACCTGTTACACTCATAACACCTAATGTTATAACTTTTAGACTTACCTTGGTTGGGTCGAGTCGTGGTTCGCTTTCGTCCCTTGGCTATCCTTCGAGCTAGGTTCATTAGTTCTTCAACTCTGGGTCAACTTCTTCTTCGGACTCGTCTTCCTCCTCGGGTGGTGGTGGCTTGCTTGCGATTTTCTTCTTCTTTGAACCTGCAAACAAGGCTATACCCCTCTCGGGTTCCGAGTTGGATTGTTCATGTAATTTGAAATCCGAAAAGAGTTCGTCTAACCTAATTTTAGAAAGGTCCTTGGAGACCTTATAGGCATCAACCATGGATGCCCATAAGGTAGTCCTCGGAAAAGAGTTTAGGACATACCTAATAAGGTCGCGGTTTTTGACCTTTTGCCCGATTGCGTGTAGGTTGTTGACTATGTCTTGGACACGGGCGTGGAGTTGCGTCGCGGACTCGTGTTCCTGCATTTTTAGTGTGTACAATTTATTGAATAACAAATCACGTTTGCAAACCTTAGCTTGATCTGATCCTTCGTGTAACTCGATTAGTTTTGTCCAAAGATCTTTTGCGCTTATGAAGGGGCCGACGCGATTTTGCTCCTCCTTGGATAGGCCACATTGGAGGATTTGTGTCGCCTTGGCGTCGGCTTCGACTTGTCGTTTTGTTGCAACGGTCCATTGATCATAATCCAAGGAGTCACCCACTTCATTGGTCGGAAGTGTGAAACCCGTTTGAATTATGATCCACATCTCAATTTGGGTTTTGAGAAAGCATTCCATCCGACCTTTCCAAGAATCTAAAAATCATCTCTTGTAAACGGAGGTCTGACGGTGCTAAAACCCTCGAGATGGGCCATTAGAACAAAAACAAGGAGATCAAATGAAAATCTAGCAACAACAAAAACACAGAAAGTACCAAGACTTGCGTCCTTGGATTAGTAGTCGAAATAGAAAGAAATAAACGCGAAAAATAGAAAGTTAAGCAAAGAAATAAGAAACTAAATAAAAAGTAAGTACTCACAACCTTCGATGTCCCGAAAGGATACTAAACGTCGTTTTTGAGGATGAAAACAGCTTGTTACGGGGTAAACCCGGTAAGAAGTGTAGATCTCGAGAGCTTCGATTTGGTAGGTAGACCGTGTCGTGGGTCAACTTGTACGAAAAGTTATGCCCGTTTGACCGTCGGCGGCTACTCCAAAAGCGAATACTTGCAAAACAAAATCAACGAAGAGTACCAAGACTTCGTCTTGGATTAGTAAAGTCGGGAGAAAAATTTGAACGAACAAAAATAAATCTGTGAAAAAAAGTTAGATTGGTGGTTTCACCAAATCTAAGCGCCCCCGGCTCTGATACCAATTGTTGGATCAATGCGGTTCGCTAGAGGGGGGGGTGAATAGCGAAAGAAAAAAACTTTTTCAATTCGTTTCAAAAGAAATATACGAGCGGAAAGATAAGCAAAACAAAAAGTAAAGGAGACAATAGAAACAAGATATTTACTTGGTTCGTGGCAAGGCTACTACTCCAAGGCCCTAGTGGTCCTTGACCACGCACGAGGGCAAATCACTAAACAAACTCCTCCTCGTTGGAGGTAGGAGTTAATCGATATAAAAAACTTGAGGTAGAGGGACACTCCTCTCCTCGTATAATGATAAAAGCTCAAAATATAAATGACAAACTGATAACAAAAACTAAGACCGACGTACAATAATAAAGAAAGTTAAACCTAGGCGTAATGGAAGGACTTCGTTGTCGTAGAGTTGCACAGAACGGAGACTTTTGAGCACTTAGAATTGTTGATGAAACCCTAGGTTTGGCCCTCCTTTTATAGCCTTTGAGCCTTTTCGAGTGGGTCTTCAACCAATCACAAATGGACACCAAACCGCTTTGAGGTGGAGTGATAAGCCTTGACTCCTCGAATCGATCATTGACCATCGATCGATGGCCATCATCGATCGTGATGGCGACATCGTCGATTGATAACCTTCGGCCGATCGGTGATACATGGCAATCGAGTCCTCCAAGCCGGTGATCGATGCTTGCTGCAAGTCAAAGTTAGCTCAATAAAAATATAATTTCGATGGTCGTCGACCATCTGATCTCGACCTAGACCATCTATAAGATGTCTTTGGTCGGATCTACGCTTAAGATCATCCCCGTAAAGAGGATACGACCTTACTTACTCTCGCACACACGAGCTTACCTCGATACTTACGTGTCGCTTTTGCTTCCGGCCTTCCACTCGATTCCTTCGGCTCCCTCCGAAGTAACTCGAGTATCGCCCGACCACCGCGGCTTCCTCCGGGTGTCGCTAGCCTTCAGCTCCAGCTATATCAATCTTCTGCACACTCGATTCAGCTCGTGAGAAAACAAAATAGACTTAACTTTTGTGTCTTTGCTATAATCAAAACACAGGTTCGATTTCGGTGCCTCACTGCACCAACACTAAGGACTTGTTTAGGGCAAAGAAAAAGAACAAATGCATGCTAGATCAAATTAATGACTTAGAAGAAAAATTAGAAAAAGCATGCTTAAATATTAATGATAACATTTCTTCTAGCCTTGATGATGCATGCTCACATGACTATATGTCATTTGATGTTAATGATGCATGTATGGATGAAAATAGGGCTTTAAGAGAGAAAGTAGATCAATTTACCAAGGCCCTAGAAAAATTCACTGTTGGCTCCAACACTCTTAATATGATCATAGGGAGCCAAAGAGCAAGCTCAATAAGAAAGGCCTAGGTTATAAGGAAAATAAAAATGAAAAGGCCTATAAATGTTTAATTGCTAGGGGTCAAGATAAAAAGAAAACAATAGCTAGAAAATGGATCCCTAAGGAATTTTTAGTGAACCCCATAGGAAAGAATTTGTTTTGGGTTCCTAAATCCATCCTTAAGGGTTAGGAAAACCCTAGGATAGTCAACCATATGGAATTTACCTATATCATATTTTTAGTTGACTTAGGATGACGGGACCAATTTTTGAAATAGTGTTGGGTGATGATAATGCACCCATAAATAGTTTAAATCATGCTCAACACTTAGTGCTATTTGATACTCATGACCTATACATTTGTAGCATAGTGTTGGGTGATTATAATGTACCCATAAATTGATAATAATGCTTAAATCATGATAGTTAATATAATTGTTACACATGTTTGCAATCATGATTTATGATCTTGATATTTGGCATATAGTCATGGGCAATAAGGTTTTAAATCATGCCTTGGGTGATACTTTACTTATTATCATAATTCATACCTAATGCATGATTATAAATTGATGAATACATTTGTTTCATGATCATAATGTGAAATTAATTCATATATGTCTTTATGATCATGTGGATTGTTAGGATGATACTTAACCTTGTATAGAATTGCATGAAATTGAAGGTTAAGTATATACAAATACTTTTAGGATACATCTCACACTCACTATAGGCTACCTTGATTGAAAACTTAGCATGAGTGAGATGATAGGATGATACAAATGGTCCACTAATGCCTATGGCATTTAGATGGTCATTTAAAGTGTCAAAATAGCAATAATAGACCAATCATGGGGAAGGCTTATGTTTAATTCATAGACATATTTCCCAAAGATCATGGTTGGATATTTCATATGTTTTCAAAACATTTTCTTACTTTAAAATCTGTGTGTTCATGTTTTGAAACAATCCAAAGTAAAACTAGGTGTTAAAATTGATACAAACTTGATCAAAAACCTAGTTGATTTTGAAACTTTTGGATTTTTGGAAAAATCTTGGAAATACAAGTATTTTTCATTAAAAACTATTTTTCACTGATAAAGGACCTTAAAAGAAATGTGTTCTCCAAATTTCATGATTTTTCGAATTTTGTAGAATTTTTAATGCATTTCTGAATTTCACCCTAAAAATCAGAAAAATCCAAAATCAGAGCGCCAGTCGACTGGTAGTCTGAACCAGTCGATTGGTCAACTGATAACATGCCCAGTAACTTTCTTTTATCATATTTAAGACATGTTTTGGTGAATTTTGTTCTCTAGAATTGATGTCATACTTATATAAACCTTGTTTAATATTTTTGATGGTGTCAAAGGGGGAGAAATATGCATGTTTAAGTAAGGAGAGAATTGCATTTAGGGGGAGTTTCATGTATTAAGGGGGAGAGTTGATAAACATATTTATTTACATGCTTTCTTACCTTAATATTTTTATCAAATGTTTACCTAACTTAAACGGATTTCCACACATCAAAAAGGGGGAGATTGTTAGGGCAATCAACCCGTGATATGGTTTTGATGTGTGTGGCAAAGGGTTTAAGTTAGGATGTTTGGATTTGATATGTGCGTTGGAGTCTTGCAGGACTTAGTAATTTGCACATGGAGCATTGACGAGTTTCACCTCTCATGACTCGGTCCTTGAGTCGGTGAAAGATGGCTTTGCGGAAGCCGTGCGCTTGGAGCATCTGAGGGACCACCGGACGAGGTGATTGGAGTGAAGCCGGAGGAAGTAGATTTTAGGGGGAGACGCGAAGGATGGCGCTGCAGAGCCGTGCACTTGGCGCATCTGAGGGACGTGGCCGGACGAAGACAACTTCAAAGGCAAGGGAGTCCAAGGGATGAGAGTGAGCGAATGTAACCCGGGAAGGGGTAGTACGCTTAGGTGGAACTTGGCCAATTGGCTAAGTGTCGGATGAGATTTCTCGACATCAGTCAACTGCCATGTAATGGTAGTCGACTACTCAAAGTTGACTGTGACACGACTAGTGTTCGAGTATGATTCATGTGCCAACAGTCGACTGCCATGGATTAACAGTCGACTGAGAGACCACCAGTCGACTGATGAAGGCATCAGTCGACTGGTCACAAGGGTTTCTAGCACAGAATGGAGTGCTTGCTTCCTACACTCGACTGATAGCTCCATCAGTCGACTGATGGTAAGATCAGTCGACTGATGTGGGAGCCGTTGGATGGAATCCAACGTGGAAGAAGCCGTTATTGGGAAACGGCTACGAGATCAGTCGACTGATCGGGGCATCAGTCGACTGGTCCTGTGTCAACGGGAAGAAACCCTCTTACTCTATAAAGAGAAGAGGTGAGGGCCTTTTGGAGGCTAATGTTCATGCTCTAAATTCTCCCAAAGTGCCCTAAAGGTTTTCCATCCTCTTACTTGAGTTTATTTACATCATAATTGTAAGAGGAGTGATTCTTGTGTAAAGAGGTTACCTCCACCTAGCTTGGTGCAAAGGAGAGAATAGTGAAATCTTGAGGCGTGATTCACCTTGGACGAATCAGACTGTGGATTAGCAGCGAGGCCGTGAACCACGTTACATTGTGGTGTTAGTGTTTGTGTTTCTATTCTTGCTTGCTTTGTCTTTAATTGTCTATATTAGTATATTCCGCTTGTGCTAATAGTGTTTGTAGACGAGAAACGAACGAACGACTTCCACCATCTACGATAAAGGCTATTCACCCCCCCTCTAGCCGACCACCAATCGACCCTACATAAACCACTGTGCAAACACACAGATCCCATTCATCAAAGGCAAACACATCTAGGACTCATATCCCGTCCATGGTAAGGAGAAGAGGAAAGCTTACCTACCTCCGACGACCATCGGCAGTCCTTCCCTTGTCCCCTACTCACCGGCGCAACTCAACACCGAATCCTTTGCTCCAGCAGAGAACTCATGGCTTCGGCAGAATCAGATGCGGACGTCGCCAACGCAAGCTTGCAGCCACTCGCTCACCGTCGGCTCGAGCTAGAGCGGCGACATCGATGGCAAAGGAGGAGGCGACCGCAAGGGCTCGGGCAGCGGCATCGGTGACCTCGGCATCGGGTTGGACACATGAGAGGGGAACCAGGAGGAGAAGAGCGAGGCGGTGGTGATCTGGTGACTGAGGGTGAGAAGAAGGAGAGGCAGCGGTGTCGGTGACGCGAGATGTGGAGGAGTGCGGAGAAAGAGGGAGAGGCACCGTGTCTTGTGGTTGCGAAAGCGAGGAAGAAGAAACTACCTATGGCACGCGGAGAAAGAGATCGGGGAATTAGGAAGTTAAAACCTTGGTTTATAACCTAGGTTAATTTATCCTATTAACTAATCTAAACATGCCCTTTAAAAGCCTATTTTTCTTATCCCCGTAAAAATCTCTTACAAGCTCCGTTTAATTTCAGAAAAATTCTGGAAAAATTCCTAAAATTCTCTAAAAATCCCGAAATAATTCTTAGCATTATTTTTCCTAAATTTTGTCCATTATATTTTATATTGTAATTTTTTCATATTTAACATTCTCCCCTACTAATAAAAATTTGGTCCCTAAATTTCCTACTCAAATGCATAATGAGTAAGAGATACCACAAGTACTGAAAATATATCTCACGCACCTTAAGTAAATAGTTGGGGGTATTAAGCTCTGATCTTTTCCTCAAACTCCCAAGTAGCCTCCTCATCGGTGTGGTGACTCCACCCGACTTTAACGAGTCGCACCGTCTTGTTCCGCAATTATCGTTCTTTGTGATCCAGAATCCGTACCAGAACTTCTTCGTAGGTAGCATCAGGTTGAATGAAACCTAACACATTTGATAGAATATGTAAAGAGTCTGGCACATACTTCCTCAGCATGGACACATGAAATACATCATGGATACCAACCAAGGACGGTGGTAGCGCCAGGCGGTAACCGACTGCTCCGATCCTCTCCAAAATCTCGAAAGGCCCAATGTACCTTGAAGCTAGCTTACCATGGAGGCCAAATCTCTTTATCCCTTTCGTGGGTGAGACTCGCAAGAATATATGGTCACCAACAGAGAACTCCAGAGGTCTCCGTCTCCGATCGACATAACTCTTCTGATAATCTTGCACCTCTGCCATCCGTCCTCTGATAGTACGGACCAACTCTGCCTCATGTTGAGCTCTCTGGGGTCCTAGCAACTGGGCCTCCCCAACCTCCTCCTAGAGGGTGGGTGTACGACACTGTCTACCATAGAATGCTTCAAACGGGGCCATTTAGATAGCCAAATGATAGCTATTGTTGTAGGAGAATTCCACTAATGGCAAGTGGTCCTCCCAGTTGCCTCCAAAATCCATAACATAGGACCTCAGCAAGTCCTCTAGAGTCTGAATGGTCCGCTCAGACTGTCCATTTGTCTGCGGATGGAATGCAGTACTAAAATGAAGCTGTGTGCTTAAGGCCTGCTACAGACTCTACCAAAACCGAGATGTGAACCGGGGATCTCTATCTGATATAATGCTCAAAGAAACACCATGCAATCTGATGATCTCCCAACAATATAACTCTGCCAAATGATCCAAAGAGTCAGTCTTCCTAATCGCTAAGAAGTGCGCAGATTTGGTTAGTCAGTCAATGACTACCCAAATCGCGTCATGGCCTTGACGTGTCCTAGGCAAACCCACCACAAAATCCATGGTAATGTGATCCCACATCCACTCGGGAGTAGTCCGGCTGGTCTCTGGTGCTAGGCCTTCACCTGTTGACAAACTAGACATCTGGCTACAAAATCTGCGATGTCTTTCTTCAAGCCATTCCACCAATACAAATGCCTTAAATCTCGATACATGCGGGTTTTGCCTTGGTGGATCGCAAATCGAGAGCGATGAGCCTCCTGAAGTAACTCCTCCATGATTGGGTGAGACTGAGATACGCATAATCTACCCCAGAAATAAATTATACCTTCGAAATCTCGAGTGAACTCAGTCTGTTGTCCAGAGGTTATCTGACTGCCAATGAACTGTAAGTGTTGATCACCGGCCTGAGCCTCTCAGACTCTCATCCTGATAGATGACTGAGCAACCATGGTAACAAGAACACCCTGCTCTATCGGTCCCTGCTCCTCAAGGCCCAACTCGGAGAAACCCTGAATCAAATCCATGACTAAAACTCGGTAGCAAGCTAAAGTCCCTCGGGACTTCCGACTAAGTGCATCGGCAACCACATTGGCTTTCCCTGGGTGGTAGCTAATGGTACAGTCATAATCCTTCAGGAATTCCATCCATCTCCTCTGTCGAAGATTGATTTCCTTCTGCATAAATATATATTTGAGACTCTTATGATCAGTGAGAATCTCAAATGTAATACCATACAGATGATGCCTCTAAATCTTCAAGGCAAAGATAATAGTAACTAACTCTAGATCATGTACTAGGTAGTTTTTCTCATACTCCTTCAACTGGCGAGAAGCATAAGAGACCACCCTGCCGTGCTGCATCAGTATTGCGCCTAAACCCTGGAGAGACGCATCAGTATAAAGGATGAAACCGTCATCCCCTGATGGCAATACCATAATCAGTGCTGACACCAGTCTCTTCTTCAACTCCTGGAAGTTGGTCTCACATGCCTCTGACCACGTGAACTTCACTCCCTTCCTGGTAAGGCATGTCAACAACATAGCAATGCTCGAGAAACCCTCAACAAACCGTCTGTAATATCTGGCTAAGCCCAAGAAACTACGAACCTCCTGAACTGATTTCGGCCACTCCCAACTGGTGACAACCTCGATCTTCTGGGGGTCAACTGAAATGCCTCTACTAGAAACCATGTGTCCCAGAAAACCGACTGAGGGTAACTAGAATGTGCACTTACTAAACTTTGCATATAGTCATTTTTGTCGGAGCCTATCCAAAACAAGGCGAAGATGCTGCGCGTGTTCCTCTTCGTAACGAGAATAGACCAGAATGTCATCAATAAAGACAATGACAAACCGATCTAGGAAATCCATAAATTCATGGTTCATCAAATCCATGAATACTGCTGGAGCATTGGTAAGCCCAAATGGCAATACCAAAAACTCATAGTGTCCATATCTGGTACAGAACGCTGTCTTCTGAATGTCGGAGTCTCTAACCCTTAGTTGATGATATCGGACCGCAGATCAATCTTAGAATACACTGATGTACCTCTGAGCTGATCAAACAAATCCTCAATACATGGTAGGGGATATTTATTCTTGATGGTGATGGCGTTCAATTATTTTTAGTCGATGCATAATCTCATCGAACCGTCTTTCTTCTTTACGAAGAGAACCGGAAAACCCCAGGGAGATACGCTAGGGCGAATAAAACATCTGTCCAAAAGCTCCTGGAGCTGGGCCTTTAACTCGTCCAACTCTCTCGGGGCCATAAGATAAGGAGCTTTTGATGCCGGCGACATCCCGGAAATTAACTCAATTGTGAACTCCACTTGCCTTCTGGGAGGTAGGCTCGGTAACTCCTCTAGAAAGTCATCCGGATATTCTCGGACAATAGGAATGTTCAAGATCTGAGAGTCACCACTATCCTCTACATTAATCAATGCTAATAGAAAACCCTAGCAACCATGTAATAGAAGCTTCTGAGCCTGAATCACAGAAATGGTCGATATGCCATCGTCCTGGATGCCAGTGAAATCCCACGAGGGTTGGTTCGGAGGTCGGAATGTGACCACCCTCGTCTGGCAATCAACTGAGGCTTGATATGCTGACAGCCAATTCATGCCAAGGATAATGTCAAACTCGACCGTTTCCAATACCAATAAATCGACAGTAAGTATAATGTTACCAAAATCTAATGGACAAGCTCGGACCTCCTGGGTAACGTCCAACGTATCACCGAACGGTAGGGAGACGGTTAATCGCTGTGATATAATAGTAGGTAGTCTACCAATCTCCCTTATAAATGCACGAGAAATAAATGAATGCGAACTGCCAGTATCAATTAGCATAATAGCTAAAAATGCATAAAGTGAAACCGTACCGTGGAAAATGGATTCGTTGGCTCACTGTGCATCCTCTCTAGTAACCGCATGAATTTGCCCAGTCTCTGACAGAGATGGAGGTGATAGCACTGCTAGAGGTGGCTGTGATTGGACCTGAGGCTGATACGAAGGCTGCAACTGGTACTGTACCGATAGCTGCAGTTGGTTCTGAACCAGTGGTGGGGGATGCAGCTGATACTAAATCAGTGGCTAAGGCTATGACTAGTACTGTACCAGTGGCTGGGGCTGCATCTGATACTGAGGTCCTGAAATAGAACCCTATGACATATTACGGGCACTGGAGTACTCCTATCCGTGCATGCCATATGCGACTACTATAGCGGGAGCTGTCCTCTGCTGGCGTTGTAAATATTTGGTTGTTTGACCCCCTCTTTGAGTCCCAGACTGAAGGAACTGTCCTTCCTGGATAGAAACCCCGGAAGCCACATGCTAAGCCTTCAACGAACAATCTCGGCTCAGGTGTCTAGGCAGTTTGTAATAATAGCAAACTGACTGTCCCAGGGGTGTAGGCTGAGATGGTATGCTCTCTAGACCCACAACGAGTAGAGTAAGTGTCACTAGTGGCTAGCTTCCGATTCTGCTGAGAAGACCGGGAGGGTCCAGCTGAAGATCATCTTAATTTTTGAGGCCGACTAGATGCCCTAGAGTTACTCTGACCCGACTGACTGTGGCCACTTTGTTGTTGTCCAGTAGTCTATGGCTGCTGGGTCTGTCCTGTGATTCGTTCTGTCTATTTCCTCTTCCTGTTAGAATTAGCTCTCTGTTGAGCCGACTCAATCAACAAAGCTCTATCCAATGCCTCTCGGTAGGAAGAACTGTCAAAGACTACCATCTTAACCTGAAGATGCCCATCTAATCCCTGAACAAATTGAAGCATGTGCGACCTGTCCTCAGCGACTAACTCTAGACAAAATCTGGCTAACCGATTAAATTCTGCATTGTACTCCATCACCGTGTGATTATTCTATCGAAGACTCAGAAAATCCTGACGGCGCATCATCTGATATGACCGTGGGAAGTACTGACTCTCAAAGGCCTCCCTGAATCTCACCCAGGTAATCTGCTGCTCATCGATGATCGAGCGTTGTGTGTCCCACCAGACCTCGGTCTCGCCTCGTAAATGGAAGGCTGCCAACTCTGCCTTCTCCCACTCGGAGCAAACCATGTAGAGGAAAGTATGCTCCATAGTCTCGATCCAAGATTGAGCCACACTCGGATCAATCTCTCCGTAGAAAAGGGTGAATCAGCTTTTCATCGACTTGGCTAAAATGGGAATCCGAGCTTGTGCCGCAGTCACATTAGTAGGATAGTAGGGGCCATCGCAGGAGCTGGCGAAACTACTGTATATGGTGTCGCTGCATAAGCAAGGGCAGATACTGAGTAAGAGCCGACCGGCACCACTGGTGGGCCTGTCGGGTATGCAGCAGCAGGCACTACTGGCGGGGGTGCCTGAAGTGTAGCAGTAGGGACTACTGGTGGTACCTCCGAGTATGCAATAGTAGGTGCTACTAGGGGTACTGCGGAACATGATGGAGTGGGTACCACTGGTGGTACATCGGATACCACAGAAGTGGGTATCTCTGGAGGAGGAACCGTCGGGGACTGAGGACCCATGACGCCCGTGGCACCATGTGGAAACTGACCCTGATCGACTTGCTCATCCTCAGTAGATCTTTTTGGCAACTCCGTCGCCAGAGATCTCAAGGTCCTCTTGCGTGGCCGCCCCGCACTACGTCTCGGCGCAGGAGCACGCCCACCTCGTCTCATATCTGTTAAATTATTACCAGATGTTACTACGAGTAAAAATACAATTCATATTTTCAGTGTGTCAGTCGACTGCTGAACTATGCACGAGCACAGTAACCTGTTTTATCAGGTTTTAAGGCTGATTTTGGTGTTTTTCTTCCTTTAGACCTTGATGCCATATTATATAACATATGTTTAGTGTTTTTTATGGTGTCAAAGGGGGAGAAATATTGGCTTTAAGTTAATCATGCCAGGGGGAGAGAATTAGCATGTGTTAAGGGGGAGTTGCATGTATTTAGGGGGAGTGTTTGATACTCATGCTATTTTCTGCCTTATGTGTTTTGATTAATATTTTACCTAACTTAAACATGGTTGGCACACATCAAAAAGGGGGAGATTGTTAGGGCAATCAACCCAAGTATGGTTTAAGGTTTTGATTTGTGTGGCAAAGGTTTAAGTTATAATGTTTATGTGATTTGATATGTGTGTTGAAGTCGTGCAAGACTTAGTAATTCACACATTTGTTGGCTTGACGAAAGCATTGGTGGGTTCACCATCTCATGGCTCTAGTCTTTGAGTCGGTGAAGGATAACATTGCGGAAGTCGTGCGCTTGGTGCATCTGAGGGACTATCGGACGAGGAGCATTGGAGTGAAGACAAGGAAGCAGACTTCAGGACGAGACGCGAAGGATGACATTGCGAAGTCGTTCGCTTGGTGCATCCGAGGGATGTGGCCGGACGAAGAGAGCTTCGACGAGGGGCTTCAAGGGAGATGAGAGAATGAGCGATTTGTAAACAGTAGTTGTCACGCCCCGGGGGAGTCCCCGCCACAAAAGAAATCGACCAAGCACCGCACTATCACTATACGGTACAATGATCAAACAAATGTGAATAATTCAACCAAGCACCGCACTGTCACTATACGGCACAGTGATCAAACAGTCACTGAAAAACTAAGCTAACAGACAGAAAAGAAATCGACCAAGCACCGCACTGTCACTATACGATACAATGATCAAACAAATGTGAATAATTCAACCATACACCGCACTATCACTATACGACACAATAGTCAAACAGTCACTAAAAACTACAGTAAATGAAATGCAATAAACGAAAGCAATTCAACCAAGCACCGCACTGTCACTATACGCTGCACTGGCAAAATGTAAATGAAACTAACCTAACAACTAAAGTATAACACAAATAAAACTCTAACTACGACTCGAATTAAACACAAGTTAGAATACAGAATAAAATACAAGGTAAACCGCAGATTAAAATACAAAGTAAAATACTAGTGAAAACACAGGTTACGAACACTTGTAAAAACACAATTCAAGGCCACTGGTGAAACCACATATTAAAAACACTAGAGAAAACACAATTGAAAACACTAATGCAAACACAATGTAATAACACCAGTGACAACACAATTGAAAACACAAGTGTAAATACGAAGGAAAACACAAGTGCAAATACAAATGAAAACACAGTATGAACCATAGAATAAAATAACAAACTGAAGCTCAAACTAAAAATTAACCAACTCTCATCCACAACTCCTGGAAAGGAACCACCCTCTCCGGTTACCCATGACAGATTTAGACAGCTCCTGCGGCTTCAATGGAACGGATGTTTCATCAGAATAATACTCCGACGAAAGTTGAAATTGGTGGAATGGATCACTGCTCCGGTGATGGACTTCGAGACTGCCGCTACCACAGCAGTAGAAGGGACCGAATCTGTGATCGTCTACAAGTCTTCACCGATTCTGGAAATAGGGTTCTGCCACCGGAATTTAGGAATTGAAGGGCTGCCAGAATCTGGAAATACATGCTACCGCACCACGGCAGTAGAAGGTCACCCCCAGCCTTCTGCAACCACGTCCAGCTGGGGTAGCTCAGCTCCGATTGCCAGGCGTCAAAAGAATGCCGGTGAAGATGGATGAAAACCCCTCTGCTCGGCAAAGCCACCGTCTGCCCAACTTCAAAACTTGACTCCGCTGACCAAGGGAAGGATCTTCGGATGAATGGAGATGAAGGGGACGCCACTAGAGTTGTCGAAAAACTGCCGCCGGAATCGCTGTGGAAGAAGTCGTCGCCGCTGCGCGTGAAAGGAAGATGACGGGGTTGCACTGCGTGGAGAAGATGAGGGAGGAGGGAATGCCACCACCGGCCTTGGTGGAGGAAGAGACTGGCCGGCGGTGCTTCGGGCGGTGTGCGATTGGGGAGGAAGCTGATTCGGGAAGAAAGAAAAAAACTGCGGCTGTCCTGTTTCTGTGCGTTAAGCTAGGTTGATTAAAGGAATTTTGTCAGCCGTCTGATCATTTCTCCCACGATCTCAGCCGTCCATTTGAAACTAGGGATTGATTAAGTAATTGATCCATTAAGAAGGCTGTGATCCAACGGCTGTGATTCCTCTGATTTTGAATGGATGGATCTGATCCATCTGAAAGGATAATTACGATCGGTCGAATCTGGTGGAAGGGCTCAAATGTTTAGATCGAAATGTATGGACTGGATCTCTCCAGATCTGAATAGATGGCTCAGAATCAGCTACATTCATCGGACTGTCAATAATGCTCAGATCTGATCTAGATCGACGGCTAGGATTGCTCCAACTAGACCCTCATTATATGTTTCCTACAAAATCACATGAAATTCGTGAAAAATACTGAAATTATAGGAATTAACGCAATTAATCTCAATTAGGCTCAATATGTAAAAACATCCCAAATAACAATAATTATCCCGTCAAAGAGCCTAAAATATCTAATCTACAAGTAAAAATAGCGCAATAAAAAATGCAACTATCAAATTCCCCCACACTTATTTTTGCGCGTCCCGTGCAATAACAAAAACAAAGACACACTAACACCCTCACTCATTTCCCAAACAATACCCAGATCAATAATTCAGAGACAAAAAAATAAGTTACTTAGGATCACCAAATCGATCCGGATCCTAGGTAGTCAAAAGATCCGACTCTTACAACAATCAACATGTATGATGATTTACAGTCAAATCAAATAGACTAAGCCTGATACAAAACCTCCCAAAATGGATAAATGCACTGATGCTCACATAATAACGTAGGAGTGGGGCACCCTCAAAACAACATGCAATTTTGTACTACCATATGCTTGCTTATCATCTACTTCTCTACTGCTATCAATACATCTCATACATGAATCAAAAGGATTTATCAAGAATCAGAATAAGATCAAAAGTAGATTGCAGATAAAGTATGCAAAGAGAAGTACAAGACAAAAGTACAACTGAATAGGAAACAAGAGAAGAATTGGAGAAATAAACCTGATGAGTTGCTCTGTGAAATACTCAGTAACCAGCAATATGGGAAGAGGCTAGGACAATTGGAAACTTTAGACTTGGATTTAGGATCAAATGACTCTATCCAACACATTGCAATTCCATTTTCCTGCATTACAATTGCACATTTTTTTTTTACAAAAGAAATATCGATGGCGCCATTTTTTTTCTTTTTCTTTTTTTTTTTGTGTGCAGAAACACAAGTACTAATCACAGACAAATATATCTCAGGACCAATGACGTATGAAAATCATGCCTTCCATATCATATTTCCAACAAAAATAATATAACTTCTCCCCCACACTTAAAAATTTTGTCCGTCTCGGACAATACAACCCATCAAACTATTCCTCCAACATGGAAAACAATAGATATACAAAAGATAATCCACAAAGATACAAAGACAATGGATAGCAATTGAAGAGATGAGACAAGTAAGACATGGAAGATGGAAGTATCAAGTGGATTAGACAATCAAACTAAGTCAGGAAAAGAATCCAAGAATGAAATCCTTCATCATATTCATGCAAGTAAATATTACTGCAGTTTTGAAAAGACTTAAAGCAAGTTATAGAGTAACAAGAATCACATGTGTTATCACACAAAAGTGGGTAGATGATAAGAATGGCTTGCAACCTCACTAGGTGAATCAAAATCAAGCTTAGTCTATCAATAAAAAAATTCACCATAAAAAATGACTGCATGCAAGTGAAGTCTCCTATCATACACAAAAATCCACAATTTGAAGATCAAAGTTAACTAATTTTTACCACCTCTGAAATGATACTAAGACATGCATAGGAAATATTATTTGACTCAACGAAAACAACTAAACAACCGAGGCAAACATGCAGATAAACAAACAACTAACACAGATTATTCCAAACATGAAAGGAAGGAAACATAATACAGTAAACAAAAAGAATACACTCCCCTTTCATGCCGGAGAAAAAGATCATCATGTCTGGCCCCATCGTATTCTCCAGAATAGACTTGATCTCTTTGCTCGACACTTCATGAGTCTGTTGCAAATGTGAGACCCTTGATCGCTAATGATTGCCCTAGGAACTCCAAATCTACGAAATATGTGAGACTTAACAAAATCCATAACAACTAGAGAATCATCAGTCCTGGTGGGGATGACCTCCACCCATTTAGAAACATAATCATATGCCAAAAGAATATATAAAAATCCAAAAGATACAGGACACAGACCCATAAAATCAATTCCCCAAATATTGAAAATCTCACAGAATAACAAAAGTTGTTGAGGCATTTCCTTTCTACGTCCTATGTACCCTGTTCGTTGACATCACTCACAAGACTTGTAGAATTCAAAGGCATCATGAAAAAAGGTGGGCCAATACAAACTAGACTATATGACTTTTCTAGCAGTCCTTTGGGGTCCAAAATACCCCCCACAAGCCAGAGAATAACAAAAAGTAAGTACGTATGGAATGAAACCCATAATCAAGTCCACATCATCTAATAATCTAATCACTACAAAATTTTCAATGATAAAGATCATCCCATACATAATACTTAGCATCACTTTTCAATTTCTGGACTTATGCATGAGTAAAATGTGAAGGTACAACACGGCAACTAAATAAATAGCAAGATCTACATACCATGGTGTCTTACCCTACAGGTGAAAAAGTTGCTCATTTGGAAAAGAATCTGCTATGGAGGTGGGCTCGATCTCCCTCACAATCCTGATCAAAATGAAATACCACCTCCTTCAGCAACACGTTGGTCAAGGTTAGGGGTAATCTTACAAAAGTCTCTGATAAAACGTCTGTAGAAACCTGTTGGGTTTCCGGCACCGCGGCGTGTGTATGTTCAATCATGTTTCGTAAACATGAGCACAGCGGAAGCAATAAAATTAATAAATCTATATTTATTACAACACACACATCACACGCATGCATATTACAATAAGTGTAGACATAACCGTAAATTTAAATTTACAATAAAAGGAAATTTAACTATGTTATACCTTTAATATTATGTGTAGCGGGAACGGCATCAACCGGAACGATCCTCGCTAGAATCGTCTCTATCCGTATCCACGCTGAGTATCCTTAGGATGACTTCGCTAAGCCACGAGCTTCGTCTTCATACGGGTTACTAGCCTCGTGTTGAAGACGACGTGATCGAGAGATGATCACGAACCGAATCCAAATTCGGATGCAAAGACGAGTCCTCAAAACTCACTTCTCCGGAGTGGTATTCGTCAACCGTTTGACGAATCCTTCGTCCTGCACCTCAGAGGATTACCGGAGATCGAATCCCCGGTAAGTTATCCGCTGTCGGAGCTCTAACCGTCATCCAAACGACGCTCTGACGAGAGGAGAACAAGCTGTCCAGAAAAGTGGACAGCTTTGGTGGAGGAGATAGGCGCCGGCCAACCAAGGGAAGATAAAGCTCACCTTGATGCCAAACCTAAAGGAGATCACCGGAGGGTCGCCGGAGGATCACCGGATGAAGCTTGGACGCCGGCAAGGAGCTGGACGGCGGCACAAGGGGCTGGGCAGCAATGGAGTTGGCGCCGAGAGTCTCCAAGGAGAGGTGGGCGGCAACTATTGCTAGGGTTTTTGGATTAGGGCTTAATTATCCCTTAAGCCCTCTTTTATAGAGAACTAATTCTCTTAATGGTTATTGGATCATAACCATTAGGCCCGTTAACCCGCTCCATTAAGATAAGTTAAAATAAACCAAACCATGATAGTTTATTTTAAGTTAAAACGAACCGAACCAACTTTTGGTTCATTCGTTTAAAATAAACCAAACCCTTTGGTTTATTCTCCTCCATTGGATTAGAAACAAACCATTTTGGTTCATCCATTATGTCTTCATAAGACACGACCCATCCACGCTTCCATTGCGACTGAAACGATTTCATGCTCGCTTCATGTTTGGTCCAACCAAACCTAGTTTCTCTCGGTCTGAGAATCCCATTCTCAAGCTCGTTTTAAATCCTTTGGATTACGCTCGTTGTGCGTGTGACCAAATAGGTTCTCAGTTTATGTTTGCCGTCTATAATTAACCATTAATTATAGAACGATCATGAGTGGCAGCTAGTAGTACATCATGATCCCCAATTAACCGAAAAGATCAACGGTTGATCCAGAACTATTTCTGAAACCCTTCAGTAGCTCGAATGAATCGTGCCCCATTCCCTTCACTCATCTTATACCCACTTGGTTCAGGACATGGTCTATAGTGTCAGTCCCCACTAGGCTGACTACGTCACACCTAGCCCAAGTATCATTTCCTCGTCCTACGGATTCTAGTTACTCCACATGTATCGAAGAGTACCTTACTCTAAACATGTAATGCTTTGGCCAAAGAGTTTAGTAACAATCCGACGAGAGGCCATGGGTATACATCTCCTCGCAAGGAGTGGTGAATCCTTTATAGGCTATTCAAACACCTTCGATCACTTCGACTTATACCCAATCATCCCGGGTCCACATCTCCTTGGAGATGTTTGCATAAGATGTCAAGCATAAGTCTCCATGATCAAGATGACTTGAATATTGCAAGTCAAAGGAACATCGCACTTAAGTTACAGTAAGAACTTCATTGACATATCTATATATGCAGAGAACCATATGAAGTCTTACGGCTGGTCACTCCAATGAACTAGTTACCATAACTAGCATCCGCGATTAACTTCGGACATCACAATGTCTCCAGCCAGTGAGAATCAGCTGCTTGGATACACCAAGGAGTATACCTCGTGCTAGTCTCGACAGAATCAATGGTGTCCAAATCCATCAATTCATCGACTAGGGATAATTCTGATACATCACAATTACACATGTAGAGATACTCACTAGTTGTGATCCAATCACAAATTCTCTCATGCTATGAATCGTATCGTGGACATTTAGTAAATGAGTTTAAGATCCAATCAAATACATCAAAACATGTATACTCAAATAGTGAATCTTCATTTATCATATAAATGGTCCAATAAACAATCTTCTTGATCTAAACCGCTTCCTTTGCTGCTTCCGAAGCTGCAATGTATTCTGCCTCAGTGGTAGAATCCGCTACAGTCTCTTGTTTGGAACTTTTCCAACTCACTGCGCCCCCATTCAAGGTGAACACGTATCCAGATTGAGACCTGGAATCATCCTTGTCTGTCTGGAAGCTGGCATCCGTATACCCGCGTATTACCATGTCCCCTTCTCCATATATTAGGAACACATCCTTAGTTCTTCTTATGTACTTAAGGATCATCTTAACAGCCACCCAATGATCCATTCCTGGATCAGACTGGTATCTGCCCGTGACACTCAGAGCATACGATACATCGGGCCTCGTACATAACATAGCATACATGATAGATCCTATTGTGGATGCATAGGGAATCTTTCTCATGCAAATCCTCTCGTCTTCGGTGTGCGGACACATAGACTTCGAAAGGTGTACCCCATGCCTGATGGGAAGGAAACCTTTCTTGGATTCCGACATGCTAAACCTCTTTAGCACTCGGTCTATATATGTAGACTGCGAAAGTCCAAGCAATCATTTCGATCTATCTCTATAGATCTTAATCCCGAGGATGTAGGTTGCTTCTCCCAGGTCTTTCATGGAGAATGTCTTGGATAACCAAACCTTCACTGACTGTAAGATTGAAACATCATTTCCTATAAGTAATATGTCATCGACATATAATACTAGGAACACGACTGCACTCCCACTAACCTTCTTGTACACATAAGGTTCGTCTGGATTTTGTGAGAAATCAAACCTTTTGATCGTCTCATCAAAATGGAAATTCCAGCTCCTGGATGCTTTCTTCAATCCATAAATGGACCGTCGCAATTTGCATACCTTGGTTTTATCAACCGATGTGAAACCCTCAGGCTGTATCATATACATGTCCTCGAGCAGGTTTCCATTAAGGAAAGTTGTTTTCACATCCATCTGCCATATCTCATAATCATAATGAGCCGCTATGGCCAGGAGCATCCGAATGGATTTAAGCATAGCTACAGGCGAATAGGTTTCGTCATAATCAACGCCTTGTTTTTGACGATATCCTTTCGTCACCAATCTAGCCTTATAGGTAATCACATTACCATCCATGTCGGTTTTCTTCTTGAAAACCCACTTGCACCCTATAGGCTTTATGCCTTCAGGTGGGTCAACCAAGTTCCAAACTTGGTTTTCATATATGGAATCCATTTCCGACTTCATGGCACCAAGTCACTTATCCCTTTCTGAACTTGTCAGCACTTCTTCATAACTGGTAGGCTCCTCATCATCAATGAGTAACACGTCGTTCGATTCACTTACGAGAAATACATATCTCTCGGGAATATTGCGTATTCTACCAGATCTACGAACATGTGGTGTTACAATAGGTCCGGCCGATTGCTCATCACTATGAGTTGTCGGCTGTTGTGCTTCACCAGGTATCTCATCAATGTCTATTTGAGTCTCTCGAGCCTCCTCAAGCTCGACGACACTCCTACTATTTTCTTACAAGAGAAACTCTTTCTCTAGAAACACAGCATGCCTTAAAACAAACACCTTTTGTTCCACAGGATGATAGAATTGGTAACCCCTTGTTTCCTTAGGGTATCCAATAAATAGACATTTATCAGACTTAGCATCCAATTTGTCTGACATCGGCGCTTACATAAGCAGTGACAACCCCATATCTTCAAGTAAGATACATGAGGTTTCTTACTATTCCATATCTCATATGGAGTAGTTGAGACTACCTTGTAGACATTCTGTTTAACAAGTAAACAGCTGTCTGAAGTGCATAGCCCCAAAAGGACTTGGGAAGAGTCGCATGATTCATCATTGACCTGACCATGTCCAACAAGGTCCGGTTACGCCTCTCAGATACACCATTATGTTGTGGTGTATAGGGCGAAGTCCATTGAGACAATATACCATTGTCTCTTAGGTAATCAAGAAACTCCTGACTCAAGTATTCACCACCTCGATCCGATCGAAGTATTTTAATACTCTTGTCATGTTGTTTCTCTACTTCATTTCTGAATTCTTTGAACCTTTCAAAGGCTTCAGACTTGTGTTTCATCAAGAACACATACCCAAACCATGAGTGATCATCGGTGAAGGTAATGAAGTAGCTATAGCCTCCTAAAGCTTGAGTTGACATAGGTCCACATACATCAGTATGTATTAGACCTAATAACTCTCCCACTCTTTCACCTTTTCCCGTAAAAGGTAACTTGGTTATCTTGCCTTTTAAGCATGATTCGCATGTATCGTATGAATCCAATTCAAACGATTCCAGAATTCCACATCGGTGTAATTCGGATATGTGTTTCTTGCTTATATGGCAAAGACGACAATGCCACATATAGGAGTCTATTTGATTATCCTTTCGAGCACGTGTGTTGCTCGCTTCGATATTGAAAATGTCACTAGATACGTCCAACGTATAAATGCCATTACTCAAAGTTCCAGTTCCATAAAGTACACCATTCAAAGTTATATAACAATAATTGTTACTAAACGTCAAATGGAAACCATTTCTATTTAAACAGGAAATAGAAACAATGTTCTTTATTAGAGAAGGAACATAATAGCAATTGTCCAGTTCCAAGACTAGTCCACTAGGGAGCTTCAGCAAATAAGTTCCGATGGTGACCGCAGCAACCTTTGCTCCATTGCCAACTCGCAAATTTGACTCCCCTCTGACAAGTCTTCTTCTATTCCTTAGCCCCTGTATGTCATTACATATATGTGAGCCACACCCAGTATCCAATACCCAAGTGTATAAGGAAATAGAATGACAATCAATAACGAAGATACCTAAAGAGGATGGGGCATCGGATGCCTTCTTCTTCTTCATGGACTCAAGATAAATCTTGCAGTTTCTTCGCCAGTGGCCTTCCTTGCCACAATGATGGCAAGTGCCCTTTTGCGCTGGTTCCGCCTTCTTTGCCTTTTTGTTCTTCCCTTTCTTCTGTTCTTTTGCCTTCCTCTTAGAACCTTTCTTTGAGGAATCAACTAACAGAACCGCCTTCTCCTCATGCTTCACAGAAGGCTCCACAGTCTTCAGCATATTGAGGAGCTCGGGAATAGTGGATTCCAATTTGTTCATCCGATAGTTCATCACGAATTGTGAGAAACTCTTGGGTAAACAATGCAGAATTAAGTCAATACTTAATTCGTGATCCATCACAAACCCGAGGGTAGCTAGCCGCTCGATGTACCCGTTCATCTTTAGCACAAACTGCACTACAGATGAACCTTCTTGCATCTTCGTGGTGAAGAGGAGCCTAGAGACCTCAAACCTTTCGGATCTCGCTTGCTCATCGAACAACTCATGAAGATGGAAGACCATAGTATTAGCATCCATATGCTCATGCTGCTTTTGTAGCTCGGGTACTATCGCCGCTAGCATGATGCAACTCGCCAGCTCAGAATCTGCCACATGCTTCTGATAGACCAACATTTGGTCTGGAGTTGCATCGTCCTTAGGACGATTGGGAAGAGGCTCTTCAAGGACATATGCAAGCTTTTCCGCCTTGAGAACAATTCTCGTGCACCCAAGAAGTTAGGCCCAGTCAGTTTGTTTGAATCCAAAATAGTGCGCAAATTCAAAGACGTCATGATCAATTTATTGACCTAGAAATACAAAATGAGCATATATGAGAAAATGATTTAAAATGCATCAATATACATTCATAAATCCCATTCATTTTTTGAATTTCAAAAACCCCAAAATCACTTCAGGAGATCGTAGGTCCATCTCCGAATGGGCTGATATCCATCATAGATATGAACAACCTTGGAGAGAGTCCAACAAGTCATTCATAACTACGACGGTAGGTATCAACTATACCGATTGCATATCACATATATGCAACTATCACAATGTGCTATCAACTAATTGAATGTTCACACATACATCGGGTTGTTAACACATTAACAAGTATGCATCATATGCATAGCACCCAACTTCACCTCCCTTTACATCGACCTTGGAGAGAGTCCAACAAGCCGATGCTCCAGGTTAAAGCCAACCCAT
This sequence comes from Wurfbainia villosa, assembly GCA_025175895.1. NCBI lineage: Eukaryota > Viridiplantae > Streptophyta > Magnoliopsida > Zingiberales > Zingiberaceae > Wurfbainia > Wurfbainia villosa. The sequence continues at coordinate 61,679,280 of CM045995.1, read as the reverse complement.
TAATCGAGAAATAGTTTTAATATGGTTAGAGCGCATTCAACCAATTAGCCCAGCTTGGAGAGAGTCCAACAACCAAAGCTAACGATTGACCTCTGACTCTTACCATATTAGCATTAAACTATTCCATGGTTTGAACATGTTCGGGTTCGAGCCGGGCTTGGAGAGAGTCCAACAACCCAAACAAGAAATGGAACTCTGGTTCTAACCATATTAATGGAAGGTGTAGGCTTTAATATTGAGTTAGGGTTTTTATGTCTCATCCTCTTTGCATGCAAATAACTATTATCTACATGGCATGACATACATGGCATACATCTACATGTCACGACACGCATGGCATAATGATATGCATCTAATGCAATTACATGGCATACAATTATGTCATGTACATAATTTCCTTATTTGTCATAACTATTTATGGAAATAAAATATGTTTAAGATTTGATTCTACAAATTAAATCATGATTAAATTAGGAAACAAATTTCCAAATCTAATCACATATTTTATTTATGAAAATAGTTGATTAAGGAAAATCAATTTAGGAAACCAATTTCCAAAATCATCAAAACTACTTATGGAAATAAAATATTTTAAGATTTGATTTCCCAAATCAAATCATGATTAAATTAGGAAACAAATTTCTAGAATCTAATCAAATATTTTATTTATGGAAAATATCAATTTCCATAAATACTTCCAACTTTCCAAAAGTGGAAGATTTCCATAAATACTTCTAGACTTTCCAAAATTAAAAAATTTCCATAAATACTTCTAAATTTCCAAAATTAGAAAATTTCCAGAAATAACATTATGACTATCGCAAAACCATTTTACGATTATGTCGAAACACAACCTAGGCTTTGATACCACTGTTGGGTTTCCGGCACCGCGGCGTGTGTGTGTTCGATCATGTTTCATAAACATGAGCACAGCAGAAGCAATAAAATTAATAAATCTATATTTATTACAACACACACATCACACACATGCATATTACAACAAGTGTAGACATAACCGTAAATTTAAATTTGCAATAAAAGGAAATTTGACTACGTTATACCTTTCGTATTACGTGTAGCGGGAACGGCATCAACCGGAACGATCCTCGCTAGAATCATCTCTATCCGTATCCACGTCGAGTATCCTTAGGATGACTTCGCTAAGCCACGAGCTTCGTCTTCGTACGGGTTACTAGCCTCGTGTTGAAGATGACGTGATCGAGAGATGATCACGATCCGAATCCAAATTCGGATGCAAAGACGAGTCCTCAAAACTCGCTTCTCCGGAGAGGTATTCGTCAACCGTTTGACTAATCCTTCGTCCTCCACCTCAGAGGATTACCGGAGATCAAATCCCCGGTAAGATATCCACTATCGGAGGTCTAACCGTCGTCCAAATGACGCTCCGATGAGAGGAGAACAAGCTGTCCAGAAAACTGGACAGCTTTGGTGGAGGAGATAGGCGCCGGCCAACCAAGGGAAGATAAAGCTCACCTTGATGCCAAACCTAAAGGAGATCACCGGAGGGTCGCCGGAGGATCACCGGCTAATGCTTGGACACTGGCAAGGAGCTGAACGGCGGCATAAGGGGCTGGGCAGCAATGGAGTTGGCGCCGAGAGTCTCCAAGGAGAGGTGGGCGGCAACTATTGCTAGGGTTTTTGGATTAGGGCTTAATTATCCCTTAAGCCCTCTTTTATAGAGAACTAATTCTCTTAATGGTTATTGGATCATAACCATTAGGCCCGTTAACCCGCTCCATTAAGATAAGTTAAAATAAACCAAACCATGATGGTTTATTTTAAGTTAAAATGAACCGAACCAACTTTTGGTTCATTCATTTAAAATAAACCAAACCCTTTGGTTTATTCTCCTCCATTGGATTAGAACCAAACCATTTTGGTTCATCCATTATGTCTTCATAAGAGACGACCCATCCACGCTTCCATTGCGACAGAAACGATTTCATGCTCGCTTCATGTTTGGTCCAACCAAACCTAGTTTCTCTCGGTCTGAGAATCCCATTCTCAAGCTCGTTTTAAATCCTTTGGATTACGCTCGTTGTGCGTGTGACCAAATAGGTTCTCAGTTTATGTTTGCCGTCTATAATTAACCATTAATTATAGAACGATCATGAGTGGCAGCTAGTAGTACATCATGATCCCCAATTAACCGAAAAGATCAACGGTTGATCTAGAACTATTTCTGAAACCCTTCAGCAGCTCGAATGATTCGTGCCCCATTCCCTTTACTCATCTTATACCCACTTGGTTCAGGACATGGTCTATAGTGTCAGTTCCCACTAGGCTGACTACGTCACACCTAGCCCAAGTATCATTTCTTCGTCCTACGGATTCTAGTTACTTCACATGTATCGAAGAGTACCTTACTCTAAACATGTAATGCTTTGGCCAAAGACTTTAGTAACAATCCGACGAGAGGCCATGGGTATACATCTCCTCGCAAGGAGTGGTGAATCCTTTATAGGCTATTCAAACACCTTCGATCACTGACTTATACCCAATCATCCCGTCCACATCTCCAGAGATGCTTAAGATGTCAAAGCATAAGTCTCCATGATCAAGATGACTTGAATACCGCAAGTCAAAGGAACATCACACTTAAGCTACAGTAAGAACTTCATTGACATATCTATATATGCAGAGAACCATATGAAGTCTTACGGCTGGTCACTCCAATGAACTAGTTACCATAACTAGCATCCACGATTAACTCCTGACATCACAATGTCTCCAGCCAGTGAGAATCAGCTGCTTGGATACACCAAGGAGTATACCTCGTGCTAGTCTCGACAGAATTGATGGTGTCCAAATCCATCAATTCATCGACTAGGGATAATTCCGATACATCACAATTACACATGTAGAGATACTCACTAGTTGTGATCCAATCACAAATTCTCTCATGCTGTGAATCGTATCGTGGACATTCAGTAAATGAGTTTAAGATCCAATCAAATACATCAAAACATGTATACTCAAATAGTGAATCTTCATTTATCATATAAATGGTTCATACATAAGGCGATTGCCTTAGGACATCTCTCATATATTACTAACAAAACCTGCATGACCTAGAAAAACACAAATTTCCCGCACAGAAGCGGGGTAAGATAAAGAAGATATAACATGAATTTTAGCAGGATCTACTTCAATACCATACACAGAGATAATATAACCTAAGATACCCCATACTTGACCATGAAATGATATTTCTTACAAACATCTGATGGAAGTGATCCTTGGGGCAGTCCCTACACATTCCATATCCCTGCCTACATAAAAGGGTCCACAGATAGGTCCTAACAATAAATAATTATCAACATCAGATTTATCAGAATCAATAAAATCACAACAAAATATAGAAGGTGCAGAGATATCCAAATGAAAGAAAAAAAATAGACTAAGAAATAAAGTTCATGCAGTTCAGCTCATCAGCTATAACCACGCTAAGAATAGAATGATCCTCCATCAGGTACCTCATAGCGTCCAAAATACTAAACCGAACTACAGTATCTCCTACCTCCATAGAAAGAGTACAACTTCTAGTGAACACATAAATCTTTCAGAAACTCGGCATACTTGGGAATATGCTAGCTCTTGGAATTCCTTAGCCTTTTCTTCAACAACCCCCTTCCTAGGCTGGGCCTCTGAGGGAAGAGAAAATCTGTTGCATAAAACTCAAGAAGATTATCGCCTGAAGACCTAGTCATACACATAAACAAATACAATGAGAAACAAATATAGATAATAAGAAAGACAATAATAACAAAAGAAAAAGAAAACAAACAAACAAACTACAGTTTAAAGACAAACTACAGTTTCCCTGGCAACGGCGCCAAAATTTTGATCAAACGATTTTTATTTGTCGCAATACTGTTCCCAAATTATTTACCGAACCCCCTAACTACACTAATACAGTATAGGACTGACTCAGGTCATCTCCCAACGAACCTAATGATTGGACATTTGTTTTTAAACAAAAGTAAATACTGGGGGTTTTCACAATTTATCAAAACAATTAAAATTCAAAATCAAAAGAAAACATGAGAATTAAACATGTAAGAAGTAAATCTAACTACCAAATAACAAGTAACAAGCAACTATCCTAATGCGCAAAAGTAAGTGATCATGCACCGCACTGTCACTATATGGTACAATGATCAAACAAATGTGAACAATTCAACCAAGCACCGTACTGTCACTATACGACACAGTGATCAAACAGTCACTGAAAAACTAACCTAACAGACAGAAAAAAATCAACCAAGCACCGCACTGTCACTATACGGTACAATGATCAAACAAATGTAAACAATTCAACCATGCACCGCACTATCACTATACGGCATAGTAGTCAAACAGTCACTAAAAATAGCAGTAAACGAAATGCAATAAACGAAAGCAATTCAACCAAGAACCGCACTGTCACTATACGGTGCACTGGCCAAATGTAAATGAAACTAACCTAACAACTAAAGCATAACACAAATAAAACTCTAACTACGACTCAAATTAAACACAAGTTAGAATACAGAATAAAATACAAGGTAAACCGTAGATTAAAATACAAAGTAAAATACTAGTGAAAACACAGGTTACGAACACTAGTAAAAACACAATTCAGGGCCACTGGTGAAACCACATATTAAAAACACTAGCGAAAACACAATTGAAAACACTAATGCAAACACAATGTAATAACACCAGTGACAACACAAATGAAAACACAAGTGTAAATACGAAGGAAAACACAAGTGCAAATACAAATAAAAACACAGTATGAACCACAAACTGAAGCACAAACTAAAAATAAACCAACTCTCATCCATAACTCCCGGAAAGGAACCACCTTCTCCGGTTACCCATGACAGATTTAGACAGCTCCTACGACTTCCATGGCATGGATCTTTCGTCAGAATAATACTCCGACGAAAGTTGAAATTGATGGAACGAATCACTGCTCCCGTGATGGACTTCGAGACTGTCGCTACCACGGCAGTAGAAGGGACCGAATCTGTGATCGTCTATAAGTCTTCACCGATTCTGGAAATAGGGTTATGCCACCGGAATTTAGGAATTGAAGAGCTGCCGAAATCTGGAAATACATGCTGCCGCTACCACGATAGTAGAAGGTCACCCCCAGCCTTCTGCGACCACGTCCAACTAGGGTAGCTCAGCTCCGATTGCCAAGCGTCAAAAGAACGCCGGTGAAGATGGATGAAAACCCCTCTTCTCGGCAAAGACACTGTCTGCCCAACTTCAGAACTTGACTCCATCGACCAAGGGAAGGATCTTAGGATGGATGGAAATGAAGGGGACGCTGCTAGAATTGCCGAAAAATCTCCGCCGGAATCGCTGTGGAAGAAGTCGTCGTTGCCGCGCGTGAAAGGAAGATGACGGGGTTGCGCTTCGTGGAGAAGATGAGGGAGGAGGGAATGCCACTGCCGACCTTGGTGGAGGAAGAGACTAGCCGGCGATGCTTCGGGCGGTGGCGTGGAGAAGAAACACCGGCGATGTGAGATTGGGGAGGAAGCTGATTCGGGAAGAAAGAAAAAAACTGCGGCTGTCCTGTTTCTGCGCGTGAAGCTAGGTTGATTAAAGGAATTTTGTGAGCCGTCCAATCATTTCGCTCACGATCTCAGTCGTCCATTTGAAGCTAAGGCTTGATTAAGCAATTGATCCATTAAGAAGGATGTGATCCAATGGCTGTGATTCCTCCGATTTTGAATGGATGGATCTGATCCATCTGAAAGGATAATTACGATCGGTCGAATCTGGAGGAAGGGCTCAAATGTTCAGATCGAAATGTTTGGACTGGATCTCTCCAGATCTGAATAGATGACTCAGAATCAGCTACATTCATCGGACTGTCAATAATGCTCAGATTTGATCTAGATCGACGGCTACGATTTCTCCAACTAGACCCTCATTATATGTTTCCTACAAAATCACATGAAATTCGTGAAAAATACTGAAATTATAGAAATTAACACAATTAATCGCAATTAGGCTCAATATGTAAAAACATCCCAAATAACAATAATTATCCCATCAAAGAGCCTAAAATATCTAATCCACAAGTAAAAATAGCGCAATAAAAACTGCAGCTATCAAGGGACTTCAAGGGAGATGAGAGAATGAGCGATTTGTAAAAGGTAGCTGTCACGCCCCGGGGGAGTCCCCGCCAGAAGAAAATCTGGCAGCATCTCCGCTGTACAGGTCACAATACGAATCTTGTATACAAGGCACACATGACTCACTATACATCGGTCAACACGACCGGAACAAAAATGACACATACAGATCATATATAGGCCTCAGGCCAACAACCAAAGTAAATAAAATGACTACAATATCTAGACTTACCTCTTCTGCCATCTGACCAGGAATACACCACCAAAACGAATTGAATAAAAGTCCATAAGGACATATTAAATACGACCAAAGCATCCACGAGCACATAACCAAAATACAAGTCCTACACATGTCTTTTAGTCAATAAACCAAAACTATAAATCCAATAACAAAACCATTACGATGAGGGGGAATTGGCAGCTGGACTCTCCTGATAGTGTCAACCTGAAATAGATGTAAAGCAACCGGGTAAGTTCAACGAACTCAGCAGGTATCAAGTCGACATGCATAGTAAGATATATCTAAAAAAAATAATCATGTCAGTACAGTCTCGTGATCAATAATAGAAAAATGCAAGGAAGAGATGTGGAAAGACTGTACATACCTGAATCTCCTATCTTGACATAAAAGTATGAGCCATACTAGCAGATATAAGGTCGTCAGACCAAATACATAATGTATCCTGTATGCATGTCAATCATATGCAAAAACCAAGGCATCAACCAAAATGCAGTAAACACAAACAAATGTCATCCATGCAATATGCATGCGATGCAAATGACATGGTCACTCCTGACGCCAGTCAGCCTCCTCACATGCGATGGTGAAGCAGAGTGGGTAGGACTATGACAACTGTACACTCTACCATCACTGCTCCTGAGTGACCGAGTGGACATGATGCTGTCGGAGTACACCTATCCTCCTACCCCAAACAGAGTGGGGGAGCAAAGCTCTCATCTCCTAGTATCGTAGACCAGAGGTGGGATCCTTGCCCACTACCACGCTACCTCACCATTACCCATGAGCGGACCAGCGGAGCCTGACAGAGCTACTGCACATACCCTCCTGATGTACAACTAACCCATGAGTGGCTGTGTGTGCAGATCATGTAACTGGCTATGGGCTCAACTACAAAAGAACCCCGACCAGCCAACATGCAATCATGCAAGATGGTGCATGACACTAAAGCATGTAACACCAACCAAAATACGTCTCCAAATAATATGCACAAACAAATGAGAACATATCAATGACCTAGGTATATAGGGAAAGTATATCGTGCATGTCACAACTCCCAAAATAAGTACACATGGCAAGTATCAAGACAATATGGACTAAGATAGAAATTCATGCATCACGTATGGCACAGTGACATACAAGGGCAGATAAGACATAAAATATTACTGTGAGCTATATCCAACTACTCATATCAACATGACAATATCAAAAGATAAGTCAAAGTACCCGCCTGATATAATGCTTGAAATAATGAAATCTTCATGCCCGTGGACCTGTCTCGTGACCGAAACCTACATAAAACATAATATAATCAGATTATGTTCCCAACCCTAATATCAAGTCGAAACCTAATGGATTAAACTATCCACCTAAACGATCACTCACTGCCATATCAAAATATAATTCCTTCCCAAATCAACTCCCAATTTCACAAATTATCTAACCCATTCACAGCCGACCAAAACCCCACATCACAGAAAATTTGCACAAAACTCCAACACCTAGCCGTGAACAGTCGACTTAGCCGTGAAGAACCCCTTCCCACTCTCACACGGTAGCCAATCCAGATAAACAACATCAATCACAACCAACAATAGATCACTAAGAACTAACTCACACCCAACCCATCACACACAATGACCACAACAATCTACCGATAATAGGAAGAGGATAGAAATCTTACCAACGCTTGGGACTCCACCGACAGTCTCATGCCCTTACTCCCTGTTCACTGGAGATATCCTCGACTACCCTAAATGACTGCCCAAACACACAGATCCCATTCATCAAAGGCAAACACATCTAGGACTCATATCCCGTCCAAGGTAAGGAGAAGAGCAAAGCTTACCTACCTCCGACGACCACTGGCAGTCCTTCCCTTGTCCCCTACTCACCGTCGCAACTCAACACCAAATCCTCTGCTCTAGCAGAGAACTCGTGGCTTTGGCAGAACCAGATGCGGATGTCGCCGGCACAAGCTTCTAGCCACTCGCTCACCGTCGGCTCGAGCTAGAGCGGCAGTGTCGATGGCAAAGGAGGAGGCGACCGCAAGGGCTCGGGCAGCGGCGTCGGTGACTACGGCTGTGGCGTCGGGTTGGACATGAGAGAGGGGAACCGAGAGGAGAAGAGCGAGGCAGTGGTGATCTAGAGACTGCGGGGGAGAAGAAGGAGAGGCAGCAGTGTCGGTGATGCGAGATGTGGAGGAGTGCGACACGTGGAGAAAGAGGGAGAGGCACTGTGTCTTGTGGCTGCGGACGCGAGGAAGAAGAAAATGCCTGCGGCGCGCGGAGAAAGAGATCGGGGAATTAGGAAGTTAAAACCTAGGTTAATTAATCCTATTAACTAATCTAAACAGGCCCTTTAAAAGCATGTTTTTCTTATCCCGGTAAAAATCTTTTACAAGCTCCGTTTAATTCCAGAAAAATTCTGGAAATATTCCTAAAATTCTCTAAAAATCCCGAAATAATTCCCAGCATTATTTTTCCTAAATTTTGGCCATTAAATTTTATATTGTAATTTTTCCATATTTAATAGTAACTCATAAGTGAACTTGGCCGAATGGCTAAGTCAAGTGTTGGATGCTCAACCGAGTGGGTTGAGGTTTTACCCGACAAGTCAGATGCTCAAACTAGGGTTTGAGGTTTTACTCAATGTATGGTTAAGTCGGACGCTCAAACATTAGTTTGAGATTTTACCCGACGAATGGGAGTGTCGGATGCTCAACCGAGTGGGTTGAGATTTTACCCGACCGTTGGATGCTCAAACAAGCCATTTGTTTGAGGTTTACCCGACATCAGTCGACTATCAAGTATTGGTAGTCGAACTGGTCCAAGTCGAATTGAGTTCGACTACCAAAGGTGACGATCAGTGAAAGAAAGTGGTGCGCAATGCACGCTTCGTAGTGATCGACCGATCACCGACTATGGGGCTATCAGTCGAACCGGTGAAATCGCCAGTCGACTGCCTAGGAGGCCGTTAGGTGATGACGATCATGATTCAGATGGTGTCAGGAGCCGTTACAAGGGTGGCAGTATACTGCCACATGCCCAACGGGAAGATTTCGCCTCTCTCTATAAAAAGAGAGGGTGTGGGCTTTAGGGAGGTTAATGCTTATGCTCCTAAGTTCTCCCTGAGTGCTCCACATGATTCCTACACCTTTCTTCTTACTTTTATTTCAATCTTATTTTAAGGAGTGTTTGTTGTAAGAAGGGTTACCTCCACCTTGCTTGGGCAAAAGGAGAGATCTAGTGGATTAGATTGAGGGGTGATTCACCTGAATGAATCGGTTGTGGATTAGCGGCAAGGGTCGTGAACCACGCTACATCTCTGGTGTTAGCGTTTGTGCTTCCTTGTCTTTTGTATTGTCTTAATTTTTTTGTTTAGCACTTGTTTCCGCTGCGCTAATCTTCATTGTAGACAATTAAGAGCGAGTAATTTCCATCGTACACATCGAGGGCTATTCACCCCCCTCTAGTCGGCCACCGATCCTCCAACGTTAACTAACTAAAGGTTAAATCCGAATCTAACCCAAGGTTAATTAGTCTTCAAATCATTAAATTTTAACTAAGTAAAATTGAAGTTATTTCACAAAAACATATAAGGTTAACATGTTTGATCATGTAAAAAGAGTGAGATGAATCCTAGGTTAAAAATTTCCAACCGAATTTAAAATTCCTATATCCGATCCAACTTCTATATGTGTAGGATCAATGGATGTTGGATAGTGGGTGCTCTCAACATATGATCAGAGACTGATTAAATTTTACGAAGCTCAAATTCAAAAACCAAGGATCAGTAGCCTTCGCAAACAACGGAAAGCTCAAAATCATCGGATCAGGTGATATTGAGCTAAACTCTAACTTTATTATACATCAAGTACTATTAGTTGAAAATTTTGAATTTAATCTTTTAAGTGTTAATCAACTATGTGATAATAGTTATAAGGTTATATTCTTGCCAAATTAATGCTTAATTAAAAATAATGATTGCTCAAAAACTATACTTAAGGGAATTAGGAATAATATTATTTACACAATAGATCTACCTAACTCCTCAACCAAGTGTATAATGACATAGCAAAAGGAATCATGGTTGTGGCACCGATGACTCGGCCACTCCCATCCAAAACTCATACATAAAATAAGTCAAAATGGTCTAGTTAGAGGTCTACCCAAACTAGGTAACCTAGAAAATAGAATATGTAATGTTTGTCAATTAGGAAAACAAATTAGGGCTTCACATAAACTAACTAATCAAGAAAGAACTAAAAGTATACTTGAGCTCCTACACTTGGACCTTTTTGACTCTCATGGAGCCAAGTCACTAAATGGGAGTAAGTATTGCTTAGTAATAGTAGATGACTACTCTAGGTTCACTTGGGTAAAATTCTTAAAATATAAAAATGAAACTTTAGATCAACTTAATAATTTATGTAAATTGATAGGAAATGAAAAGAACTTAAGGATTAAGGGAATTAGAAGTGATCATGGTGGTGAATTCAAAAGTCATAAGTTTACCGACTTTTGTAATCCAAACGGATACCACCATGAATTCTCTTGCCCTAGAAGCCCTCAACAAAATGGGTTAGTTGAACAGAAAAATAAAACCCTACAAAAAGTTGTTAGGACCATGCTAAACGAATATAATATACTTAATAGGTTTTGGGCAGAAGTAGTCAATACTGCCTGCTATGTCCAGAATAGAACATTAATAATCAAACGACACCAGAAAACTTCCTATGAAATCTATTACGAAATTACCTAACATTAAGTACTTTAGAGTCTTTGGATGTAGGGTACACATACTAAACACAAAAGACTACTTAGGAAAATTTGCCTCTAAAATAATTACCTGCACATTTCTAGGATATTCAACTACTAGTAAAGCCTATAGGGTATATAACAATGAAACAATTAATGTAGGTTTTGATGAAGTAAATAAGTCTACTAAACCTGAAGTAAACATTAACAATGAAGAACTAGAAAATGATGTTAGACATGCACCTAACCCTCAAAACGAATCTAGTGTAAACACTAATCCGAATCAATCTAGACTACAAGCTAATCATCTAATTGATCAAGTGATAAGTGATCCAAATTTAGGGGTTCAAACTAGAGCATCCTATAGGAATCTAAGTCAAATCTCACTTATATCTAAAATCGAACCCAAAACCATAGAACAAGCTCTTCTTGACCTAGATTGGATCATCGCTATGCAAGAAGAGTTAGCTCAATTCACTGGGAGTCAAGTTTGAGAATTAGTACCCGCACCTAAAGGAAAAATGATCATTGGAACAAGGTGGGTATTTCGAAATAAACTTGATGACAAAGGTGAAGGTATAATGAATAAAGCTAGGTTAGTAGCTAAAGGGTTTAGTCAAGTAGAGATATTAGATTATGATGAAACATATGCACCCATAGCTAGACTCGAATCAATTAGAATGCTATTAGCCTACGTTGCACATCGAGGTTTTAAATTGTTTAAAATGGATGTCAAGTCAACATTTCTAAATAGATTTATCAAAGAAGAAGTCTATGTTAGCCAACCACCTGGATTTGAAAGCTTAGGCCAACCTAACCATGTACTTAAACATAGAAAAACCTTATATGGATTTTAGCAAGCTCCTAGAGCTTGGTATGAAAGTCTATCCATCTATCTTAAGTCTAAAGGATTTAATCAAGGAGTGGTTGACCCAACCTTATTTGTAAAAACCATAGGGAAAGAAATTTTTATAGCACAAATCTATGTAGATGATATAATTTTTGGGACAACAGACACAACCCTTTTAAACGAGTTTATTTCTCTAATGGTAAGTGAGTTTGAAATCAGCTTAGTAGGTGAACTTACTTTCTTCTTAGGATTACAAATAAAACAAACAAGAGAAGGAATTGGCATGCATCAATGTAAATACGCTAAGGAGTTAATAAGTAAATTTGGTATGAAAAATGCTAAAGAAATTACTACACCTATGGCAACCAATGTAAACATTGGAGAAGACTTAGACGGAAAAACTATAGATTTAAAATACTATAGAAGTGCAATAGGTAGCCTTCTATACTTAAGTGCAAGTCAACTCGAAATACTCTTTGCAGTAAGTATGTGTACATGATTTCAGTCTTGTGCCAAAGAATTGCACCTAACCTTAGTTAAATGAATCTTTAGAAACTTAAAAGGAACACAAAAATATAGGAATCTGGTACCCTAGGACAAGTGAGTTCGAACTAATCGGCTATTCTGACTCAGATATGCAGGTAGTAAACTCGATAGGAAGAGTACAAGTGATTGTTGTCAACTTCTAGGATCGAGTCTAGTCAACTGGTGTAGTAGAAAACAACATTGTATTGCTTTGTCTACTACCGAAACTGAATATGTAGCCATGGGTGAGTATGTAGCTCAACTTCTTGGGATGAAGCACACTCTCAAAGACTTCTAATTAAATTTTAGTAATACTAAAATCTTGATTGATAACATTAGCTCAATTAACTTAACTAAAACCCCTATATATCATTCTAGAACTAAACACATAGAAGTAAAACACCATTTTATAAGATAACATGTAGCAAATAGAAATGTAAAACTTGAATATGTAGAATCGAAATCGAACCTAGCAAACATGTTTACCAAACCATTACTTGAAGCAGAGTTCAGTCTACTTAGATGAAGATTAGGAATGTGTGTAGTAGAGTAGGACCTATTGTTTACTTATTATCTATCTTTTTTTATTTTGTGATACATGGAACTAGATTAGGATTTACCTTAGAAAGCATGAACCTATAGTTTTAAGGAACCAACACATCTCACAACACATAGGTTAAATGTGTTTGTGTATTGAGCTACGTAGATAGGTGTGAGATGTTAAGACCTTACTTCAGATTACAGATGTAGAACAAGTGCATCAACATGAATCATGGAGTATAATTTTTCAAAATAGCCAACTCTAATCAAGACTTATTGATTATCTTATCTCAATTGAGTCAAACAGAGTTGAACATTCTTATTAGATGCATTATGTTGAAACTATTATTTTATAAAAGGGGACATGCTTGGACTCATTTCTTCTATCATTTGAATTTTTAATGCTCTTTCGAAAAGGTTATTAAGAGTTCCTTTACATACATGTTTAAGAATGTTCCCCTCATAAATTCATTTTTTATATATGGCAAAAGGGGGAGAAAAGGAGTTAACTTTTTTTTTTTTCAAAAAGTTCACTTAACTTATTTTTTCAAAAACACACCTAGGGTTAACGGGGAGGTAACCTTAAGGGGGAGGTTTTTAAAAACAAATTGTTTAATGCTTACTATTTCTTTAACTTTGAATTTGTTTGCCATAGATCAAAAAGGACAAGATTGTTGGTGCAGGGGCACCAGATAATCAAACTTAGGTTTTGATGTTGGCAAAAATTTAAAGTTAAGCTATTCTTGTTATCTCACATGTTGTGTTGAGTGTGCAGGTAATGTATTAAGCTTTGCTAAGGTCAACGACACCAGGAGAATCTCAGGAAGAGAAACCTTGGTGGACAGGCGACACCAAGAGAACCTTAGGGAGTCGAGGAACCTTGGTGGTGACCGAAAGCTGAGCGACAGGTCAGAAGGAGCAAAGGTAAGCGTCGAATGTAGAGTGATGGTAAGGACGTGTCCTCTATATAAGGACAATCGTAGGCGGTGATCCGACTAGGACTTTCGAAGGAAGGTCTAGGTCGAAGTCGGACGGTGAGGGACCATCAGATTTACCATCAATAAAAGAGTTTTTGTGTTAACCTTGTATTGCAGGAGAGTTATCAAGCTGACAATCTATTGGAGGTCACCACCGAGGTTGCTGAACTACCATCAGTCGACTGCTGTGGGGCATCAGTCGACTACTAGTCAAGATGATCACTTCGAGGAGAGTCAAGATAAGATCCATCAAAATTGGGGTGATGTGGAGATTTGACCCAGATCTGGATCTCAACAAGCTGGGGTTCAAATGACTATAAAAGGAGAGGCAAATCATGTGAGATCGAGAAGCATCGCTAGAGGGCGGGAAGGGGGGGGGGGGGTGAATAGCGAGCATGAAATCTTTTCTTTTTGTTCGATTCGACAATACAAAAGTAACGCAGCAGAAAGTAAAAGATGTTAGAGGATCGGTGGCCGACTAGAGGGGAGTGAATAGCCCTCTTTATCATAGATGGTAATCACTTGCTTAATTGTCTACAATCAACGGTTAGCACAATGGAAATACAATGCTAAAGTAAAACAATTAAGCAATGAAAAGGGAAATGAAATCACAAACGCTAACAAGAAGACATAACATGGTTCACGGCTATTGCCACTAATCCATGACCCGATTCGTTCCAAGGTGAATGACTCCTTCAATCAATCACTATTCTTTCCTTTGCACAAAGATAGGTGGAGGTAACCTTTCTTACAAGAACACTCCCTCTTACAATATAATTGAAATAAAAGCAAGTAAGAGGAGTAGAATTCGTTTGGGCTCTTGGGAGTATGTTTGGAGTTAAAGCATTAACCCCCCAAGATGACCCAAGGCCTCTTCTTATAGGGAAGAGGTCATTCTTCCCGTTAGGCAGCTATCAGTCGACTGATGCCTCGATCAGTCAACTGCTGCTGTGGTCGTTGCCTCGCAACGACTCCTTCCACGTTGGATTCCAACAAACGGCTCCCACATCAGTCGACTGATCTTCCCATCAGTCAACTGATGGAGCTAGCAGTCGAGTGCCTAAAGCGAGCAGTCGACTATCCAACGTTCTGTGCCCGAAACCCTCGCGACCTCTCGACTGATAGTTTTGGTAGTCGACTGCCATCCCTTGGCAGTCGACTGTTCGGCCATAAACCAAACTCGAACACCAGTCGATTCTTTAGTCGACTTAGAGTAGTCAACTGCCACTTCATGGCAGTCGACTGATGTCGGGAAAACTTATCCGACACTTAGCCATTTTTCCAAGTTCACCTATGAGCTATCCCGTCCCGGGTTACAATCGCTCACTCTCATCTTCCCTTGGAGTCCCTCGCCTTGAAGTTCTCTTCGTCCGGCCACGTCCCTCGGAAGCGCCAAGCGCATGACTTTGCAACACCATCCTTTGCGTCTCGCCCTGAAGTCTACTTCCTTTGGCTTCACTCTAATGCTCCTCGTCCGACGATCCCTCGGATGCACCAAGCACATGACTTCCGCAATACATCTTTCACCGACTCAAGGACCGAGTCATGAGATGGTGACTTGCCAATGCTTTCGCCATGTGTGAATTACTAAGTCCTACACGACTTCAACACACATATCAAATCCATAATCAACCTAACTTAAACTCTTTTCCACACACATCAAAACCGATTGCCCTAACAATCTCTCCCTTTTTGATTTGTGACAATCCGTTTCAGTTAGGTAAAATAATAACATAAAAACATAAGGCAAGAAAGCATGTAAGTAAACATGAGTATCAAAACTCCCCCTTAAACATGCAACTCCCCCTTAAGACATGCTAATTTCCCCTTTAGCATGATTCACTTAAACCATTAACATTCTCCCCCTTTGACACCATCAAAAATATTATACAAATATTATACAAGCATGACATCAAGTCTAATGGAAGAAAATATCAAAAATCAACTCAAAAACCTAATAAATTAGGTTATTGTACTCATGCATAGTACATCAGTCGACTGAATCAGAGCATCAGTCAACTAGCACCTAATTTTAAGAATTTTTTGATTTTTCGAATGAACTTCAGAAATGCGCCAGAAATTATAGAAACTTCAAAAAAACATGAAATTTGGCGAACATAATTCTAATGAGTTCCTATATTAGTGAAAAATTATTTTAATGAAAATTAATTCTATATTCGAAAATTAGGCAAAAACTCAAAAGTTGTAAAATGTCTAAAGTTAGTATCAACTTTAAAGCCTAGTTTTGCCTTGAAACTTTTCAAAACATGAACTCACTGTTTATGAAACATGAAATATTTTTAAATCATTTAAAATATCCAACTATGATCTATGGGCAATATGTCCATTGATTAAACATTTGCTTTCCCCATAGTTGGTCTATGATTGCTCTATCGATACACTTAATGACCCATCTAAATACCATAAGCATTAGTGGACCATTTGTATCATCCTATCATCTCATCCATTGTTATGTTCTCAATCAAATTAGCCTATAGTGAGTATGAGATGAATCTAAAGGTATTTATACTTAACCATAATTTTCATGCAATTCTATGAAGGTTAAGTATCATCCTAAAAACCCAATCATGGACATGCATCAAGAATTATCGATCATGATCATAAATCATCAATTATTGCATATCATGATTATAAATTACTAATTACATATCATGATCATAAAACAAAGATTATACATAATTTCATGTTATGATCACATTATCATCACCCAACACTATAAATTAAAAAGTTATAACCCACATCATCCTAAGTCAACCAATTAACATGATATAAGTTATGTCCAAGTATGGTTGACTAACCTAGGGTTTTCTTAACCCATAAGGATGGATTTAGGAATCCAATATAAGTTCTTACCTATAGGCTTCACCAAAAACTCCTTAGGGATTCATTTTCTAGCTACCATTGTTGTTTTAGCTTGACCCCTAGCAATTAAACAATGATATGCTTTCTCATTCTTGGATCCCTTATATCATAAGTCTTTCCTATTGAAACTAGCCCTTTGGCTCCCAATAATCATGTTTAGGGTGTTGGAGCTAATCATGAATTTTTCTAAGACCTTAGTTAAATGATCTACCTTTTTCCTTAAGGCCTTATTTTCCTCAATACATGCATCATTAACATCAAAAGAAACATAATCATTAACATTTAAGCTTGCATTTTCTAGCTTTTCTTCTAATTTTCTAATATCATCAAGCATGCATTTATTTTTCTTTTTAGCCTTAAATAAATCCCTAGTAAGGCTAGAAATCATGGAAACAATTTTCTTAAGGGAAAGATTTGTTACCATAGTTTCCATAACTTCTTCCTCCGATTCCGATGAGGATGAGGATAAAGCTCCCCCTTCACTTGAGCTCTCCTCACTTGAACTTCTTTCTTCTTACTCGGAGGAGGTGGAGTCCAAGTCTTCTATTGCCATTAGGGCAAGACTTGTGAAGGCTTCTTCTTCTTCCGATGAGGATGATAGATCATCCCATGTGGTCTTGTGTGCCTTAGCCTTCCCTTTTTCTTTTGTTTTCTTTTCATCTTCCTTCTTCTTGCTCCCCTTCTTCTTTTCTTCTTTCTTTCTCCTTTCTTCTTTGCTTTTGTTTAAGAGGGGACAATCATCTCTTATATGTTCCTCTCCTTAGCAATTGTAGCATATTATCTTTCTTCTTGGCCTTCTTCTCCTATCATTAGATTTGTTAAATTTAAAATTTTTCAATGCACGCCTTACCTTCCTGACCATATATGCTTCCTCATTGCTATCCATTGATGAGGAGGAGGAATCTTCATCCGATGAGGAAGGTGGCATCTCCTTCTTCTTCTTCCCCTTGCTTGCTACTAGTGCCACTCCCCTTGATGGCTTGATTTACTCTTCTACTACTCCTTCAAGCCTTGTTTCATGGAGTTCCATGGTGGAGAAAAACTCTTCTAGGGTGCTTACCTCTAGATTCTTCGAAATGTTGAAGGAGTCCACTATGGAGCTCCACTTTGATGATCGGGGAAAGACATCTATAGCCTTCATGATCATTGTTGGGATCCTACTATGCGTGCGAACCGATTTGCAAAACCGCAGCGGACAAAAATTTTGGATCCCACTAGAGATCCAAGCGAAAACATATAAATTATTTTTAACCATCTAGATCCTATCTAGAAGAAGTATTATACCTTTGAAGCGAGCCCTTCGTAATCCCGCTAGTCCAAAGTTGTCGGATCTAAATACGGTAAGGATAACCGTATCTCTAAGGTATCCACACTGTCACTCAGCCCTTTTGAAAATATGGTTGTGCTAGCTACCTTTGTAGAACAACTAGCCAAAATTAGGAGGATGAAGAAGTGAAGAAGAAGAAAGAACACCCAACTCTTAGATCTCTCTTTGGCTCTTCTTCCACCCTTATATATTATCATGCTTGAATTCCAAAATCAATGCATCATTTAAAATCCACTAGCCTCTTCCCATTCTACACGTTGAAATCCAATGCATCAAATGCATTGAATTGTAATCAAATGCATTATTGAAAAGCCATTTCCAATTCAAAGCCACTTCCAATTCTTCACGTTGAAATCCAATGCATTTTTAATGCATCATGCATCCATTAAAACCTTTTGCATGTGACTTGGGTTTAACTCAAGTCTAACATGAGTTTTGCATGGGATTTGGGTTTAACTCAAGTATAACTTGAGTTTTGCATGTGACTTGGGTTTAACTCAAGTCTAACTTGAGTTTTGCATGTGATTTGGGTTTAAATCAAGTCTAACTTGAGTTTTGCATGTGACTTGGGTTTAACTCAAGTCTAACTTGAGTTTTGCATGTGAATTGAGTTTAATTCAAGTCTCACTTGATTCTAACTCAAATCTAGTCTTCATCCATCCAATTTAGTTTGAGTCTAACACAAATGTAACCCGCTTGAGTCTAACTCAACCAACTTGATTTTGACTCGAGCCTTGACCATCCATTATTCTCATTGTTCTTTTAGTCAAACTAAAAGAACCGATTTCCAAAATAGAATGTCATTTGTGTGTGACTCTATAGACTCTTGTAACATTGGCAATGTGTCTAAAATCCATTTTAGACACATAAGCAATGAGCGACATCTAGCAATACATCATTGCTACCCAAGTTACAAGATCGTCGAGATCCGACAACCTTTTCGTGGCTATTATCATGTATGATGGTGTCCTTCTATCTCTGATATCTTAGATCAATCAATGAGGCATAGACCGTGTCATCCCCTTATCGATCTTTATGTTTCTTGATCCCCAAGTAGACACACTCAAACAAATGAGCTCAATATCTCATATTGACTCATTTGAGCATGATCATGCATTTCGTGGTCCTACTCTATCAAGAGGCCAAATATATCACTCTTGTCATATAAAAGGGATAGATCTCATCTACATCACTCACATCCCTCCGCATAATTCATTACATACCCAGTAATTGCCGTTATAGTGCACCTTGTTACGGTGTGATGTTAGATGATACCAAAGTACATAATTCCTTTTGTAGGGAACCGTAGTGACTTCAGGTCTAAGGACTATTCATACCAATAGTCACATGAGAAAGTATATGACACTCATATAATGATCCATGACACTTTCTTATGGCGAGTCAATTCAGTATATATATTCTCCAATATATATATCCATGTGTCAATGTGATATCTCATACCATGACTTGTGATATCAAGTCATCCATTGACTTACATGTTAGTCTCAATGTATTAATATTGCCCTTGTCTATTAATACTTGACTAGGAATATTAAGAATAGTATTCTCTACAGCTTCTCATAATCAATTCTACTAATTGATATACTGTGAGTAAGAACCTACTATTCAAAGGCATTATTATTATTTAGTTGACACACACAAAGTAAATATAATAACCAATGTTTGCCTATATTAATATAAGATATGATACAAAAGTTTCCCTCACTAATCATCTCATAATTGGCACTAAGGGCTCATACTAACAATCTCCCACTAGCACTAGTGTCAATCACTATAATATCTCATACCCAGTGATCTGGTATGACCATCATGCTTTCTCTATGCCAAAGCCTTAGTCAAGGGATCCGCAATGTTAGCATCCGAATCTACTCTGCATATTCTCACATCTCCTCGATCGATGATCTCCCGAATGAGATGAAACCATCGTAGTATGTGTTTGGTCCTCCGATGAGAGCGAGGTTTCTTAGCCTGAGCAATAGCCCCATTGTTGTCACAATAGAGGGCTATAGGATCTGCTATGCTAGGAACCACCCCAAGTTTAGCAATGAACTTCATGATCCAAACAACCTCCTTTGTTGCATTAGATGCAGCAATGTACTCGACTTCTGTTGTAGAATCTGTGACTGTGTCATGTTTCGAACTCTTCCATCTCACAACACCACCATTCAGATAAAATACATACCCTGACTGTGATCGCGAATCATCTCTATCGGTTTGGAAGCTTGCATTGCTGTAACCCTTTACGACTAGCTCCTCATCACCTCTAAAGATCAAGAAATATTCTTTTGTCCTTCTCAAGTACTTAAGAATATTCTTGACTACTGTCCAGTGACACTCACCGGGATCTGACTGGTACCTACTTGTCATGCTCAAAGCATACGAGACATCGGGGCGAGTACAAATCATGGCGTACATGATAGATCCTATAACAAATGTATAAGGGATCTGATTCATGCGTTGTTTCTCTTCCGCAGAAGAGGGACATTGAGTCTTCGAAAGACTTACACCATGTGACATTGGCATAAAACCCTTCTTGGAATTCTGTATGGCAAAACACTTAAGCACCTTGTCAATATATGTACTTTGACTCAGGCCAAGCAATCTTCTAGATCTATCCCTATAGATCTTGATGCCAAGAATATAGGCTGCTTCACCTAAGTCCTTCATTGAGAAACAATTCCCAAGCCAAGTCTTTACAGACTCCAGCATAGGGATATCATTTTCAATGAGTAGGATGTCATCTACATACAAAATGAGGAAAACAACTTTGCTCCCACAAACCTTCTTGTAGACACAAGGTTCATCTTCGTTCTTAATGAAATCAAACATTTTGATTGCTTTATCGAATCGAAGATTCCAGCTTCTAGAAGCATGATTTAATCCATAAATGGACCTGTTAGAATATTGTAAATATGTTAGGGATAATTATTTATTTTTAGGATAGAGTTTGATTTATTCTTAGGATAGAGTTTTGATTTACCCCTTTGAATAGGCCCTAATTTTGGATATAAATAGGGCTGCTTTCATGTAATAAATTGTATTCGTATTTTCTACAAAATAATATGGTATCAGAGCCCTAGGTTTCGATTCCCAACTTTTGCATTTTTTTTTCCGCCGTTGCTCGCGTTCCTGAACGCGACGTTAGAAAACCTTGCGGACACAACTTTCTCTTCGCCGAATCCTGCCCTCGAGGAGCTCGACGAAGCTTTCTTTCTCCGTCGGCATCGTCGCTCTCCATTCCTTCCGGTTCCTCGCATCGTCGCATCCCGAAGTCGCCGCAGCCGCTGCATCCATTCCTTCCGCCGGCCAGCCATCTGGCGGAATGGCGGAGGAGCTCGACGAAGGCCGGCCGGCCGAGGAACTCCGCCCACACCGCGAACCGCTCCATCTCCTCGCCGACGTGCACCGGCACGTGCCCCCATGGGACGTGCCGTGGGGGCGCAATCTCCGTCAACGACGTCTGGCAGTGATCCTGCCCTCGAGGAGCTCTTCCGCACTCTCCCGCCCGACGATAGCCTGTTCTTTGAACAAGCTCAAAGATCCCGAAGTTAGGGCCTTCATCGAGCGATGCCTCGCTAAACCTCTGGCTTGCCCTTCTGCCTCTGAGCTCCTCGCTGACCCGTTCTTCCTCGGCCTCGACAACGACGGTGGCAACTTGGATGCTACTGCCATGCTTTGACCACCGGTTCCTCAGCCTTAGCCTCAGCCTCGACCGTGCTCGTCGGCTATTGTCGCCTATACTGCTCGCCTGCAGATTACATGACTACTTGGCGATAATAAAACCATCTGCCCAAGATCGAATGACAGAGGAATGACAGTTTCCTGTCGAGATATTCTCTACTGCTTAAGAAGCTCAGACGCGGTCTTCTCCATCAAAAAGTCTTCTGCCATCTTCCTCCGTCAGTCGCCTCTAAAGCTGACGCTGACACAGTTGTCCCAGCAGCAGTAGGTCCTCCTCCTTAAACCAGAACAATAACACTGTACGAACCCTTGTGCGCCCTCGCTTCAGCTGCAGGCGCAGCAGTTTTCGACAACTCCAATACGCTAGAATCCTGGGAATACCAAGAGCTCAGATGGTCGGTTCTAATTCCCTTGCTGCTGTTACACAAGTTGGTAATTCCTTTACTGGTATATCTCGCTCTGCAAGTCCTTGGGTACTTAACTCTGAGGCCACCGATCATATCACTGGTAATAAATCTCTTTTTTCTTCACTATCTACTTCCGATTATTTACCCTTTGTCACCATGGCAAATTGTTCTCAAATTCAGTCTCAAGGTATTGGTATTGTTCATCCTTCTCCATCTCTTTCCATTCATAATGTTCTTTATGTTCCCGGAGCCCCCTTTAATTTGTTATCAATAAGTCAGCTTACTCGGTCTCTTGATTGTGTCGTCTCGTTTACTAAATCTTCTGTGTCATTACAGGACCGGAGTACGGGGAGGATGATTGACTTCGGATATGAGTCTCATGGCCTATACCGATTTCACCAGGCCTCTTTTGTTGGTTCAGCGGCGGCATCTCCACTTGTTATTCATGCTCAGTTGGGGCATCCTAGTCTTGATAAGTTAAAACAATTACATCCTAGTCTTTCTCACTTAAAGTCTTTATCTTGTGAGTCATGTCAGTTAGGCAAGCATGTTCGTAGTTCATTTTCTCCTCGCATTATAAGTCGGGCTACGTCTCCTTTTGCTTTGGTTCATTCCGATATTTGGGGTCCGAGTCGTGTTTCTTCTACATTCGGATCACGATATTTTGTTACCTTCATAGACGATTTTTCCCGTTGCACTTGGTTATATCTGATGAAGGATCGTTCAGAATTGTTTTCTATTTTCCAATCTTTTTTTAATGAAGTCAAAACACAATTTGGTATCCCTCTTCGATCCTTGCAAAGTGACAATGCACGTGAGTATCTATCTACTCCGTTTCAGACCTTCTTAGCATCTCAGGGCGTATTACATCGAACGTCTTGTCCTCATACTCCCCAACAGAATGGAGTTGCAGAACGCAAGAATCGTCATCTTCTCGAGACCACCCGGACTCTTCTTCATCACTCTCATGTTCCTTTTCATTTTTGTGGTGAAGCTGTACTTACTACATGTTATCTTATCAATCGCATGCCTTCCTCTACTTTATAGGGTCAAATACCTCATAGTGTGCTTTATCCAAATCAGTCCCTTCATCCTTTACCACCTAAGGTCTTTGGTTCTACATGTTTTGCTCATGCTCTTGATCCTGGCATTGATAAACTCTCTCCTCGGTCGCATAAATGTGTTTTTCTTGGGTACCCACGGTCTCAGAAAGGGTACAAGTGTTATTCTCCTACTCTTCGTCGGTATTTCATCTCTGCTGATGTCACGTTCTTTGATTCGGTTCCTTTCTTTGGACCTTCAGAGTCGTCCGAGTTTCCTCCTTCTATGCCTACACCAGTCTTTTATCCTTCGGAGGACTCTCTATTACCCCCAACTTCAATTTCTCCTCCGTTGCAGGTTTATCAGCGTCGTCTTCAGCCTACTGTGCCGTCGCCCAACACTGATTCTACCGTGGAATCATGTCTGGAGTCAGATCCTCCGCCCCTTCCTCCGGTACAATCTTCTGAATCTGATATTCCCATTGCACTTTGTAAAGGTATACGTTCAACTCGTAATCCTTCTCCTAATTATGTGTCTTTGAGTTATCATCGCCTTTCTTCTTCCTATTATTCTTGTCTTACCTCCTTGTCGTCTGTTTCTCTTCCGAAAACTGTAGGAGATGCATTTGCCCATCCACGATGGAAATAGGCTATGCTGGATGAAATGAGTGTCTTACGGAGCTGTGGGACTTGGGACCTCATCCCTCTACCACTAGGAAAATCAGTTGTTGGCTGTCGATGGGTATATATGGTGAAGGTTGGTCCAGACGGAACAGTTGAAAGGCTTAAGGCTCATCTTGTTGCTAAAGGCTATACTCAGATCTTTGGATTGGATTATGGGGATACTTTTTCCCCTGTTGCTAAGATGTCTTTGATACGCCTATTCATGTCCATTGCTGTGATTCAACACTGGCCTCTTTATCAGTTAGACATCAAGAATGCATTCTTACATGGTGACCTGCTCGAAGAAGTCTACATGGAGCAACCTCCGTGTTTTGTTGCTCAGGGGGAGTCTTCCGCTCTTCTATGTCGCTTGCGAAAATCTTTATATGGTCTCAAGCAGTCACCTAGAGTATGGTTCGGTAGATTCAGTATTGTAATTCAACAGTTCGGCATGACTCGCTGAGGTGACCATTACATCTTTATCGCCACTCATCTACTGGTTGCATCTATCTAGTGGTTTATGTTGATGATATTGTCATCACAGGCAATGATCATCTTGGGATTTCACAAGTGAAACAACATCTTTTCAAATATTTCCAGACAAAAGATCTCGGCAAACTCAAATATTTCTTGGGGATAGAAGTAGCACATTCCAGAAATGGGATCATTATATCCCAAAGGAAGTATGCAATGAATATTCTAGAAGAAACAGGAATGTTAAACTCAAAGACAGTTGACAACCCTATGGATCATAATGTTAAGCTCTTGCTAAATCAGGGGGAGCCTCTACCAGATCCCGAACAATATAGGCGATTAGTAGGGAGACTAAGCTACCTTACTGTTACTCGTCCAGATATCTCGTGTGTCGTAAGTGTAGTAAGTCAGTTTCTCAACTCTCCGTGTAAAGAACATTGGGATGTTGTGATTTGCATTGTTCGATATATCAAAGGTGCTCCAGGAAAAGGTCTTTTGTTCGAAAATAAAGGACATACTCAAGTCATAGGGTATTCTGATGCAGATTGGGTAGGATCTCCAATTGATAGGAGATCCACCTCTGGTTTTTGTATATTTGTCGAAAGTAACCTTGTTTCTTGGAAAAGCAAAAAGCAAAATGTTGTGGCGAGATCCAGTGCGAAGGCAGAGTATCGAGCTATGGTCATAGCCAGTCATGAGCTTATATGGCTCAAACAATTGCTTCGGGAGCTCAGGTTTGGAGATGTTACATAAATGTCACTCATATGTGATAACCAGGCCGCCATGCATATCGCGTCAAATCCAATTTTTCATGAGGATAAAACATATTGAAGTCGACTGTCACTTTGTCAGAGAGAAAGTCATATCTAGAGAAATATCTACTAGTTTTGTTAACTCGCATGATCAACTAGCAGATATGTTTAATAAGTCTCTGAGAGGTCCCCGAATTGACTACACATGTAACAAGCTGGGTGAATATAATTTATATGCTCCCGCTTGAGGGGGAGTGTTAGAATATTATAAATATGTTAGGGATAATTATTTATTTTTAGGATAGAATTTGATTTATTCTTAGGATAGAGTTTTGATTTATCCCTTTGAATAGGCCCTAATTTTGGATATAAATAGGGATGCTTTCATGTAATAAATTGTATTCATATTTTCTACAAAATAACAGGACCTATGCAACTTACAGACCTTTCCAGCATCCTTTGGATTGACAAAATCTTCAGGCTGTGTCATATACAAATCCTCGAGTAGATTTTCATTAAGAAATGTAATTTTGACATCCATCTGCTATATTTCATAGTCATAGTAAGCAGCAATAGCAAGCATGATCCGAATGGATTTGAGCATCGCAACTGGAGAAAAAGTTTCATCATAGTCAATACCATGAATCTGCTTGAATTCTTTTGCTACCAATCACCCTTTATAGGTATGCACATTGCCATCCATGTCAGTCTTTCTGCTAAAGACCCACTTACACCCAATGGGTTTGACCCCTTCAGGTGGATCAACCAAAGTCCATAATTGGTTAGTGTACATGGATTCCATTTCGGATCTCATGGCCTCAATTCATTTCTCAGAATCTAGGCTCATTACAGCTTCCTGATAGGATGTTGGCTCATCAAGCATGAGTCCATCGTTGTCATCCAAGAAAAAAGAATATCTCTCAGGTTGACGACGTATCCTATCAGACCTACGTAAAGCTTGGTCTACATGAACAGGTTGTACCATAACTCCTTGTGATGACCTTGATTCATAATGCTCATCACCTTGTGGTGCTTATTCTTGTTGCATTAAGGCATCAATGCTATTTTGTGTATCGTGAAATTCTTCAAGATCAATTTTACTCCCACTAGCCTTTCTAGAAATAAATTCCCTTTCTAGAAAAACACCATTTCTGGCGATAAACACTTTGCCTAGCGTGGGGTTGTAAAAGTAATATCCTTTCGTTTCCTTAGGATGTCCTACAAAATAGCACTTGTCTGATTTGGGGCCTAGTTTATCGGAGACTTGATGTCGAACATAAGCCTCACAACCCCAAATCTTTATAAAAGACATTTTGGGACTCTTCCTAGTTCATATCGCATATGGTGTCTTTATGACTTCCTTAGATGAGACATGGTTAAGTGTGAAAGCAGCTGTCTCTATAGCATATCCCCAGAAGGAAGGAGGAAGATCTGTATGACTCATCATTAATCGTACCATGTCTAATAGAGTACGATTTCTCCTCTCATATACACCATTAAACTGAGGTGTTCCGGGTGGAGTGAGTTGAGATCGTATCCCACACTCAATTAGATAGTCATGAAACTCTTGGCTAAGGTATTCCCCACCTCGATCTGATCGAAGCATCTTAATACTCTTTCCAAGTTGGTTATGTACTTCATTCTTGAATTCTTTGAACTTTTCAAAGGATTCTGATTTGTGCCTCATAAGATACACATATCCATATCTACTGAAGTCATCAGTAAATGTAATGAAGCAATGATAACCACCTCTGGCTGTGACTTTGAAAGGACCACAAACATCACTATGTATGAGGCCTAACAAATCTGTCGCTCGTTCGCCTTGTCCACTAAATGGAGTCTTGGTCATCTTGCCTAAAAGACAAGATTCGCATGTCGTATATGATTCAAAATCAAATGAGTCCAATAATCCATCTCTATTGAGCTGGGATATGCGACTCTCATTTATGTGACCCAAGCGACATTGCCAAAGATATGTCTGATTCAAATCATTAGATTTGAATCGGTTGATATTTATGTTATAGACTGGGTTTTCTAGATCTAGAACATAGAGTCCATTCATCAAATGCGCACTACAATAGAACATTTCATTTAAATAAATAGAACAACGTTTGTCCTTTATAGTAAATGAAAAATCTTTCTTGTCCAAACAAGAAACAGACATAATGTTGTTAGTTATTGCAGGTACAAAATAGCACTCATCAAGTTCTAAAATCAAACCACTCGGTAACAATAAGGAATATGTTCCTATAGCTATAGTAGCAACTCTTGCGCCATTGCCCACACGCAGGTCCACTTCTTCTTGCGTCAATGATCTACTTCTTCTCAGGCCCTGCACATTAGTGCAAATGTGAGAAGCACAACCGGTATCCAATACCCTTGAAGAAGAAATAGATAGATTGACTTCTATAATATGTATACCTGAAGTAGAAGTCTCACTTTGCCTCTTCTTGACTTCCTCAAGATACTTTTTACAGTTCCTCTTCCAATGTCCAGCTTCCTTACAGTGGAAGCAAGTCCCTTCCTTGGCCACCCCATCTTTGGGCTTCAATGCTTTCTTGCCCTTTTCTTAGGTCTTGCCTTTAGACTTCTTCTTACCTTTGCCCTTTTTAACCATAAGTACATCACTAGTACTAGGTTGTATCTTCTTAAGATTGCTCTCAGTAGTTCTTAACATGCTTAAGAGCTCAGGCAATGGTTTGTCAATTTCACTCATATAATAAATCATGACAAATTGACTAAAGCCTCTAGGCAAGGACTGCAGAATAAGGTCAGTGACCAACTCTTGGCCTAAAAGAAATCCCAATCTATCAAGGTTCTCCACGTACTCAATCATCTTGAGTACGTGAGTTCCTACGGGTGTTCCTTCTTGCATCTTGCATTGAAACAATGCCTTAGATACCTCAGATCTCTCATGCCTCGCTTGCCCTTGATATAGTTGCTTCAGGTGTGCAACCATAGCAAAGGCATCCATGTTCTCATGTTGCTTCTGAAGCTCAGAGTTCATGGTTGCAAGCATAAGACATGATGCATTTAATGCATCATCTTGATGGTTCTTGTAAGCATCCTTATCAACACGAGTGGTATTGTTAGTGGGTGGTTCAGGAATGGGTTGCTCTAGGACATAGAGTTTCTGCTCCTGTTTGAGAACTATTCTCAAATTCCTATACCAGTCAATAAAGTTTGCTCCATTGAGCTTGTCCTTCTCAAGGACCTATCGCAGAGATAGGGTATTTGACGTATTTGAAGACATAGTGATGTACAATAGAAATAATATGCATAAAATGAGTATCATATCTTTAAATCATTTAATTAGGCCTTTGATTAAATGAGACTCCCACTGAATCATAGATGCATGTGGGGCAAAATCCACATCATACTTCACCTTGAGTTAGCTTTGGTTAATCGCCCAAGATTTAGTATGACTAAGTAGGTAACAATTTACCAATTGCATCACATGCAAATCTTGCAGAAAGAGGGGCCAAGATCCATATTACACATCATCTTGAGTTAGCTTTGGCTAATTGCCCAAGACTCAGTGTAGATGCACTCTAACCCATGTTTCCTAACTATTAGGATATGCCTCTAGATGTTTCTCAATCTAATTGAGACACTTTGTTAAGTCTCATCCAAAGTTTGATAGCGGGACATCACAATTGTCCTCTCGTACTCTATCAAGATAAAATGCATTGCAACCCAACAACAAATGATCGAGGTAGTTTAAGAGTACCAAACTTTGGTAGGAATATTAAATTGACTTAATTTAAAATAAGATTATTATTTAGCATCACATAAACACATAGCACATACATGTATCACATACACACATAGCAAATAATCTTAAACGTGACATGGTTATGACCTTAATCTACGATCTTTTCAAGCCAATGAGAAGAGCGAATGGTGAACCTAGGGATGACATCTTCTCCAAGTGCTTCCTTCGGTCACCCTGTGTTGTCGACATCCTCCTTGTAACTTCATCCTTCAATAGACTTTCCATTTCTTCATTTTGTACATTACAAAATAAGAACACTCGAGTTACATTCGAGTCTAAATCTATTTTACAACAGGAAAAATAGAGATGAAGGCGTGACATACAAGCCGTATAATGAATTACAACATGCACACACAACACACAACCACAATCATATTGGGTCCTAAGCCATAACCATGCACCATGCATCATATCATTCATAATGATGTGATTTTATAAAATTGATTATACATACACGAATTTTAAAGCCGCTTCATCGATAAGTCGCAATGCCACGGCGGTCCCGCTAGGGTGAACAGTGGCGTCCACGGCTAGGCCGTAGACTCCCTGTTTTGCCTCTTTAGGACAATTGCAAGCCTAAAATTCGAGTACCCATAATACACACATTTTATATTTCATATGAAACATGAAAATCTAGATTTATATCACATATAAATTATATAAACAACAAAATATATGTTTCAGAAGTGGCTCTGATACCACTGTTGAGATCCTACTATGCGTGCAAACCGATTCGCAAAACTGCAGCAACAAAATTTTGGATCCCACCAGAGATCCAAGCAAAAACATATAAATTATTTTTAACCATCTAGATCCTATCTAGAAGAAGTATTATACCTTTGAAGTGAACCCTTCACAATCCCACTAGTCCAAAGTTGTCGGATCTAAATATGGTAAGGATAATCGTATCTCTCATATATCCACACTGACACTCAGCCCTTTTGGAAATATGGTTGTGCTAGCAACCTTTGTAGAACAACTAGCCAAAATTAAGAGGATGAAGAAGTGAAGAAGAAGAAGAACACCCAACTCTTAGATCTCTCTTTGGCTCTTCTTCCACCCTTATATATTATCATGCTTAAATTCCAAAATAAATGCATCAAATGCATCATTGAAAATCCACTAGCCTCTTCCCATTCTACACGTTGAAATCCAATGCATCAAATGCATTGAATTGTAATCAAATGCATTATTGAAAAGCCACTTCCAATTCAAAGTCACTTCCAATTTTTCACGTTGAAATCCAATGCATTTTTAATGCATCATGCATGCTGCATGCATTAAAACCTTTTGCATGTGGCTTGGGTTTAACTCAAGTCTAACTTGAGTTTTGCATGTGATTTGGGTTTAACTCAAGTCTAACTTGAGTTTTGCATGTGACTTGGGTTTAACTCAAGTCTAACTTGAGTTTTGCATGTGATTTGGGTTTAACTCAAGTCTAACTTGAGATTTGCATGTGACTTGGGTTTAACTCAAGTCTAACTTGAGTTTTGCATGCGAATTGAGTTTAATTCGAGTCTCACTTGATTCTAACTCAAATCTAGTCTTCATCCATCCAATTTAGTTTAAGTCTAACTCAACCAACTTGATTTTGACTCGAGCCTTGACCATCCATTATTCTCATTGTTTTTTTAGTCAAACTAAAAGAATTGATTTTCAAAATAGAATGTCATTTGTGTGTGACTCTATAGGCTCTTGTAACGTTGGCAATGTGTCTAAAACCCCTTTTAGACACATAAGCAATGAGCAACATCTAGCAATATATCATTGCTACCCAAGTTACAAGATCGTCGAGATCCGACAATCTTTCTGTGTCTATTATCATGTATGACGGTGTTCTTCTATCTCTGATATCTTAGATCGATCAATGAGGCATATACTGTATCATTTCCTTATCGACCTTTATGTTTCTTGATCCCCAAGTAGACACACTCAAACAAATGAGCTCAATATCTCATATTGACTCATTTGAGCATGGTCATGCATTTCATGGTCCTACTCTATCAAGAGACCAAAGATATCACTCCTGTCATATAGGAGGGATAAATCCCATCTACATCACTCATATCCCTCCGCATAATTCATTACATACCCAGTAATCGCCGTTATAGTGCACCCTGTTACGGTGTGACGTTAGACGATACCAAAGTACATATTTCCTTATGTAGGGAACTGTAGTGACTTCAGGTCTAAGGACTATTCATACCAATAGTCACATGAAAAAGTATATGACACTCATATAATGATCCATGACACTTTCTCATGGAGGATCAATTCAGTATATATATTCTCCAATATATATACCCGTGTGTCAATGTGATATCTCATACCCATGACTTGTGAGATTAAGTCATCCATTGACCTATATGCTAGTCTCAATGTATTAATATTGCCCTTGTCTATTAATACTTGACTAGGAATATTAAGAATAGTATTCTCTATAATTTTTCATAATCAATTCTACTAATTGATATACTGTGAGTAGGAACCTACTATTCAAGGGCATTATTATATTTATTTAGCTGGCACACGCATAAAGTAAATATAATAACCAATGTTTGCCTATATTAATATAAGATATGATACAAAAGTTTCTCTCACCAATCATCTCATAATTTGCACTAAGGGCTCATACTAACAATTATGTCTCGGTTGGAGAGTTTTTCACCTACACTTGACAATCCATTAATTATTTCTTTGAACCTAGAGTGTAGTGATAATACCTTCTCCCCTTTATCGAGTTTGATGTTGTTGAGTTGGGAGCAGAGAAGGTCCCTTCTTGCAAGCTTCACCTCGGAAGTTCTTTCATGAAGTTCTACCAATCTTTCCCACATCTCCTTGGCGCTTGCACACTCTCCAATCCGGTTGATCTCTTGTTGGGGGAGCACATTGTACAAATGATGCTTGGCCTTTGAATTCGCCAAGTACTCCTCTCTTTGCTTCTTTGTCCATCTAGATTTTTCCAATGGCTCCCCTTCTTCATCCCTAGGTATCTCAAAACCATTTTCCATTATTAACATAATTTAAAAATCGATTTCATAGAATACCTCCATTTGCTTTTTCCACCAAGCGAATTCCCACTTGAACTTTGGCGGATGGATGTTAGAGCCAGCCATCGATCGTGTTTGTGTTGGTGATTAGTCCTCGACAAGCTCCTCACTCTGATACCACTTGCTGGAGGATCGGTGGCTGGCTAGAGGGGGTGAATAGCTTTCTATATCGTAGATGGTAATTGCTTGCTTAATTGTCTACAATCAACGGTTAGCGCAATGGAAATACAATGCTAAAGTAAAACAATTAAGCAATGCAAAGGAAAATGAAATCACAAATGCTAACAAGAAGACGTAACGTGGTTCACGGCTCTCGTCGCTAATTCATGACCCGATTCATTCCAAGGTGAATCACTCCATCAATCAATCACTATTCTCTCCTTTGCACAAAGCTAGGTGGAGGTAACCGTTCTTACAAGAACACTCCCTCTTACAATATAATTAAAATAAATGCAAGTAAGAGGAGTAAAATTCTTTTGGGCACTTGGGAGTATGTTTGGAGTTAAAGCATTTACCCCCCAAGATGACCCAAGGCCTCTTCTTATAGGGAAGAGGCAATTCTTCCCGTTGGGCAGCTATCAGTCGACTGATGCCTCGATCAGTCGACTGCTGCTATGGTCGTTGCCTCGCAACGACTCCTTCCACGTTGGATTCCAACCAATGACTCTCACATCAGTCGACCGATCTTCCCATCAGTAGACTGATAGAGCTAGCAGTCGAATGCCCAAAGCGAGCAGTCAACTATCCAATGTTTTGTGCCTGAAACCCTCGTGACCAGTCGACTACTGTCATCAGAAGTCGACTGATGATTTCAGAAGTCGACTGATGATTTCAGCAGTTGACTGCCATCCCTTGGCAGTTGACTATTCGGCCAAAAACTAGACTCGAACACCAGTCGAGTCTTCAATCGACTTGGAGCAGTCGACTGCCACTTCATGGCAGTCGACTAATGTCGGGAAAACCCATCCGACACTTAGCCATTTGGCCAAGTTCACCTACGGGCTACCTCGTCTCGGGTTACAATCGCTCACTCTCATTTTCCCTTAGAGTCCCTCGCCTTAAAGTTCTCTTCATTCGGCCACGTCCCTCGGATGTCCTAAGCGTATGGATTTATAGCTCCATCCTTCGCGTCTCTCCCTGAAGTCTACTTCCTTTGGCTTTACTGCAATGTTCCTCCTCCGGCGATCCCTCAGATGCACCAAGCACACGGCTTCCACAACGCATCTTTCATCGACTCAAGGACCGAGTCATGAGATGGTGACTTGCCAATGCTTTCGTCATGTGTGAATTACTAAGTCCTGCACAACTTCAACACACATATCAAATCCATAATCAACCTAACTTAAACCCTTTGTCATACACATCAAAACCGATTGCCCTAACAAAAGACACAATTTGTTTTTACTTTGTTCACAACCCAATGGTTTCTACTCCAAGGCCCCGTGATCCTTGACCGCGTACGAAGGAGCAATCGACTATAGAGTCTCCTCCTCGTTGGAGGTAGGAGACAACGATCACAAAAACCGAATGCTCGAGGATGAGGCAACAAACTTGTTGATGTAGGAGCACCAGATAATCGAACCTATGTTTTTATTATGGAAAAGACACAAAGTTAAGTTTACATCATTGTCTCATGAGCTAAATCAAGTGTGCAAAAAGGCTAAGCTAAGCTAAAGGTCATCAACACCTAGAGGGAGCTGTGGTGGTCGGGAAACACCGAGGGAACTTCGTCGGAGTTGAAGAACCTAGGTGGAAGATCGGAAGAAAAGCGACAGATCTTAAAGGACCAGAGGTAAGCTCGTGTGAGTGAGAGATGGTAAGGTCGTGTCCTCTGTACGGGGATGACCGTAGGCGGCGATCCAACTAAGACTTCCTGTGGAAGGTCTAGGTCGAGATCGGACGGTAAGAAACCGTCGTATTTATTATTTTCTATGCTAACCTCTTATTGCAGGGAAGTGGCCAGGCTGACAGTCGAATGCTAGTCATTGGGCGTCGACTGATGCTCATCAGTCGACTGATGGAAGGCATCAGTCGACTGATGGCGACGAATCAGCCTTTGCGCTAGGTCAAAATAGATAATGTTTGACGCGGCCGCTTCGCGATAAAATTTGGTACCACTTCATGATCTGTTCAAAAAGATGAAGAGACTTATTCAAAGGCCAAAATCTATAAAAGTAGGGGAGGATTCCAACCCATTCATTCATCAAGATTATTCTCAAGTGGTCCTACAACGCCAAAGCTTCAACACCGTCATAACACCGATGCGATGACAAGTTCTGATCTTCTTCGTCGGCAGCAGTAGCAAGTAATTGTTTTTGTTATTGTATTCTTTGTTTTAATCGTAACGAGGTGAGGTAGGCTTGTTGCCTCATCCTCGTACTTTTGGTTTTGTGATCATTGTCTCCTACCTCCAACGAGGAGGAGACCTTATAGTGCTTTGCCCTCTGTACGCGGTCTAGGATTGTTAGGGCCTTGGAGTAGCAACCGCTGGGTTGTGAACCAAGTAAAAATAAATGTGTCTTTTTATTTTTTCACTGTGATTGCTCTTGTATCGAATGAACGAAAAGAAATGATTTACGCTCGCTATTCACCCCCCCCTCTAGCGACGCTTCTCGATCCAAAAAGACCTACCTCACCTCGTTATGATTAAAACCAGGAATACAATGAATAAAAACAAACTTGTTGCTATCGACGAAGAGGTTGTGAGCTTGGCGTTGCATCGGCGTTATGACGGTGTTACAAAATTAGAGCTTTAGCGTTGTGGGAGCACTTTAAGAGCAAGATTGATGATCTTAGGGTTTGAGTCCTCCCCTCCTTTTATAGACTTGTGCCTTGGAATAAGTCCAAATTCAGATCTACAACTTGTGGATCTTATCACGAGGTGACATCTTATCTTATTACGATGTGGCGACATCAATCATTATCTTTTTTTACCTTGTGTATTTGGTTGATTCATCGCCATCAATCGACTGATGCCCTTCATCAGTCGACTGCTGATAGCATCAGTCGACTGCCAATAGCCAACAGTTGACTACCAGCTTGGTCACTCCCCTGCATTAAGAGGTTAGCACAGAATATGGTAAATATGACAGTTCCTTACCGTCTGATCTCGACCTAGACCTTCCATTGGAAGTTTTAGTCGGATCACCGCCTATGGTCGTCCCCGTACAGAGGACACGACCTTACCATCTCTCTTCATACTCGTGCTTACCTTTGGTCCTTTATAACCTATCGCTTTCCTTCCGATCTTCACCTGGGTTCTTCAACTCCATCCAAAGTTCTCCTAGTGTCACCCGACCACCGCGGTTTCTCAACATGAGATTCTCCGGATATCGCCGACCTTCAACTCAGCTTAATCATTCTTGCACACTTAGTTCAACTCATGAGATAATGATATGACCTTAACTTTGGGTCTTTGTGTTAGTAATATATGAGAGGTGTCCTAAGGCAATCGCCTTATGGTTGTACCATTTATTTGATAAATGAAGATTCACTATTTGAGTATACATGATTTCATATGTTTGATTGGATCTCAAACTCATTTACTGAATGTTCGCAATACAATTCACAACATGAGAGAATTTGTGATTGGATCACAACTAGTGAGTATCACAACATGTGTAATTGTGATGTATTGGAATTATCCCTAGTCGATGAATTGATGCATTCGGACGCCATCAATTCTGTTGAGACTAGCACGAGGTATACTCTTTGGTTTATTCAAGAAGCTATTCCTCACTAGCTGGAGACATTGGAATGTCCGGAGTTAATCGTGGATGCTAGTTATGGTAGCTAGTTCATTGGAGTGACTACTTGTAAGACTTCATATGGTTCTCTAAATATATTGATATGTCAATGAAGTTCTTATTGCAGCTTAAGTGCGATGTTCCTTTAACTTGCGGTATTCAAGTCATCTTAGTCATGAAGACTTATGCTTTGACATCTTAAGCAATCATCTCCAAGGAGATGTGGACCTGAGATGATTGGGTATATGTCGAAGTGGCTGAAGGTGTTTGAATAGCCTACAAAGGATTCACCACTCCTTGCGAGGAGATGTATACCCTTGGCCTCTCATCGGATTGTTACTAAAGTCTTTGGCCAAAGCATTACATGTTTAGAGTAAGGTACTCTTGGATACATGTGCAGTAACTAGAATCCACAGGACGAGGAAGTAATACTTGAGATAGGTGTGATGTAGTCAGCCTAGTGGGGACTGACACTATAGACCATGTCCTGAACCAAGTGGGTATAAGATGAGTGAAGGGAATGGAGCATGATTTACTATAACTGATGAAGGGTTTCAGAAGCGTTCTGGGATCATGATGTACTACTAGGTGCCACTCATGATCGTTCTATAATTAATGGTTAATTATAGATGGCCAATATAAGCCGGGAACCTATTTGGTCAAATGCACAACAAGTATAATCCGAAGGATTTACAACGGGTTTGAGAATAGGATTCTCATATCGAGAGAGACTAGGTTTGGTTGGACCAAACAAAGAGCGAGTATGAAATGGTTTCAGTCACATCGGAAGCATGAATGGTTTGATTTGTTTTAAACGAATGAACCAAAGTTGGTTCGGTTCGTTTTAACTTAAAATAGACCAACGTGGTTTGGTTTATTTTAACTTAAGTTATTGGAGCGGGTTAACGGGTTTTGGTTATGAGCTAATAACTGCTAGGAGAAGTTTTCTTGATGGTCAAGAAACACGCTCTCTATAAGATATAGGGTTTAGGGTTTTTCGTGGATGACTTAAGAAGTTAAAAAAAAACCCTAGCCGCCCAACCCCTCTCCTCTCCTCCTCCTTGCTCTTGTCGCCCAAGCCAAGGAGCCGCACACTTGGAGTTGCCACCCAAGTTTGTTGCTGCCATCTCCTTGCCGTCGGCCAACAACCAGCCACCGGCCACCCTCAGCCTCCGACCAACCACCCTTGGCCGCCGACGACGAAGGAGAAACCGGCCAAGCCTTTGGCCGGTTATCTTCTCCACCAACACAAGCTGTCTAGTTTTGGACAGCTTGTTTCTCTCTTCGTAGAGAGGTCGTTTGGTCAGCGTTTTGCGCTCCGATAGCGACTTACTTGCCGGGGATTGGATTTCCGGCAATCCTCATAGGTGGAGGTCCAAGGTTTCATCAATTGGTTGACGAAAACCGCTTCCGAGAAGCAAGTTCGTGGAGCTCATTTTTAGATCCGAATTTGATTCGGATTGTGATCGTCTCTTGGATCACATCGTCTTCGACTCGAGGCTAGTGATTTTTACGAAGACGAGGCTCGTGGCTTTATGAAGCCATCCCGATGATACTCAGCGTGGATACGGATAGAAGCAATTATAGTGAGGGTCGCTACGGTTAATGTCATTCTCGCTACACGTGATACGTCAAGTATAACAAGAATAAATTTCCTTTTATTTCAACATTTTAAATAGTAATTATGTCTACACATGTTGTATCCTGCATGCGTGTGATGGGTGTGTTGTAATAAAATTGGTTTATTACTTCTTTGTGCTTCCGCTGTATGCATGTTTATGAAATGTGTTCGAACACACACTCGCCGCGGTGTCGGGGAAACCCAACACTTTGCCATTATCAAAACTTATGTTCGATTATCTGATGGCCCTGCACCAACAATCTCCCCCTTTTTGATCTATTGTAAATTGATAAAAAGTTAAGGAAAATTTAAAGCATAAAACAGGTAGAGTAAATGATAAATGCCTTTTCAAAAACTCCCCCTTAACCCTAGGTGAGTTTTGATAGAGATACTTTATTTTTTTAAAATTAAATCTTGTGTTACTCTCCCTTAACTTTCTCTCTTCTCCCCCTTTTGCCATAAATCAAAAAAGTATGGTTTATATAAAATAGGGGTTTAAAAACAACATGTTATAAGCATGCATCTAGAATTATTAAGGATAAATCAACTATGAGTCCAAGACCGTGTCTAGCATTAGTTAGATAGATTAGTTCGAGGTATATCCTGTAAGGATGTATACTGAAAAGTCTATCATTTGTAAGAACATCTTTATTTTGAAATAAGAATCACATGATCATTGTTTGCATATTTTTATGGTTATGCAATATTATCTAATACTTTACATTGTAGATAACATGGTGTGTGGTGTCACACAGGAGATCATGTTATCGGTTCCTTGAAAAGTATAAGTAAAGGCTCACAACCGAGATGACTTTGGACAAACCATCGGAATGGTTGTAGTGTGATTTGGTATTGGTTTGTCTTGACCATAGAATCACACTAGTGCACTTTGTGTGTATTGAGCAGGACCGACTTAGAGGTGATTCGATTTATTGCTGACTACATAATCGAATCGGACCTCAGATATTATATTGTACATACTCTTAATCCAGATATAATAACGGGCACATATACTTAGTACTCATCTCTTTGATTTACCAATGGGCGAGATTTATAGATTAAATCGATAGGCTCGGTAAGTTTGGAGATGATATTATTTATATGGTGTGTCATTGATTATAGGAGGAAACTGTGTCCTATATATTAGGATGATGATGTCCCCTTGAGGAGCTCATAAGGTTCATCATGTAAACCCTGCAGGTGGACTTGGTCTGGAATGATGAAAAGGTTGAGTGGTACTACTCATGGAGTTAGATGTAGATTAATTAATGGTCAGTAAATTAATTAATCGACG
Source organism: Wurfbainia villosa (assembly GCA_025175895.1). NCBI lineage: Eukaryota > Viridiplantae > Streptophyta > Magnoliopsida > Zingiberales > Zingiberaceae > Wurfbainia > Wurfbainia villosa. The sequence goes on along the minus strand of CM045995.1, from coordinate 61,640,501 downwards.
GACATTCGAGATCTTAAACACAGGGTGAAAATGTACAAATAATATATGGAGCCCATATTATCATATGGGGGTTGGTGAGGTAGATCAATGATGATCCTTTAGTCGATTGGATCATCATTAGTGGATCAGACTTTATGTGGGCTTGATCCATGGGTGGCAAAGATCTAACTCCTTCTCATGGTCCCTAATGTAGCCTATTAACACCTCATGAAGCTTAGATCAAATGGATAGAAATAAAATTCTAAGATCCATAGGTAGAGATTAAATCTCTAAGATCCGACGGTTGAGATTAAATCTCTAGATCCGACGGTTGAGATTAAATCCCTAGAACCAATGGAGGAGATTAATTCATGACTTATCCCTAACTCTATAAAAGGAGGGCAAGGGAGTTGGCGTGAACAACATTAAGAGAGATAGGGTTTTTAGGCGGCAAGGGAGAGGAATCCTAGTTGAGATAGGATTAGGGTTAGGGTTTGGAAGCTAGGGCGGCACCAATTAAGGAAGGTGATTGTTTTCATCTTCCTCCTTCATTGGCCGGCGTCCAGCAGTCCTTCCAGCCTTTTTCCAGCCCTTGGCCGGCGGCCAAAGCCCCTCCTCTCTTCTTCTTAGGTGGTGGAAACAAGATATAGTGCTTCCCTTGGTGTCTTGGTTGTTTTCCATCATCTTCTCCTCCTTCTAGTTGGCCGGCGGCAAGGAGTTTGTGTGCTCCTTGTTGGTTGGTTTTAGGGAAGAGAAAAACCTTGTTTCTATTCTTCCTCTTGCTTTGGAAGAGCAAGGAAGGAAGATTTGCGATCTAGGAGCTTCGACTTATGGTAGATCGTCGCCCACACGATGTCCGAAAGGAGGAAGGTCATACATTAGAAGATCGAGAGGTATATCGATTCTCTAATCTTTATATGTTACATGTTTGTATTTGTTTTTCAATTATGAGCATGATATAAATCTGTATATGGCTAAATAATACTTGGATCCCGAGCATAAACATAAAAACTGGCTATCCGGACATCGTCTATTCCGCGGCTACTCGTAGAATAGAGGATGGTCGCTTGAACAACTAGTTTGTTCAAGTGACCTCTCTAAACAAATAGCACGATGATGACTTGGTTGTTTGGGCAATCCTTTTTGTCTAGGATTAAATTTTTTAATCCGGGGACATCGAGGGGATCGCCATGAACAAACGACCAAGGTGAAGTGGGAAGCAAAGTTTCCCCTCACGGACTCGATAAGCAAAACCCTTCAATTGGTATCGGAGCCAAGGATTCCACTTTTGTGTGTTTAGGATTCGATTAATTTTTATGCACTTTTTCATATATTATATGTGCTGGATAATAGTAGGATATGCTTATCTCTTTGGTTGCAGGCATAAGATCCGACTATTATGAACATATGTGTGTATGTGATTGTATGTGTGTAAATATTTATTTTGTTGAATCCTAGGGGTTGACGAGGCTAGTATTTGATTTTTTGTAAATTAGATATGGCATTGTTTAGACACTCTTTATTTTATTTTACTTTCGATCTAGATTTCATGTACACTCCCTCATGGAGTATAGGATCGATGGATGTAAATTAAAATAGGTTTTAGTCTCAGCTCGGATCTCCGGATGGCTCGTACATGGCGTAGGAGGAGAGGATGAGATGGCGATGCGAAAGGAGTCTTATTGAAGACAAAAGCCATAATAGTTGAAAAATAATTTATTTTTCATATTTATTACTTTTTGTTTGATATGCATGTCGTAGGCTAGGAAAATTCCTCAATTTCAAATTACTAAGTGGGAGAGGGAATTTTTAAAATTCTCACGACCTCCATTACGATTTGACAAGTGATGCAAACAAACTTGCGCGTCGGCTCTGAGTGCCTTCCTCCATATCGAATGGGTTTTTTTGCGGATCACAAGGTCAAATATGGTTATAGGGAATTATCAAGGAGCGTGTGTACTTCCCCATCGGAAGGCACATAACCCGAGATAATTACCTTGGTACTGAGTAATGGTGAACACTTAGATACAAATATATGTATCCTCCCCATCGGAGTCACTGCTTTTATTTGTAGGGACAAAGGGGAACCAACTATAAATTTTACTTGTCAAAAAGTTAGGTTGACAAGACAGTAAAATTAATGGGTAAAACCTCCTCTTACAAATGTAGAATTCGTATACGTCCACACTATCGTGGCATACGATATTCTCGGTGTTTTGAGGTGTTCGTTGATTTTAAAATTTTATTGTTTGAGGAATCAATAATTTTTTGAAATCTAATGTTTTGATTTATGTGATTGTTAGGTTTTCTTTCAAAATGACTTTCAACCCACTTGCTGTGATACTGAAAGAGAATAAACTTACTGGACCCAACTATGTAGATTGGAAGAGGAATCTAGACATTGTCTTGACTGCTAAGGAATACAAATATGTACTCCTCGAAGAGTGCCCTCCCAAGCCTGCAGATGATTCTGGGGAAAAGGAGAGAGAGAGCTATAAGAAGTGGATCAAGGCCGATGAGATGACGCGGTGTTACATTTTGGCATCTATGTTAAATGTACTACAACATTAGCATCAAGCCATGTCCACTGCTTATGATATGATGCTCAATCTCAAGGAGCTTTTCGGACACCAGAATCGGGCTGCGAGGCAAGAGGCCATGAGAAACTTGATGACGACCACTATCATCGAGGGAACACCCATGAGAGATCATGTTCTCAAGATGATGGCTCATTTGAATGAGCTGGAGGTCCTAGGAGCTGAGATCGATGGGGAAACCCAGGTCAATATCATACTCCAGTCTCTACCTAGGAGTTTTTAGCAGTTTCACCTGAACTACAACATGAACAAGAGGTTGTATTCGTTGGCGGAACTTCTGACAGAACTCCAGGCGACAGAGGGACTATTTCGTCAGAGTGCTCAGGCGCATGCCGTGGTGACCCAAAAGGTCTCTACTTCTAAGCCGAAAGTCAAGAAGAAGAAGAAACAAACTGGGGTGAAGGTGGTGGGAGGTACTCAGGGAGGAGTGAAGAAGCCGAAAGGCAAGTGCTTCACATGTAAGCAGACTGGACATTGGAAGAAGGACTGCCCCAACTGCAAGAACAAAGGTATATCTTTTGGACTAGTCGTTGAAACATGTTTAGCGGTGTTATCTACCAGCACCTGGTGTGTAGATACGGGAGCCACTGATCATGTCTGCAATACTTTGCAGGGGTTCTAGGAAACCAAACGACTGGCTGAGGGGGAGATTACCGTGTACTTGGGCGATGCCATGAAAGTGGCGGATGTTGGAGTGGGAGATGTTCATTTATCATTTGAGAAAAATAAACTTTTGGTTCTTAAGAATTGCCTTTATATACCCTTATTTAGAAAGAATTTAATTTCGGTTTCTAAATTGTTTATGGATGGATATTCTATTTCTTTTAATGACAGAGTTGTTATAAGAAGAGATAGGGACATTATCTGTTCCGGTACATTGATAGGAAATTTGTACACACTTGAACCAAAACCTCTCACGAAGCATATTGAAATTAATAACTCATCTTCTAATTCCAATAAGAGAAAAGAACCTTCGAAGATGAACCAAACATATCTTTGGCATCTTAGGCTTGGTCACATTAACCTAAGCAGAATTCAAAGGTTGATAGCTGATGGACCTTTGGGTTCATTAGTGGTGGAGGATCTCCCAACCTGCGAATCTTGCTTGGAGGGTAAGATGACCAAGAGGTCTTTTAAGGCCAAGGGATATTGAGCCAAAGATGTGTTAGAATTGGTTCATTCTGATTTGTGTGGTCCTATGTCTATCCAGGCTAGAGGTGGTTTCGAGTATTTCGTCTCTTTTATAGACGATTACTCGAGATATGGATACATTTACCTGATGCGCCGCAAGTCTGAATGCTTTGACAAGTTCAAAGAATTCAAGGCTGATGTGGAGAAACGTCAAGGTAAAAGTATCAAGACACTATGATCTGATCGTGGTGGTGAGTACCTCTTGGGAGAGTTTAGGAACTACTTATCAGAGGCTGTGATTCAATCCCAATTGACTGCACCAGGCACACTCCAACAGAATGGTGTAGTAGAACGAAGGAATATGACTCTTATGGAGATGGTTAGATCAATGATGAGTTATTCTGAGTTACCAAATTCGTTCTGGGGATATGCTCTAGATACGACGGTGTACATTCTGAACTTGGTTCCATCTAAATCAGTGCCTTCTACTTCCATAGAGTTGTGGACTGGGCGAAAGCCTAGTCTAAGACATATTCGGATATGGGGGAGTCCAGCACATGTGCTGAATGTAGATGCTGGTAAGTTGGAACCTCGCACAAAAGTACACATGTTCGTTGGCTATCCTAGAGGAATGAAGGGTGGCTTATTTTATAGTCCTAGAGATCAGAGGGTGATCGTTAGCATGAATGCCAGATTTCTAGAGGAAGACTATGTGATGAGCAACAAGGCCAAGAGTAAAATTGTTCTGGAGGAGTTAAAAGGGGAAGTCACTTCTTTAGTACCGCCGGTACAAGAGGATATACCACATGTCACTGCACCGCGTGTCACAGAGGATACACAGGTGATACCTCGTCGTAGTGGGAGGGTTGTGAGACAGCCTGATAGATTCATGTTCTTGGAAGAATCTTCTGATTTGGTCCCTGGCAAACATGAACCTGATCCCTGGACATATGACGAGGCAATCCAAGATAAAGATGTAGTATCTTGGCTAAGTGCAATGAATGCTGAGATTGAATCTATGGATTCAAATCAGGTCTGGGAGCTAGTAGAACAACCCGATGGTGTAAAAACCATTGGATGCAAGTGGATCTATAAGAGAAAGAGAGGAATAGATGGGAAGGTTGAGACCTTCAAAGCGAGGCTTGTTGCGAAGGGGTATACTCAAAAAGAGGGTATCGATTATGAGGAGACATTTTCTCCGGTAGCCATGCTTAAGTCTATCCGGATTCTCTTATACATAGCAGCTCATATGAATTATGAGGTGTGGCAGATGGATGTCAAGACAGCTTTCCTTAATAGAAGTCTTGAGGAAAACATCTACATGAAGCAACCAGAGGGATTCATTGCTAAGGGCAAAGAGCATCTTGTATGTAAGCTTAATCGGTCCATTTATGGATTGAAACAAGCTTCCAGGTCTTGGAACATCCGCTTTGATGAGGTGATCCAGTCTTATAGATTTATTTAAAGTCCAGATGAGTCTTGTGTATACAAGAGATGTGACAGAAACGTAGTGGTATTTCTTGTACTATACGTAGATGACATTTTGTTGATTGGCAACAATATCAAGGTGTTATCGGACGTAAGGGTATGGTTATCCAAACAGTTTGATATGAAGAACTTGGGGGAGGTGAGACACATCCTTGGGATCAAGGTTATAAGGGATCGCAGGAAAAGGATGTTGTGCTTATCCCAAGCTTCATACATAGACACGATTATGGAGCGTTTTAGCATGCAGAACTCAAAGAAGGGTTTTCTATCTTTCAGGCATGGAGTTCCTTTATCTAAGGAGATGTGTCCTAGATCATCTGAGGAGATAGAGGAGATGAAGGCGGTTCCTTATGCTTCAGCAGTAGGAAGCCTCATGTATGCGATGCTCTGTACGAGACCAGATATCTGCTTTGCCATGGGCATGGTCAGAAGATATCAGAGTAATCCAGGACAGGGACATTGGACTGCGGCAAAGCATATATTGAAGTACTTGAGAAGGACTAGGGATTATATGCTGGTTTACCGGGCAGACCAATTACTCCCTATGGGTTACACGGATTCCGACTTCCAATCTGATAGGGATAACAGTAAGTCTACCTCAATTTTTGTGTTTACTTTGGGAGGTGGAGCCATTGTATGGAGGAGTGTCAAGCAGAAATGCGTGGCGGACTCCACCATGGAAGCTGAGTATGTGGCAGCCTCTGAGGCGGCCAAAGAAGCTGTGTGGCTCAGGAACTTCCTGATGGACTTGGATGTGATTCCTGGTTTGCCCAGAACTATCACAATTTATTGTGATAATAGTGGTGCAATTGCAAACTCGAAGGAACCACGAGCCCATAAGGCTAGTAAACACATAGAGCGCAAGTACCACCTGATACGAGAAATCCTAAAGAGAGGAGAAGTTGTTGTTGCCAAGATTGCATCAGAGGATAACCTGGCAGATCTTTTCACTAAGGCTCTTCCGATGAGAGCTTTTGATAGGCATGTGGAGGGAATGGGGATCAGATGTATGACAATTTGAGGACAGCATTGTCTTTTAGTATAAGTGGGAGATTGTAAGGATGTATACTGAAAAGTCTTTCTTTTGTATGAACATCTTTATTTGGAAATAAGAATCACATGATCATTGTTTGCATATTTTTATGGTTATGCAATATTGTCTAATACTTTACATTGTAGATAACATGGTGTGTGGTGTCACACAGGAGATCATGTTATCGGTCCCTTGAAAAGTATAAGTAAAGGCTCACAACCAAGATGACTTTGGACAAACCATCGGAATGGTTGTAGTGTGATTTGGTATTGGTTTGTCTTGACCATAGAATCACACTAGTGCACTTTGTGTGTATTGAGCATGACCGACTTAGAGGTGATTCGATTTATTGCTGACTACATAATCGAATAGACCTCAGATATTATATTGTACATACTCTTAATCCCGATATAATAACTGGCACATATACTTAGTACTCATCTCTTTGATTTACCAATGGGCGAGATTTATAGATTAAATCGATAGGCTTGGTAAGTTGGGAGATTATATTATTTATATGGTGTGTCGTTGATTATAGGAGGAAACTGTGTCCTATATATTAGGATGATGATGTCCCCTTGAGGAGCTCATAAGGTTCATCATGTAAACCCTGCAGGTGGACTTGGTCCGGCATGATGAAAAGGTTGAGTGGTACTACTCATGGAGTTAGATGTTGATTAATTAATGATCAATAAATTAATTAATCAACGGACATTCGAGATCTTAAACATGGAGAGAAAATGTATAAATAATATATGGAGCCCATATTATCATATGGGGGTTGGTGAGGTAGATCAATGATGATCCTTTAGTGGATTGGATCATCATTAGTGGATCGGACTTTATGTGGGCTTGATCCATGGGTGGCCAATATCCAACTCCTCCTCATGGTCCCTAATGTAGCCTATTAACACCTCATGAAGCTTAGATCCAATGGATAGAAACAAAATTCTAAGATCCATAGGTAGAGATTAAATCTCTAAGGTCCGACGGTTGAGATTAAATCTCTAGATCCGACGGTTGAGATTAAATCCCTAGAACCAATGGAGGAGATTAATTCATGACTTATCCCTAACTCTATAAAAGGAGGGCAAGGGAGTTGGCGTGAACAACATTAAGAGAGCTAGGGTTTTTGGGCGGCAAGGGAGAGGAATCCTAGTTGAGATAGGATTAGGGTTAGGGTTTGGAAGCTAGGGCGGCACCAATTAAGGAAGGTGATTGTTTTCATCTTCCTCCTTCATTGGCCGGCGTCCAGCATCCCTTCCAGCCTTTTTTCATCCCTTGGCCGGTGGCCAAAGCCCCTCCTCTCTTCTCCTTAGGTGGTGGAAACAAGATATATGGCTTCCCATGGTGTCTTGGTTGTTTTCCATCATCTTCTCCTTCTTCTAGTTGGCCAACGGCAAGGAGTTTGTGTGCTCCTTGTTGGTTGGTTTTAGGGAGGAGAAAAACATTGTTTCTATTTTTCCTCTTGCTTTGGAAGAGCAAGGAAGGAAGATTTGCGATCTAGGAGCTTCGACTTACGGTAGATTGTCGCCCACACGACGTCCGAAAGGAGGAAGGTCATACATTAGAAGATCGAGAGGTATATCGATTCTCTAATCTTTATATGTTACATGTTTGTATTTGTTTTTCAATTATGAGCATGATATAAATCTGTATATGGCTAAATAATACTTGGATCCTGAGCATAAACACAAAAACTGGCGATCCGGACATCGTCTATTCCGCGGCTACTCATAGAATAAAGGATGGTCGCTTGAACAACTAGTTTGTTCAGGTGACCTCTCTAAACGAATAGCACGATGATGACTTGGTTGTTTGAGCAATCCTTTTTGTCTAGGATTAAATTTTTTAATCCGGGGACATCGAGGGGATCGCCATGAACAAACGACCAAGGTGAAGTGGGAAGCAAAGTTTCCCCTCACGGACTCGATAAGCAAAACCCTTCATATCCCTCTGCACTAACAATTTAATAAGTTTTTGAAAAATAATTTTGATTTTCAAAATACTTATAAGTTTATTTTCAAAATGAACTTCAAAGGTTTGTAATATAACTCTTAGGGTTAGTTTGCTTTCCCCCTTAGTCAAATATATGAAGTATAAGAGATTTAGGGGGCGCTAAACTTTGGCATAGAGAGTTGTATACTTAGTATTGGCCAATCAAAGTTATAATTATTTGTTAAGTGCAATAGTTGAGAAAATAGGTAGCATTTTGAAAAGGTTATGTTTTGTGTATATTATAATTATTCCTTAACGTCTCACCCATTCTATGTGTCTCAAAAATGTGTTCGCCTTATATGTTTTGTGAGATGATTTTAACTTGATTAAAGTTAGTAAACCTTGGGTTAGATTCGAATTTAACCCTTAGTTCATCAAGTAAACTTTTCAAGAAATTGGTTTCCAGGTCGTGGCAAGGCACAGGGGCCTTCTTTGATCGGAACGACGACCACTTCCTTAGACAAAGACAAATTCAAGAAATTAATTACTTGAGTCACTTAAGATTCCTTCCTAGTCTAACTAGTTTAGGATACGATGAGGTAGCTTCAGCTAGTTCAACTCAGCCAAATGTACCAAGCTAGATATGCCTTATCTAGCTCGAATACACGAGACGTTGTTTCCCTAATATACTATCATCTCGCTGCATCCTGATACTATATTATCAAAGTTGACTAACTATTTATCCTATCTAGCCATTCTAAAAAGTAAAACAAAATAACTAATCATACAATGATTTTGCTAAGGAAGGGGGTATACTATTTTAGTACTGGCTCCCCCTGGACCATTGAACCAATATGGTCTATCCAGAAAGTGGACTTGATCCTGGGGAATCCAATACTTATTGGTCCTTATATGTGAGTTTAACAAAATCTTAGGGACTCATGCTTGGACTCATTGATGACTACGATTTATGATAGACATGTAAGATCTATTCGTAGTCTTTGAACTAAACCCGAGTTCGGCTTTGTTGTACACGACTCTTTGGGTTTCAAGAAGTCAGTTAAGATTCTTAGATTCCAACATGAATCTTTCCAGCCTAGCCTCGAGCTCTTGAACTTGTCCTTTCAAGAGAGAATTCTCCTCCTCAAGCTTTTCAACTTGAGTTGAGTTTCCCTCTTAAACTTGACTAGTTGAAGAGGTTAGATTAGCCTCTTGCTCGAGGATTTCAACCTCCTCGAGCAACGACTTGACTCTAGACTCAGACTTAGTTAATTTTCTATTTAACAACTTAATTGCATGATATAAGTTGGCTATTAATGAATGACTTACCTTGATTTTTTCTTTTGACCCGGCTTTGAGTCTTTTCTCGAAGTCGTCCTCGAAGTCGAAGTCGGAGTTGGATTCGTATTCGGTTTCGAACTCTGACTCGGACTCTACCGGTCTTGCCATGAATGCTACGCCGATGCCTTCTTCTTCGCCGTCCCAAGTTGCTTGAAAGGCCTTCTTTGATCCCTTTTTCTTTAGCTTCATTTTGATTTGAAGTGCCCCTTCTTCTTGTTCTTCGACAGCTCCCTTTCTTTACGGATTATCTTCTGCACCATGTTTACTATCTCAGCCTCTTCTTTAGATTCAGACTCGGATTCGCCCTCGGGTTCAGATCCTTCTTCTTGCTCAGGAGGTGGCTTGCTCTTCTCCTTTCTTCTCTGACCTGCAAGCAAAGCAATACCTCTCTCGGCCCAGACCACATTAATTTGTTCGTGAAGTTAAAATTTAGAGAAAAATTTGTCTAACCTAATTGTGATAGATCCTTAGAAACCTTGTAGGCATCGACCATGGATGCCCACAAGGTGGTCCTAGGGATGGCGTTGAGTGCATACCTTATTAGGTCCCGATTGTCGATGGCTTGCCAGATCGAGTGGAGACCGTTGACGATGTCCTGGATTCGTGCATGTAGTTGGGTGGCGGTCTCATGAACTTGCATTTTTAGATTATACAATTTATTTAACAATAAGTCCCTTTTACATACCTTAGCATCGTCGGTTCCTTCATGAAGCTCGATGAGCTTGTTCCAAAGATCCTTCGCGTTGATAAAGGGGCGAACGTGGTTGAGCTCCACCTTGGACAAGCCACACTTCAACAGTTGAGTCACTTTTCATTAGCTTCGATTTGTCTTTTAGTTGCATTGGTCCACTTATCAAAGTCCAGGGGCTCGCCTTGATGATCGGTGGGTAGAGCAAAGCCAGTTTGGATGACTATCCAAGTCTCGACATGTGTGTTTAGAAAACACTCCATCCGACCTTTCTAGTAACGAAAATGATCTCCATTAAAGAATGGAGGTCGGGTGGTGCTATACCCCTCAATGTGGGTCATTTAAGAAAAGAGATCCTTGCAGACAAAAAGACGACAAGCAAAAAAGTTGCCAAGACTTTCGTCTTGGATTAGTAGTGTGGTAAAAAAGAGAACTTAACGAAAAGCTTAAAACTTACGAATCGAAAAACTAAAATGAAAAGAAACTTAAAACAAAATGCTAGATTGGTGGTTGCACCAAATCCTAGCGCCTCCGCTCTGATACCAATTGTGGGATCGAGAAGCATCGCTAGAGGGGGTGAATAGCGAGCGTGAAATCTTTTCTTTACGTTTGATTTGACAATACAAAAATAACATAGCGGAAAGTAAAATACACAATTTGTTTTCACTTGGTTCACAACCCAACGGCTGCTACTCCAAGGCCCCGTGATCCTTGACCGAGTACGAAGGGGCAATCCACTATAGAGTCTCCTCCTCGTTGAAGGTAGGAGACAACGATCACAAAAATGGAAAGCTTGAGGATGAGGCAACAAACCTACCTCACCTCGTTACGATTAAAACAACTGATACAATGAATAAAAAAAATTGTTGCTACCGACGAATGAGCTTGGCGTTGCATCAGCGTTGAGTCGGCGTTGAGTCGACGTTATGACGACGTTACGATGTTAGAGCTTTAGCATTGTGGTATCACTTTGAGAGTAAGATTGATGATCTTAGGGTTCGAATCCTCCCCACTTTTTATAGACTTATGCCTTGGAATAAGTCCAGATCTAGATCCACAACTTGTGGATCATATCACGAGGTAACACTTTATCTTATCACGAAGTGGCAGCATCAATCGTTATCTTTTTTGACCTTGTGTATTTGGCTGATTCGTCACCATCAGTCGACTGATGCCCTTCATCAGTCAATTTCTAGTAGCATCAGTCGGCTGCCAATAGCCAGCAGTCGACTGCTAGCTTAGTCACTCCCCTACAATAAGAGGTTAGCACGAAATATGGTAATTATGATGGTTCCTTACCATCCGATCTCGACCTAGACCTTCCACTGGAAGTCTTAGTTGGATCACCACCTACGGTCATCCCCGTAAAGAGGACATGACCTTTCCATCTCTCTTCGCACTCGTGCTTACCTCTGGTCCTTTATGACCCGTCGCTTTGCTTCCGGTCTTCACCTGGGTTCTTCAACTCCATCTAAAGTTCTTCCGGTGTCGCCCGACCACCATAGTTTCTCAACATGAGATTCTCCAGGTGTCGCCGACCTTCAGCTCAGCTTAATCATTCCTGCACACTTAGTTCAGCTCATGAGATAATGATATGACCTTAACATTGGGTCTTTGCCATAATCAAAACCTAGATTCGATTATCTGGTGCCCCTGCACCAACAAATCATTCATTTCCATCATCTTGAAAGGCTCCCAAAGTGCTCCAACAATCCAAGTGCTCTTCGACAATGCAACGTCATCATAACACTGACCACATGTTCATCTCCATCTTAATTAAGTCAGTACCTTTTGTTAAGTTGCTTTTTTCCTTTATACTTATTGTTGCTAAGAGGAGAGGTAGGCTTGTTATCTCTTCCTCTACATTCCTTTTTGTAATCGTTGTCTCTTACCTTCAACGAGGAAGAGACCTTTTAGTGGATTGCCCATCGGAAGCGATCTCGGATCGCGCGACCTTGGACTAGCAACCGGTTGGTTGTGAACCAAGTAAAAATAAAATTGTCTCTTGTGTTTTGTGTTATAGTTTTCTGTTGCGTACTTTTTTTTTAATCGACGAAAAGAAAAGGTTTTTGAATGCTATTCACCCCCCCCTCTAGCGTTTTCTCGATCCTACATATGAGACATTGATACCCTTAGGGAATCTTTTTGATGTATGCCAAAGAGGGAGGAGTGAGATTTAAGTTAGGTAAAACTTCACTATGCTTTGGCATTGGAAGTGTTTAAGTTTAGGTTATTGTTAGCCTAACTTAAAGGTATTATCAAACATCAAAAAGGGAAAGATTATTGGTGCAATTGGCCCAGGTCACGATTGATTGGACTCGAATTTGACTCGAGTAGTATTTTGATGTTTGACAATGGGTTGAACATTGTTTGACAATGGTTTGGGGAGATTGTTGGTGTAATCGCCTTAGGTCACGATTGACCGGACTTGAGTTTAATTCGAGTAGTATTTTGGGTTGACATGGGATTGACCATATGATGGAGAAGTCCGAGTGGGACACTTGGCATGGAAAGTCCAAGCATGGGTCTTAGCAAGGAAAGTATAAGTCATGGGTACTTAGTATGGAAAGTCCAAGCATGGGTCTTGGAAATGGTAAAGTCCAAGTCATGGGTACTTAGCAATTGGAAAGTCCAAGCATGGGCCTTGGCATGAGAAGTCCAAGCATGGGTCTTGGCATTTGGAAAGTCCAACATGGAGTTGGAAAGGGAAGTCCAAGAGTATGATACATGGAGTTGGCAAGGGAAGTCCAAGAGTTTGATATTGGCAATTTAAAGTCCAAGCATGAGTCTTGGCAGCATATGTCCAATGTTTGGCGGCGTAAAGTTCAAGCATGGAGTCTTGGCAACATAAGTCCAAATGGATCTTGGCATTTGGGAAGTCCAAGGGTGTGATATTGGCGGCGTAAAGTCCAAGCAGTACTCTTGGTAGCGTAAGTCTAATGTTTAGCGATGTAAAGTCCAAGCGTGTGCCTTAGCAGCGTAAGCCCAAATGTACCTTGGCGGTGTAGACCCGATTAGCATGACAATAGCCAACGGAAGCAATTGAAGGTTAGCGTATGGATGAACAAGTCATGGATGACTTGGAGGGATCCAATAGGCGTGAGGCTAATGGAGGTGGCTAGAAGGCTTAGGTCTAGGCTAAGGATGATCTAGCAAGTATGAGGGCATCATACTTGGGTTAAACCTCATGGTTGAGGTTTATCAATCGACTGGGGTTATGGACTAGTCGACTGGTCAAGTGTTTTGACACTTGATAGTCGAGTTGACACTGAGCAGTCGACTGGGATTATGACTAGTCGACTGGCGCTCGACTACACCGCGTGGCCTTGGCAGTCAACTACCAGCTTTGGCCAGTCGACTTCCATGGAGGGCAACCGACTGTTGGTTGTGGTCACAGACACAGAAAGTCCTATAGTCGACTAAGCAGTCGACTGTTGTGGCATCAGTCGACTTTTAGAGTTTAGCAGTCGACCGATATTGTATCCGTTGGAGTTTTTCTAGTGTGGATTAAGTCGTTGTGTGACAACTTCTACAGAGGCAGTAGACTACTGGGCTCGAAATCAGCTCGACGCAGGTTATAAAAGTAGCTCGAGAAGGAGGATTTCGTAGCAATTTTTGGGGAGATTTTTAAGGGGAATTTCTGCTGTATTATAGACCTTCAAGAGCAATCCAAAGCAAGCAACAAGCAAGCAAGCAAAAGCCTTTGTGTAAAGTTTTCTTTACTTGTATTTGTGTATTACTTAGTGTACTTGTTGTATTGTATTTATTACTATTGTAATCATCATTGTAAGAGGTTTCTCCACCTCCGATGTGTCACTGAGAAGGAGAGGTTTGATTAGTGGTGTGTGCATCATTAGAGCTCATCCCGTGGAGTAGGAACCCTAGATTCCGAACCACGTATATCTTTGTATTGATTGTATTTGTGTATTCGTATTTGTATTTGTTTTAGTATTTCTATTTTTGATGCATACTAAAAATTGTAGACAAGCACGATCGAATTCCATCATTGATGAAGCGAAAACGCTATTCACCCCCCTAGCGACCAACGATTCCTCTACATGTCCTACTCGTAAGACTTGGATAGCACAATCGGCGGTAAAGGAGGCACCAATGCCAGAAGTCCGGAGGAACAAGGAGCACATCATGTGCTTTAGGTGCAGAAGGTTCGATCATTATAAGAACCGGTATCCAGAGAAGAAGAATAGGTCCACAAATTAGGGGATGCAACTAAGGTTAGAATTTTTTTTGTTAATTTAAGTTTTAAAATGCATGATGATTTAGATAAATTATGTGTTAAATCTAATAATACTAAACCTAACAACATAGTTGATTGTTATTCAAATAAAAAGGGTCAATCGATTAACATAATTAATAAAAAATTAATTAATTCATATTTAATTAGTTCAAATAATAATAATAATATTGAAGGAAATGATCAACTTAATTTGACCTTTGATAAAATTAATCAAGAGCTTAATCAAATTTTTAGTTTAATTTGTTGGGTTTCCGGCACCGCGGCGTGTGTGTGTTCGATCACGTTTCGTAAACATGAACACAGCAGAAGCAATAAAAATAATAAATCTACATTTATTACAACACACACAACACACGCATGCATATTACAACAAGTGTAGACATAACCGTAAATTTAAATTTGCAATAAAAGGAAATTTATCTACGTTATACCTTTCGTATGACGTGTAGCGGGAACGGCATCAACCGGAACGATCCTCGCTAGAATCGTCTCTATCCGTATCCACGCCGAGTTCCTCAAGATGACTTCGCTAAGCCACGAGCTTCGTCTTCGTACGGGTTACTAGCCTCGTGTTGAAGACGACGTGATCGAGAGATGATCACGATCCGAATCCAAATTCGGATCCTAATAAGAGTTCTCAAAAACTCGCTTCTCCAGAGAGGTATTCGTCAACCAATTGACGAATCCTTCGTCCTCCACCTCAGAGGATTACCGGAGATCGAATCTCTGGTAGTTTAGCTGCTGGCGGAGCTCAAACCGTCGTCCAAACGACGCTCCGATGAGAGGAGAAGAAGCTGTCCAGAAAACTGGACAGCTTGGTGGAGGAGTAGGCGCCGGCCAAAACAAGGAAGCCAAGTGCTCACCTTTTCACCGAGGCCTAGGAAGATCACCGGAGGGTCGCCGGAGGGTTCACCGGCTGAAGCTTGGATGCCGGCAAGGAGATGGACGGCGGCACAACAAGCTGGGCGGCACACCTAGGGTTGGCGCCGAAATCTTCAAGGATGAGGTGGGCGGCAACCTTAGGGCAAGGGTTTTGGATTAGGGCTTAATTATCCCTTAAGCCCTATTTTATAGAGAACTAATTCTCTTAATGGTTATTGGATCATAACCATTAGGCCCGTTAACCCGCTCCATTAAGATAAGTTAAAATAAACCAAACCATGATGGTTTATTTTAAGTTAAAACGAACCGAACCAACTTTTGGTTCATTCGTTTAAAATAAACCAAACCCTTTGGTTTATTCTCATCCATTTGATTAGAACCAAACCATTTTGGTTCATCCATTACGTCTTCATAAGACTCGGCCCATCCACGCTTTCATTGCGACTGAAACGATTTCATGCTCGCTTTATGTTTGGTCCAAGCAAACCTAGTTTCTCTCGGTCTGAGAATCCCATTCTCAAGCTCGTTTTAAATCCTTTGGATAACGCTCATTGTGCGTGTGACCAAATAGGTTTTCGGTTTATGTTGGCCGTCTATAATTAACCATTAATTATAGAACAATCATGAGTGGCACCTAGTAGTACATCATGATCCCCAATTAACCAAAAAGATCAACGGTTGATCCAGAACTATTTCTGAAACCCTTCAGCAGCTCGAATGAATCGTGCCCCATTCCCTTCACTCATCTTATACCCACTTGGTTCAGGACATGGTCTATAGTGTCAGTCCCCACTAGGCTGACTACGTCACACCTAGCCCAAGTATCATTTCCTCGTCTTGCGGATTCTAGTTACTGCACATGTATCGAAGAGTACCCTACTCTAAACATGTAATGCTTTGGCCAAAGACTTTAGTAACAATCCGACGAGAGGCCATGGGTATACATCTCCTCGCAAGGAGTGGTGAATCCTTTATAGGCTATTCAAACACCTTCGATCACTTCGACTTATACCCAATCATCCCGGGTCCACATCTCCTTAAAGATGTTTGCTTAAGATGTCAAAGCATAAGTCTCCATGATCAAGATGACTTGAATACCGCAAGTCAAAGGAACATCGCACTTAAGCTACAGTAAGAACTTCATTGACATATCTATATATGCAGAGAACCATATGAAGTCTTACGGCTGGTCACTCCAATGAACTAGTTACCATAACTAGCATCCACGATTAACTCCGGACATCACTATGTCTCCAGCCAGTGAGAATCAGCTGCTTGGATACACCAAGGAGTATACCTCGTGCTAGTATCGACAGAATTGAAGGTGTCCAAATCCATCAATTCATCGACTAGGGATAATTCCGATACATCACAATTACACATGTAGAGATACTCACTAGTTGTGATCCAATCACAAATTCTCTCATGCTGTGAATCGTATCGTGGACATTCAGTAAATGAGTTTAAGATCCAATCAAATACATAAAACATGTATACTCAAATAGTGAATCTTCATTTATCCTATAAATGGTTCATACATAAGGCGATTGCCTTAGGACATCTCTCATATATTACTAACAGACTCCCACTTGGCCTAATGTCATTCGCTACGGTATCCAATACCATAAGCTCGAACATGACCCTCAAACTTATTTTGAGGTAATGCCTTAGTCAAGGGATCCGCTAAGTTCCTTTCAGTGGGACTTTTCTCGATTTGTATTTCGTTCCTACTGATGATCTCTCTGATAAGATGATAGCGGCGAAGCACATGTTTGGATCATTGATGAGACCACATCAAGTTCAGAGATGAACTTCTTGATCCAAACCGCTTCCTTTGCTGCTTCCAAAGCTGCAATGTATTCTGCCTTAGTGGCAGAATCCGCTATAGCGTCAAGCTTGGAACCTTTCCAACTTATTGCGCCTCCATTCTAGGTGAATACATACCCAGACTGAGACATGGAATCATCCTTGTCTGTCTGGAGCTGGCATCCTTATACCCACGTATCACCATGTACCCTTCTCCATATATTAGCAACACATCCTTAGTTCTTCTCAAGTACTTAAGGATCGTCTTAATAGCCACCCAATGATCCAATCCTGGATCGGACTGGTATCTTCTCGTAACACTCAGAGCATACAATACATCGGGCCTCGTACATAACATAGCATACATGATAGATCCTATTGCGGATGCATAGGGAATCTTACTCATGCAAATCCTCTCGTCTTCTGTGCGCGGACACATAGACTTCGAAAGGTGTACCCCATGCCTGATGAGTAAGAAACCTTTCTTGGATTCCGACATGCTAAACCTCTTTAGCACTCAGTCTATATATGTAGACTGCGAAAGACCAAGCAACCGTTTCGATCTATCTCTATAGATCTTAATCCCGAGGATATAGGTTGCTTCTCCCAGGTCTTTCATGGAGAATGTCTTGGATAACCAAACCTTCACTGACTGTAAGATAGAAACATCGTTTCCTATAAGTAGTATGTCATCGACATACAATACTAGGAACACGACTGCACTCCCACTAACCTTCTTGTACACACAAGGTTCGTCTGGATTTTGTGAGAAATCAAACTTTTTTATTGTCTCATCAAAACGGATATTCCAGCTCCTGGATGCTTGCTTCAATCCATAAATGGACCGTCGCAATTTGCATACCTTGGTTTTATCAACCGATGTGAAACCCTCAGGCTGTATCATATACACGTCCTCGAGAAGGTTTCCATTAAGGAAAGCTGTTTTCACATCCATCTGCCATATCTCATAATCATAATGAGCCGCTATGGCCGTGGAGCATCCGAATGGATTTAAGATAGCTACAAAGTAATAGGTTTCGGCCATAATCAACACCTTGTTTTGACGCATATCCTTTCGCCACCAATCTAGCCTTATAGGTAATCACATTACCATCCATGTCGCATTTTCTTCTTGAAAACCCACTTGCACCCTATAGGCTTTATCCTTCAGTGGGTCAACCAAGTTCCAAACTTGGTTTTCATACATGGAATCCATTTCGACTTCATGGCACCAAGCCACTTATCCCTTTCTCGAACTTGTCAAGACTTCTTCATAACTGTAGGCTCTCATCATCAATGAGTAACACGCTCGATTCACTTACGAGAAATCCATATCTCTCGTGAATATTGCGTGTTCTACCGTGATCTACGAAGATGTGGTGTTACAATAGGTCCAAATTGATTGCTCATCACTATGAGTTGTCTTGTTGTGCTTCACTGTATCTCATCAATGTCTATTTGAGTCTCTCGAGCCTCCTCAAGTTTGACGACACTCCCACTGTTTTCTTGCAAGAGAAACTCTTTCTCTAGAAACACAGCATGCCTTGAAACAAACACCTTTTGTTCCACAGGATGATAGAATTTGTAACCCCTTGTTTCCTTAGGGCATCCAACAAATAGACATTTATCAGACTTAGCATCCAATTTGTCTGATACAGTCCGCTTCACATAAGCAGGACAACCCCATATCTTCAAGTAAGATACATGAGGTTTCTTACTATTCCATATCTCATATGGAGTAAGTGAGACTACCTTGGTAGGCATTCTGTTTAACAAGTAAACAGTTGTCTGAAGTGCATAACCCCAAAAGGACTTGGGAAGAGTCGCATGATTCATCATTGACCTGACCATGTCCAACAAGGTCCGGTTACGCCTCTCAGATACACCATTATGCTGTGGTGTATAGGGCGGAGTCCATTGAGACAATATACCATTGTCTCTTAGGTAATCAAGAAACTCCTGACTCAAGTATTCACCACCTCGATCCGATCGAAGTATTTTAATACTCTTGTCATGTTGTTTCTCTACTTCATTTCTGAACTCTTTGAACCTTTCAAAGGCTTCAGACTTGTGTTTCATCAAGAACACATACCCAAACCGTGAGTGATCATCGGTGAAGGTAATGAAGTAGCTATAGCCTCCTAATGCTTGAGTTGACATAGGTCCACATACATCAGTATGTATTAGACCTAGTAACTCTCCCACTGCTCACCTTTCCAAAGAGGTAACTTAGTCATCTTGCCTTTTAAGCATGATTCGCATGTATCGTATGAATCCAATTCAAACGATTCCAGAATTCCACATCGGTGTAATTCGGACATGCGTTTCTTGCTTACATGGCCAAGATGACAATGCCACATATAAGAGTCTAATTGATTACCCTTTCGAGCATGTGTGTTGCTCACTTCGATATTGAAAATGTCACTGGATACGTCCAACGTATAAATGTTATTGCTCAAAATTCCAGTGCCATAAAGAACTTCATTCAAAGTTATGTAACAATAATTGTTACTAAAAGTCAAATGGTACCCATTTTTATTTAAACAAGAAATAGAAATGATGTTCTTTATCAATGAAGGAACATAAAAGCAATTGTCCAGTTCTAAGACAAGTCCTGTAGGGAGTTTCAACAAATACGTTCCGATGGCGAGTGCAACAACCTTTGCTCCATTACCAACACGTAAATTTGGCTCTCCCTTGACGAGTCTTCTTCTATTCCTTAGCCCATGTATGTCATTACATATATGTAAGCCACACCCAGTATCCAATACCCAAGTGTTTAAGGAAATAGAATGACAATCAATAACGAAGATATCTGAAGAAGATGGGGCATCCGATGCCTTATTCTTCTTCACGGACTCAAGATAAATCTTGTACTTTCTTCGCAAATGGCTCTCCTTGCCATAATGATGGCAAGTTTCCTTTTGTGCTAGTTCTACCTTCTTAGCCCTTCTCTTCTTTCCCTTCTGCTGTTCCTTTGACTTCCTCTTAGAACCTTTCTTCGAGGAATCAACTAACAGCACCGTCCCCTGCTCATGCTTCTCAGAAGACTCCACAGTCTTCAGCATATTGAGCAGTACCACAGATGAACCTTCTAGCATCTCAGAGGTGAAGAGGAGCTTTGAGACTTCGAACCTTTCGAATCTCACTTGCTCATCAACCAATTCACAAAGATGAAGGACTACGATATGAGCATCCATATGCTCATGCTGCTTTCGTAGCTTGGGTTCCATCGCGGCTAGCATGATGCAACTCATTTGTTCAGAATCACTCACATGTTTCTGATAGGCCAACAATTGGTCCAGAGTTGCATCGTCACTAGGACGGGCGGGAAGAGGCGCTTCGAGGACATTTGCAAGCTTTTCAACCTTGAGAACAATTCTCAAGCTTCTAAGCCAGTCCAAGAAGCTCGGCCCAGTCAATTTATTCGAATCCAAAATGGAATGCAAATTCAAAGACATCATGATCAATCTTAGAAATACAAAATGAGCATATATGAGAAAATGATTTTTTTAAAATGCATTAATATACATTTATAAATCCCATTCATTTTTTTTTCGAATTTCAAAAACCCCAAAATCACTTCGGGAGATCGTAGGTCCATCTCTGAAATGGGCTGATATCCATCATAGTTATGAACAACCTTGGAGAGAGTCCAACAAGCCATTCATAACTACGACGGTAGGTATTATCTATACCGATTGCATATCACGTATATGCAACTATCACAATGTGCTATCAACTAATTGAATGTTCACACATACATCGGGTTGTTAACACATTAACAAGTATGCATCATATGCATAGCACCCAACTTCACCTCCCTTTACACCGACCTTGGAGAGAGTCCAACAAGCCGATGCTCCAGGTTAAAGCCAACCCATTAATCGGGAAATAGTTTTAATATGGTTAGAGTGCATTCAACCAATTAGCCCAGCTTGGAGAGAGTCCAACAACCAAAGCTAACGATTGACTTCTGACTCTTACCATATTAGTTCTAAACTATTCCATGGTTTGAACATATTCGGGTTCGAGCCGGGCTTGGAGAGAGTCCAACAACCCAAACAAGAAACGGAACTCTGGTTCTAACCATATTAATGGAAGGTGTAGGCTTTAATATTGTTTAAGGGTTTTTATGTCTCATCCTCTTTGCATGCAAATAACTATTATCTACATGGCATGGCATACATGACATACATCTACATGTCACGACACGCATGGCATAATGTTATGCATCTAATGCAATTACATGACATACAATTATGTCATGTATATATTTTTCTTATATGTCATAACTATTTATGGAAATAAAATATGTTTAAGATTTGATTCTCCAAATCAAATCATAATTAAATTAGGAAACAAATTTCCAAATCTAATAACATATTTTATTCATGGAATTATTTGATTAAGGAAAATCTATTTAGGAAACCAATTTCCTAAATCATTAAAACTACTTATGGAAATGAAATATTTTAAGATTTGATTTCCCAAATCAAATCATGATTAAATTAGGAAACAAATTTCCAGAATCTAATCAAATATTTTATTTATGGAAAATATCAATTTCCATAAATACTTCCAACTTTCCAAAAGTGGAAGATTTCCATAAATACTTCTAGACTTTCCAAAATTGAAATATTTCCATAAATACTTCTAAATTTCCAAAATTAGAAAATTTCCAGAAATAACATTATGACTATCGCAAAACCATTTTACGATTATGTCGAAACACAACCTGGGCTCTGATACCACTGTTGGGTTTCCGGCACCGCGGCGTGTGTGTGTTCGATCACGTTTCGTAAACATGAACACAGCGGAAGCAATAAAAATAATAAATCTACATTTATTACAACACATACAACACACGCATGCATATTACAACAAGTGTAGACATAACCATAAATTTAAATTTGCAATAAAAGGAAATTTATCTACGTTATACCTTTCATATGACGTGTAGCGGGAACGGCATCAACCGGAACGATCCTCGCTAGAATCGTCTCTATCCGTATCCACGCCGAGTTCCTCGGGATGACTTCGCTAAGCCACGAGCATCGTCTTCGTACGGGTTACTAGCCTCGTGTTGAAGACGACGTGATCGAGAGATGATCACGATCCGAATCCAAATTCGAATCCTAATACGAGTTCTCAAAAACTCGCTTCTCCGGAGAGGTATTCGTCAACCAATTGAGGAATCCTTCGTCCTCCACCTCAGAGGATTACCGGAGATCGAATCCCCGGTAGTTTAGCCACTGTCGGAGCTCAAACCATCATCCAAACGACGCTCCGACAAGAGGAGAAGAAGCTGTCCAGAAAACTGGACAGCTTGGTGGAGGAGTAGGCGCCGGCCAAAACAAGGAAGCCAAGTGCTCACCTTTTCACCGAGGCCTAGGAAGATCACCGGAGGGTCGCCGGAGGGTTCACCGGCTGAAGCATGGACGCCGGCAAGGAGATGGACGGTGGCACACCTAGGGTTGGCGCCGAAATCTCCAAGGATGAGGTGGGCGGCAACCTTAGGGCAAGGGTTTTGGATTAGGGATTAATTATCCCTTAAGCCCTCTTTTATAGAGAACTAATTCTCTTAATGGTTATTGGATCATAACCATTAGGCCCGTTAACCCGCTCCATTAAGATAAGTTAAAATAAACCAAACCATGATGGTTTATTTTAAGTTAAAACGAACCGAACCAACTTTTGGTTCATTCGTTTAAAATAAACCAAACCCTTTGGTTTATTCTCATCCATTTGATTAGAACCAAACTATTTTGGTTCATCCATTATGTCTTCATAAGACTCGGCCCATCCATGCTTTCATTGCGACTGAAACGATTTCATGCTCGCTTTATGTTTGGTCCAACCAAACCTAGTTTCTCTCGGTCTGAGAATCCCATTCTCAAGCTCGTTTTAAATCCTTTGGATTACGCTCATTGTGCGTGTGACCAAATAGGTTCTCGGTTTATGTTGGCCGTCTATAATTAACCATTAATTATAGAATGATCATGAGTGGCACCTAGTAGTACATCATGATCCCCAATTAACCGAAAAGATCAACGGTTGATCCAGAACTATTTTTAAAACCCTTCAGCAGCTCGAATGAATCGTGCCCCATTCCCTTCACTCATCTTATACCCACTTGGTTCAGGACATGGTCTATAGTGTCAGTCCCCACTAGGCTGACTACGTCACACCTAGCCCAAGTATCATTTCCTCGTCCTGCGGATTCTAGTTACTGCACATGTATCGAAGAGTACCCTACTCTAAACATGTAATGCTTTGGCCAAAGACTTTAGTAACAATCCGACGAGAGGCCATGGGTATACATCTCCTCGCAAGGAGTGGTGAATCCTTTATAGACTATTCAAACACCTTCGATCACTTCGACTTATACCCAATCATCCCGGCTCCACATCTCCTTAGAGATGTTTGCTTAATATGTCAAAGCATAAGTCTCCATGATCAAGATGACTTGAATACCGCAAGTCAAAGGAACATCACACTTAAGCTACAGTAAGAACTTCATTGACATATCTATATATGCAGAGAACCATATGAAGTCTTACGGCTGGTCACTCCAATGAACTAGTTACCATAACTAGCATCCACGATTAACTCCGGACATCACTATGTCTCCAGCCAGTGAGAATCAGCTGCTTGGATACACCAAGGAGTATACCTCGTGCTAGTCTCGACAGAATTGAAGGTGTCCAAATCCATCAATTCATCGACTAGGGATAATTCCGATACATCACAATTACACATGTAGAGATACTCACTAGTTGTGATCCAATCACAAATTCTCTCATGTTGTGAACCGTATCGTGGACATTCAGTAAATGAGTTTAAGATCCAATCAAATACATAAAACATGTATACTCAAATAGTGAATCTTGATTTATCATATAAATGGTTCATACATAAGGCGATTGCCTTAGGACATCTCTCATATATTACTAACATAATTAACATAGATTTAGCAAGAATAAAACCAACTTAGGACTTAATCAGAATAATCAGCTTAGATCAGAATAATCAAAACTTAGCACCGAATTATTAAACACTAGATTTGATTAATCAAGATAATTCCAAATTAAAAAATTCTGTTTTGAAAAATTCAACCATAAAAAATTTGAAATTAAATTTAAAAATTCCAAATCTAATCTAAATTTTTTTAATAATCTTACTTTGAAAATTTCTAATAATTCTACTTTGAAATTTTTTAATAATTTTTCTTGAATAATTCTACTTTGAAAAATTCTAATAATCTTATCTTAAAAAATTCTAATAATTCTACTTTGAAATATTCTAATAATTTTATCTTGAAAAAATATAATAATTTTAATAATTCTTTTTTGAAAAAGTCTAATAATTTTATCTTGAAAAATTCTAATAATTCTATTTTGAAAAATTCTAACAATCGTATTAAATCTATTTTAAATAATTTAAAATCTAATTTAATTAAGGATTCAATATTAAATAATCAAACTAATAAAATTAGTTATAATTAATAAAGTGTAATTTGATTATACACAAATTAATAATTTAGTAATTAAACCTTCAACTTGTAGAAATTCAATAAATAAATATGCAGACTTAGGTTACAATTCTAAGTTAACCAAAAATCAAGACCCTAAAATTTGTAAACCTAATTATCATAAAGTATCTTATAACTATGGAACATATAAAAGTCTACCCAAGAAACCAATCACTTCTTTGAATTGATTGATTATGACATGCTCATGCATAAATATCATTTTAATTAATTATCATGCTTAATTATGTCATGACATATATAATAATCTTAAATTAACTCTTATAGAATGGTTAGATAGGAAATGGTTAATTAATCTTGACAACATAGTATTAGGACGCAGTAAGATGATAGTACGTTAGGGAAACGAAGTCTTGTATATCCGGGTTAGATAAGGAGTATCTAGTTTGGTGCACTTGGCTAAGTGGAACTAGTTGAAGCTAGCTCATCACATCCTAAACTAGTTAGACTAGAACGTAACCCTAAAGTGAATTAAGTATACAATTTCTTAAGTTGGCTTTGTCTAAGGAAGTGGTCGTTGTTCTGATCAAAGAAGGCCTCTATGCCTCGCCACGACCTGGAAGCTCTCTTTTATAATGTTTACATAACAAACTAAAGGTTAAATCTAAATCTAACCAAGGTTAATTAATTTCTAAGACATTAAACTTAACTAAATAAAATTAAATTCATCTCACAACACCTATAAGGATAACTTGGTTGATCTGTAGAATGAGTGAGATGTTAAGGACAACAAATTGAAAATATTTTTGAAAATGATTTCAAAATTTATATATATATATATATATATATATATATATAAATAGATTCTTAAAACTTTTTTTTTTGGTTGTCATGATTTGTTGTGTGGAGTTATACGTAGTGTTTAAAAAAAAAAAACTATGTTTCTTGAAATGATGATTAGTTGACCAATACTGAACTTCTATATCCTTAGGTCAACTTTAGACCCCTAGACCCTCTAGACACTTAGGTAAGCATTCCTTGTGGACAACAAGGATGTCCTAAGAGTTTGTCAGGTTAAGGGGGAGGTTCTAATTGGGTAATCATTATTTTTAGAAGTTGTTAAAATATTATTTAAAAAAACAAAAAATAAATTTATGCCAAGGGGAAGAGAAGACTTAAGTTAGACATCTAAAAATTTTAAGATGATGCAAAAATGATAGGGAATATGTCCAAGCATGAATTTTCAAATATTATATATATATATATATATATATATATATATATATATATATATATATATATATATATACACACACACATCTAAAAATTGTCCTTAAAGCAAATGTCCAACTCTTTACTAGCTTAAATGATATAGAACTAACCATTAAGCTTTGAATTAGAGTTAGTCACCGAAGTGATCGATTTGCTCTTGTAAACCCCATTTTGGTTCATGTCGATGCACTTGATCTACATCTGAAACCAGGGGTGCAATCCTAACATCTCACGCCCATCTTCATGCCTTAGTACACAAACAAGTAACCCTAGGTGTCTGTGAGATGCGAAGGCTTACTTAAACTATAGGATCATGAAGTCTAAATTTCCTAGATTGATTTTTAACTTTTCTTTAAATATAACTTTTCAAAATCAATTTAAGTAATGAGTATGAAAACATCCTAATCTACCAAGCATAAACCTAATTCACACACAAGATTTAAAAATTATTAAATTTATTAAGTTCAAATAGTAACAAGTGACATAACACTCCTAGTCAATAGATGAAGGTGGAGGAGGAGGAGGACCCATGCCCCATGACCTAAGAAGCTCCATCATCTCTCGATGATCCTCTCTCTGCGCTAGCAATATTTGCATCATCTCAAGATGCTGCTGCTCCTAGCGCTCCATCGCATCCTCCAACTTGGATAATCTCTCTGCTACAATAGGAGGTGTTGAAAGCCCAAGAAATGGTGATAGACTGTTAAATCTTGGGGCTTCCTTATGCTCGAACTCAGAGTGGTGGTCGGGGTCAATCTCTGGCTCATGCTCCTACTCCGGCTCAGGCTGGGGCTAGGGTTGAGGACCATCTCTCTTCCATGTAAGGATTTTATTTTCATCTAAACCTATTTTCACTAAACCAAACTGTCTAGACCCTATCATGTCCTACTCAGTAAGTTGTTTGATGTTACCTATGGTAACATCAAACCCTAATGTAGCTAAGAGGGATGTGATAATATGATAGTAAGGCAAATGCACCTTCCTATTGGTAACTGACCTAGAATGGTAAATAATGGAATGAAACATCTGTAAGATAATGTCTATATCTAACCTATGACTAGATGCATAAAGTAAAAATGAATGATAAGGCCGCATCATAGCGATGTCCCTAGTGGTGAGTGGTAGAATGTAGTTCACTATAACTCGATATAGGGCATAGTCTTGTACTCTGAGTCTAGTGGAACTAAAGATACTCACAGACAAAGTTCATTCCTAACCAAAAAGATGCATATGTATCCTATCTAATGTAATATGAGAGTAGGGGTCAACGTATGGTAACTCCGTGGATGGAAAGCATACAACCAGACATGTCGAATGCATGAGTCCTAAATGCTCTCTCAACATAGAGGGGGTAAAAACAAATTCCTTACCCTGTACTCTCGTCGAATATGCAAGATCATCAATTTTACTAAAATTATTGAAAAACTCTACACATAAGTCTATGTTAATAAATTTTTTGCAATAAACCAATTTTTCTATGGGTTTAGGTGTTAGTGAAAGCCCTAGAGCCAATCATGTGATGATTGTTGTATGGACTTTATTGTATCATATTCCTATTTATAAAGGCATGGTTATTATATTTACTTGTATTGGTGCCAAATAACTAAATATAATAATGTCCTTGAGTAGTAGGTTCTTATCTATATCAATCGATTGGTTGAATCGATAATGAGATGATATAGAGAACACTACTCTTAATCATTCCTAGTCGAGTATTAACATTCAGGGACAATGTTAATGCGTAGAGACTAGCATGTAGGTCAACAAGATGACTTGATCTCACAAGTCATGGATATGAGATATCAAGTTGACACATGGGTATGCATTGGAGAATGTATACTGAATGACCCGCCATGAGAAAGTATCATGGATCGTTATATGAGTGTCATATACTTTCTCATGTTGCTATTAGTATGACTATTAGTCCTTAGACCTGAAGTCACCATGGTTCCCTACATAAGGAGTTGCATACTTTGGCCACAAACGTCACCCGTAAATGGGTGGACTATAAAGGCGATTACTGGGTATGTAACGAATTATGCGGAGGGATGTGAGTGATGTAGATGGGATCTATCCCTCCTATATGACAGGGGTGACATCGATATTCTTGATAGAGTGAGACCACGAAGTGCATGGCCATGCCCAAATGAGTCAATATGAGATATTGAGCTCATTTGATTAGAGTGAGTCTACTTGGAGTTCAAGATTTAGATTGTACCGAGGATGACACGGTCTATGCCTCGATTGGTCAATCTAGATGTCAAGGATAGAGGGACATTGTCACATATTGTGAGAGTCACAATTAGTAGTCACAAAAGTGATGTTGGAGCTCAACATTCTTGTAACTTGGGTAGCAATGATGTGTTGCTAGATACCGCTCATTGCTTATGTTCCTAAATCGGTTTAGGGACATTGCCAACGTTACAAGAACCTATAGGGTCACACACATAAGAGCAATTAGATGGATATTAGGTTCATATGATGAACCATGAGGATTAGGTTCATGGGATGAACCAAATTGGATTAAGAGTAATCCAAATTAGACTAATTGAGTTAGACTCAAGTTGATTCAAGTGTTGAATGAGTCTAATTGAGATTTGATTCATCAAATCAATTTAAATTAATGAATAGAGATTCATTATATTAAATTGACTTGAGTCAAGTGGTTAGATTTGATCAACCATGGGAGATTAGAGGTCAAGTTTGACTTGACTTGAGAGGGAAGATGAAAGGTCAAGTTTGACTTGACCAAATGCCATGTCATGATGATGACTAGGCATGGCGGCCAATGATGATGCTCCACATCATCATTGACTTAGTCAGTGGTGCCACATCATGAGGAGACCAAGGGTCATGGGAGTTACATGCATGCATGTAACCCCTTCCATGAAGTGGCCGGCCACTTTGGTGTTAGGGTTCATTAGGTGAATTCATTTGATGAGTTACTCTAATTACTTCATCTTCAACCTTGGGAACCTTTCTCTCAAGCTCTCCCTCTCCCATCCCTCTCTTTGGCCGAAATTCCTAAGGAGTGCTAGCACACTCTAAGGCATTTCTCTCCACCTATTGCTTGTGTGGATACCATAGAGGAGTGTGCACTTGACACTCTCGAGTTCCGCGGAACTTTTGACGAGCGGGATAAGCGAAGAAGCGTCGCTACGAGGGTAACGTTCTAACCTCTTAGATCTAAGGTAGATCTAGGATTTCTGTAAGCACATACATGTAATTATAATTTTATACTTCGCCTTGCGGATCCGTGGCGGGGCTTCCGAGGTTTCATACGCAGCGGTTTTGCGGCTCGGAAAAACCCAACGATGGTATCGAGCCACGTCGAAGCATGTATGTGTTTTCGTTTTTGTAGTTTTATATTAGATATAAAAATTACAGATTTATATGTTTCTGTAAATTTTCTTATTTTATAGAATTTTTGGGTATTTTTCTCGTAGAGTCGAAACAGAGTGTTGGGACACTCGTAGGCTTCAACCGTCGAAAAACTCTCGAATCGTGAGTTCTCGCTTTAGGTTTTGGGACAGCGACTTAAGTCGCTGTAAGATCATTGTAGGGACACTCGCGAAGTTTATTTTTGCGAGTAGGGCGCTGCCCTATCCCGAAAGGGGCCATGTCCCTTGATCGGGCGAAACCGCTTAAGCGGACCGTTTGACTCATAAATTCGAAATAAATTAGGAAAAATTATAGAAATTTCTGTAAAATACATAATTTAGAATTATGTATAATTCTATGATTGTCATGGCCCAATAACCCAATTGGATTGGATTAAGTGTGTTGTAATTCATAATACGGCCTGCGTGCCGGGTTGTGGTTGGGCGTGTTGTAAAGTGTTTGCGACCTGCGCGTCGCTATTCTTTAATATTCTAGTTGTAAATAGTTTTAGACTGAATGTAACTCGAGTTTCGTATTTGTAATGTACAAAATGGAGCGGTGGAAAGTCCACTTGAAGGCAGGCTTACGAGGAAGGGTGGCGACGACACATGGCGGTCAAAGGAAAGCGCTTGGAGAAGCCGCTAGCCTTAGGTTGATCGTCCGATCTTCTCATTGGCTTGAGAAGATCGTAGTAGAACCATGACTATATCACATTTAATGATATATATATATGTTGATATATATATATGTATATTTAATTGATTTTGCTTGTATGTATGTGATGCATGCTAGTAGAAAAATGTTTGTATGTATATGATGCATGCTAGGTTAATTTTCTTGTATGTATATGATGCATGCTAGAATAATTAATGTATGTATATGATGCATGCTAATATAGGATAATAAAGGCCTAAATGCGTATAAGATACACATTACGATTAGATTAGATCATAATCGAATCAACTCGAAAATGCCTCTAGAGCCTTGATACCCATCACTACCTCGATCATTTGTTGTTGTTGAATCTGCCAAGCGAGCAAGCAACATATTATCTTGGTAAGTGCGGAGGGACAATCTTGGTCGCCTATCACGACTCGGGTTAGAAAGCTCAATTAGATTGAGCAAAACTAGTTAACTCAATTGGATCGAGTAGAACTATAGGCATATTCCAATCGTTGGAAAGATAGGTTAAGATCGCATTTACACTAAATCTTGGCGATTTAGCCAAAGCTAACTCAAGGTCTTTTGTAAATGTGGGTCTTAATCCTATAAACAAGAGTTGCATAGAGATGTAATCGGTAATGTGTTACCACCGATCGTGTTACTAAGTCTTGGGCGATTTAGCCAAAGCTAACTCAAGGCTTAGTATGATGTGGATCTTGTCCATAAGAATTATAGCTAGTTTGTATGAATCTAGTAAAAGTGGTTTGACCACATCCATAACTCGATTCTACAAAATTCCTATAATTGGGAGCATCATTTGATTAAAGGCCTAATTAAATGATAAAGGAATATGATATTAATCTCTGCATTGTATGTTGTAGATTACTATGTCAACAAACACGAACACTCTCTCTGCGATCTGTCCTTAGAAGGACAAGCTCGATGGAGCAAATTTCTGGGTGATCAGAACTTGAGAATTGTTCTCACCCAAGAAAGGAAGTTGTCTGGAGCAGCCCATTCAGGAGGCACCTCCTCCGCCAATGCCTCACGATGCTTACAAGAAGCATCAAGATGATGCATTAGATGTGTCATGTCTAATGCTCGCGACCATGAACTACGAGCTTGAAGCAACACGAGTTCATGAATGCTTATGATATGGTTGGACATCTTCGTCAACTATATCAAGGACAAGCTAGGCATGAGAGATATGAAGTCTCTAAGGCATTATTTGGGTCCAAAATGCAAGGGACTCCGTAGGTACATATGTACTCAAGATGATTAGATGCGTAGAAAACCTACAAAGGTGGGATTCCCACTTGGCAAGAGCTGGCCAGACCTAATCTTGCAATCTTTGCCACGAGCCTTCAATCAATTTGTCATGAATTATAACATGAATGAAATTGATAAGCCATTACTGAAATGCTCAAAGATGTTGAGAAGCTATGAGCTTAACCTTAAGAAGGGTAAATCGACACCATTTTGATGGTGCGTAAAAGAAAGGCAAGGGCAAGCCTAAAGGTAAGGGAAAGTCCCAAGCCAAGGGCAAAGGCAAAGAACTTAAACCCAAAGGAGGGTAGCCAAGGAAGGGGCTTGCTTCCACTGCAGGAAGCGAGGACCTGGAAGCGTAGCTATGAGGCATACCGGAAGATCTTAAGAAGAAGAGAAGTGAGACTTCTACTTGGTATAAATGTTATAGAAGTCAATCTATCTATTTCTTCATCATGGGTATTAGATCGGATGTGCATCTCACATTTGTACCAATGTGCGGTGAGAAATAGCAAGGCATTGACAAAGGCGAGGTGGACCTCTGAGTAGGCAATGGAGCAAGGGTTGCTTCTTTATTCTTTGTAGGAACTTATGATCTATCTCGCCCTCTGGGCTTGTACTAGAATTAGATGAATGTTGTTATGTTCTGCCTTAACTAAGAACATCATTTGATTTCTTGTTTGGACAAGAAAGGTTTTCATTTATAATAAAGAACAAATGTTGTTGATTTATTTAAATGATATGTTCTATTGTAGTGCACCTCTAATGAGCGGACTCTACTTTCTAGACTTAGAGAGCCCTATCTATAACATAAGTACCAAGAGGTTCAAGTCAAATGAGTTGAACCAAACCTATCTCGGCATTGTCGCAGGTCACATAAATGAGAGTCGCTTATCTCGGCTCCATAAGGATGGGTGCTAGACTCATTTGATTTTGAATCATATGAGACATGCGAGTCTTGCCTTTTAGGCAAGATGACCAAGACTCCCTTTAGTGGACATAGCGAAGAACAGATTTGTTAGGACTTATACATAGTGATGTATGTGGTCCTTTCATGTATTCTTGCTAGAGGTGATTCTGTGTACTTCATTACATTTCTTGATGACTTGAGATATGGTTATGTGTATCTTATGACACATAAATCGAATCCTTTGAAAAGTTCAAAGAATTCAAGAATGAAGTACAAAACCCGACTTGGCAAGAGTATTAAGATACTTGATCGGATCGAGGTGGTGAATACCTTAGCCATGAGTTTCGTGACTATCTAGGCGAGTGTGGGATTCTATCCCAACTCACTCCTCTGGAACACCACGGTGGAATGGTGTATCCAGAAAGGAGGAATCGTACCACTATTGGATATGGTACGATCTATGATGAGTCACAGATCTTCCTATATCCTTTTGGGGATATGCTCTGACACTGACCTTTACCCTTAACCGTGTACCATCCAAGGTCATGGTAAAGACACCATATACGATATGGACAGGAGAAATCCCAAGATGTCTTTTATGAGGATTTGGGGTTGTGAGGCTTACGTTCGACGTCAAGTCTCGGACAAATTTGGGACCCAAATCGATAGGTGCTATTTTGTTGGATATCCCAAGGATACAAAGGGATATTACTTCTACATTCGGTCGGCACAAAGTGTTTGTGTGGCTGGGTTTTTCTAGAAAGGGATTTTGTTTCTAGAAAAACTAGTGGGAATACCTTCGATCTTGAAGAAATTCAAGATAAGGACCATAGCTTGAGGCCTTGATGGAGGTTGAGCAGGAACCACAAAGTGTTGTGGGTGATGAGGTTGTTGCACAAAGAGTTGTGGAACAACCACATTCAAGTAGACCTACCTCTTGCAGTCGATAGAGTGCGTCGTCGACTGAGAGATACTCATTTCTCTTGTCGACCATGATGACGTTATGCTCATTGAGAATGAGCCTACCTCCTATCGAGGAAGGCTGTGATGAGCCCAGTTACGAGAAATGGCTAGATGCCGCCATGAGATCAGAGATGGAATCCATGTACACTAACCAAGTATGGACTTTGGTTGATCCACGAAGATTGAGCCCATTGGGTGTAAGTGGGTCTTTAGGAGAAAGGCGACATGGATGGACTTACATACCTATAAGGGCGATTGGTGGCTAAAGGTTTCAAGCAAATTCATGGTATTGACTATGATGAAACCTTTTCTCGATGGCGATGTTTAAGTCCATTCGGATCTTGCTTGCTATTGCGGATACCACGATTATGAGATCTGGCGGATGGATGTCAAGCGCATTTACGAATGGAAACTTACTCGAGGATGTGTACATGACACAACAGAGGGTTTTGTAGATCCCACGACATCTTGGGAAGGTATGCAGGCTGCAAAGGTCCATTTATGGGCTAAAGCAAGCTTCTCGGAGCTAGAATCTTCGATTCGATGATGCGATCAAACAGTTTGGTTTCATCAAGAATGAAGATGAACCCTGTGTCTACAAGAGGGTTAATGGGAACACAGTTGTGTTCCTTGTATTGTATGTGGATGACATACTACTCATTGGGAATGACATCCCTTCGATACAGTCTGTGAAGACTTGGCTGGGGACGTGCTTCTCAATGAAGGACTTAGGTGAAGCAGCCTGTATTCTAGGCATCAAGATCTATAGAGATAGATCTAAGAGATTGCTTGGCCTAAGTCAGAGTACATACATTGACACAGTATTACTTCGGTTTGCCATGCAGAATTCCAAGAAAGGACTTAGATGTCACATGGTGTGAGTCTTTTGAAGACTCAAAGTCCCTCTTCTAGAGGAGAGGCGCATGGATAAGATCCCTTACGCATACGCTATAGGATCTATCATATGCATACGTCATGCTATGTACTCACGATGTCTCGTATGCTTTGAGCATGACGAGTAGATACCAGTCAGATCCAGGTGAGCGTCACTGGATAGCAGTCAAGAATATTCTTAAGTACTTGAGAAGAACTAAAGAATATTTCTTGATATTTGGAAGCGATGAGAGCTAGGCGTAAAGTTCTGTGATGCGGCTTCCAAAGGACGGGATGATTATAGATCGCGATCGGGGTTCGTGTTTTGCTTGAATAGGTAGCATTGTGGTGGAAGAGTTCCAAGCGGGACACGATTATTGATTCTACGAGGCGAATATATCGGTGCTTCCATCTCATTCGTGAGATTGTCGATCGAGGAGATGTGAAGATTTGCAGTACCCACAGAGGCTAACATCGCGGATCCCTTGACCAAGGCTTTGGCACGAAAAGCATGATGGTCACACTAGGTCATTGGGTATTAGATACTACGGTGATTGGCACTAGTGCTAGTGGGAGATTGTTAGTGAAAGCCCTAGAGTCAATCATGTGATGATTGTTGTATGGACTTTATTGTATCATATTCTTATTTATAAAGGCATGGTTATTATATTTACTTGTATTGGTGCCAAATAACTAAATATAATAATGTCCTTGAGTAGTAGGTTCTTATCTATATCAATCGATTGGTTGAATCGATAATGAGATGATATAGAGAACACTACTCTTAATAATTCCTAGTCGAGTATTAACATTAAGGGACAATGTTAATGCGTAGAGACTAGCATGTAGGTCAACAAGATGACTTGATCTCAAAAGTCATGGATATGAGATATCAAGTTGACACATGGGTATGCATTGGAGAATGTATACTGAATGACCCGCCATGAGAAAGTATCATGGATCATTATATGAGTGTCATATACTTTCTCATGTGGCTATTAGTATGACTATTAGTCCTTAGACCTGAAGTCACCATGGTTCCCTACATAAGGAGTTCCATACTTTGCTTTCAAACGTCACCCGTAAATGGGTGGACTATAAAGGCGACATCGGGTATGTAACGAATTATGCGAAGGATGTGAGTGATGTAGATGGGATCTATCCTCCTATATGACGGGGTGACATCGATATTCTTGATAGAGTGAGACCACGGTGCGTATGGTTATGCCCAAATGAGTCAATATGAGATATTGAGCTCATTTGATTAGAGTGAGTCTACTTGGAGTTCAAGATTTAGATTGTACCGAGGATGACACGGTCTATGCCTCGATTGGTCAATCTAGATGTCAAGGATAGAGGGACATTGTCACATATTGTGAGAGTCACAATTAGTAGTCACAAAGGTGATGTTGGAGCTCAACATTCTTGTAACTTGGGTAGCAATGATGTGTTGCTAGATACCGCTCATTGCTTATGTTCCTAAATCGGTTTAGGGACATTGCCAACGTTACAAGAACCTATAGGGTCACACACATAAGAGCAATTAGATGGATATTAGGTTCATATGATGAACCATGAGGATTAGGTTCATGGGATGAACCAAATTGGATTAAGAGTAATCCAAATTAGACTAATTGAGTTAGACTCAAGTTGATTCAAGTGTTGAATGAGTCTAATTGAGATTTGATTCATCAAATCAATTTAAATTAATGAATAGAGATTCATTATATTAAATTGACTTGAGTCAAGTGGTTAGATTTGATCAACCATGGGAGATTAGAGGTCAAGTTTGACTTGACTTGAGAGGGAAGATGAAAGGTCAAGTTTGACTTGACCAAATGCCATGTCATGATGATGACTAGGCATGGCCGGCCAAAGATGATGCTCCACATCATCATTGACTTGGTCAATTGGTGCCACATCATGAGGGAGACCAAGGGTCATGGGAGTTACATGCATGCATGTAACCCCCCTTCCATGAAGTGGCCGGCCACTTTGGTGTTAGGGGTTTCATTAGGTGAATTCAGTTGATGAGTTACTCTAATTACTTCATCTTCAACCTGGGAACCTTTCCTCTCAAGCTCTCCCTCTCCCATCCCTCTCTTTGGCCGAAATTCCTAAGGGAGTGCTAGCACACTCTAAGGCATTTCTCTCCACCTATTGCTTGTGTGGATACCATAGAGGAGTGTGCACTTGACACTCTCGAGTTCCGGCGGACTTTTGGACGAGCGGGATAAGCGAAGGGCGTCGCTACGAGGGTAACGTTCTAACCTCTTAGATCTAAGGTAGATCTAGGATTTCTGTAAGCACATACATGTAATTATAATTTTTATACTTCGCACGGATCCGTGGCCGGGGGCTTCCGAGGTTTCCGCAACGCAAAAAGCGGTTTTTGCGGCTCGGAAAAACCCAACATTAGGGGTGTTCTCAAATCTAATCTTATGCCCCTCAGTAGGCAACCTAATATCCAAGCATGGAGTCAATGACTCAATCTCAACAGCTCTTCTTTTACCCTTAATTGAATTACAACTATTCAATATTTATTGAAAGTAATTGAAACTAAAGATTTAGACTTATTACCTCGACATTTTGGATGATATTAAAGAAATATAATGACTAAATGTTGGATCGAGAAGCATCGCTAGAGGGGGGTGAATAGCGAGCTTTAAAAACTTTCTTTTCATTTCAAAATATGAGCAGTGCAGTGGAAAGTAAAATAGTAGAAAATAAATAGACACTTTATTTTTACTTGGTTCACAACCCAATGGTTGTAGTCTCCTCCTCGTTGGAGGTAGGAGACAATGATCACAAAAACCGAGAGACAAAAACTCAAGGATGAGGCAACAAGCCTACCTCACCTCGTTACGATGAAAACTTCGATTAAAAAATAAACAAACTAATACTACTGACGAATATGAATCTGAGATGAAGAGCTTGTCATCGGTGTGTTGGCATTATAATGTCGTCGTCGAAGTGTAGCGTTGTTGGAGCACTTGGGAGAAAAAGAATTGATAATGTAGGGTTCGAGTCCTCCCCTCCTTTTATAGAATCATGCCTTGGAATTAGTCCGGATCCAGATCCTCAACTTGTGGTTCTTATCACGAGGTGACACCTTATCCTATCACGAAGTGGCGGCGTCAAACGTTATCCTTTTTAACCTAGCGCACATGGCAAATTCGTCGCCATCTGTCGACTGCCAATATCCAACAGTCGACTGCCATCCTAGTCACTTCTCTGTAACAAAGAGTTAGCACGGAAAATAGTAAATATGACGGTTTATTACCATCCAATCTCGACCAAGACCTTCCACTGGAAGTCTTAGTCGGATTGCTGCCTAGGGTCGTCCCCGTATAAAGGATACGACCTTACCATCTCTCTTCATACTCGTGCTTACCTCTGGTCCTTTATGACCTATCACTTTACTTTCGGTCTTCACTTGTGTTCTTCGACTCCCACGAAGTTTTCCCGGTGTCGCCCGACCACCACGGTTTCCTGACTCGGGATTCTTCGAGTGTCGCTGACCTTTGGCTTAGCTTAACCATTTTCTGCACACTTAATTCAGCCCATGAGAAAATAATATGACCTTAACTTTGGATCTTTACCATAATCAAAACCTAGGTTCGATTATCTAGTGCCCCTGCACCAACACTAAATTCTTCGAAAGTCTTGAAATAGGATTTTTGCAGTAGATTTGTGGTCGTTGTGAGTTTTTTTAGCATGGCTTGACACTGTTCTTATAGACGGGATCCAATCGATTAGAAATAATTCAGTCGATTGAATTAGAGTCGACTGAACCTGTTTCAGTTGAATGTAATTAATTTTACCATTTACTTCACCGCCTAAACTTTATCTATCATTTCATTTCAGTCGACTAAATCAATTTCAGTCTACTGAAGTCGTATTTTACCTTCCCGATACTCGGAGGCAACTAAAGTTGATTTAGTCAACTCTTGTCGAGTCAACTGAAAACACTTCAGTCGACAGAATTCGAGTATTTTTAATATTTATTTATTTTTATGTTTAATTTGATTTAATTGATTTTATTTCATTGATTTACTTAATTGTTTTGAGTTTATTAAATTAGTTGGAATGAATTGATTAAATGATTAAGTTTAATTTAGTAGGTTAATTAAGTTTAGTTTAGTGGGTCAATTAAGTTTGTTTTAATTTAGTTAAATTAGGTTTAGTTTAATTAAGTTTAAGTAAAGTTATTAAGTAGTTTGTTAAGTTAAGTGAATTGTATTAAACTAATTAAACTTGATTAAATTCTAAATCATTGTTGGACTGTCCTAGCCGTAAAAACCTCGGATGTCGGCCATGAATCCGTGTGAAGGTAAACAAAAATACATGTACATGTTTAAAAAACCTTAGATCTACTCTAGATCTACATGTTAAGAGTTTTACCCTTGATGCGATGCCCTTCGCTTATCCCGCTCGTCCAAACGGCTTGCCGGAACTCGAAAGTGTCAAGTGTACACTCCACTATTGGTATCCACACGAGAAATAGGTGGAGAAAAACAACCTAGAGTGTACTATCACCCTTAGAAGCTCACGGCAAGGATGTGGGGGAGAGAGCTTGAGAGGAAAGGAGGAAGAAGATGAAGTTAATCCCCTTAACTTCACACTCACACACCTATTCAATAGTGGTCGACCGCTATAAGGGAGTTACATGCATGCATGTAATTCCAAGAGCCATGGCTCTTGGTCTCCCTCATGAGGTGGCACCCCATGATGTTTCCATGATGATGTAGAACACCATCATTGGTTGGCCCCATTCTAAGTCACCATGACATGACATTTGATCAAGTCAAACTTAACCTTTTATCTTCCCTCTCAAGTCAAGTCAAACTTGACCTCTTATTTCCCATGGTTGATCAAATCCAACCATTTGATTCAAATCAATTTGATTTAATGAATCTCTATTAATTAGTTTAAATTTACTCGATGAATCAAATCTAAATTAGACTCATTCATCACTTGAATCAAATTGAGTCCAACTCAATTAGTCTAATTTAGATTACTCTTAATCCAATTTGGTTCATCCCATGAACCTAATCCTCATGGTCCATCATATGAACCTAATCTCCATCTAATTGGCCTTTGTGTGTGACCCTATACGTTCTTGTAACATTGGCAATGCTCCTAAACTGATTTAGAAACATAAGCAATGAGCGGTATCTATCAACACATTATTGCTACCCAAGGTACAAGAATATTGAGATCGAACATCACCTTTGTGACTACTAATTATGACTCTCATAATATGTGACAATGTCCCTCTATACTTGACATCTAGATTGACCAATTGAGGCATAGACCATGTCATCCTCGGTACAATCTATATCTTGAACTCCAAGTAGACTCACTCTAATCAAATGAGCTCAATATCTCATATTGACTCATTTAGGCATGGCCATGCACTTAGTGGTCTCACTCTATCAAGAATAACGATGTGACTCCCATCATATAGGAGGGATAGATCTCATCTACATCACTCACATCCCTCCGCATAATTTGTTACATACCCAGTAATTGCCTTTATAGTCCACCCATTTACGGGTGACGTTTGATGAAGCCAAAGTATACAACTCCTTATGTAGGGAACCATAGTGACTTCAGGTCCAAGGACTAATAGTCATACTAATAGTCACAAGAGAAAGTATATGACACTCATATAATGATCCATGATACTTTCTCATGGCGGGTCATTCAGTATACATTCTTCAATGCATACCCATGTGTCGACTTGATATCTCATATCCATGACTTGTGAGATCAAGTCATCGAGTTGACCTACATGCTAGTCTCTTCGCATTAACATTGTCCCTGAATGTTAATACTTGACTAGGAATGATTAAGAGTAGTGTTCTCTATATCATCTCATTATCGATTCAACCAATCGATTGATTTAGATAAGAACCTTCTACTCAAGGACGTTATTATACTTAGTTATTTGGCACCAATACAAGTAAGTATAATAACTATAAAGAAATTCCTTTATAAATAGAAATATGATACAACAAAGTCCATACAACAATCATCACATGATTGGCTCTAGGGCTTTCACTAACAATCATCTCACCCAGACTAGGTTTTCAATACACTTATTCCTATGGGTTTTGTGAGATGAGGATTTCTTTTAATCTCAATTAAATATTAATGAGCAATTTCAAAGTTTTTTAAACTTGTGTTAGATTCAAGCTTGTTTTGACCTAATCAAGTAGGTTTTTCCAACATTGACTTCCAGGTCATGGCGAGGCACATGGCCTTCTTGGTTATCGGAGCAACGACCACTTCCTAGACAAAGTCAATGAAGGAATCAAGTACTTGATTCACTTTGGACTAAGCCTTGGTCTAACTAGTCAATGACTTAGTGAGTTAGCTTTGGTCAGTTCCACTCGACTTAGTGCACCAGGTCGTGGTGAGGCACATGGTCTTCTTGGATATCTGAGCAATGACCACTTCCTAGACATGCACTTCGAAGAGCTTTCTTAATTTACTATCAGTTGACTTCGTCTTAGTACTAGGTTGTTCAAGTTTAAACTACTTTGTTTCCTATCTAGTCCGTTCTAAATTAAGAAAGTAAAGTAAACTAAATCATGCAAGAGTTTAACTAAACAAGGAAACAAGCAAGGTTCTAGATTCCCCTAAGTGGTAGCTAGTTTGACTTTTGTTCACTAAGTGAACTTGACTCTTAGGAACCCAAAATTGATTTGGTCCAACTTGGTTGACTAAGCTAGACTTAGGAACCCATGCTTCAACTCGATTCTTAGCGTTTTGGCTAAGTAATGACATATATGATTTATAATAGGATTTAACTATGTATCTGAGTCCGGACTTGTTGTACACAACTCGCTGAGATCCAAGCATCATGTTGAGATACTTGGAGCCCGAAGTGAACCTTTCCAATGATCCGATTAGATCTTCTACTTGCCTTTTTAGGACCGAGTTCTTTTCCTCAAGATTTGCAACTTGAGTTGGGTCTCTATCCTTAATTTGGCAAGTCAAAGTCTTCAAGTTGACTTGCTCCTTAAGTACATGGACTTCCTTAAGTAGCGAGTCGACCCGATTCTCGGACTTAGTTAACTTCCTACCTAACACATGCAATTATATTGTACAACTTATCTTCTAAGAAAGAAGTTACCTCATCTAGTCCTTCAGAAATGGATGCGGATTCGTGGCTTCTCTCGGACTCAAAATCATACTCGTACTCCGAATTTGACTCAGCTCCGGAGCTTGATTCGGCCATGAACACCACGAAACTTCTCTTCATTTCCTCTGCGTCCGACTATTCCGATGATGACTCATCCCAAGTTGCCTTAAGCGCTTTCTTCTTCTTTTTCTTTTTTTGTTTTTCTTCCTTCTTTAGGTTCATGAACTCCAACTTGTAGTGTCCCTTTCCGTTGCACTCATAGCAAGTCACTTCCAATCGGGGTCTCAGCTTGTTATCAATAACTTTCTTAGATTCTTCTTTGTATACTTCTTTCTCTGGTTGAACATCTTCCAGACCATGTTTACTATTTCTTCTTCTCCATTTGACTCCGACTCCGACTCATCTTCATATTCACTTTTTGTTTTTCTTTCCTTCTTCATTGAACCTGCCACTAAAGCAATACCATTCTCGGTTTGACCCGAGTTAGATTGTTCATGCAGTTCAAGTTCACAAAACAGTTCATCTAGCCTAATTGTGGAAAGATCCTTAGAAACCTTATAGGCATCGACAATCGATGTCCATAAGGCATTTCTCGGGAATGCCTTAAGTGTATACCTAATTATGTCCCTATTTTCTATTTGGTGTCCTATTAAGTGTAATCCATTTAAAATGTCTTTTATTCTTGTATGAAGTTGACTAGAATTTTCATTTTTGTTCATTTTATAATTAAATAATTTATTTAGTAACATGTCCCATTTAGCTATCCTAGTGGCATTTGTCCCTTCATGCAATTCAATTAATTTATCCCATAATTCCTTAGAGTTTTCGAATAGACGCACCATATTGAGCTCTTCTTTGGTAAGCCCGCATTACAAGGTGTTAAGTGCTTTATAATCAACTTGAGCCCGTTTTCTAACGTCCACTGTCCATTTCTCTTGTTCTAACAACTCAACTGAGTCGTCTATCAGAGAGACGAAACCTTCCCTAATCGAAAACCAGACCTCTAGGTCAATTTTCAGGTAGCACTCCATTCGCCTTTTCCAATAGGAAAAGTCATCTCCGTTGAAGAGAGGAGGGAGAACAGTGTTATACCCTTCTAAGTGCGACATTATTAACAAAATATTTTCTAAGTGCAGAAAATTAAATCAAATATTTTATAAAGTAAGAAAAGTAAATCAAATATTTTCTAAAGCAAGAAAATTAAATCAAATATTTTCTAAGTGAAGAAAATTAAATCATATATTTTCTAAATGCAAAAAATTAATTTTAAGTGCAGAAAATTAATTTTAATTAATCTAAAGTGTAGAAAATTAATTTTAATTAATCTAAAGTGCAAAAAATTAATTTAAATTAATATAAAGTGCAGAAAGATAGTCTAACAATTATTCTAATGCAGAAAAATTTTAAAAATTAATCTACTGCTAGAAAAATAAAGAAAACTATCCAGTGCTCTCGATGGTGGTTGCACCAAATTTAGAGCGCCCCCGCTCTGATACCAATTGTAGGATCATGATTCTCCGAGAGAGGGGGTGAATCTTAGAGATTATAATTTAAACTAAAAATTTTAAAATAATTAGAATATTTTGAAAATGATTATGAGTATGCAGCAGAAATAAAAATGAGTACACGTGTTTTACTGGTTCACAACCCTAACTAGGTTGCTACTTCAAGGCCTGTAGTTCTTTCGAGAGCTACCTCGATGGGCAATCACTAAATGCCCTCTTACTAGAAAACTCTCGACTTTGGAGGGTTTCACTTTTTACAAAGATTAGAGATGGATAAAATACTACCCACTCTTAAATTTAAGTACACAAGCGAAAAATGAAATGAACAATACAAGAACGTTATACCGACACTAAATGGATCATTGAAGTTTTCACGAAGTGTTGGAAGATCGCCTTGATGTGGAATATGAGCTTTTGTGGATGAGCAAGCACTTCGATGTAGTTATTCTCATTTTTCGGATCTGGTCGAGCACTTGTTTTATAAACCTTTTCTAGTCGACTGGAATGTCTTCCAGTTGACTCCACATCAACCCGTCGATATGGAAATTCTGGTCTTCCAGTCGACTGAAACCTCTTTAGTCGACTCCAGGTCATCCAGCTCCGTATCGGGAAGTTTCCTAGTTCAGTCGACTGAACCTCCCCAGTCGACTGAAACACTTTCCAACTACAGTGCCAGATCTTCGACTAATCACCAGCTAATCCTGCCCTGTGTGTATCCAATCGATTGAACCAAATAGAGTCGACTGGACTTCAGTCGACTGAAGTACATTTAGTCGACTGATCTCTGTAAAATGAGATTAGCACAAATAGATATAATCAAATGTGATAGTAGTAGTAATACTGCTCGATCTCGACTACTAAGTCTCACGCTGACTTTCCGTCGGATCGACGCCTAGTTGTGTCCCCCTACAGAGGACTCGGCCTCACCTCTTCACTCGAGGCTTACCTGTCGATCTTACCACTCTTGACATCTGATCTGACCCACCAGGGCTTCCACCAGCTGTCCGGTCTGCCTGACCCAGCTAGACTTTTTACCGATTGTCCGGTCTTCTGAGCCAATCGATCTTCATGCCAAATGTCTGGTCCTCCTGACCCATCTTGACTTCATGTCTGGTGTCCGGTCCTCCTGATTTGTCAAGTCAACTGCCTAGTATTCGGTCAACACGACCTACTAGGACTTCCTGTTAAGTCTGCACACTTAACACATATATTAAAACACAAGTAATTCCTAACTTTAACTACGGTTCATACATCAAAACCAAGGAGTGATGCTTATTGCATCAACATCATGGAGAGTAGACAACATACAATGGACAAATTATTCTTAATGAACATATCATTAACATAAACATATTGTACATTGTTAACACATAACAAACTCTACTAAGAATGTTCCATATAACATTTTTACTAGTCATAACTAAAACAACTATAATAAACTTGATAGGCAATTACTACTCCCACTAAGACAAGTACTAGTGCAGTAGGAATCCAAACATGCCCTATCTTTTTAGGCTCAACTAGAGCACT
This sequence comes from Wurfbainia villosa, assembly GCA_025175895.1. Classification (NCBI taxonomy): domain Eukaryota; kingdom Viridiplantae; phylum Streptophyta; class Magnoliopsida; order Zingiberales; family Zingiberaceae; genus Wurfbainia; species Wurfbainia villosa. Next base: position 61,596,355 of record CM045995.1, on the reverse strand, counting down.
CTCGGCTAGGTCACTCTCAGGATGATACCAAGTCACAAACTCCTACAAAGAACCCACACGTAAAGAACCCACAGAAAATTTCTCTTCAGGTTATTTTTTTGGATATTCTTCACACTCTGCGTAGTGAAGCAACTTTGTGCACAATTGTGTGTATATATGATGTGCCCCTCTTAGCGCCCCTATATCTGATGTTCAAGATCATTCAGGTTTTTCGATAATGAATGGACTAAAGCCCAAATCCTATAATTATTCAGAATCGAAAACTCCTGCATCTCGAGTCTCCAAAATAGTCGATCAAGCCTCCCCATGTGTCCATCGACTCCAAAAGCAAGGGCGTACTCTATCCCCTGGATAGCTTTCCCTCAGCTTATTTGTAACATATCGCGACGAATCATCATGGTAATCATCCGTGCCATCTAAAAAATTGAAATCAATTAAGTCAGTACAAAACTAACATACCAGTAAAAAAATAGGCTTAATTCAATTATATAGGCATTGAACTAACATAATTAATCAAGGAAAACTAATCTTGATTTTCAGGAGCTTCAGTCGTCTGATCTATTGACCAGTCGATTGGCACTTTTACCAGTCGACTGTCATCTCAGTCTACTCGACTAGTACCATTAAGACTCAACTTGGCGTGATTTGTGAGAACCCCGAACACCACACGATTTTCTCCGAGCACCCCAGGTACCCTAGCACCATGCGTGGTGTTCTGTCTTTCAACATCCCTAGCTGACAACCCTAGTTCACTAAACCTATTTCGAGTTGTTTTCTGAGTACAAGTTGTTCCAAACAACTACTCGACGAGTATGTGATGAGTTTAGTTGACCACTGTCAACTTAAGCAAGTCAGCCAATGCTGACTACTTTACATTGTGCTCACTCAACCGAATACCGAGCCTATCTCTCCTCAGTTGAGTATCAACATTGTGCTCACTTATCCCGAGTACAGTGCACATAACACAAGCACCGAGCACATAGCATGAGTGTCTTGTGCTCCGTACGAACACCTAGTGCTTCGTATGAACACCTATGTGCTCTATATGAACACTTATATGCTCTATTCAAGAACATATGTGAGATGGTCAAGCACCTGATCCTCTTGCAGAGCAACCTTAGGAAATGTTGAGCACCTTGTGTTCTGGTCGAGCACCAAGTGTTTTGGTTGAGCACCTAGTGTTATGGTCAACCTGTTGAACTTTCTGAGCCGCAAAAACCACTTTTTGCGTTGCGGAAACCCCAGAAGTCCGGCCACGGATCCGTGCGAAGATATATTTAAATAAAAACATGTATGTACTTAAGTAAACCTAGATCTACCTTAGATCTAGAAGGTGAGAGCATTACCCTTGAAGCGATGCCCTTCACTTATCCCGCCAAAAGCTTCGCCGGAACTCGAGAGTCTCCAGTGCACACTCCTCTATTGGTATCCACACAAGCAATAAGTAGAGAAAACACAACCTTGAGTGTGCTAGCACCCTTTGGATGGTTCGGCCAAGATGAGGATTGGGAGAGCTTGTGAGAGGAAAATGATCCAAGGAAGAAGATGAAGTTGGAGTAACTCACCAAAATCAATTCTCATCTAATGAGAAGTGGCCGGCCACTCTTGGATGGGGGGTTACATGCATGCATGTAACTCCAAGAGCCAATGGCTCTTGGTCTCCCTCATGAGGTGGCACCACATGATAGGTCCATGATGATGTGGAGCATCATCATTAGCCGACCCCCATGCCATATCACCATGACATGACAATTGGTCAAGTCAAAATTGACCATTCATCTTCCCTCTCAAGTCAAGTCAAACTTGACCTCTTATCTCCCATGGTTGATCAAATCTAACCACTTGATTTAAGTCAATTTGATTTAATGAATCTCTATTCATTAATTTAAATTGACTCAATGAATCAAATCTAAATTAGACTCATTCAACACTTGAATCAACTTGAGTCTAACTCAATTAGTCTAATTTGGATTACTCTTAATCCAATTTGGTTCATCCCATGAACCTAATCCTCATTGTTCATCATATGAATCTAATCTCCATCTAATTGTCCTTTGTGTGTGACCCTATAGGTTCTTGTAATGTTGGCAATATCCCTAAACCGATTTAGGAACATAAGAAATGAGCGGTATCTAGCAACACATCATTGCTACCCAAGTTACAAGAATGTTGAGCACCAACATCACCTTTGTGACTACTAATTGTGACTCTCACAATATGTGACAATGTCTCTCTATCCTTGACATCTAGATTGACCAATTGAGGCATAGACCGTGTCATCCTTGGTACAATCTATATCTTGAACTCCAAGTAGACTCACTCTAATTAAATGAGCTCAATATCTCATATTGACTCATTTGGACATGACCATGCACTTCGTGGTCTCACTCTATCAAGAATAACGATGTCACTCCCATCATATAGGAGGGATAGATCTCATCTACATCACTCACATCCCTCCTCATAATTTGTTACATACCCAGTAATCACCTTTATAGTCCACCCATTTACGGGTGATGTTTGACGAAGCCAAAGTATGCAACTCCTTATGTAGGGAACCATGGTGACTTCAGGTCTAAGGACTAATAGTCATACTAATAGCCACATGCGAAAGTATGACACTCATATAACGATCCACGATACTTTCTCATGGCGGGTCATTCAGTATACATTCTCTAATGTATACCCATGTGTAAACTTGATATCTCATATCCATGACTTATGAGATCAAGTCATCGAGTTGACCTACATGCTAGTCTCTACGAATTAACATTGTCCCTGAATGTTAATACTTGACTAGGAATGATTAAGAGTATTGTTCTCTATATCATCTCATTATCGATTCAACCAATCGATTGATATAGATAAGAACCTACTACTCAAGGACATTATTATACTTAGTTATTTAGCACCAATACAAGTAGATATAATAACCATGCCTTTATAAATAGGAATATGATACAACAAAGTCCATACAACAATCATCACATGATTGGCTCTAGGGCTTTCACTAACAATCTCCTACTAGCACTAGTGTCAATCACCGTAGTATCTAATACCCAATGACCTAGTGCGACCATCATGCTTTTTCTGTGCCAAAGCCTTGGTAAAGGGATCTACTATGTTAGCCTTTGTGGGTACTCTGCAAATCTTCACATCTACTCTATTGATAATCTCTCGAATGAGATGGAAGCGCCGTAGTATGTGTTTGGTCCGCTAGTGTGAGCGAGGTTCCTTAGCCTGTGCACTCGCTCCATTGTTGTCACAATAGAGCTCTATGGGATATGCTATGCTAGGAACCACCCCAAGCTTAGTTATGAACTTGCGGATCCAAACTGCCTCCTTTGCTGCCTCAGATGCAGTAATATACTCGGCTTCTATTGTAGAATCAACAATTATGTCATGCTTCGAACTCTTCCAGCTCACAGCGCCACCATTCAAGCAAAACACGAATCCTGACTGTGATCTATAATCATCCTAGTCTGTTTGGAAGCTGGCATTGCTGTAACACTTTACAGCTAGCTCCTCATTGCCTCTAAATATCAAGAAATATTCTTTAGTCCTTTTCAAGTACTTAAGAATATTCTTGACTGCTATCCAGTGACGCTCACCTGGATCTGACTGGTATCTACTCGTCATGCTCAAAGCATACGAGACATTAGGACGAGTACACAGCATGGCGTACATGATAGATCCTATAGCAGATGCGTAAGGGATCTTATGCATGCGGTCTCTCTCCTCTCTAGAAGAGGGACTTTGAGTCTTCAAAAGACTCACACCATGTGACATCGACAGAAGTCCCTTCTTGGAATTCTGCATGACAAACCGTAGTAATACTGTGTCAATGTATGTACTCTGACTTAGACCAAGCAATCTCTTAGATCTATCTCTATAGATCTTGATGCCTAGAATACAGGCTACTTCACCTAAGTCCTTCATTGAGAAGCACGTCCCCAGCCAAGTCTTCACAGACTGTTGTGAAGGGATGTCATTCCCAATGAGTAGTATGTCATCCACATACAATATAAGGAAGACAACTGTGTTCCCATTAACCCTATTGTAGACATAGGGTTCATCTTCATTCTTGATGAAACTAAACTGTTTGATCGCATCATCAAATCTAAGATTCCAGCAGCGAAAAGCTTGCTTTAGCCCATAAATAGACCTTTTCATCTTGCATACTTTCCCAGTATGCTGTGGATCTTCAAAACCCTCAGGTTGTGTCATGTACACATCCTCGAGTAAGTTTTCATTCAGAAATGCGGTTTTGACATCCATCTGCCAGATCTCATAATCGTGGTATGCTGCAATAGCAAGCAAGATCCAAATGGACTTAAACATCGCCACTGGAGAAAAGGTTTCATCATAGTCAATACCATGAATTTGCTTGAAACCTTTAGCCACCAATCGTCCCTTATAGGTATGTGTAAGTCTATCCATGTAAGTCTTTCTCCTAAAGACCCACTTACACCCAATGGGTTTGACCCCTTGATCGAACGATTTTTAGTGTCGCAATACCGTTCCCAAATTATTTATCGAACCCCCTAACTACACTAATGCAGTATAGGACTGACTCGGGTCATCTCCCAACGAACCTAATGGCTGGACGTTTGTTTTTAAACAGAAGTAAACACTGGGGGTTTTTACAGTTATCAAAACAATTATTCAAAGCTAACCTAATGCAAGAACGATTCAACCTTGCACCGCACTGTCACTATACGATGCAATGTTGAATCAATTCTGATAAATGCAGAGAAATTAAATCAGGAAGTAAATCTAACTAATGCAAAAGTAAGTAATCACGCACGCATCATGTACTATACTGCATAATGATCACGAAATAAAGGTGAACAATTCAACTATGTATCGCGATCGCTACTATATGACACAAGAGTCAAACAAATACTAAAAATTGCAATAAACGAAATGCAATAAATGAAAGCAATTACGCACACAGATCAACTACTATACGACAACCGGTCGAATGTAAATGAAATCTAATCTAATAATGAAAGCACTCCAACCGCATAATCGCATCTACTATACGATGCATGGATTGACAATTTTAATTGATAACTAACCTAAATATGATCAACATAACATAACAAATTAACCGTAATAAAACAAACATGATAAAGTAAATATCCAATTAAATGGACTGAATCAAATATAAGTAATCCAGAACCCCACGATGGCGACAATAAACCGAACAACCCTCCGTCGATGGATTACTGATGCGGTCCTAATCCCGACCGTGGCAAAGAGTCAATGCGAGGAATGCGAACACTCGCCCGGCTGGTGGATGGCGGAGCTCCTAGTCCCTAGCTATTGGATGGAATGTCGGCGGTGCGGCCTAATCCTGGCCGCCGAAGGAATGGAATCACCGAATAAAGCTGAAAGGGACCTTCACCGTGGAGATGGAGTCGCCCTAAACCGGCGCAGCCTGTGGGTGGCTCCGGCGAGATGGAAAGGCCTTTCCCCCACGGAATGGAGTGAACGCTGAAGGGTGTACCGGAATCCCACGCTTGCCCTCTTCCAACTAGCCGTCCGAATCACGGCATCTAATCGCCCGCACGAGGCTCGCCCGGGATCATCGCTTACCGTCGGAGGAAAGGTCGCCGGAAGAGTCGCACCGCCGCCGCCGGACGTGGGGAAGAAGACTCGCCGCGTGGAAATGGGGAAAAATGCCTCGCTCGAGTTGCCGCCGCCATCGCGAAATGTTGACGCCGCCTACCCACGAGGAAGAAGACGCTCTACCGTGAAGTTCACGCGATTCGCTTTCTACGCTACGCCGCCGGCCGCTCAGGTAATCCCGGCCACGGCCGTGACGGCGGAAGAAGCGCGCACGCCGCCACGAGGAAGAAGACCGCCGCTGCGCAACGAGATTTGTCGAGCTCCTTCTGCCGATTCCGTGGAGTGTAGGAAAGTTAGGTTTTATTAAATGAATTCTTTGAGCCGTCCGATCCGAGCTTCATCCGATCCCACCGGCCCATTTGAAGCTAGGGCTTGATGATATATTAATCGCTTAATTAGCGCTTCCCATCCAACTACAAAATCGGGCCTAATTTGCAATGGACGGATCCGATCCGTCAAGGTATAATCACGATCCAACGGTCCGGATGAACGGCCAAGACGTGTAGATCTTAATGTACGGGCCGGATCGCTCCGCATCCGATGGATGGCTCGTAATCAATCACTTTCTTGACGGTCTATAATGCTCAGATATGAACCCTTGATTTGATTTGCCTTCTAATCTGGATGAAGGGCTCAGATTAAATCATTTTGAAATGTCCATTACGACCCCAGATGAAGCCATATTTGATCTAACTTGAGTCTAGTCCAGTGGCTCATCTCGATCTCCTACAAATAAAGATAACATTCGCAAATAAGTCCAAAATATAGGAGAATTTACAAAAAGGTCCAAAATGAATCCAAACTCATAAAACATACAAAAAATCAATAATAAATCACTCGAGAGGATAAAAACAGTGATATTAAGGACCAAAATAATACAACAAAATGGCAATTATCAATTCCCCCACACTTATTTTTGCGCGTCCCGAGCAATAATGAAAATAAAGAAACACTAACACCCTAACTCATTCCCCTAACAATACCTAGATCAATAATTCAGAGACAGAAAAAATAAGTTACTTAGGATCACCAAATTCATCAGGATCTAGGGTATTCAAAAGATCCAACTCCTACAACAATCAACATGTATGATGATTTACAGTCAAATCAAATAGACTAAGCCTGATACAAAACCTCCCAAAATGGATATATGCACTGATGCTCACATAATAACATAGGAGTGGGGCGCCCTCAAAACAACATGCAATTTTGTACTACCATATGCTTGCTTATCATCTACTTCTCTACTGCTATCAATACATCTCATACATGAATCAAAAGGATTTATCAGGAATCAGAATGAGATCAAAAGTAGACAACAGATAAAGTATGCAAAGAGTAATACAAGACAAAGGTACAAATGAATAGGAAACAAGAGAAGAATTGGAGAAATAAATTTGATGAGTTGCTCTGTGAAATACTCAGTAACCAGCAATATGGGAAGAGGCTAGGATAATTGGAAACTTTAGAATTGATTCAGGCTCAAATGGCTCTATCCAACACATTGCAATTCAATTTGCCTGCATTACAATTGCACATTTTTTTTTTTTTTACAAAAGAAACATCAATGGCGCCAATTTTTTTTTTTTTTTTTTTTTTTTGTGTGCAGAAACTCAAGTACTAATCACAGACAAATATATCTCAGAACCAATGACCTCTGAAAACTATATCTTCCTTATCATATTTCCAACAAAAATAATATAACTCCTCCCCCACACTTAAAATTTTGTCCGTCTCGGACAATACAACCCATCAAACTATTCCTCCAACATGGAAAGCAATAGATATGAAAAAGATAATCCACAAAGATACAAAGACAATGGATAGCAAATGAAGAGATATGACAAGTAAGACATGGAAGATGGAAGTATCAAGTGGATTAGACAATCAAACCAAGTCAAGAAAAGAGTCAAGAATGAAATCCTTCATCATATTCATGCAAGTAAATGTTACTGCAGTTTGAAAAGACTCAAAGCAAGTTCTAGAGTAACAAGAATCACATGTGTTATCACACAAAAGTGGGTAGATGATAAAAATGGCTTGCAACCTCACTAGGTGAATAAACATCAAGCTTAGACTATCAATAAAAAGTTCACCATCATAACAAGTGACTGCATGCAAGTGAAGTCTCCTATCACACACAAAAATCCATAATTTGATAATCAAACTTAACTAATTTTTACCACCTCTGAAATGATACTAAGGCATGCATAGAGAATATTATTTGACTCAACAACAGACAAACAGACCTAGGTAAACAGGCAAACAAACACACAACCCATACAATTTATTAACATGAAAGGAAGAAAATAAATGCAGAAATAAAAGAACACACTCTTTCATGTCGAGAAGAAGCATCATCATGTCCGCCCCACCGTATTCTCCAAGATATACTTGATCTCTTTGCTCGACAGTCCGATGGTAAAAGTGAGACCCTTGATCGCTAATGATCGCCTGGAACTCCAAATCTGCAAAATATGTGAGACCTAACAAAATCCACAACAACTAGAGAATCATCACCCGTGGGATGACCTCCACCCATTTAGAAATATAATCATATGCCAAAAGAATATATGGAAATCCAAAAGATACAGGAAAAGGACCCATAAAATCAATACCTCAAATATCGAAAATCTCACAAAATAACAAAAGTTTTTGTGGCATTTCATTTCTACGTCCTATGTTCCCTGTTGTGACATCGCTCACGAGGACTTGTAGAATCTGTGAGACATCATGAAATAAGGTGGGCCAATACAAATCAAACTCTAAAACTTTCCTAGCAGTTCTTTGGGGTCCAAAATACCCCCCACAAGCCAGAGAATAACAAAAAGTAAATACATATGGAATGAAACTCATAATCAAGTGCACATCATCTAATAATCTGATCATTACAAAATTTTCAATGATAAAGATCATCCCATACATAATACTTGGCATCACTTTTCAATTTCTGGACTTGTGCATGAGTAAAATGTGAAGGTACAACACGACAACTAAATAAATAGCAAGATCTGCATACCATGGTGTCTTACCCTACAGGTGAAAAAGTTGCTCATCTGGAAAAGAATCGCTATGGGGTGGGCTCGATCTCTCGCGCAATCCTGTCAAACTGAAATACCACCTCCTTCTGCAACAATTTGGTCAAGGGTAGGGCAATCTGACTGAAGTCTCTGATAAAATGTCTGTAGAAACCTGCATGACCTAGAAAAGCACAACTTCCCGCACAGAAGCGGGGTAAGATAAAGAATATATAGCATGAATTTTAGCAGGATCTACTTCAATATCATACACAGAGATAATATAATCAAAGATATCCCATACTCGACCATGAAATGACATTTCTTACAAACATCTGATGGAAGTGATCCTTGGGGCATCGCCTGAAGAGCGCTAGTCCCTACACAATCCATATCCCTGTCTACATAAAAAGAGGGCCCACAGATAGGTCATAACAACAAATCATTATCAACATCAGAATCAACAGAATCAATAAAATCACAACAAAATATAGAAGGTGCAGAGATATCCAAATGAAAAACAGACTAAGAAATAAAGTTCATGCAGTCCAACTCATCAGCTATAACCACACTAAGAATAGAATGATCCTCCATCGGGTACTTCATAGCGTCCAAAATACTGAACCAAACCACAGTATCTCCTACCTCCATAGAAAGAGTATAACTTCTCGTGAAACAAAACCTCGGCATACTTGGGAATCTGCTTCCCTAGCCTTTTCTTCAACAACCCCCTTCCAAGGCTGGGCCTCTGAGGGAAGAGAAAAACTGCTGCAAAATTCAAGTAGATGATCACCTGAAGACCTAGTCATCCACACAAACAAATATAATGAGAAACAAATATAAATGATAAGAAAGACAATAATAACAAAAGAAAAAGAAAACAAACAAACAAACTACAGTTTAAAGACAAACAAACCCATTAGAGTTCCCCGACAACGGCACCAAAATTTGATCGAACGATTTTTAGTGTCGCAATACTGCTTCCTAAATTATTTACCAACCCCTAACTACACTAATGCAGTATAGGACTGACTCGGGTCATCTCCCAACGAACCTAATGGCTGGACGTTTGTTTTTAAACAGAAGTAAACACTGAGGGTTTTTACAGTTATCAAAACAATTATTCAAAGCTAACCTAATGCAAGAACGATTCAACCTTGCACCACACTGTCACTATACGATGCAATGTTGAATCAATTCTGATAAACAGACAGAGAAATTAAATCTGCAGGAAGTAAATCTAACTAATGCGCAAAAGTAAGTAATCACGCACCGCATGCTACTATACGATACAATGATCACGAAATAAAGGTGAACAATTCAACTATGTACCGCACTGTCACTATACGACACAGTAGTCAAACAGTCACTAAAAATTGCAATAAACGAAATGCAATAAATGAAAGCAATTCGCCCAGACACCGCACTGTCACTATACGGCAACTGGTCGAATGTAAATGAAATCTAATCTAATAATGAAAGCACTCCAACCAGACACCGCCGATCATTACTACGATGCATGGATTGTACAATTTTAATTGATAACTAACCTAAACATGATCAACATAACATAACAAATTAACCGTAACAAAACAAACATGATAAAGTAAATATCCAATTAAATGGACTGAATCAAATATAAGTAATCGGTAACCCCACGATGGCGACAATAAACCGAACAACCCCTCCGTCGATGGATTCTGGATGCGGTCCTAATCCCGCACCGCGTGGCAAAGAGTGAATGCGAGGAATGTGAACACCGCCCGGCCGTGGATGGCGAGCTCCTAGTCCCGGTAGCTAGTGGATGGAATGTCGAAGCGGTGCGGCCTAATCCCGGTCGCCGGAAGGAATGGAATCGCCGGAACAGTGAAAGGGACCTTCACCGGTGGAGATGGAGCTGTCCTAAACCGGCGCAGCTGTGTGGGTGGCTCCGGCGAGATGGAAAGGCCTTTCCCAGCCGCCGGAATGGAGTGAACGCCGGTGAAGGGTGTACTCGCCGGAATCCCACGCTTGCCCCTCTTCCAACTAGCTGTCCGAATCACGACATCTAATCGTCCGCCGAGGCTCGCCTGGGATCATCGCCGGCTGTCGGAGGAAAGGTCGCCGGAAGGAGCTGCCGGACTGTCGCCGCCGGACGTGGGGAAGAAGACTCTGTCGCGCGTGGAAATGGGGAAAAAAAATGCCTCGGCTCGAGTTGCTACTGCTCGTCGCGAAATGGAAGGACCTCCTTCTGCCGCCGGCGAGCCTCGCGATCCGCCGCCGGCGGCATCGGAATTGACGCCGCTGCCGCCCACGAGGAAGAAGACGCTGCGCCGTGAAGTTCTCGCGTGATTCGCTTCTACGCTACGCCGCCACGGCCGTCGGTAATCCCGCCACGGCCGTGACATACGGAAGAAGCGCCCCGCCGTCGCGAGGAAGAAGACTGGCCGCCAAGAACGAGATCTGTGAGCTCCTTCTCGCTGATTCGGAGTGTAGGAAAGTTAGGTTTTATTAAATGAATTCTTTGAGTCGTCCGATCTGAGCTTCATCCGATCCGGCCCATTTGAAGCTAGGGCTTGATGATATATTAACTACTTAATTAGGTCGTCCATCCAACCAAAATCACCGATTTGCAATGGACGGATCTGATCCGTCTGAAGGTATAATCACGATCCAACGGTCCGGATGAACGGCCAAGATGTGTAGATCTTAATGTATGGGCCGGATCGCTCCAGATCCAGATGGATGGCTCAGAATCAATCACTTTCTTCGGACGGTCTATAATGCTCAGATATGAACCCTTGATTTGATTTGCCTTCTAATCTGGATGAAGGGCTCAGATTAAATCATTTTGAAATGTCCATTACGACCCCAGATGAAGCCATATTTGATCTAACTTGAGTCTAGTCCAGTGGCTCATCTCGATCTCCTACAAATAAAGATAACATTCGCAAATAAGTCCAAAATATAGGAGAATTTACAAAAAGGTCCAAAATGAATCCAAACTCATAAAACATACAAATAATCAATAATAAATCACTCGAGAGGATAAAAACAGTGATATTAAGGACCAAAATAATACAACAAAATGGCAGTTATCACCCCTTCAGGTGGATCAACCAAAGTCCATACTTGGTTGGTGTACATAGATTCCATCTTGGATCTCATGACCTCTAGCCATTTCTCAGAATCTGGGCTCATCATAGCTTCCTGAAAGGAGGTAGGCTCATTCTCAATGAGCATAACGTCATCATGGTCAGACAAGAGAAATGAGTATCTCTCAGGCTGACGACGTACCCTATCAGACCTACGAAGAGGTAGGTCTACATGAACTGGTGGTTGTTCCATAACTCTTTGTGCAACAATCTCATCACCCACAACACTTTGTGGTTCCTCTTCAACCTCCATCAAGGCCTCAGTGCTATGGTCCTTATCTTGAATTTCTTCAAGATCGAATGTACTCCCACTAGTTTTTCTCGAAACAAAATCCCTTTCTAGAAAAACCCTAGTCTTTGCCACAAACACTTTGTGCTGACTGGGAATGTAGAAGTAATATCCCTTCGTGTCCTTGGGATATCCAACAAAATAGCACCTATCGGATTTGGTTTCCAGTTTGTCTGAGACTTGATGTTGAACGTAAGCCTCACAACCCCAAATCCTCATGAAAGACATCTTAGGATTTCTCCCTGTCCATATCATATATGGTGTCTTTATCACAGCCTTGGATGGTACACGGTTAAGGGTAAAGGCTGTTGTGTCTAGACCATATCCCCAAAAGGATATAGGAAGATCTGTGTGACTCATCATAGATCATACCATATCTAATAGGGTACGATTCCTCCTTTCGGATACACCATTCCACTATGGTGTTCCAGGAGGAGTGAGTTGGGATAGAATCCCACACTCAACTAGATAGTCACGAAACTCATGGCTAAGGTATTCACCACCTCGATCTGATCGAAGTATCTTAATACTCTTGCCAAGCTGGTTTTGTACTTCATTCTTGAATTCTTTGAACTTTTCAAAGGATTCTAATTTATGTGTCATGAGATACACATAACCATATCTACTGAAGTCATCAGTAAATGTAATGACAAACCTGTAACCATCTCTAGCTGCAACATTGAAAGGGCCACATACATCACTATGTATAAGTTCTAACAAGTCTGTTGCTCTTTCACTGTGTCCACTAAAGAGAGTCTTGGTCATCTTGCCTAAAATGCAAGACTCGCATGTCTCATATGATTCAAAATCAAATGAGTCTAGCAGTCCATCCTTATGGAGCTGAGATAAGCAACTCTCATTTATGTGACCTAAGAGACAATGCCAGAGATAGGTTTGGTTCAACTCATTTGACTTGAACCTTTTGGTATTTATGTTATATATAGGGCTCTCTAAGTCTAGAAAGTAGAGTCCATTTATTAGAGGTGCACTACATTAGAACATATCATTTAAATAAACTGAACAACATTTGTTCTTTATTATAAATGTAAATCCTTTCTTATCCAAACAAGAAACCGAAATTATGTTCTTAGTTAAAGCAGGCACATAACAACATTCATCTAATTCTAGTACAAGCCCAGAGGGCAGAGATAGATCATAAGTTCCTACAGCAACAGCAGCAGCTCTTGCTCCATTGCCTACTCGTAGGTCCATCTCGCCCTTTGTCAATGCCCTGCTATTTCTCAGCACCTGCACATTGGTACAAATGTGAGATGCACATCCGGTATCTAATACCCATGATGAATAAATAGATAGATTGACTTCTATAACATTTATACCTGAAGTAGAAGTCTCACTTCTCTTCTTCTTAAGATCTTCCAGGTATGCCTTGCAGTTACGCTTCCAATGTCCAGCTTCCTTGCAGTGGAAGCAAGCCCCTTCCTTGCCCACCCCTCCTTTGGGTTTCAGTTCCTTGCCTTTGCCCTTGGCTTGGGACTTTCCCTTACCTTTAGGCTTGCCCTTGCCTTTCTTCTTTTGCACATCAAAATGGCGTCAGATTTTCCCTTCTTAAGGTTGAGCTCAGCAGTTCTCAACATGCTGAGCATCTCAGGCACTGTCTTATCAATTTCATTCATGTTGTAATTCATGACAAATTGATTGTAGCTTTGCGACAAAGACTGCAAGATCAAGTCAGCGGCCAACTCTTGGCCAAGGGGGAATCCCAATCTCTGTAGGTTTTCTACGTACCCAATCATCTTGAGTACATATGGACCTACGGGAGTCCCATCTTGCATTTTGGAACCAAACAATGCCTTAGAGACTTCATATCTCTCGTGCCTTGCTTGTCCTTGATATAGTTGATGAAGATGTTCAACTATATCATAAGTATTCATGAACTCATGTTGCTTCTGAAGCTCATAGTTCATGGTCACGAGCATTAGACATGACACATCTAATGCATCATCTTGATGCTTCTTGTAAGCATCTTTGTCAGCTCGCGAGCCAGTGGCAGGAGGATCCTCCGGAATGGGCTGCTCCAGGACGTACAGTTTCCTTTCTTGGGTGAGAACAATTCTCAGGTTCCTGTACCAGTCCAGAAAATTTGCTCCATTGAGCTTGTCCTTCTCAAGGATAGAACACAGAGAGAGAGTATTCGTGTTTGTCAACATAGTAATCTACAACATACAATGCAGAGAATTAATATCATATTTGTTGGATCGAGAAGCGTCGCTAGAGGGGGGGGTGAATAGCGATCGTAAATATTTCGTTCGAATTCGTTCGTTGAGACAAAAGTAAACGAGTAAGCACAGTGGAAAATAAAGTGACACGTTTATTTTACTTGGTTCACAACCCAGCGGTTGCTACTCCAAGGCCCTATCGGTCCTAGACCGCGTACGGAGGGCAAAGCACTATAACGTCTCCTCCTCGTTGGAGGTAGGAGACAACGATCACAAAATCCGGAAGTACGAGGATGAGGCAACAAACCTACCTCACCTCGTTACGAATAAAAACAATGAATACAATATTAAAATATATTACTAGATGCTGCTGCCGATGAAGAAGATCTGAGCTTGTTGTCGCGTCGGCATTATGACGGTGTTGGAGCGTTGGCGTTGTAGGAGCACTTGATGAATAAACTTGATGTAATTTGGAGTTGGAATCCACCTCTCCTTTTATATATTTTGCCCTCTGAATATGTCTCCTCTTTTTTCGGAACAGATCACGAAGTTGTATAATTTTTATCGCGAAGTGGCCGCGTCAAACCTTATCCATTTTGACCTAGCGCAAAGGCTGATTCGTCGCCATCAGTCGACTGCCCAATGTCCAGCAGTCGACTGCCAGCCTGGCCACTTCCCTACAGTGAGAGGTTAGCTCGGAAAAATATAAATACGACGGTTTCTAACCGTCCGATCTCGACCTAGACCTTTCAAAGGAAGTCTTAGTCGGATCACCGCCTACGGTCGTCCCCGTACAGAGGACACGACCTTACCATCTCTCACTCACACGAGCTTACCTCGATTCTTACTGTGTCACTTTCGCTTTCGGCCTTCCACTCGATTCCTTCGGCTCCCTCCGAAGTCACTCGAGTGTCGCCCGACCACTGCGGCTTCCTCCGGGTGTCGCTAGCCTTCAACTCTAGCTTTAGTATTTTTCTGCACACTCGATTTAGCTCGTGAGATAACAATGTAAACTTAACTTTGTGTCTTTGCCATAATCAAAACACAGGTTCGATTATCTAGTGCCCCTGCACCAACAATCTCTTCCTTTTTGATCTATGACAAACCAACACAAAGTTAAGGGAAATTAAAGGATAAAACAAGTATAGTAAATGATGAATGTCATTTTCAAAAACTCCCCCTTAACCAAAACTCCCCCTTAACCCTAGGTGAGTTTTGAAAGAGATACTTTAGTTCAAAATTAAATAAATTTTGTGTTACTCCCCCTTAACTTTCGCTCTTCTCCCCCTTTTGCCATAAATCAAAACAAATGTTGGGGGTTGTTATGTAAAAATGAAGTTTGTTATAAAATAGGGGTTTAAAGACAATATGGTATATGCATGCATCAAGATAAATCAACTATGAGTCCAAACATGCGTCTAGCAATAGTTAGATAGATTGGTTCGAGGTGTGTCCCTCTGCACCAATAATCTAAAGGTTTATAATATAACCCTTAGGGTTAGTTTTCTTTCCCCCTTAGTCTAATATATGAAGTATAAGAGATGTAGGGGGCACTAAACTTTGGCCTAAAGAGTGATTAAGTACAATAGTTGAGAAAATAAGTAGTATTTTGAAGATTGTTTTAAGTATATTTCAATTATCCTTAACATCTCACCCATTCTATGTGTCTCAGAATTTGTTCACCTTATATGTTTTGTGAGATGATTTTAAATTGATTAAAGATAGTCAACCTTGGGTTAGATTCGGATTTAACCTTTAGATCGTTAAGTAATTTTTCGAGAAACTGGCTTCCAGGTCGTGGCGAGGCACAGGGGCCTTCTTTGATCGGAACAATGACCACTTCCTTAGACAAAGCCAAATTCAAGAAAATATCACTTAAGTCACTTAGGGTTACTTCCTGGTCTAACTAATTTAGGATATGGCGAGGTAGCTTCAGCTAGTTCCACTCGGTCAAGTGCACCAAGTTAGATACACCTTATCTAGCCTGAATACACGAGACTTTATTTCCCTAACATACTATTATCTCGCCGCGTCCTGATACTATGTTGTCAAGAGTTGACTAACTATTTTTCCTATCTAGCCATTCTAAAAATTAAAGAAAAATATTCAATGATTTTGCTAAGTAATCGGGTATACTATTTTAGTGTTAGCTCCCCCTGGACCATTGAACCAATATGATCTATTCAAATAATGAACTTGATCCTGAGGAATCCAATACTTATTAGTCCTTATATGTGTGTTCAATAAAACCTTTGGGATGTTAGTAATATATGAGAGATGTCCTAAGGCAATCGCCTTATGTATGAACCATTTATATGATAAATGAAGATTCACTATTTGAGTATACATGTCTTCATGTATTTGATTGGATCTTAAACTCATTTACTGAATGTCCACGATATGATTCACAGCATGAGAGAATTTGTGATTGGATCACAACTAGTGAGTATCTCTATATGTGTAATTGTGATGTATCGGAATTATCCCTAGTCGATGAATTGATGGATTTGGACACTATAAATTCTGTTGAGACTAGCACGAGGTATAATCCTTGGTGTATCCAAGCAGCTGATTCTCACTGGCTGGAGACATTGTGATGTCCGGAGTTAATCGTGGATGCTAGTTATGGTAACTAGTTCATTGGAGTGATCAGCCGTAAGACTTCATATGGTTCTCTGCATATATAGATATGTCAATGAAGTTCTTACTGTAGCTTAAGTGCGATGTTCCTTTGACTTGCGGTATTCAAGTCATCTTGATCATAAAGACTTATGCTTTGACATCTTAAGCAAGCATCTCTGTGGAGATGTGGACCTGAGATGATTGGGTATAAGTCGAAGTGATCGAAGGTGTTTGAATAGCCTAAAAAGGATTCACCACTCCTTGCGAGGAGATGTATACCCATGGCCTCTCGTCGGATTGTTACTAAAGTCTTTGGCCAAAGCATTACATGTTTAGAGTAAGATACTCTTCGATACATGTGCAGTAACTAGAATCCGTAGGACGAGGAAATGATACTTGGGCTAAGTGTGACATAGTCAGCCTAGTGGGGACTGACACTATAGACCATGTCCTGAACCAAGTGGGTATAAGATGAGTGAAGGGAATGGGACACGATTCATTCGAGCTGCTGAAGGGTTTCAGAAATAGTTCTGGATCAACCGTTGATCTTTTCGGTTAATTGGGGATCATGATGTACTACTAGGTGCCACTTACGATCGTTCTATAATTAATGGTTAATTATAGACGGCCAACATAAACCGAGAACCTATTTGGTCACACGCACAACGAGCGTAATCCGAAGGATTTAAAACGAGCTTGAGAATGAGATTCTCAGACCGAGAGAAACTAAGTTTGGTTGGACCAAACAAGAAGCGAGCATGAAATTGTTTCAGTCGCAATGGGAGCGTGGATGGGCCATGTCTTATGAAGACATAATGGATCAACCAAAATGGTTTGGTTCTAATCCAATGGAGGAGAATAAACCAAAGGGTTTGGTTTATTTTAAACGAATGAACCAAAAGTTGGTTCGGTTCGTTTTAACTTAAAATAAACCATCATGGTTTGGTTTATTTTAACTTATATTAATGGAGCGGGTTAACGGGCCTTATGGTTATGATCCAATAACCATTAAGAGAATTAGTTCTCTATAAAAGAGGGCTTAAGGTGTTGTTAAGCCCTAATCCAATTCCCTCTTCCTTGAGTTGCCGCCCCCTCCTCCCTTGAAGTGGTCGGCGCCCATACCCTAGCCGCGACCCAACCCCTTGTGCCGCCGTCCAAATTGTTGTCGGCGTCCAAGCTTCGGCCGGTGATCCTCCGGCAACTCTCCGGTGATCTCCTTTGGGTTCGGCATCAAGGTGAGCTTCATCCTACCTTTTTGGCCGGCCCTAATTCCTCCACCAAAGCTGTCCAGTTTTCTGGACAGCTTGTTTCCCTCTCATTGGAGCGTCGTTTGGATGACTGTTGGAGCTCCGACAGCACCTTACACACCGGGGATTCGATCTCCGGTAATCCTCATAGGTGGAGGATGAAAGATTCGTCAAACGGTTGACGAATACCTCTCCGTAGAAGCGAGTTTTGAGGACTCGTCTTTGGATTCGGATCGTGATCCTCTCTCGATCATGTCGTATTCAACACGAGGCTAGTAACCCGTACAAAGACGAAGCTCGTGACTTTGTGAAGTCATCCTGAAGATGCTCGGCGTGGATACGGATAGAGACAATTCTAGCGAGGATCATTCCGGTTGATGCCGTTCCCACTACACGTGATACGAAAGGTATACGTAGTTAAATTTCCTTTTATTGCAAATTTAAATTTACAGTTATGTCTACACATGTTGTACTATGCATGCGTGTGATGTGCGTGTTGTAATAAATATAGATTTATTATTTTTATTTCTTCCGTTGTGCACACGTTTGCGAAACATGTTCGAATACACACTCGCCGCGGTGCCGGAAACCCAACAGTGGTATCAGAGCCCAGGTTGTGTTTCGACATAATCGTAAAATGGTTTTGCGATAGTCATAATGATATTTCTGGAAATTTTCTACTTTTGGAAAGTTAGAAGTATTTATGGAAATTTTTCAATTTTGGAAAGTCTAGAAGTATTTATGGAAATCTTCCACTTTTGGAAAGTTGGAAGTATTTATGGAAATTGATATTTTCCATAAATAAAATATTTGATTAGATTTTGGAAATTTGTTTCCTAATTTAATCATTATTTGATTTGGGAAATCAAATCTTAAAAATATTTTATTTCCATAAGTAGTTTTGATGATTTAGGAAATTAGTTTCCTAAATTGATTTTCCTTAATCTACTATTTCCACAAATAAATTATGTGATTAGATTTGGAAATTTGTTTCCTAATTTAATCATGATTTGATTTGGAGAATCAAATCTTAAACATATTTTATTTCCATAAATAGTTATGACATAAAAGAAAATTATGTACATGACATAATTGTATGTCATGTAATTGCATTAGATGCATATCATTATGCCATGCGTGTCGTGACATGTAGATGTATGTCATGTATGCCATGTCATGTAGATAATAGTTATTTGAATGCAAAGAGGATGAGACATAAAAACCCTTACTCAATATTAAAACCTACACCTTCCATTAATATGGTTAGAACCAAAGTTCCGTTTCTTGTTTGGGTTGTTGGACTCTCTCCAAGCCCGGCTCGAACCCGAACATGTTCAAACCATGAAATAGTTTAATACTAATATGGTAAGAGTTAGAGGTCAATCGTTAGCTTTGGTTGTTGGACTCTCTCCAAGCCGGGCTAATTGGTTGAATGTGCTCTAACCATATTAAAACTATTTCTCGATTAATGGGTTGGCTTTAACCTGGAGCATCGGCTTGTTGGACTCTCTCCAAGGTCGATGTAAAGGGAGGTGAAGTTGGGTGCTATGCATATGATGCATACTTGTTAATGTGTTAACAACCCGATGTATGTGTGAACATTCAATTAGTTGATAGCACATTGTGATAGTTGCATATAGTGATATGCAATCGGTATAGTTGATACATACCGTTGTAGTTATGAATGACTTGTTGGACTCTCTCCAAGGTTGTTCATATCTATGATGGATATCAACCCATTCGGAGATGGACCTACGATCTCCCGAAGTGATTTTGGGGTTTTTGAAATTCGAAAAATGAATGGGATTTATAAATGTATGTTGATGCACTTTAAATCATCTTTCTCATATATGCTCGTTTTGTATTTTTAAAATTGATCATGATGTCTTTGAATTTGCGTTCCATTTTGGATTTGAATAAATTGACTGGGGCGAACTTCTTGGACTGGCTTAGAAACTTGAGAATTGTTCTCAAGGTGAAAAGCTTGTGTATGTCCTCGAAGCGCCTCTTCCCGCCTATCCTAGTGACGATGCAACTACGGACCAATTGTTGGTCTATCAGAAACATGTGACTGATTCTGAAATGACAAGTTGCATCATGCTAGCCGCGATGGAACCCAAGCTATGAAAGCAGCATGAGCATATGGATGCTCATATCGTAGTCCTTCATATTTATGAGTTGTTTGATAAGCAAGTGAGATTCGAAAGGTTCGAAGTCTCCAAGCTCCTCTTCACCTCTGAGATGCAAGAAGGTTCATCTATGGTACTGCTCAACATGCTGAAGACTGTGGAGCCTTCTGAGAAGCATGAGCAGGGGACGGTGTTGTTAGTTGATTCCTCGAAGAAAGGTTCTAAGAGGGAGTCAAAGGAACAACAGAAGGTGAATAAGAAAAAGGCTAAAAAGGCAGAACCAGCTCAAAAGGGCACTTGCCATCATTATGGCAAGTAGGGCCATTGGCGAAGAAATTGCAAGATTTATCTTGAGTCCGTGAAGAAGAATAAGGCATAAGATGCTCCATCTTTTTCATATATCTTCGTTATTGATTGTCATTCTATTTCCTCAGACACTTGGGTATAGGATACTGGGTGTGGCTCCCATATATGTAATGACATAGATGGGATAAGGAATAGAAGAAGACTCGTCAAGGGAGAGTAAAAATTTACATATTGGGAATGGAGCAAAGGTTGCTGCAATCGCCATCGGAATGTATTTGTTGAAACTCCCTATAGGACTTGTCTTAGAACTGGACAATTGCTTTTATGTTCCTTCGTTGATAAAGAACATCATTTCTATTTCCTGTTTAAATAGAAATGGTTACCATTTAATGTTTAGTAACAATTGTTGTTATATAACTTTGAATGGCGTACTTTATGGAATTGGGACTTTAAGTAATGGCATTTATACGTTGGACGTATCCAGTGACATTTTCAATATCGAAGCAAGCAACAAGCATGCTCGAAGGGATAATGAATTAGACTCCTACATGTGGCATTGTCGTCTTGGCCATATAAGCAAGAAACGCATGTCCGAATTACACCGATATGGAATTCTGGAATCGTTTGAATTGGATTCATACGATATATGTGAATCATGCTTAAAAGGCAAGATGACTAAGTTACCTTTTACTGGAAAAGGTGAACGAGTGGGAGAGTTACTAGGGCTAATACATACTGATGTATGTGGACCTATGTCAACTCAAGCTTCAGGAGGCTATAGCTACTTCATTACCTTCACCGATGATCACTCACGGTTTGGGTATGTGTTCTTGATGAAACACAAGTCTGAAGCCTTTGAAAGGTTCAAAGAATTCATAAATGAAGTAGAGAAACAACAAGACAAGAGTATTAAAATACTTCGATCGGATCGAGGTGGTGAATACTTAAGTCAAGAGTTTCTTGATTATCTAAGAGACAATGACATATTGTCTCAATGGACTCCGCCATATACACCACAGCATAATGGTGTATCTAAGAGGCGTAATCGGACCTTGTTTGACATGGTCAGGTCAATGATGAATCATGCGAATCTTCCCAAGTCCTTTTGGGGCTATGCACTTCAGACAGCTGTTTACTTGTTAAACAGAGTGCCAACCAAGGTAGTCTCTACAACTCCATATGAGATATGGAATGGTAAGAAACCTCATGTATCTTACTTGAAGATATGGGGTTGTCCTGCTTATGTGAAGCGGACTGTATCAGACAAATTGGATGCTAAGTCTGATAAATGTCTATTTATTGGATACCCTAAGGAAACAAGGGGTTACCAATTCTATCATCCTGTGGAACAAAAGGTGTTTGTTTCAAGGCATGTTGTGTTTCTAGAGAAAGAGTTTCTCTTGCAAGAAAACAGTGGGAGTGTCGTCGAGTTTGAGGAGGCTCGAGAGACTCAAATAGACATTGATGAGATACCTGGTGAAGCACAATGACCATAGTGATGAGCAATCGGCTGGACCTATTGTAACACCACATCTTCGTAGATCTGGTAGAACACGCAACATTCCTGAGAGATATGGATTTCTCGTAAGTGAATCGAACGACGTGTTACTCATTGATGATGAGGAGCCTACCAGTTATGAAGAAGTACTGACAAGTTCAGAAAGGGATAAGTGGCTTGATGCCATGAAGTCGGAAATGGATTCCATGTATGAAAACCAAGTTTGGAACTTGGTTGACCCACCTGAAGGCATCAAGCCTATAGGGTGCAAGTGGGTTTTCAAGAAGAAAACCGACATGGATGGTAATGTGATTACCTATAAAGCTAGATTAGTGGCGAAAGGATATCGTCAAAAGCAAGGTGTTGATTATGACGAAACCTATTCGCCTATAGCTATGCTTAAATCCATTCGGATGCTCCTGGCCATAGCGGCTCAATATGATTATGAGATATGGCAGATGGATGTGAAAACAACTTTCCTTAATGGAAACCTGCTCGAGGATGTGTATATGATACAGCCTGAGGGTTTCACATCGGTTGATAAAACCAAGGTATGCAAATTGCGACGGTCCATTTATGGATTGAAGCAAGCATCCAGGAGCTGGAATATCTGTTTTGATGAGACAATAAAAAAGTTTGATTTCTCACAAAATCCAGACGAACCTTGTGTGTACAAGAAGATTAGTGGGAGTGCAGTCGTGTTCCTAGTATTGTATGTCGATGACATATTACTTATAGGAAATGATGTTTCAATCTTACAGTCAGTTAAGGTTTGGTTATCCAAGACATTCTCCATGTAAGACCTAGGAGAAGCAACCTACATCCTCGGGATTAAGATCTATAGAGATAGATCGAAACGGTTGCTTGGTCTTTCGCAGTCTACATATATAGACCGAGTGCTAAAGTGGTTTAGCATGTCAGAATCCAAGAAAGGTGTAACGCCCGTAAAATTTCTAGCAATTTTACGAGAATTTTGGCTTTATGATGATAGGCTTTATATGGGTTTTTTGGGAAAAATAAAAGAAAATAAGCCAAAAGAAAAAAAAAAGATGCAAAGCCTAGGAATTGAACCCAAAACCTCTAGAGATAGCCAAGCCCTATAGATGCACCCACTAACCATAAGCCCAATAGAATTATATCATTAGAGGAAGAGGGGAATTTATAGATAAGTGGAAGAAGGGTAAGTGAAGAGGCATGACAAAGAAAAGAGAAACTTCTCTTCCTCCCTTTATAAAGAAGAAGGAAGTTTCCTTTTTGCCATTTTCTTCCTCTCCTCTTCATCCTCACCGAAACCAACCCCCCCTTCTTCTTCCTTTGGCCGAGACCCCCCTTCAAGCTAGGAGAAAGCTAGGTGACTCCCATTAGGTCATCTCTCAAGCAAAGCGAAGGATGTAAGTTTCCCCTCACCTGCAGTGTATTAGTTTCGTAAGTAAATTTCATGTACGAACGATGAAGTTGTAGCCCTTGTAGGTTTCAGCCACTCAAGTTTTCTTGGGCTAAGATTCATGAAAATGTTCTAGGGAACTTCTATAGGTTGTATGCTCACTATAGGACCTTTTAGGGGACAAAAATTCCAACTTGGTGCCCTTATAGGTTTCGGCCACCAAGGCCTTTTAAGGTTAGGGTTTTTATGACAACTCCCTCTTATGAGGTCAGGCCATGATAATGCTTATGAATGAATTTTAGGGGACAAAACCTAAGCTTGAACCCATTCCATGTTTCGGCCAACCCATATAATTAGGGTTAGGGTTGCATGAAAATGTTTCTAATGACACTAGGTTAAGTAATAATGCTTGATGAATGGACTTTAGGGGACAAAACCTAAGTTGAACCCATTCCATGTTTCGTCCAACCCATATAATTAGGGTTAGGGTTTCATGAAAATGTTCCTAATGACATTAGGGTAAGTAATAATGCTTATGAATGAACCTTAGGGGACAAAAGTCCAAGGATCTAACCTTACAAGATTCGGCCAACCAATGAAAGTAGGGTTAGGGTTGCATGAAAATATCTCTAATGATACTATGATTAGTTATAAGGCTTCATGAGTGAACTTTAGGGGACAAAACCCAAGCTCAAGCCCCTTACAAGATTCGGCCAACCCATGGTTTTAGGGTTAGGGTTTCATGAAAACACCCCCCCCCCCCACACACACACATGTAGTTGTGCTAAGGGTATGGTTTTTCTTTGTTTATATGTCATGAACTATGCTTGTGTGATGTATATGGTTATGATTCAATGCAATATGAAATAAGCTTAGGTGATGAACATGTTTATGATATAGTATGCCATGAAACATACCTAGATGTGGATCATGTTTTGTGATTTAATATGCCATGATTATGCCTAGGAAATAGGCTTCATGTTATGATGTAATGTGCCATGAAATAGGCTTAGGTGATGAACATGTTTTTATGATTTAATATGCCTTGAATATGCTTAGGAAACATGCTACATGTTGATGATGTAATATGCTTAGGTGATGAACATGTTTTAGTGATTTAATATGCCATGAATATGCCAAGGAAATATGCTTCATGTTTATGATGTAATGTGCCATGAAATATGCCTGTATGATGAACATGTTTATACTTTAGGACCCCTTTAGGGTACTCTTATGTTATGAATGCATGTGTCCTCATGATAAGATGGAGATGCTTCCCTTTCAAGTAGGGACCAAGAGCTCTCCTTATGACAAGATGGAGATGCTTCCCTTTCAAGTAGGGATCAAGAGCTCTCCTTAAGATAAGATAAAATGGAGATGCTTCCCTTTCAAGTAGGGATCAAGAGCTCTCCTTATGATAAGATAAGATTAAGATGCTTCCCTTTTTATGTTGGGGATCAAGAGCATTCTTTATATTATGACAAGAAAAGAAAGGAATTAAGTATTTTACTTTGCAAGAGGTTAAGTACCCGACCCGTCAGGTGGTCGTTAATCAAATCCATAGGGACATAAGAAGACGTACGAGGTCTTGCCCTGGTAAGACGTAAGAGGTCTTGCTCTAGTAGGACTGGTGGCTCGCTACTGACCTACTAGGGAACGCGCATTATGTGGTACTTAACCTGGGGCCCCCCAAACATGTTATGATGATTTTGAAGTATCTATAAGTATATGTTTTGAAAAGGAAAGACTTTTATGATTATTGTGTATGCTCATGATTAAATACTCTGAATGCTTGCAAACCGTGTTCTTTATGCATGCTAGATGTTATGAAGTTATGATGATTTTGAAGTATCTATAAGTACATGTTTTGAAAAGGAAAGACTTTTATGATTATTGTGTATGCTCATGTTAAATACTCTGAATGCTTGCAAACCGTGTTCTTTATGCATGCTAGATGTTATGAAGTTACGATGATTTTGAAGTATCTATAAGTACATGTTTTGAAAAGGAAAGACTTTTATGATTATTGTGTATGCTCATGTTAAATACTCTGAATGCTTGCAAACTATGTTCTTCATGCACGCTAGATGTTATGAAGTTATGATGTTTAGAGTTAAGTTTAAGAACGTTGCGACTATGTACTTCATGCTAGTTTAGAATTTATGATGTGGTGAATGTTACGGGTAAGATTATGAATACTTGCGATTATGTTCTTTCTACAAGTTTAGGATTTATGTTATTACAAATGTTTATGTCCAAGTTAAACAAATGCTTATGATTATGTCCTTTATGCATGATTGGATTTCCCTGATGAATGGTCATGGTTAAGTTGAAGAATGTTTGTGCCTATGTACTTTATGTAGGTTTAAGATGTAGGATTCACGGATGCTTAGGTTAGGAATGCTTATTGTTAAGTTTTAAAAGCAG
This sequence comes from Wurfbainia villosa, assembly GCA_025175895.1. Classification (NCBI taxonomy): domain Eukaryota; kingdom Viridiplantae; phylum Streptophyta; class Magnoliopsida; order Zingiberales; family Zingiberaceae; genus Wurfbainia; species Wurfbainia villosa. The sequence continues at coordinate 61,570,491 of CM045995.1, read as the reverse complement.
CTTATGAATATGTCTTTCTGCATGCTTAGTTTTATGTAGTTATAATGCTTATGTTAAATTATGCCTGCTTAGATTAATTATGCTTAACTGGCTTATGAACAATTCTATGCCATGCTTAGTTTTTTTTATTACATGGATATGTTGTTGATTAGTGTTGCTATGAAATACTTAGGTCCTTTATGCTAGTATGCTCATGTTCTAATTGCTTGATGAAGTTGTGGCTTTTGTGAGTAGGCAAGGATCTTACTAAGCTATATGCTTATAGTTCATGTTGTCCATATCTCGCAGATAAAGGAAGTCTGCTAGAGGAAGTAGGAGGGGCCAAGTGTGTGTGATAGTGGCATGGTGGAAGAAGACCCTATACTATCTGCTTGTATTTATATGCTCTAAGAACAACTTAAGACATTGCTTCCGCTTATAAGACTTGTGTTTAATGAGTATCATCTACTTAAGAAGGTTGGAAATGTTAGAACTCATAAACGAATCTTTATGTATGCATGTTATGAAAGATATGTTAACATGCTAATGATGAATATGATATGTGATGCATGTGCAAAAGAAGGTTTAAGTTATGATGACCTGTTAAAGTACGTAGGTTGTGAGAGGATCCATATGTAGTATGTTTAAAAAAAAAAAGGAGTAACAGTAGCGCCGCCCTGAGAGCAGATAAGGGCGGGTGTTACAAAAGGTTTCCTACCCATCAGGCATGGGGTACACCTTTCGAAGCCTATGTGTCCGCGCACAGAAGACGAGAGGATTTGCATGAGTAAGATTCCCTATGCATCCGCAATAGGATCTATCATGTATGCTATGTTATGTACGAGGCCCGATGTATCGTATGATCTGAGTGTCACGAGCAGATACCAGTCTGATCCAGGAATGGATCATTGGGAGGCTGTTAAGACGATCCTTAAGTACTTAAGAAGAACTAAGGATGTGTTCCTAATATATGGAGAAGGGGACATGGTGATACGCGGGTATACGGATGCCAGCTTCGAGACAGACAAGGATGATTCTAGGTCTCAATCTGGATACGTGTTCACCTTGAATGAGGGCGCAGTGAGTTGAAAAAGTTCCAAACAAGACACTGTAGCGAATTCTACCACTAAGGCAGAATACATTGCAGCTTCGGAAGCAGCAAAGGAAGCGGTTTGGATCAAGAAGTTCGTTTATGAACTTTGTGTGATTCCAGCCATTGTTGAAGCAATACCGGTCTACTGCAACAACAATAGAGCAATTGCACAGGCGAAAGAGCCAAGGTCTCATCAACGATCCAAACATGTGCTTCGTCGCTATCATCTTATCAGAGAGATCATCAGTAGGAACGAAATACAAATCGAGAAAATTCCCACTAAAAGGAACTTAGCGGATCCTTTGACTAAAGCATTACCTCAAAGTAAGTTTGAGGGTCATGTTAGAGCTTATGGTATTGGATACCGTAGCGATTGACATTAGGCCAAGTGGGAGTCTGTTAGTAATATATGAGAGATGTCCTAAGGCAATCGCTTTATGTATGAACCATTTATATGATAAATGAAGATTCACTATTTGAGTATACATGTCTTCATGTATTTGATTGGATCTTAAACTCATTTACTGAATGTCCACGATATGATTCACAGCATGAGAGAATTTGTGATTGGATCACAACTAGTGAGTATCTCTATATGTGTAATTGTGATGTATCGGAATTATCCCTAGTCGATGAATTGATGGATTTGGACACTATCAATTCTGTTGAGACTAGCACGAGGTAAACTCCTTGGTGTATCCAAGCAGCTAATTCTCACTGGCTAGAGACATTGTGATGTCCGGAGTTAATCGTGGATGCTAGTTATGGAAACTAGTTCATTGGAGTGACCAGCCGTAAGACTTCATATGGTTCTCTGCATATATAGATATGTCAATGAAGTTCTTACTGTAGCTTAAGTGCGATGTTCCTTTAACTTGCGGTATTCAAGTCATCTTGATCATAAAGACTTATGCTTTGACATTTTAAGCAAGCATCTCTGTGGAGATGTGGACCTGGGATGATTGGGTATAAGTCGAAGTGATCGAAGGTGTTTGAATAGCCTAAAAAGGATTCACCACTCCTTGCGAGGAGATGTATACCCATGGCCTCTCGTCGGATTGTTACTAAAGTCTTTGGCCAAAGCATTACATGTTTAGAGTAATGTACTCTTCGATACATGTGCAGTAACTAGAATCTGTAGGACGAGGAAATGATACTTGGGCTAGGTGTGACGTAGTCAGCCTAGTGGGGACTGACACTATAGACCATGTCCTGAACCAAGTGGGTATAAGATGAGTGAAGGGAATGGGGCACGATTCATTCGAGTTGCTGAAGGGTTTCAGAAATAGTTCTGGATCAACCGTTGATCTTTTCGGTTAATTGGGGATCATGATGTACTACTAGGTGCCACTCATGATCGTTCTATAATTAATGGTTAATTATAGACGACCAACATAAATCGAGAACCTATTTGGTCACACGCACAACGAGCGTAATCCGAAGGATTTAAAACGAGCTTGAGAATGAGATTCTCAGACCGAGAGAAACTAAGTTTGGTTGGACCAAACAAGAAGCGAGCATGAAATTGTTTCAGTCGCAATGGAAGCGTGGATAGGCCATGTCTTATGAAGACATAATGGATGAACCAAAATGGTTTGGTTCTAATCCAATGGAGGAGAATAAACCAAAGGGTTTGGTTTATTTTAAACGAATGAACCAAAAGTTGGTTCGGTTCATTTTAACTTAAAATAAACCATCATGGTTTGGTTTATTTTAACTTATATTAATGGAGCGGGTTAACGGGTCTTATGGTTATGATCCAATAACCATTAAGAGAATTAGTTCTCTATAAAAGAGGGCTTAAGGTGTTGTTAAGCCCTAATCCAATTCCCTCTTCCTTGAGTTGCCGCCCCCTCCTCCCTTGAAGTGGTCGGCACCCATACCCTAGCCGCCACCCAACCCCTTGTGCCGCCGTCCAAATTGTTGTCGGCGTCCAAGCTTCGGCCGGTGATCCTCCGGCAACTCTCTGGTGATCTCCTTTGGGTTCGGCATCAAGGTGAGCTTCATCCTACCTTTTTGGCCGGCCCTAATTGCTTCACCAAAGTTGTCCTGCTTTCTGGACAGCTTGTTTCCCTCTCATCGGAGCGTCGTTTGGACGACGGTTGGAGCTCCGACAGCGCCTTACATACTGGGGATTCGATCTCCGGTAATCCTCATAGGTGGAGGACGAAGGATTCGTCAAACGGTTGACGAATACCTCTCCGGAGAAGCGAGTTTTGAGGACTCGTCTTTGGATCCGAATTTGGATTCGAATCGTGATCCTCTCTCGATCATGTCGTCTTCAACACAAGGCTAGTAACCCGTACAAAGATGAAGCTCGTGACTTTGTGAAGTCATCCCGAAGATACTCGGCGTGGATACGGATAGAGACGATTCTAGCGAGTATCATTCCGGTTGATGTCGTTCCCGCTACACGTGATACGAAAGGTATACGTAGTTAAATTTCCTTTTATTGCAAATTTAAATTTACGGTTATGTCTACACATGTTGTACTATGCATGCGTGTGATGTGTGTGTTGTAATAAATGTAGATTTATTTTTTTTATTTCTTCCGCTGTGCACATGTTTGCGAAACATGTTCGAATACACACTCGCCGCGGTGCCGGAAACCCAACATGGGACCCATGCTTGGACTCTTTGATGACTACGATTTACGATAGACATATAAGACCTATTCATAGTCTTTGACTTAAATCCGAGTCTGGCTTTGTTGTACACGGCTCTTTGGGTTCCAAGTAGTCGATTAAGGTTCTTAGATCCCAACGTGAACCTTTCCAACCTACCCTCAACCTCTTGAACTCGGTCTTTCAAAAGAGAATTCTCCTCCTCAAGTTTTTCAATTTGAGTTGAGTTTCCCTCTTGAACTTGACTAGTTGAAGAGGTTAGAGTAGCCTCTTGCTTGAGGGTTTCAACCTCCTCAAGTAATGACTCAACCCTAGACTCGGACTTAGTCAATTTCCTAGTAAGCATTTTAATTATATTGTAAAGTGTACTAATTAAGGAACGACTAACCTTAATTTTCTCTTTTGATCCGGCTTTGAGTTGCTTCTCGAAATAGTCCTCGAGTTCGGAGTCAGTGTTGTAATTGGATTTGGATTCGGACTCAGACTCGAACTCGGACTCGAACTCTTCGGGTCTTGTCATGCATGCTATGCCGACGCCTTCTTCATTGTCCCATGTTGCACGAAAAGCCTTCTTTTGATTTGATTTGAATTGTGCCCTCTCTTGGTTCTTTAGTAGCCTCCTTTCCCTCCAAACGATCTTTCGCACTACATTCACTATTGCTTCCACCTTTTCGGATTCGGACTCTGATTCGTCTTCGGGTTCGAGTCCATGTCCTTGCTTGGTGGGTGTCTTGCTTCCTTATCCTGCAAGTAGAGCAATACCTCTCTCGGCCCGGACCATATTAGTTTGCTCATGAAGTTCAAACTCGGAAAATAATTCATCTAACCTAAGCTTTGAAAGGTCCTTAGAGACCTTGTAGACATCGACCATGGATGCCCACAAGGTAGTCCTAGGGAAAGCATTTAAAGCATACCTTATAAGGTCTCGGTTCTCTATGGCTTGCCCGATCGAGTGAAGACCGTTGACGATGTCTTGGATCCGCGCATGTAATTGGGTGGCAGTCTCGCGATCCTGCATCTTTAGATTGTACAATTTATTTAAAAGTAAATCTCTTTTACATACCTTAGCATCGAGCGTCCCTTCGTGTAGATCAATCAATTTGTTCCAGAGGTCTTTGGCGCTAATGAATGGACCGATGCGGTTGAGCTCCTCCTTGGACAAGCCACATTGTAATATTTGAGTTGCTCTTGCATCGGCTTCGATTTGCCTCTTGGTTGCATTTGTCCACTTGTTGAAATCCAAGGGCTCTCCTTGATCATTGGCGGGTAGAGCAAAGCCGGTTTGGATTATTATCCAAGTCTCGACTTGTGTTTTCAAGAAACACTCCATCCGACCTTTCCAATAACAGAAATCATCTCCGTTAAAGAACGGAGGTCGGGTGGTGCTATACCCCTCAATGTGAGCCATTAAGTATCTTGCAAAACACGAATAAAAACCAAAGGGAATTCCAAGACTTGGTCTTGGATTAGTAATGCGGGAAATAAATAAGAAATAAACAGAATTAAATGAGAAAAATAAGATACTAACAAAAAACTAACAACTTACGACCTTCGATGTCCCCGAAAGGGTACTAGACGTTGGATTTTGGGGCTGGAAATGGCTTGTTACGAGGGTAAACCCTCCTAATAAATGTAGATCTTTAAGAGAGCTTCGATTTGGTAGGTAGATCGTTATGTGAGTCCACTTGTGCGAAAAGTTATGGTCGTTTTACCGTCGGCTACTCCAAGAGAGAAAACTTGCAAGCACACAACCAAAAGAAACGTACCAAGACTTCGTCTTGGATTAGTAGTGCAGGAGGAAAAAGACCTAAAAAAATATGAATCGAAAAATACGAACAGAAAACCAAAATGTGCTAGATCGGTGGTTTCACCAAATCTTAGCGCCCCCGCTCTGATACCAATTGTTGGATCGAGAAGCGTCGCTAGAGGGGGGTGAATAGCGATCGTAAATCTTTCGTTCGAATTCGTTCGTTGAGACAAAAGTAAATGAGTAAGCACAGCGGAAAATAAAGTGACACGTTTATTTTACTTGGTTCACAACCCAGCGGTTGCTACTCCAAGGCCCTATCGGTCCTAGACCGCGTACGGAGGGAAAAGCACTATAACGTCTCCTCCTCGTTGGAGGTAGGAGACAACGATCACAAAATCCGGAAGTACGAGGATGAGGCAACAAGCCTACCTCACCTCGTTACGAATAAAAATAATGAATACAATATTAAAATATATTACTAGATGCTGCTGCCGACGAAGAAGATCTGAGCTTGTTGTCGTGTCGGCGTTATGACGGTGTTGGAGCGTTGGCGTTGTAGGAGCACTTGATGAATAAACTTGATGTAATTTGGAGTTGGAATCCACCCCTCCTTTTATATATTTTGCCCTCTGAATATGTCTCCTCTTTTTTCGGAACAGATCACGAAGTTGTATAATTTTTATCGCGAAGTGGCCGCGTCAAACCTTATCCGTTTTGACCTAGCGTAAAGGCTGATTCGTCGCCATCAGTCGACTGATGACTCCCATCAGTCGACTGATGAGCATCACCGATCGCCAATGCCCAAAGATCGAATGCCGCGCTACTTCCGGCGGTGAGAGGTTAGCTCAGAAAATGATAAATACGATGGTTTCTAACCATCCGATCTTGACCTAGACCTTCCACAGGAAGTCTTAGTCGGATCACCACCTACGGTTGTCCCCGTACAGAGGACACGACCTTACCATCTCTCACTCACACGAGCTTACCTCGATTCTTACTGTGTCGCTTTTGGTTCCGACCTTCCACTCGATTCCTTCGGCTCCCTCTGAAGTCACTCGAGTGTCGCCCGACCACCGCGGCTTCCTTCGGGTGTCACTAGCCTTCAGCTCTAGCTTTAGTACTTTTCTGCATACTCGATTTAGCTCGTGAGATAACGATGTAAACTTAACTTTGTGTCTTTGCCATAATCAAAACACAAGTTCGATTATCTAGTGCCCCTGCACCAACAATATTCCTTTTATTATTTTAATTAGGCCTTTAATCAAATGATGCTCTCACTGAATTATAGGAATTTTATAGAATCGAGTTATGGATGTGGTCAAACCACATTACTAGATTCATACAAACTAGCTATAATTCTTGTGGGAAAAGATCCACATCATACTAAGCCTTGAGTTAGCTTTGGCTAAATTGCCCAATACTTAGTACAATCGGTGGGTAACACATTACCGATTACATCTCTATGCAACTCTTGTTTATAGGATCAAGACCCACATTTACAAAAGACCTTGAGTTAGCTTTGGCTAAATCCCCCAAGATTTAGTATAAATGTGATCTTATCATATCTTTCCAACGGTTGGAATATGCCTATAGTTCTACTCAACCCAATTGAGTTAACTAGTTTCACTCAATCTAATTAAGCTTACTCTAACCCAAGCCGTGATAGGGGGACCAAGATTGTCCCTCCACACCCTACCAAGATAATATGCGTTGCTCTGCTTTGGCAGATTCAACAACTACAAATGATCGAGGTAGTGATGGGTATCAAGGACTTGGTAGGCATTTACGAGTTGATTCGATTAAGATATAATTTAATCGTAATGTGTATCATATATGCATTGAGGCCTTTATGATTCTATACTAGCATGCATCACATACATACAAGCATTATTCTAGCATGCATCATATACATACAAGAAAAATATCCTAGCATGCATCATATACATACAAGCATTATTCTACTAGAATGCATCACATACATACAAGCAAAATAAATAAATAAATAAATATATATATATAATTAATTGGGATGTGGTCATGGCCCTACTACGATCTTCTCAAGCCAATGAGAAGATCGGACCGTGAACCTAGGGCTAGCGGCTTCTCTAAGCGCTTCCTTTGACAGCCATGTATCATCGGCACCCTTCTCGTAACTTCGTCTACAAGTGGATTTTCCACCGCTCCATTTTGTACATTACAAATATGAAACTCGAGTTAAATTTGAGTCTAAAACTATTTACAACTAGAATTTCAAAAGAAGAGGCACGACACGCAGGTCGCATACACTATACAACACGCACAACCACAAAAACGGCACGCAGGCCGTATTATGAATTACAACACATCATCATCCAATTATATTGGGGTTCTTAGGCCATGAAAATCACAGAATTATATATAATTCTAAATTATGTATTTTTACAGAAAATTTCTATAATTTTTCCTATTTTTTTTTCAATTTTATGAGTCACCTCTCCGTAACGGTCCCGCTAAGTAGTTTCCGGGCACGATCGCGGGACAAGGCCCCTTTTGGGGATAAGGGAAGCGCCCCTACTCACAAAATAAACTTTGCGAGTGTCCCTACTATGATCTTACAGTGACTTAAGTCGCTGTCCCAAAAACGTAAAGCGAGAACTCGCCGTTTCGGAGAGTTTTTCTCGATGGTTGAAGCCTACAAGTGTCCCAACACTCGTTGCTTCGACTCTTCGAGAAAGATACCCAAAAATTCAATAAAAATAGGAAATTTACAGAAATATAAAAATATATAATTTTTATATCTAATACAAACACTACAAAAATGAAACACATACATGCTTCGCACGTGGCTCTGATACCACTGTTGGACTTTCCGAGCCACAAAAACCGCTTTTTGCATTGCGGAAACCCCGGAAGTCCGACCATGGATCCGTGTGAAGATATATTAAAATAAAAATATGTATGTACTTAAGTAAACCTAGATCTACCTTAGATCTAGAAGGTGAGAGCATTACCCTTGAAGCGATGCCCTTCGCTTATCCCGCTCGTCCAAAAGCTTCGCCGGAACTCGAGAGTGTCAAGTGCACACTCTTCTATTGGTATCCACACAAGAAATAGGTGGAGAAAACACAACCTTGAGTGTGCTATCACCCTTTGGATGGTTCGGCCAAGATGAGGATTGGGAGAGCTTGTGAGAGGAAAATGATCCAAGGAAGAAGATGAAGTTGGAGTAACTCACCAAAATCAATTCTCATCTAATGAGAAGTGGTCGGCCACTCTTGGATGGGGGGGTTACATGCATGCATGTAACTCCAAGAGCCAATGGCTCTTGGTCTCCCTCATGAGGTGGCACCACATGATAGGTCCATGATGATGTGGAGTATCATCATTGGCCGGCCCCCATGCCATGTCACCATTGTTGGTGCAATCGGCCCAGGTCACGATTGACCAGGACTTGAGTTTGACTCGAGTGATGTTTTGATGTTTCGACAAAAACATATGACAATGTAATTGTCATGGGAAAGTCCAAGTCTTGTGTACTTGGCATGGAAAGTCCAAGTGGAACACTTGGCATTTGGTAAAGTCCAAGTCTTGAGTACTTGGCATGAAAAGTCCAAGTGGGACACTTGGCACATGAAAAGTCCAAGCATGGGTCTTGGCAATGTAAAAGTCCAACATGGGTTGGCAAGGGAAAGTCCAAGCATGGTCTTGGCATTTGAGAAGTCCAACATGGGTTGGCAAGGGAAAAGTCCAAGCATGGGTCTTGGCAATGTAAAAGTCCAACATGGGTTGGCAAGGGAATGTCCAAGCATGGTCTTGGCATTTGAGAAGTCCAACATGGGTTGGCAAGGGAAAAGTCCAACCATGGGTCTTGGCAATGTAAAAGTCCAACATGGGTTGGCAAGGGAAAGTCCAAGCTTGAGTCTTGGCATGAGAAGTCTAAGGGGTTTGATATTGGCTGCGTAAAGTCCAAGCGGGAGTCTTGGCAGCATAATTCCAATGGTTGGCGGCGTAAAGTCCAAGCGGAGTCTTGGCGGCATAAGTCCAATGTGCCTTGGCGGTGTAGATACCGTTAGCATGACATAGCCGACGGAAGTACCTAGAGGCTAGCGCGATGGATGAACAAGTCATGGATGACTTGGAGGGATCCGAGAGGCGTGAGGCTGATGGAGGTGGGAAGAAGGCTTAGGTCTAGGCTAAGGATGGTCAAGCAAGTATGGGGGCACCATACTTGGGTTAAAACCTCATTTTTGAGGTTGGCAGTCGACTGGCATTATGGCCGGTTCGACTGTCGTGAGTCGACTTGTGTTCGACTGCCAGTTTAGAGCTGGAAATGCTCGCGATCATTGCCGATCCAATGTCGAGCACGAGTAACGCCCGTAGCCGACGATCGGCCACGGGCGTGATGCGAATCGCCAATGTTGCGATCGCATAGAGATCCGTTGGAGTTTTTCCAGCGTGGATTGAGCCGTTGTCTCACGACAACAGTGACATCAGTCGACTGGTGACTTATGCCAGTCGACTGATGGGCGGAAATCCAGGTCGCGCGCAAGGATAAAAGGAGCTCGACGGGAGGGTTTTTGGCATCAGTTCTTAAGCGATTTCTTGGACATTTTTGAGGTGATTTGCTGCTGCAAATCAGGGTCTTCAACCACGGTTCAAGCTATCAACAAGCAAGTAATCCAAAGGCATTTGTAAAGTTGTTTTCTTTACTAGTTTTGCATTGTATTATTGTATTTGCTTGTATTCCTTTCGTTTATTGTTGTAAACGTTTGTACGAGGTTTCTCCGCCTCCGACTTGTTGTCGAGAAGGAGTTTATTGATTAGTGATTGCATTGGCATTGCTAGAGCTCGTTAGAGCTCGACCCGTGGAGTATGAACCTGTGGTTCCGAACCACGTTAAATCTTCGTGTTATTGTGTTTGTGTTGTTCATTTCGTTATTGTTATTATATATTTTCCGCTGTGCTAACAAAACTTGTAGACACGAACACGCGATCGAATTCCATCTACGAACGGTCAAACGCTCTTCACCCCCCCCTCTAGCGGCATCAAATTTCCAACAAGTGGTATCAGAGCCCGGGGCTCTTCTACGGACTAACCGCCGGGAGCTAAGACAAAGAGGCTAGAGGGTGAAGATGGAAGAACCATTGGGATGGGACATCAACACCCCAATTCCCTATTCCTTTTATGGACGAGAAGGTTTCAATTCTTGGAAGACAAGAATTGAAGATTTTTTGATGATGAGAGACCTTGAGGAGTGGTCCGCATTGATGGAAGGATTTGAATATCCTAAGGGACCAAAGGGAGGGTTCTCAAGAAGAAGAAGTGGAGTGAGGAGCAACTCCAACAATTCGATAAAAACAAGAAGGTAATCAAATTCATTTTTGATTTAATTCCTAATGGCCTCTTGTGTAGTCTAGGTGACTATGTGGATGCCAAGGAGCTATGGAGCGATTTGGCCAAGCTCCATGAAAACCCTCAACTGGTCCAAGAAGAAGAAGAAGATGTAGAATGCTCATCGGTTCAATCGGAAGAGGCCGAAGAAGCAAGCTCCTCCTCACAAGCAAGTGAGGATTCGGAAGTTGAAGAAGAGTCAACATCCGGGTCAAGAGGAGAGTGTGAAGAATTGGAGGTTGAGAGGCCATCAATCTCCAAGGAGGAGGTAGAAGTGGAAGAAGCATCCACCTCAAGGATTGAGGGGGAGGAGAGAATTTCCACTCCGGAGCAATAAGAAGAAGCTCAAACTCCAACACCTTCCACCTTGGACCTAGGTAACTCAAACATATCAATTTGTAATAAAAATCATATCATATGTTTTGAGTGTAGAGAAGCCGGCCACTACAAGAGCAAGTGCCCAAAGAAGGTTAGGAAAGCTCCACCGGCACCAAAAGTCAAGGATACCGATGCCCCAAGTCAAAAGAGCAAGGACCATATCATATGCTTCAAGTGCAACTCAAAGGGGCATTACCGGAGTCAATGTCCTAGAGGGAGAAAAAAGACCCAAGAAGGAGCTATACATGTAGGGGGAGCCTCCAAGGCAAACCCTAAGGTATATTTCAATAATGCACCTTCTAGATTTAATAGTCAAAAGCATGATAGGAATTTTAATTCCCTTGCAATTCATAAAGAGCATGGTAGAAGTAAGGAATTTTGCTTAGGTGCTAAAAATGTTTACCTTAGGAGTAAGGAGAAATTTGGGACTAATGTCCCTAAAAATATTTTACCTAAGGAATCAATTAGGAAAATAGGAGAACATCTAGATCTAAATCCTAAATGGACTAGGCATATGCCTAGAAAGTCTCATGCCCATGGTTTAAATCAAAATTCTAAAATTGGGAAATTAGAATTAGAGAATCAAGTCTTGAGGTCAAGGCTTGAAAAACTTGAAAAGACCCTAAATAAGATACAAAATCAATTTAAAGGGTCTAGTGGTCAAAATCAAGGGTCCAAAAGTCAAAGTCAACACCTAGGACCTAAGAGTCAAAAGTCAACCAAGGGCAAGCAAGGTTTGGGTCACAAACCTAAGCCTAAAGTGGCTTATCATAGTGTCCCATTTGACTATGGAACACAAACTAGGTCTAGGAAGACCAAGGTCAATAGGGAAGTCACCCCTAAGGTTGACCAAAGGTTGTGCCTAGTGGCTAGGGTTTCTAGGAAACCTAGGGTGGCCACTAAGAAGGTTGCAAGGGGAGTTTCCCCTAGAGTCAACCTAGGTAAGACCCAAATGACCAAGGCTAACAAGCCTAGGAGGGTCATTAGGAAGGTATCTAGGGAGGTTATCCCTAAGGAATACCTAACTAACCCTAGGAGCTCAAATCGGTTTTGGGTTCCTAAGAGCGTGATTGATTCACGCTAGATGGGTTTAGGGTGTGCCAACCTTGATTGGATGGGTAGTTAACTCAACCATGGTAAAGGTGACACTTTAGGATATTTTCAAGGTTATGGTTACCTTGGAAATAGATTTGAATCAATATCCTAAAAGATTTTAGGATGTGCCAATGCACTTTTGAAATTAAGAAAAATCAATTAAATTGGCACAATTTAGGTTTAGAGGTTAGTGTGCCATTTTGGGTTTTTGGCACACTAGGGAGATTAGGTTAATATGGAAAAATATGATTAATCCCAACAAATGGCAATTAATATTAAAATTTAGGTATTATTATACCTATATATTTTATATGCCATGCTTTGTTTGCCATATAACATGTCATGACATCATGCTTACTTTTAATCATTTTATATGTCATGTTCATGTTTTAGGATTAAGGTTTTAAATGTCATGTGTTTTTAGATTTCATCTTATGCCATGACATCATGATTATGAGCATATGCTTAATTATATCATCATTAATGCCATAATCATTCATGTATTTAAGAAAAATTTCGATTGAAATTGATTTAAGGACTATGACATGACTTGGAGTCCCATTCATAAGGGAATCAAGTAGGGTTGCCTTAGAAGATGCATGAAACCCTAGTTTTAAATGAACCAAAATCCACATCTCACATCCAATTGACATGTATGTGTATTTATACACCCTAGATACATGTGAAATGCTAGGATATGAGTTAAGTTCAAGGTGCATAGTTTTTGCATCTAGATGAACTAAAACTCATCTAATTTCAAATGTGGATCAATAGGAAAGCTTGTGTACAAGTCATGTGCATAGAGCCCAAGGAATATGATCCAAAACATGGTTTTGAAATCATTTTAAAATCAATTTAGAAAACCTTGGTGAAGTCTATCTTTTGATAGCAATCACCATTGATGAAGTTGATACAAAATAGGGCCAAAACATTGAAAATTTCAATGGTTTTGAGTTTTGTATCAAACTCACTATTTTATGGGTAAAATATTTTTCAAATATTTTTCACCCATTGTAATGACTATAAGTAATATACGTATCAAATTTTATGATTTTTCAAATTATGTATAATTACTTATGTTTTTCCAAATCTCGACATCGATAAATTAAATTCGAATTCGATCGATGCTTTGGTGGGATCGATATGGGTGGCAATGATCGACATTACTATTAGAGTCATTGCCAGGTCTGATTTCGGGTTAACAAGGTTTGTTTAGCCCGTGTTCAGCTATGGAAAAGGTTCCTAATCACTCCTAACCCTAGGATATGCTTTAGGAAGCATTATAAAGGGTGAAAATCCATTGGATATGGATTAGGAGCTGTGTTAGGTCAAAGTATCAAATTTAGGGTGAGTGAAAGTTCTATGTTGAACTTAGAACCTTAATTTTGATGGTTTAGAGTTCCTATTGGCTTAGGGGCTTCCCAAGGACATTGTTGGTGTTAGTGAAAGCCCTAGAGCCAATCATATGATGATTGTTGTATGGACTTTATTGTATCATATTCCTATTTATAAAGACATGGTTATTATATTTACTTGTATCGGTGCCAAATAACTAAATATAATAATGTCCTTGAGTAGTAGGTTCTTATCTATATCAATCGATTGGTTGAATCGATAATGAGATGATATAGAGAACACTACTCTTAATCATTCCTAGTCGAGTATTAACATTCAGGGACAATGTTAATGCATAGAGACTAGCATGTAGGTCAACAAGATGACTTGATCTCATAAGTCATGGATATGAGATATCAAGTTGACACATGGGTATGCATTGGAGAATGTATACTGAATGACCCGCCATGAGAAAGTATCATGGATCGTTATATGAGTGTCATATACTTTCTCATGTGGCTATTAGTATGACTATTAGTCCTTAGACCTGAAGTCACCATGGTTCCCTACATAAGGAGTTGCATACTTTGGCTTCGTCAAACGTCACCCGTAAATGGGTGGACTATAAAGGCGATTACTGGGTATGTAATGAATTATGCGGAGGGATGTGAGTGATGTAGATGGGATCTATCCCTCCTATATGACGGTGGTGACATCGATATTCTTGATAGAGTGAGACCACGAAGTGCATGGCCATGCCCAAATGAGTCAATATGAGATATTGAGCTCATTTGATTAGAGTGAGTCTACTTGGAGTTCAAGATTTAGATTGTACGAGGATGACACGGTCTATGCCTCGATTGGTCAATCTAGATGTCAAGGATAGAGGACATTGTCACATATTGTGAGAGTCACAATTAGTAGTCACAAAGGTGATGTTGGAGCTCAACATTCTTGTAACTTGGGTAGCAATGATGTGTTGCTAGATACCGCTCATTGCTTATGTTCCTAAATCGGTTTAGGGACATTGCCAACGTTACAAGAACCTATAGGGTCACACACATAAGAGCAATTAGATGGAGATTAGGTTCATATGATGAACCATGAGGATTAGGTTCATGGGATGAACCAAATTGGATTAAGAGTAATCCAAATTAGACTAATTGAGTTAGACTCAAGTTGATTCAAGTGTTGAATGAGTCTAATTGAGATTTGATTCATCAAATCAATTTAAATTAATGAATAGAGATTCATTATATTAAATTGACTTGAGTCAAGTGGTTAGATTTGATCAACCATGGGAGATTAGAGGTTAAGTTTGACTTGACTTGAGAGGGAAGATGAAAGGTCAAGTTTGACTTGACCAAATGCCATGTCATGATGATGACTAGGCATGGCCGGCCAATGATGATGCTCCACATCATCATTGACTTTGTCAATTGGTGCCACCTCATGAGGGAGACCAAGGGACATGGGAGTTACATGCATGCATATAACTCCCTCTCCTTGAAGTGGCCGGCCACTTTAGGGGTTTCATTAGGGTGAATTCATTTGATGAGTTACTCTCATTACTTCATCTTCAACCTTGGAACCTTTCCTCTCAAGCTCTCCCTCTCCCATCCCTCTCTTTGGCCGAAATTCCTAAGGGAGTGCTAGCACACTCTAAGGCATTTCTCTCCACCTATTACTTGTGTGGATACCATAGAGGAGTGTGCACTTGACACTCTCGAGTTCCGGCGAACTTTTGGACGAGCGGGATAAGCGAAGGGCGTCGCTACGAGGGTAACGTTCTAACCTCTTAGATCTAAGGTAGATCTCGGATTTCTGTAAGCACATACATGTAATTATAATTTTTATACTTCGCACGGATCCGTGGCCGGGGGCTTCCGAAGTTTCCGCAACGCAAAAAGCGGTTTTTGTGGCTCGGAAAAACCCAACAGTTGGTGCAATGGTCAAGGAGAAGCAAGCCTTTAGGGGGAGGTATCCATCTTGGGATGATGGATGTGTTTTTTTACTTGAAGAGGAGAAGTTATTGTGAGAGTATCATCAATTGGGAAAATTGATGGGTTTTTGATACCCAATTTGGAAATTGGGAGAGAGTTAGGATTGCCTCTCTTGAGTGATATGTGAATTATCACTAGGAAGATGGTAGGCATCCTAGGTATTTATTTTTGGATCAAGGGGGAGATTGTAAGATCTCATTGGGACATGAGACATTGACCTCCTTGGAGAGAAAACCTTTTTGATCTTAGTCAAAAAGGGGGAGAATGTTTGGGAGAGAACATTTGGAGAGTGTTTACCAATTTGGGATAATTGGTAAGGGATTTGAGTTAGTGCTCTAACTCAAATGATTTGTTTGGTTTTTGTCAAACATCAAAAAGGGGGAGATTGTTGGTGCAATCGTCCCAGGTCACGATTGACCAGGACTCGAGTTTGACTCGAGTGATGTTTTGATGTTTCGACAAAAACATATGACAATGTAATTGTCATGGGAAAGTCCAAGTCTTGTGTACTTGGCATGGAAAGTCCAAGTGGAACACTTGGCATTTGGTAAAGTCCAAGTCTTGAGTACTTGGCATGAAAAGTCCAAGTGGGACACTTGGCACATGAAAAGTCCAAGCATGGGTCTTGGCAATGTAAAAGTCCAACATGGGTTGGCAAGGGAAAGTCCAAGCATGGTCTTGGCATTTGAGAAGTCCAACATGCATTGGCAAGGGAAAAGTCCAAGCATGGGTCTTGGCAATGTAAAAGTCCAACATGGGTTGGCAAGGGAAAGTCCAAGCATGGTCTTGGCATTTGAGAAGTCCAACATGGGTTGCCAAGGAAAAAGTCCAAGCATGGGTCTTGGCAATGTAAAAGTCCAACATGGGTTGGCAAGGGAAAGTCCAAGTTTGAGTCTTGGCATGAGAAGTCGAAGGAGTTTGATATTGGCTGCGTAAAGTCCAAGCGGGAGTCTTGGCAGCATAAGTCCAATGGTTGGCGGCGTAAAGTCCAAGCGGAGTCTTGGCGGCATAAGTCCAATGTGCCTTGGCAGTGTAGACACCGTTAGCATGACATAGCCGACGGAAGCACCTAGAGGCTAGCGCGATGGATGAACAAGTCATGGATGACTTGGAGGGATCCGAGAGGCGTGAGGCTGATGGAGGTGGCTAGAAGGCTTAGGTCTAGGCTAAGGATGGTCTAGCAAGTATGGGGGCACCATACTTGGGTTAAAACCTCATTTTTGAGGTTGGCAGTCGACTGGCATTATGGCCGGTTCGACTGCAGTGAGTCGACTTGAGTTCGACCGCCCTTAAAGCCGAAATGCTCGCAATGATCGCTTCATTGGAGAAGTCAATCGGGTGTCGACGGCAGCCTGACCGCTAAGGGTCGGCAGCGATTTGGCGCCCAATGTCGTCGAGCACGTAACGCTCCTTAGGTGATCTGGCCGCTTAGCTCTGGCGTAAGCGTCGGCCGATCGCCAAGAGATCCGTTAGAGTTTTTCTAACGTGGATCGAGCCGTTGTCTCACGACAACAGTGGTATCAGTCGACTGGTGACTTATGGCAGTCGACTGATGGGCGAAAATCCAGGTCGCGCACAAGGATAAAAGGAGCTCGACGGGAGGGGTTTTGGCATCAGTTCTTAAGCGATTTCTTGGACATTTTTGAGGCAATTTACTGCTGCAAATCAGGGTCTTCAACCACGCTTCAAGCGATCAACAAGCAAGTAATCCAAAGGCATTTGTAAAGTTGTTTTCTTTACTAGTTTTGCATTGTATTATTGTATTTTCTTTTATTCCTTTCGTTTATTGTTGTAAACATTTGTACGAGGTTTCTCCGCTTCCGACTTGTTTGTAAGGGATCGATATGGCCGGCTAGAGGGGGGTGAATAGCCCTCGTACGTTGGACGTCGTAAATTGCTCGTCTACAAAAACGTTAGCGCAAGCGGAATATACAAATACAAAGCAAAAGACAAGCAAGATATGAACAAGCAATACAAACACCGAGATATAACGTGGTTCACGGCTACGCCGCTAATCCACGGTCCGATTCGTCCACGGTGAATCACTCCGCCAAAACCAATCACTATCGGTCTCTCCTTTGCACAAAGCTAGGTGGAGGTAACCTTTACAACCAAGATCACTCTTCTTACAATAGGATTGAAGTAAAGACGAGTAAGAAGAGTTTAGAGCTTGTGGGGCACTAGGAAGATTGTTTGGAGTATGAGCATTAGCCTCTCAAAGGCTTACACCCTCTCTTTTTATAGAGGGCCTACAACGGCCTCCGAACACGCCGGATCCCGACCGTGTAGTCCAACGGAACTCTTGGCAATGATCGATGGACCTCATCACCGACCGATGCCTCCGTCGATCGCGCCTACCGGTTACGAACGGTTCTATGGCCGAAACCCTATTGATCACCGATCGCTACCTTCAGAATGATCGATGGATCTTGGCAATGATCGCCCACGATATCGATCGATCGTATACCAATCCGAACTCACTGACTGAGGCAAGCGACCGCCATGACATGGCAATGACCGGTGTCGAAAACCCATCCGACACTTGGCCAAATGGCCAAGTTTCACCTAAGAGCTACCCTTCCCGGTTACAATCGCTCACTCTCATTTCTGAGTCCCTCGCCTTGAAGTTCTCTTCGCTTCTCGGCCACGCCCCTCGGCAAGATCATCAGCGCATGGCTCGCAATGCTCCTTCGCGTCTCTTGCCTCGTCTACTTCCTCCGGCTTCACTCCAAGCTTCTCGTCCGGCGGTCCTCGATGCTCCAAGCGACGGCCGCAGCTATCCTTCACCGACTCAAGGCACGAGTCATGAGATGTGAAACTCGCCACGGCTCCATGTGCGAATTACTAAGTCCTGCACGACTTCAACGCACATATCATATCAACATATTAAACTAACTTAAACCCTTTGCCACACCATCAAAACCATATCACGGCAAGAGATTGCCCTAACAATCTGCCCCTTTTTGATGTGTGGCAATCCGTTTAAGTTAGGTAAAAACACTTGATATAAATTCTAAGGTAAGAAAGCATGTAAAGATAAACATGATATAGCAACATGCAACTCCCCCTTAATCCATTTAATTCTCTATGCAAATTTTCTCCCCCTATCATATATTTTTCCCCCTACAATATATTTCTCCCCCTAAAGTGATTAACTTAAACATACTTATTTCTCCCCCTTTGACACCATCAAAAAGATTAACACTAAGTTATAAGCTCATGGCATCAAGTATAATGGAGGAAAAAATATGACAAGTTGATTTAAAGTTGGGTACCACTTGTTGATGGCATTAAGTATATTTCTACCACTTGTAGGAGGTTTA
This sequence comes from Wurfbainia villosa, assembly GCA_025175895.1. NCBI lineage: Eukaryota > Viridiplantae > Streptophyta > Magnoliopsida > Zingiberales > Zingiberaceae > Wurfbainia > Wurfbainia villosa. The sequence goes on along the minus strand of CM045995.1, from coordinate 61,551,540 downwards.
CAAACTGAATTCGGCCTTCAATATTCTGATCATTGCTATCGGTATGGCTGATCGTGCACAAAGGAAACCAAATTTCTGATTTTCTGGACGAATTTCAGAAATGCATTATAAATTCCAGAAAATTTGAAAAATCATGAAATTTGGGGAGCATATTTCTATTAAGTATATCTATCAAGGAAAAATAGTTTTTCATGAAAACTCATTATATTTTCTTGTTTTTGCCAAAAATCCAAACACTTGAAAAACCACTAGTTTTTGAGCATGTTAGTATCCATTTTAGCACCTAGTCTTGCTTTGAATTGTTCCAAAACATGAATACATAGATTTTAGATTAAGAAATTGTTTTGAAAACATATGAAATATCCAACCATGATCTTTGGGCAATATGTCTATTTATTAAACATAAGCCTTCCCCATGATTGGTCTATTATTGCTATTTTGATACTTTAAATGACCATCTAAATGCCATAGGCATTAGTGGACATTTTGTATCATCCTAATATCTCACCCATGCTAAGTTTGCAATCAAGTTAGCCTATAGTGAGTGTGAGATGTATCCTAGGGGGGTATTTGTATATACTTAACCCATATATTCATGCAATTCTATCATGGTTAAGTATCAACCTAACATCCTACATGATCATAATGACATATATGAATGAATTCTACATTATGATCATGAAACTCATGTATCCATTAAATAATAGTCATGCATTAGGTATTATACGATGATAATAAACAAATTATCACCTAAAGCATGATTTAAACCTATTTCTAGTGATAACGTGCCAAATTTCAAAATCATAAATCATGATTTAAAACATACATAGCAATTACATCAATCATCATGATTTAAGCATTATTACCTATTTATGGGTACGTTATCATCACCCAACACTATCTAAAAAATGTTGTCCCGTCATCCTAAGTCAACCAAATTATGATATAGGTCAAGTTCATATGGTTGACTACCCTAGGGTTATTCTAACCCTTAAGGATGGATTTTGGAACCCAAAATAGATTCTTTCCTATTGGGTTCACTAAGTATTCCTTGGGGATCCATTTTCTAGCTATTGCTTTCTTTTTATCTTGTCCCCTAGCTATTAGGCATTTATAGGCCTTTTCATTTTTCTTTTCCTTGTAGCCTAGGCCTTTCTTGTTGAAACTAGCTCTTTGGCTCCCTAAGATCATGTTCAATGTGTTGGAGCCAATTGTGAATTTCTCTAGGGCTTTGGTTAAGTAATCTACCTTTTCCCTTAATGCCCTATTTTCCTCTATGCATGCATCATTAACATTTAAAAGCATATAATCATGTGAGCATGCATCATCATTTAAGCTAGAAGAAATATTATCATTTTCATTTAAGCATGCTTTTTCTAATTTTTGTTCTAGGTCCTTAATTTGATCTAGCATGCTTTTGTTCTTCTTCTTAGCTCTAAATAAGTCCTTAGTTAAGCTAGAAATCATGGAAACTATCTTATGGGGTGAGAGATTCGTTACCATAGTTTCCATGTCCTCTTCTTCGGATGAGGAGGATGTGGAAGCTCCCCCTTCATTTGAGCTCTCCCTATTTGAGCTTGATTCTTCATTTTCGGATGAAGAGCAATCCAAGTCATCAAAGGCCATCAAGGCCAAATTGGTGACAAAGGCATTCTCCTCATCCGATGATGATGAGGAGGATGAGGATGGATCATCCCAAGTCCTTGCCTTGAGAGCCTTAGCCTTTCCCTTCTCCTTTGTTTTCTTCTCCTCTTCCTTTCTCTTGCTCTCCTTCTTCTTCTTCCTCTTCTCTTCTTTCTTTTCTTCTTCTTTGCTTTTGTTTAGGAGGACAATTGTCCCTTATGTGCCCTTCTCCTTGGCAATTATAGCATATGACCTTCCCCCTTGGTCTTCTCATCCTATCATTAGATTTATCAAATCTAAAATTCTTAAATGCACGTCTTACCCTCCTTACCATGTAGGCTTCTTCGGTGCTATCCATGGAGGAGGAGGAAGACGCTTCGTCATCGGAGGAGGAGGGGATTTCCATCTTCTTCTTCCCTTTACTTGCCAATAATGCTACTCCTCTTGAGGGTTGAATTCTAGGCTCCTTGTATTCCCTCAAGCCTAGTTTCGTGAAGCTCCATGGTTGAAAAGAATTCCTCCAAGGTGCTCACTTCTAGGTTCTTGGAGATATAAAATGAGTCCACCATGGAGCTCCATTTTGAGGACCGGGGAAAGGCATCTATGGCCTTCATTACCATATCCCGGTTTGATAGCTTCTCCCCTACACTTGTTAGTCCATTTAAAATTTCTTTGAATCTAGAATGCAAAGAAATTACCTTTTCTCCCTTTTCTAATTTGATGTTGGATAGTTGGGAGCGGAGGAGATCTCTCCTTGCTAGCTTTGCCTCGGATGTGCCTTCATGAAGCTCAATTAGCTTCTCCCACATCTCCTTGGCGCTTAGGCATTCTCCTATTCGGTTGATCTCTTGTTGAGGGAGCACATTGTAGAGATGGTGCTTGGCTTTGGAGTTTGCAAGGTGCTCCTCTCTTTGCCTCTTGGTCCACCTAGATTTCTCTATTGGCTTCCCCTCTTCATCCCTAGGCAAAACGAAACCGGATTCCATTGTAATCATTATATCAAAACTGCTTTAAAAATACCTCCATTCGCTTCTTCCACCAAGCGAATTCTCCTTCAAACTTCGGAGGATGGATGTTGGAGCCGGCCATTTTTGATGTAGGGCTTGTTGCGGCGGTTAGTCCGGTGACAAGCAACCTTGGCTCTGATACCACTTGTAAGGGATCGATATGGCCGGCTAGAGGGGGGTGAATAGCCCTCGTACGTTGGACGTCGTAAATTGCTCGTCTACAAAAACGTTAGCGCAAGCGGAATATACAAATACAAAGCAAAAGACAAGCAAGATATGAACAAGCAATACAAACACCGAGATATAACGTGGTTCACGGCTACGCCGCTAATCCACGGTCCGATTCGTCCACGGTGAATCACTCCGCCAAAACCAATCACTATCGGTCTCTCCTTTGCACAAAGCTAGGTGGAGGTAACCTTTACAACCAAGATCACTCTTCTTACAATAGGATTGAAGTAAAGACAAGTAAGAAGAGTTTAGAGCTTGTGGGGCACTAGGAAGATTGTTTGGAGTATGAGCATTAGCCTCTCAAAGGCTTACACCCTCTCTTTTTATAAAGAGGGCTAACTTCTTCCCTACAACGGCCTCCGAACACGCCGGATCCTCGACCGCTGTAGTCCATCTTGGCAATGATCGATGGACCTCATCCCGATCGATGCCTCCGTAGTCGATCGCCTACCGGCTACAACGGTCTGCGGGTCGAACCCTATTGATCACCGATCGCCGCCAGAATGATCGATGGTCTTGGTAGTCGACTACCCGATGCGGCAATCGCAGCCACAATCCAAATACCATATACCAATCGAACTCACTCGATTAGAGCGATCGCCATGACATGGCAATGATCCGGTGTCGAAAACCCATCCGACACTTGGCCAAATGGCCAAGTTTCACCTAAGAGCTACCCTTCCCGGTTACAATCGCTCACTCATTTCTGAGTCCTCGCCGAAGTTCTCTTCGTTCTGCCACGCCCTCGGCAAAGATCAGCGACGGCTCTGCAATGCTCCTTCGCGTCTCTTGCCTCGAAGTCTACTTCCTCCGGCTTCACTCCAAGCTTCTCGTCCGGCGGTCCCTCGGATGCTCCAAGCGCACGGCTTCCCCAAAGCTATCCTTCACCGACTCAAGGCACGAGTCATGAGATGTGAAACTCGCCACGGCTCCATGTGCGAATTACTAAGTCCTGAACGACTTCAACGCACATATCATATCAACATATTAAACTAACTTAAACCCTTTGCCACACCATCAAAACCATATCACGGCAAGAGATTGCCCTAACATTGTTGTCGAGAAGGAGTTTATTGATTAGTGATTGCATTGGCGTCGCTAGAGCTCGTTAGAACTCGATCCGTGGAGTAGGAACCGTGTGGTTCCGAACCACGTTAAATCTTCGTGTTATTGTGTTTGTGTTGTTCATTTCGTTATTGTTATTATATATTTTCCGCTGTGCTAACGAAACTTGTAGACACGAACACGCGATCGAATTTATCTACAAACGGTCAAACACTATTCACCCCCCCTCTAGCGGCGTCAAATTTCCAACAACCATGACATGACAATTGGTCAAGTCAAAATTGACCATTCATCTTCCCTCTCAAGTCAAGTCAAACTTGACCTCTTATCTCCCATGGTTGATCAAATCTAACCACTTGATTCAAGTCAATTTAATTTAATGAATCTCTATTCATTAATTTAAATTGATTCAATGAATCAAATCTAAATTAGACTCATTCAACACTTAAATCAACTTGAGTCTAACTCAATTAGTCTAATTTGGATTACTCTTAATCCAATTTGGTTCATCCCATGAACCTAATCCTCATTGTTCATCATATGAATCTAATCTCCATCTAATTGCCCTTTGTGTGTGACCCTATAGGTTCTTGTAATGTTGGCAATGTCTCTAAACTGATTTAGGAACATAAGCAATGAGCGGTATCTAGCAACACATCATTGCTACCCAAGTTACAAGAATGTTGAGCTCCAACATCACCTTTGTGACTACTAATTGTGACTCTCACAATATGTGACAATGTCCCTCTATCCTTGACATCTAGATTGGTCAATTGAGGCATAGACCGTGTCATCCTCGGTACAATCTATATCTTGATCTCCAAGTAGACTCACTCTAATCAAATGAGCTCAATATCTCATATTGACTCATTTGGGCATGGCCATGTACTTCGTGGTCTCACTCTATCAAGAATAACGATGTCACTCCCGTCATATAGGAGGGATAGATCCCATCTACATCACTCACATCCCTCCTCATAATTTATTACATACCTAGTAGTCACCTTTATAGTCTACCCATTTACGGGTGACATTTGACGAAGCCAAAGTATGCAACTCCTTATGTAGGGAACCATGGTGACTTCAGGTCTAAGGACTAATAGTCATACTAATAGCCACATGAGAAAGTATATGACACTCATATAACGATCCACGATACTTTCTCATGGCGGGTCATTCAGTATACATTCTCTAATGTATACCCATGTGTCAACTTGATATCTCATATCCATGACTTGTGAGATCAAGTCATCGAGTTGACCTACATGCTAGTCTCTACGTATTAACATTGTCCCTGAATGTTAATACTTGACTAGGAATGATTAAGAGTAGTGTTCTCAATATCATCTCATTATCGATTCAAACAATCGATTGATATAGATAAGAACCTACTACTCAAGGACGTTATTATACTTAGTTATTTTGTACCAATACAAGTAAATATAATAACCATGCATTTATAAATAGGAATATGATACAATAAAGTCCATACAACAATCATCACATGATTGGCTTTAGGGCTTTCACTAACATAACCACGATTTGTACTGGTCTAGCAGCATATGTAATTTCCAAGAACCTAGTGCTCCAGCTGACCACCATATGTTCTGTCGAGTACCATATATATTTTCTGACCACCATAAGTTCTGACCGAGCACCATATGTGCTAGCCGACCACCATCAGATATAGTCGAGCACCTCTTTTGTTAGCCAACCACCACAAGGTCTGACCGAGCACCATATGTGCTAGCCGACCATCACAAGATATGGATGAGCATAATATGTGCTAGCCGAGTACCATGTGCTCTTCCCGAGTACTACAAGGTCTGCTAGAGCACCACTTGTGCTACCCGACCACCAACAGTGCTTCACACTGTTTTTCTCTCCTATGCCCGAGAACCATTAAGTTTGGTCGAGCACTACTTGTGCTAGCCAACCACCACTAGGAAATTTGAGCACAGTAGGAGAAACTCATGTTGTGTTCGGGTGAAATCACAACAATAGCATTGTTCATCATTTTCCTCGATGAACAATAACCAAAATGGAAATCGACCAATTTTAAAGAAAAATTTAGCAATTAGGTTACCAACCTGGTGCTCTGATACTAATGTAGGTCCCATGTAACCTTTGCCTGAATTTAAATGCTTTAAATAAAATATTGTAAATACAAAACTTATAGCAATTTCATCGATTTCTCTGAGTTGTTGCCGGTGGATGAAGTAGGAAGAGATCTTTCGATCTTTGCTCACCATCTGAAGAATGATTACGTACTCGAACCATTCTTACTCTTCCACAAACCAAATCCCAACACCTTGGATGTTCCGACAACTCTCCTGCTGTTATCTCTGATCACTATTCTTTCTGACAACGCTTTCACAGCAATCACACAATTTCCCACCACCCTTCTACAACTTGAGCGCAACCTTTATAGGAAGGTTTCCTTCAAGTTGTTGGTGCAATCAGCCCAGGTCATGATTGACTAGACTCGAGTGGGACTCGAGTAGGGTTTTGATGTTTGACAATGGGATTGAGTATGGAGGATAAGATGACTATGGAATGGTATGGGACATCCGTAGTTATATGAAAGTTGAGTAAAGAAAGTTAAACTAGGAGTTGGCAAGGGTGGAGTCCATGTGAGTCAACGTTGATCGAACACATGGCAATGGGAAGTCCCGACAGGTCACGAGGTGGTTATTCTTGGCAAAGGAAGTCTCGACAGGTCTGGAGATCTTGTCTGGCAAGGGAAGACCCAGCTGATCAAGGGATCGAGCTTGGTGAAGAGAAGTCATGGCAGGTCATGGTTCACTAGAGGCTAGGCAAGCAAGGAAAGCCCAAGTATGGATGCCTAGCAAAGGGAAAGTCCAAGGATGGAGCCTTGGTAGTGGATGTCCCAGAGGTGTGGCCTCTTGGCAATGGAGAAGTCCCAAAGGCGCAACCTCTTGGCAAGGCATACCCGATGGCATGACAAAGCTGATAGAAGCACTTGAAGGCTAGCACAGAGGGTGAAGGTGGCTAGAAGGCTTCGGTCTAGGCCTAGGGTGAGTGTCAAGTATGAGGGGATCATACTTGAGTTAAACCTCATGTTTAAGGTGCAGTAGTCGACTGGTGGTTTAGCCCAATCGACTAGTCCAATGTGGCCAACTCCCGCTGTGGGGCTCAATTTTCAAACTGGATGCTCGACACTGTTTGGCTCGGGAAACAACCATAGTTCTCGGCAATTAACTACTTTGGAGAAGTAGTCGACTGATAATTGGTGAGTCGGCAAATGAGCTAAGTGCTTTGTAGTCGTCTGGCCACTGTACGACTCAAGAAATGACTTCGATGCTTGGCAGTCGACTGTTGGGTAGTCGGGAAACCTGAAGGGTGCTCGGGATGAGCTGAGTTGGTGCGCGAGGAGCAAACCCAGGCAAGGCGGCACCTCAACTAGAATTGGGTGGTCGAGCAGAGCTCAGGCACGCAATGCTCTGGAAGCACTTAACCAGCACCTTGACTAGCGCCTCGATTGGAGGTACTTGACTAGCACCTCGATTGGAGGCACTCGACTAGCACCTCGATTGGATATGAGAGCAAGCATGACAAGAACCTTGATAGAATTGCATATATGTTATTATGATCATGTGGATTGTTAGGGTGATACTTAACCTTGATAGAATTGCATGAATATAATGGTTAAGTATATACAAATACCTCTAGGATACATCTCACACTCACTATAGGCTACCATGATTGAAAACTTAGCATGAGTGAGATGTTAGGATGATACAAATGTCCACTAATGCCTATGGCATTTAGATGGTCATTTAAAGTATCAAAATAGCAATAATAGACCAATCATGGGGAAGACTTATGTTTAATTCATAGACATATTGCCCAAAGATCATGGTTGGATATTTCATATGTTTTCAAAACAATTTCTTACTTTAAAATCTATGTATTCATGTTTTGAAACAATTGGATGCAAAACTAGGTGTTAAACTTGATACTAGAATGGTCAAAAACCTAGTGGTTTTTAAAACTTTTGGATTTTTGGCAAATACGTGAAAATATAATGATCTTTCATAAAAATTTATTTTTCACTGATAAAGAACCTTACAATAAATGTGTTCCCCAAATTTCACTATTTTTTGAATTTTCTAGAATTTTTAATGCATTTCTGAAATTCGCCCAGAAAATCAGAATTTCGGAAACCATTGTGCTAGTCGACTGATCACCTGAAAAACAGTCCAATATTTTCCTGATTTCAGATTTTAAACATGTTTTTGGTATTTTCCTTCTATTAGACTTGATTCCATGGGTTTATAACTTAGTATTAATCTTTTTGATGGTGTCAAAGGGGGAGAAATAATTGTGTTTAAGTAAATTATGATAGGGGGAGAAATATGTATGGGGAGTTTCATGGATTAAGGGGGAGTTGCATGTTGCTATATCATGTTTATGTTTACATGCTTTCTTACCTTAGAAATTTTTATCATATATTTTTACCTAACTTAAACGGATTGCCACACATCAAAAAGGGGGAGATTGTTAGGGCAATCTCTTGCCATGATTAGGTTTTGATGTGTGTGGAAAAGAGTTTAAGTTAGTATGTTATGTTGATTTGATATGTGCGTTGAAGTCGTGCAGGACTTAGTAATTCGCACATGGAGCCGTGGCGAGTTTCACAACTCATGACTCGGTCCTTGAGTCGGTGAAGGATAGCTTTGCGGAAGTCGTGCGCTTGGAGCATCCGAGGGACCGCCAGACGAGGAGCTTGGAGTGAAGCCGGAGGAAGTAGACTTCGAGGCAAGAGACGCGAAGGAGCATTGCATAGCCATGCGCCTGATGCTGCCGAGGGACGTGGCCGTGAACGAAGAGAACTTTGAAGGCGAGGGACTCCGAGAGATGAGAGTGAGCAAATGTAACCCGGGAAGGGGTAGCTCTTAGGTGAAACTTGGCCATTTGGCTAAGTGTCGGATGGTATTTCGACACGATCCGCCATGGAATGGCAATGATCGCTGAGTCGAACGTGGTTCGGTGGTATTCGATCGAGTGTTTTGAGGCCAGCTCGCCATATGTGGGCGATCACCATGCGATCTATCGATCGGCTGGCAAGCGACATTCAACTGGTCGAAAGGGTTTGGCCACAGAACCGCTCGTAGCCGATTGGGAAGTCAACTACGGAGGCAGCAGTCGACTGCCAAGTGTTCCGTTGGACTACAACGGTCAGGATCCGACGTGTTCGGAGACCGTTGTAGTGGCGACAGTCGACTGCCAAGGGCAGCAGTCGACTGGTGGTGGCCAACGGGAAGAAAAGCCTCCTCTCTATAAAGAGAGAGGGTGTGGAGCTTTGGGGGGCTAATGCTTGAGCTCAAAACTTCTCCCAAAGTGCTATACACGATTTCCTACTCTTCTTACTTGCTTTTACTTCAATCTTATTGTAAGAAGAGTGATCTTGATTGTAAAGGTTACCTCCACCTAGCTTGGTGCAAAGGAGAGACCAATAGTGATTGGCTTTGACGGAGTGATTCACCATGGACGAATCAGACCGTGGATTAGCAGCGTAGCTGTGAACCACGTTACATCTCGGTGTTTGTATTGTTTGTTTATCTTTTGCTTTGTCTTTATTTATATTTGCAAATTCCGCTTGCGCTAACATTTTGTAGACGAGCAAAATCCGACATACATCAATTGAGGGCTATTCACCCCCCTCTAGCCGGCCGTTCGATCCCCAACACTCGACTAGCACCTCGATTGGATATGAGAGAAAGCATGACAACAACCACTCAGAAGCGAGGCATGCTCGACCAACACCTTGACTAGGTGCTAGTCGAGGTGGTACCTCAACTGGACTACTCGACAGACTGGATCCAGAAGTAGGCATGACAGTAGCCAATCAGAAGCAAGGCACACTTGACCAACACCTCGGTTGGGATATTAGTCTAGGTGGCACCTCGACTAGCGAAGCGATCGTTGCGCAGCAACGTTCGGAATTGCCAGTGCTGATGGGAGCTATTGGAGGCTTCGACGGAGCTTATAAGAAGGAGGCTTGTAGACATTTTCAAGAGTCGGTTCTTGGGAGATTTGAAAGAAAAATGTTGTTGCATTTCCAACATTCTAGGGCATTTCAAAGAAACCTAAAAGCGATCAAGCTATGGTCCCTCTTGTGTAAAGCTTTCTTTTCATTTGCATTTTGTTTATTTCCTTTACAATTTGATGGGGTCGGGATTTTTCGATCAGTTAGAAGGATTTCTGAGTTGATCCCAAGCAATGTATGGGAGGCCCAAGCTAGGAAGGGGCGTGTGTGTTTGCGGAGTAATTTGTGGACAGTGCAGTTTAGGCTTTTTCTCGAGCAGTCTCTGAGTTTCTCAAGCAGTATATATAATTCCCGAGCCCAATAGGGTGAGTAGTGCAGTATTACTTAAGTATAGTGTTGACAAAGCAATGTATGCTTTTCCCGAGTAGTGTATGTGTATCCCGAGTAGTATGTGTATTTTTCGGGTCCAATAGGGTGACAGAGGGTAGTGTTGCTCAGAGTAAGTGTAGTGTTGGTAGAGTCGTTTGTGTGTTGCCCGAGCGGTCTATATCTCAAGCAGTATATGTATTTCCCGAGCCCAGTAGGGTGACAGAGGGTAGTGAGGCTCAGAGTTAAGTATTACATTTACGCAGCAGTCTATGTATTCCCTGAGCAGTATATGCATTTCCCGGGCTAAGTAGGGTGATAGAGGGTAGTGAGGCTCAGAGTTAAGTATTGCATTGACGGAGCAGTCTATGTGTTTCCTGAGCAGTCTATGTATTTCCTAAGTAGTATATGCATTTTTCGAGCTCAATAAGGTGATAGAGGGTAGTAAGGCTCAGAGTTAAGTATTGCATTGACTGAGTTGTCTATATGTTTGTTGAGCAACCAGTGTGTTTCCCGAGCCATGTATGTGTTTCCCGAGCAGTATGTATATTTCCCGAGCCTAGTAGGGTGGCACAAGACAGTGTTGCTCAGAGTTAAAAGTTGTATTGGCAGAGCAGTTTGTGTAATTCCTGAGTGAACTATGTATTTCCCGAGCAATATATTTATTTCCCGAGCAGTACGCCTATTTCCCCAGCCATATATGGGTTTCTGGGGTTTTTCTGAGTATGGTGAAATAAGGAGGTACGTGTATTGTGGAGTATTGGGAGTAGCAGGAAGAGTTCGGGGATGATTGTTAGGGCAATCTCTTGCCGTAATATTGTTTTGATGGTGTGGCAAAGGGTTTAAGTTAGTTTGATATGTGCGTTGAAGTCGTGCAGGACTTAGTAATTCGCACATGGAGCCGTGGCGAGTTTCACATCTCATGACTCGTGCCTTGAGTCGGTGAATGATAGCTTTGCGGAAGCCGTGCGCTTGGAGCATCCGAGGGACCGCCGGACGAGAAGCTTGGAGTGAAGCCGGAGGAAGTAGACTTCGAGGCAAGAGACGCGAAGGAGCATTGCAGAGCCGCGGCGCCGATGTCGCGAGGACGTGGCGAACGAAGAGAACTTCAAGGCAGGGACTTGAGAGATGAGAGGCGAATGTAACCCGGAAGGGGTAGCTCTTAGGTGAAACTTGGCCATTTGGCCAAGTGTCGAATGGGTTTTTCGACACCGCCGATCGCTATTGCCATGTTATGGCGATGATCGCTCGAAGTCGAGTGAGTTCGACCGTATCCGTGATGGGTTTATGCCCGCATGATCGCTATGGAATGGCAATGATCGCGAAGGATATCGCGAGCCTGGAACCGTCAGAGCTCGTAGGCGATCGACGAGGCATCGATCGCGGGTGAGGTCCATCACGATCGCCAAGAGTTCCGTTGGACTACACCGGTCGGATCCGACGTGTTCGAGGCCATTGTACGGCAATGATCGCCAAGGGAAGCAATGATCGGTGGCGCTATGAGGAAGAAATCATCCCTCTCTATAAAAAGAGAGGGTGTGAGCCTTTGAGAGGCTAATGCTTATGCTCCAAGTGATCTTCCTAGTGTCCCACAAGCTCTAAACTCTTCTTACTTGTTTTTACTTCATTCTTATTGTAAGAAGAGTGATCTTGATTGTAAAGGTTACCTCCACCTAGCTTGGTGCAAAGGAGAGACCATTTAGTGGATTGGTTTAGCGGAGTGATTCACCGAGGATGAATCGGGGACCGTGGATTAGCGGCGTAGCCGTGAACCACGTTACATTCTTTGTTAGCGTTTGTATTTTCATTTATTGCTTTTTCTTTATTGTTTATGCTTTCGCTTGCGCTAACGATTGTGTAGACGAGCAAACGAACGAGAGAATTCCGACATTCAACGAAAGAGGGCTATTCACCCCCCTCTAGCCGGCCGTTCGATCCCCTACAATGATGAGCATAACTAATATAAGATATTTTGTCATTTTTTTACATATTTTATCTAATTAATACTTGGCAGGGAAATATAAAGCACATGAAGCATTTGAAGAAGATATTTTGAAAAGGGACGGGAAAAGCAATTACACTTGACAGCTTGGCAAGGGCATTAGATTAAATCCACTTCAAGGAGAAGGCGGGATGAATCATCTATAAAAAGGGCAAAGGTAGAAGGAAGACGAGATGGTTGTTTCTTCGATATTCGGTACCTTAAGGATCTTCTTCTCACTTCTTCTTCATTCATTCTGCATTGCCACTTTATTCATCCTACTATTTCTGATGTGAGCGTCAGAGGGGCCATGCTGGGAAGCCATCCCATCTCTAACACTCTCTTGTGAAGTGGAAGATCTAGCATTCTTAACAAAGTGATTGAAGAAGAAGCTATTCATTATTTCATTCTTAACATTCCTTTGTGACAGATCTAGCTGGGATTTCCCGGATCTAAGGCGATCGGAGGAGATCCGCAAGAAGGGGGAGGGAGATCTTGGCAGGCTGAAGAAGTGAACACCATCAAATTGGTGTCGTCTATGGGAATCTGAATAAAAAATCATGATGGTGAATACTATAAGTACAACGAAGGGGTCGGAGGAGGTGGAGAAGTTTGCATCTAACACCTCTAAGGGAGGTACCAGTAGAAGGCATCGCAAGCTTATGTGCAAGGAAGATCTGATGCAGGTGGTCGTAGCTGTGATGGATCATATGTCACAGAAAATTGCATCTAAGGAGGTGAAGAAAGATGACACATCTGGGGATGATTCTAAGGAGAAGGTAATCAGAGTCTCTCGCCCTAACAAAGATTCTTCACGGATCTGTAAACAATCGAAGGGAAAAAAGAAGTATGTTGCTCCTGAGGAGGAAGAAAAGTCTGATGAAGAAGGTCCCCTCGCGAATGCTATCCTAAAGGTTGAAGGGCATATTCCTTTTGTAGATAGTATTTTGAATGAAGAGTTACCTTGTCATGCCCGCCCTTCTCGTAATCTAGAGGGGGAGGAAGGGCGGTGCGACGTGATCATACATGCGTGCATATACAGTAGAAGACTTTAAACTTAAAAAAAATGGAACATGCATTTATCTTCAATCATGCAAATATCTCTACATTCTTAACTATGTAACAGGTGAACATTTACCTCAGGGGAGTATGCTTAACATGAATGGGTATAATTGGTTAAAGCTTTTCTTTCTGCCATACTTTACATGCTCTTTTAACTGCATCTTATAGTCTACTATGAGTAGGAGGTAGACTACTAAGCATGCATAAACAATTCATAAAGGGCATTTCTTGGTTCAAGTCCATGATAATCAACATAATGGAGTTATAGGAGCCTAAATACAAGTATAGAGTACATGGGCATCAATGAGGAATTCAAAGTATCATCTAAGTACATAGTTCTCTATCACCTAACAATTCAATCAGAATAATAAGGTTCTTAACAATTCTTTAACTAAATCAAGTGCTTAACATGCCAAGGTTTCATAAAACAAAACTAATATAGTTTCACATCAAGTATAAACCTTCAAAACAAGTCTAAGTTAACACCAAGTAGCAACCATCAAAACATCAAGTAGTGATCAACTCTTAGCAACTAACATGCAAAATTTTAAAACATGCATAAGTCTTGGAACATAAAACAAATCTCTTCCACCATGCCACTGCCACACACACTTTTCCCCTCCTGCTGCTCCCTTTAGTTTAACCATTCTTTGCCCTTTTCTACAGTACAAGGGAAACATGAAACTATAAGCACATAGGCTTAGTAAGATCCTTTCCTACTCACAAAAGTCATACATCAGGGATTAGACATAGATTAGTGACATGTTCATCTAGACAACATATAGGCATAACATTCATACAAAAGTCGTGACTTGATCATTTAGGAACAAAGGACTAGAATTCATAAAAATAGTGACATGCTCATCTAGACAACATATAGGCATAACATTCATATAAAAGTCGTGACATGATCATTTAGGAACATAGGACTAGAATTCATAAAAATAGTGACAATCACATAGACATGAAATGGGTATATGCAAGATGCTCTTTGAAAACATATATTTTATAGGTACTTAAACATAAATCTCAACATGAGGGCCCGACATTGTACCACATACATTATTTTGTGTGCATCCCTAAATAGATCCGAGGTAGCTAATCCCGAACCTACTAGGGTACTAGGCCCGTACTATGACCGTCGACCTAGGGACAACGTAGGAGCCCATCCCATATTAGGTCCGTACTATGACCGTCGACCTAGGGGCACGTAGGAGCCCATCCCCTGGACCTTGCCAGGGTCCGGTAAAAGCCATACAAAAGTAAAATAGCATATCATGTTCCTTGTCATAACATAAAGAGTGATCTTAGTCCCCATTCATAGGGAAGCGTCCCTTAGGCATTTCATCATACATACTTAAGCCATGCATAACGTAGGTGTGCCCTAGTGGACATGAAACATCAGTGTGTACATCATGATGCAATGAGCATAACATAAGCATACATTAGTACAATTAACATGGACATAAGGTAGTGGCATAAACAAATCATGCTATCATAAAGTCTAACTATCATCATGTCAACATCTTATATATATATACATCATGGCATGGAAGATCATTAGTAAGCATAAGCATGTTTTAAGGATGATAACCAATACCATCACATACTACCTAACATGGGGGATTCTTAGCAACCATAGAGGGGCTTGGAATTTCTTCCTAACCCTAGTTCTTGGTGTTGGCCGAAACCCCTAATGGAGGTTTTAAGGATTCAAACACTCAAACATACTAACACAAAGTCTCACTATCATTATGTCAACATCATATATATATATATCATGGCATGGAAGATCATTAGTAAGCATAAACATGTTTTAAGGATGATAACCAATACCATCACATACTACCTAACATGGGGGATTTATAGCAACCATAGAGGGGCTTGGAATTTCTTCCTAACCCTAGTTCTTGGTCTTGGCTGAAAACCCCTAATGGAGGTTTAAAGGATTCAAACACTCAAACATGTTGGGGATTGATTGGATGCTAGAGGGGGGGGGTGAATAGCGTGTTACCGTTCATTGATGGAAATTGTTCGCGTGCTTGTCTACAATTTTCGTTAGTGCAGCGGAAACAAAGATAATAAAGTAATAATGAAAACACAAACACACAAACACAAGGATATAACGTGGTTTAGAACCGAACGGTTCATACTCCACGAATCGAGCTCTAAAGAGCTCTAGTTATGTACATGCACTCACTAATTACAAATACTCCTTCTTGAAACAAGTCGGAGGCGGAGAAACCTCGTACAAAAGATTACAACAATAATCTAAATGGATACAAGCAAATAAAATAGTGAAATACAATGCAAGTAAAGAAAACTACTTTACAATTGCTCTTTGAATGCTTGATCACTTGGTTGCTTGAAATCAACTTGGAGACCCTGATTTCCAACAGCAAATCTCCCCAAAAGCCCTCAAAAAACCATGGCTTTTTCCTCCATCACGAGCTCCTTTTATAGCTTCAACTTGTGCTGGAAAAAGTCGATCAGTCGATTGGTCGGGACCATCAGTCGACTGATGCCACTGTTGTCATGAGACAACGGCTAGATCCACGCTAGATAAGTCCAATGGATCAATCATTAGTTGACTAATGATACCCATCAGTCGACTGATGGAGCTTTCACTCGACCAGTCGAGTCTCGACTCCATTCTGTGCCCGATTTCACGAACACCGGTATACTGATCACAAGATCAATCGACTGCTCAGCCAATCAGTCGACTGCCCACATATGGTAGTCGACTGCTAGGCCAAATACCACAGTCAAACCCTAGTTGACTCAGGCCAGTCGACTGCCACATGACACCAGTCGACTGGTACACCTCAAACATGAGGTTTTAGACCAAGTATGGTTCCCCCATACTTGCTAGACCACCCTTAGCCTAGACCTAAGCCTTCTAGCCACCTCCATCAGCCTCATGCCTCTCGGATCCCTCCAAGTCATCCATGACTTGTTCATCCATCGCGCTAGCCTTCAGGTGCTTCCATCGGCTATGTCGTGTAATGGTGTCTACACCGCCAAGGCACATTGGACTTACACCGCCAAGACTCCGCTTGGACTTTACGCCGCCAATATCAAACCCCTTGGTCTTTCCAAATTCCAAGACTTAAGCTTGGACTTTCCCTTGCCAACCCATGTTGGACTTTCCATGCCAAGACCCATGCTTGGACTTTACCTTGCCAAGACCCATGCTTGGACTTTCCCAAATGCCAAGTGTCCCAATTGGACTTTCCATGCTAAGTACCCAAGACTTGGACTTTCCCAAGACAATTACATTGTCATATATTTTTGTCTAACATCAAAACATCTCTCGAGCCAAGCTCGAGTCCTGGTCAATCATGACCTGGGCCGATTGCACCAACAATCTCCCCCTTTTTGATGTTTGACAAACACCAAACCAACCATTTGAGTTAGACCATCTAACTCAAAAACTCCTTACCAATTATCCCAAATTGGTAATCTTACCTTCTCCCCCTTTTTGACATACATCAAAAATGTTATCTCTCCAAGGAGGTCAATGTCTCATGTCTCAATGAGATCTTACAATCTCCCCCTTGATCAAAAAATACCTAGGATGTCTACCATCTTCCTAGTGATAAGTCCCATATCACTCAAGAGAGGCAATCCTATCCACTCTCCTAATTTCCAAATTGGGTATCTCAAAATCTCATTTTTCCTTCCCATGAGGAAAAATACCATCCATCATCCCATGATGGATACCTCCCCCTAAAGGCTTGCTCCCCCTTTACCTTAGCACCAACAATGTCTTTGGAAAGTCCCTAAGCTAATAAGAACTCTAAGCCATCAAAATTAAGGTTCTAAGTTCAAACATGAACTCTCCCCACCTTAAATTTGATACATTATCCTAACACCTCTCCAAATCCATATCCAATGGTTTTTCACCCTTTATAATGCTTCCCAAAGCATATCCTAGGGTTAAGAGTGATTAGGGACCTTAACCGTAGTTGAACACGGGGCTAAACAAATCTAGTTTTCTAGAAATCAGCATTTCGATTACCAATCATCACATCGTCGATCGCCACCAGTAGGCCGACCGATAACTGAAATTTCCAAATTTCAATTATCAGAGTTGAATTTCAGAAAATCATAAGTAATTCTACGTATATCGAAAAATCATGAAATTTGATTTGTATATTACTTATAGTCAATACAATGGGTGAAAAATATTTGAAAATTATTTTACCCATAAAATACTGAAATTGATACAAAATTTAAAAGTGAAGAAAAACTTCTAAGTTTTGGCTCACTTTGTATCAATCTAATCAATGATGATTGCTATCAAAAGATAGACTTCACCAAAGTTTTTCAAAATGATTTTAAAATGTTTTCAAAACCTTATATTGGATCATATTCCTTGGGCTCAATGTACATGACTTGTACACAAGCTTTCTCAATGATCCACCACTCATATAAGATGAGTTTGAGTTCACCTAGATGCAAAAACTATTCACCTTGAACTTAACTCATATCCTAGCATCTCACATGTATCTAGCGTGTATAACATACACATACATGTCAATTTAATGTGAGATGTGGGTTTTGGTTCATTTGAGCTTGACTTTCATGCATTTTTCTAAGACAACTCTACTTGATTCCCATATAAATGGGACTCCAAGTCATGCCATTGTCCTTAAATCAATTTTAGTCAAATTAGATGCATGAAATGATCATGGCATAATGATAGAAATAATTAAAGCATGGCCAATGATCATGATGTCATGGCATAAGATGAAATCTAAAAACACATGACATTTAATCTTTAATCCTAAAACATGATCATGACATATAAATAATAGAAATAAATATGATGTCATGGCATGTTATATGGCAAACAAAGCATGGAATATAAAATGTATAGGTATAATAATACCTAAATTTTAATATTAATTTCTATTTGATATAATTAAATATATTTTGCCATATATTAACTTTTCTCCCTAGTGTGCCAAAAACCCAAAATGACACATTAACCTCTAAACCTAAACCATGCCAATTTAATTGATTTTTCATAATTCCAAAAATATATTGGCACATCCTAAAATCTTTTATGATTAAAGCTCAAATGTATTTCCAAGGTAACCATAACCTTGAAAATATCCTAAAGTGCCACCTTTACCATGGTTGAATTAACTACCCATCCAATCAAGGTTGGCACACCCTAACCCATCTAGCGTGAATCAATCACGCTCTTAGGAACCCAAAACCTATTTGAGCTCCTAGAGTTAATTAGGTATTCTTTAGGGATAACCTCCCTAGATACCTTCCTAATGACACTCCTAGGCTTGGTAGCCTTGGTCATTTTGGTCTTACCTAGGTTGACTCTAGGGGTAACTCCCCTTGCAACCTTCTTAGTGGTCACCCTAGGTTTCCTAGAAACCCTAGCCACTAGGCACAAACCTTGGTTACTCTTAGGGATAACTTCCCTAGTAACCTTGGTCTTCCTAGACCTAGTTTGTGTTCCATAATCAAATGGAATACTATGATAAGCCACCTTAGGCTTAGGTTTGTGACCCAAACCTTGCTTGCCCTTGGTTGACTTTTGTTTCTTGGGTCCTAGATGTTGACTTTGAGGTTTTGGCCCTTGACTTTGACCATTAGACCCTTGAAATTGATTTTGTATCCTATTTAGGGTCTTTTCAAGTTTCTCAAGCCTTGACCTCAAGGCTTGATTTTCTAATTCTAATTGCCCAATTTTTGATTTTTGATTATGTTTTTGGGCATTTTTCTTCCTAGGCATATGTCTAGTCCATTTAGGATTAAGGTCTAAGTGTTCTCCTATTTTCCTAATAGACTCCCTAGGGAGGACGTTTCTAGGGACATTAGTCCCAAATTTCTCCTTCTTTGAAAGGTAGACATTTTTGGCTCCTAAACAAAATTCTCTATTTCTAGCATGCTCTTTATGATAAATAGCAAGACTAATAAAATTATTCCTAGCATGATTTTGACTAGAATTTAAAGAACAAGCATTGTTTAAATATACCTTAGGGTTAGCTATAGAAGATCCCCCTACTTGTAATGCTCCTTGCCCCTTCTTCTTCCCCCTAGGGCATTGACTCCGGTAATGCCTCTTTGAGTTGCACTTGAAGCATATGATATGCTCCTTGCTCTTTTGACTTGGGGCACCGACATCCTTGACTTTTGGAGCCGATTGAGCCTTCTTGACCCTTTTTGGACACTTACTCTTGTAGTGTCCGGATTCCCTATACTCAAAGTATATTATATGAATTTTATTATTAATTGACATGCTTGAGTTACCTAGGGTAGTTGTAGGTGCCGGAATTGGATTTTGAGCTTCTTCATCTTGACCGGATGTCGAAGCTTCTTCTTGATGTTCAAGTGTGGAAGTTCTCTCCTCTTGCTCAATCCTTGAGGTGGATGCTTCTTCCACTTCCTCCACCGATCCAAAAGTTGACTCCCTATCAACTTCCGACTCCTCAAACTCTTTAGATGGCGATGTGCTTAGTTGAGCTTAAGAGGGTGAGCACTCCTCTTCTTCCTCTTCTTAGACCGATGATAAATTTTCATGGAGCTTTGCCACTTGGCTCCATAGCTCCTTGACATCTACATAATTACCTAACATACACAAGATATTGTAAGGCATTAAAACAATTAAAATTTTTATCACCTTATCATTTTTCTCGGATGCTTGGACTTGCTCTTTGGTCCATCTCTTCTTTTTGAGGAATCCACCTCTTGGTGCTCTTGGATATTCAAATCCATCCATCAAAATGGACCATTCCTCAAAATCTCTCATCATAATAAAATATTCAATTCTTCTCTTCCAAGAATTAAAGCCTTCTCGTCCATATAGGGTGTAGGGCACCAGTGTGTTGATGTCCCATCCTAATTGTTCTTGGACTTCCATCTTCACCCTCTAGCGTGCTCCCTTTGTTGTTAAACTTGAAGAGCGGCCTCGCTCTGATACCACTTGTTGGGGATCGATTGGACGCTAGAGGGGGGGTGAATAGCGTGTTACCGTTCGTTGATGGAAATCGTTCGCGTGCTTGTCTACAATTTTCATTAGCGCAGCGAAAACAAAGATAATAAAGCAATAACGAAAACACAAACACACAAACGCAAGGATATTGGTTCGGAACTGAACGGTTCCTACTCCACGGATCGAGCTCTAAAGAGTTCTAGTGATGCACACGCACTCACTAATCACAAACACTTCTACTCGACACAAGTCGGAGGCGGAGAAACCTCGTACAAAAGATTACAACAATAATCTAAATGGATACAAGCAAATATAATAGTGAAATACAATGCAAGTAAAGAAAACTAATTTACAATTGATCTTTGAATGCTTGATCACTTGGTTGCTTGAAATCAACTTGGAGACCCTGATTTGCAACAGCAAATCACCCCAAAAGCCCTCAAGAAACCATGGCTTTTTCCTCCATCACGAGCTCCTTTTATAGCTTCAACTTGTGTTGGAAAGAGTCGATCAGTCGACTGATGCCACTGTTGTCGTGAGACAACGGCTAGATCCATGCTGGATAAGTCCAACGGATCCATCATCAGTCGACTGATGATACCCATCAGTCGACTGATAGAGCCTTCACTCGACCAGTCGAGTCTCGACTCCATTATGTGCTCGATTTCATGAACACCAGTCGACTGATCACAAGATCAGTCGACTGCCCACATATGGCAGTCAACTGCTAGGCCAAATCTCACAGTCAAACCCTAGTTGACTCAGGCCAGTCAACTGCCACATGACACCAATCGACTGGCTCACCTCAAACATGAGGTTTTAGCCCAAGTATGGTTCCCCCATACTTGCTAGACCACCCTTAGCCTAGATCTAAGCCTTCTAGCCACCTCCATCAGCCTCACGCCTCTCGGATCCCTCCAAGTCATCCATGACTTGTTCATCCATCGCGCTAGCTTTCAGGTGCTTCCATCGGCTATATCGTGCTAACGGTGTCTACACCGCCAAGACACATTGGACTTACGCTGCCAAGACTCTGCTTGGACTTTACGCCGCCAATATCAAACCCCTTGTCTTTCCAAATGCCAAGACTCAAGCTTGGACTTTCCCTTGCCAACCCATGTTCGACTTTCCATGCCAAGACCCATGCTTGGACTTTATCTTGCCAAGACCCATGCTTGGACTTTCCCAAATGCCAAGTGTCCCAATTGGACTTTCCGTTCCAAGTACCCAAGACTTGGACTTTCCCATGACAATTACATTGTCATATGTTTTTGTCTAACATCAAAACATCTCTCGAGCCAAGCTCGAGTCCTGGTCAATCGTGACCTGGGCCGATTGCACCAACAAAACATACTAATATAAAGTCTAACTATCATCATGTTAACATCATATATATATATATCATGGCATGGAAGATCATTAATGAGCATAAGCATGGACATGGCCGAAACTTCTAAGGGAGGTCTTTAGGAAATCAAACCCTCAAACATACTAACACAAAACCTAACTATCATCATGTTAACATCATATATATATATATATATCATGGCATGGAAGATCATTAGTGAGCATAAACATGGACATGGCCGAAACTTGGTTGGGGGGTTTTTAAGAAATCAAACACTCAAACATACTAACACAAGGTCTAACTAACATCATGTTAACATCATATATATATATATATATATATATATATATATATATATATATATATCATGGCATGGAAGATCATTAGTAAGCATTTACATGGTCTTGGTCGAAACTTCCAAGGGAGATCTTAAGAAATCAAACACTCAAACATACTAACACAAGGTATAACTATCATCATGTCAACATCATATGTATATATAGCATGGCATGGAAGATCATTAGTAAGCATTAACATGGTCTTGGCCGAAACTTCCAAGGGAGGTTTTTTAGAATTCACACACTCAAAACAACTTGTACTACAGGTGAGGGGATTACTTACATCCTCTCGCTTAGTTTACTATAAGAGGTATACTCTTCGTGCCAAGAGAAGGCCTCCTTTATCTTCTTGAGTTTTCGAAAATTGAAGAAGGAGATGAGGGATGTTCGGTGGAGGAAGAAGAAGGAAGGAGAAAGTGACTTGTTGTTCCCTTGCCTCTTCACTTACTCCTATTTATTCTAAGTGAAGGTGTCCCTTAGCCTCCCCTACCCTTATCTATCATTTCTCTTACCCTTCTAACAGCACACCCCTGCTGGGCTTCTTGTTATCACATGCATCCTAAGGTTTAGCTACCTGCTTGGAGGTTCGGGGTTCGAACCTTGGCCATGCATCTTTTTTGGCTCTATTCTCTTTTATTTTTGAAAGAGCCCACATAAAAGTCCATTATAATCACACAACAATTTTTATAAAATTTGCTAGGAATTTTACGGACGTTACATACCTTGACACTTCCGAATTCCTCAATTGCTCTAGTATACTGTTTCGTCTGATCCTAAGAATCATTTGGGTAGATTTGAAAATTCTACTTTATTATATCTTTATACTGATGGGATTAAATGTCAAATATTTCTTACTACATTAGTAGGATCAACACAACAATGGTTTAATGATTTAAAGTCGCAAAGTATTGCTTCATTTAAGAATTTCTCGGAATTATTTTTAAGACATTTTTCTAGCTCTAAAAAATATTTGCCTCAACCGTTGAGTCTCTTTAATCTTAAGCAGAGAGAGTAGGAGACTCTTCGGCAATAAGTGCAGAGATTCACTCAATTAGCACATGAAATTCCTACTATAGAGCCAGGCATGATGGTAGGAGGCTGCACTCAAGGGCTCAGAGAAGGAGATTTCTTCAAATCTTTATCTAAAAAGCCTCCTACAGATTTTGACAATTTATTATCCCGAGCTGAGAAGTTTATTAATCTAGAGGATGCCAAGAGATCTCGGTAGTATTCCTGGGATCACATAATGATAGAACCACCAGAATGGCAAGTGGGATGGGAAAGACCCACCCGACCTTTAGGAGACAGATCCATGTATGTCCCTCAGTTATGGTTTTCTAAGGAGAGGGATATGAATATATGTGAAGAGTAGCAGTTATTGAGAAGACCCTTTGGAGCTGCTAGAGGGCCTAAAAGATTACCGTCTTCTACTTTCTGTTCTTATCATCAAGAATATGGGCATAATACTCAGGATTGTCAACAGTTAGATTTTGAGTTGCAAAGAATTATGGGGGCTCATCCTCACATCCGGAATGTGGTTATGAATCCGACTCCATATCGACAGAAGTTTGGGGAAAGAGGCTATAGTCGAGGAAATCCAGTGAGACCTCCTATGAACTGACCTATACATCTTGCTCAACCAAGGGAGTTAGCTTCTGATAGAATAATGCTTGCAGGCCGGCCTCCTTTAAGAGGCTCTATGAATATGATTTTCGGTGGTTTCACCAATGGAGATTCAAATAGAGCTCGGAAAAGACAGTCGAGAGGAGTGTGCAACCATAACAGCTCTACCTAGGGCAGGAGGACCTCTTCTTGATTTCAACCCTAGTGACTTAGAGGGAGTAATGACCCCTCACACTGATGCCTTAGTTATTCGATCCCTTTAGCCAATTTTGATGCATGAAGGGTTTTTGTAGACCCGGGCAGCTTAGTGGATATTCTATATTGGTCAGCCTTGGAACAAATGAGAGTTAGTATAAATGACTTACAACCGGTCGACACCTCCTTATTTGGGTTTTCTGGGCATAAGGTGCAATTAATGGGTCAAATAAAATTGCCTCTATCCTTAGGAGATGAGCCAAGGAGAAGAACAGTAATTATCAATTTTATAATAGTTGACATGCCTTCATCCTACAATATTATCTTGGGTAGGCCTGTTCTAGGCAGTTTACAAGTAGTATCTTCTCTGTATCATCAGAAATTAAGTTTCCTGTTGGAAATGAAGTGGGGGAAGTTAAAAGTGATCAGCAGCTCTCTTGGAGGTGTTATATCGATACTATCCGGACGGGGCAGAAGGGAAAATTTATTGGTAAATCTTTTTAAAAAATTTTAGTCAATATGAGAGTATAGTATGTATAATCTAGGGGAAGAATGTTGAGTCTGATTTCTGCAAGTAAAGGTTTCTTTGATTAAGTTTGGCATAGGGGGTATTCTGTGGTATTTTTGAAGTTGCTATCAGTGGGAATATTGTTAAGAGATAGTTATTGGTAGTGGTCCTTCCTTAATTCCAGAGGTGTTGGTGCAATAATGCCCCAATCTTCTATGTATTTTGATGTTTTGATAATCATTTATAGTTAGACAATATTTGTGATCTAATTGTAAATGTGTTAAGTGATAGGAAAATCCAAGTGTGAAGACTTGGTAAAGAAAAGTCCAAGGGAAGGTCTTGGCAGCATAAGTTTAAGCATGTAGTCTTGACAACATAAAGTCCAAGCAAACCTTAGCAAAGGAAATCCAAAAGTAAGGTCTTGGCAGCATAAGACCAAGCATGTAGTCTTGGTGGCGTAAAGTCCAAGCAGACTTTTTGGCATAGGAGAAACCCAAAATATGATGAAACCGAGGGAAGTTCTTATAAGCAAGTGCAAGGATGAAGGAGTCGCATGTTGGTGCAGTGACACAAGATAATCGAACCTAGGTTTTGATTATCACAAAGGTTCAAAGTTAATCTCTTATTGTTATCTCATGAGTTGAGTTAAGTATGTAGGAAGTGTTTAAGGTAAGCTGAAAGTCAGTGACACCTGGAGAATCTCGGGATGAGAAACCGTGGTGGTCGAGCGATGCCAGGAGAACCTTATGGAGTCGAGGAACCTAGGAGGAAGCCTGAAAGCTAAGTGACAGGTCAGAAGGACCAGAGGTAAGCACGAGTGTAGAGTAATGGTGAGGTCGTGTCTCATGTATGGGGACGAACTTAGGTGACAATCCGACTAAGACTTCCCGGGGAAGGTCTAGGTCGAGATCGGACAGTAAGGAACCGTCAAAGTATCCATTACTTGTATTCCTGTGCTAACTCTTTATTGCAGGGGAGTTATCAAACTGGCAGTCGACTGCTGGCTATTGCCAGTCGATTGCTGCTAGCATCAGTTGACTGCTATTCAAACTGTCCAGCTCAATGAAAGTCAAGATAAGCTCCTCTTATCTTGGAGAGATAAGGAGCTTTGCCTCATATCCAAATCTCAACGAGCTAGGGTTGGAAGGGCAATAAAAGAAGGGTGTTTTCACCCTTTTGGATCATTATTCCTTTCTCCCAAAGTGCTCCAACAACACTACGCTTCAACGACAACTCTACGATGCTGTAACGCCAACCACACTCCAAGATTCCAACTCCTCCTCGTCAGTAGTTTAATTTTTTCTTCAATTTATTTACTTCTTTTGTACTCGAAGTTTTCATTGTAACAAGGTGAGGTAGGCTTGTTGCCTCATCCTTGAGATTTTAGTTTTTCATTGTAATGTTGTCTCCTACCTCCAATGAGGAGGAGACTTTTAGTGGATTGCCCCTTCATACATGGTCTAGGATCGCGGGGCCTTGGAGTAGCAACCCTTCGATTGTGAACAAAGTAAAAACAAATTGTGCCAATTACTTTTATTATCTTAATTTCCACTATGTCTACTCGAGTTTTTGACAAACGAAAAGAAAAGTTTTTCGATCGCTATTCACCCCCCCCTCTAGCGACGCTTCTCGATCCAACAATTGATATCAGAGCGGGGGCGCTCAAATTCGGTGCAACCACCGGTCTAGCATCTTTCTATTTATTTTCATATTTTTTTATTCAAAAATTAATTTAATCTTGTCCTTATTATTTTTCCTACACTACTAATCCAAGATGAAGTCTTGGCAATTCGTGTTTTGTTGTCCTTTTTGTTGTGCAAGGTTTTACTCAATGGCTCATCTTGAGGGGTATAGCACCACCGGACCTCCGTTCTTTAATGGAGATGACTTCCGTTATTGAAAGGGTCGGATGGAGTGTTTCTTGAAAACACAAGTCGAGACTTGGATAATAATCCAAACTGACTTTGCTCTACCCACCAACGATCGAGGAGAGCCATTGGACTTCGACAAATGGACCAATGCAACCAAGAGGCAAATCGAACCCGATGCAAAAGCAACCCAAATTTTACAGTGTGGCTTGTCCAAGGAGGAGCTCAACCGAATTGGACCATTCATTAGTGCCAAAGACCTCTGGAACAAGTTAATCAAGCTACATGTAGGGACATCCGATGCAAAGGTATGCAAAAGAGACTTACTAGTGAATAAATTGTATAATCTAAAGATGCAGGATCACGAGACCGCTACACAACTCCATGAGCAGATCCAAGTCATCCTGAACTGCCTATATTCCATCAGACAGAGAATCGAGACATAATAAGTTACGCATTAAATGCATTTCCTAGGACCACTTTGTGGGCATCTATGTTTGATGCCTACAAAGTATCTAAAGATTTATAAAAAATTAGATTAGATGAATTATTTTCAGAATTTGAATTACACGAACAATCTAAAGCGGTCCCGGCCGAGAAAGGTGTAGCGTTTTTTGCAGGTCAAAAATGAAAAACAAAGAGCAAGCCACCTCCCAAAGAAGACAACTATCAATCGGAGGAAGAAATGGAGACTAAACTAGTCAACCTAGTTCGTGTTGGGATGTATACTGAAAGCCTAGTCTTTGTATGGACATCTTTATTTTGAAATAAGAATCACATGATCAATGTTTGCATTTTATATTTATTATATGTGTGCATCTTGTCTAATACTTTACATTGTAGATAACAAGGTGTGTGGTGTCACACAAAGGATCATGTTATCAGTTCCTTGTAGAGTATAAGTAGAGGCTCACAACCAAGATGGTTTTGGACAAACCATTGGTATGGTTGTAGTGTAATTTGGTATTGGTTTATCTTGACCATAGAATTACACTAGTACACTTTGTGTGTATTGAGCAGGACCGACTTAGAGATGATTCAATTTATTGCTGACAACATAATTGAATTAGACCTCGGATATTATGGTGTACATGCTCTTAATCCTAATATAATAACGGTCACATGTACTTAATATTTATTTCTTTGATTTACCAATGGGCGAGATTTATGGGTTAAATCGATAGGCCCGGTAAGTTGGGAAATGATATTATTTACATGGTGTGTTATTGATTATAGGAGAAAACCATGTCCTATGTATTAGGATGATGATGTCCCCTTAAGGAGCTCATAAGGATCATCATGTAAACCCTGCATGTGGACTTAGTCCAGCATGATCATAAGGTTGAGTGGTACTACTCATGGAGTTAGATGTTAATTAATTAATTGTCAGTAAATTAATTAATTAATGGACATTCGATATGTTAAACACGGGGAGATATTTGTACAATTAATATATGGAGCCCATATTTAATTATGGGGGTTGGTGAGGTAGATCAATGATAATCCTCTAGTGAAATGGATTATCATCAATGGATAGGATTTTATGTGGGTCGGATCCATTAGGTGGGCAAGATCCAACTCCTCCTCATGGTCCCTATTGTATCATATTAAAACCCTCAAGAAGCCTAGATCCAACGGACACGATTAAAAGGAGGTTTGGGCAAAATCTATAAATAGGAGGCAAGGCTTGGGCGGCAACCAAGGATTTTGGATTCTAGGATTTGCTTCTAAGGCTTGGGCGGCAAGAGTAATGGAATTGAGTTGTGCTAGAGTTTTGAAGTTGGCTTTAGAGAGGCTTGGGCGGCAACCTAAGGTGGAGCTTCTTCATTGGGCAGCGCCTCCCTCTCTCTCTCTAGTTTAGTCGGTGGCTCCTCCCTCCCTCTCTCTTTCTTGGCCGGCGGCAAGATTTAGGGCTTCTTCTCTTGGAGCTCTTGGCCAGTGCCAACACTCTATCCCTCTCCTTGGCCGGCGGCAACAACCAAGCAAGGAGGCTTGGTGGTCGGCACTAGATAGGAGAAGAAGGGTTTGGTCATCTTCCCTTTATTCGAAGCGAGCAAGGAAGTGATGACTCGAGATCTAGGAGGCTTCAACTCTTGGAGGATCATTGCCCACACAACGTCCAAGAGGAGGATAGGTTATACGATAGAAGATCAAGAGGTAAACAAGAGGTATAATCTTGTTTGTTTTGATTTAGCTCTTTTGTATCATGCATGTGGTTAATTTACTTGGACCCCGAAGATAAACACAAAAATTGGCAATCCGTACATCATCTATTCCTCGGATAATCGAGGATAAGAGTTAGGTTGTTTGAACAACAAGTTTGTTCATGCGATGACTCAAATCGAGAAGCACAATGATGGATCGGTTGTTTGGGTAATCCATCTTCGTTTGGATTAATTTTTTTAATCCGGGGATGTTTGATTGGATCTCCATGCACAAGCGACCGAGGTGAAGCGAGAAGCAAATCTTCGTCCTTCAAGTGGTATCAGAGATATGGTTTCCGATTTTGTGTGTTTAGGAATCGGTTACTTTTATGCACTTATCATATATTATGTGTGCCGGATAATAGTAGGATGTACGTAGGCTAATTTTTTGGTTGCAGACACAAGATCCAACTATTATGGCCATATGTGTGTGTATGTGATTGTATGTGTGTAATCATAATATTATTTGAATCCTCGGGATAGACGAGGCTAGTATTTAATTTTTGTAATTATGTACGACATTGTTTATCCACTCTTTTATTTTAGTTTACTTTCGATCTAGATTTCATGTACACTCCTTTGTGGAGTATAGGATCGATGGATGTAAATTAAAATAATTTTTCTCAGCTCGAATCTCAAGATGGCTTGTACATGGCGTAGGGAGGAGTGGACGAGGTGGCAACACGACTGGAGGCATATTGGAGAACAAAAGCCATAATAGTTGGAAAATTTATTTTTCATATTTATTGCTTTTGATTTATATGCTTGTTGTGGTTGCATGGTTAAAATTCCTCAAGTTTAAATTACTAAGTGGGAGAGGGATATTTTTTAAAAAATTCCCTTGACCTCAATTACAATTTGACATGTGATGCGAACAAACCTGTGCGTTGGTTCTGAGTGCCTTCCTCCATATCGGATGAGTTTGTTTTGTGGATCACTAGGTCAAATATGGTTGTAGGAAGTTATTTAGGAGTGTGTGTACTTCCCCATCGGAAGGCACATAATCCGAGGTAATTTCCTTAGTATCGAGTAATGGTGAACACTTAGATGCAAATAAAACTATCCTCTCCATCGGAGCCACTGCTTTTATTTGTAGGGTCGAAGAGGAACCAACTATTAATTTTATTTGTCAAAAAGTAATTTTGATAGGATAATAAAATTAATGGGTAAAACCTCCTCTTACAAATGTAGAATTCGTATACGTCCACACTATTGTGGCATACGATATTCTCAGTGTTTTGAGGTGTTGGTTGATTTTGAAATTTTATTGTTTGAGTAATTAATAATTTTTTTTGAAATCTAAATGCTTTTGATCTATGTGATTCTTAGGTTTCTTCAAAATAACTTTCAACCCACTTGCTGTGATTCTAAAGGTGTTGGTGCAGGGGCACTAGATAATCGAACCTGTGTTTTGATTATGGAAAAGACACAAAGTTAAGTTTACATCGTTATCTCATGAGCTAAATCAAGTGTGCAGAAAAGTGCTAAAGTTGGAGATGAAAGCTAGCGACACCCGGAGGAAGCCACGGTGGTCGGGCGACACTCGAGTGACTTCGGAGGGAGCCGAAGGAATCGAGTGGAAGGCCAGAAGCGAGAGCTACTATCGAGGTAAGCTCGTGTGAGTGAGAGATTGTAAGGTCGTGTCCTCTTTACGGGGATGACCGTAGGCGGTGATCCGATTAAGACTTCCCATGGAAGGTCTAGGTCGAGATCGGACGGTCAGAAACCGTCACATTTATCATTTTACGAGCTAACCTCTTACTGCAGGGAAGTGGCCAGGCTGGCAGTCGACTGCTGGACATTGGGCAGTCGACTGATGGGAGGCATCAGTCGACTGATGGGAGGCATCAGTCGACTGATGGCGACGAATCAGCCTTTGCGCTAGGTCAAAATGGATAAGGTTTGACGCGGCCACTTCGCGATAAAATTTGGACAACTTCGTGATCTGTTCCAAAAAAAGAGGAGACATATTCAGAGGCCAAAATCTATAAAAGGAGGGGAGGATTCCAACTCCAAGCATCATCAAGTTTATTCATCAAGTGCTCCTACAACGCCAACGCTCCAACGCCGTCATAACGCCGACGCGACGACAAGTTCAAATCTCCTTCGTCGGCAGCAGTAGCAAGTAATTATTTTTATTGTATTCTTTATTTTAATCGTAACGAGGTGAGGTAGGCTTGTTGCCTCATCCTCGTACATTCGGTTTTTGTGATCGTTGTCTCCTACCTCCAACGAGGAGGAGACGTTATAGTGCTTTGCCCTCCGTACGCGGTCTAGGACCGATAGGGCCTTGGAGTAGCAACCGCTGGGTTGTGAACCAAGTAAAAATAAATGTGTTCCTTTATTTTCCACTGCTCTTACTCGTTTAATTGTCTACTCGAACGAAACGTCGAAAAGATTTACGATCGCTATTCACCCCCCCTCTAGCGACGCTTCTCGATCCAACAATTGGTATCAGAGCAGGGGCGCTAAGATTTGGTGAAACCACCAATCTAGCACATTTTGGTTTTCTTTACGTATTTTTCGATTCGTATCTTTCTTAGGTTTTTATTCCTCCCGCACTACTAATCCAAGACGAAGTCTTGGTACGTTTCTTTTGGTTGTGTGCTTGCAAGTATTCTCCCTTGGAGTAGCCGACGGTAAAACGGCCATAACTTTTCGCACAAGTGGACTCACGTAACGATCTACCTACCAAATTGAAGCCCTCTGAGAGATCTACATTTCTTGTGAGGGTTTATCATCATAAAAAGCAGTTTCCAGCCCCAAAATTCAACGTTCAGTAGCCTTTCGGGGACACCGAAGGTCGTAAGTTTCTAGTTTTTGTTAGTTTCTTATTCTTCTTATTTATTTCTGTTTATTTCCTATTATTTCCCGCACTACTAATCCAAGACCAAGTCTTGGAATTCTCTTTGGTTTTTATTCGTGTTTTTGCAAGAGACTTAATGGCTCACATTGAGGGGTATAGCACCACCCGACCTCCGTTCTTTAACGGAAATGATTTCCGTTATTGGAAAGGTCGGATGGAGTGTTTCTTGAAAACACAAGTCGAGACTTGGATAATAATCCAAACCTGCTTTGCTCTACCCACCAATGATCAAGGAGAGCCCTTGGATTTCAATAAGTGGACAAATACAACCAAGAGGCAAATTGAAGCCGATGCAAGAGCAACTCAAATATTACAATGTGGCTTGTCCAAGGAGGAACTCAACCGCATCGGTCCATTCATTAGTGCCAAAGACCTCTGGAAAAAATTGATTGATCTACACGAAGGGACGCCCGATGCTAAGGTTTGTAAAAGAGATTTACTTTTAAATAAAATATACAATCTAAAGATGCAGGATCGCGAGACCGCCACCCAATTACATGCGCGGATCCAAGACATCATCAATGGTCTTCACTCGATCGGGCAAGCCGTAGAGAACCGGGACCTTATAAGGTACGCTTTAAATGCTTTCCCTAGGACTACCTTGTGGGCATCAATTGTCGATGTCTACAAGGTCTCTAAGGACCTTTCAAAGCTTAGGTTAGACGAATTATTTTCTGAGTTTGAACTTCACGAGCAAACTAATGTGGTCCGGGCTGAGATAGGTATTGCTCTACTTGCAAGACAAAGAAGCAAGCCACCTACTAGGCAAGTAGATGAACTCAAACCCGAAGACGAATCAGAGTCTGAATCAGAAGAGGTGGAAGCAATAGTGAACATTGTGCGGAGAATAGTTCGAAAAGAAAGAAGGAAATTGAAGTACGAGAACCAAAAGAAAAAGGGAGAAAGGAAAGCCTTCCATGCAACTTGGGACAACAAAGAGGACATAGCTTACATGGCAAGACCGGAGGAGTCCGAGTCAGAATCCGAAGTCGAGTCCAACTATAACACCGACTCCGAACTCGAGGACTACTTCGAGAAGCAACTCAAAGCCGGACCAAAAGAGAAAATTAAGGTTAGCCGCTCACTAATTCATACGCTTTACAATACAATTAAAATGCTTAATAGGAAATTAACTAAGTCTGAGTCTAGGGTTGAGTCGTTACTTGAGGAGGTTGAAACCCTCAAGCAAGAGGCTACTCTAACCTCTTCAACTAGTCAAGTTCAAGAGGGAAACTCAACCCAAATTGAAAAACTTGAGGAGGAGAATTCTCTCTTGAAAGACCGAGTTCAAGAGGTTGAGGCTAGGTTGGAAAGGTTCACATTGGGATCTAAGAACCTTAATCGACTACTTGGAACCCATAGAGCCGTGTACAACAAAGCTGGACTCGGATTTAAGTCAAAGACTACGAATAGGTCTTATATGTCTATCGTAAATCGTAGTCATCAAAGAGTCCAAGCATGGGTCCCAAAGGTTTTATTGAACTCACATATAAGGACTAATAAGGTTTGGATTCCCCAGGATCAAGTTCATTATTTGAATAGACCATATTGGTTCAATGGTCCAGGGGGATCTAACACTAAAATAGTATACCCGCTTACTTAGCAAAACCATTGCATATTTTACTTTAATTTTTAGAATGGCTAGATAGGGTAAATGGTTAGTCAACTCTTGACAATATAGTATCAGGATGCGACGAGATGATAGTACGTTAGGGAAACAAAGTCTCGTGTATTCGAGCTAGATAAGGCATATCTAGCTTGGTGCACTTGACCGAGTGGAACTAGCTGAAGCTACCTCGTCGTATCCTAAACTAGTTAGACCAGGAAGTAACCCTAAGTGATATTTTCTTGAATTTGGCTTTGTCTAAGGAAGTGGGCGTTCTTCCGATCAAAGAAGGCCCCTGTGCCTCGCCATGACCTGGAAGTCAGTTTCTCGAAAAGTTACTTAACGATCTAAAGGTTAAATCCGAATCTAACCTAAGGTTGACTATCTTTAATCAATTTAAAATCATCTCACAAAACATATAAGGTGAACAAATTCTGAGACACATAGAATGGGTGAGATGTTAAGGATAATTGAAATATACGTAAAACAATCTCTTCAAAATACTACTTATTTTCTCAACTATTGTACTTAACAACTCTTAGGCCAAAGTTTAGCACCCCCTACATCTCTTATACTTCATATATTTGACTAAGAGGGAGAGCAAACTAACCCTAAGGGTTATATTATAAACCTTTAGATTATTGGTGCAGAGGGACACACCTCGAACCAATCTATCTAACTACTGCTAGATGCATGCTTGGACTCATATTTGATTTATCTAGATGCATGCATATACGATATTGTTTTCAAAACCCTATTTTATACAAAAACCCCAAATTTTTTTTTATTTATGGCAAAAGGGGGAGAAGAGCAAAAGTTAAGGGGGAGTAACATAAAATTTAATTTTGAAAATTAAATTATCTCTTTAAAAACTCACCTAGGGTTAATGGGGAGTTTTGGTTGAGGGGGAGTTTTAGGAAATGATATTCATCTTCACATTCATCTTCTACTATACCTGTTTTATGCTTTAAATTTCCTTAACTTTGTGTTGGTTTTCCATAGATCAAAAAGGGGGAGATTGTTGGTGCAGGGGCACTAGATAATCGAACCTGTGTTTTGATTATGGAAAAGACACAAAGTTAAGTTTACATCGTTATCTCATGAGCTAAATCAAGTGTGCAGAAAAGTGCTAAAGCTGGAGATGAAGGCTAGCGACACCCGGAAGAAGCCGCGGTGGTCGGGCGAGACTCGAGTGACTTCGGAGGGAGCCGATGGAATTGAGTGGAAGGCCGGAAGCGAGATCTACTATCAAGGTAAGCTCGTGTGAGTGAGAGATTTTAAGGTCGTGTCCTCTTTACGGGGATGACCGTAGGCGGCGATCCGATTAAGACTACCCGTGGAAGGTCTAGGTCGAGATCGGACGGTCAGAAACCGTCACATTTATCATTTTCCGAGCTAACCTCTTACTGCAGGGAAGTGGCCAGGCTGGCAGTCGACTGTTGGACATTGGGCAGTCGACTGATGCTCATTAGTCGACTGATGGGAGGCATCAGTCGACTGATGGCGATGAATCAGCCTTTGCGCTAGGTCAAAACGGATAAGATTTGACGCGGCCACTTCGCGATAAAATTTGGACAACTTCATGATCTGTTCCAAAAAAAAGGAGACAAATTCAGAGGCCAAAATATATAAAAGGAGGGGAGGGTTCCAACTCCAAGAATCATCAAGTTTATTCATCAAGTGCTCCTACAACGCCAATGCTCCAACGCCGTCATAACGCCGACGCGATGACAAGTTCAAATCTCCTTCGTCGGTAGTACTAGCAAGTAATTATTTTTATTGTATTCTTTATTTTAATCGTAATGAGGTGAGGTAGGCTTGTTGTCTCATCCTCGTACATTCGGTTTTTGTGATCGTTGTCTCCTACCTCCAACGAGGAGGAGACGTTATAGTGCTTTGCCCTCCGTACGCGGTCTAGGACCGATAGGGCCTTAGAGTAGCAACCGCTGGGTTGTGAACCAAGTAAAAATAAACGTGTTCCTTTATTTTTCGCTGCTATTACTCGTTTAATTGTCTACTCGAACGAAATGTCGAAAAGATTTACGATCTCTATTCACCCCCCCCTCTAGCGACGCTTCTCGATCCAACAAAAGGAAAATAAACTAACTGGACCTAACTATGTGGATTGGAAAAGAAATCTGGATATAGTCTTGATAGCTGAGGAGTACAAGTATGTACTTTTCGAAGAGTGTCCTAAGCCTACGGATGATTCTGGGAAAAAGGAGAAACAGAGTTATAAAAAATGGATCAAGGCTGATGAGATGGCACGGTGTTACATTTTGGCTTCTATGTCAAATGTATTACAACATCAGCATCAGACCATGACTACTGCTTATGACATGATACTCAATCTCAAGGAACTTTTTGAACACCAGAATCGGGCTGCTAGGCAAGAAGCCATGAGAAACATGATGACGACCGCCATGGTTAAGGGAACACCCGTGAGGGATCATGTTCTCAAGATGATGGCTCATTTGAATGAGCTGGAAGTCCTTGGAGTTGAGATCGATGAGGAAACCCAAGTCGATATCATTCTCCAATCTCTACCTAGGAGTTTTGAGTAGTTTCGCCTGAACTACAACATGAATAAGAGGTTGTATTCGTTGGCGAAGCTTCTGACAAAACTCCAGGTGGCAGAGTGGCTTTTTCATCAGAGTTCTCAGGTTTTGGTTGCCCAGAAGATTTCTACTTCTAAGCCGAAAGGCAAGAAGAAGAAGAAACAAGGTGTAGCAAAGGCGATGGGAGGATCTTAGGGAGGAGTGAAGAAGCTGAAAGGCAAGTGATTCACTTGCAAGCTGACTAGACATTGGAAGGCTGGCTGCCCCAACTGGAAGTAGAACAAAGGTATATCTTTTGGTCTAGTCGTTGAAACATGTTTAGCGGTGTTATCTACCAGTACCTGATGTGTAGATATGGGAGCCACTGATCATGTTTGCAATACTTTGTAGGGGTTCCAGAAAACCAGACGACTAGCTGAGGGGGAGATTACTGTCTACATGGGCAATGATACTAAGGTGACGGCTATTGCATTGGGAGATGTTTATTTATCTTTTGATAAGAATAAAATTTTGGTTCTGAGAAATTTCCTTTATGTACCTTCATTTAGAAAGAATTTGATTTCAGTTTCTAAATTGTTTTTGGATGGATATTTTATTTCTTTTAATGATAGAGTTGTTATAAAAATAAATAGGGAGATGATCTGTTCTGGTGCATTGGTAGGAAATTTATATACTCTTGATCCAAAGGCTCCCACGATGCAAATAGAAGTAAATAACTCATCTTCTAAATCTAATAAGAGAAAAGAACCTTCGAAAATGAACCAAATGTATCTTTTACATCTAAGGTTAGGTAACATTTACCTGAGTAGAATTCAAAGGTTGATAGCTGATGAATCTTTGGATTCATTAGTGGTGGAAGATTTCCCAACCTGCGAATCTTGCTTGGAAGGTAAAATGACCAAGAGGCCTTTTAAGGCAAAGGGGTATAGAGTCAAAGATGTGTTAGAATTGGTTCATTCTGATTTGTGCGGTCCTATGTCTATCCAGGCTAGAGGTGGTTTTGAATACTTCGTCTATTTTATAGACGATTATTCAATATATGGATACATTTACTTGATGCACCGCAAGTTTGAATGCTTTGACAGGTTCAAAGAATTCAAGGCTGATGTGGAGAAACGTCAAGGTAAAAGTATCATGACACTACGATTTGATCGTGGTGGTGAGTACCTCTTGGGAGAGTTTAGGAATTACTTATCAAAGGTTAGGATTCAATCCCAACTGTCTGCACCTGGTACACCCTAGAAGAATGGTGTGGCAGAGTGAAGGAATATGACTCTTATGGAGATGGTTAGATCGATGATGAGTTATTCTGATTTACCAGATTCATTCTAGGGGTATGCTCTGGATACGACAGTGTATATTCTGAACTTGGTACCATCTTAATCAGTACCTGCTACTCCCATAGAATTGTGGACTGGGGGAAAGCCTTGTCTAAGATATATTAGGATTTGGGGGAGTCCAGCACATGTGCTGAAGGTAGATGCTGGTAAGTTGGAACCTCGTACAAAAGTGCGCTTGTTCGTAGGCTATCCTATAGGAACGAAAGTTAGTTTGTTCTATAGTCCTAGAGATCAGAGGGTGATCGTTAGCACGAATGCTTGATTTTTAGAGGAAGACTATGTGATGAACCACAAGCTCATAGCAAGATTGTTCTGGAGGTGTTGAGAGGGGAAGTCACTACTTCAGTATCAACGGTACAAGAGGACATACCACAAGTGACTGCACCGCGTGTCACAGAGGATACACGGGTGATACCTCATCGTAGTGGGAGGGCTGTTAGACAACCTGAGAGATTTATGTTCTTGGGAGAATCTTCAGATTTGATCCCTGGCGAAGATGAATCTGATCCCTGGACATATGACAAGGCAATCCAAGATAAAGATGCGGTATCTTGGCAAAGGACGATGAATTCTGAGATATAATCTTGTTGGGATGTATACTGAAAAGTCTATCTTTTGTATGAACATCTTTATTTTGAAATAAGAATCACATGATCATTGTTTGCATATTTTTATGGCTATGCATATTGTCTAATACATTACATTGTAGATAACATGGTGTGTGGTGTCACACGGGAGATCATTTTATCGGTTCATTGTAAAGTATAAGTAAAGGCACACAACCGAGATGGCTTTGGACAAACCATTGGAATGATTGTAATGTGATTTGGTATTGGTTTGTCTTGACCATAGAATAATACTAGTGCACTTTGTGTGTATTGAGCAGGACCGACTTAGAGATGATTCGATTTATTGCTGACTACATAATCGAATTAGACCTCAGATATTATATTGTAGATGCTCTTAATCCCGATATAATAATGGACACATATACTTAGTATTCATTTCTTTGATTTACCAATGGGCGAGATTTATAGATTAAATCAATTGGCTCGGTAAGTTGGGAAATGGTATTATTTATATGGTGTGTCGTTGATTATAGGAGGAAACCGTGTCCTATATATTAGGATGATGATGTCCCCTTGAGGAGCTCATAAGGTTCATCATGTAAACCCTGAAGGTGGACTTGGTCCGGCATGATGATAAGGTTGAGTGGTACTACTCATGGAGTTAGATGTTGATTAATTAATGGACAGTAAATTAATTAATCGACGGACATTCGAGATCTTAAACATGGGGAGAAAATGTACATATAATATATGGAGCCCATATTAACTTATGGGGGTTGGTGAGGTAGATCAATGATAAACCTTTAGTGGATTGGATTATCATTAATGGATCGGACATTATGTGGGCTTGATCCATTCGGTGGCCAAGATCCAACTCCTCCTCATGGTCCCTATTGTAGCCTATTAATACCTCATGAAGCTTAGATCCAATGGATAGAAACAAAATTCTAGATCAAATGGTAGAGATTAAATCTCTATATCCGACCGTTGAGATTAAATCTCTAGATCCGACGATTGAGATTAAATTCCTAGAACCAATGGTGGAGATTAAAACAAAGCTTATCACTAACTCTATAAAAGGATGGATTAGGGGTGGGCGGCAACTTGATGGATGAGGGTTAGGGTTTGCTTCCCTTGGGCGGCAAGCAATCCTAATTAGATTAGGATTAGGAGTGGGTGGCTAGGGCTAGGGTTTTTGGGTAGGGGTGGGCGGCAACAAGTGGAGGAAGTCTCTTCTTCTTCTTCCTAAGGTTTGGCCGGCACCTATTCTTCTTCCCTCTACCTTGGTCGGAGCTCAACCTATTCTTCTTCCCTTCATCCTTGGCTGGAAATTAGGAGAGCTAGGTTTAGGGTTTGGGCGGCAACAAGGAGAAGGATTGCTTTCCTTTCTCTTCTCCAAGTGTTGGTCGGCGCCCATGCCCTCATTGATTCTCCTTTGGCCGGTTCCTATACTCCATGTTCTCTTCCTTGGCCGGCGCCAACATCGAGTCTATTGACTTGGTGGCCGGTTCTAGATAGGAAGAAGAGTTTTGTTTGATGGTCTTCCTTTGTTCGTAGTGAACAAGGAAAGGAAGATTGGTGATCTAGGAGGCTTCGACTTTTGGAAGATCGTTCCCCACACGACGTCCAAAAGGAGGAAGGACATACAATAGAAGATCAAGAGGTGTAACAAGAGGTATAATCTTGTTTATTTTGATTAGTCTTCCTTTGTATTATGTTTATAATTGCTTTTCAATTATATGCATGTTTTATGTGGATGTTTACTTTATGTATGTGGCTAAATAATACTTGGATACCGAACATAAACACAAAAGCCGGCCATCCGTACATCATCTATTCTGCGGTTATTCGTGGAATAGAGGTTGGTCGCTTGAACAACAAGTTTGTTCAAGTGACCACTCTAAACGAATAGTATGACGATGACAAGGTTGCTTGGGAAATCCCTCTTGTCAAGGATAATTTTTTTTTTATCCGGGGACGTAGAAGGGATCGCCATGAACAAGCGACCGAGTTGAAGTGGGAAGCGAAGTTTCCCCTCACGAACCCTCGAACACTCAACCCAACAATCGGTATCAGAGCCACTGTTTTCGGTTTTGTGTGTTTAGGATTCGGTTAATTTTTATGCACTTTTCATATATTATATGTGTTGGATAATAGTATGATATGCGTAGGTTAACTCTTTGGTTGTAGGCATAAGATCCGTCTATTATGGCCTTATGTGTGTATGTGATTGTATGTGTATATTTTGTTGAATCCTCGGGGTTGACGAGGTTAGTATTTAATTTTTTGTAAATTAGATACGACATTGTTTAGCCACTCTTTTTATTTTAGTTTACTTTCGATCTAGATTTCATATACACTCCCTCGTGGAGTATAGGATCGATGGATGTAAATTAAAATAGATTTTAGTCTCAGCTCGGATCTCCGGATGGCTCGTACATGGCGTAGGAGGAGCGGACGAGAAGGCGATACGACGAAAGACATATTGAAGACAAAAGCTATAATAGTTGGAAAATAATTTATTTTTCATATTTATTGCTTATTGTTTGATATGCATTGCGTAGGCTAGAAAATTCCTCAATTTCAAATTACTAAGTGGGAGAGGGATTTTTTTATAAATTCCCACGACCTCCATTACGATTTGACATGTGATGCAAACAAACTTGCGCATCGTCTCTGAGTGTCTTCCTCCCCATCGGATGAGTTTGTTTGCGGATCACAAGGTCAAATATGGTTATAGGAAATTATTAAGGAGCGTGTGTACTTCCCCATCGTAAGGCACATAACCCGAGATAATTACCTTGGTACCAAGTAATGGTGAACACTTAGATACTAATATAAGTATCCTCCTCATCGGAGTCACTACTTTTATTTGTAGGGCCAAAGAGGAACCAACAATTAATTTTACTTGTCAAAAAGTTAGGTTGACAAGATAGTAAAATTA
The DNA here is from genome assembly GCA_025175895.1 of Wurfbainia villosa. Classification (NCBI taxonomy): domain Eukaryota; kingdom Viridiplantae; phylum Streptophyta; class Magnoliopsida; order Zingiberales; family Zingiberaceae; genus Wurfbainia; species Wurfbainia villosa. The sequence goes on along the minus strand of CM045995.1, from coordinate 61,511,264 downwards.
ATGGGTAAAACCTCCTCTTACAAATGTAGAATTCGTATACGTCCACACTATCGTGGCATACGATATTCTTGGTGTTTTGAGGTGTTGATTGATTTTAAAATTTTATTGTTTGAGGAATCAATAATTTTTTAAAATCTAAAGTAATGATCTATGTGATTCTTAGGATTTTCAAAATGACTTTCAGTCCAGTTGCTATGATACTAAAGGAAAATAAACATACTGTACCCAAATAATGTTGATTGGAAAAGAATCTAGATATTGTCTTAACTGCTAAGGAGTACAAATATGTACTTTTTGAAGAGTGTCCTCCTAAGCCTGCGAATGAGCTGGAAGTCCTTGGAGCTATGATCGATGGGGAAACCCATGTCGATATCATTCTCCAGTCGACAGAAAGGGTTACTCAGGCTAAGGCCATGGTTGCTTAGAAGGTTTCTACTTCTAAGCCGAAAGGCAAGAAGAAGAAGAAACATGGTGGAGCAAAGGTGGTGGGAGGATCTCAGGGAGGAGTGAAGAAGCCGAAAGGCAAGTACTTCACTTGCAAGAAGGATGGACATTGGAAGAAGGACTGTCCTAATCTGAAGCAGAATAAAGGTATATCCTTTGGTCTAGTCGTTGAAACATGGTTAGCGGTGTTATTTACCGACACTTGGTGTGTAGGTACGAGAGCCACTGATCATGTCTGTAATACTTTGCAGGGGTTCCAGGAAACCCGACGATGAGCTGAGGGAGAGATTACTCTTTACTTGGGCAATGTCATGAAGGTGACGGCTATTGCAGTGGGAGATGTTTTATTTATCTTTTGAGAAAAATAAAACTTTGGTTCTGGAAGACTCCCTTTATGTACCTTTATTTAGAAAGAATTTAATTTTAGTTTCTAAATTGTTTATGGATGGATATTCTATTTTTTTTAATGACAGAGTTGTTATAAAAAGGAATAGGGAGAATATCTGTTCAAGTACATCGATAGGAAATTTGTATACACTCGAACCAAAAGCTCCCACGATGCAAATAGAAGTTAATAACTCATCTTCTAATTCCAATAAGAGAAAAGAACCTTCGACGATGAACCAAACATATCTTTGGCATCTAAGACTTGGTCATATTAACCTAAGCAGAATTCAAAGGTTGATAGCTGATGGACCTCTGGGTTCATTAGTGGTGGAAGATTTCCCAACCTGCGAATCTTGCTTGGAGGGTAAAATGACCAAGAGGTCTTTTAAGGCCAAGGGGTATAGAGCCAAAAATGTGTTAGAATTAGTTCATTCTGATTTGTGTGGTCCTATGTCTATCCAGGCTAGAGGTGGTTTTGAATATTTCATCTTTTTCATAGACGATTATTCAAGATATGGATGACACTACAATCTGCTCATGGTGGAGAATACCTCTTGGGAGAGTTTAGGAATTACTTATCAGAGGTTGGGATTCAATCCCAATTGTCTGCACCTGGCACACCCCAGCAGAACGGTGTAGCAGAGCGAAGGAATAGAACTCTTATGGAGATGGTTAAATCGATGATGAGTTATTCTGAGTTGCCAGATTCGTTTTGGGGATATGCTCTAGATACGACAGTGTTAATTCTGAACTTGGTTCCATCTAAATCAGTGTCTTCTACTCCCACAGAATTTTGGACTGGCAAAAGCCTAGTCTAAGACATATTCAGATTTGGAGGAGTCCAGCACATGTGTTGAAGGCAGATGCTGGTAAGTTGGAACCTCGTACAGAAGTACGCATGTTCGTTGGCTATCCTAAAGGAATGAAGGGTGGTTTGTTTTATAGTCCTAGAGATCAGAGGGTGATCGTTAGCACGAACACCAGATTTCTAGAGGAAGTCTATGCGATGAGCCATAAACCCAAGAGTAAAATTGTTTTGGAAGAATTAAAAGGGGAAGTTACTTCTTCAGTACTACCGGTACAAGAGGATATACCACAAGTCACTGCACCGCGTGTCTCAGAGGATACACAAGTGATACCTCGTCGTAGTGGGAGGGTTGTGAGACAACCTGATAGATTCATGTTCTTGGGAGAATCTTCTGATTTGGTTCCTGGCGAACATGAACCTGATCCCTGGACATATGACGAGGCAATCCAAGATAAAGATGCAATATCTTGGTAAAATGCAATGAATACTGATATTGAATCTATGGATTCAAATCAGGTCTGGGAGCTAGTAGAACCACCCGATGGTGTAAAAACCATTGGATGCAAGTGGATCTACAAAAGAAAGAGAGGAATAGATGGGAAGGTTGAGACCTTCAAAGTGAGGCTTGTTGCGAAGGGGTATACTGAGAAAGAGGGTATCGATTATGAGGAGACCTTTTCGCCGGTAGCCATGCTTAAGTCTATCCGGATTCTCTTACGCATAGCAGCTCATATGGATTATTGTTAGTAATATATGAGAGATGTCCTAAGGCAATCGCCTTATGTATGAACCATTTATATGATAAATGAAGATTCACTATTTGAGTATACATGTTTAATGTATTTGATTGGATCTTAAACTCATTTACTGAATGTCCACGATACGATTCACAGCATGAGAGAATTTGTGATTGGATCACAACTAGTGAGTATCTCTACATGTGTAATTGTGATGTATCGGAATTATCCCTAGTCGATGAATTGATGGATTTGGACACCATCAATTCTGTCAAGACTAGCACGAGGTATACTCCTTGGTGTATCCAAGCAGCTGATTCTCACTGGCTGGAGACATAGTGATGTCCGGAGTTGATCGTGGATGCTAGTTATGGTAACTAGTTCATTGGAGTGACCAGCCGTAAGACTTCATATGGTTCTCTGCATATATAGATATGTCAATGAAGTTCTTCTTGTGGCTTTAAGTGCGATGTTCCTTTGACTTGCGGTATTCAAGTCATCTTGATCATGGAGACTTATGCTTTGACATCTTAAGCAAACATCTCTAAGGAGATGTGGACCCGGGATGATTGGGTATAAGTCGAAGTGATCGAAGGTGTTTGAATAGCCTATAAAGGATTCACCACTCCTTGCGAGGAGATGTATACCCATGGCCTCTCGTCGGATTGTTACTAAAGTCTTTGGCCAAAGCAATACATGTTTAGAGTAAGGTACTCTTCGATACATGTGGAGTAACTAGAATCCGTAGGACGAGGAAATGATACTTGGGCTAGGTGTGACGTAGTCAGCCTAGTGGGGACTGACACAATAGACCATGTCCTGAACCAAGTGGGTATAAGATGAGTGAAGGGAATGGGGCACGATTCATTCGAGCTACTGAAGGGTTTCAGAAATAGTTCTGGATCAACCGTTGATCTTTTCGGTTAATTGGGGATCATGATGTACCACTAGGTGCCACTCATGATCGTTCTATAATTAATGGTTAATTATAGACGGCCAACATAAACCGAGAACCTATTTGGTCACACGCACAACGAGTGTAATCCAAAGGATTTAAAACGAGCTTGAGAATGAGATTCTCGGGAGAGAAACTATGTTTGGTTGGACCAAACATAAGCGAGCATGAAATTGTTTGATGCAATGGGCGTGGATGGGCCGTGTCTTATGAAGACATAATGGATGGACCAAAATGGTTTGGTTCTAATCCAATGGATGAGAATAAACCAAAGGGTTTGGTTTATTTTAAACGAATGAACCAAAAGTTGGTTCGGTTCGTTTTAACTTAAAATAAACCATCATGGTTTGGTTTATTTTAACTTATCTTAATGGAGCGGGTTAACGGGCTTTATGGATATGATCCATTAACCATTAAGAGAATTAGTTCTCTATAAAAGTGGGCTTAAGGGATTGTTAAACCCTAACTAATCCAATCATCCAAACCCTAGCCGCCCAACACAAAGTTGCCGCCCAGCTTGTGTTGCCGCCCGACCCATAGCTCCTCAACCGGTCCAGAAGGCGGCTTCCTTCCTCCTCGCCGGCGTCGAGCTGCTGCGGAAGAGTTCGGCGATCCTCCTTAGGTTTGGCATCAAGGTAAGCACTTGGCTTCCTTTGTTGGCGGCGCCTATCTCCTCCACCAAGCTGTCCAGTTTTCTGGACAGCTTCTTCTCTCTCGTCGGGCGTCGTTTGGGCGGCGGTTAGTGCTCGACAGCGGCTAACATACGGGATTTGATCTCCGGTAATCCTCTGAGTGGAGGGCGAAGGATTCGTCAATCGGTTGTGAATACCTCTCGGAGAAGCAAGTCTTGAGGACTTGTTTTAGGTCGAATTTGGATTCGGATCGTGATCATCTCTCGATCACGCGTCGTCTTCAACACGAGGCTAGTAACCCGTCGAAGGCGAAGCTCGTGGCTTGCGAAGTCATCGAGGAGCTCGGCGTGAATCACGGATAGAGGCGATTCTTACGAGGATCGTTCGGTTGATCTGCGTTCCGCTACGTCATCACGAAAGGTATAACGTAGTTTAATTTCCTTTTATTGCAATTTTAATTTACGGTTATGTCTACACTTGTTGTAATAGCATGCGTGTGTTGTAATAAATAGGAGTATTTATTATTTTTATTGCTTCCGCTGTGCTCATGTTTACGAAACATGATCGAACACACACACGCCGCGGTGCCGGAAACCCAACAGTGGTATCAGAGCCCAGGTTGTGTTTCGACATAATCGTAAAATTGGTTTTGCGATAGTCATAATGTATTTCTGGAAATTTTCTAAATTTTGGAAATTTAGAAGTATTTATGGAAATTTTTCAATTTTGGAAAGTCTAGAAGTATTTATGGAAATCTTCCACTTTTGGAAAGTTGGAAGTATTTATGGAAATTTATATTTTCCATAAATAAAATATTTGATTAGATTCTGGAAATTTGTTTCCTAATTTAATCATGATTTGATTTGGGAAATCAAATCTTAAAATATTTTATTTCCATAAGTAGTTTTAATGATTTAGGAAATTGGTTTCCTAAATAGATTTTCCTTAATCAAAAAATTCCATGAATAAAATATGTGATTAGATTTGGAAATTTGTTTCCTAATTTAATTATGATTTGATTTGGAGAATCAAATCTTAAACATATTTTATTTCCATAAATAGTTATGACATATAAGGAAATATTGTACATGACATAATTGTATGACATGTAATTGCATTAGATGCATAACATTATGCCATGCGTGTCGTGACATGTAGATGTATGCCATGTATGCCATGCCATGTAGATAATAGTTATTTGCATGCAAAGAGGATGAGACATAAAACCCTAAATCAATATTAAAGCCTACACCTTCCATTAATATGGTTAGAACCAGAGTTCTGTTTCTTGTTTGGGTTGTTGGACTCTCTCCAAGCCCGGCTCGAACCTGAATATGTTCAAACCATGGAATAGTTTAATACTAATATGGTAAGAGTCAGAGGTCAATCGTTAGCTTTGGTTGTTGGACTCTCTCCAAGCTGGGCTAATTGGTTGAATGCGCTCTAACCATATTAAAACTATGTCCTGATTAATGGGTTGGCTTTAACCTGGAGCATCGGTTTGTTGGACTCTCTCCAAGGTCGATGTAAAGGGAGGTGAAGTTGGGTGCTATGCATATGATGCATACTTGTTAATGTGTTAATAACCCGATGTATGTGTGAACATTCAATTAGTTGATAGCACATTGTGATAGTTGCATATACGGGATATGCAATCGGTATAGATGATACCTACCGTCGTAGTTATGAATGGCTTGTTGGACTCTCTCCAAGGTTGTTCATAACTATAATGGATATCAGCCCATTCGGAGATGGACCTACGATCTCCCGAAGTGATTTTGGGGTTTTTGAAATTCGAAAAATGAATGGGATTTATAAATGTATATTGATGCATTTTAAATCGTTTTCTCATATATGCTCGTTTTGTATTTCTAGGTCAATAAATTGATCATGACGTCTTTGAATTTGCGCACTATTTTGGATTCGAACAAACTGACTGGGCCTAACTTCCTGGACTGGCTTAGAAACCTGAGAATTGTTCTCAAGGCGGAAAAGCTTGCATATGTCCTTGAAGAGCCTCTTCCTGACCGTCCTAAGGACAATGCAACTCCAGACCAAATGTTGGTCTATCAGAAGCATGTGGCAGATTCTGAGCTGGCGAGTTGCATCATGCTAGCGGCGATGGTACCCGAAATGCGGCGACATGAGCATATGGATGCTAACACTATGGTCTTCCATCTTCATGAGTTGTTCGATGAGCAAGCGAGATCCGAAAGGTTCGAGGTCTCTAGGCTCCTCTTCACCACGAAGATGCAAGAAGGTTCGTTTGTAGTACAGTTTGTGCTAAAGATGAACGGGTACATCGAGCGGCTAGCTACCCTCGGTTTTGTGATGGATCATGAGTTAAGTATTGACTTAATTCTGCATTGTTTGCCCAAGAGTTTCTCGCAATTTGTGATGAACTATCGGATGAACAAATTGGAATCCACCATTCTCGAGCTCCTCAATATGCTGAAGACTGTGGAGCCTTCTGTGAAGCATGAGGAGAAGGCGGTTCTGTTAGTTGATTCCTCAAAGAAAGGTTCTAAGAGGAAGGCAAAAGAACAGAAGAAAGGAAAGAAAAAGGCAAAGAAGGCGGAACCAGCGCAAAAGGGCACTTGCCATCACTGTGGCAAGGAAGGCCATCGCTAAGAAAGCTGCAAGATTTATCTTGAGTCCATGAAGAAGAAGAAGGCATCCGATGCCCCATCCTCTTCGTATCTTCGTTATTGATTGTCATTCTATTTCCTTAGACACTTGGGTATTGGATACTGGGTGTGGCTCACATATATGTAATGACATACAGGGGCTAAGGAATAGAAGAAGACTTGTCAGAGGGGAGTCAAATTTGCGAGTTGGCAATGGAGCAAAGGTTGCTGCGGTCGCCATCGGAACTTATTTGCTGAAGCTCCCTAGTGGACTAGTCTTGGAACTGGACAATTGCTATTATGTTCCTTCTCTAATAAAGAACATTGTTTCTATTTCCTGCTTAAATAGAAATGGTTTCCATTTAACGTTTAGTAACAATTGTTGTTATATAACTTTGAATGGCGTACTTTATGGAACTGGAACTTTGAGTAATGGCATTTATACGTTGGACGTATCCAGTGACATTTTCAATATCGGCGAGCAACACGCGTGCTCGAAAGGATAATCACATAGACTCCTATATGTGGCATTGTCGTCTTGGCCATATAAGCAGGAAACGCATGTCCGAATTACACCGATGTGGAATTCTGGAATCGTTTGAATTGGATTCATACGATACATGCGAATCATGCTTAAAAGGCAAGATGACTAAGTTACCTTTTACTGGAAAAGGTGAACGAGTGGGAGAGTTACTAGGTTTAGTACATCTTGATGTATGTGGACCTATGTCAACTCAAGCATTAGGAGGCTATAGCTACTTCATTACCTTCACCGATGATCACTCACGGTTTGGGTATGTGTTCTTGATGAAACACAAGTCTGAAGCCTTTGAAAGGTTCAAAGAATTCAGAAATGAAGTAGAGAAACAACATGACAAAAGTATTAAAATACTTCGATCGGATCGAGGTGGTGAATACTTAAGTCAAGAGTTTCTTGAGTATCTAAGAGACAATGGCATATTGTCTCAATGGACTCCGCCCTATACACCACAGCATAATGGTGTATCTGAGAGGCGTAACCGGACCTTGTTGGACATGGTCAGGTCAATGATGAATCATGCGACTCTTCCCAAGTCCTTTTGGGGTTATGCACTTCAGACAGCTGTTTACTTGTTAAACAGAATGCCTACCGAGGTAGTCTCAACTACTCCATATGAGATATGGAATGGTAAGAAACCTCATGTATCTTACTTGAAGATATGGGGTTGTCCTGCTTATGTGAAGCGGACTGTATCAGACAAACTGGATGCTAAGTCTGATAAATGTCTATTTATTGGATACCCTAAGGAAACAAGGGGTTACTAATTCTATCATCCTGTGGAACAAAAGGTCTTTGTTTCAAGGCATGCTGTGTTTCTAGAGAAAGAGTTTCTCTTGCAAGAAAACAGTGGGAGTGTCGTCGAGCTTGAGGAAACTCGAGATACTCAAATAGACATTGATGAGATACCTGGTGAAGCACAACAGCCGATAACTCATAGTGATGAGCAATCGGCTGGACCTACTGTAACACCACATCTTCGTAGATCTGGTAGAACACGCAACATTCCTGAGAGATATGGATTTCTCATAAGTGAATCGAACGACGTGTTACTCATTGATGATGAGGAGCCTACCAGTTATGAAGAAGTGCTGACAAGTTCAGAAAGGGATAAATGGCTTGGTGCCATGAAGTCGGAAATGGATTCCATGTACGAAAACCAAGTTTGGAACTTGGTTGACCCACCTGAAGGCATAAAGCCTATAGGGTGCAAGTGGGTTTTCAAGAAGAAAACCGACATGGATGGTAATGTGATTACCTATAAGGCTAGATTGGTGGCGAAAGGATATCGTCAAAAGCAAGGTGTTGATTATGACGAAACCTATTCGCCTGTAGCTATGCTTAAATCCATTCGGATGCTCCTGGCCATAGCGGCTCATTATGATTATGAGATATGGCAGATGGATGTGAAAACAACTTTCCTTAATGGAAAACTGCTCGAGGACGTGTATATGATACAGCCTGAGGGTTTCACATCGGTTGATAAAACCAAGGTATGCAAATTGCGACGATCCATTTATGGATTGAAGCAAGCATCCAGGAGCTGGAATATCCGTTTTGATGAGACAATCAAAAAGTTTGATTTCTCACAAAATCCGAGCGAACCTTGTGTGTACAAGAAGGTTAGTGGGAGTGCGATGTGTTCCTAGTATTGTATGTCGATGACATATTACTTATAGGAAAGCGATGTGTCCATCTTCTGATCGATTAAGGTTTGGTTATCCAAGACATTCTCCATGAAAGACGGGAGAAGCAACCTACATCCTTGGGATTAAGATCTATAGAGATAGATCGAAACGGTTGCTTGGTCTTTCGCAGTCTACATATATAGACCGAGTGCTAAAGAGGTTTAGCATGTCGGAATCCAAGAAAGGTTATCTACCCATTAGGCATGGGGTACACCTTTCGAAGTCTATGTGTCCGCGCACAGAAGACGAGAGGATTTGCATGAGTAAGATTCCCTATGCATCCGCAATAGGATCTATCATGTATGCTATGTTATGTACGAGGCCCGATGTATCGTATGCTCACGAGTGTCACGGCGGATACCGATCGATCGAGAATGGATCATTGGGCGGTATTAAGGCGATCCTTAAGTACTTGAGAAGAACTAAGGATGTGTTCCTAATATATGGAGAAGGGGACATGGTGATCGCGGGTATCGGATGCGGCTTCAGACAGACAAGGATGATTCCGTGTCTCGATGCGGATACGTGTTCACCTTGAATAGAGCGCGATGAGTTGGAAAAGTTCCAAACAAGAGGCATGTGGATTCTACCACCGAGGCGAGAATATATTGCGGCCGGAAGCGACAAAGGCGGTTTGGATCAGAAGTTCGTTCATGAACTTGGTGTGATTCCGGCCATTGTTGAAGCAATACCGGTCTCATCATGCGACAACAATGGAGCAATTGCACAAGAGAAGGTCTCATCAATGATCCAAACATGTGCTTCGCCGCTATCATTTGATCAGAGAGATCATTAGTAGGAAGGAAATACAAATCGAGAAAAAACCTCACTGAAAGGAACTTAGCGGATCCTTTGACTAAGGCATTACCTCAAAGTAAGTTTGAGGGTAATGTTAGAGCTTATGGTATTGGATACCATAGCGATTGGTATTAGGCCAAGTGGGAGTTTGTTAGTAATATATGAGAGATGTCCTAAGGCAATCGCCTTATGTATGAACCATTTATATGATAAATGAAGATTCACTATTTTGAGTATACATGTTTTATGTATTTGATTGGATCTTAAACTCATTTACTGAATGTCCATGATACGATTCACAACATGAGAGAATTTGTGATTGGATCACAACTAGTGAGTATCTCTACATGTGTAATTGTGATGTATCGGAATTATCCTAGTCGATGAATTGATGGATTTGGACACCATCAATTCCGAGACTAGCACGAGGTATACTCCTTGGTGTATCCAAGCGGTGATTCTCACCGGTGACATAGTGATGTCCGGAGTTGATCGTGGATGCTAGTTATGGTAACTAGTTCATTGGAGTGACCAGCCGTAAGACTTCATATGGTTCTCTGCATATATAGATATGTCAATGAAGTTCTTACTATGGCTTAAGTGCGATGTTCCTTTGACTTGCGGTATTCAAGTCATCTTGATCATGGAGACTTATGCTTTGACATCTTAAGCAAACATCTCTAAGGAGATGTGGACCCGGGATGATTGGGTATAAGTCGAAGTGATCGAAGGTGTTTGAATAGCCTATAAAGGATTCACCACTCCTTGCGAGGAGATGTATACCCATGGCCTCTCGTCGGATTGTTACTAAAGTCTTTGGCCAAAGCAATACATGTTTAGAGTAAGGTACTCTTCGATACATGTGGAGTAACTAGAATCCGTAGGACGAGGAAATGATACTTGGGCTAGGTGTGACGTAGTCAGCCTAGTGGGGACTGACACAATAGACCATGTCCTGAACCAAGTGGGTATAAGATGAGTGAAGGGAATGGGGCACGATTCATTCGAGCTACTGAAGGGTTTCAGAAATAGTTCTGGATCAACCGTTGATCTTTTCGGTTAATTGGGGATCATGATGTACCACTAGGTGCCACTCATAATCGTTCTATAATTAATGGTTAATTATAGACGGCCAACATAAACCGAGAACCTATTTGGTCACACGCACAACGAGTGTAATCCAAAGGATTTAAAACGAGCTTGAGAATGAGATTCTCAGACCGAGAGAAACTATGTTTGGTTGGACCAAACATAAAGCGAGAATGAAATTGTTTCAGTCGCAATGGAAGCGTGGATGGGCCGTGTCTTATGAAGACATAATGGATGGACCAAAATGGTTTGGTTCTAATCCAATGGATGAGAATAAACCAAAGGGTTTGGGTTATATTAAACGAATGAACCAAAGGTTGGTTCGGTTCGTTTTAACTTAAAATAAACCATCATGGTTTGGTTTATTTTAACTTATCTTAATGGAGCGGGTTAACGGGCTTTATGGATATGATCCATTAACCATTAAGAGAATTAGTTCTCTATAAAAGTGGGCTTAAGGGATTGTTAAACCCTAACTAATCCAATCATCCAAACCCTAGCCGCCCAACACAAAGTTGCCGCCCAGCTTGTGTTGCCGCCCAGCCCATAGCTCCTCCAACCGGCGTCCAGAAGGCGGCTTCCTTCCTCCTCGCCGGCGTCGAGCTGCTGCCGGAAGAGTTCCGGCGATCCTCCTTAGGTTTGGCATCAAGGTAAGCACTTGGCTTCCTTTGTTGGCCGGCGCCTATCTCCTCCACCAAGCTGTCCAGTTTTCTGGACAGCTTCTTCTCCTCTCGTCGGAGCGTCGTTTGGATGACGGTTAGTGCTCCGACAGTGGCTAACATACCGGGGATTTGATCTCCGGTAATCCTCTGAGGTGGAGGACGAAGGATTCGTCAATCGGTTGACGAATACCTCTCCGGAGAAGCAAGTCTTGAGGACTTGTTTTAGGTCCGAATTTGGATTCGGATCGTGATCATCTCTCGATCACGTCGTCTTCAACACGAGGCTAGTAACCCGTACGAAGACGAAGCTCGTGGCTTGGCGAAGTCATCCCGAGGAGCTCGGCGTGGATACGGATAGAGACGATTCTTACGAGGATCGTTCCGGTTGATGCCGTTCCCGCTACACGTCATACGGAAGGTATAACGTAGTTTAATTTCCTTTTGTTGCAATTTTAATTTACGGTTATGTCTACACTTGTTGTAATAGCATGCGTGTGTTGTGTGTGTTGTAATAAATAGGAGTATTTATTATTTTTATTGCTTCCGCTGTGCTCATGTTTACGAAACATGATCGAACACACACACGCCGCGGTGCCGGAAACCCAACAATTATGAGGTGTGGCAGATGGATGTCAAGACAGCTTTCCTGAGTGGAAGTCTTGAGGAAGACATCTATATGAAGAAACCAGAGGGATTCATTGCGAAGGGCAAAGAGTATCTTGTATGTAAGCTTAATCGGTCCATTTATGGATTGAAGCAAGCTTCGTGGTCTTGGAACATTGGCTTTGATGAGGTAATCCAGTCTTATGGATTTATTCAAAGTCCGGATGAGTCTTGTGTATACAAGAGATGTGACAGAAACGTAGTGGTATTTCTTGTACTATACGTAGATGACATTTTATTGATTGGCAATAATATCAAGGTGTTATCGGACGTAAGGGTATGGTTGTCCAAACAGTTTGATATGAAGGACTTGGGAGAGGTAGGACATATCCTTGGGATCAAGGTTATAAGGGATCGCAGGAAAAGGATGTTGTGCTTATCCCAAGCTTCATACATAGACATGATTATGGATCGTTTTACCATGCAGAACTCCAAGAAGGGTTTTCTACCTTTCAGGCATGGAGTTCCTTTATCTAAGGAGATGTGTCCTAGAACATCTGAGGAGATAGAGGAGATGAAGGCGGTTCCTTATGCTTCGGTAGTAGGAAGCCTCATGTATGCGATGCTATGTACGAGACCAGATATCTGCTTTGCCATGGGCATGGTCAACAGATATCAGAGTAATCTAGGACAGGGACATTGGACTGCGGTAAAGCATATATTGAAGTGCCTGAGAAGGACTAGGGATTATATGCTAGTTTACCAGGCAGACCAATTACTCCCTGTGGGTTACATGGATTCCGACTTCCAATCAAATAGGGATAACAGTAAGTCTACCTCAGGTTTTGTGTTTACTTTGGGAGGTGGAGCCATTGAAGCTGAGTATGTGGCAGCCTCTGAGGCGGCCAAAGAAGCTATGTGGCTCAGGAACTTTCTGATGGACTTGGATGTGATTCTTGGTTTGCCCAGAACTATCACAATTTATTGTGATAATAATGGTGCAGTTACAAACTCGAAGGAACCATGAGCCCAAAAGGCAAGTAAGCTTATAGAGCGCAAGTACCACCTGATACGAGAAATCGTAAAGAGAGGTAGAAGTTGTTGTCGCCTAGATTACATCAGAGGATGACCTGGTAGACCCTTTCACTAAGGCCCTTCTAGTGAGAGCTTTGATAGGCATGTGGAGGGAAGGGGAATCAGATGTATGGCAGTATGAGGACAGCATAGTCTTTTAGTATAAATGGGAGATTGTTGGGATGTATACTGAAAAGTCTATCTTTTGTATGAACATCTTTATTTTGAAATAAGAATCACATGATCATTGTTTGCATATTTTTATGGCTATGCATATTGTCTAATACATTACATTGTAGATAACATGGTGTGTGGTGTCACACGGGAGATCATGTTATCGGTTCCTTGTAAAGTATAAGTAATGGCTCACAACCGAGATGACTTTGGACAAACCATTGGAATGGTTGTAGTGTGATTTGGTATTGGTTTGTCTTGACCATAGAATCACACTAGTGCACTTTGTGTGTATTGAGCATGACCGACTTAAAGGTGATTCGATTTATTACTGACTACATAATCGAATCGGACCTCAGATATTATATTGTACATGCTCTTAATCCCGATATAATAACGAGCACATATACTTAGTATTCATTTCTTTGATTTACCAATGGGCGAGATTTATAGATTAAATCGATAGGCTCGGTAAGTTGGGAAATGGTATTATTTATATGGTGTGTCGTTGATTATAGGAGGAAACCGTGTCCTATATATTAGGATGATGATGTCCCCTTGAGGAGCTCATAAGGTTCATCATGTAAACCCTGCAGGTAGACTTGGTCTGACATGATGATAAGGTTGAGTGGTAATACTCATGGAGTTAGATGTCGATTAATTAATGGCCAGTAAATTAATTAATCGACGGACATTCGATATCTTAAACACGGGGATAAAATGTACATATAATATATGGAGCCCATATTAACTTATGGGGGTTGGTGAGGTAGATCAATGATAAACCTTTAGTGGATTGGATTATCATTAATGGATCGGACTTTATGTGGGCTTAATCCATTGGGTGGCCAAGATCCAACTCCTCCTCATGGTCCCTATTGTAGCCAATTAATACCTCATGAAGCTTAGATCCAATGGATAGAAACAAAACTCTAGATCCAACGGTAGAGATTAAATCTCTATATCCGACGGTTGAGATTAAATCTCTAGATCCGACGGTTGAGATTAAATCCCTAGAACCAATGGTGGAGATTAAAACAAAGCTTATCCCTAACTCTATAAAAGGACGGATTAGGGGTGGGCGGCAAATTGATGGATGAGGGTTAGGGTTTGCTTCCCTTGGGCGGCAAGCAATCCTAATTAGATTAGGATTTGGAGTGGGCGGCTGGGGTTAGGGTTTTGGGGTTGGGGTGGGCGGCAACAAGTGGAGGAAGTCTCTTCTTCTTCTTCCTAAGGTTTGGTCGGCACCTATTCTTCTTCCCTCTACCTTGGTCGGAGCTCAACCTATTCTTCTTCCCTTCATCCTTGGCTGGAAATTAGGAGAGCTAGGTTTAGGATTTGGGTAGCAACAAGGATAAGGATTGCTTTCCTTTCTCTTCTCCAAGTGTTGGCCAGTTCCCATGCCCTCATTGATTCTCCTTTGGCCGGTTCCTATACTTCATGTTCTCTTCCTTGGCCGGCGGCAACATCGAGTCTATTGACTTGGTGGCCAGTTCTAGATAGGAAGAAGAGTTTTGTTTGATGATCTTCCTTTCGTTTATTGGGAGTCCAAGAGCAATACGTAAGTGATCTAGGAGGCTTCGACTTTTGGAAGATCATCGCCAACACGACGTCCAAAAAAAGAAAGGACATACAATAGAAGATCAAGAGGTATAACAAGAGGTATAATCTTGTTTATTTTGATTAGTCTTCCTTTGTATTATGTTTATAATTTCTTTTCAATTATATGCATGTTTTATGTGGATGTTTACTTTATGTATGTGGCTAAATAATACTTGGATCCCGAACATAAACACAAAAGCCGGCGATCCGTACATCGTCTATTCCGCGGCTATTCGTGGAATAGAGGTTGGTCGCTTGAACAACAAGTTTGTTCAAGTGACCACTCTAAACGAATAGCACGACGATGACAAGGTTGCTTGGGCAATCCCTCTTGTCAAGGATAAATTTTTTTTTATCCGGGGACGTAGAAGGGATCGCCATGAACAAGCGATCGAGTTGAAGTGGGAAGCGAAGTTTCCCCTCACGGACCCTCGAACACACAACCAACAAATCTATGGATTCAAATTAGGTCTGGGAGTTAGTAGACCCACCCAATGGTGTAAAAACCTTTAGATGCAAGTGGATCTACAAAAGAAAGAGAGGAACAGACGGGAAGGTTGAGACCTTCAAAGCAAGGCTTGTTGCAAAAGGGTATAATCAGAAAGAGGGTATCGATTATGAGGAGACATTTTCGATGGTAGCCATGCTTAAGTCTATCCGAATTCTCTTATCTATTGCTGCCCATATGGATTATGAGGTTTGCCATATGGATGTCAAGACAACGTTCCTTAATGGAAGTCTTGAAAAAAACATCTATATAGAGCAACCATAGGGATTCATTGCAAAAGGCAAAGAGCATCTTGTGTGCAATTTAATCGGTCCATTTATGGAATGAAGCAAGCTTCGAGATCTTAGAACATCCACTTTGATGAGGTAATCCAATTATATGGATTTATTCAAAGTCCGGATGAGTCTTGTGTATACAAGAGATGTGACGAAAATGTAGTGGTATTTCTTGTAGGGTCGATATGTTGGTCGGCTAGAGGGGGGTGAATAGCCTTCTTTCGTCGACGGTGGAAGTCGTTCTTCATCATCTACAATAAACGTTAGCGCAAGCGGAAAGTACAAAGCAAAGACAATTAAGAATAAACACAAAGATAAACAATGCTAACAAACAATATAACATGGTTCACGGCCTCGCCGCTAATCTACGGTCCGATTCATCCCCGGTGAATCACTCCGCAACCAATCCACTATTGATCTCTCCCTTTAGCCAATGCAAAGTGGAGGTAAACCCTTACAACTCAAGAATACTCCTTCTTTTATAATAGATGTGAAAGAAACTAGAAGAAGGAGTTTAACACTTGTGGAGCACTTGGATGATAGTTTGGAGCATAAGCATTAGCCATCCAAAAGCCCACACCCTCTTTTTTTATAGAGAAGGTTGATTTCTTCCCGTTGGCCGCTATCAGTCGACTGCTGCCTTTGGCAATCGAATGGCGCCGCTATAACGACCTCTGAACACGTCAGATCCTGACCGTTGTAGTCCAACGGAACCCTTTGGCCGATCGATGTATCCATCACCGATCGATGCTCTCCGTAGTCGATCGGGTCACGGGCGGTTTTGTGCCCGCGACTGCCTTCATCAGTCGACTGCCATTCCATGGTAGTCGACTGCTGGGCTAGAAGCCCACCAGTCGAATACCAGTCGAACCCCGTTCGACTCAGATCAGTCGACTGCCATTTTATGGCAGTCGACTAATGTCGGGAAATCTCATCCGACACTTAGCCATTCGGCCAAGTTCACCTAATGAGCTACTTACATTTCACTCATTCTCTCATCTCACTCGAAGTCCCTCGTCGAAGCTCTCTTCATTCGCTACCACGTCCCTCGGCAGCATCAAGTGCACGACTCTGCAATGCTCCTTCGCATCTCTTACCTTCAAAGTCTGCTTCCTTGGCTTCGCTTCAAGTCATCTCGTCCGGCAGTCCCTCGGCAGCATCAAGCGCACGACTCTGCAATGCTCCTTCTCCGACTCAAGCACGAGGTTGTGAGTGATGAACCCGCCTAAGCTTCATGTGTGAATTACTAAGTCCTGTAAGACTCCAACGCGCATATCAAATCCAATCATCTTAACTTAAACCCTTTGCCACACACATCAAAACCATATCACGGGTCGATTGCACTAACAATCTCCCCCTTTTTGATGTGTGGCAATCCGTTTAAGTTAGGTAAAAACATTTGATAAACTATTAAGGAAAGAAAGCATGTAAATAACATGATTAGCAACTCTCCCCCTTAATACATGAAACTGCCCCTAAATGCATTCCCCCTTACTTAAACATATATCTTTCTCCCCCTTTGACACCATAAAAAAGATTAAACAAAGTTTATATGGCATGGCATCAAGTCTAGAGAGAAATAAAAACCAAAAACAATCAAAAACCTGATAAAATCAGGTTACTTTGCTCATGCATAGTATATCAGTCGACTGCTATCAGCAAGTCAGTCAATTGGCACAAGGAAATCAGGTTTTCTGATTTTCTGGATGAAATTCAGAAATGCACTATAAATTCCAAAAAATTAAAAAAATAGTGAAATTTGGGAAACATATTTCTTGTAAGTATATTTATCAATGAAAAATAGTTTTTCATGAAAAATCATTATATTTTCAAATATTTTCCAAAAATCCAAAAGCTTCAAAAATAACTAGGTTTTGGATCAAGTTAGTATCACTTTTAACACCTAGTTTTGATTTGAGTTGTTTCAAAACATGAACACATAGATTTTAAAGTAAGAAATTGTTTTGAAAACATATGAAATATTCAACCATGATCTTTGGGCAATATGTCTATGAATTAAACATAAGCCTTCTCCATGATTAGTCTATCATTGCTATTTTGATACCTTAAATGACCATCTAAATGCCATAGGCATTAGTGGACCATTAGTATCATCGTATCATCTCACCCATGCTAAGTTTTCAATCAAGGTAGCCTATGGTGAGTGTGAGATGTATCCTAAAGGTATTTATATATACTTAACCTTTAATTTCATGCAATTCTACCCAAGGTTAAGTATCATCCTAACAATCCACATGATCATAATGACATTTATGTATTGTTTCCACATTATGATGATGAAACAAATGTATTTATCAATTTATAATCATGCATTAGGTATGTAATCATGATAAAAAGTCAAGTTTCACCTAGAGCATGATTTGAACCCTAAAGCCCATGACTATGTGCCAAATATCAAGGTCATAAATCATGATTGCAAACATGTGTAAGAAATACATTAACCATCATGATTTAAGCATTATTATCAATTTATAGGCACATTATTGTTAGGGCAATCTCTTGCCGTGATATGGTTTTGATGGTGTGGCAAAGGGTTTAAGTTAGTTTGATATGTTGATGTGATATGTGCGTTAAAGTCGTGCAGGACTTAGTAATTCGCACATGGAGCCGTGGCGAGTTTCACATCTCATGACTCGTGCCTTGAGTCGGTGAAGGATAGCTTTGCGGAAGCCGTGCGCTTGGAGCATCCGAGGGACCGCCCGGACGAAGCTTGGAGTGAAGCCGGAGGAAGTAGACTTGAGGCAAGAGACGCCGAAGGAGCATTGCAGAGCCGCGGCTGATCTTGCCGAGGGGCGGAGAACGAGAGAACTTCGGCGAGGACTCAGAAATGAGAGTGAGCGATTGTAACCCGTGAAGGGTAGCTCTTAGGTGAAACTTGGCCATTTGGCCAAGTGTCGGATGGGTTTTCGACACACCACGATCGCCATGTCATGGCAATGATCGCTTCTGAATCAGTGAGTTCGATCGGTATACGATCGATCGATTGTGCCAGCGATCGCCATACGCGTGGGCGGTCGATCAATATCATCGGCGCCGGCGCAATGATCGGGTCAATAAAGGTTCGGCCACGACCGTCGAGCCGATCGGGTCGATACGGAGGGGCCGATCATGAGGTCCATCGATCGGCCCGACAAGAGTTCCGTTGGACTACAACCCGGGATCCGAGCGTGTTCGAGGCCGTTAGTAACGGCAGCTGATCGCCAAGGGCGGCAATGATCGCGATGGCGCAAACGGAAGAAGTTAGCCCTCTCTATAAAAAGAGAGGGTGTAAGCCTTTGAGAGGCTAATGCTCATACTCCAAACGATCTTCCTAGTGCCCCACAAGCTCTAAACTCTTCTTACTTGTCTTTACTTCAATCCTATTGTAAGAAGAGTGATCTTGGTTGTAAAGGTTACCTCCACCTAGCTTTGTGCAAAGGAGAGACCGATAGTGATTGGTTTGGCGGAGTGATTCACCGTGACGAATCGGACCGTGGATTAGCGGCGTAGTAGTGAACCGATATACCATCGTGTTAGCATTTGTTTTATTGTTTATCTTTTGCTTTGTCTATTTGTATTTGTATATTCGCTTGCGCTAATCTTTTGTAGGCGAGCAATTTACGACGCCCAACGTCACGAGGGCTATTCACCCCCCTCTAGCCGGCCGTCCCGATCCCCTACAAGTGGTATCAGAGCCGAGGAAAGCTTGTCAAGGACTAACCACCACAACAAGCAACTTTCGAAATGGCCGGCTCCAACATCCATCCTCCGGTTTGAAGGAGAATTCGCTTGGTGGAAGAAGCGAATGGAGGTATTTTTCGAAACAGATTTTGATATAATGATTACAATGGAATCCGGTTTCGTTTTGCCTAGGGATGAAGAAGGGAAGCCAATAGAGAAATCTAGGTGGACCAAGAGGCAAAGAGAGGAGCACCTTGCAAACTCCAAAGCCAGGCACCATCTCTACAATGTGCTCCCCCAACAAGAGATCAACCGGATCGGAGAATGTGCTAGCGCCAAAGAGATGTGGGAGAAGCTTATAGAACTCCATGAAGGCACATCCGAGGCCAAGCTAGCAAGGAGAGACCTCCTCCGCTCCCAACTATCCAATATAAAACTAGAAAAGGGAGAAAAGGTAACCTCACTACACTCTAGGTTTAAAGAAATTTTAATTGGGCTAACAAGTGTAGGTGAGAAGCTATCAAACCGGGATATGGTAATGAAGGCCATAGATGCCTTTCCCCGGTCCTCAAAGTGGAGCTCCATGGTGGACTCATTCTATATCTCAAAGAATTTAGAAGTGAGCACCTTGGAGGAGTTCTTCTCAACAATGGAACTCCACGAAACTAGGCTTGAGGGAATACAAGAGGAGCCTAAAATTCAACCCTCAAGAGGAGTAGCATTATTGGCAAGTAAGGGGAAGAAGAAGATGGAAATCACCTCCTCCTCCGATGACGAAGCGTCTTCCTCCTCCTCCATGGATAGCACCGAAGAAGCCTACATGGTAAGGAGGGTAAGACGTGCATTTAAGAATTTTAGATTTGATAAATCTAATGATAGGATGAGAAGACCAAGGGGGAAGGTCATATGCTACAATTGCCAAGGAGAAGGGCACATAAGGGACAATTGTCCTCTCCTAAACAAGAGCAAGGAAGAAAGGAAAAAGAAAGAAGAAAAGAAGAAGAAAAAGGGGAGCAAGAAAAAGAAGGAAGAGGAGAAGAAGACAAAGGAGAAGGGAAAGGCTAAGGCTCTCAAGGCAAGGACTTGGGATGATCCATCCTCATCCTCCTCCTCATCATCGGATGAGGAGAATGCCTTTGTCACCAATTTGGCCTTGATGGCCTTTGATGACTTGGATTGCTCTTCATCCGAAAATGAAGGATCAAGCTCAAATGGGGAGAGCTCAAATGAAGGGGGAGCTTCCACATCCTCCTCATCCGAAGAAGAGGACATGGAAACTATGGTAACCAATCTCTCACCTAGTAAAATAGTTTCTATGATTTCTAGTTTAACTAAGGATTTATTTAGGGAAAAGAAGAAAAATAAATGCATGCTTGAACAAATTAAGGAATTAGAACAAAAATTAGAAAAGGCATGCTTAAATGATAGTATTTCTTCTAGCTTAGATGATGCATGCTCACATGATTATATGCCTTTAAATGTTAATGATGCATGCATAGAGGAAAATAGGGCATTAAGGGAAAAGGTAGATTACTTAACCAAAGCCCTAGAGAAATTCACTTTTGGCTCCAACACCTTAAATATGATCTTAGGGAGCCAAAGAGCTAGTTTCAACAAGAAAGGCCTAGGATACAAAGAAAAGAAAAATGAAAAGGCCTATAAATGCCTAATAGCTAGGGGACAAGATAAAAAGAAAGTAATTGCTAGGAAATGGATCCCCAAGGAATATTTAGTGAACCCAATAGGAAAGAACTTATTTTGGGTTCCAAAATCCATTCTTAAGGGTTAGAATAACCCCTAGGGTAGTCAACCATATGAACTTGACCTATATCATAATTTGGTTGACTTAGGATGACGGGACAACATTTTTTAGATAGTGTTGGGTGATGATAACGTACCCATAAATAGGTAATAATGCTTAAATCATGATGATTGATGTAATTCCTATGTATATTTGCAATCATGATTTATGTTTTTGAAATTTGGCACGTTATCATGAGAAATAGGTTTAAATCATGCTTTAGGTGATAAGTTGTTTATTATCATCATATAATACCTAATGCATGGTTATAAATTGATGAAAACATGCATTTCATGATCATAATGTGAAATTAAATCATATATGTCATTATGATCATGTAGGATGTTAGGTTGATACTTAACCATGATAGAATTGCATGAATATATGGGTTAAGTATATACAAATACCCCCTAGGATACATCTCACACTCACTATAGGCTAACTTGATTGCAAACTTAGCATGGGTGAGATATTAGGATGATACAAATGTCCACTAATGCCTATGACATTTAGATGGTCATTTAAAGTATCAAAATAGCAATAATAGACCAATCATGGGGAAGGCTTATGTTTAATTCATAGACATATTGCCCAAAGATCATGGTTGGATATTTCATATGTTTTCAAAACAATTTCTTAATCTAAAATCTATGTATTCATGTTTTGGAACAATTCAAAGCAAGACTAGGTGCTAAAATGGATACTAGAATGATCAAAAACCTAGTGGTTTTTAGAACCTTTGGATTTTTGGCAAAAACAAGAAAATATAATGAGTTTTCATGAAAAACTATTTTTCCTTGATAGATATACTTAATAGAAATATGTTCCCCAAATTTCATGATTTTTCAAATTTTTCTGAATTTATAATGCATTTAAATTCATCCGTAAAATCGAAATTTGGATTCCTTTGTGCCTACGATCGCCATAAATCGATAGCTCAGAATATTGAAGGCCGAATTCAGTTTGTAAACCTACAACAAGTGGTGGAAATATACTTAATGCCATCAACAAGTGGTACCCAATTTTAAATCAACTTGTCATATTTTTCCTCCATTATACTTGATGCCATGAGCTTATAACTTAGTGTTAATCTTTTTGATGGTGTCAAAGGGGGAGAAATAATTATGTTTAAGTTAATTATTTTAGGGGGAGAAATATATTTTAGGGGGAGAAATATATGATAGGGGGAGAAAATTTGCATGGAGAGTTTCATGGATTAAGGGGGAGTTGCATGTTGCTATATCATGTTTATCTTTACATGCTTTCTTACCTTAGAATTTATATCAAATGTTTTTACCTAACTTAAACGGATTGCCACACATCAAAAAGGGGGAGATTGTTAGGGCAATCTCTTGCCGTGATATGGTTTTGATGGTGTGGCAAAGGGTTTAAGTTAGTTTGATATGTTGATGTGATATGTGCGTTAAAGTCGTGCAGGACTTAGTAATTCGCACATGGAGCCGTGGCGAGTTTCACATCTCATGACTCGTGCCTTGAGTCGGTGAAGGATAGCTTTGCGGAAGCCGTGCGCTTGGAGCATCCGAGGGACCGCCGGACGAGAAGCTTGGAGTGAAGCCGGAGGAAGTAGACTTGAGGCAAGAGACGCGAAGGAGCATTGCGAGCCGTTCACCGATCTTGCCGAGGCGTGGCGAAGCGAAGAACCGAGGCGAGGACTCAGAAATGAGTGGCGATTGTAACCCAGGGAAGGGTAGCTCTTAGGTGAAACTTGGTCATTTGGCCAAGTGTCGGATGGGTTTTCCCGACACCAGTCGACTGCCATGTCATGACGATCGCTCTGGTCGAGTGAGTTCGACCGTATACGATTGGCCGGATTGTGGCGCGGCAGCTACGTGGGCGCCGATCCAGACCATCGATCACCAAGGCGCAATCCGATCGGGTCAATAAAGGTTCGCCGAGACCGTTCGTAGCCGGCAGGCGTCGACTACGGAGGCGATGATCGTGATGAGGTCCATCAGTCGACTGCCAAGAGTTCCGTTGGACTACAACGGTCGGGATCCGACGTGTTCGGAGGCCGTTGTAGTGACGGCAGTCGACTGCCAAGGGCGGCAGTCGACTGATGGCGGCAAACGGGAAGAAGTTAGCCCTCTCTATAAAAAGAGAGGGTGTAAGCCTTTGAGAGGCTAATGCTCATACTCCAAACGATCTTCCTAGTGCCCCACAAGCTCTAAACTCTTCTTACTTGTCTTTACTTCAATCCTATTGTAAGAAGAGTGATCTTGGTTGTAAAGGTTACCTCCACCTAGCTTTGTGCAAAGGAGAGACCGATAGTGATTGGTTTTGGCGGAGTGATTCACCGTGGACGAATCGGACCGTGGATTAGCGGCGTAGCCGTGAACCACGTTATACCATCGTGTTAGCATTTGTTTTATTGTTTATCTTTTGCTTTGTCTATTTGTATTTGTATATTCCGCTTGCGCTAATCTTTTGTAGACGAGCAATTTACGACGTCCAACGTACGAGGGCTATTCACCCCCCTCTAGCCGGCCATATCGATCCCCTACAATTATCATCACCCAACACTATTTCAAAAATATTGTCTCGCCATCCTACGTCAACCAAAAACATGATATAGGTAAATTCCATATGGTTGACTATCCTAGGGTTTTCCTAACCCTTAAGGATGGATTTAGGAACCCAAAACAAGTTCTTTCCTATTGGGTTCACTAAAAATTCCTTAGGGATCTATTTTCTAGCTATTGTCTTCTTTCTATCTTGACCCCTAGCAATTAAGCATTTATAGGCCTTATCATTTTTATTTTCCTTATATCCTAGGCCTTTCTTATTGAAACTTGCCCTTTGGCTCCCTATGATCATGTTAAGGGTGTTGGAGCCTATGGTGAATTTTTCTAGGGCCTTGGTTAAATGATCTACCTTTTCCCTTAAAGCCCTATTCTCCTCAATGCATGCATCATTAACATCAAAAGACATATATTCATGTGAGCATGCATCATTAAGGCTAGAAGAAATATTATGATTAATAGTTAAGCATGCTTTTTCTAATTTTTCTTCTAGGTCCTTAATTTGATATAGCATGCATTTGTTCTTTTTCTTTGCCCTAAACAAGTCCTTAGTGAGGCTAGATATCATGGAAACTATTTTCTTGGGTGAGAGATTCGTTACCAAAGTCTCCACGTCTTCTTCTTCGGATGAGGAGGGTGATGATGAGCCTCCCCCTTCACTAGAGCTCTCCTCACTTGAGCTTGATTCTTCATTTTCAGAGGAGGAGGAGTCTAGGTCGTCAAACGCCATTAGGGCAAGATTTGAGTAGACTTGTTCTTCTTCTTCGGATGATGATGATGATGAAGAGGGATCATCCCATGTCCTTGCTTTGAGTGCTTTTGTCTTCCCTTTCTCCTTGGCTTTCTTCTCTTCTTCCTTCTTCTTTCTCCCCTTCTTCTTCTTTTCTTCTTTCTTCTTCCTCTCTTCTTTGCTCTTGTTCAAGAGGGGACAATTATCTCTTATGTGTCCCTCTTGTTGGCAATTATAGCATATGATTTTCTTCTTGTGCCTTCTCGTATCATAAGATTTGTTAAACTTTAAATTTCTTAAAGCACGCCTTACCTTCCTTACCATATAAGCATCTTCATTGCTATTCATGGAGGATGATGAGGATGCTTCATCGGAGGAGGAGGAAGTCTCTATCTTCTTCTTATTCCCCTTGTTGGCCACAAAGGCTACTCCTCTTGAAGGTTGAATTCTAGGCTCTTCTACTATTCCTTCAAGCCTTGTTTCGTGGAGCTCCATGGTTGAGAAAAATTCCTCCAAGGTGCTAACTTATAGATTCTTGGAGATGTAAAAAGAATCCACCATAGAGCTCCATCTTGATGACCAGGGAAAGACATCTATAGCCTTCATTACCATGTCCCGGTTGGAGAGTTTTTCCCCTACACTTGTCAAATCGGTTAGAATTTCCTTAAACCTAGAGTGTAGGGATTTTACCTTCTCTCCCTTTTCAAGTTTGATATTGGATAATTGGGAGCGAAGGACATCTCTCCTTGCTAGCTTGGCCTCAGATGTGCCTTCATGAATCTCTATGAGTTTCTCCAATATCTCCTTGGCGCTAGCACACTCTCCTATCCGGTTGACTTTTTGTTGAGGGAGTACATTGTGGAGGTAATGTTTGGCTTTTGAGTTTGCCATGTATTCTTCCCTTTGCCTCTTGCTACACCTTGATTTTTCCAATGGCTCCCCTTCTTCATCCCTAGGCATTTCGAAACCATTTTCCATAATTAATAGAATTTCAAAATCGGTTTCGAAAAATACCTCCATTCGCTTCTTCCACCAAGCGAATTCTCCTTCAAATTTCGGTGGGTGAATGTTGGAGCCGACCATCCTTGATTGTAGTGCTTGTTGCGGCGGTTAGTCCGTTGATAAGCAACCTTGCTCTGATACCACTTGTAGGGTCGATATGTTGGCCGGCTAGAGGGGGGTAATAGCCTTCTTTCGTCGACGGTGGAAGTCGTTCTTAATCGTCTACAATAAACGTTAGCTCAAGCAGAAAGTACAAAGCAAAGACAATTAAGAACAAACACAAAGATAAACAATGCTAACAAACAATATAACGTGGTTCACGACCTCACCGTTAATCCACGGTCCGATTCGTCCCCGGTGAATCATTTCGCAACCAATCCACTATTGGTCTCTCCCTTTAGCCAATGCAAGGTGGAGGTAAACCCTTAAAACTCAAGAATACTCCTTCTTTTACAATAGATGTGAAAGAAACTAGAAGAAGGAGTTTAACACTTGTGGAGCACTTGGATGATAGTTTGGAGCATAAGCATTAGCCATCCAAAAGCCCACACCCTCTCTTTTTATAGAGAGGGTTAATTTCTTCCCGTTGGCCGCTATCAGTCGACTGCTGCCTTTGGCAGTCAACTGGAGCCACTACAACGACCTCTGAACACATCAGATTCTGACCATTGTAGTTTAACGGAACCCTTAGCAGTCGACTGATGTCTTCATCGATCGTGATGCTTGTAGTCGATCGGCTGGTCGATCGGACGGCGGTTCGTACGCGATCGCTTCATAAGTCTCTTCATTCCATGACAGCGGATCGATGGTCTCGCGATTGATTTGCCATTCCATGGCGTAACGCAGGCTAGAAGCTCACCATTCGAACACCAGTTGAACCCCATTCGACTCAGAGTAGTCGACTGATGTCGGGAAATCTCATCTGACACTTAGCCATTCGACCAAGTTCACTTAATGAGCTACTTACATTTCACTCATTCTCTCATCTCACTCGAAGTCCCTCACCGAAGCTCTCTTCGTTTGCTACCACGTCCCTCGGCAGCATTAAGCGCACGACTCTGCAATGCTCCTTCGCGTCTCTTGCCTTCGAAGTCTGCTTCCTTGGCTTTGCTTCAAGTCATCTCGTCCGACGGTCCCTCGGCAGCATCAAGCGCACGACTCTACAATGCTCCTTCTCCGACTCAAGCACGAGGTTGTGAGTGATGAACCCGCCTAAGCTTCATGTGCGAATTACTAAGTCCTGCAAGACTCCAATGCACATATCAAATCCAATCATCCTAACTTAAACCCTTTGCCACACACATCAAAACCATATCACGGGTCAATTGCACTAACATTTCTTATACTATACATAGATGACATTTTGTTCATTGGCAACAATGTCAAAATGTTGTCAGACGTAAGGGTATGGTTGTCCAAACATTTTGATATGAAGGACTTGGGAGAAGTGGGACACATCCTTGGGATCAAGGTTATAAGGGATCGCAAGAAAAGGATGTTTTGTTTATCTCAAACTTCATACATAGACACTATTTTGGCTCATTTTAGCATGTAGAACTCGAAGAAAGGTTTTCTACCTTTTAGGCATGGAGTACCTTTATCTATAAAGATGTGTCCTAGAACATCAAAGGAGATAGAGGAGATGAAGGCAGTTTCTTATGCTTCGATGGTAGGAAGCCTCATTTATGCTATGTTATGTATGAGGTCGTATATCTATTTTGTCGTGGGCATGGTTAGCAGATATCAGAGTAATCTAGGATAGGGACATTGGACTGCGGTAAATCATATATTGAAGTGCCTGAGAAGGACTAGGGATTATATGCTGGTATACCAGGCAGATCAATTACTCCCTGTGGGTTACACAGATTCTGACTTCCAATCAGATAGGGATAACAGTAAGTCTACCTCGGGTTTTGTATTTACTTTGGGAGGTGGAGCCATTGTATGGAGGAGTGTCAAGCAGAAATGCGTGGCAGACTCCACCATGGAAGTTGAGTATGTGGTAGCCTCTGAGGCATCCAAAGAAGTTGTATGGCTCATGAACTTCTTGATGGACTTAGATGTGATTCCTGGTTTACCCAAAACTATCACAATTTATTGTGATGACAATGGTGCAGTTGCAAACTCGAAGGAACCACGAGCTCATAAGGCAAGTAAACATATAGAGCGCAAGTACCACCTGATACGAGATATCGTAAAGCGAGGAGAAGTTGTTGTCGCCAAGATTGCATCAGAGGATAACCTGGAAGATCCTTTCACTAAGGCCCTTCCAGCGAGAGCTTTTGATAGGCATGTGGAGGGAATGGAAATCAAATGTATGACACTTTGATGACAGTATAGTCTTTTAGTATAAGTGGGAGATTGTTGGGATGTATACTGAAAGCCTAGTGTGTGTATGAACATCTTCATTTTGAAATAAGAATCACATGATCATTGTTTGTATTTTATATTTATTATAAGTGTGCATCTTGTCTAATACTTTACATTGTAGATAACATGGTATGTAGTGTCACACAGAGGATCATATTATCAGTTCCTTGTAGAGTATAAGTAGAGGCTCACAACCAAGATGGTTTTGGACAAACCATTGGTATGGTTGTAGTGTAATTTGGTATTGGTTTATCTTGACCATAGAATTACACTAGTACACTTTGTGTGTATTGAGCAAGACCGGCTTAGAGGTGATTCAATTTATTACTGACTACATAATTGAATCAGACCTCGGATATTATGGTGTACATGCTCTTAATCCTGATATAATAACGGGCACATGTACTTAATATTTACTTCTTTGATTTACCAATGGGCGAGATTTATTGGTTAAATCGATAGGCCCGATAAGTTGGGAAATGATATTATTTACATGGTGTGTCGTTGATTATAGGAGGAAATGGTGTCCTATTTATTAGGATGATGATGTCTCCTTGAGGAGCTCATAAGGATCATCATGTAAACCCTGCAGGTGGACTTGGTCCGGTATGATGATAAGGTTGAGTCATACTACTCATGGAGTTAGATGTTAATTAATTAATTGTCAGTAAATTAATTAATTAACGGACATTCGATATCTTAAACACGGGGAGATATTTGTATAATTAATATATGGAGCCCATATTTAATTATGGGGGTTGGTGAGGTAGATCAATGATAATTCTCTAGTGGAATGGATTATCATTAATGGATCAGATTTTATGTGGGTCAGATCCATTAGGTGGCCAAGATCCAACTCCTTCTCATGGTCCCTATTGTAGCCTATTGAAACCCTCAAGAAGCCTAGATCCAATGGACATGATTAAAAGGAGGTTTGGGCAAAATCTTAAATAGGAGGCAAGGCTTGGGCAGCAACCAAGGATTTTTGATTCTACGGTTTTCTCCCAAGGCTTGGCCGGCAAGAGTAATGGAATTGAGTTGTGCTAGGGTTTTGGAGTTGGCTTTAGAGAGGCTTGGGTGGCAACTTAAGGTGGAGCTTCTTCATTGGGCGGTGCCTCCCTCTCTCTCTCTAGTTTGGCCGGCGGCTTCTCCCTCTCTCTCTCTTTCTTGGCCGGCGGCAAGAGTTAGGGCTTCTTCCCTTAGAGCTCTTGGCCGGTGCCCACACTCTCTCCCTCTACTTGGCCGAAGGCAATAACCAAGTAAGGAGGCTTGGTGGTCGGCACTAGATAGGAGAAGAAGGGTTCGGTCATCTTCCCTTTGTTCGGAGCGAGCAAGGAAGGGAAGACACGAGATCTAGGAGGCTTTAACTCTTGGAGGATCGTTGCCCACACAACGTCCAAGAGGAGGATAGGTCATACGATAGAAGATCAAGAGGTAAACAAGAGGTATAATCTTGTTTGTTTTGATTTAGTTCTTTTGTATCATGCATTTGGTTAATTTACTTGGACTCCGAAGATAAACACAAAAACCGGCGATCCATACATCATCTATTCCATGGCTAATCGAGGATAAGAGTTAGGTTGTTTGAACAACAAGTTTGTTCAAGAGACGACTCAAATCGAGAAGCACGATGATAGATCGATTGCTTGGGTAATCCATCTTCATTTGGATTAATTTTTTTAATCCGGGGATGTATGATTGGATTGCCATGCACAAGCGATCGAGGCAAAGCGAGAAGAGAAGCTTCGACCTTCAGTTCGAAGGATGATCAAAAAGGAAAGGAATACGAGATAATCAAAGAGAGCATTCCAAGCAACTTGGGAGCAAGAAGATCAAGACGACAACTTAGCATTCATGGCGAGACCAATGGAGTTTGAGTCCGAGTCCGAAGCTGACTACGAATCCAACTCCGACTCCGACTTCGAGGACGAATTTGAGTCAAGACTCAAAGTCGGCTCAAAGGAAAAGATCAAGGTAAGTTGTTCATTAATCAGAAATTTGTATCATGCAATTAAATTGTTAAATAAGAAGTTTGTTAGGTTCGAGTCTGGGGTCGAGTCTTTACTTGAGGAGGTTAAACTCCTCAAGCATGAGACCACCCTAACCTCTTCAACTAGTCAAATTCAAGAGGGAAACTCAACTCGAGTCACAAAACTTGAGGAATAGAATTCTCTCTTGAAAGGGCAAGTCCAAGAGCTCGAGGATAGGTTGGAAAAGTTCACTTTGGGATCCAAGGGTCTTAACCGACTCCTTGGAACTCAAAGAGTCGTGTACAACAAATCCGGACTCGGGTTTAGGACAAATAGAACAAGTCTTATATGTCAATCGTTAATTGTAGTAATCAAATAGTCCAGGCATGGGTCCCTAAGATTTTGCTAAACTCAGATATAAGGACCAATAAGTATTGGATTCCCTAGGATCAAGTCCACTATGTGGATAGACCGCATTGGTTCAATGGTCTAGTGGGAGCTAGTACTAAAATTGTATACCCTATCTCTTAGTGCAAACTTTATGTGCTTAAATTTCTAGAATGGTTAGATAGGATTAATAATTAATCAACCTTGATAACATAGTATCAGGATGCAATGAGATGATAGTACATTAAGGAAAAAAGGTCTTGTATATCCGAGCTAGATAAGGCGTATCTAGCTTGGTACACTCGGCTAAGTTGAACTAGCTGAAGCTACCTTGCCACATCCTAGACTAGTTAGACCAGGAAGTGACCCTAAGTGATTTAGGTAAACATTTTCTTGAAATTGGCTTTGTCTAAGGAAGCGGTCGTTGTTCTGATCAAAGAAGGCCCGTGTGTCTCGCCATGACATGGAAGCTATTTTCTCGAAAAGTTTACTTAACGATCTAAAGGTTAAATCCGAATCTAACCCATGGTTGATTAATCTTTGAATCACTAAACTTTAAACAAGTATCATCTCACAAGAACGTATAATGTTAACTTGCCTTGAGACACAGAATGAGTGAGATGCTAAGAACAATTTAAATGAGAATAACCTAATATTTGAAATACCTTCAAAACTTATATGAATACTTATCTTCTTGATTGATGCATTTAATAGTTACTTATATTTTCAAAACATACTTATGGTTATAATGTTCAAGTATTTTTGAAATCAAAGACTATGTTTGTAAGTAGTTTCAAAAACTCACTTTAACAAAACTAGCTATTATATACTCTCTCAAAACAAAAAAAAAACTAGTTTAATATTGTTGTTGCAGAGGACTAAAAACTTAAAATTTTCCTACACCTTTTCATGATCCCTAGGACTTCAAAAGGGACACATGCTTGGACTTAATTTTTCTATCTTTTCAATAATTTTACAAATGCATATAACATTTCTTCTCCTATTAATCTTTTAAACACACCCCTACTTTATAAATACACCCCTTGCTTTTTCAATTTATGGCAAAAGGGGGAGAAGAGGGCAAAGTTAAGGGGGAGGAAAGTTTTTAAAACTTTATCTAAAGTTTTTTTTTCAAAACTCACCTAGGGTTTAGGAGGAGGCCTTGAAAAAAAACCTAATTTACTACTCATAAGTTACTTATGTTCACACTTACTTTTACACTTACTTGTTTACTACTTATGTTATAACTGCTTCATTTCATGCTTAAATTCCCTTAACTTTGAATCGATTTTCCA
This sequence comes from Wurfbainia villosa, assembly GCA_025175895.1. Classification (NCBI taxonomy): domain Eukaryota; kingdom Viridiplantae; phylum Streptophyta; class Magnoliopsida; order Zingiberales; family Zingiberaceae; genus Wurfbainia; species Wurfbainia villosa. The sequence goes on along the minus strand of CM045995.1, from coordinate 61,479,887 downwards.
TAGATCAAAAGGGGGGGGATTATTGGTGCAGTGACACCAAATAATCGAACCTAGGTTTTGATTATGGCAAAGATTCAATGTTAAGATCTTATTGTTATCTCATGAGTTAAGTGTGCAGGAAGTGTTTAAGCTAAGCTGAAGGTCAGCGACACTTGAAGAATCTCGGGATGAGAAATCCTGGTGGTCGGTCGACGCCAGTAGAACCTTGTGGAGTTGAGGAACATAGGTGGAAGATCAAAAGCTAAGCGACAGGTCAGAAAGACTAGAGGTAAGCATGAGTGTGGAGTAATGGTGAGGTCATGTCCCATGTACGGGGACAAACTTAGACGGCGATTTGACTAAGACTTCTCGGGGAAGGTCTAGGTTGAGATCGGATGGTAAGGAATCGTCAAAGTATCCATTACTTGTATTCCTGTGCTAACTGTTTATTACAGGAGAGTCATCAAGCTGGAAGTCGACTGCTAGCTATTGGTAGTCGATTTCTTCTAGCATTAGTCGACTGATGAAGGCCATCAGTCGATTGCTATTCAAACAGTCCAACTCGAAGAAAGTCAAGATAAGCTCCTCTTATCTTGGGGAGATAAGGAGCTTTGACTCAGATCCAAATGTCAACGAGCTAGGGTTTGAAGGGCTATAAAAGAAGGGGGTTTTCACCCTTTTGGATCATCATTCCTTGCTCCCAAAGTGCTCCAACAACGTTACACTTCAACAATAACTCTACGATGCCATAACGTCGACTACGCGCCAAGATTCCAACTCCTCCTCATCAGTAGTTTAATTTGTGCTTCAATTTGTTTACTTCTTTTGTACTCGAAGTTTTTCATCGTAACAAGGTGAGGTAGGCTTGTTGCCTCATCCTCGAGCTTTTGGGTTTTCATTGTAATCATTGTCTTCTACCTCCAATGAGGAGGAGACTTTTAGTGGATTTCCCCTTCGTACGTGGTCTAGGATGGTGGGGCCTTGGAGTAGCAACTCTTCAGTTGTGGACCAAGTAAAAAGAAATTGTGTCAATTACTTTTATTATCTTACTTTCAGCTGTGTCTACTCGAGTTTTCAACGAACGAAAAGAAAAGTTTTATGATCGCTATTCACCCCCCCCCCCTCTAGTGACTCTTCTCGATCCAACATCGCAGACTCGGAGGGATCCTAGAGGTGCAAGTCTAAAGGAAGAGCTAGAAGGTTGAGTCTAGTTCTAGGGTGTTAGTTTCAAGTATAATTTGATTATATTTAAAGTATGTCAGTCGACTGGGGTCATATCTCAGTTTACTGGTCTCGAGTTCTTAGTACTCGAGGGTCCAGAAGGCTTGATCAGTCAATTGTGGTTATGACCCCATTGACTGGTTAGCTAGTCAACTGAAGTCAGTTGAGTTCTGTGGTCAATCAGTCGACTACCAGGGTTTGGTAGTCGACTGAACCACCATTAGTTGACTACCATACCCTAGCAGTCGACTATTATAAGTGGATATGGGCACAAAAATATTTATAGTTGATTGATTGCTTCGAGCAGTCGGTTGATCAGAGTCCCATTAGGCAGTGACGATCGCAGATTAGGCTTGTCAGATGCCATTATATTAGGTCATCTACAGCATCAGTCGACTGCTGGTATGCAGCAGTCGACTATTGTAGGCTCAATGAAAAAATCATCCCTTTCTCTATAAAAGGAAGCCTTAGGGAGCTTGAGAGGGCTAGTGCTCTTACTCCAAACTTTGCTCTCAAGCTCACCAAGTCTTCTCCAAGCTTTCTAGTGCTTTAAATCTCTTCTTCCCTAAATTTCACTTCTATCATCTTGTAAGAAGAAGAGTGATTGTAAGAAGGCTTCTCTAACTTGGTGTGATCATCAAAAGGAGATTTTTAGTGGAGAATTACTAGGGTTGATCCACCTTACGAATTGTTGTGGAGTAGAGTGTCATCTCCAAGCCACGTAAAGTAGAGTGTTAGCATTGTCGTTTGATTTCCTTCTATTTGTTATTATTGTTTCCGCTAACGTTTTTGTAGAAATCAAAAGAGGTTATTCACCCCCTTCTAGCCATCCAAGGATCTCCTACTAGTGGTATCAGAGCCCGGATTGCATCGGAGGATCTAACCATCAACTGAAGCAAATGGTTTTTCAAGAGGGATATAACATGGCGCGACCACCTTTCTTCGACGGTAACGACTTCGCCTATTGGAAAGGTAGGATGGAGTATTACTTAATGAATGATATTCATAATTGGTTTAGTGTAGTAGACGGATTCGAGAAGCCGATAGACGAATTTGGAGCACCACTCCCAACGAAAGATTGGACTAGAGAGATGGCGAAGAAAGCTCAAGCAAATGCCAAAGCAACAACCACACTCTAATGTAGTTTATCCAAGGAGCAATTGAGCAAGGTCGGACCTTTTGAATCCGTAAAAGAGCTTTGGGAGAAGCTCATTGAGCTTAATGAAGGATCCAAGGAGACAAGGAGAGCCAAAAGGGACCTATTGATAGGTCAACTTCAAACCTTTATCATGAAGACAAATGAGACCATGAGCCAAATGCACGATAGATTCAAGGAGGTGGTCAACGGACTACATGTCATAGGTGAGAAGGTGGAAAACTGAATTTGATAAGGTATATCCTTCAAGCTTTTTCTAGAACAACCTTATGGGCATCAATGGTAGATGCTTATAAGGTCTCTAGAGATCTTTCTTTAGTTAAATTAGATGAATTGTTTTGTGAGTTTGAATTGCATGAACAAGCTAACACTTCATCAAAAGAGAATGGTCTAGCTCTTATTGTAGGATAATAAGGAGGTCTATTCATCATCTGAGTCAGAGGATGAGCCATCAAGTAGCGATGAAGAGTTGTCAGCTAGTGAAGTAGCTTACTACGTCAAGAGGTTTGGTGGAAGATCTAGAAGACTCACAAAGAAGGATGTGAGGAGGATGTTCCAATCCTCAAAAGGTATATCTAGTAATTCAATTTCTAACAGTAATGTTACTTGCTATGGATACAATAAGAAGGGGCATATCAAGCCAAATTGGCCGGATTTGAAGAAGAATGAAGAGAAAGAGAAAAAGAAGAAGGAAAAGAAGAAGAAAGAAGTCATGGTAGCACAAACAACATGGGACACACAAATCACTGAAAACTCATCCGATGAGGAGGAGCTATGCCACATCACACGCCATGTGACACTCATGGCTTTGGGAGGTGACACTAAGAGCCTAAGCCAAGATGAAGCATCCTCAAGCGACAAATTGTCATCTAGTGACGATGAGGTAAATGACTCCCCTAGAGTAGAATTGTTATAGAAAACCATTTCTTATCTTAAAAATGCCTTGGATAAATCAAAATCTAGGATTAAGGACTTGAAGGACTTGAAGGTAGAAATTAAGGTAATTAGGAATGAACAACTTTCATGTGATGATTCTTGTATGTTAAAAAAGAAAAATGAAAAACTCAAGAATGAAGTTTGTGAACTAAGGACATGTTTAGAAAAATTCACTAGTGGGTCTAAATACCTTGACATGATTCTTAGGGATCAAAGGGTCATCTGTAACAAGGTCGACATAGGATATAAACCTAATGACAAGGAAGTAGCATATATCTCCCTAATTAGTAGAAAGACAACAATTAGGGGAAAGGTTAAGAAGACTTGGGTCCCTAAGAAGTTTTTAAATGATGTTACCAGTCCAAATATTTGGGTACCTAAGGAATTTGTTTTTCATATTGTTTAGATAGGTGGACCAATTATGTGGATTGTGAATAGCGGTTGCTCAAGACACATGACCAGAGATATGAGCAAGTTTTCCACAATCAACTACATTAACAAGGGAACCATGTCTTTTGGGAATAGTGGATAACTCAAAATTCTAGGTAAAGGCACAATTGAGGTATCCTCTAAAATTATTATTCATAAAGTCTTACTAGTTAAAAGCATGAAATTCAATTTACTTAGTGTTAGCCAACTTTATGATGTCGGCTATAGTGTTGAATTCAATTCCACAAAATATTTAATTAGACACGAGAATTTGAATGATTGCATGTTAGTTGGATAGAGGAAATTAAATATTTATTATGTTGATTTATCCTATGATTCTAACATTTCTACTAAGTATCTTATGGCAAAAGAAGAGGAAGGGTGGCTATGGCATAGAAGGCTAGGGCACATCAATATGAAAAACATAGCCAAGGTAGCAAAATTGGAGTTGGTGAAGGGGCTACCAAAGATCAAGTACATTAAGGACAAATTGTGTGATGCATGCCAAGAAGAAAAGCAATCAAAATCATCACATAAAGGTAAAACCCTAACTAGTACCTCATTACCTTTAGAGCTTTTATATTTGGATTTATTTGATTGTCATAGCATACCTTCTTTAAATGGTAACAAATATTATTTAGTTATAGTTGATAATTTTTCTAGGTACACATGGGTTTACTTTATGAAACATAAGGATGATACCTTAAAAATAATCATATGATTTAGCAAAAGAGTTGAAAATGAAAGAAATCTCAAAATCAACCAGATCCGTATTGATCATGGTGGAGAATTTGAGAATTCTAATTTTTCAAAATTTTACTTAGAACAAGGGTACAAGCATGAGTTCTCTTATCCTAGAACACCCCAACAAAATGGAGTAGTGGAAAGGAGAAATCTTGCCCTACAAGAAGCGGCTAGGACAATGCTTAATGCATATTCCTTACCTAGCTACTTGTGGGCGGAAGTAGTTAACACAGCTTACTATATCCAAAATCAAATTTTAATCCATAGGTTTTTAGGCAAAATATCTTTTGAATTATGGAATGGTAAAATTTCTACAATTCACTATTTTAAGGTCTTTGGTTGTAAAGTTTATATCTTAAATATTAAAGACAATTTAGGAAAATTTGAGTCTGAGGTGGATGAGGGAATCCTAGTTGGATACTCATCCACTAGTAGAGGTTATAGGGTTTATAATAAGATGACTCAAAAGGTTGATGAATCCTCTAATGTGGAATTTGATGAGTCCTCTAGCACTTATCCTAGAAAGTTCTCCATTGATAAGGATATCAATGATAATAATCAAGACATTACCCAAAAACTTCAAAACTTGACCTTGGGGGGTAATGATCAAGGGGAAGGATTAGGAAGTAGTAATCAAGGGGGAGGAAGAGGAGATTCCGATAATAAGAGGAGGAAGGAATATAACTATGATCTAAATCAATTTGAATCACCTCCTAGGACCCTAAGGATTCATCAAAACCATCCTCTAGACCAAGTTGTAGGAGAACTATCCCAAGGAGTTAGAACTAGGTCTTTTCATAGAGCTCCTACTAGTCAAGTAGCTCTCATCTCACAAATTGAGCCTAAATCAATAAATGATGCATTTCTTGATCCGGATTGGATTTTAGCCATGCAAGAAGAATTGGCTCAATTTGAGAGAAGTCAAGTATGAGACCTAGTCCCTAGACCCGATGATAGGACTATTGTTACCACAAGATGGGTCTTTAGGAATAAGTTAGATGATCAAGGGAACATAACTAGAAATAAGGCTAGATTGGTGGCAAGTGTAGGATCTTCGGAGAGCGCTAGAGGGGGGGGGTTGAATGGCGCTTACGGTTGATTGACGGAAATCGCTCATGCTTGATTGGCTATACTTATCGTTAACGCAGCAGAATACAAATAGAAATACACAAAGATAATCACAACACACAAATATAACGTGGTTCAGAACCTTAGGGTTCCTATTCCACGGATTGAGCTCAAATGAGCTCTAGCGATGCAAACACCACCACTAATCAAATACTCCTTCTCAGTGACACATCAGAGGTGGAGAAAACCTCCTACAAGCGATTACAAAAGTAAACAAGATACAACTAGAAAATACAAAGTAAATACAACAAATAACATAAAGAAAACTTTACAAATGATTGCTTTGAATGCTTGCTTATTGATCGCCTTTGACTAGCCTTAAAGAACTGGAAAGAACCAACTATTCCCCTTCAAAACACTCAAGAAAATCGCTGCAAAATCCTCCCTTTCGAGCAACTTTTATAACCTACATCGACCTGATTTTGCGTCAAGCAATCGACTACTCATACCCATAAGTCGATTGCTCCTGTAGTCATTGTCTCACAATGACTCGATCAATGCTGGACAAGTTCCAACGGATAGACCATCAGTCGATTGCCAAACCCTAGCAGTCGATTGATGCACAGGCAGTCGAGCCGTTGATCGAGCTTGCCTCACGTCTGTGGCATTTCCTCAACATCAGTCGACTGCCCTCCATGGAAGTCGATTGATGAAGGTCATTTGGTCACAGTCGAATGTCAGTCAGCTACCATAATCTCAGTCGACTGATCCAAGTTGACTTGGCTGCCAAGTGTTAAAACACATGGTTAGTCGATTGGTTCATAATCCCAGTCGACTGATAAATCTCAAACATAAGGTTTAACCCCAAGTATGATGTCATCATACTTGTTATACCACCCTTAGCCTAGACCTAAGCCTTCTATCCACCTCCATCAGCCTCACACCTATTGGATCCCTCCAAGTCATCCATGACTTGTTCATCCATACGCTAGCATTCAGGTGCTTCCATCGGCTATTGTCATGCTAAGCTGGTCTACACTGCCAAGGCACATTTGGGCTTACACTGCCAAGACTACCGCTTGGACTTTACGACGCCAAACCATTGGACTTATGCCCCAAGACTCCACCCTTGAACTTTACACAGCCAATATCAACCCTTGGACTTCCCAAATGCCAAGTACCCATGACTTGGACTTTCACCGCCAAGACTACATACTTAGACATACGTGGCCAAGACTACACCCTTGGACTTTCCATGCCAACTCCATGTTGGGCTTTCCAAATGCCAAGACCCATGCTTGGACTTTCCCTTGCCAAAAACCATACTTGGACTTTCTATTTGGCAAGACCCATGCTTGGACTTTTCATGCCAAGTACTCAAGACTTGGACTTTCCATGACAATCACATTGTCATATGTTTTGTCGAACATTAAAATACCACTCGAGTCAAACTCGAGTCTGGTTAATCGTGACCTGGGTCGATTGTAACAATAATCTCCCCCTTTTTGATGTTTGACAAAAACCATAAAAACCTTTGACTTAGGCCACTAACTCAAATCTCCTTACCAATTATTTCAAATTGGTAATTCTCACATTCTCTCCCTTTTTGACATACATCAAAAAGGCTTTCCCCAAGGGTATCAATGTCTCATATACCAATGAGATCTTACAATCTCTCCCTTGGTCCAAAAACATCTAAGATGCCTTCACTCTTCCTAGTGATAAGTCTCATATCACAAAAGAGAGGCAATCCTTCAAACTCTCCCAATTTTCCCAATTGGACATCTCACATTCTCCCATTTTTAATTCTCCAAAATTCTCCCCCCTCATGAGGAAGAACACATTCTGTTAGTAATATATGAGAGGTGTCCTAAGGCAATCGCCTTATGGTTGTACCATTTATTTAATAAATAAAGATTCACTATTTGAGTATACATGTTTTCATATATTTGATTGGATCTTAAACTCATCTACTGAATGTCTGCAATACGATTCACAGCATGAGAGAATTTGTGATTGGATCACAACTAGTGAGTATCTCTACATATGTAATTGTGATGTATTGGAATTATCCATAACCGATGAATTGATGGATTCAGATGCTATCGATTCTGTTGAGACTAGCATAAGGTATACTCTTTGGTTTATCCAAGCAATTGTTCCTCACTGGCTGGCGACATTAGGATGTTCGAAGTTGATCGTGGATGCTAGTTATGGTAACTAGTTCATTAGAGTGACCAGCTGTAAGACTTCATATGGTTCTCTGCATATAAGGATATGTCAATGAAGTTCTTACAGCAGCTTAAGTGCGATGTTCCTTTGACTTGCAGTATTCAAGTCATCTTGGTCATGAAGACTTTTTCTTTGACATCTTAAGCAAGCATCTCCGAGGAGATGTGACCCGGGATGAATGGGTATAAGTCGAAGTGGCCAAAGGTGTTTGAATAGCCTACATAGGATCCACCGCTCATTGTGAGGAGATGTATACCCTATGGCCTCTCGTCGGATTGTTACTAAAGTCTTTGGCCAAAGCATTACATATTTAGAGTATGATACTCTTGGATACATGTGCAGTAACTAGAATCTGGAGGACGAGGAAGTAATACTTGAGCTAGGTGTGACATAGTCAACCTAGTGGGGACTGACACAATAGACTATGTCCTGAACCAATTGGGTATAAGATGAGTGAAAGGAATGAGGCACAATTCATTGTAGTTGCTGAAGGGTTTCAGAAATGATTCTGGGATCAACCGTTGATTTTTCGATTAATTGGAGATCATGATGTACTACTAGGTGCCACTCATGATCGTTTTATAATTAATGATTAATTATAGATGGCCAACATAAACCAGGAACCTATTTGGTCACATGCACAATGAGTGTAATCCGAAGGATTTAAAACGAGTTTGAGAATAAGATTCTTAGATCGTGAGAGACTTGGTTTGGTTGGACCAAACAAAGAGCGAGTATGAAATTGTTTTAGTCGCATCAGAAGCATGGATGGGTCGAGTCTTATGAAGACATGATGGATGAACCAAATTAGTTTGGTTCTAATCCAATGGTGGAAAATTAACCAAAGTGGTTTGGTTTGTTTTAAACGAATTAACCAAAGTTGGTTCGGTTCATTTTAACTTAAAATAGACCAACGTGGTTTGGTTTATTTTAAATTAAGTTATTGGAGCGGGTTAATAGGTTATGGTTATGAACCAATAACCGTTAGGAGAATGTGTTCTCTATAAAAACACGGCTTAAGAGTTTTGGAAACCCTAGCCTCCTTTCCTCCTTCTCCTCCTTGCCGCCCAAGCCAAGGTGGTTGTCACCCACCTTTGTGCCACCGCCGCCCATTGGAGCTGCTGCCTCTCCTCACCGTTGGCCATCCACCAGTCACTAGCGTCCCTTGGGCCACCCTCAACCACCGGCCAACGTCCCTTGGCCACCGACGACCAAGGAGTAACCGGCCAAGCCTTTGGCTGGCCCCTTCTTCCTCCACAACAAGCTTTCCAGTTTTGGATAGCTTGATCTCCTTCGCGTGGAGAGGCCGTTTGGTCAGTGTTTTGTGCTCCGACAGTGGTCTACTTACTGAGGATTGGATCTCCGGCAATCCTCATAGGTGGAGGGTTAATTTTTCATCAAACGGTTGATGAAAATCGCTTCTAACAAGCGAGTTTGTGAAACTCATTTTTGGGATCCAAATTTATTTCGGATTGTGATAATCTCTCGGATCAAATCGTCTTCTACTCGAGGCTAGTGACTTTTGCGAAGATGAGGCTCGTGGCTTTGTGAAGCTATCCCGACGATACTCGGCGTGGGTATGGATAGAGGTGATTCTAGCGAGGGTCGCTACGGTTGATGTCATTCTCGCTACACGTGATCCGTCAAGTATACCTAGTATAAGTTTCCTTTTATTGTAAAATTTTAAATAGCAATTATGTCTACACATGTTGTATCCTGCATGCGTGTGTTGTAATAAATTAGATTTATTGCTTTTATTGCTTCAACTGTATGCATGTTTACGAAACATGTTCGAACACACACTCGCCGCGGTGCCGAGGAAATCCAACAGTGGTATCAGAGCCACGTTGTGTTCCGACATAATCATAAAATTGTTTTGCGATAGTCATAATTTTGTTTATGGAAATTTTCTACTTTTGGAAATTTAGAAGGATTTATGAAAATTTTCTACTTTTGGAAACTTTAGAAGTATTTATGGAAATTAACACTTTCCATAAATAAAATATGTGATTAGATTTGGCAATTTGTTTTCTAATTTAATCATGATTTGATTTGGAAAATCAAATCTCAAATATATTTATTTCCATAAATAGTTATGACAAATAAGGAAATTCAAATTGGAAATTTCCTAATATGATTAGGAAATTACAATTTAGGAAATTTGTTTCCTAAATTAAATTTGACTTTCCTTAATTAACACTTTCCATAAATAAAATATGTGATTAGATTTGAAAATTTATTTCTTAATTTAATCATTATTTGATTTGGGAAATCAAATCTAAAACATATTTTATTTCCAAAATAATTATAACAAATAAGGAAACTATTTGTATATGCCATAATTGTATGTCATGTAATTGCATTAGATGCATATCATTATGTTATGCGTGTCGTGACATGTAGATGTATGTCATGTGTGTTATGCCATCTAGATAATAGTTATTTGCATGCAAAGAGGATGAGACATTAAATCCCTTACACAACATTAAAGCCTACATCTTCCATTAATATGGTTAGAACCAGAGTTCTGTTTCTTGTTTGGGTTGTTGGACTCACTCCAAGCCCGGCTCGAACCTGAATATGTTCAAATCATCGGAATAGTTTAACACTAATATGGTAAGAGTCAGAGGTCAATCGTTAGTTTGGGTTGTTGGACTCAGTCCAAGCCTGTCTAATTGGTTGAATGCACTCTAACCATATTAAAACTATTTCACGATTAATGGGTCGGTTCTAACTTGGAGCATCGATTTGTTGGACTCACTCCAAGGTCGATGTGAAGAGAGGTGAAGTTGGGTGTTATGTATATGATGCATACTTGTTAATGTGTTAACAACCCAATGTATGTGTGAACATTCAATTAGTTGATAGCACATTGTGATAGCATATACATGATATGTAATCGGTATACTTGATACCTACCATCATAGCTAAGAATGACTTGTTGGACTCACTCCAAGGTTGTTCATATCTATGTTGGATATCAACCCATTCGGAGATAGATCTACGATCTCCCAAATTAATTTTGAGGGTTTTTATTTCGAAAAATGAATGGGATTTTGTAAATGTATGTGGATGCATTTTAAATCATCTTTCTCATATATGCTCGATTTGTATTTCTAGGTTAATCGCTTGATCATGATGTCTTTAAATTTGCGCTCTATTTTGAATTTGAATAAATTAACTAGGCTGAACTTCTAGGACTAGCTTAGAAACTTGAGAATTATTCTCAAGGCGGAAAAGTTTGCATATGTCCTCAAAGAGCTTCTTTCCACCCGTCGATGACGCAACTCCGGACCAATTGTTGGCCTATCAGAAACAAGTGAGTGATTCTGAACTAGTGAGTTGCATCATGCTAGCCATGATGGTACCCGAGCTGCAGAAGCAGCATGAGCATATGGATGCTCATACCATAGTCTTTCATCTTTATGAGTTGTTTGATGAGCAAGTGAGATCTGAAAGGTTCGAAGTCTCTAAGCTCCTCTTCACCTCTAAGATGTAAGAAGGTTCATCTGTAGTACTACTCAACATCTGTGAAGCATGAGCTAGGGACGGTGTTGTTAGTTGATTACTCGAAGAAAGGTTCTAAGAGGAAGTCAAAGGAACAGCAGAAGGGGAAGAAGAAAAAGACTAAAAAGGCAAAACCAACTGAAAAGGGCACTTGCCATCATTGTGGTAAGTAAGGCCATTGGCGAAGAAATTGCAAGATTTATCTTCAGTTCGTGAAGAAGAAGAAGGCATCTAATGCCCCATCCTCTTCAGATATCTTCGTTATTGATTGTCATTCTATTTTCTTAGACACTTGGGCATTGGATACTGGGTGTGGTTCACATATGTAATAACATACATAGGCTAAGGAATAGAAAAAGACTCGTCAAGGGAGAGTCAAATTTATATGTTGGGAATGGAGAAAAGGTTGATGCACTCGCCATCGAAACATTGATGCACGCGAACACGACATCAAATCTCGCGACAGAGATCGTCGAGGACTCGAAGCGTGCGCTCGCGCTCAACACCCGCAAGTGCACGGATGTCATCAAGTAATAAAAGATTATCGATCCCACAGGGACTGAGATTCGAGTACCAATTTGTTCAGTGGGTGAAATTGTTCGGAAGTAAAAATCTAAAGGTTTTGATTGCGAGGGTTGTCGGTGGACTAAACTCTAGTACGGTGTCACGCGGAGGAAGAAAGGAGCATGCCGAGATCTTTAAAAGGGATTCTAGAAATTCGATTTCTCTTGTGTGTCACAAAATATGCTATCAACTGGGCGTTGTCTAAACGTCTAGCTATGGTTTTGTGGAAGGGACATCATACACTCTCCCGATGAGCCACCGCATCTATCGGGAGCTATCTTTGCCTTACAAGGATGGGATAGGCAATACGACATTGCTAAATCAATCCCTACGATGAACCGTTTCCAGTTCCATCGCATCCTTCTACCAACGGTTACAGGAGATCAGGTTTACCCCTAGGTTCCTTGTATAAATCTCCTAAATCTTAGATATGAGGGTTGTCAGCCCTCGTATCGCCTAAGTACAACAGGTAGAAAACCAAATACGCATAGATATGTTGGACTCTCCAAGCCGTAAAAACCACTTTTTGCATTGTGGAAACATCGGACATCGTCCACGAATCTGTGCGAAGATAAATAAAATAAATTCATGTACATATTTAGAAACTCTAGATCTACCTTAGATCTACATGGGAAGAGCGTTACCCTTATAGCGATGCCCTTCGCTTATCCCGCTTGTCCAAGTGGTTGTCGGATCTCATAGAGTGTCAAGTGTACACTCCTCTACATGTATCCACACGAACAAAAGGTGGAGAAGACCACTTAGAGTGTGCTAGCACCCTTGGAGGTCACGACAATGGAGGATGAGGGAGAGAGCAAGAGAAGAGAGGAGGAAGAAGATGAAATCAATTCACCACTAAATCATTCCCACTTTGGCCGGCCACATTAAGGAGGGATAAATACCTCCATGAAATACCAAGAGCCATGGCTCTTAGTCTTCCCCATGAGGTGGCACACCATGATGTGTCAATTATGATGTGGAACATCATCATTGGTCGGCCCCTATGCCAAGTCACCATGAAGTTGCATTTGGTCAAGTCAAACTTGACCCTTCATCTTCCCTCTCAAGTCAAGTCAAACTTGACCTCTTATCTCCCATGGTTGATCAAATCCAACCTTTGATTCAAATAAATTTAATTTAATGAATCTCTATTCATTAATTTAAATTGACTAAATGAATCAAATCTAAATTAGACTCATTCAACACTTGAATCAAATTGAGTCCAACTCAATTAGTCTAATTTGGATTACTCTTAATCCAATTTGGTTCATCACATGAACCTAATCCTCTTGGTCCATCATATGAACCTAATCTCCATCTAATTGTCCTTTGTGTGTGACCCTATAGGTTCTTGTAATATTTGCAATGCTCCTAAACCTATTTAAAAACATAAGCAATGAGCGGTATCTAGCAACACATCATTGCTACCCAAGTTACAAGAATGTTGAGATCTAACATCACCTTTGTCACTACTAATTGTGACTCTCACAATATGTGACAATGTCCCTCTATCCTTGACATCTAGATTGTTCAATTGAGGCATAGACCGTGACATCCTCTGTACAATCTATATCTTGAACTCCAAGTAGATTCACTCTAATCAAATGAGCTTAATATCTTATATTGACTCATTTGGGTATGGCCATGCACTTAGTGGTCTCACTCTATCAAGAATCATGATGTCACTCCCGTCATATAGGAGGGATAGATCCCATCTACATCACTCACATCCCTCTGTATAATTTGTTACATACCAAGTAATCACCTTTATAATCCACCCATTTACGGATGACATTTGACGAAGCCAAAGTATGCAACTCCTTATGTAGGGAACCATGATGACTTCAGGTCCAAGGACTAATAGTCATACTAATAGTCACATGAGAAAGAATATGACAATCATATAGCGATCCATGATACTTTCTCATGGTGGGTCATTCAGTATACATTCTCCAATACATATCCATGTGTCAACTTGATATCTTATATCCATGACTTGTGAGATCAAGTCATCGAGTTGACTTACATGCTAGTCTCTTCGCATTAACATTGTCCCTGAATGTTAATACTTGACTAGGAATGATTAAGAGTAGTATTCTCTATATCATCTCATTATCGATTCAACCAATCGATTAATATAGATAAGAACCTTCTACTCAAGGACGCTATTATACTTAATTATTTGGCACCAATACAAGTAAGTATAATAACCATAAAGCAATGCCTTTATAAATATATATAGGAATATGATACAACAAGTCCATACAACAATCATCACATGATCGACTCTAGGGCTTTCACTAACAATCTCCCACTAGCACTAGTGTCAATCACTGTAGTATCTAATACCCAATGACCTAGTATGACCATCATTCTTTTTCTGTGCCAAAGCCTTGGTCAAGGGATCTACGACGTTAGCCTCTGTGGGTACTCTGTAAATCTTCACATTTCCTCTATTGATAATCTCTCGAATGAGATGGAAGTGTCGTAGTATGTGTTTGGTCTGCTGGTGTGAGCGAGGTTCCTTAGCCTGTGCAATGGCTCCATTGTTGTCACAATAGAGCTCTATAGGATCTGCTATGCTAGGAGCCACCCCAAGCTCAGTAATGAACTTACGGATCTAAACTGCCTCCTTTGCTGCCTCTGATACAACAATATACTCGGCCTCTGTTGTAGAATCAACAACTGTGTCCTGCTTCGAACTCTTCCAGCTCACAGCGCCACCATTCAAGCAAAACATGAACCCTGATTGCGATCTATAATCATCATTGTCAGTCTGGAAGCTGGCATCACTGTAACCCTTTACAGCTAGTTCCCCATCGCCTCCAAATATCAAGAAATATTCTTTAGTCTTTCTTAAGTACTTAAGAATATTCATGACCGCTATCCACTGACGCTCACCTGGGTTTGATTGGTATCTGCTCGTTATGCTCAAAGCATAGGAGACATCAGGACGAGTACATAGCATGGCGTACATGATAGATCCTATGGCAGATGCATAAGAGATCTTATTCATGCGGTCTCTCTCCTCTCTAGAAGAGGGACTTTGAGTCTTTGAAAGACTCACACTATGTGACATCGGCAGAAATCCCTTCTTGGAATTTTGCATGGCAAACCGTAGTAATACCGTATCAATATATGTACTCTGACTTAGGCCAAGCAATCTTTTAGATCTATCTCTATAGATCTTGATGCCTAGAATATAGGCTGCTTCACCTAAGTCCTTCATTGAGAAACACTTCCCTAGCCAAGTCTTCACAGACTCTAGCGAAGGGATGTCATTCCCAATGAGTAGTATGTCATCCACATATAATACAAGGAAGACAATTGTGTTCCCATTAACCCTCTTGTAGACATAGGGTTCATCTTCATTCTTGATGAAACCAAACTGTTTGTAGGCATCATCGAATCGAAGATTCCAACTTCGAGAAGCTTGCTTTAGCCCATAAATGGACCTTTGCATCTTTCATACTTTACCAGTATGTTGTGGATCTACAAAACCCTCAGGTTGTGTCATGTACACATCCTCGAGCAAGTTTCCATTCAGAAATGCGATTTTGACATTCATCTATCAGATCTCATAATCATGGTACGCTGCAATAGCAAGCATGATCCAAATGGACTTAAACATCGCAACTAGAGAAAAGGTTTCATCATAGTCAATACCATGAATTTTCTTGAAACCTTTAGTCACCAATCGACCCTTATAGGTATGCGTAAGTCCATCCATTTCAGTCTTTCTCTTAAAGACTCACTTGCACCCAATGGGTTTGACGCCTTCAGGTGGATCAACCAAAGTCCATACTTGGTTGGTGTACATGGATTCTATCTCGGATCTCATGGCCTCTAGCCATTTCTCATAATCTGGGCTAATCAAAACTTCCTGATAGGAGGTAGGCTCATTCTCAACGACCATAACGTCATCATGGTCAGACAAGAGAAATGAGTATCTCTCAGGCTGACGACGTACCTTATCAGACCTGCGAAGAGGTAGGTCTACCTGAACAGGGTGTTGTTTCACAACTCTTTGTGCAACAATCTCATCATCCATAACACTTTGTGGTTCTTGTTCAACCTCCATCTCGGCCTCAGTGCTATGGTCCATATCTTAAATTTCTTCAAGATCGAACGTACTCCCACTAGTTTTTCTATAAACAAAGTTCCTCTCTAGAAATACCCCAGTCTTTGCCACAAACACTTTGTGCTGACTGGGAATGTAGAAGTAATATCCCTTCGTTTCCTTGGGATATCCAACAAAATAGCACTTATCGGATTTGGGTCCCAGTTTATTTGAGACTTGACGTCGAACGTAAGCCTCACAATCCCAAATCCTCATGAAAGGCATCTTGGGATTTTCCCCTGTCCATATCGTATATGGTGTCTTTATCATAACTTTGGATGGAACACGGTTAAGTGTGAAGGATGTTGTGTCTAGAGCATATCCCCAAAAGGATATAGGAAGATCTGTGTGACTCATCATAGATCGTACCATATCTAATAGGGTGCGATTCCTCCTTTCAAATACACCATTCCACTGTGGTGTTCCATGAGGAGTGAGTTGGGATAGAATCCCACACTCAGCTAGATAGTCACGAAACTCATGGCTAATGTATTCACCACCTCGATCTGATCGAAGTATCTTAATACTCTTGCCAAGCTGATTTTGTACTTCATTCTTGAATTCTTTGAACTTTTCAAAGGATTCTGACTTATGTGTCATCATATACACATAACTATATCTACTGAAGTCATTAGTAAATGTAATGAAGTACCTATAACCACCTCTAGCAGCGATATTGAAAAGGCCACACACATCACTATGTATAAGTCCTAATAAGTTTGTTGCTCTTTCGTTGTGTCCACTAAAGGGAGTCTTGGTCATTTTGCCTAAAAGGCAAGACCCGCATGTCTCATATGATTCAAAATCAAATGAGTTCAGCAATCCATCCTTATGGAGCTGGGATAAGCAACTCTCATTTATATGACATAAGCGACAATGCCAGAGATAGGTTTGGTTCAACTCGTTTGACTTGAACCTTTTGGTACTTCAACTCTCTAGGGCTTTCACTCGTTCCTTCAACTCTTTAGGGCTTTCACTAATAAGATATTGGTATAAACAATTTCCAATTGCAAATTCAAACTCAGAAATAAAATTTAATTTAAAGCAACATGTCATGCGTACACAAGCTATTCCCTAATCCTAGAATTGAAGGAACTACTCCATGTAGGGTCGATGGTGGCCGGCTAGAGGGGGGTGAATATCCCTCAATCGTCGTACGGTGGAATACAACCGTTCTTCTTGCGTGCTCGTCTATGATTGTCGTTAGCGCAGTGGAAATAACAATAATAATGATAACAACAATGCAAGCACACAACAATACACAAGATATACGTGGTTCAGAACTGAATGGTTCCTACTCCATGGGCGAGCACATCGAGCTCTAGTTATGTGCACAACACTAACTAAACTCCTTCTCGACTACACGTCAAAGGTGGAGAAACCTCGTACAAGCTATTACAATAAGTAATATGAAATACAGGAAGAAATACAAAGATAATACAAAAGAGAACTTTTACACAATTGCTTTGATCACTTTCTTGTTGCTTGCTTTAGATGGCTCTTGAAGGTCTGGAATGCAATAGCAATTCCACTCTAATAGCTTCACAAAGTCTTAGCGAAATCCCCCATATTGAGCTCCATTTATAACCTACATCAAGCTGATTTTGCACGCATCAGTCGACTGATCATGACCATCAGTCGACTGGTCCTGTAGTCGTTGTCTCACAACGGCCAGATCCACGTTGGTCAAGTCCCAACGGATCACACATCAGTCGATTGATGGTACCCATCGGGCCGATCGATAACCCATCATCGATCGATAACCCATCACGAGTGGGCGAAGCTCGACTAGCTTGCCCATGCACGCGGCGATCGCTGATCGCTTCCCTTAAGTAGTCGACTGATGTCGACTTGATCAAGCCAAACACCAGTCAAACACTGGTCAAAACCATACGACCTAGAGCAGCCAACTGGCACCTATGCCAGTCGACTGATGTCAAGTAAAACCTCAAACATTAAGCTGTTTGAGCATCCGACACTCAGTCTTAGCCACTTGGCCAAGTCCACCTTATCCCTCATGGAGTTCCCCACCAAAGCTCTCTTCCCTCGGCCTATGTCCCTCGGATGTGCCAAGATCATAGCTTTGCAATGCCATCCTTCGCGTCTCATGCCCTTGAAGTATGCTTCCCTTTGGGCTCACTCCATTCGCTCCCCGTCAGGCGGTCCCTCGGATGCACCAAGCGCACGGCTTCACAATGTCATACTTCACCATCTCAAGGACCCCGAGCCTAGTGAACTTACCAAGTCCTCAAGACTTCCCACATGCACCAAGTGCACGGCTTCACAATGCATTTCTCACCAAGCATCAAGTGCACGACTTCACAATGCTTTGGACTTTTCCACACCAAGCTCCATGCTTGGATTTTCCATACCAACTCCATGTTGGACTTTCCTATGATAATCCCATGTCATAAGTTTTGTCTATCATCAAAATACTGCTCGAGTCAAACTCGAGTCAACCTGGGCCGATTGCACCAACAATCTCCCCCTTTTTGATGATTGACAAAACTACCATCTCAAGTCTACCAATTCTCCCATATTGGCAATTCTCACATCCCAATGAGAATTCCAATGAACCCTAATTGGTAACTTGGTAACTTCTCCCCCTTTTTGACATTACATCAAAAAGGTCCTCCCCAAGGGTATGAAGGTCTCATATTCCAATGAGATATTACAATCTCTCCCTTTGAGGAAACACATGCCTACAATCTTTCTAGTGATAAGTCCCATATCACTTAAAGAGAGGCGACCCAATTTTCCTCCCATGAGGAAATACACATCCATCTTCCCATGATGGATACCTCCCCCTAGAGGCTTGCTCCCCCTTTACCATTGCACCAACAATGTCCTTGGAGAGTCCCTAAGCCAATAGGAACATTAACCAAATCAAAATTAAGGCAAAGTTTAACAATGAACTCTCATCCACCTTAAAATTGATACTCTCACTAAACACTTCTCGTAATCCATGTCTAATGGATTTCAACCCTTTCTAATGCTCTCCCAAGCATGTCCTAGGGTTTGGAGTGGTTAGGGTACCAAAACACAGCTGAACATGGGCCTAACCACCAAGGTTTACCCGAAATCAACCTGTGCCAGTCGACTCTGTCAGCTACCAGTCGACTCCTTCCCACATCAGTCACCTGTCCTATTAGTGCAATCAGCCTAGGTCATGATTAACCGGACTCGAGTTTGACTCGAGCGATGTTTTGATGTTCGACAAAACGTATGACAATGTAATTGTCATGGAAAAGTCCAAGTCTTGTGTACTTGGCATGAGAAGTCCAAACATGGGTCTTGGCATGGGAAAGTCCAACATGTGTTGGCAAGGGAAAGTCCAAGCTTGAGTCTTGGCATTTGAGAAGTCCAAGGGAAATATTGGCGGCGTAAAGTCCAAGGGTGGAGTCTTGCCAGCATAAGTCCAATGGTTGGCGGCGTAAAGTCCAAGCAGAGTATTGGCAGTGTAAGTCCAATGTGCCTTGGCGGTATAGACCGACTTAGCATGACATGGCCAACGGAAGCACCTGAAGGCTAATGTATGGATGAACAAGTCATGGATGACTTGGAGGGATCCGATAGGCGTGAGGCTGATGGAGGTGGCTAGAAGGCTTAGGTCTAGGCTAAGGGTGGTCTAGCAAGTATGGGGACACCATACTTGGGTTAAAACCTCATGTTTGAGGTTGGCAGTCGACTGGCATTATGGACGGTTCGACTGCCGTGAGTCGACTAGAGTTCGACTGATATTTAAGAGCTAAAATTGCTCTGGCAGTCGACTGCTCATTGGAGCAGTCGACTGATTTCGACGGCAGCCAACTGCCAAGGGATGGCAATCAACTGCTGGGTTAGTCGCGAGCATAGAATGCTCCGTAGCTGACTGGGCAGTCGACTACAGGTCTGGCAGTCGACTGCCAATGTTGGTAGTTGACAGGTGAGAGTCTCGTTAGTGCTTTTTCAACGTGGATTGAGCCATTGTCTCACAGCAACAGTGGCAGCAGTCGACTGGTGACTTATGGCAGTCGACTGATCGACGGAAATCCAACCCGATGCAGGTTAAAAGGGAGTTGTTCATGGAGATTCTGGCATTGGTTCTTTGGGAGCTTTGGTGAGGCGATTTGAAGGCGATTTGCACGTGCATTTCAGGGTCCTTCAAGCTCATCCAAGCAACCGACAAGCAAGCACTCAAAACCCTAGTTTGTAAAGTGTTCTTTACATTTTCACTTGTATTTGCTTTTTTACTTTGTATTACTTGTTGTAATTCATTGTACGAGGTTTCTCCACCTCCGACTTGTTGTCGAGAAGGAGTTTATTGCTTAGTGGTGTTTGTGGCATCGCTAGAGCTCTTTAGAGCTCGATCCATGGAGTAGGAACCATTCGGTTCCGAACCATATTATATGATTGTGTAGTGCTTGTGTTTGTGTTGTATTTGTTTTATTATTTATATTTCCGCTGCGCTAACACGAATTTTAGACAAGCACGCAATTGAAATCCATCACACAACCAGTCGACGCTATTCACCCCCCCCCCCTCTAGCGTTCCAAGGATCCCCTATAAGTGGTATCAGAGCGAGGCCGCTCTTGAAGTTTAACAACTAAGGGAGCACGCTAGAGGGTGAAGATGGAGTTGGAAGAACGACTAGGTTAGGACATCAACACACCGGTGTCCTACACCCTATACGGACGAGAAGGCTTCAATTCTTGGAAGAGAAGAAATGATGATTTTATTATGATGAGAGATTTTGAGGAGTGGTCAATTTTGATGGATGGATTTGTATATCCAAAAGGACCAAAGGGTGGTTTCCTCAAGAAGAAGAAATGGAGTGAAGATCAAATCCAAGCCTTCGAGAAAAACATGAAGGTAGTAAAATTTATTTTTGATTTGATCCCTAACGATATTGTGTGTATGTTAGGGGATTATATGGATGCTAAGGAGTTATGGAGCCAAGTGGCAAAGCTCCATGAAAACTCATCATCGGTCCAAGAAGAAGAAGAAGAAGAGGAGTGCTCACCCTCTCAAGCTCAAAAGAAAGCAAGTACATCGTCAACCAAAGAGCTTGAGGATTCGAAAGTTGATAGGGAATCAACCTCCGAATCGGTGGAAGAAGAGGAGACCTCCATCTCTAGGATTGAGGGGGAGGAGATTAGGGCATCCTCAATACCGGAGTGACAAGAAGAACCATCTACATCCGGTAGAGAGGAAGAGCAAGCTCGAGAATCCACTCCGACCACCACAACCACCCTAGGTAACTCAAACATATGTGTTAATAATAAAATGCATATAATATATTTTCAGTGTAGGGAAACCGAGCACTACAAAAGCAAGTGTCCGAAACGGATTAGGAAAATTCCTCTGGCACCAAAAGTTAACACAAAGGTCAAAGATGCCGGTGCCCAAAGTCAAAAGAGCAAGGAGCATGTCATATGCTTCAAGTGCAATTCAAAAGGGCATTACCGGAGTCAATGCCCAAAGGGGGAGAAAAAGAGAGCACCACAAGTAGGGGGAGCTTCCAAAGCTAACCCTAAGGTATTTTTAAATAAAGCTCCTTATTCAAATAATGTCAAAAAGCATGCTAGAAATAATTTTAGCAATCTTGCTATTTATCAAAAAGAGCATGCTAGAAATAGAGAATATTGCTTAGGAGCTAAGAAAGTCAACCTTAGGAAGAAGGAGAAATTTGATACTAATGTCCCTAGAAATATCTTATCTAAGGACAACCCTAGGTCAAACAATTCTAGACAAATTCTACCAAGGGAAACCATTAGAAAGGTACAAGAGCATCTAGGTCTCAACCCTAAATGGACTAGGCATATGCCTAGAAAGAATCATGCCCAAGGAATAAATCAAAATTCTAAAATTGGGCAATTACAATTAGAAAACCAAGCCTTGAGATCAAGGCTTGAGAAATTAGAAAAGACCCTAAATAAGATACAAAATCAATTTCAAGGGTCTAATGGTCAAAGTCAAAGGTCTAGATCTCAAAGTCAACACCTAGGGCATAAGGAACAAAAGTCAACTAAGAGCAAGAAGGGTTTGGGTCATAAACCTAAGCCTAAGATGACTTATCATAATGTTCCATTAGATTATGGAACACAATCTAGGTCTAGGAAAACTAAGGTTACTAGGAAAGTTATCCCTAAGAGTAACCAAGGTTTGTGCCTAGTGGCTAGGGTTTCAAGGAAACCTAGGGTGACCACTAAGAAGGTTACTAGGGAGGCAATCCCTAAGGTTAACCATGGTAAGACCACAATGACCAAGGCTAACAAGCCTAGGAGGGTCATTAGGAGGGCATCTAGGGAGGTTATCCCTAAGGAATACCTAATTAACCCTAGGAGCTTAAATAGGTTTTGGGTTCCTAAGAGCGTGATTGATTCACGCTAGATGGGTTAGGGTGTGCCAACCTTAAATGGATGGGTAGTTAACCTAACCATGGTAAAGGTGGCATTTTAGGTCATTTTCAAGGTTATGGGTACCTTGGAAATAGGTTTGATCTTATATCCTAAAAGATTTTAGGATGTGCCAATATATTTTGAAGTTTATGAAAAATCAATTAAATTGGCACAATTTAGGATTAGAGGTCATAGTGTGCCTTTTTGGATTTTTGGCACACTTGGGAGATTAGTGATAATATGGCAAAATATATTTAATTATATCAAATGGAAATTAATATTAAATTTTAGGTATTATTATACCTATATATTTTATTTGCCATGTTTTGTTTGTCATATAACATGCGATGACATCATGCTTATTTTTAATCATATTATATGTCATGTTCATGTTTAGGATTAAAGTTTTTAAATGTCATGTGTTTTTAGATTTAATTTTATGCCATGACATCATGATTATGAGCATATGCTTATTTATATCATCATTAATGCCATAATCATTCATGCATTTGATTAAAATTGAGTTAAGGACTTTGGCATGACTTGGAGTCCCATTTATAAGAGAATCAAGTAGAGTTGCCTTAGAAAAATGCATGAAACCCTAGATTAGGGAAAACAAAACCCACATCTCACATTACATTGACATGTATGTGTATTTATACACCCTAGATACATCTGAGATGCTAGGATATGAGTTGAGTTCAAGGTGCATAGTTTTTGCATCTAGATGGACTATAACTCATCTAATTTCATTGGTGGATCATTGGGAAAGCTTGTGTACAAGTCATGTACATTGAGCTCAAGGAATATGATCCAAAATAAGGTTTTGAAAATATTTTAAAATCATTTTGAAAAACCTTGGTGAAGTCTATCTTTTGATAGAAATCACCATTGATGAAATTGATACAAAGTGAGCTAAAACTTTGAAGTTTTTATTCACTTTTGGATTTTGTATCAATTTCGATATTTTATGGGTAAAATAATTTTCTAACATTTTTCACCCATTGTATTTCTTATAAGTATTATATTATGAAGTTTCATGATTTTTCAAAATATGTATAATTATTTATGTATTATCAAAGTTCATTTTTCAATCAAATCATATTTCAGATTATCGATCATCGCCGACTTATGGGCGTCCGATCGATGAAGGGCTCGATCGATTATTATTAGGAGTCGATTGCCAAGTCTGATTTCGGGTTAACAAGGTTTGTTTAGCCTGATTTCAGCTATGGTAAGGTTTCCTAACCACTCCTAACCGTAGGATATGCTTTGGGAAGCATTATAAAGGGTGAAAATCCATTGGATATGGATTAGGAGAGTTTTTAGGGTTTGTATCAATCTTAAGGTGAGTGAAAGTTCTATGTTGAACTTTGAACCTTAATTTTGATGGTTTAGAGTTCCTATAGGCTTAGGGACTTCCCAAGGACATTGTTGGTACAATGGTCATGGGGGAGCAAGCCTTTAGGGGGAGTTATCCATCATGGGATGATGGATGTGTTTCTTCCTCATGAGGGGGAGAAATGGGAATGTGAGTGCCTAATTTGGAAATTGAGAGAGTTTATATGATTGCCTCTCTTGAGTGATATGGGACTTATCACTAGGAAGATTGATGGCATCCTAGGTATTTTTGGACCAAGGGGGAGATTGTAAGATCTCATTGGATATGAGACATTGACCTCCTTGGGGAGAATCTTTTTTATGTTAGTCAAAAAGGGGGAGAAAGGTAAAATTACCAATTTGGGATAATTGGTAAGGAGTTTTGAGTTAGTGTTCTACCTCAAAGGTATGTGGTTTTGTCAAACATCAAAAAGGGGGAGATTATTGGTGCAATCAGCCCAGGTCACGATTGACCGGACTCGAGTTTGATTCGAGCGATGTTTTGATGTTCGAAAAAACGTATGACAATGTAATTGTCATGGAAAAGTCCAAGTCTTGTGTACTTGGCATGAGAAGTCCAAGCATGGGTCTTGGCATGGGAAAGTCCAACATGTGTTGGCAAGGGAAAGTCCAAGCTTGAGTCTTGGCATTTGAGAAGTCCAAGGGAAATATTGGCGGCGTAAAGTCCAAGGGTTGAGTCTTGGCAGTATAAGTCTAATTGTTGGCAGCATAAAGTCCAAGCGGAGTCTTGGCAGCGTAAGTCCAATGTGCCTTAGCGGTATAGACCGACTTAGCATGACATGGCCGACGGAATCGCCTGAAGGATAACGTATGGATGAACAAGTCATTGATGACTTGGAGGGATCCGATAGGCGTGAGGCTGATGGAGGTGGCTAGAAAGCTTAGGTCTAGGCTAAGAGTGGTCTAGCAAGAATGGGGACACCATACTTGGGTTAAAACCTCATGTTTGAGGTTGGCAGTCGACTGGTATTATGGCCGGTTCGACTGCCGTGAGTCGACTAGAGTTCGACTGATGTTTAAGAGCTGAAATTGCTCTGGCAGTCGACTGCTCATTGGAGCAGTCGACTGATGTCGATGGAAGTTGACTACCAAGGAACGGCAGTCGACTGCTGGGTTAGTCGTGAGCCTGAGAATGCTCTCCGTACGTTGGAACTTTTCCAACGTGGATTGAGCCATTGTCTCACAGCAACAGTGGCGGCAGTCGACTGGTGACTTATGGCAGTCGACTGATAGGTGGAAATCCAGCCCGATGCAGGTTAAAAGGGAGCTGTTCATGGAGATTCCGGCATTGGTTCTTTGGGAACTTTGGTGAGGCGATTTGATGGCAATTTGTAGGTGCATTTCAGGGTCCTTCAATCTCATCCAAGCAACCGACAAGTAAGCGCTCAAAACCCTAGTTTGTAAAGTGTTCTTTACATTTTCACTTGTATTTGCTTGTTTACTTTGTATTACTTGTTGTAATTCATTGTACGAGGTTTCTCCACCTCCGACTTATTGTCGAGAAGGAGTTTATTTCTTAGTGGTGTTTGTGGCATCGCTAGAGCTCTTTAGAGCTTGATCCGTGGAGTAGGAACCATTCGGTTCCGAACCACGTTATATGATTGTGTAGTGCTTGTGTTTGTGTTGTATTTGTTTTATTATTTCTATTTCCGCTGCGCTAACACGAATTGTAGACAAGCACGCAATTGAAATCCATCACGCAACCAATCGACGCTATTCAGCCCCCCTCTAGCGGTCCAAGGATCCCCTACATGTCCGCCCTGGCAGTCAACTGATAACTGCAATTGCAGTTTTCTAAATTTTCAGAAATGAATTTTTGAAATTAGTAAGTAAATATACATACATTGATAAATCATGAAATTTTGTACGTATATTACTTATCACAATTATTAAGGGTGAAAATATTGGAAAATTATTTTACCCACAAAATAGTGAGATTGATACAAAGTCCAAAAGTTTAGAAAAACTTCAATAAAGAGCACTCTTTGTATCATCCCATTCAATGGTGATAGCTATCAAAAGATAGGCTTCACCAAGGTTTTTCAAAATGTTTTCAAAAATGTTTTCAAACCCTTTAATTCATTTTTCCTAAACATCTCACTTGTATCTAGATGTGTAAAACACATACAAGTCAATTAATCTAGTGAGATGTGGATTTTTGGTTCTTTAATGGTCTCTTGCATATTCTAAGGCAATATTATTTGATTCCCATCAAATCATGCCATAGTCCTTAATTTCATTTTATTTTATGCATGATATGATTATGGCATATATATGATATAACTAACCATGTGCCAAAATGATGATGTCATGGCATGTGAATGAAATTTTAGCATACATGACATATAAAAGTAAGTCTAAACATGATCATGACATTTTTAGAGATAAAAATAAAAATGATGTCAAGACATGACAAGGAAAATAAATCATGGCAAGTAAAATATACTAAGGTATAAAATACCTGAGTATTAAATCCAAATTTCCATTTCTTGGAATTCATTCTAATTTGCCTTAATACCATTATTTCCCAAGTGTGCCATAAACTCAAAATGACACACCAATACTTCTAGGACCTAATTGTGCCAATTTAATCATTTTTCAACTACTCAAGCACATTGGCACATCCTAATGTGTCAACTCACAATGGCTAGGTTAACTACCCATCCACTTAGGGTTGACACACCCTAACCCATCTAGCGTGAATCAATCACGCTTCTAGGAACCCAATACCTATTGGAGCTCCTTGGGTTAACAAGGTATTCACTAGGGATAACCTCCCTAGATACCTTCCTAATGACCCTTTTAGGCTTTGAAGTCATAGTCTATTGGGTCTTTCCTAGGTCAACTCTAGAGGTAACTCCTCCAATGACCTTCTTAGTGGCCTTCTTGGTTTTTCTTAAGTCCTTAGCCACTAAACACATACCATGGCTAGACTTAGGAATGACTTCCCTATTAGCCTTGGTTTTTCTAGACTTAGATGTTGTTCAATAATTAAATGGAACATTATGATAGGACATAGGTTTGTGACCCAAACCCTTCTTTCCCTTAGAGCATTCTTGAACCCTAGGTCTTGACTTTTGGACATTAGACCTCTTAACCAAATTTGTAATTATTTTGAGGGTCTTCTCAAGTTTTTCTAGCCTTGACCTCAAGGCTTGGTTTTCTAATTCTAATTTTCCCAATTTTGATTTTTCATTAATCTTTTGGGAGGGACTCTTTCTAGGCATGTGCCTAGACTTTTTGGGATTAATATCCAAAATTTCTTTTATTCTCTTAATGCTCTCCCTAGGCAAAATAGGTCTAGTGTTATTGGTCCTAAGTTTGTCCTTAGATATATGAGCATGCTTGGCACCTAGACAAACATATTTCTTCCTTCTAGCATGCTTTTCATTAATAATTGCAAAAGAGCTAAAATAATTCTTAGCATGCTTTTTAACTTTTAGAATTGAAGGTGCATAATATAAATATACCTTAGGGTTAGCTTTGGGAGCTCCCCCTACATGAGATACACCTTCTTGCCCTTTCTTCCTCCCCCTAGGACATTGGCTTCGGTAGTGTCCCTTTTGATTGCATTTAAAGCACACAATGTGCTCTTTGCTTCTAGTTGTGGGAACTCCGACATCCTTTGACATTTGGTTGACTTTTGGTGTCGGTGTCTTCTTCTTAGCCAATTTTGGGCATTTACTCTTGTAATGCCCTTTCTCCCTACACTCAAAATATATTATGTGATCTTTATTTAAAATCATTATGCTTGAGTTACCTAGGAAAGTGGAGGACTCTTGGTCACTTCTTCCGGAGGTAGATGCCTCGTTTTGATCTTGCTCCGGAGTGGAAGATTGCCTCTCCTCCCCCTCAATGCTAGAGGTGGAGGTCTCCACCAAATCATCAACATCATCAAATGTGGATGGTGATTCTTCCTCGACCTTCTCCTCTACTTGTGTCGGTTGGGAATTTTTTTGGAATTTCATTATCTTCTCCCATAATTCCTTTGCATCCCTAAAATTACCCAACCTAGACCAAATGTTGTTAGGAATCAAATCACTAAGTAATTCGATTACCTTGAGATTTGTCTTGAAGTCCTTAATTTAGTCTTGGGTCCACCTTGACTTCTCAATTTGCTTGTTGTCTTTATCCCTAGGCATCTCAAAACTGTTTTCTACAATAATCATAAAATCAAAGTCGGTTTCAAGATATACCTCCATCTTTTTCTTCCACCAAGCAAAGTCTCCATCGAATTTCGGTGGATGGATGTTGTAGCCGGCCATCTTGTAGTGCTTGTGTCGGTGGTTAGTCCTCGACAAGAACCTTGGCTCTAATACCATTTGTAGGGTCGATGGTGGCCGGCTAGAGGGGGGGGGGTGAATAGCCCTCAATCGTCGTACGGTGGAATATGACCGTTCTTCTTGCGTGCTCATCTACGATTGTCATTAGCGCAGTGGAAATAACAACAATAATGATAACAACAATGCAAGCACACAACAATACACAAGATATACGTGGTTCGAAATCGAATGGTTCCTACTCCATGGGCGAGCTCACCTAGCTCTAGTTATGCGCACGACACTAACTAAACTTTTTCTCGACTATACGTCGGAGGTGGAGAAACCTCGTACAAGCTATTACAATAAATAATATGAAATATAAGAAGAAATAAAAAGACAATACAAAAGAGAACTTTTACACAATTGCTTTGATCACTTTCTTGTTGCTTGCTTTAGATGGCTCTTGAAGGTCTTGGAATGCAACAGCAATTCCCCTCCAATAGCTTCACAAAAGTCTTAGAGAAATCCCCCATCTTGTGCTCCATTTATAAACTGCATCAAACTGATTTTGCGTGCATCAGTCGACTGATCGTGACCATCAGTCGACTGGTCCTGTAGCCATTGTCTCACAATGGCCAGATCCACGTTGGTCAAGTTCCAACAGATCACACATCAGTCGACTGATGGTACCCATCAGTCGACTGATAACCCATTAGTCGAGTGCTGGCGAGCTCGACTAGCTTTTGTGCCCATGCACAGTGCGATCAGTCAACTGATGTCGACTTGATCTAGCCAAACACCATTCGAACACTGGTCGAAACCATATGACCTAGAGCAGTCGACTGACACCTATGCTAGTCGACTGTTGTCGGATAAAACCTCAAACATCAAGCTATTTGAGCATCCGACAATCAGTCTTAGCCACTTGGCCAAGTCCACCTTATCCCTCATGGAGTTCCCCACCGAAGCTCTCTTCCCTCGGCCTACTTCCCTCGGATGCGCCAACCGCATAGCTTCACAACGCCATCCTTTGCGTCTCATGCCCTCGAAGTATGCTTCCCTTTGGGCTCACTCCATTCGCTCCCCGTCCGATGGTCCCTCGGATGCACCAAGCGTACGACTTCATAATGCCATCCTTCACTGACTCAAGGACCCCGAGCCTAGTGAACTTTCCATGTTCTCAAGACTTCCCACATGCACCAAGCGCATGGCTTCGCAATGCATTTCTCACCAAGCACCCAGCACATGGCTTAGCAATGCTTTGGACTTTTCCACACCAAGCTTCATGCTTGGATTTTCCATGTCAACTCCATGTTGGACTTTCCTATGACAATCCCATGTCATAAGTTTTGTCTATCATCAAAATACTGCTCGAGTCAAACTCGAGTCAACCTGGGCCGATTGCACCAACACTCCATATATAGAAGAGGAGAATCACAAGGCATGTTCATGTTCGAATATATCAGAAATAAAATGCAAGAACAAGAGGTTACAATGCCGATGTGGCATTCTCTCTGGCGTTGAAGTGCATAACTTGGATCTCCGACATCATTCTTCCTCCCCATTGTGAGTTACCAAAGCTTTTTAGGGCTTCGGTGTGTCGTACCAGCCGTCGTACCTCCCCCCTAGGATTTGGGTGGAGCTATCCTTATATAGACATCACATCGGATCACTTCAAAATCCGAAAAAAACCCTATTCGCGTCAATTTGCTGGGTCGCCACACGACCATGTGTTTCCACATGGCTAGGCCGTGTGCGGCCCTGGGGTGGCTGATCTCACCGATTGGACATGGTCGTGTGTGCCACACGCCCTGGTCGTGTCCCATTCTGCATCTAGCTACAAAATGCCCTTCTTTTTCTCTGAAAGTGCGCCTTTTCCCCCCAGAATGCTATCCTGCATGCAAAAGTATAAAGAGCATATCTCCAAACTTGAAAATAGGAAATGCATGCAAAATAAAGTAACATACGCATGAAACTAACATGAAATGTAATGAGATGTGAGCGAAAACTACTCCTAAAACCCTATATGTTTTGCTCACATCACTTTCCCCAAACTTAAATCTTTGTTTGTCCTCAAACAAACCTCAGTGCCATGAAATTTTAAAAGGATATCGTTCCATACTAGCATGTTAACTAAATTTATCAAGTGGTATTTGCAATCAAAGCAAAATAAATATATTCTAGACATTCACTAGATTAACTCCTCATGCTCGTGCCAAGCGAATCATTCTTAGGGGATACTCATTCCATGGTGAGTTAAGTCATCATCCTATAGCTTTCCTAAGGTCTCCGGCTCTTAGGCACTTACCTGCCCAAAGTGAGGGTCGTTCCCTAGATCTAGCACAAAGTCTCAAAGGCGTGCTCGGTATTGAGAGAAATTGGTAGGTGTTTCCCCAGTAACCTAACTCGGTCTCAAAGGGGCACCTAGCCATTTCCACCCACGACAACTATTTTTTTTATCCCTCATAATCTCTCTTTTTTTTTTTTTTTGCCTCACTGGGATTTTGATTTTTCCAATTGGGCTTACACAATCTGAGAATCTCCAGTAACTAAAATGCTAGTCTTAGGGTCACCTGTGGATTCCAAAGTACTAGACTACTGAGATGAATCATAACTAGGTATGTACTAGACTCTCCCTTTCAAAATGTTTGACATGTGTAGGTGTAAAAATAGAAGCTAACTAGTGTAAGTCTAGAATATTCATTCAAAGCCAATAAAATAAAATACCACGAGGTAAATGAAGTTATACTACTCATGGAAACAACTCATGAAGAAAACTCTAAAAATACTACTTAGGCAGCTTTACAGTAACAAAAACTAAGTGCTGAAAGAAACTCAACAACCTATGCATGAACAAATGAATTCTAACAATAATGCAACTATCAGAAAAGAAACTTCTGCTAGAAATAAAATAAAATTTGGGGGTCCCCCCCAGACTTAAATGAAAGTATACCTCTAGTATGGTAGACGAGGTGGAAAGTCTGGAAGCCTCGGCATCTCGGGATCCTGGGAGAACCAGTTGCTGAGCGGCTGATGTCACATGTACATGTGGTCGATATGAGAGCTGGTGGATGAAGTAGCTTCTCGGTGATCATCCTCCCTAGCCCACTATGCCTGCTAAGCATGCATGTGTTGTCGCATCTCCTGCGGTAGGCGATCTTATCTTGGCGAACGGTAGCCTCCTCCTGGAAGTAGATGCGGGCCTCGTCGTAGAACTCCTCAGCCCGTTGGGAGTGCTCCCGAAAGCTCTAGAACTCTACCTGCATGTAGGCACTCTGCTCCTCCCATCGCTTCCTCTGTGTCTGCTGCTCGGCGTATATGTCGTCGAGGCATGAATATAACTCTGAGAAATCATAGGCCGATGTACCTGCATCCTGCTCAAAAGTGGAAAAAGGTGGTGGTGCAGGTGCATGCTCATGTCGACGTGGACTAGGTGGGCTCCTATGCATGTGTGGACTGGAGGGAGAGTAATGTAAAGGGGTGAAATGCATGGTGCAGTGCCCTTTATACCTTGCGCAACACGACCGTGTGAAAACACATAGCCAGGCCATGTGCACCTCAAGTTGGTCGGGCACGATTGTGGGAGAACACATAGTCAGGTCGTGTGTCCCCTTCTTCTCTCCTTTTATGCACAATGATCTAAATTTTCTCACGCGCTTCACAGTGTAAGCTAAAAATTAATTTATTTTTACCTAGCAAAGTTTTTTTCTGGTCCTAATGCTAAACGAAATGGAAATCAAAGTTAAAATTAACATAAATGCATGCAATACAATCAAAGGAAAGCCTAAAAACTAAACTTGGGTTGCCTCCCAAGAAGCGCTTTATTTAAGGTCGTTTAGCTCGACCACACTCCATTATCATCTTGGCTCCGAAGGTTCAATGAACCTCCATTCATCCATCTCAGAATCTGAAGACTCCCCTATATACTTCTTTAATCGTTGCCCATTTACCTTGATCTCCCCTGATTCCTTACTACATATATCCACTACATCATATGGGTATACCCTCTTCACTCAAAACGGTCCTGACCACCTTGATTTTAGCTTCCCTAGAAAAAGTTTTAACTTGGAATTATACAGTAGAACTAAATATCCTTCCTTAAACTCCCTTCTCAAAATGTGTTGGTCATGCCACTTCCTAGTTCATTCCTTATATGCCTTAGCATATTCATATGTGACTCTTCGAATTTCCTCCAACTCGCTTATCTGCAGTTTCCTTTTCTCTCATGTCGCGCAGTAGTCCAAGTTGAGCTTCTTTATGGCCCAGAAAGCCTTGTGTTCTAATTCAACGGGTAAATGGAAAGGCTTCCCAAAGACTAAGAGGAATGGGGTCATGCCTATCGGGGTCTTATAAGCTGTGTGTAGCCCCAAAGAGCATCGTCTAGTTTTTGTGACCAATCTTTCTGTGATTCCACTACTATTTTTTCTAGGATGCTTTTGATCTCCCGATTCGAAATTTCTACTTGTCTGCTTGTTTGCAGGTGGTAAGCTGTTGAAACTTTGTGGATCACCTCATACTTATGTAGTAATTTTTCAAACTGTTTTTCGATGAAGTGGGATCCTTCATCACTGATTACTACTCAAGGAATTCCGAATCTAGAGAATATGTTTCTTTTGAACATTTTTATTACGGTCCTGGCGTCGTAATGGGGTGATGCTATGAACTCCACCCATTTGCAAACGTAGTCTACAGTGACCAGGATATATCTGTTTTTGTCAGAAATGGGAAAGGGCCCGATGAAATCTATTCCCCATACGTCGAAGAGCTCCACCTCTAATATGGTGCTTGTCGGCATCTCATGTCTCCTCCCTATATTTCCTATTCACTGGCACTGATCATAGGAGACTACATAGTTGCATGTGTCCCTAAAAAGGCTAGGCCAGTAGAAACCTGCCTGCAGTACCTTTGTAGCTATTTTTGCAATCTCGGCATAACCCCCATATGTGGAGGAATGACAATGAAAGAGGATGCTCTCCACTTCCTCCTCTGGTATGCACCTTCGATATACGCTATCTGCACACTTTTTGAATAGGAAGGGGTCATCCCATACGTATTATGGAACCTCTGAAAAGAATCTTTTCCTTTGTTGAGTCATGAATTCTGGCGGTATCACTCTTACCGCAAGAAAATTCACAAAATATGCACACCAGGGGGTGGTGACTCATTCCATGGTGAGTTAAGTCGTCATCCTATAGCTTTCCTAAGGTCTCCGGCTCTTAGGCACTTACCTGCCCAAAGTGAGGGTCGTTCCCTAGATCTAGCACAAAGTCTCAAAGGCGTGCTCGGTATTGAGAGAAATTGGTAGGTGTTTCCCCAGTAACCTAACTCGGTCTCAAAGGGGCACCTAGCCATTTCCACCCATGACAACTATTTTTTTTATCCATCATAATCTCTCTCTTTTTTTTTTATTTTTTGGCTCACTGGGATTTTGATTTTTCCAAATGGGCTTACACAATCCGAGCATCTCCAATAACTAAAATGCTAGTCTTAGGGTCACCTGTGGATTCCAAAGTACTAGACTACTGAGATGAATCATAACTAGGTATGTACTAGACTCTCCCTTTCAGAATGTTTGACATGTGTAGGTGTAAAAATAGAAGCTAACCAGTGTAAGTCTAGAATATTCATTCAAAGCCAATAAAATAAAATACCACGAGGTAAATGAAGTTATACTACTCATGGAAACAACTCATGAAGAAAACTCTAAAAATACTACTTAAGAATAACAAACTAAGTCTTTGAAAGAAACTCAACAACCTATGCATGAACAAATGAATTCTAACAATAATGCAACTATCAGAAAAGAAACTTCTGCTAGAAATAAAATAAAATTTGGGGGTCCCCCCCAGACTTAAATGAAAGTATACCTCTAGTATGGTAGACGAGGTGGAAAGTCTGGAAGCCTTGGCATCTCGGGATCCTGGGAGAACCAGTTGCTGAGCGGCTGATGTCACATGTACATGTGGTCGATATGAGAGCTGGTGGATGAAGCAGCTTCTCGGTGATCCTCCTCCCTAGCCCACTATGCCTGCTAAGCATGCATGTGTTGTCGCATCTCCTGCGGTAGGCGATCTTATCTTGGCGAACGGTAGCCTCCTCCTGGAAGTAGATGCGGGCCTCGTCGTAGAACTCCTCAGCCCGCTGGCAGTGCTCCCGAAAGCTCTAGAACTCTGCCTGCATGTAGGCACTCTGCTCCTCCCATCGCTTCCTCTGTGTCTACTGCTCGGCGTATATGTCGTCGAGGTGTGAATATAACTCTGAGAAATCATAGGCCGATGTACCTGCATCCTGCTCAAAAGTGGAAAAAGGTGGTGGTGTAGGTGCATGCTCATGTCGACGTGGACTAGGTGGGCTCCTATGCATGTGTGGACTGGAGGGAGAGTAATGTAAAGGGGTGAAATGCATGGTGCAGTGCCCTTTATCCCTTGCGCAACACGACTGTGTGAAAACACATAGCCAGGCCATGTGCGCCTCAAGTTGGTCGGGCACGGTTGTGGGAAAACACATAGTCAGGTCGTGTGTCCCCTTCTTCTCTCCTTTTATGCACAATGATCCAAATTTTCTCACGCGCTTCACAGTGTAAGCTAAAAATTAATTTATTTTTACCTAGCAAAGTTTTTTTCTGGTCCTAATGCTAAACAAAATGGAAATCATAGTTCAAATTAACATAAATGCATGCAATACAATCAAAGGAAAGCCTAAAAACTAAACTTGGGTTGCCTCCCAAGAAGCGCTTTATTTAAGGTCGTTTAGCTCGACCACACTCCATTATCATCTTGGCTCCGAAGGTTCAATGAACCTCCATTCATCCGTCTCGGAATCTGAAGACTCCCCTATATACTTCTTTAATCGTTGCCCATTTACCTTGATCTCCCCTAATTCCTTACTACATATATCCACTACATCATATGGGTATACCCTCTTCACTCAAAACGGTCCTGACCACCTTGATTTTAGCTTCCCTAGAAAAAGTTTTAACTTGGAATTATACAGTAGAACTAAATCTCCTTCTTTAAACTCCCTTCTCAAAATGTGTTGGTCATGCCACTTCCTAGTTCATTCCTTATATGCCTTAGCATATTCATATGTGACTCTTCGAATTTCCTCCAACTCGCTTATCTGCAGTTTCCTTTTCTCTCCTGTCGCACAGTAGTCCAAGTTGAGCTTCTTTATAGCCCAGAAAGCCTTGTGTTCTAATTCAACGGGTAAATGGCAAGGCTTCCCAAAGACTAAGAGGAATGGGGTCATGCCTATCGGGGTCTTATAAGCTGTGTGTAGGCCCAAAGAGCATCGTCTAGTTTTTGTGACCAATCTTTCTGTGATTCCACTACTATTTTTTCTAGGATACTTTTGATCTCCCGATTCGAAATTTCTACTTGTCTGCTTGTTTGCAGGTGGTAAGCTGTTGAAACTTTGTGGATCACCTCATACTTATGTAGTAATTTTTCAAACTATTTTTCGATGAAGTGGGATCCTTCATCACTGATTACTACTCAAGGAATTCCGAATCTAGGGAATATGTTTCTTTTGAACATTTTTATTACGGTCCTGGCGTCGCAATGGGGTGATGCTATGAACTCCACCCATTTGGAAACGTAGTCTACAGTGACCAGGATATATCTGTTTTTGTCAAAAATGGGAAAGGGCCCGATGAAATCTATTCCCCATACGTCGAAGAGCTCCACCTCTAATATGGTGCTTGTCGGCATCTCATGTCTCCTCCCTATATTTCCTATTCACTGGCACTGATCATAGGAGACTACATAGTTGCATGTGTCCCTAAAAAGGCTAGGCCAGTAGAAACTTGCCTGCAGTACCTTCGTAGCTATTTTTGCAATCTCAGCATAACCCCCATATGCGGAGGAATGACAATGAAAGAGGATGCTCTCCACTTCCTCCTCTGGTATGCACCTTCGATATACGCTATCTGCACACTTTTTGAATAGGAAGGGGTCATCCCATACGTATTATCGAACCTCTGAAAAGAATCTTTTCCTGTGTTGAGTCATGAATTCTGGCGGTATCACTCTTACCGCAAGAAAATTCACAAAATATGCACACCAGGGGGTGGTGACCTTAGTGATGGCCATGACAGTATCATCCCGTAGAGCATCGTCTATTTGGGCACTGTCTCCTTCTTCTATCCTGCGTGATAAGTGGTCCGCGACGACATTGTCCGATCCCTTTTTATCCCTGATTTCTATATCAAATTCTTGAAGTAATATAATCCAGCGAATAAGGCGGGGTTTAGCATCCTTCTTACTTAGCAAGTAATGAATTGTAGCATGGTCGGTGTAAACTACTACCTTCGAACCTACTAAGTATTATCTGAACTTGTCGAATGCGAACACAACTGCTGGTAATTCCTTCTCAGTCATGGCATAATTGATTTGTGCCCCTTTCAGTGTCTTACTGGCGTAGTGAATGGCATGAAGTTTTTTCTCCTTCCGTTGCCCTAATACTGCTGACGTGTCGATTTTCTGCAATTGCACGGTTGTCGTCAAGTAATAAAAATATCGATCCCACAGAGATTGGGTCAATTACCGAATCATCATGATACCAAGTTATCTAGTCAAATCAAATTTGTTAACAAAGTGAAGAAACTAAGCAGTCAAGAATAGCGAATGAGAAGAACGAGCTGAAAGTCAATAATTGAAGGGAATCTCAGGATATAGGTTTCACCGCATCGACGATTTATAAGGTGATTACGTTCTCTCCTACTCCTTAGAGTTGTTTCGATAGAACCTGTCCTAAGGTAAATCAACGACCCCTTTCGAGGTTTATGCCAATTGTACCTATCAAACTCAATTTCCCTGTCATGGTATTCGAGCGTAGGTGATAATAATCAGCTAAAGGGACCTGTCACGAGACCCCCGCAAACCTCCCTAGTCTTACTACCATTACTTGGTAAAAATTGGATTTGATAGATCCATTAAGTCCATAAGAGTTCCTCTAGAGACTAAATTTCCTTTTCACAATAGGTTTGCACACGGGACCATAATCAGCTAAGAAATCATCAATGATTCCCCCAAGCCCTCATAGATACGCTATCGATACTTGATAGGAGTTAATCCCTAGCTTGGATCTAGGTTTTGGGAACTTGGGTTCATTGTTAGGTACTTCCCCAAGGTTCCTTAGATTTATCAATAAGAATCTAAAACCAAATCAAAACAAACATCTATTTAAGTAGAAGAGATTCAATCAACCATCATAAATTGTCAAGGGCTACTCCCCCATCCTAAGATTACAGGACACTACTCCATAGATGAATCAGTATTGCTAGAGAAAGAAATTACAATCCTTAGTGCCATGGTGTTGTTTACTCCGCCGTCGACTTTGTCCTCCTTCGAATTCTGCCACCTTCTCTTTAGGGTTAGAATATATCCTCTTTTATAGCCTTGGCTTGGTCTTCAATTAAGGCAAAACTTTTCTTTAATTTAGGCAGAAATCCCGAGTTTTGCCGTGTTGTACGCCAATAAAGGAAAGGCAGGAAATAGGGTGACACGCCAATGCCAATGGAGGGCATGGGCGTGTCAGGCATGAGACGTGGGCATGTCGACTAACAAACCCGGGGTGTGTTGAGGAACGTGGGTGTGTCGGCTAACACACACGGGGTGTGTTGAGGAACATGGGTGTGTCAGCTAACACACCCGAGGTGTGTTGAGGAATGTGGGTGTATCGGCTAACACACCCGGGGTGTGTTGAGGTCTGAAAGTTCTGACACGGACGTGTCTCTGATGGCACGACTATGTTGTTTTGATATGCCTCGATAATTCCCGATTCTTCACCCTATTAACATGAAAAATACCCCAAAATAGTTTCTTTGTCCAAAATATGTTAAACTTGACTAAAACATAACAAAATACATGACTAAAACATAAAATGGGATGAAATGCATGCATATTGAATACCCAAAATGCAACGTGAATTACACACATCAAAATCCCCTTGACCTAAACTTTTGCTTGTCCTCAAGCAAAGAAAAGGGAAAAACACAAAAGACAACTTATGTGTGGAGTTGCAATAAACCATCCAAAAGTATAAAACCAAATCTTAATCTTATCAAACCATTCCTAATGGAAAAACATGAAAGATCCCTATATAGTGCACATGAAAAGTCGGTCCAAAGGTATTGGACACCAATCCAGAATTGTCATCTCCTCTATCGTGTTCCTCTTATTTCCGGCATAGAGGCACTTACCTGCCTTAATGCATGGATTGTACTCACCTATCAGCAAAAGGTCTTAAAGGAGCACTTACCAAGAAGAAAGAAAAGAAGAAATTTATAGTAAGCATTTTCCCAGTAACTAGTTAGCCTCAAAGGGGCACCTTTTAGGTGTTTCCCCAGTAACTACTTGGTCTCAAAGGGGTGCTTCAAAACAATTCCAGTTCTCTTCTTCTTCTTTTTTTCTCTTTTTCTCTCTTTTTTTTTTCAAGAATCTTATAGGAAAAGTATTTCTTCAGTAACCAAATTTCCCAAGAAAATCCCCAATGGAAAATCGAGTACTAGTCCGATATGGGGGATTTAAACCCTTTTCGGGTACCTCAAACCTATAGGTCGTGTGAAAAGTGAAATAGGGTTCTTATCAAATAAGCAAAAAGGAATATCATGATTCACCAAGGTTCAGTTATACTGCGCTATATGATATGCAATGTTATGATATATGAAGAGATAAAAACGAAATCAGCTTACATAATGAAACATACTCCCCTAGACCTGAGTTATGCAATAACCAAATTAAAAATCTAAGAAGAAATAGCATAAGCAATAAATGAAAGGCATCGATACTCACAAAATAGCTCAAGGGGATCAATGGTCATCGCCCTCGCTACTAGCATCCTCCTCTGCCCATCTACGTCGCTGCTCCTGATAAAACTCCCGGGACTCCTATCTAAATCTAGCATCATCCTCCCTCCTGGCGGCCTTGGCGGTGAAGAACTCATCAGCCCTCTTGTGAAAATCTGCTGCCCTCTCCAAATGCTGAGTCACCATAAGATAGTGCTCCTCTGTAGTCTGGGCAAACCGATCCCACACACCCACGTGCAAGGTATGTTCAACCCTAAAAGCCTCGAATGACGATCGAAATCCAGAAAAATCAAATGAAGAGTATCCTGTAGAAAAATTATCAGTAGAAAATCGAGGGGGCTCAAGAGTCGAATGGGATGACTCAGGGTCTATGTGTGATGGCTCCCTAGGTGAGGGTGATGGAGCATGGGCAATAGGAGTAAGCAAGGGACCATGGACATCTCTGAAAAGCCAATTGGCTTCATTACGTATGGTGATTTGCTCAGGGTTTGGAAGAGGGATTTTAATTCCATTTTTCAACACCAAACGATATCCCTCTTCAAATGCCTCAATCATCTTCATATTGATAGAAGCATCCAAATCCAATCTAGGGCTAGCAGGACAATGTTCAAGGTTATCTAGGTCACACCCCAAAGCAATGGCAATTCTAGTGATAAGACCACCTACGATTATAACCTAGATGGGCTGTTACTAACTTTAACTAGGTGTCTCACCATATGGGCTCCAGAATCAATGTTAACTTCATTTAGCACATCCCATAAGAACTGTACCTCACTCTGCCTAGCTACCCCTGCACTATCATGTCTCCCAGAAATTGTATTAGCCATAAACCTAAGGAGATAATGAAAAGTAGGATTCGAGATATTGAATGATTTAGACCTAGATGCATCATAAGGGCGAGGGTCATCAGAAATTATTTTCCAAAACTAATGATCAATAAAATGTCTATGAATTTGTCTTTCCCCTCCGCAAGGAAAATCAAATATCGCATTAAAATTACTTAAGGAAAGAGTAAACTCATGATTCATTAATCTAAACTGAATTTTTTCTTCTTCACAATTCTTCCCTTGAAGTATTTCAGCGGATAATGAGCTAAGGAATTCAAGAGTAATGCTAGGATAAGTAAGATGATGATACGTAATAAAGTCAGTCCAACCAATCCTATTAGTCAACTAAATTATATCATCTCTAATTCCTAGGGTTGTCAACATGTAGAAATCAATGGTTCTTGATTCAGTCGTGTCGATGAGCGACATGAACATGTTGTGTCATGTAAACCTGAAAACCTGAAAAATGTAAAACTCAAAGTTAAAAATAAAAATGAAGAAAATAAAATAAAATAAAATAAATAAAAAAATTAAAAATAGCTTGGGTTGCTTCTCAAGAAGCGCTTGTTTAAGGTCATTAGCTTGACCCCACAATTATTCCCTGGTTGGATGGATGTGGCTCAAGGAGTGTACTCTGCTCCATCCGCAAGTGTACTTTGCTCCTCCTCTTCCCCTTAGGATAGAGTTTTCGCCAAGAAATTCATACCTGAGTGTCGATGGAAGAGGCTTAAGTTCTACCTGTGGTGGTAGGTCAAGGTCGACAATCTCTAGCTCTTCATCCTCGAAATCCCTTTTGAGCCTATCAAGATAAGTTTGTTCTTGTGCTCCTTTTAGCGCAATTGAATGAAAACTGTTAATCCTGCAACAAACATCGAAATCAGAAGGTTGTTTAATAGCTTTTGAAAGGTCGAATTCAATCTTATCATTTCCAAATGCAAGTGAAAGTTTGTGATTCTTGACGTCTATCATCGCCCTTGCAGTAGCAAGGAAAGGTCTCCCTAAAATCAGTGGAATACATGGGTCTTCATCCATATCAAGCACTATGAAATCGGCGGGAATAATAAAGTTTCCCACCTTCACAGGTACATCTTCTAAGATTCCCAAAGGATATCTAATGGATCGATCGGCTAACTGCAAGGCCATAGTTGTTATTTTCATTTCTCCCAAATCTAATTTCTTGCATATGGAAAGAGGAATCAAATTGACACTAGCACCTAGATCACAAAAAACCTTATCAAAACTAGAGTCATTAATTATGCAAGGGATAGAAAAACTACTTGAATCATTTATCTTGGGAGGTACCATGTTTTTAATTAAAGTGTTGCATTCTTCGGTAAGAGCCACTGTTACATGCTCCTCAACTTTTCTTTTATTGGTTAAAATATCCTTCAAGAACTTGGAGTATGTAGGCATTTGTTGAAGAGCTTCTATAAAAGGTATATTAATATAAAGCTTTCTAATTACCTCAAGGAACTTACCAAATTGTTCATCCAATTTCTCCTTAATGAGCCTCTGAGGGAATGGGATCGGAGGCTTATATGTTCTTGGCTCTCTGTGCAACACAGTTGTGTCTTCTGGCTCGGCTAGGCTGTGATGGCTGCTAGAGCGACCCGACACGGGTGTGTCGACTGACACACCTTGGGTGTGCTTATGCGCATCACCCGACACGGGTGTGTTGGACAACACACCCTGGGTGTGTTGTTGGGTGCCTATCTCAAAATCGTTCAACACAGGCGTACTGCTAGGCATGGCCGCTTCTTCAAACTCCGGTACACCTGTGTTCTTGAGCACGGGTGGGGCTTGTTGAGCTCTGGTAGGTGGTTCTACCTTCTTACCTCCTTCTAAAATTCTTTCACTTCTCAAACTTATAGAATTACAATGTTCAGCTGGGATTACTTCTGAATTTCAAGGAAATCTGCCGGGCATCCTAGATGTAGAGCTAGCAATTTGAGAAATCTGATTCTCCAACATCCTTGTGTGATTAGTTAAATTATCAACCTTGCTTCCCAATTGGTTAATTGCCTCTGTATTATTTTGATGTTGCTGATTGGATTCTATAATATGCTATCGAAATTCATCGTTTATCTTCCCTTGGCATGTGATAAAATTTTCCATCATCTTCTCTAAATTTGACTTGGGCCTTAGTTGAAATCCCGAAGGTGCTCCAAAATTGTTCTGTCTAGAAGAATTTTGGTTGGTTCGATATGAAAAGTTGGGATGATTCCTCCAATCGGGATTGTACGTGTTTGAATAAGGGTTTCCACCATTAGGCTTTTGATTAAAATTATTCAACGCATCTACTTGCTCAACCCCTGCTCCTAATGATGGTGCATGTAGGATTTGGCAATTTGTGGCCATATGTCCTGTTACACCACAAATCTCACAAGTGACATTAGATGAGTTTACAACTGATACATTAAAATGTTCGAGCTTTTGAGTTAATGCATCAACTTTAGCACTGAGTAAATCGATAGTACTTACCTCATACTTACCTGACGTTTTCGTCGGATACCCTTGTTCTGTAGCCCATTAGTGAGAATTCATTGCCACATTCTCGATGATCTCAAATGCTTCATCCAACATTTTGTTCATGAGAGCTCCTCCTGCAGCAGAATCAAGAGAAACTTTAGTGGCATACGAGATTCCATTATAGAAAGTATGAACAATGAGCCATTTCTCTAGCCAATGATGAGGACATGTTGTAGTAATCCCTTAAATCTGTCCCAAGCTTCAAATAATGTTTCTCCATCCTTCTGTGCAAAATTAGTGATTTGATAACGAAGACTTGCAGTTTTGCTTGGCGGGAAATACTTGTCTAGAAATCTTTGCTCCAGCTGATCCCATGTAGTTATGCAGTCCGCCGGAAGAGAGTGTAACCATGCTCTAGCTTTGTCCCGCAATGAGAAGGGAAACAAGCGCAATCTATTAGCATCAGCTAAGGCTCCATTTAGTTTTAACGTTTCACAAAATTCTAAAAATACTTCCAAGTGAAGATTAGGATCTTCAGTGGGCGCTCCTCCAAATTGATGCTGTTGGACCATGGAAAGTAGAGCCAGTTTCAATTCAAAATTATTCGCTTCAATGGGGGGTCTTCTAATACTTGATCTCAATCTCCTTGTACTAGGCACTGCGTAATCCCTTAAAGGTTTAATCTCATTCTGATCAGCCATATTAGAGTTCAAATTTTCTTCCTGTTATTGCTGGAGTCGTCTCCTAGCAAGGAATGTTCTCTCTATCTCAGGATCGATTTCGAGATTTTCCCTGTCAAATATGTGCATGTAACAACAGGAGAAACTTCCAAAAAAAGAATTCAGAATAGACAAAAGAATAAAAACAGAATCAGAAATCTAGATTAACTAAATCACTTTCAATTCAATATTGAGTGCCAATCCCCGGCAACGGTGCCAAAAACTTGATGTGTCGATTTCCACAAGTACACGGTTGTCGTCAAGTAATAAAAATATCGATCCCACAGAGATTGGGTCAATTATCGAATGATCATGATACCAAGTTATCTAGTCAAATCAAATTTGTTAACAAAGTAAAGAAACTAAGCAGTCAAGAATAGCGAATGAGAAGAACGAGCTGAAAGTCAATAATTGAAGGGAATCTCAGGATATAGGTTTCACCGCATCGACGATTTATAAGGTGATTACGTTCTATCCTACTCCTTAGAGTTGTTTCGATAGAACCTGTCCTAAGGTAAATCAACGACCCCTTTCGAGGTCTATGCCAATTGTACCTATCAAACTCAATTTCCCTGTCATGGTATTCGAGCGTAGGTGATAATAATCAGCCAATGAGACCTATCACGAGACCCCCGCAAACCTCCCTAGTCTTACTACCATTACTTGGTAAAAATTGGATTTGATAGATCCATTAAGTCCATAAGAGTTCCTCTAGAGACTAAATTTCCTTTTCACAATAGGTTTGCACACGGGACCATAATCAGTTAAGGAATCATCAATGATTCCCA
This sequence comes from Wurfbainia villosa, assembly GCA_025175895.1. Taxonomy (NCBI): domain Eukaryota; kingdom Viridiplantae; phylum Streptophyta; class Magnoliopsida; order Zingiberales; family Zingiberaceae; genus Wurfbainia; species Wurfbainia villosa. The sequence goes on along the minus strand of CM045995.1, from coordinate 61,436,278 downwards.
CAAGCCCTCATAGATACACTATCGATACTTGATAGGAGTTAATCCCTAGCTTGGATCTAGGTTTCGGGAACTTGGGTTCACTGTTAGGTACTTCCCCAAGGTTCCTTAGATTTATCAATAAGAATCTATAACCAAATCAAAACAAATGTCTATTCAAGTAGAAGAGATTCAATCAACCATGATAAATTGTCAAGGGCTACTCCCCCATCCTAAGATTATAGGACACTACTCCATAGATGAATCAATATTGCAAGAGAAAGAAATTACAATCCTTAGCGACATGGTGTTGTTTACTCCACCATCGACTTTGTCCTCCTTCTTCGAATTCCGCCGCCTTCTTTTTAGGGTTAGAATATATCTTCTTTTATAGCCTTGGCTTGGTCTTCAATTAAGGCAAAACTCCTCTTTAATTCAAGCAGAAATCTCGGGTTTTGCCATGTTGTATGCCAATAAAGGAATGGCAGGAAATAGGGTGACACGTCCATGCCAATGGAGGGAATGGGCGTGTCGGGCATGAGACGTGGGCATGTCGGCTTGTTGGACCGATTTGAAACGCTAGAGGGGGGGTGAATAGCATTAAAACTCTCTTTTTGTTCATTCGTTTAAAAACCGAGTATAATTAATTTGCAGCGGAAAAGATAAGCAATAAAAAGAGAAGCCTTCAGCTACTACTCCAAGGCCCTAGTGGTCCTTGACCACGCACAGAGGGCAAAACATTAACCGAACTCCTCCTCGTTGGAGGTAGGAGTTAATCGATACAAGAAAGAACAAAAACTTGAGGTAGAGGGGCACTCCCTCTCTCCTCGTATACGACAAAAGCTCCGAAACAAGTAAATAAACAACTGATATAAAGCTAATACCGACGTACAAAAAATAAAGAAAATTAAACCTAGACGTCGGAAAGGAAAGACTTCATTGTCGGAGAGTTGTAGCTTTGCGGAGGCTTTTGGAAGCTTGGAATTGATGAAGAAACCCTAGGATTGGCTCTCCTTTTATAGCCTTTGAGCCCCTTTTCGAGAGGAACCCTAGCCAATCACAATTGAGCACCAATCTCCTTGAAATTGGGTGATAAGCCTTGACTCCTCGAAGCTGATCATTGACCATCAGTCGACTGATGGCCATCATCGATCGTGATGGCGACATCGATCGAGTCTTGACCTCCGGCGATCGGTGATTGGCGGCGATCGAGTCCTCAAGTGATCGGTGATGCTTCTTTGCCAAGTCAAAGTTAGCTCAAAGAAAACATTATTTTGACGACCTTCGACCGTCCGATCTTGACCTAGACCATCGATGGGATGTCTTTGGTCAGATCTATTCTTAAGACCATCGTCGTAAGGAGGATACGACCTCACTTACGCTCGCACACACGAGCTTACCTCGATACTTACCATGTCGCTTTTGCTTCCGGCCTTCCACTCAATTCCTTCGGCTCCCTCCGAAGTCACTCGAGTGTCGCCCGACCACCGCGGCTTCCTCTGGGTGTCTCTAGCCTTTAGCTCTAGCTATAGCAATCTTTTGCACACTCGATTCAGCTCGTGAGATAACGACATGAGCTTAACTTTGTATCGTTTTGCTATAATCAAAACTCAGGTTCGACTTAGGTGCCTACTGCACCAACAATCTCCCCCTTTTTGATTTATGGCAAACCCACATACAAAGTTAAGTAAATAGCAAGCATAAAGAATAATGTGCATTAGAAACAAACAAAAAATAAAGAAGATTAAGTTGGAGTAGTAAGGATTTTCTTCAAGTACTCCCCCTTGAGGAAACCTCCCCCTTGACCGAGGGTGAGTCTTGAAGAAAGACCTTAATCCTCCCTTTGAGGGTTGCTTTAAGTAATTAACATTACTTAAAGTTGGCCTTAGTAAAACGTTTAAGTTAAGAGTTCTTCTTAACTTGGCCTTTTCTCCCCCTTAAGTAAAACATTAAGGGCATAATGTTTAAAAATAAGTAAAACGTTGATGGCACAGATAAGTTTAAGTTAAGAATTCTCTTAACTTGGCCTTTAATAAGTTTTCAAAACTTAAAGTTAACTTTTGGTTTAAATATAAAGTAAGAGTTAAGTTATCAAAAAGAATTTTGACCCCTTAACTTTGGCATTTTTCTCCCCCTTTTGCCATATATCGAAAAGAGTGAGGGTGTGTGTGGAAAACAAAAATAAGTGTTAAATTTAAAGTCCAAGCATGTTCCACATTATTTTAAAAATAATATACTGAAAATAAGTTCATCTATAAAATGTTCGACTCATATTTGGCTTGATTGATATAAAAGATCAACCAGTCCTGGTCAGAGTCGGTTAGTATATATGATTATACTCCATGGTTCATGGCGATGCACTAGCTCTACATCTAGAACTAGGAGTAAGGTCCTAACATCTCACACCCATCTACGTGGCTAAGTACACAAACACATTAGTCCTATGTGTTGTGAGATGTATTGGCTCCTTAAATCTGTGGGTGCATGATATCTAAGGTATGTCCTATGCTAGTCCCATAAAAATGAAATTTAAGAAATAGTAGTAAGAAAATATAATTTGCAAGTTCCTATTCTATTACGCACATGCCCAATTTTCGTCTTAATAGAATAAATTCGGCTTCGGGTAGGGGTTTAGTAAATAGGTCTGCTAAGTTAGACTTCGATTCGACGTATTCGAGTTGTATGGCTCCGTTGGCCACATGTTCTCGAATGAAATGATGTTTGACCTCTATATGTTTGGTCCTAGAGTGACATATCGGATTCTTAGTAAGATTAAATGAACTAATGTTATCTACATGAAGTTTAGTATTCGTAAAGTCTAACTTAAAGTCGCGGAGAGTGTGCTTCATCCAAAGAAGTTGAGTGACACACTCACCCATCGCGATGTATTCGACTTCGGTGGTAGATAAGGCAACACAGTGTTGCTTCCTACTGCACCAACTCACTAAACTCGAGCCAAGAAGTTGACAACAACCACTCGTGCTCTTTCTATCGAGCTTACTACCGACATAGTCCGAATCGGAGTAGCTGGTTAGTTCGAACTCGGCAGATCTAGGATACCAAATACCGACATTAAGTGTACCCTTTAGATATCTAAGGATACGCTTGACTAGAGTTAGGTGAGACTCCTTGGCACAAGTTTGAGACCTTGCGCACATACTCACTGCAAATAAGATATCAGGTCAGCTTGCAGTTAAGTAAAGGAGACTCCCTATTATGCTCCTATAGTATTTTAAATCAATTGGGTCTCCAATTACATCTTCTTCTATATTAACATTAGTTGTCATTGGGGTATTAATAATTTTAGCGTCTTGCATTCCAAAGCATTTAATTAATTCCCTAGTATATTTGCGTTGATGTAGGTATATCCCATCTTTAGTTTGTTTAATTTGTAATCCTAAGAATAAACTTAATTTGCCTACTAAATTCATTTCAAATTTGCTTTCCATAAGTGAAATAAACTCATTTAGTAGGATTGAGTTGGTGGTTCTGAAAATAATATCATCTACGTAGATTTGGGCCATGAATATGTTTTTACCTAAGGTTTTTACGAAAAGGGTTGGGTCAACTACACCTTGGTTAAAACCTTTGGACTTAAGATAAATCGAAAGTCTCTCGTACCAAGCTCGCGGAGCTTGTTTAAGTACATAAAGAGCTTTCTTTAATCTAAGGACATGATCGGGTTTGTCTAAACTTTCGAAACTGGGGGGTTGACTAACATAAACTTCTTCTTTAATGTATCCATTTAAGAATACAGATTTAACATCCATTTGAAACAACTTAAATTCTCGATGTGCTTCATATGCTAATAGCATTCGAATGGACTCTAATCTAGCTACTGGGGCATAGGTCTCGTTGTAATCTAATCCTTCGACTTGACTAAACCCTTTAGCAACTAGTCTAGCTTTATTTCTAACTACTTCACCTTTATCATCAATTTTATTTCTAAACACCCACCTTATTCCAATGATTGTTTTATCTTTAGGTGGTGGTACTAATTCCCATACTTCGTTCCTAGTGAATTGAGCCAACTCTTCTTGCATTGCAATAATCCAATCGGGATCAAGAAGAGCTTGGTCAATAATTTTGGGTTCAATTTTAGAAATCAAAGATATTTGACTAAGGTTTCTGTATGAGGCTCTAGTTCGAACTCCTAGACTTGGATCACCTATCACTTGGTTGATAGGATGATTCATTTGAGTCCTAGTTGGATTTGGATATGAGTCTACAACTTGATCCATAGGATGGCTTGTTTGAGTTCTAGTTTGGTTGGAGTCATCTATCACTTGGTCTATAGAGTGACTTGGTTGACTTAGGTTAGGATTAACACTAGACCTGATCTCCGGATCAGAGTTAGGTCTAGTATGAGTCGGCTCGCTAATTGGGGTTGTCGGGGGCTTTGTAGGTTTGTGTCCTTCATCAAATACTACATTGACAGTCTCCTCGACTCTAAGGGTGTCGTGGTTATATACTCTATAAGATCTACTTGTAGTCGAGTATCCTAGAAAGATTCCGGTCGTGGTTTTGGATGTAAATTTCCCTAGGTAATCTTTAGTGTTTAGGATATGTACCTTACACCCAAATACCCTAAAGTACTTGATGTTAGGTATTTTATTGTGATAAATCTCGTATGAGGTCTTAAGGTGCCTCTTTACCATAAGGATCCTATTCTAGACATAGCATGCTGTACTCACGGCTTCGGCCCAAAACCTATCGGGTAGGTTATACTCATTAAGCATTCTCCTAGCGGCTTCTTGTAGGGTTCTATTTTTGCGTTCTACTAGGCCATTTTATTGTGGAGTTCTAGGGCAAGAGAACTCATGGTGGTATCCATTTAGGTTACAGAATTCTGTAAACCTATGGTTTTCGAATTCACCACCATGATCAGTCCTAAGTCTTTTGATTTTAATGCTTTTTTGATTTTCTATTAACTTAAATAGGTTGATTAATTGATCTAGGGTATCACTTTTGTGTTTGATGAACCTAACCCAAGTAAATCTAGAGTAGTCATCAATAATGACTAAACAGAATTTACATCCGTTAAGTGACTTAGCTCCGTGTGAATCAAATAGATCCATGTGTAGGAGCTCAAGCACACTTTTGGTTCGTTCTTGACTAGTTAGTTGATGTTGTGTCCTAGATTGTTTACCTTGTTGACAAGCATTACATAATTTATTATCCAAGTTGTTGAGGTTAGGCAAACCTCTGACTAAATCACTCTGACTCATCTTGTGGTTGAGTCTTGGGTGTGAGTGACCGAGTCGTCGGTGCCACAACCATGATTCCTCTTGCCGTGTCATAAGACACTTAGTTGAGGAGTTAATTAAGTTGATAGTGTAAATGTTGTTATTTCTAGTCCCTTTAAGAATTGTTTTAGAGGTTTCGTTTGTATTAATTACACATTCATTTTCTAGAAATATGACCTTATAGTTATTATCACACAATTGGCTTACACTGAGAAGATTATATTGAAAATTTTCTACTAAAAAAACATTTTGAATGACAAAATTTGAGTTAATCTCAATATCACCTGATCCGATGATTTTGAGCTTGCCGTTATTTCCGAAGGCTACCGATCCTTGTCGTTTGAATTGAAGCTTCAAAAACTTGAGTTGATCCCTGGTCATGTGTCGGGAGGAATCACTGTCCAACATCCATTGATCCTACACGCAAGGTAGTTGGATCGGATATTGGATTTATTAAAAATTGGTTGAAAATTATTAACCTAAATCATCTCACCCATGTCTACATGATCAAACATGTTAATCCTATATGTTCTTGTGAGATGACTTCCAATTTTAGTTGAATTAAATTTAATGACTTAAACACTTGTCAACCTTGCGTTAGGTTCGGATTTGACCTTAGGCTCATCAAGTCACCTTTTCAAGATCATGGCTTCCAGGTCGTGGCGAGGCACAGAGGCCTTCTTTGATTAGAACAACGACCACTTCCTTAGAAAAAGCTATTTTCAAGAAAATAGAGACTTGACTCACCTAAGACCACTTCCTGGTCTAACTAGTCTAGGATACGGCGAGGTAGCTTCAGCTAGTTCCGCTCGGTCAAGTGCACCGAACTAGATACGCCTTATCTAGACCGAATACACAAGACTCCGCTTTCCTAACGTAATATCATCTCGCCGCGTCCTGGTACTATATTATCAAGTATTGACGAGTTATAGTCCTATCTAACCATTCTAAAAAGAAAAATCAAACTAAATAAAAACCTAAACATGCAATTTCTAAGTTAAAACACAAACAAATTTCGTACTAGCTCCCCCTGAACCATTGAATCGATTCGGTCTCTCCACATAATGGATTTGGTCCTTGGGAACCCAGTACTGGTTTTATCCTAAGTTTGAAATCAAGGTGGTCTTAGGGACCCATGCTTGGACACATTTTTTATGTCGACTTACAATCGACATATACGACTTATTGGTTGTGTTTGAGTTAAACCCTAGCCCGACCTTGTTGTATACGGCCCTTTGCGATCCAAGTAGGAGGTCAAGTCCTTTGGATCCCAAAGTAAACCTTTCCAACGTATTCCTAAGATCTTTGACTTGACTTTTCAAGAGTGAGTTCTCAACTTCGTGTTTTTCAACCCGAGTTGAGTCCTTCTCTTGAACTCGACTAGTCGAAGAGGTTAGGGAGACCTCGTGTTTGAGGAGTTTAACTTCCTCAACCAGGGTCTCGACCTTGGACTCGGACTTAGCTAACATTTTATTTAAAAACTTAATTGCACTATAAAGTGTAGTAATAAGAGACTGACTTACCTTGAGTGTATCTTTTGAACCGGATGCGTATCCGTGGCTCGTCTTGAATAGTGCTTCGCAGTCCGACTCGTCTTCGGTTTTTGATTCAAGTTCCGATTCTGACTCCGTCTTCGATTCCACCGGTTTAGCCATGAGGACTCGATCGTTATCTTCTTCCTCGGAAGCTTCTTCCCAAGTAGCGTTAAGTGCCTTTTTGTGTTTTGGTGCCTTGCTCTTGAGTTTTGGGCATTCGGACTTAATGTGTCCAAACCTGTTGCATTCATAACATCTTATGTTTGAACTTTTAGGCTTACCTTCGTTGGGTCGAGTGATGGCTCATTTTCGGCCCTTGACTATCCTCCGAACTAGGTTGACTAGTTCGGCCTCCATTTCCAAGTTGACCTCCGAATCAGACTCATCCTCTTCTTCCTTCAGGGGTGGCTTGCTGGCGGTTTTCTTCTTTGAACTTGCAAATAGTGCTATACCTTTCTCGGGTTCCGAGTTAGACTGCTCATGAAGTTTGAAATCAGAAAAAAGTTCATCTAATCTAAGTTTAGAGAGATCCTTGGAGACCTTGTAGGCATCGACCATGGATGCCCACAAGGTATTCCTCGGAAAGGAGTTTAGGACATACCTTATAAGGTCGCAGTTTTCGACCTTTTGCCCGATTGCGTGTAGATTGTTGACTATGTCCTGGATGCGAGCATGGAGTTGCGTTGCCGTTTCATGTTCCTGCATTTTTAGATTATATAATTTATTAAATAGAAGGTCGTGCTTACATACCTTGGCTTCATCGGTCCCTTCGTGTTGCTCCACTAGCTTTGTCCATAGGTCCTTTGCGCTGATGAAGGGGCCGACGCAATTTAACTCCTCCTTGGATAAGCCGCATTGGAGAATTTGTGTTGCCTTGGCATCGGCTTCGACTTGTCATTTTGTCGCAATGGTCCATTGATCATAACCCAAGGATTCACCCACTTCGTTAGTCGGAAGTGTGAAACCCGTTTGGATTATGATCCACATATTGATTTGGGTTTCGAGAAAGCATTCCATCCAACCTTTCCAGTAACGGAAATCATCTCCGTTGTAGAACGGAGGTCGGACGGTGCTAAAACCCTCGAGATGGGCCATTGGAACAAAAAACAAGGAGACTAAAACGAAAACCTAGCAATGACAAAAACACACGAAAGTACCAAGACTTGCATCTTGGATTAGTAGTGCGGAAGAAAATATAACAAAAAGAGATAAAATAGAATTAAAAAAAAATAAAAAATCTATAAAATGGATAGATTTGTGGTTTCACCAAATCATAGCAACCCCCGGCTCGAATACCAATTGTTGGATCGATTTGAAACGTTAGAGGGGGGGTGAATAGCGTTAAAACTTTCTTTTTGTTCGTTCATTTAAAAACCGAGTATAATTAATTTGCAGTGGAAAAGATAAGCGATAAAAAGAGAAGACAAATATTTTACTTGTTCGTAGCCTTCGTCTACTACTCCAAGGCCCTAGTGGTCCTTGACCACTCACGGAGGGCAAAACACTAACCGAACTCCTCCTCGTTGGAGGTAGAGTTAATCGATACAAGAAAGAACAAAAACTTGAGGTAGAGGGACACTCCCCCTCTCCTCGTATACGACAAAAGCTCCGAAACAAGTAAATAAACAACTGATATAAAGCTAATACCGACGTACAAAAAATAAAGAAAATTAAACCTAGACGTCGGAAAGGAAAGACTTCGTTGTCGGAGAGTTGTAGCTTTGCGGAGGCTTTTGGAAGCTTCGAATTGATGAAGAAACCCTAGGATTGACCCTTTTTTTATAGCCTTTGAGCCCCTTTTCGAGAGGAACCCTAGCCAATCACAATTGAGCACTAATCTCCTTGAAATGGGGTGATAAGCCTTGACTCCTCGAAGCTGATCATTGACCATCAGTCGAGTGCTGACCTCTGGCAGTCGACTGATTGACGGCAGTCGAGTCCTCCAAGCTGGCAGTCGACTAATGCTTGTTGCAAGTCAAAGTTAGCTCAAAGAAAACATTATTTTGACGACCTTCGACCGTCCGATCTCGACCTAGACCATCGATGGGATTTCTTTGGTCGGATCTACGCTTATGACCATCCCCGTAAGGAGGATACGACCTCACTTACGCTCGCACACACAAGCTTACCTCGATACTTACCATGTCGCTTTTGCTTCCGGCCTTCCACTCGATTCCTTCGGCTCCCTCCGAAGTCACTCAAGTGTCGCCCGACCACCGCGGCTTCCTCCGGGTGTCGCTAGCCTTCAACTCTAGCTATAACAATCTTTTGCACACTCGATTCAGCTCGTGAGATAACGACATGAGCTTAACTTTGTATCGTTTTGCTATAATCAAAACTCAGGTTCGACTTAGGTGCCTACTGCACCAACACGGCTAACACACCCGGGGTGTGTTGAGGAACATGGGTGTGTCGGCTAATACACCCGGGGTGTGTTGAGGAACTTGGGTTTGTCGGGCAAGAGACGTGGGCGTGTCGGCTAACACACCCGGGGTGTGTTGAGGAACGTGGGTGTGTCGGCTAACACACCCGGGGTGTGTTGAGGTCTGGAAGTTCTGACACGGACGTGTCTTTGATGGAATGACTATGTTGTTTTGATTTATCTCTCCGCTGTGTTTACTTGTATTGGTGCCAAATCAACTCAAATATAAGCAATACGCAACTGAAAAATATGTTAAACTTGACTAAAACATAACAAAATACATGACTAAAACATAGAATGGGATGAAATGCATGCATATTGAATACCCAAAATGCAACATGAATTACAAACATCAACTGCCCCACTGTATAATCACTAGCATCACACATGACCTCGAATGGTGGGCTCCAGTCAGGTGGTTGTATTATCGGCGACGTCACTAATGCTCTCTTTATTTCTTCAAATGCTACTAAACTTTTCCGGTCGAAAATAACCTCTGTGTCTTCGAATGGTGGGCTCCAATAGGTTTGTCAGAGGTCTAGTTATCTGAGAAAAATTCTTTATGAACCTTCGGTAAAAACCCGCATGCCCAAGAAAGCTTCGGACCCCTTTTACATCTCTGGGTGGCAGCAGTTTTTCAATTACTTCGACCTTTGCCTTGTCTACTTCGATACCGTTCCCTGACATCTTATGTCCGAGAACTATACCTTCAGTTACCATGAAGTGACATTTTTCCCAATTCAGAACCAAGCTATTCTCCTCACACCTTTGTAGAACCCTTTCTAAATTCTTTAGACATACATCGAAACTTGTTTCGTAGATGGAAAAATCATCCATGAATACCTCCAAAATTTGTTCGATCATGTCCAAAAAGATAGCTGTCATACAATGCTAGAAGGTGGCTGGAGCATTACATAGGCCAAAGGGCATTCGTCTATATGCGAAGGTTCCATACGAGTAGGTGAAGGTGGTCTTCTCTTGGTCATTAGGGTGGATTGGGATTTGAAAAAAAACCTAAGTACTCATCAAGGTAGTAAAAATAGGAATGTTTAGCGAGGCGTTCCAGCATCTCGTCGATAAACGGAAGTGGAATATGATCCTTTCTTATTGCTTTGTTTAATTTACGGTAATCTATGCACATTCTCCACCCTATTACCGTTCGAAGAGGAATTAGCTCATTCTCCTCGTTTCTGACCACTATAGTGCCGCCTTTCTTTGGAACTATGTGTACTGGACTTACTAGCTCACTATCCGAAATCGGGTAAATTATTCCGGCATCCAAGAGCTTAAGAACTTCCTTTTTCACTACCTCCTACAAATGAGGGTTAAGTTGTCTTTGGCGCTCCACGGTTGACTTACACCCGTCCTCAAGTATTATCCTATGCATGCACAGAGATAGGCTTATCCCTTTTATGTCATCAATGGTATAGCCCAGCACTTTTTTATATATCCTGAGCACCCCTAGCAACTTCCTTGTCTCTTCCTCACTCAAGTTGGCATTTATAATCACCGGATGGGTTGCAATTGCTCCTAAGAATTCGTACTTTAGGCTAGGGGGAAGCGGCTTCATCTCAAGCCCTTTATGTTTCTCTTCTATCTCCTGCCCTGATTCCTTCTCTTCCTCTGATTCTGAGGATAGAAAATCTTCTTCCATCTAGTACTCTCTCTCCTTGTCCTCCCCCTTGTACTTGGCAGGCTACTTCAGGTCTGTCTATCCCCTTGATCGGGAAAGTCTCTTGAAAATGTTGCTCACTGTTTGCCCATATTTTGAGAGTCCCCACCACCGTCTCTATAATGCGATATGCGTCGTCCGTGCTTTTTCTCATCAACACGCCCCCGCAGCTATGTCCAAGAGTTATTTCGACGAGTTAGTTATCCCGAAATAGAAAACATGGAGGAGTAACGAATTCTGTAATCCATGGTGTAGGCAGCGAATAACCAGTCCCTGTAGCCTCTTCCATGCCTCGGCCAGAGTCTCTTCTTGCCTTTGCTCAAAAGAAAGGATTTTATCCCTAATGTAGCCTGTTTTGTGGGGGGTGGGGGGGGGGGATTTACTTAGAAAGTGTCTTCCATTTGTTCCCAGCTCGCGACCTGAATTCGAGGAATAACTATGCAGTAGTCCCAGGCTTTTCGTCTAGGCACTATGTAATCTTTCAATGGTCGAGCAGGCTGTGTTAACATTTCAGTGTCCTTTGATGAGAGTGGATTACTAAATCATATACAATAGATACCTTGGAGGGTGGAACCAAAGTTTTAGTTAAGGAGAAAAGTGAGGAGTATTTGCCTAATACCAAGAAAAAGGAAAAAAAAACAAATCTAGCTAATAAAATCAAAGAGGCAATTAGGAAATAGAAAACTTCTGCTAAAATAAAAAGAAAAACTAAATATAAATATGGAAAATATAAAACTAAAATAAATGAAGAAAACTAAAAAGAAAATTAAACAAGTAAATAAATCTAATCCTAAGTCCGATCCAATTTTCCACTTCTCAATTTGATATCGAATCGATCAGTCCCTGACAATGGTGCCAAAAACTTGATGCACGTTAACACGACCTCAAATCTCGTAATGGAGACTGTCAAGGACTCGAAGCATGTGCTCGCGCTCAATGCTCGCAAGTGCACGGATGTCGTCAAGTAATAAAATATTATTACTATAGGTGAAATTCAAGTACCGATTTATTCAGTGGGTGAAATTGTTTGGAAGTAAAATCTAAAAGTTTCGATTGCGAGGGTTGTCGGTGGATTAAATTCTAGTACGGTGTCACACGAAGGAAGAAAGGAGTGTGCCGATATTTTTAAAAGGGATTCTAGGACTTCGATTTCACTTGTGTGTTGCAAAACATGCTATCAACTGGGCATTGTCTAAACATCTAGCTATGGTTTTGAGGAAGGGACTGTTGGGTTTTTCGAGCCGCAAAAACCGCTTTTTGCGTTGCGAAAACCTCGGAAGCCCCGGCCACGGATCCGTGCGAAGTATAAAAAATAAAACTAACATGTATGTGTTTAATACCTTTAGATCTACTCTAGATCTACATGATAAGAAGTTACCCTTGAAGCGATGCCCTTCACTTATCCCGCTCGTCCAAATGGATTGTCGGAACTCAAGAGTGTCAAGTGCACACTCCTCTATTGGTATCCACACAAGCAATAGGTGGAGAAAAGACAATCTTGAGTGTGCTAGCACTCCTTGAAGGTCTCAGCAATGGAGGATTGGAAGAGCTAGAGAGGAAGAGAGCCAAGGAAGAAGATGATCCAAGGAAGAAGAAGATGGAGTTCCCCAAAAACCATTCACCCCTCATCAAGAAGTGGCTGGCCACTTTAACCTTGGGGGGTTACATGCATGCATGTAACTCCAAGAGCCAATGGCTTTTGGTCTCCCTCATGAGGTGGGACCACATGATAAGTCAATGATGATGTGGAGCATCATCATTGGCCGCCCTACCAAGTCATCATCATGACATGGCATTTGGTCAAGTCAAACTTGACCTTTCATCTTCCCTCTCATGTCAAGTCAAACTTGACCTCTTATCTCCCATTGTTGATCAAATCCAACCATTTGATTCAAGTCAATTTTAATTTAATGAATCTCTATTCAATAATTTAAATTGATTTGATGAATCAAATCTAAATTAGTCTCATTCAACACTTGAATCAAATTGAGTCCAACTCAATTAGTCTAATTAGGATTACTCTTAATCCAATTTGCTTCATCCCATGAACCTAATCCTAATGGTTCATCATATGAACCTAATCTCCATCTAATTGCCCTTTGTGTGTGACCGTATAAGTTCTTGTAACGTTGGCAATGTCCTTAAACCGATTTAGGAACATAAGAATTGAGCGGTATCTAACAACACATCATTGCTACCCAAGTTACAAGAATGTTGAGCTCCAACAACACCTTTGTGACTACTTATTGTGTCTCTCACAATATGTGACAATGTCCCTCTATCCTTGACATCTTGATTGACAAAATTGAGGCATAGACTGTGTCATCCTCGGTACAATCTATATCTTGAACTCCAAGTAGACTCACTCTAATCAAATGAGCTCAATATCTCATATTGACTCATTTTGGCATGGCCATGCACTTCGTGGTCTCACTCTATCAAGAATATCGATGTCACCCCCGTCATATAGGAGGGATAGATCCCATCTACATCACTCACATCCCTCCGCATAATTTGTTACATACCCAGTAATCGCCTTTATAGTCCACCCATTTACGGGTGACGTTTGACGAAGCCAAAGTATGCAACTCATTATATAGGGAACCATGGTGACTTCAGGTCTAAGGACTAATAGCCACATGAGAAAGTATATGACACTCATATAACGATCCATTATACTTTCTCATGGCGGGTCATTCAGTAAACATTCTCCAATGCATACCCATGTGTCAACTTGATATCTCATATCCATGACTTGTGAGATCAAGTCATCGTGTTGACCTACATGCTAGTCTCTACGCATTAACATTATCCCTGAATGTTAATACTCGACTAGAAATGATGAAGAGTAGTGTTCTCTATATCATCTCATTATCGATTCAACCAATCGATTGATATAGATAAGAACCTACTACTCAAGGACATTATTATATTTAGTTATTTGGCACGAATACAAGTAAATATAATAACCATGCCTTTATAAATAGGAATATGATACAATAAAGTCCATACAACAATCATCACATGATTGGCTCTAGGGCTTTAACTAACAATCTCCCACTAGCACTAGTGTCAATCTCCGTAGTATCTAATACCCAATGACTTAGTGTGACCATCATGTTTTTTCTGTGCCAAAGCCTTGGTCAAGGGATCTGGGATGTTAGCCTCTGTGGGTACTCTGCAAATCTTCACATCTCCTCTATTGATAATCTCTCGAATGAGATGGAAGCGTCGATATATTCGGCCTCTATTGTAGAATCAGCAACTGTATCCTACTTGGAACTCTTCCAGCTCACAGCGCCACCATTCAAGCTAAACATAAACCCTGACTGTGATCTATAATCATCCTGGTCAGTTTAGAAGATGGCATCACTGTAACCCTTTACAGCTAGCTCCTCATTACCTCTAAATATCAAAAAATATTCTTTAGTCCTTCTCAAGTACTTAAGAATATTCTTGACTGTTATCCAGTGACGCTCACCTGGATCTGACTGGTACCTACTCATCATGCTCAAAGCATACGAGACATCAGGACGAGTACACAGCATGACGTACATGATAGATCCTATAGCAGATGCGTAAGGGATCTTATCTATGCGGTCTCTCTCCTATCTAGAAGAGGGATTTTGAGTCTTCTAAAGACTCACACCATGTGACATCGGCAGAAGTCCCTTCTTGGAATTCTGCATGGCAAACCGTAGTAATACCGTGTCAATGTATGTACTCTGACTTAGGCCAAGAAATCCCTTAGATCTATCTCTATAGATCTTGATGCCTAGAATACAGGCTGCTTCACCTAAGTCCTTCATTGAGAAGCACGTCCCCAGCCAAGTCTTCACAGACTGTAGCGAAGGGATGTCATTCCCAATGAGTAGTATGTCATCCACATACAATACAAGGAAGACAACTGTGTTCCCATTAACCCTCTTGTAGACACAGGGTTCATCTTCATTCTTAATTAAACCAAACTGTTTGATCGCATCATCGAATCGAAGATTCCAGCTCCGAGAGGCTTGCTTTAGCCCATAAATGGACATTTGCAGCTTGCATACTTTCCCAGTATGCTGTGGATCCTCAAAACCCTCAGGTTGTGTCATGTACACATCCTCGAGTAAGTTTCCATTCAGAAACACAGTTTTGACATCCATCGGCCAGATCTCATAATCGTGGTATGCTGCAATAGCAAGCAAGATCCAAATGGACTTAAACATTGCCACTGGAGAAAAGGTTTCATCATAGTCAATACCATGAATTTTACTTGAAACCTTTAGCCACCAATCGGCCCTTATAGGTATGTGTAAGTCCATCCATGTCAGTCTTTCTTCTAAAGACCCACTTACACCCAATGGGTTTGACCCCTTCAGGTGGATCAACCAAAGTCCATACTTGGTTGGTGTACATGGATTCCATCTCGGATCTCATGGCCTCTAGCCATTTCTCAGAATCTGGGCTCATCACAGCTTCCTGATAGGAGGAAGGCTCATTCTCAATGAGCATAACGTCATCATAGTCAGACAAGAGAAATGAGTATCTCTCAGGCTGACGACGTACCCTATCAGACCTGCGAAGAGGTAGGTCTACATGAACAGGTGGTTGTTTCACAACTCTTTGTGCAACAATCTCATCAGCCACAACACTTTGTGGTTCCTGTTCAACCTCCATCAAGGCCTCAGTGATATGGTCCTTATCTTGAATTTCTTCAAGATCGAATGTACTCCCACTAGTTTTTCTAGAAAAAAAAATCCCTTCCTAGAAAAACCCCAGTCTTTGCCACCAACACTTTGTGCTGATTGGGAATATAGAAGTAATATCCCTTTGTATCCTTGGGATATCCATCAAAATAGCACCTATCGAATTTGGGTCCCAGTTTGTCTGAGACTTGACGCCGAACGTAAGCCTCACAACCCCAAATCCTCATGAAAGACATCTTGAGATATCTCCCTGTCCATATCATATATGATTTCTTTATCACAGCCTTGGATGGTACACGGTTAAGGGTAAAGGCTACTGTATCTAGAGCATACCCCCAAAAGGATATAGGAAGATCTGTGTGACTCATCATAGATCGTACCATCTCTAATAGGGTACGATTCCTCCTTTCGGATACACTATTCCACTGTGGTGTTCCAGGAGGAGTTAGTTGGGATAGAATCCCACACTCAGCTAGATAGTCACGAAACTCATGGCTAAGGTATTCATCACCTCGATCTGATCGAAGTATCTTAATACTCTTGCCAAGCTGGTTTTGTACTTCATTCTTGAATTCTTTGAACTTTTTAAAGGATTCTAATTTATGTGTCATAAGATACACATAACAATATCTACTGAAGTTATCAGTAAATGTAATGAAGTACTTGTAACCACCTCTAGCAGCAACATTGAAAGGGCCACATACATCGCTATGTATAAGTCCTAACAAGTCTGTTGCTCTTTCACTGTGTCCACTAAAGGGAGTCTTGGTCATCATGCCTAAAAGGCAAGACTCACATGTCTCATATGATTCAAAATCAAATGAGTCTAGCAGCCCATCCTTATGGAGCTGAGATAAGCGACTCTCATTTATGTGACCTAAGCGACAATGCCAGAGATAGGTTTGGTTCAACTCATTTGACTTGAACCTTTTGGTACTTATGTTATAGATAGGGCTCTCTAAGTCTAGAAAGTAGAGTCCATTCATTAGAGGTGCACTACAATAGAACATATCATTTAAATAAACTGAACAACATTTGTTCTTTATTATAAATGTAAATCCTTTCTTGTCCAAACAAGAAATCGAAATGATGTTCTTAGTTAAGGCAGACACATAACAACATTCATCTAATTCTAGTACAAGCCCAGAGGGCAGAGATAGATCATAAGTTCCTACAGCAACAGCAACAACCCTTGCTCCATTGCCTACTCGTAGGTCCACCTCGCCCTTTGTCAATGCCCTACTATTTCTCAGCGCCTGCACATTGGTACAAATGTGAGATGCACATTCGGTATCTAATACCGATGATGAAGAAATAGATAGATTGACTTCTATAACATTTATACCTGAAGTAGAAGTCTCACTTCTCTTCTTCTTAAGATCTTCCAGGTATGCCTTGCAATTACGCTTCCAGTGTCCAGCTTCCTTCCAGTGGAAGCAAGCCCCTTCCTTGGCCACCCCTCCTTTGGGTTTCAGTTCCTTGCCTTTGCCCTTGGCTTGTGACTTTCCCTTACCTTTAGGCTTGCCCTTGCCTTTCTTCTTTTGCACCATCAAAATGGCATCAGATTTTCTCTTCTTAAGGTTGAGCTCAGCAGTTCTCAACATGCTGAGCATCTCAGGCAGTGGCTTATCAATTTCATTCATGTTGTAATTCATGACAAATTGATTATAGCTTTGCGGCAAAGACTGCAAGATCAAGTTAGTGGCCAGCTCTTGGCCAAGGGGGAATCCCAATCTCTGTAGGTTTTCTACGTACCCAATCATCTTGAGTACATATGGACCTACGGAAGTCCCATCTTGCATTTTGGAACCAAACAATGCCTTAGAGACTTCATATCTCTCGTGCCTTGCTTGTCCTTGATATAGTTGACGAAGATGTTCAACCATATCATAAGCATTCATGAACTCGTGTTGCTTCTGAAGCTCAGAGTTCATGGTCATGAGCATTAGACATGACACATCTAATGCATCATCTTGATGCTTCTTGTAAGCATCTTTGTCATCTCCCGAGGCAGTGGCAGGAGGTGCCTCCGGAATTGGCTGCTCCAGGACCTATAGTTTCCTTTCTTGGGTGAGAACGATTCTCAGGTTCTTATACCAGTCCAGGAAATTTACTCCATTGAGCTTGTCCTTCTCAAGGACAGAACACAGAGAGAGAGTGTTCGTGTTTGTCGACATAGTAATCTACAACATACAATGCAGAGAATTAATATCATATTTCTTTTATCATTTACTTAGGCCTTTAATCAAATGATGCTCCCACTGAATTATAGGAATTTTGTAGAATCGAGTTATGGATGTGGTCAAACCACATTACTAGATCCATACAAACTAGCTATAATTCCTACGGGACAAGATCCACATCATACTAAGCCTTGAGTTAGCTTTGGCTAAATCGCCCAAGACTTAGTACGATCGGTGGGTAACACATTACCGATTATATCTCTATGCAACTCTTGTTTATAGGATCAAGACCCACATTTACAAAAGACCTTGAGTTAGCTTTGGCTAAATCGCCCAAGATTTAGTGTAAATGCGATCTTATCCTATCTTTCGAACGGTTGGAATATGCCTATAGTTCTACTCGATCCAATTGAGTTAACTAGTTTTACTCAATCTAATTGAGCTTACTCTAACCCAAGCCATGATAGGCGGGACCAAGATTGTCCCTCCGCGCCCTTCTAAGATAATATACATTGCTCTGCTTTGGCAGATTCAACAACTACAAATGATCGAGGTAGTGATGGGTATCAAGGACCTGGTAGGCATTTACTGTTAGGTGGATGCTTCGGAGGCTCATTGGCTCACATGTCACCGGATTAAAATTTTCACTAATGAAAGAATTAATCCTGATGGGTTGAGCTTCCTTAGCACAACCTATTCGTCGTTGTGCTAACAACTTGAGTGGTTGCTTGAACAAACTAGTTGTTCAAGCAACACAACTCTTCTAGTTGGTTAGCCGCGGAAGAGACGACGGATGGATCGCCGGTTTTTGTGTTTGTCTTCGGGGTCCATGATTATACAATATATATTCATACACTCACATGCATAATCAAAACAAATAAGAACATGCTCATATCTGTACATAAAGTTAAAATAACTTTATACCTCACGATCTTCCACCGTATGTCCAATCCTTCTCGTGGACGACGTGTGGACGAAGATCCTCCACGAGTAGAAGCCTTCTAGATCGCTTTCTTCTCTACCTTGTCCGCTGCGAACAAAGAGAAGAAACAACAAATACCTTCCTATCTAGAACAGGCCACCAAATTATGGAACTTGGTGTAACCGCCGGCCAAGGATCTATTGGATGATGCGCCGGCCAACTTCAAGAAGTGTTGCCGCCGGCCACTTTGGAGAATAGGGAGGAGGAAAAGAGCCGACCACCAATGGGAGGAGAACCGCCGGCCAAGGAAGAAGGGAAAGACCTCTAGGATGGGAGCCGGCCAAGTGTTGATGGAGGAGGATGGGCACCGGCAATCAACTTGAAGGAAGGAGGTTGCCGCCCACTTCTTTGCTCCAAAACCCTAGCCGCCCAATAAACCCTAGCCGCCCACTTGTGGATGAGCCAAACCATAATTCCAATTCTAAACCAATACTTGCCACCCAAGCCTAAGCCCCCTATTTATAGAATTAGGCTTAAGCCTCCTTTAATCTTCACCGTCGGATCTAAAGATTTAATCTCCACCGTCGGATCTAAGGTTTTATCCCAACCGTCGGATCTAGGGTTTAATCCCAACCGTCGGATCTAGGATTTCATCCCAACCATCGGATCTAAAGTTTCATCCCAACCGTCGGATCTAGGGTTTCATCCCAACCGTCGGATATATGGATTTAATCCCAACCGTCGATTCTAGGGTTTCATCCTAACCATCGGATCTAGGGATTTAATCCCAACCGTTGGTTCTAGGGTTTCATCCAACCATCGGATCTAGGGATTTAATCCCAACCGTTGGTTCTAGGTTTTGTTTTACATTCTTGGATCTAGACTTCACAAGGATTATATTAGGCTACGATAGGGACCATAAGGAGGAGTTGGGTCTTGGCCACCCGATGGATCGGAACCACACAAACTTGATCCATCAATGATGTTCCATTCCACTAGAGGATCATCATTGAACTACCTCACCAACCCCCATAAATCAATATGGGCTCCATATATTATTTGTACATTAATCTCCCCGTGTTTAAGATATCGAATGTCCGTCAATTAATTGATTCACTGACCATCAATTAATTAACATCTAATTCCTCGAGTAGTACCACTCAACCTTATCATCATGTTGACTAAGTCAACCAGCTGGGTTTACATGATGAACCTTATGAGCTCCTCAAGGGGACATCATCAACCTAATATATAGGACACGGTTTCCTTCTATAATCAACGGCACACCATGTAAATAATATTATTTCCCAACTTACCGGGCATATTGATTTAATCCATCTAAATCTCACCCACTGGTAAATCAAAGAAATAAATACTAAGTACATGTGCCCGTTATTATATCGGGATTAAGAGCATGTACAACATAATATCCGAGGTCCGATTCAATTATGTAGTCAGTACTAAATTGAATCACCTCTATGTCGGTCCTGCTCAATACACCTAAGTGTACTAGTGTAACTTTATGTTCAAGACAAAACAATACCAAGCTACACTACAATCATGCCAATGGTTTGTCCAAAACCATCTTGGTTGTGAGCCTCTACTTATATTTTACAAGGGATTGATAACATGATCTTCTGTGCCACACCAAGCACCATGTTATCTACAATGTAAAATATTAGACAATATGCACACATATATAATGAATATATAAAATGCAAACAATGATAATGTGATTCTTATTTCAAAATAAAATGTTCATACAAAAAGAGCTAGGCTTTCAGTATACATTCCAACAATCTCCCACTTATACTAAAAGACTATGCTGTCATCACTCTGCCATACATCTGATCCCCATGTCCTCCACATGCCTATCAAACGCTTTCGATGGAAGGGCCTTAGTGAATGGATCCGCCAGGTTATCCTCTGATGCAATCTTGGCGACAACAACTTCTCCTCGCTTTACGATCTCTCGTATAAGGTGGTACTTGCGCTCTATGTGTTTACTCGCCTTATGGGCTCGTGGTTCCTTCGAGTTCGCAACTGCACCACTGTTATCACAATAAATTGTGATAGTTCTGGGCAAACCAGGAATCACATCCAAGTCCATCAAGAAGTTCCTGAGCCATACAGCTTCCTTGGTTGCCTCAGAGGCTGCCACATACTCAGCTTCCATGGTAGAGTCCGCCACGCATTTCTGCTTGACACTCCTCCATATTATGGCTCCACCTCCAAAAGTAAACAAAAACCCCGAGGTAGACTTACTCTTGTCCCTATCTGATTGGAAATCCGAATCCGTGTAACCCACAAGGACTAATTGATCTGCCCGGTAAACCAGCATATAATCCCTAGTCCTTCTCAGGTACTTCAATATATGCTTTACTGAAGTCCAATGTCCCTGTCCAGGATTACTCTGATATCTGCTAACCATGCCCATGGCAAAGCAGATATCCGGTCTCGTACATAGCATTGCATACATAAGGCTTCCTATTGCCGAAGCATAAGGAACCGCCTTCATGTCCTCTATCTCCTTTGATGTTCTGGGACACATCTCTTTAGATAAAGGAACTCCATGCCTAAAAGGTAGAAAACCTTTCTTGGAGTTCTGCATGCTAAAACAAGCAAGGATAGTTTCAATGTATGAAGCTTGAGACAAGCACAACATCCTTTTCTTGCGATCCCTTATAACTTTGATCCCAAGGATGTGTCCCACTTCTCCCAAGTCCTTCATATCAAACTGTTTGGACAACCATACCCTTACATCTGATAACACTTTGATATTGTTGCCAACTAACAAAATGTCATCTACGTATAGTACAAGAAACACCACTACGTTTCTGTCACATCTCTTGTATACACAAGGCTCATCCGGACTTTGAATAAATCCATATGACTGGATTACCTCATCAAAGCGGATGTTCCAAGATCTAGAAGCTTGCTTCAATCCATAAATGGACCGATTAAGCTTACATACAAGATGCTCTTTGCCTTTAGCAATGAATCCCTCTGGTTGCCGCATATAGATGTTCTCCTCAAGACTTCCGTTAAGGAAAGCTGTCTTGACATCCATCTGTCAAATCTCATAATCCATATGAGTAGCTATAGATAAGAGAATCCGAATAGACTTAAGCATAGCTACCGGCGAAAAGGTCTCCTCATAATCGATACCCTCTTTCTGAGTATACCCTTTCTCAATAAGCCTAGCTTTGAAGGTCTCAACCTTCCCGTCTACTCCTCTCTTTCTCTTGTAGATCCACTTGCATCCAATGGTTTTTACACCATCGGGTGGTTCTACTAGCTCCCAGACCTGATTAGAATCCATAGATTCTATCTCTGAATTCATCGCTCTTTGCCAAGATACCGCATCTCTATCTTGGATTGCCTCGTCATATGTCGAGGGATCAGGTTCATGTTCACCAGGGACTAAGTCCGAAGACTCTCCCAAAAACATGAATCTCTCGGGTTGTCTAACAACCCTCCCACTACGACGAGGTGCCTCCTGTGTATGCTCTGTGACACGCGGTGCAGTGACTTGTGGTGTCTCCTCTTGTATCGGTGGTACTGAAGTCGGGACTTCCCCTGTTATCTCCTCAAGAACAATCCTACTCGTGGGCTTGTGGTTCATCACATAGTCCTCCTCTAGAAATCTGGCATTCGTACTCAGGATCACCTTCTGATCTCTAGGACTATAGAATAAACCATCCTTCATTCCCTTAGGGTAGCCAACAAACAAGCGCACTTCCGTACGAGATTCCAACTTACCAGCATCTCCCTTCAGCACATGTGCTGGACTATCCCAAATCCGAATATGTCTTAGACTAGACTTTCGCCCAGTCCACAACTCTGTGGGAGTAGAGGGTACTGACTTAGATGGAACCAAGTTCAGAATGTGTGCTGCTGTTTCCAGAGCAAACCCCCAGAACGAATCAGGTAACTCAGAATAACTCATCATAGATCTGACCATCTCCATAAGAGTCCTGTTCCTTCGCTCCGCCACACCATTCTGCTGGGGTGTGCCAGGTGCGGACAATTGGGATTGAATCCCAGCCTCTGATAAGTAACTCCTAAACTCTCCCAAGAGGTACTCGCCACCACGATCAGATCGTAATGTCTTGATACTTTTACCTTGACGGTTCTCCACATCAGCCTTGAATTCTTTGAACCTGTCAAAGCATTCAGACTTGCGGCGCATCAAGTAAATGTATCCATATCTTGAATAATCGTCTATAAAAGAGACAAAATATTCAAAACCACCTCTTGCATGGATAGACATAGGACCGCACAAATCAGAATGAACCAATTCTAACACATCTTTGGCTCTATACCCCTTGGCCTTAAAAGGCCTCTTGGTCATTTTACCTTCCAAGCAAGATTCGCAGGTTGGGAGATCCTCCACCACTAATGAACCCAAAGGTCCATCAGCTTTCAACCTTTGAATTCTACTTAGGTTAATATGACCAAGCCTTAGATGCCAAAGATATGTTTGGTTCATTTGCGAATGTTCTTTTCTCTTATTAGATTTAGAAGATGAGTTATTTACTTATATTTGCATCGTGGGAGTTTTTGGTTCAATAGTATATAAATTGCCAACAAATGTACCAGAACAGATAATCTCCTTATTCCTTTTTATAACCACCTTGTCATTAAAAGGAACAGAATATCCATCTAAAAACAATTTAGAAACTGAAATTAAATTCTTTCTAAAAGTAGGTACATAAAGACAATTTCTCAAAACCAAAAATTTATTCCTATCAAAAGATAAATAAACGTCTCCCACTGCAATAGCCGCCACCTTTGAAGCATTGCCCATGAAGACGATAATCTCTCCCTCAGCTAGTCGTCGGGTTTCCTTGAACCCCTGCAAAGTATTGCAGACATGATCAGTGGCTCCTGTCTCTACACACCAGGCACTGGTAGATAACACCGCTAAACATGTTTCAACAACTAAACAAGAAGATATACCTTTGTTCTTTCGGCGAGGACAGTCCGCCTTCCAATGTCCAGTCTGCTTGCAAGTGAAGCACTTGCCTTTCGGCTTCTTCACTCCTGCCTGAGGTCCCACTGCCACCTTCTTCGCTCCACCTTGCTTCTTCTTCTTCTTACCTTTCGGTTTGGAGGAAGAAACCTTCTGAGCGACCATGGCTTGAGAACTCTGACGAAAAAGCCCCTCTGCCGCCTGGAGTTCTGTCAGAAGATCCGCCAATGAATACAACCTCTTGTTCATGTTGTAGTTGAGGCGGAACTGCTCAAAACTCCTAGGCAGAGACTGGAGAATGATATCAACCTGGGTTTCCCCATCGATCTCAGCTCCGAGGACTTCCATCTCATTAAGATGAGCCATCATCTTGAGAACATGATCCCTAACGGGTGTTCCCTCGACCATGGTGGTCGTCATCAAGTTTCTCATTGCCTCCTGCCTAGCCACCCTACTCTGATGTCCGAAAAGTTCCTTGAGATTGAACATCATGTCATAAGCAGTGGTTATGGCCTGATGCTGATGTTGCAGCACATTTGACATAGATGCCAAAATGTAACACCGCGCCATCTCATCTGCCTTAACCCATTTCTTATAATGTTCTTTCTCCTTTTCATCAGAGTCATCGGAGGGCTTAGGAGGACAGACCTCGAAGAGTACAAATTTGTACTCCTCCGCAGTTAGGATAATATCCAGGTTTTTTTTCCAATCAATGAAGTTTGGACCAGTAAGTTTGTTTTCTTTTAAAATCACAGCAAGTGGGTTGAAAGCCATTTGAAAATCCTAAAAATCACAATGATCAAAATATTAGATTTCAAATATTATTGATTCCTCAAAACAATAAAATCCCAAAATCAACCAACACCTCAAAACACCGAGAATATCGCATGCCACGATAGTGTGGACGTATACGAATTCTTCATTTGTAAGAGGAGGTTTTACCCATTAATTTTATTATCTTGTCAACCTTACTTTTTGACAAATAAAATTAATAGTTAGTTCCTATTTAGCCCTACAAATAAAAGCAGTGACTCCGATGGGGAGGATACTTTTATTTGTATCTAAGTGTGCACCATTACACGATACTAAGGGAATTATTTCGGATTATGTGCCTTACCGATGGGGAAGTACACACGCTCCTAAATAATTTCCTATAATCATTATTTGACCTAGTGATCCGCAAACAAACCCATCCGATGGGGAGGAAGGCACTCAAAGCCAATGCGCAAGTTTGTTGCATCACACGTCAAATTGTAATGGAGGCCGCAGGAATTAATTAAAATATCCCTCTCCCACTTAGTAAATTGCAATCGAGGAATTTTAAACATACACAACATGCATATAAAACAAATAAGCAATAAATATGGAAAAATAGAATTTTTTCTAACTATTATGGCATTGTCCTCCAATATGCATCCCGTCGTGTCACCACCTCGTCCGCTCCACCTTTTCCCGTGCGCAAGTCACCAAAAATATCCGAGCCGAGATAAATCATTTTATTTACATCCATCGATCCTATACTCCACGAAGGAGTGTACAAATAATCTAGATCGAAAGTAAACTAAAATGATCGGCTAATCAATGTCGTATTTAATTACAAAAATTAAATACTAATCTAGCCTCGTCAACCGAGAGGATTCAAATAATAAATTTTTACACACATCCATTCACATACACACACATGGCCATAATAGTCGGATCTTATGCCTGCAACCAAAGAGTTAAACTATGCATATCCTACTATTATCCGGCACATATAATATATGAAAAATGCATAAAAAATTAACCGAATCCTAAACACACAAAACCGGAAACCAATGGCTCTGATACCAATTGTTAGGTGGATGCTTCGGAGGCTCATTGGCTCCGATTTCCCCGGATTAAAATTTTCACTAATGAAAGAATTAATCCGGATGGGTTGAGCTTCCTTAGCACAACCTATTCATCATCGTGCTAACAACTTGAGTGGTTGCTTGAACAAACTAGTTGTTCAAGCAACACAACTCTTCTAGTTGGTTAGCCGCGGAAGAGACGACGGATGGATCACCGGTTTTTGTGTTTGTCTTCGGGGTTCATGATTATACAATATATATTCATACACTCACATGCATA
This sequence comes from Wurfbainia villosa, assembly GCA_025175895.1. Classification (NCBI taxonomy): domain Eukaryota; kingdom Viridiplantae; phylum Streptophyta; class Magnoliopsida; order Zingiberales; family Zingiberaceae; genus Wurfbainia; species Wurfbainia villosa. Next base: position 61,410,544 of record CM045995.1, on the reverse strand, counting down.
ATCAAAACAAATAAGAACATGCTCAGATCTGTACATAAAGTTAAAATAACTTTATACCTCACGATCTTCCACCGCATGTCCTATCCTTCTCGTGGACGACGTGTGGACGAAGATCCTCCACGAGTAGAAGCCTTCTAGATCGCTTTCTTCTCTACCTTGTCCGCTGCGAACAAAGAGAAGAAACAACAAATACCTTCCTATCTAGAACCGGCCACCAAATTATGGAACTTGGTGTAACCGCCGGCCAAAGATCTATTGGATGATGTGCCGGCCAACTTCAAGAAGTGTTGCCGCCGGCCACTTTGGAGAATAGGGAGGAAAAGAGCCGGCCACCAATGAGAGGAGAACCGCAGGCCAAGGAAGAAGGGAAAGACCTCTAGGATGGGCGCCGGCCAAGTGTTGATGGAGGAGGATGGACGCCGGCAATCAACATGAAGGAAGGAGGTTGCCGCCCACTTCTTTGCTCCAAAACCCTAGCCGCCCAATGAACCCTAGCCGCCCACTTGTGGATGAGCCAAACTCTAATTCCAATTCTAAACCAATACTTGCCGCCCAAGCCTAAGCCCCCTATTTATAGAATTAGGCTTAAGCCTCCTTTAATCTTCACCGTCGGATCTAGGGATTTAATCTCCACCGTCGGATCTAGGGTTTTATCCCAACCGTCGGATCTAGGGTTTAATCCCAACCGTCGGATCTAGGATTTCATCCCAACCGTCGGATCTAAGGTTTCATCCCAAACGTCGGATCTAGGGTTTCATCCCAACCGTCGGATCTATGGATTTAATCACAACCGTCGATTCTAGGGTTTCATCCTAACCATCGGATCTAGGGATTTAATCCCAACCGTTGGTTCTAGGGTTTCATCCAACCATCGGATCTAGGGATTTAATCCCAACCGTTGGTTCTAGGTTTTGTTTTACATTCTTGGATCTAGACTTCACAAGGATTATATTAGGCTACGATAGGGACCATAAGGAGGAGTTGGGTCTTGGCCACCCGATGGATCGGAACCACACAAACTTGATCCATCAATGATGTTCCATTCCACTAGAGGATCATCATTGAACTACCTCACCAACCCCCATAAATCAATATGGGCTCCATATATTATTTGTACATTAATCTCCCCGTGTTTAAGATATCGAATGTCCGTCAATTAATTGATTCACTGACCATCAATTAATTAACATCTAATTCCTCGAGTAGTACCACTCAACCTTATCATCATGTTGACTAAGTCAACCAGCTGGGTTTACAAGATGAACCTTATGAGCTCCTCAAGGGGACATCATCAACCTAATATATAGGACACGGTTTCCTTCTATAATCAACGGCACACCATGTAAATAATATTATTTCCCAACTTACCGGGCATATTGATTTAATCCATCTAAATATCACCCACTGGTAAATCAAAGAAATAAATACTAAGTACATGTACCTGTTATTATATCGGGATTAAGAGCATGTACAACATAATATCCGAGGTCCGATTCAATTATGTAGTCAGTACTAAATTGAATCACCTCTATGTCGGTCCTGCTCAATACACCTAAGTGTACTAGTGTAACTTTTTGTTCAAGACAAAACAATACCAAGCTACACTACAATCATGCCAATGGTTTGTCCAAAACTATCTTTGTTGTGATCCTCTACTTATATTTTACAAGGGATTGATAACATGATCTTCTGTGCCACACCAAGCACCATGTTATCTACAATGTAAAATATTAGACAATATGCACACATATATAATGAATATATAAAATGCAAACAATGATCATGTGATTCTTATTTCAAAATAAAATGTTCATACAAAAAGAGCTAGGCTTTCAGTATACATTCCAACAATCTCCCACTTATACTAAAAGACTATGCTGTCATCACTCTGCCATACATCTGATCCCCATGTCCTCCACATGCCTATCAAACGCTTTCGTTGGAAGGGCCTTAGTGAATGGATCTGCTAGGTTATCCTCTGATGCAATCTTGGCGACAGCAACTTCTCCTCGCTTTACGATCTCTCGTATAAGGTTTTGTTTTACATTCTTGGATCTAGACTTCACAAGGATTATATTAGGCTACGATAGGGACCATAAGGAGGAGTTGGGTCTTGGCCACCCGATGGATCGGAACCACACAAACTTGATCCATCAATGATGTTCCATTCCACTAGAGGATCATCATTGAACTACCTCACCAACCCCCATAAATCAATATGGGCTCCATATATTATTTGTACATTAATCTCCCCGTGTTTAAGATATCGAATGTCCGTCAATTAATTGATTCACTGACCATCAATTAATTAACATCTAATTCCTCGAGTAGTACCACTCAACCTTATCATCATGTTGACTAAGTCAACAAGCTGGGTTTACATGATGAACCTTATGAGCTCCTCAAGGGGACATCATCAACCTAATATATAGGACACGGTTTCCTTCTATAATCAACGACACACCATGTAAATAATATTATTTCCCAACTTACCAGGCATATTGATTTAATCCATCTAAATCTCACCCACTGGTAAATCAAAGAAATAAATACTAAGTACATGTGCCCGTTATTATATCGGGATTAAGAGCATGTACAACATAATATCCGAGGTCCGATTCAATTATGTAGTCAGTACTAAATTGAATCACCTCTATGTCGGTCCTGCTCAATACACCTAAGTGTACTAGTGTAACTTTATGTTCAAGACAAAACAATACCAAGCTACACTACAACCATGCCAATGGTTTGTCCAAAACCATCTTGGTTGTGAGCCTCTACTTATATTTTACAAGGGACTGATAACATGATCTTCTGTGCCACACCAAGCACCATGTTATCTACAATGTAAAATATTAGACAATATGCACACATATATAATGAATATATAAAATGCAAACAATGATCATGTGATTCTTATTTCAAAATAAAATGTTCATACAAAAAGAGCTAGGCTTTCAGTATACATTCCAACATTTACGAGTTGATTCGATTAAGATCTAATCTAATCGTAATGTGTATCATATACGCATTAAGGCCTTTATTATCCTATATTAGCATGCATCACATACATACAAGCATTATTCTAGCATGCATCATATACATACAAGAAAAATATCCTAGCATGCATCATATACATACAACCATTATTCTACTAGCATGCATCACATACAAACAAGAAAAATCAAATATATATATATATATATATATAATCAACTGTGATGTGGTCATGGCCCTACTACGATCTTCTCAAGCCAATGAGAAGATCGGACGGTCAACCTAGGGCTAGCGGCTTCTCCAAGCACTTCCTTTGACCGCCATGTGTAATCGACACCCTTCTCGTAACTTCGTCTACATATGGACTTTCCACCGCTCCATTTTGTATATTAGAAATATGAAACTCGAGTTACATTCGAGTCTAAAACTATTTATAACTATAATTTCAAAAGAAGAGGCACGACGCGCAAGTCGCATACACTATACAACACGCACAACCACAAAAATGGCACGCAGGCCGTATTATGAATTTCAACACATTAATGTCCAATCAAATTGGGGTTCTTGGGCCATGACAATCACAGAATTATACATAATTCTAAATTATGTATTTTTACATAAAATTTCTATAATTTTTCCTATTTTTTTTCAATTTTATGAGTCACCTCTCCGTAACGGTCCCACTAATCAATTTCCAGGCGCGATTGCGGGACAAGGCCCCTTTCAAGGATAGGGGCAACGCCCCTACTCGCAAAATAAACTTTGCAAGTGTCCCTACTATGATCTTACAGTGACTTAAGTCACTGTCCCAAAAACCAAAAGCGAGAACTCGCCGTTTCGGAGAGTTTTTCTCGATGGTTGAAGCCTACAAGTGTCCCAACACTCGTTGCTTCGTCTCTTCGAGAAAAATACCCAAATATTCTATAAAAATAGGAAATTTACAGAAACATAAAATATCTGTAATTTTTATATCTAATATAAAAACTATAAAAATGAAACACATACATGCTTCACACGTGGCTCTGATACCAATGTTGAGTTTTCCGAGCGGCAAAAACCGCTTTTTGCGTTGCGGAAACCTCGGAAGCCCTGGCCAAGGATCCATGCGAAGTATAAAAAATAAAACTAACATGTATGTGTTTAATACCTTTTAGATCTACTCTAGATCTACATGATAAGAAGTTACCCTTGAAGCGATCCCTTCACTTATCCCGCTCGTCCAAATGGATTGTCGGAACTCGAGAGTGTCAAGTGCACACTCCTCTATTGGTATCCACACAAGCAATAGGTGGAGAAAAGACAATCTTGAGTGTGCTAGCACTCCTTGAAGGTCTCGGCAATAGAGTATTGGGAGAGAAAGAGAGGAAGAGAGCCAAGGAAGAAGATGATCCAAGGAAGAAGAAGATGGAGTTCCCCAAAAACCATTCACCCCTCATCAAGAAGTGGTCGGCCACTTTAACCTTGGGGGGTTACATGCATGCATGTAACTCCAAGAGCCAATGGCTCTTGGTCTCCCTCATGAGGTGGCACCACATGATAAGTCAATGATGATGTGGAGCATCATCATTGGCCGGCCATGCCAAGTCATCATCATGACATGGCATTTGGTCAAGTCAAACTTGACCTTTCATCTTCCCTCTCAAGTCAAGTCAAATTTGACCTCTTATCTCCCATGGTTGATCAAATCCAACCATTTGATTCAAGTCAATTTTAATTTAATGAATCTCTATTCATTAATTTAAATTGATTTAATGAATCAAATCTAAATTAGACTCATTCAACACTTGAATCAAATTGAGTCCAACTCAATTAGTCTAATTAGGATTACTCTTAATACAATTTGGTTCATCCCATGAACCTAATCCTCATGGTTCATCATATGAACCTAATCTCCATCTAATTTCCCTTTGTGTGTGACCCTATAGGTTCTTGTAACGTTGGCAATGTCCCTAAACCGATTTAGGAACATAAGCAATGAGCGGTATCTAGCAACACATCATTGCTACCCAAGTTACAAGAATGTTGAGCTCCAACATCACCTTTGTGACTACTAATTGTGACTCTCACAATATGTGACAATGTCCCTCTTTCCTTGACATCTAGATTGACCAATTGAGGCATAGACCGTGTCATCCTCGATACAATCTATATCTTGAACTCCATGTAGACTCACTCTAATCAAATGAGCTCAATATCTCATATTGACTCATTTGGGCATGGTCATGCACTTCATGGTCTCACTCTATCAAGAATATCGATGTCACCCCCGTCATATAGAAGGGATAGATCTCATCTACATCACTCACATCCCTCCGCATAATTTGTTACATACCCAGTAATCGCCTTTATAGTCCACCCATTTACGGGTGACGTTTGACGAAGCCAAAGTATGCAACTCCTTATGTAGGGAACCATGGTGACTTCAGGTCTAAGGACTAATAGTCATACTAATAGCCACATGAGAAAGTATATGACACTAATATAACGATCCATGATACTTTCTCATGGCGGGTCATTCAGTATACATTCTTCAATGCATACCCATGTGTCAACTTGATATCTCATATCCATGACTTGTGAGATCAAGTCATCGTGTTGACCTACATGCTAGTCTCTACGCATTAACATTATCCCTGAATGTTAATACTCGACTAGGAATGATTAAGAGTAGTGTTCTCTATATCATCTCATTATCGATTCAACCAATCGATTGATATAAATAAGAACCTAATACTCAAGGACATTATTATATTTAGTTATTTGGCACCAATACAAGTAAATATAATAACCATGCCTTTATAAATAGGAATATGATACAATAAAGTCCATACAACAATCATCACATAATTGACTCTAGGGATTTCACTAACAGGGACATCATACACTCTCCCGATGAGCCATCGCATCTATCGGGAGCTATCTCTACCTTACAAGGACAGGATGGGCGGAACGAGGATGCCAAATCAATCCCTGCGACGAACCATTTCCAGTTCCATCGCATTCTTATACCCACGGTTACAGGAGATCAGGTTTACCCCTTGGTTCCTTGTATAAATCCCCTAAATCTTATATACGAGGGTTGTCACCCCTCGTATCACATAAGCACAGCAGGTAGAAAACAAAATACACATAGATATTGGTATAAACAATTTTCAATTGCAAATTCAAACTCAAAAATAGAATTCAATTTGAAGCAACATGTCATGCGTACGCAAGCTACTCCCTAATCCTAGAATCTAAGGAACTACTCCATATATAGAAGAGAAGAATCACAAGGCATGTTCATGTTCAAATATATCAAAAATAAAATGCAAGAACAAGAGGTTACTATGCCGATGTGTCCTTCTCTTTAGCGTTGAAGTGCAGAACTTGGATCTCCGGCATCGTTCTTCCTCCCCGTTGCGAGTTCCTGAAGCTTTTTAGGGCTTCGGTGCACCGTCCTAACCGTCGTGCCTCCCGTCTAGGGTTTGGGTAGAGCTCTCCTTATATAGACATCACATCGGATCGCTGCAAAATAAAAAAAAAACTATTCGTGTCAATCTGCTGGGCCACCACACGACCGTGTGTTTCCACATCGCCAGGCTGTATGCGGCCCTGGGGTGGCTGATCTCGCCCATTGGACATGGTCGTGTGTAGCCATACGCCCTGGTCGTGTCCCATTCTGCGTCTAGGTGCAAAATGCCCTTCTTTTGCTCTGAAAGTGCACCTTTTCCCCCGGAATGCTACCCTGAACGCAAAAGTACAAAGAGCAGATTTCTGAACCAGAAAATAGGAAATGCATACAAAACAAAGTAACATACGCATGAAACTAACATAAAATGTAATGAGATGTCAGCGAAAACTACTCCTAAAACCCTATATAGTTTGCTCACATTAAACGTATTTGTTGAAACTCCCTACAGGACTTGTCTTAGAACTGGACAATTGCTTTTATGTTCCTTCGTTGATAAAGAACATAATTTCTATTTCATGTTTAAATAGAAATGGGTACCATTTAACTTTTAGTATCAATTATTGTTACATAAATTTGAATGGCGTGCTTTATGGAACTGGAACATTATGCAATGGTATATATATGTTAAACGTACCCAGTGACATTCTCAATATCGAAGCGAGCAACAAGCATGCTCGAAAAGATAATCAATTAGACTCCTACATGTGCCATTGTCGTCTTGGCCATGTGAACAAGAAATGCATGTCTGAATTACACCGATGTGGAATTCTGAAATCGTTTGAATTAGATTCATACGATAAATGTGAATCATGCTTAAAAGGCAAGATTACTAACTTACCTTATACGAGAAAAGGTGAACTGGTGGGAGAGTTGCTTGGTCTAATACATACTGATGTATGCAGACCTATGTCAACTCAAGCTCTAGGAGGCTATAGCTATTTCATTACCTTCATCGATGATCACTCATGGTTTGGGTATGTGTTCTTGATGAAACACAAGTTTGAAGCCTTTGAAAGGTTCAAAGAATTTAGAAATGAAGTAGAGACAAACTTGAAAAGAGTATTAAAATACTTCGATCGGATCGAGGTGGTGAATACTTGAGTCAAGAGTTTTTGGATTATCTATGGGGAAATGGTATATTGTCTCAATAGACTCCGCCGTATACACCACGACATAATGGTGTATCTGAGAGGAGAAACCAAATCTTGTTGGACATGGTTAGGTCGATGATGAATCACACGAGTCTTCCCAAGTCCTTTTGAGGCTATGCACTTCAGACTGCTGTTTACTTGTTAAACAGAGTCCTGACTAAGGTAGTCTCTACTACTCCATATGAGATATGGAATAGTAAGCAATCTCATTTATCTTACTTGATGTTATGGGGTTGTCCTGCTTATTTGAAGCGGACTGTATCAGACAAACTGGATGCTAAGTCTAATAAATGTCTATTATTGGATACCCTAAGGAAATGGGGGTTACCAATTCTATCATCCTGTGGAACAAAAGGTGTTTGTTTCAAAGCATGTTGTGTTTCTAGAGAAAGTTTCTGTTGCAAGAAAATAGTGGGAGCATTATTGAACTTAAGGAGGTTCAAGAGACTCCAATAAACATTGATGAGATACCTAGTCAAGCACCTCAACTGATAACTCAGAGTGATGAGACATCGGCTGAACCTATTACAACACCACATCTTCATAGATATGGTAGAACATGCAACATTCCCGAGAGATATGGATTTCTCGTAAGTGAATCGAATGACATGTTACTCATTGATGATGAGGAACCTACTAGTTATGAAGAAGTTCTGAAAAGTTCAGAAAGGGACAAATGGCTTGAAGCCATGAAGTCAAAAATTAAGTTTGGAACTTGGAGGACCCACTTGAAGGTATTAAGCCTATAGGGTGCAAGTGGGTTTTCAAGAAGAAATCCGACATGGATGGTAATGTGATTACCTATAAGGCTAGATTAGTGGCGAAAGGCTATCGTCAAAAGCAAGGTGTTGATTATGACGAAACCTATTCACCAGTTGCTATGCTTAAATCCATTCGGATGCTCCTGACCATAGCGGCTCATTATGATTATGAGATATGGCATATGGATGTGAAAATAGCTTTCCTTAATGGAAACCTACTCGAGGACATGTATATGATACAACCTGAGGGTTTCATATCGGTTGATAAAACCAAGGTATGCAAACTTCGACGGTCTATTTATGGACTGAAGCAAGCATCCAGGAGCTGGAATATTCATTTCGATGAGACAATCAAAAGGTTTGATTTCTCACAAAATCCAGACGAACCCTGTGTGTACAAGAAGGTTAGTGGGAGTGCAGTCGTGTTCATAGTGTTGTATGTCGATGACATATTACTTATAGGAAATGATATATCTGTCTTATAGTCAGTTAAAATTTGGTTATCCAAAATATTCTCCATTAAAGACCTAGGAGAAGCGACCTACATCCTCTGGATCAAGATCTATAGAGATAGATCGAAACGGTTGCTTGGTCTTTCGCAGTCTACATATATAGACCGAGTGCTAAAGAGGTTTAGCATGTCGGAATCCAAGAAAGGTTTCCTTCCCATCAGGCATGGGATACACCTTTCGAAGTTTATGTGTTCGCGCACAGAAGACAAGAGGATTTGCATGAGTAAGATTACCTATGCATCTGTAATAGGATATATCATGTATGCTATGTTATGTATGAGGCCCGATATATCGTATGCTCTGAGTGTCATGAGAAGATATCAGTCTAATCCAGAAATGGATCATTGGGCGGCTGTTAAGACAATCCTTAAGTACTTAAGAAGAACTAAGAGTGTGTTCCTAATATATGGAGAAGGTGATATGGTAATATGCGGGTATACGGATGTCAGCTTCCAGACAGACAATGATGATTCTAGGTCTCAGTCTGGGTACATATATACCTTAAATGGAGGTGCAATAAGTTGAAAAAGTTCCAAGCAAGACACTATAGCGGATTCTACCACTGAGGCAGAATACATTGCAGCTTTGGAAGCAGCAAAGGAAGCGGTTTGGATCAAGAAATTCATCTCTGAACATAATAAGGTCTCATCAATGATCCAAACATATGCTTCGCCGCTATCATTTGATCAGGGAGATCATCAATAGGAAGGAAATATAAATCGAGAAGATTCCCACTGAAAGGAACTTAGCGGACCCATAATCTAACGCCTTCCCTCAAAGTAAGTTTGAGGGTAATGTTAGAGCTTATGGTATTGGATACCATGGAGATTGGCATTAGGCCAAGTGGGAGTTTGTTAGTAATATATGAGAGGTGTCCTAAGGCAATCACCTTATGGTTGTACCATTTATTTGATAAATGAAGATTCACTATTTTAGTATTCATATTTTCATGTATGGATCTTAAACTCATTTACTGAATGTCCACAATACGATTCACAGCATGAGAGAATTTATGATTGGATCACAACTAGTGAGTATCTCTACATGTGTAATTATGATGTATTGGAATTATCCCTAGCCGATAAATTGATGGATTCGGACGCCATCAATTCTATTGAGACTGGCACGAGGTATACTCTTTGGTTTATCCAAACAGCTGTTCCTCACTGGCTGCTGACATTGGGATGTCTGGAGTTGATCGTGGATGCTAGTTATGGTAACTAATTCATTGGAGTGACCAGTTGTAAGACTTCATATGGTTCTCTGCATATAAGGATATGTCAATGAAGTTCTTATAGAAGCTTAAGTGTGATGTTCCTTCGACTTGCGGTATTCAAGTCATCTTGGTCATGAAGACTTATGCTTTGATATCTTAAGCAAGCAACTTCGAGGAGATGTGGACCCGGGATGATTGGGTATAAGTCGAAGTGGCTGAAGGTGTTTGAATAGCTTATAGAGGATTCACCGCTCCTTGTGAGGAGATGTATACCCTATGACCTCTCATCAAATTGTTACTAAAGTCTTTGGCCAAAGCATTACATGTTTAGAGTATAGTACTCTTGAATACATGTGCAGTAACTAGAATCTGGAGGACGAGAAAGTAATACTTGGGCTAGGTGTGACGTAGTCAGCCTAGTGGGGGCTGACACAATAGACCATGTCCTGAACCAAGTGGGTATTAGATGAGTGAAAGGAATGGGGCACGATTCATTGTAGCTGCTGAAGGGTTTCAGAAATGGTTCTGGGATCAACCGTTGATTTTCTAGTTAATTGGGGATCATGATATACTACTAGGTGTCACTCATGATCGTTCTATAATTAATGGTTAATTATAGACGGTCAACATAAATCGGGAACCTATTTGTTCACACTCACAACGAGTGTAATCCGAAGGATTTAAAACGAGTTTGAGAATAGGATTCTCAGATCGAGAGAGACTTGGTTTGGTTGGACCAAACAAAGAGCGAGTATGAAATTGTTTCAGTCGCATCGGAAGCATGGATGGGTCGAGTCTTATGAAGACATGATGGATGAACCAAATTGGTTTGGTTCTAATCCAATGGTGGAAAATAAACCAAAGTGGTTTGGTTTGTTTTAAACGAATAAACCAAAGTTTGTTCGGTTCGTTTTAACTTAAAATAGACCAATGCAGTTTGGTTTATTTTAACTTAAGTTATTGGAGCGGGTTAACACGTTTTGGTTATGAACGCATAACCATTAGGAGAATGTGTTCTCTATAAAAACATGACTTAAGGGTTTTTCGTAGAGAATTAATTGGTTCAAGGTTTTTGGAAACCCTAGCCTCCTTTCCTCCTTCTCCTCCTTCTTGCCGGCCAAGCCAAGGTGGTTGTCGCCCACCTTTGTGCCGCCGCCGCCCATTGGAGCTGCTGCCTCTCCTCGCCGCCGGACATCCACCAGCCGTCGATGTCCCTTGTGTCACCCTCAGCCGCCGGGCAACCTCCCTTGGCCGCCGGCGACCAAGGAGTAACCGGCCAAGCCTTTGGCCAGCCCCTTCTTCCTCCACAACAAGCTGTCCAGTTTTGGACAGCTTGATCTCCTTCACGTGGAGAGGCCATTTGGTCGGTGTTTTGTACTCCGACAGTGGTCTACTTGCCGAGGATTGGATCTCCAGCAATCTTCATAGGTGGAGGGTTAAGTTTTAGTCAAACGATTGACGAAAACCACTTCCGACAAGTGAGTTTGTGAAACTCGTTTTTGGGATCCGAATTTATTTCGGATTGTGATAGTCTCTCGGATCACATCGTCTTCGACTCGAGCCTAGTGAATATTATGAAGACGAGGCTCTTGGCTTTGTTAAGCTATCCCGACGATACTCGGCGTGTATATGGATAGAGGCAATTCTAGCGTGGGTTGCTACGGTTGATATCATTCCCGCTGCACATGATCCGTCACGTGTACCTAGTATAAGTTTCCTTTTTTTACAAAATTTTAAATAGCGATTATGTCTACACATGTTGTATCCAGCATGCGTGTGATGTGTTTTCTAATAAATTAGATTTATTGCTTTTATTGCTTCTGCTGTGTGCATATTTACGAAACGTGTTCGAACACACACTCGCCGCAGTGCCAGGGAAACCCAACACATTCATCATCCCATAAAGGATAACCTCCCCCTAAAGACTTGCTCTGTTGGGATGTATACTGAAAAGTCCATCTTTTGTATGACCATCTTTATTTTTGAAATAAGAATCACATGATCATTGTTTGCATATTTTTATGGTTATGCATATTGTCTAATACATTACATTGTAGATAACATAGTGTGTGGTGTCACACGGGAGATCATGTTATCGGTTCCTTATAAAGTATAAGTAAAGGCTCACAACCGAGATGGCTTTGGACAAACCATTGGAATGGTTGTATTGTGATTTGGGATTGGTTTGTCTTGACCATAGAATCGCACTAGTGCACTATGTGTGTATTGAGTAAGACTGACTTAGAGGTGATTGATTTATTGCTGACTACATAATCGAATCGGACCTCAGATATTATATTGTACATGCTCTTAATCCCGATATAATAACGGACACATATACTTAGTATTCATTTCTTTGATTTACCAATGGACGAGATTTATAGATTAAATCGATAGGCACGGTAAGTTGGGAAATGGTATTATTTATATGGTGTGTCGTTGATTATAGGAGGAAACCGTGTCCTATATATTAGAATAATGATGTCCCCATGAGGAGCTTATAAGGTTCATCATGTAAACCCTGCAGGTGGACTTGGTTCGGCATGATGAAAAGGTTGAGTGGTACTACTCATGGAGTTAGATGTTGATTAATTAATGGTCAGTAAATTAATTAATCGACGGACATTCGAGATCTTAAACATGGGGAGAAAATGTACAAATAATATATGGAGCCCATATTAACTTATGGGGGTTGGTGAGGTAGATCAATTATAATCCTATAGTGGAATGGATAATCATTAATGGATCGGACTTTATGTGGGCTTGATCCATTGGGTGGACAAGATCCAACTCCTCCTCATGGTCCCTATTGTAGCCTATTAACACCTCATGAAGCTTAGATCCAATGGATGAAAACAAAACTCTAGATCCAAAGGTAGAGATTAAATCTCTAGATCCGACGGTTGAGATTAAATCTCTAGATCCGACGGTTGAGATTAAATCCCTAGAACCAATGGTGGAGATTAAATCAATCCTTAAGCCTAACTCTATTAATATGGGCTTGAGGGTGGGCGGCAAGATAGATTAGAGGAAAGGGGGCTAGGGTTTTGGGCGGCAAGGGCAAGGGAGGCTTAGAGTTTTGGGTGGCCACAATTAAGGAAAGATGTTTTCTTCTTCTTCTTCCTTGAGGTGGTCGGCGCCCTTCTTCCCTATTCTCTCTTTGGTTTGGCCGGCGTCCAACCTTCTCCTCTTCATCTATGGCTTAGGAGATTAGGGTTTGCTTCCTTGGGTGGCAATGAATCCTAATTGAGATAGGATTTAGGTTGGGCGGCTAGGGTTTGAGAGGGTGCTTGGGCGGCAACTATGGAGGGTTTTCTTTCTTCTTCCTAAGGTGATTGCCGGCGCCCATAATTCTCCTCTTTACCTTGGCCGGAGCTCAATCTATTCCACCTCTTCTCCTTGTCCGGTGGAAACAAGAGCTAGGGATTCTTTCCTTGAAGCTTTTGGCCGACGCCCACACTTCTAATCTTCATCTCTTTGGGCCGACGGCAAGCATCAAGCTTGGAGCTTGATGGTTGGTCCTAGATAAGAGAAGAGTTTAGTTTTTATGATCTTCCTCTTGCTCGAAACGAGCAAGGAAGGAAGATTGGCGATCTAGGAGCTTCGACTTTTGGAAGATCGTCGCCCACACGACGTCCAAAAGGAGGAAGGACATACAATAGAAGATCAAGAGGTATAACAAGAGGTATAATCTTGTTTATTTTGATTAGTGTTCTTTTCTATTATGTTTATAATTTCTTTTCAATTATATGCATGTTTTGTGTGGATGTTTACTTTATGTATGTGGATAAATAATACTTGGATCCCAAACATAAACATGAAAGTCGGCGATCTGGACATAGTCTATTCCGCAGCTACTCGTAGAATAGAGGTTGGTCGCTTGAACAACAAGTTTGTTCAAGTGACCTCTCTAAACGAATAGCATGACGATGACTTGGTTGTTTGGGCAATCCCTTTTGTCTAGGATTAAATTTTTTAATCCGGGGATATCGATGAGATCTCCATGAACAAGCGACCGAGTTGAAGTGGGAAGTGAAGTTTCCCCTTACGGACTCATGGATCAACCCTACAATTAGTATCAGAGCCAAGGTTTCCGGTTTTGTGTGTTTAGGATTCGGTTAATATTTATACACTTTTCATATATTATATGTGTCGGATAATAGTAGGATATACGTAGGTTAGCTCTTTGGTTGCAGGCATAAGATCCGACTATTATGGCCATATGTGTGTATGTGATTGTATGTGTGTAAATGTTTATTTTGTTGAATCCTCGGTGGTTGACGAGGCTAGTATTTAATTTTTTATAAATTAGATACGACATTGTTTAGCCACTCCTTTTATTTTAGTTTACTTTCGATCTAGATTTCATGTACACTCCCTCGTGAAGTATAGGATCGATGGATGTAAATTAAAATAGATTTTAGTCTCGTATTGGATCTCCGGATGGCTCATACATGGCGTAGGAGGAGCGGACGAGAAGGCGATGCGACGGGAGACATATTGAAGACAAAAGCCATAATAGTTGGAAAATAATTTTTTTTTCATATTTATTGCTAATTGTTTGATATGCATGTCGTAGGCTAGAAAATTCCTCATTTTCAAATTACTAAGTGGGAGAGGGATATTTTTATAAATTCCCATGGCCTCCATTACGATTTGACAAGTGATGCAAACAAACTTGCGCGTCGGCTCTAAGTGCCTTCCTCCCCATCGGATGGATTTGTTTGTGGATCACAAGATTGAATATGGTTATAGGAAATTATTAAGGAGCGTGTGTACTTCCCCATCGTAAGACACATAACCTGAGATAATTACCTTGGTACCGAGTAATGGTGAACACTTAGATACAAATATAAGTATCCTCCCCATCGGAGTCACTGCTTTTATTTGTAGGGCCGAAGAGAAACCAACTATTAATTTTACTTGTCAAAAAGTTAGGTTGACAAGATAGTAAAATTAATGGGTAAAACCTCCTCTTACAAATGTAGAATTCGTATACGTCCACACTATCGTGGCATACGATATTTTCGGTGTTGGTTGATTTTAAAATTTTATTGTTTGAGGAATCAATAATTTTTTTAAATCTATAGTAATGATCTAAGTGATTCTTAGGATTTTCAAAAATGACTTTCAGTCCACTTGCTATGGTACTAAAGGAAAATAAAGTTACTGTAACCAAATAATGATGATTGGAAAAAAATCTAGATATTGTCTTAACTGCTAAGGAGTACAAATATGTACTCTTCGAAGAGTGTCTTCCTAAGCCTACGAATGAGCTGGAAGTCCTTGGAGCTAAGATCGATGGGGAAACCCAGGTCGATATCATTCTCCAGTCGACAGAAAGGCTTGCTCAGGCTAAGGCCATGGTTGCTCAGAAGGTTTCTACTTCTAAGCTGAAAGGCAAGAAGAAGAAGAAACAAGGTGGAGCAAAGGTGGTGGGAGGATCTCAGGTAGGAGTGAAGAATCCGAAAGGCAAGTACTTCACATACAAGCAGGATGGACATTGGAGGAAGGACTGTCCCAATCCGAAGCAGAACAAAGGTATATCTTTTGGTCTAGTCATTGAAACATGGTTAGCGGTGTTATCTACCGGCACCTGGTGAGTAGATACGGGAGCCTCTGATCATGTCTGCAATTCTTTGCAAAGGTTCCAGGAAACCTAATGACGAGATGAGGGAGAGATTACCATTTACTTGGGCAATGCCATGAAGGTGGTGGCTATTGCAGTGGGAGACGTTTTATTTATCTTTTGAGAAAAAATAAAACTTTGGTTCTGGGAGATTCCCTTTATGTACCTTTATTTAGAAAGAATTTAATTTCAGTTTCTAAATTTTTTATGGATGGATATTCTATTTCTTTTAATGACAGAGTTGTTATAAAAAGGAATAGGGACATTATCTGTTCAGGTGCATTGATAGGAAATCTATACACACTTGAACCAAAACCTCCCACAATGCAAATAGAAGTTTATAAATCATCTTCTAATTCCAATGAGAGAAAAGAACCTTCGAAGATGAACCAAACATATCTTTGGCATCTTAGGCTTAGTCATATTAACCTAAGCAGAATTTAAAGGTTGATAGCTGATGGACCTTTGGGTTCATTAGTGGTGGAAGATTTCCCAACCTGTGAATCTTGCTTGGAGGGTAAAATGACCAAGAGGCCTTTTAAGGCCAAGGGGTATAGAGCCAAAGATTTGTTAGAATTGGTTCATTCTGATTTGTGTGGTCCTATGTCTATCCAGGCTAGAGGTGGTTTCGAGTATTTCGTCTCTTTTATAGATGATTACTCGAGATATGGATTCATTTACGTGATGTGTCGCAAGTCTGAATGCTTTGACAAGTTCAAAGAATTCAAGGCTGATGTGGAGAAACGTCAAGGTAAAAGTATCAAGACACTACGATCTGATCGTGGTGGCGAGTACCTCTTAGGAGAGTTTAGGAATTACTTATCAGAGGCTGGGATTCAATCCCAATTGTCTGCACCTGGCACACCCCAGTAGAATGGTGTAGTAGAGCGAAGGAATAGGACTCTTATGGAGATAGTTAGATCGATGATGAGTTATTCTGAGTTGCCAGATTCATTCTGGGGATATGCTCTAGATACGGCGGTGTACATTTTGAACTTGGTTCCATCTAAATCAGTGCCTTCTACTCCCACAGAGTTGTGGACTGGGCGAAAGCCTAGTCTAAGATATATTCGGATATGGGAAAGTCCAGCACATGTGTCGAAGGCATATGCTGATAAGTTAGAACCTCGTTTAAAGTACGCATATTCACTGGCTATCCTAGAGGAACGAAGGGTGGTTTATAGTCCTAGAGATCAGAGGGTGATCGTTAGCACGAATGCCAGATTTCTAGTGGAAGACTATGTGATGAACCACAAGCCCATAAGTAAAATTGTTCTGGAGGAATTAAAAGGGGAAGTCACTTCTTCAGTACCACCGGTACAAGAGGATATACCACAAGTCACTGCACCGCATGTCACAGAGGATACACAGGTGATACCTCATCATAGTGGGAGGGTTGTGAGACAGCCTGATAGATTTATATTCTTGGGAGAATCTTCTGATTTGGTCCCTGGCGAACATGAACCTTATCCCTAGACATATGACGAGGCGATCCAAGATAAAGATGCAGCATCTTGGCAAAGTGCAATGAATGCTGAGATTGAATCTATGGATTCAAATAAGGTCTAGGAGCTAGTAGAACCACCTGATGGTGTAAAAACCATTGGATGCAAGTGATCTACAAAAGAAAGAGAGGAATAGATGGGAAGGTTGATACTTTCAAAGCGAGGCTTGTTGCAAAAGGGTATACTCAGAAAGAGGGTATCGATTATGAGGAGACCTTTTCGCTAGTAGCTATGCTTAAGTCTATGCGGATTCTCTTATGCATTGCAGCTCATATGGATTATGAGGTGTGGCAGATGGATGTCAAGACAACTTTCCTTAATGGAAGTCTTGAGGAAAACATCTATATGAAGCAATCAGAGGGATTCATTGCTAAATGCAAAGAGCATCTTTTGTGTAAGCTTAATCGGTCCATTTATGGATTGAAGCAAGCTTCGAAGTCTTGGAACATCCGCTTTGATGAGGTAATCTAGTCTTATGGATTTATTCAAAGTCCGGATGAGTCTTGTGTATACAAGAGATGTGACGGAAATGTAGTGGTATTTCTTATACTATACGTAGATGACATTTTGTTGATTGGCAATAATATCAAGGTGTTATCGGATGTAAGGGTATGGCTGTCCAAATATTTTATATGAAGGACTTGGGAAAGGTGGGACACATCCTTGGGATTAAGGTTATAAGGGATCGCAGGAAAAGGATGTTGTGCTTATCCCAAGCTTCATACATAGACACGATTATGCATCGTTTTAGCATGCAGAACTCTAAGAAGGGTTTTCTACCTTTCAGGCATGGAGTTCCTTTATCTAAGGAGATGTGTCCTAGAACATCTGAGGAGATAGAGGAGATGAAGGCGGTTCCTTATGCTTCAGCGGTAGGAAGCCTCATGTATGCGATGCTATGTACGAGACCAGATATCTGTTATGTCATGGGCATGGTCAGCAGATATCAGAGTAATCCAGGACAGGGACATTGGACTGCGGTAAAGAATATATTAAAGTACCTGAGAAGGACTAGGGATTATATGCTGGTTTACGACGAAGACCAATTACTCCCTGTGGGTTACACGGATTCTGACATCCAATCTGATAGGGATAACAGTAAGTCTACCTCAGGTTTTGTGTTTACTTTGGGAGGTAGAGCCATTGTATGGAGGAGTGTCAAGCAGAAATGCGTGGCGGACTCCACCATGGAAGCTGAGTATATGGCAGCCTCTGAGGCAACCAAAGAAGCTGTGTTGCTCAGGAACTTCCTGATGGACTTGGATGTGATTCCTGGTTTGCCCAGAACTATCACAATTTATTGTGATAATAATGGTGCAATTGTAAACTCGAAGGAACCACGAGCCCATAAGGTAAGTAAATACATAGAGCGCAAGTACCACCTGATACGAGAAATCGTAAAGGAGGTAGAAGTTGTTGTCGCATAGATTGCATCAGAGGATGACCTGGTAGACCCTTTCACTAAGGCCCTTCTAGCGAGAGCTTTGATAGGCATGTGGAGGGAAGGGGAATCAGATGTATGCCAGTATGAGGACAGCATAGTCATTTAGTATAAGTGGGAGATTGTTGGGATGTATACTAAAAAGTCTATCTTTTGTATGAACATCTTTATTTTTGAAATAAGAATCACATGATCATTATTTGCATATTTTTATGGTTATGCATATTGTCTAATACATTACATTGTAGATAACATGGTGTGTTGTGTCACATGAAAGATCATGTTATCGGTTCCTTGTAAAGTATAAGTAAAGGCTCACAACCGAGATGGCTTTGGACAAACCATTGGAATGGTTGTAGTGTGATTTGGAATTGGTTTGTCTTGACCATAGAATCGCACTAGTGCACTTTGTGTGTATTGAGCAGGACCGACTTAGAGGTGATTCGATTTATTGCTGACTACATAATCGAATCGGACCTCAGATATTATATTGTACATGCTCTTAATCCCGATATAATAACGGACACATATACTTAGTATTTATTTCTTTGATTTACCAATGGGCGAGATTTATAGATTAAATCAATAGGCTCGATAAGTTGGGAAATGGTATTATTTATATGGTGTGTCGTTGATTATAGGAGGAAACCGTGTCCTATATATTTTGATGATGATGTCCCCTTGAGGAGCTCATAAGGTTCATCATGTAAACCCTGCAGGTGGACTTGGTCCGGCATGATGAAAAGGTTGAGTGGTACTACTCATGGAGTTAGATGTTGATTAATTAATGGTCAATAAATTAATTAATCGACGTACATTCGAGATCTTAAACACGGGGAGAAAATGTACAAATAATATATGGAGCCCATATTAACTTATAGGGGTTGGTGAGGTAGATCAATGATAATCCTCTAGTGGAATGGATAATCATTAATGGATCGGACTTTATGTGGGCTTGATCCATTAGGTGGACAAGATCCAACTCCTCCTCATGGTCCCTATTGTAGCCTATTAACACCTCATGAAGCTTAGATCCAATGGATGAAAACAAAACTCTAGATCCAAAGGTAGAGATTAAATCTCTAGATCCGATGGTTGAGATTAAATCTCTAGATCCGACGGTTGAGATTAAATACCTAGAACCAATGGTGGAGATTAAATCCAGCCTTAAGCCTAACTCTATAAATATTGGCTTGAGGGTGGGTGGCAAGATAGATTAGAGGAAAGGGGGCTAGGGTTTTGGGCGGCAAGGGCAAGGGAGGCTTAGGGTTTTGGGGGGCCACAATTAAGGAAAGATGTTTTCTTCTTCTTCTTCCTTGAGGTGGCCGGCGCCCTTATTCCCTATTCTATCTTTGGTTTGGCTGGCGTCCAACCTTCTCCCCTTCATCTATGGCTTAGGAGATTAGGGTTTGCTTCCTTGGGTGGCAATGAATCCTAATTTAGATAGGATTTAGGTTGGGTGGCTAGGGTTTGAGAGGGTGCTTGGGTGGCAACTATGGAGGGTTTTCTTTCTTTTTCCTAAGGTGATTGCCAGCGCCCATAATTCTCCTCTTTACCTTGGTCGGAGCTTAATCTATTCCTCCTCTTCTCCTTGACCGGTGGAAACAAGAGCTAGGGATTCTTTCCTTGAAGCTTTTGGCCGGCGCCCACACTTCTAATCTTCATCTCTTTGGGCCGACGGCAAGCATCAAGCTTGGAGCTTGATGGTTGGTCCTAGATAAGAGAAGAGTTTAGTTTTTATGATCTTCCTCTTGCTCAGAATGAGCAAGGAAGGAAGATTGGCGATCTAGGAGCTTCGACTTTTGGAAGATCATCGCCCACACGACGTCCAAAAGGAGGAAGGACATACAATAGAAGATCAAGAGGTATAACAAGAGGTATAATCTTGTTTATTTTGATTAGTGTTCTTTTCTATTATGTTTATAATTGATTTTCAATTATATGCATGTTTTGTGTGGATGTTTACTTTATGTATGTGGATAAATAATACTTGGATTCCAAACATAAACATGAAAGCCGGCGATCCGGACATCGTCTATTCCGCGGCTACTCGTAGAATAGAGGTTGGTCGCTTGAACAACAAGTTTGTTCAAGTGACCTCTCTAAACGAATAGCACGATGATGACATGTTTGTTTGGGCAATCCCTTTTGTCTTGGATTAAATTTTTTTAATCCGGGGACATCGATGGGATCGACATGAACAATCGACCGAGTTGAAGTGGGAAGCGAAGCTTCCCCTTACGGACTCACGGATCAACCCTACATGCTCCCCCTTGACCATTGCACCAATAAGTTCCTTGGAGAGTCCCTAAGCCTATAGGAACACTAAACAAACAAAAATTAAGGGCAAAAGTTCAACCTTGAACTTTCACACACTCTAAAATTTGATACATCACCCAAACAACTCTCCTAATTCATTTTCAATGAATTTTCACCCTTCTAATACTTTCTAAAGCATATCCTAGGGTTAGGAGCAGTTAGGGTAGCCTAACATAGCTGAAACTTGGGCTAAACATCTTTGTTTACCCAAAATCAGCATTGTCAGTCGACTCTTTCATCCAACAGTCGACTGACAGCATCATCAGTCGACTGCCATACTGAGACAGTCGACTAATCTCTAATTTTCATAAATCACATTTTCAGAATATGAGTTTTGTAAAATCATACATATTTTGAAAATTTTTGAAAACTCATATGCACATTACTTATAACAAACATTATGGGTGAAAAATAGTTAGAAAATAAAATACTTATAAGATAGTGAGATTGACACAAAGTTCAAAACCATTGAAATTTTCAATGTTTGACCCTACTTTGTATCACCTCCTTCAATGGTGATTGCTATCAAAAGATAGACTTCACCAAGGTTTTCAAAATGGTTTTGAAAACCTTAATTCCTTTTCCTAACATCTCACTTGTATCTAAGTGTATGAAACACATACAAGTCAAGTGTTCTTGTGAGATGTGGGTTTTGGTTAGTTAGGGTTTCATGCATTTTTCTAGGCAACACTATTTGATACCCTTATGCATGAGACTTCAAATCATGACATTGTCCTTAACTCAATTTTAATTATTGCATGAATAATAATTATGGCATAAATGATAACATAAATAAGCATGTGCCAATAATCACGATGTCATGGCATGTGATTCAAACTTAAGTATAACATGACATTCCTAAGCATAAATCATGACATTTAGATGATTAAAATGAGATATGATGTCATGACATAGAATAGCACATACAACTCAACACACACACAACCAGGCAAAGACACATAATTTTGCACAAGCAAAATATTTCATTCAACATAAAGTCAGTTCTACAATCAAAATAGATATCTAAACGCTCTCGACCTCACTATGAAAATAAAAGAGATACATAACACGGTCCTAGCTACCATCCTCCAGAGTCATCTTCCGGAGGTGGTGGAGGAGGTGGAGGATGCTAACTGAGCATCCAACTCCGCATCATCTCGACCATGTCGATCTGACACTGCTCTATCCTGTTGAGCTGCTGACCAATGGAGGACATCTGAAGGGACATGGAGGATTGCTCCAGACTGAGCTCCTCCAATCGCGTGTCAACGTCCACATAAAACTCCTTGAACCTAGTCTCCAAGCATGCAAATTGCACCGAGAGACTCTTTGCTAGTGCATCTGGTATCATGGGATCATCCTCCTCAGCAGCTGGCCCCTCATACTCTGTAGCTGGTTCTCTAAGCTCCCTAGCTGGTTGAGGCTGAGTAGGCCACTCCATCCTCCCATGCCCTATCCTCATGTCGGCTAATGCAAAGTTTTGCATAGTGATGCGATCGTACGAGTCAGACAGTGGCCTCAGTGACCCCCTGGAAATGTTTATGCCTATAGATGCTAACCAAGCAGTGATGATATGTCCAAAAGGCATATGAACTTTCTCTTGCACAGGGGACACAAAGTGGATAATGTAATGATAGATGTTTAATGCAATATTGATATCCAATAAATGTCACATCCCATACATGCGAAATAGATGGGGAGGTCGAATCTGACCCCGAGTCACAATAGGCAGAAGGCATCCAACAATGACTTTATAAAGTACATTGTTAGGTGCAGATAAGTCATTGACCAAAAAAAGATTTTGACCTAATGAACAAGGTTGATTGAAAAAGTACTCATGCATAGAGTTTAGAGAAATATTATCAAATGGAGCGGAAATTGGCTCATCAAGAGTAGGATAAAATACAAAAGAGTCGTCAGATGGCCAACACTCCAAAAACTCCTGTAGGATTGCAGGAGTGAACTCTAGATCGCATTTTTCAATGCGAGTAGAGTATGTTGGACCATCGCCAACTCTCCTAAGGTTGGAGTAGAACTCCTTGAGCAAGTCAATATTGATGGAATGTGTGCAAAAGACTACTTTCCTTAACTGATAATGACATATGATTTGGATGACATCCCCACAATAAGATTAGAAAAATGGCACATCTAAGTATCTGATGGGCATAGGCTGGTATGATAGTGATGAACCTTCAGTAGGCTCTGTCCTACATTGTTTTCTATATGAATGTGATGAATGCAATGCAATGGCACAATAAAACGTGATTAAAATAAGGCACTGCATAAAGAAAAACTTAGGGTTCGAGTTAAAGAGGTTACTTAGGTCCCATTTTGTCTGAGGTTGAAGGAGACGATCAGATGCTGGAGAAAGGCATCGGAGGACCGCTGGTGAAAGCTGGCCAAAACCCTAACTCATGGAAGAGGAGAATAAGAAGTGAGGGAAACCTCCATTAGCATGATAGGAAGACAAGAATAGGGGAAAAATGGGTTTGGTTTCAAAACTAAGGCTTACATAGGGCTAGAGTCGTCGGCGTGCACACGAACACGAAGGTCAGAAGCACTCGGAGGAGAGGAAATTGCGTGAAGAAGCCAAACCCTAGGGGTTCGGTCTTATAAAATCGCAGAGATCAGTCGACTGATTTGCCTGATCAGTCAATTGATTGTGGTTCTACGACCGGTTCATGACACTAGCAGTTGATTACTGGGTTCGACAATCGACTATTGAACCTTCTGTGCTGAGCTACAGTAGCTTTAGTTGACTGATTGGGGTCATCAGTCGACTGAACGACCAACATTTGATTGCTGAGGTTCGACAATCGACTGATGGATTCTCTGTGTCGTTCTACAGTGTGTTCAGTCGACTGACATACTAAAGCAGTCGACTGATATCTGATTTTCTATTTAGAGATTATGTGAATTTGATTTCTTCACTTAATTTTGTTCCATTTAAATGTGTTTATGCATGTATATCAAATATATCTGTATTATGCTTGTGTTTGTGTATTTATTAATGTGTTTTGGTGTTTTTATTCCATTTTCACAAGCATTGACATCTAAGAATTTTATTCCTAGCATCTCACTCTTTTTAAATGTTTGAAATGCACAATCAAGGTGAATCCAATATTTTGTAAGATGCAATACACCATAAACATACCTTCCATGCAAACATAAGACATATGAAGCATGACAAGTGTGTGACATATCAAGGTATATAGTACTTAAGTGTTAAGCTCAAATGTCATTTCTAAATTTAAGACAATTTTCCTTGATAAATTAATCTCCCAAGTGTGTCAAAATCCAAAATGGCACACTAAGATCTCTAAACCTAAATGTGCCACGTTTGATCAATTTTCCATAATTCTCAAAGTATATTGGCACATCCTAAAATCCCTTAGGATTAAGTTCCAAACTTATTTCCAAGGTATCACACAACCTTGAAAATGCTATAAAGTGCCAACTTTACTATGGTTAGGTTAACTACTCATCCATTCATGGTTGACACAACCTAACCCATCTAGAGTGAATCGATCACACTCCTAGGAACCCAATACCTATTGGAGCTCCTTGGGTTAATTAGGTATTCACTCGGAATAACTTCCCTAGATATCCTCCTAATGACCCTCCTAGGCTTTGAAGCATTGGTCATTTGGGCCTTACCTAGGTTAACTCTAGGAGTAACTCCCCTTTTAACCTTCTTAGTGGCTTCCTTAGATTTCTTCGAAACCTTAGACACTAGGCACTTGCCATGGTCAACCTTAGGGATGACTTCCCTAGTAACCTTGTCTCTCCTAGACCTAGGTTGAGTTTCATAATCAAATGGAACATTGTGGTAGGTCTTCTTGGGCTTAGGTTTGTGACCCAAACTTTTCTTGCCTTTGGATGAACCTTGCCTCCTAGACCCTATGTTTTGACTCCTTGATCCCATATTTTGACCATTTGACACTTGCATTTGATTTTGCATCTTTTTAAGGGTCTTCTCCATCTTCTCAAGTTTTGACCTCAAAACTTGATTTTCAAACTCTAATTTTTCTAATTTTGTGGGCCCGTTATTTCCATGAGTAGGTTTGTTCTTTCTAGCCATATGTCTATGATTTTTGGGATTAATGCCTAGATGTTTTTCTATCTTCCTAATACTTCCCTTAGGTAAAATTATTTTAGAGATATTGTTTCTAGAATTGTCCTTAACTCTAAAATTACAATATTTTGCACCTAAGCAATACGATACATTCTTAGCATGCTTTTCATGATCATGAATAATAGCAAGAGTATTAAAATTACTCCTAGCATTATTTTTGGCCTTATATAAAGAATGAGCATTACTTAAATTTACCTTAGGGGTTGCTTTAGAAGCTCCCCCTACATGTGATGCTCCTTCTTGACTCTTGGTTTGTTGGGATGTATACTGAAAAGTCTATCTTTTGTATGAACATCTTTATTTTGAAATAAGAATCGCATGATCATTGTTTGCATATTTATGGTGATGCATATTGTCGTATACATTACATTATAAATGATATGGTGTGTGGTGTCACACGGGATATCATGTTATCGGCTCCTTATAAAGTATAAGTATAGGCTCACAACCGAGATTGCTTTAGACAAACCATTGGTATGGTTGTAGTGTGATTTGGTATTGGTTTGTCTTGACCATAGAATCACACTAGTACACTTTGTGTGTATTGAGCAGGACCGACTTATTGGTGATTCGATTTATTGATGACTACATAATCGAATCGGACCTCAGATATTATATTGTACATGCTCTTAATCCTGATATAATAACAAGCACATATACTTAGTATTCATTTCTTTGATTTACCAATGGGCGAGATATATAGATTAAATCGATAGGCTCGGTAAGTTGGGAAATGATATTATTTATATGGTGTGTTGTTGATTATAGGAGGAAACCATGTCCTATATATTAGGATGATGATGTCCCCATGAGGAGCTCATAAGGTTCATTATGTAAACCCTGCAGGTGGACTTGGTCCGGCATGATAAAAAGGTTTAGTCGTACTACTCATGGAGTAAGATGTTGATTAATTAATGGTCAGTAAATTAATTAATCGACGGACATTCAAGATCTTAAACACGGGGAGAAAAATGTACAAATAATATATGGAGACCATATTAACTTATGGGGGTTGGTGAGGTAGATCAATGATAATCCTTTAGTGGATTGGATTATCATTAATGGATCGGACTTTATGTGGGCTTGATAGATTGGGTGGCCAAGATCCAACTTCTCCTCGTGGTCCCTATTGTAGCCTTTTAAAACCTCATGAAGCCTAGATCCAATGGATGAAAACAAAACTCTTGATCCAAAGGTAGAGATTAAATCTCTAGATCTGACGGTTGAGATTAAATCTCTAGATCCGACGATTGAGATTAAATCCCTAGAACCAATGGTGGAGATTAAAACAAGGCTTATCCCTAACTCTATAAAAGGAGAGGATAGGGTGGGTGGCAAGTAGAATTAGAGAAGGAATAGGATTAGGGTTTGAGAGGCATAGGGTTTGGAGGCTTGGGTAGCCACAAATAAGGAATTTATTTCCTTTCTTCTTCCTCTTCATAGTTGGCCGGCGCCCAAGGTTTGCTTCCTCTCCCTTTGTCGGCATCCAAACCTCCTCCCCTCTTCTCCTTGGCTGGTGGAAAGAAGTCTAGGGTATCTTCCCTTAGAGTCTTGGCTGGTGTTCACTCTCCTTGTTCTCCTTCTTGGCCGACAGCAAGCACCAAGCTTGGAGCTTGGTGGTTGGTTGAAAGAAGGAGAAGTGCTTTGTTTCTTATTCTTCCTCTTGTTCGGAGTGAGCAAGGAAGAAAGATTGGTGATCTAGGAGCTTCGACTTTTGGTAGATCATCGCCCACACGACGTCCAAAAGGAGGAAGGACATACAATAGAAGATCAAGAGGTATAACCTTTTTTTATATTCTTTTGTAACATGTATATATTTGTTATTCAATTATATGCATGTTGTATTCTATTTTTATGGCTAAAATAACTTGGACCCCGAATATAGACACAAAAGTCGGCGATCCGTACATCGTCTATTCCGTGGCTATTCGTAAAATAGAGGTTGGTGGCTTGAACAACAAGTTTATTCAAGTGACCACTCTAATCGAATAGCACGACGATGAAACGGGAGCTTGGGTAATCCCTCTTGTCAAGGATTACTTTTTTTATCTGGGGACATAGAAGGGATCGCCATGAACAAGCGACCGAGTTGAAGTGGGAAGCGAAGTTTCCTACCTTCAAGTGGTATCAGAGCCACGGTTTTTGGTTTTGTGTGTTTAGGATTCGGTTACTTTTATACACTTTTCATATATTATATGTGCCGGATAATAGTAGGATATGCGTAGGTTAACTCTTTGGCTACAGGCATAGGATCCAACTATTATGGTCATATGTGTGTATGTGATTGTATGTGTGTAATTCTATATTTTGTTGAATCCTCGGGATTGACGAGGCTAGTATTTAATTTTTGTAATTAGATACGACATTATTTAGCCACTCCTTTTATTTTATTTTACTTTCGATCTAGACTTCATCTACACTTTCTCATGGAGTATAGGATCGATGGATGTAAATTAAAATAGTTTTTCTGGGCTCGTATCTCTGTATGGCTTGTACATGGCGTAGGGAGGAGCGGACGAGATGGCGATACGACGGGAGACATATTGAAGACAAAAGCCATAATAGATGGAAAATATTTATTTTTCATATTTATTGCTTATTGTTTGATATGCATGTCGTAGGCTAGAAAATTCCTCAATTTCAATTAATAAATTCCCATGGCCTCCATTACGATTTGACATGTGATGCAAACAAACTTGCACGTCGGCTCTGAGTGTCTTCCTCCCCATCGGATGAGTTTGTTTGTGGATCACAAGGTAGAATATGGTTATAGGAAATTATTAAGCGGCATGTGTACTTCCCCATCGGAAGGCACATAACCCGAGATAATTACCTTGGTAACGAGTAATGGTGAACACTTAGATACAAATAAAAGTATCCTCCCCATCGGAGTCATTGTTTTTATTTGTAGGGCCGAAAAGGAACCAACTATTAATTTTACTTGTCAAAAGGTTAGGTTGACAAGATAGTAAAATTAATGGGTAAAACCTCCTCTTACAAATGTAGAATTCGTATAAATCCACACTATCGTGCCATACGATATTCTCGGTGTTTTGAGGTGTTGGTTGATTTTAAAATTTTATTGTTTGCGGAATCAATAATTTTTTGAAATCTAATGTTTTGATCTATGTGATTCTTAGGTTTTCTTTCAAAATGACTTTCAACCCGCTTGCTGTGATACTAAAAGAAAATAAACTTACTGGACCGAACTATGTTGATTGGAAGAGGAATCTTGACATTGTCTTGACTGCTGAGGAATACAAATATATACTCCTCGAAGAGTGCCCTCCTAAGCCTGCGAATGATTCTGGGGAAAAGGAGAAGGAGAGTTATAAGAAGAGGATTAAGGTCGATGAGATGGCGCGGTGTTACATTTTGGCATCTATGTCAAATGTACTGCAACATTAGGCTTAACCCATGCCCACTTCTTATGACATGATACTCAATCTCAAAGAGTTTTTCGGACACCAGAATTGGGCTACTAGGCAGGAAGCCATGAGGAAATTGATGATGACCACCATGATCGAGGGAACACCCGTGAGGGATCATGTTCTCAAAATGATGGCTCATTTGAATGAGCTGGAGGTCCTTGGTGTAGGGATGTATACTGAAAAGTCTATCTTTTGTATGAACATCTTTATTTTGAAATAAGAATCACATGATCATTGTTTGCATTTTTATGGTTATGCAATATTGTCTAATATATTACATTGTAGATAACATGGTGTATGGTGTCACAAAGGAGATCATGTTATCAGCTCCTTGTAAAGTATAAGTAAAGGCTCACAACCGAGATAACATTGGACAAACCATCGGAATGGTTGTAGTGTGATTTGGTATTGATTTGTCTTGACCATAGAATCACACTAGTGCACTTTGTGTGTATTGAGCAGGACCGACTTAGAGGTGATTCGATTTATTGCTGACTACATAATCGAATCGAACCTCAGATATTATTTAGTACATGCTCTTGATCTCGATATAATAACGAGCACATATACTTAGTATTCATCTCTTTGATTTACCAATGGGCGAGATTTATAGATTAAATCGATAGGCTCGGTAAGTTGGGAGATGATATTATTTATATGGTGTGTCATTGATTATAGGAGGAAACCGTGTCCTATATATTAGGATGATGATGTCCCCTTGAGGAGCTCATAAGGTTCATCATGTAAACCCTGCAGGTGGACTTGGTCCGGCATGATGAAAAGGTTGAGTGGTACTACTCAAGGAGTTAGATGTTGATTAATTAATGGTTCGTAAATTAATTAATCGATGGACATTCGAGATCTTAAACATGGGAAGAAAATGTACAAATAATATTTGGAGCCCATATTATCATATGGGGGTTGGTGAGGTAGATTAATGATAATCCTTTAGTGGATTGCATTATCATTAGTGGATCGGACTTTATGTGGGCTTGATCCATGGGTGGCCAAGATCCAACTCCTCCTCATGGTCTCTAATGTAGCCTATTAACACCTCATGAAGCTTAGATCCAATGGATATAAACAAAACTCTAGATCCATAGGTAGAGATTAAATCTCTAGATCCGACGGTTAAGATTAAATCTCTAGATCTGACTGTTGAGATTAAATCCCTAGAACCAATGGTGAAGATTATTTGGAGGCTTATCCCAACCTCTATAAAAGGGCTTGATGGGTTGGCGTGGAGATGAATCCAAGGAGAGCTAGGGTTTGGGCGGCAAGAGAGGAATCCTAGTTGAGATAGGATTAGGGTTTTGGAGGCTTGAGCGGCACCAATTAAGGAAGTTTTTTCCTTTCTTCTTCCTTCTCCATTGGTCGGCATCCAACACCTTTTCTAGCCCCTTTCCAGTCCTTGGCCGGCGCCCAAAGGCTCTCTTCTCTTCTCCTTGAGTGGTGGAAACAAGACTTAGGGGTCTCCCTTGGTGTCTTGGTTGGTTTCCATCATCATCTCCCTCTCTTTGTTGGTCGGCGGCAACGAATGTTTTTGTTCCTTGTTGGTTGGTTTTAGGGAGGAGAAAAACCTTGTTTCTATTCTTCCTTTTGCTTTGGAAGAGAAAGGAAGTAATATTTGCGATCTAGGAGCTTTGACTTTTGGTAGAGCATCGCCCACACGACGTCCGAAAGGAGGTAGGTCATACATTAGAAGTTTGAGAGGTATATTGATTTCCTAATTTTTATATGTTACATGTTTGTATTTGTTTTTTAATTATGAGCATGATATAAATCTGTATATGGCTAAATAATACTTTGTTCCCAAACATAAACACAAAAACCAGCGATCCGGACATCGTCTATTCCGCAGCTACTCGTAGAATAGAGGATGGTCTCTTGAACAATGAGTTTGTTCAAGTGACCTCTCTAAACGAATAGCACGACGATGACTTGGTTTTTTGGGCAATCCCTTTTTTCTAGGATTAATTTTTTTTAATCCGGGGACATCGAAGGGATCGCCATGATCAAGCAACCGAGGTGAAGTGGGAAGCGAAGTTTCCCCTCACGGACTCGATCAGCAAAACCCTTCAATTGGTATCAGAGCCAGGTTTCCATTTTTGTGTGTTTAGGATTGGGTTAATTTTTATGCGCTTTTCATATATTATATGTGTCGGATAATAGAAGGATATGCGTAGTTTAACTCTTTGGTTGCAGGCATAAAATCCGACTATTATGGTCATATGTGTGTATGTGATTGTCTGTGTGTAAATATTTATTTTGTTGAATCCTCGGGGTTGACGAGGCTAGTATTTGATTTTTTGTAAATTAGATACGACATTGTTTAGCCACTCTTTATTTTATTTTACTTTCGATCTAGATTTCATGTACACTCCCTCATGGAGTATATGATCGATGGATGTAAATTAAAATAGGTTTTAGTCTCAGCTCGGATATCCGGATGGCTCGTACATGGCGTATGAGGAGCGGACGAGATGGCGATGCAACGGGAGTCATATTAAAGAAAAAATCCATAATTGTTGGAAAATAATTTATTTTTCATATTTATTGCTTTTGTTTGATATGCATGTCGTAGGCTAGGAAAATTCCTCAATTTCAAATTACTAAGTGGGAGAGAGAATTTTTAAAATTCCCACGGCCTCCATTACGATTTGACAAGTGATGCAAACAAACTTGCGCGTCGGCTCTGAGTGCCTTCCTCCATATCGGATGGGTTTGTTTGTAGATCACAAGGTCAAATATGGTTATAGGCAATTATCAAGGAGCGTGTGTACTTCCCCATCGAAAGGCACATAACCCGAGATAATTACCTTGGTACCGAGTAATGGTGAACACTTAGATACAAATATAAGTATCCTCCCCATCGGAGTCACTGCTTTTATTTGTAGGGCCAAAGAGGAACCAACTATTAATTTTACTTGTCAAAAAGATAGGTTGACAAGATTGTAAAATTAATGGGTAAAACCTCCTCTTACAAATGTAGAATTTGTATACGTCCACACTATCGTGGCATACGATATTCTCGGTGTTTTGAGGTGTTGGTTGATTTTAATATTTTATTATTTGAGGAATCAATAATTTTTTGAAATCTAATGTTTTGATTTATGTGATTCTTAGGTTTTCTTTCAAAATGAATTTCAACCCACTTGTTGTGATACTGAAGGAGAACAAACTTACTGGACCCAACTATGTTGATTGGAAGAGGAATCTAGACATTGTCTTGACTGTTGAGGAATAAAGATATGTACTCCTCGAAGAGTGTCCTTCCAAGCCTGCAGATGATTCTAGGGAAAAGGAGAGAGAGAGCTATAAGAAGTGGATTAAGGCCGATGAGATGGTGCGGTGTTACATTTTGGCATCTATGTCAAATGTACTGCAACATCAGCATCAAGCCATGTCCACTACTTATGATATGATGGTCAATCTCAAGGAGCTTTTTGGACACCAGAATCGGGCTGCAAGGCAAGAAGCCATGAGAAACTCGATGACGACCACCATGATCGAGGGAACACCCGTGAGGGATCATGTTCTCAAGATGATGGCTCATTTGAATGAGTTGGAGGTCCTTGGAGCTGAGATCGATGGGGAAACCCAAGTCGATATCATACTCCAGTCTCTACCTAGGAGTTTTGAGTAGTTTTGCCTGAACTACAACATGAACAAGAGGTTGTATTCATTGGCGGAACTTTCGTGAACTCGAGTGGCGAGGACTATTTATTTGTCAGTGCTCGGCATGCCATGGTGACCCAAAGGTTTCTACTTCTAAGCGAAGGCAGAAGAAGAAGAAACAAAGCAGGGGCGAAGGTGGTGGGAGGTACTCGGGAGGAGTGAAGAAGCAGAAAGGCAAGTGCTTCACTTGTAAGTGATTTGGACAACTGGAAGAAGGCGCGCGAGAACAAAGGTATATCTTTTGGTCTAGTCGTTGAAACATGTTTAGCGGTGTTATCTGGCTGGTGTGTGAATCGGGAGCCATGATCCTTTACAGGGGTTCCAAAACTAGACACGAGGGGAGATTACCGTGTACTTGGGCGATGCCACGAAGGTGGCGGCTGTTGCAGTGGGAGATGTTCATTTATCTTTTGAGAAAAATTAACTTTTGGTTCTTAAGAATTGCCTTTATGTACCCTTATTTAGAAAGAATTTAATTTCGATTTCTAAATTGTTTATGGATGGATATTCTATTTCTTTTAATGACAGAGTTGTTATAAGAAGGAATAAGGACATTATCTGTTCGGATGCATTGATAGGAAATTTGTACACACTTGAACCAAAACCTCCCACGATGCAAATTGAAGTTAATAACTCATCTTCTAATTCCAATAAGAGAAAAGAACCTTCGAAGATGAACCAAACATATCTTTGGCATCTTAGGCTTGGTCACATTAACCTAAGCAAAATTCAAAGGTTGATAGCTGATGGACCTTTGGGTTCATTAGTGGTGGAGGATCTCCCAACCTTTGAATCTTGCTTGGAGGGTAAGATGACCAAGAGGCCTTTTAAGGCCAAGGGGTATAGAGCCAAAGATGTGTTAAAATTTGTTCATTCTGATTTGTGTGGTCCTATGTCTATCCAGGCTAGAGGTGATTTTGAGTATTTCGTCTCTTTTATAGACGATTACTCAAGATATGGATACAATTACATGATGCGCCGCAAGTCTGAATGCTTTGACAAGTTCAAATAATTCAAGGCTGATGTGGAGAAACGTCAAGGTAAAAGTATCAAGACACTACAATCTGATCGTGGTGGTGAGTACCTCTTGGGAGAGTTTAGGGATTACCTATCTGAGGCTGGGATTCAATCCCAATTAACTGCACCTGGCACACCTTAGCAGAATGGTGTAGCAGAGCAAAGGAATAGGACTCTTATGGAGATGGTTAGATCGATGATGAGTTATTTTGACTTGCCAAATTCGTTCTGGGGATATGCTCTAGATACGGCGGTGTACATTCTGAACTTGGTTCCATCTAAATCAGTGTCATCTACTCCCACAGAATTGTGGACTGGGCGAAAGCCTAGTCTAAGACATATTCGGATATGGGGGAGTCTAGCACATGTGCTGAAGGCAGATGCTGGTAAGTTGGAACCTCGTACAGAAGTACGCATGTTTGTTGGCTATCCCAGTGGAACGAAGGGTGGATTGTTTTATAGTCCTAGAGATCATAGGGTGATTGTTAGCACGAACACCAGATTTCTAGAGGAAGACTATGTGATGAGCCACAAGCCCAAGAGTAAAATTGTTCTGGAGGAGTTAAAAGGGGAAGTCACTTCTTTAGTACCACCGGTACAAGAGGATATACCACATGTCACTGCACCGCGTGTCACAGAGGATACACAGATGATACTTCGTCGTAGTGGGAGGGTTGTGAGATAGCCTGATAGATTCATGTTCTTGGGAGAATCTTTTGATTTGGTCCCTGGCGAACATGAACCTGATCCTTGGACATATGATGAGGCAATCCAAGATAAAGATGCAGTATCTTGGCAAAGTGCAATGAATGCTGAGATTGAATCTATGGATTCAAATCAGGTCTGGGAGCTAGTAGAACCACCCGATGGTGTAAAAACCATTGGATGTAAGTGGATCTACAAGAGAAACAGAGGAATAGATGGGAAGGTTGAGAACTTCAAACCGAGGCTTGTTGCGAAGGGGTATACTCAGAAAGAGGGTATCGATTATGAGGAGACCTTTTCGCCGGTAGCCATGCTTAAGTCTATCTGGATTCTCTTATGCATAGCAGCTCATATGGATTATGAGGTGTGGCAGATGGATGTCAAGACAACTTTCCTTAATGGTAGTCTTGAGGAAAACATCTATATGAAGCAACCAGAGGGATTCATTGCTAAGGGCAAAGAGCATCTTGTATGTAAGATTAATCGGTCCATTTATGGATTGAAGCAAGCTTCGAGGTCTTGGAACATCCGCTTTGATGAGGTAATCCAGTCTTATGGATCTATTCAAAGTCCGGATGAGTCTTGTGTATACAAGAGATGTGACAGAAACGTAGTGGTATTTCTTGTACTATACGTAGATGACATTTTGTTGATTGGCAACAATATCAAGGTGTTATCGTACATAAGGGTATGGTTGTCCAAACAGTTTGATATGAAAGACTTAGGAGAAGTGGGACACATCCTTGGGATCAAGGTTATAAGGGATCGCAGGAAAAGGATGTTGTGCTTTTCCCAAGCTTCATACAAAGACACGATTTTGGATCGTTTTAGCATGCAGAACTCCAAGAAGGGTTTTCTACCTTTCAGGAAGGGAGTTCCTTTATCAAAGGAGATGTGTCCTTGATCATCTGAGGAGATAGAGAAGATGAAGGCGATTCCTTATGCTTCGGCTGTAGGAAGCCTCATGTATGCGATGCTATGTACGAGACCAGATATTTGCTTTGTCGTGGGCATTGTCAGCAGATATCAGAGTAATCCAGGATAGGGACATTGGACTGCGGTAAGTATATATTGAAGTACCTGAGAAGGACTAGGGATTATATGATGGTTTACCGGGTAGACAAATTACTCTCTGTGGGTAACACGGATTTCGATTTCCAATCTGATAGGGATAACAGTAAGTCTACCTCAGGTTTTGTGTTTACTTTTGGAGGTGGAGCCATTGTATGGAGGAGTGTCAAGCAGAAAGGTATGGCGGACTCCACCATGGAAGCTAAGTATGTGGCATCCTCTGAGACCGCCAAAGAAGCTGTGTGGCTCAGGAACTTCCTGATGAAATTGGATGTAATTCCTGGTTGTCCCAAAACTATCACAATTTATTTTTAAAATAGTAGTGTAGTTTCAAACTCGAAGGAACCACGAGCCCATAAGGCAAGTAAGCACATAGAGCGCAAGTACCACCTGATACGAGAAATCGAAAAGAGAGGAGAAGTTGTTGTGGCCAAGATTGCATCAAAGGATAACCTGGCAGATCATTTCACTAAGGCCCTTCCATCGAGAGCTTTTGATAGGCATGTGGAGGGAATGGGGATCAGATGTATGGCAGTTTGAGGACAGCATAGTCTTTTAGTATAAGTGGGAGATTGTAGGGATGTATACTGAAAAGTCTATCTTTTGTATAAACATCTTTATTTTGAAATAAGAATCACATGATCATTGTTTGCATTTTTATGGTTATGCAAAATTGTCTAATACATTACATTGTAGATAACATGGTGTGTGGTGTCACACAGGAGATCATGTTATCGGCTCCTTGTAAAGTATAAGTAAAGACTCACAACCGAAATGATTTTGGACAAACCATCGGAATGGTTGTAGTGTGATTTGGTATTGGTTTGTCTTGACCATAGAATCATACTAGTGCACTTTGTGTGTATTGAGCAGGATCGACTTAGAAGTGATTCGATTTATTGCTGACTACATAATCAAATAGGACCTCAGATATTATTTATTACATGCTCTTAATCCCGATATAATAACGAGCACATATACTTAGTATTAATCTCTTTGATTTACCAATGGGCGAGATTTATAAATTAAATCGATAGGCTCGGTAAGTTGGGAGATGATATTATTTATATGGTGTGTTGTTAATTATAGGAGGAAACCGTGTCCTATATATTAGTATGATGATGT
Source organism: Wurfbainia villosa (assembly GCA_025175895.1). NCBI lineage: Eukaryota > Viridiplantae > Streptophyta > Magnoliopsida > Zingiberales > Zingiberaceae > Wurfbainia > Wurfbainia villosa. The sequence continues at coordinate 61,374,397 of CM045995.1, read as the reverse complement.
CCCCTTGAGGAGCTCATAAGGTTCATCATGTAAACCCTGCAGGTGGACTTCGTCCGGCATGATGAAAAGGTTGAGTGGTACTATTCAAGGAGTTAGATGTTTATTAATTAATGGTCAGTAAATTAATTAATCGACGGACATTTGAGATCTTCAACATGGGGAGAAAATGTACAAATAATATATGGACCTCATATTATCATATGAGGGTTGGTGAGGTTGATCAATGATAATCCTTTAGTGGATTGGATTATCATTAGTGGATCGAACTTTATGTGGGCTTGATCCATGGGTGGCCAAGATCCAACTCCTCCTCATGGTCCCTAATGTAGCCTATTAACACCTCATGAATCTTAGATCCAATGGATAGAAACAAAACTCTAGATCCATAGGTAGAGATTAAATCTCTAGATCCGACGGTTGAGATTAAATCTCTAGATCCGACGGTTGAGATTAAATCCCTAGAACCAATGGTGGAGATTATTTGGAGGCTTATCCCTAACTCTATAAAAGGGCTTGATTGGTTGGTGTGGAGATGAATCCAAGGAGAGCTAGGGTTTGGGCGGCAAGAGAGGAATCCTAGTTGAGATGGGATTAGGGTTTGGAGGCTTAGGGTTTTGGAGGCTTGAGCGGCACCAATTAAGGAAGTTTTTTCCTTTCTTCTTTCTTCTCCATTGGCCGGCGTCCAGCACCTTTTCCAAACCCTTTCCAGCCCTTGGCCAGCACCCAAAGGCTCTCTTCTCTTCTCCTTGAGTGGTGGAAACAAGACTTAGGGGTCTTCCTTCGTGTCTTGGTTGGTTTCCATCATCATCTCCCTCTCTTTGTTGGTCGGCGGCAACGAATGTTTTTGTTCCTTGTTGGTTGGTTTTAGGGAGAAGAAAAACCTTGTTTTTATTCTTCCTTTTGCTTTGGAAGAGCAACGAAGGAAGATTTGCGATCTAGGAGCTTCGACTTTTGTAGAGCGTCGCCCACACGACGTCCGAAAGGAGGAAGGTCATACATTAGAAGGTCGAGAGGTATATCGATTTCCTAATTTTTATATGTTACATGTTTGTATTTGTTTTTCAATTATGAGCATGATATAAATCTGTATATGGCTAAATAATACTTGGATCCTGAACATAAACACAAAAACCGGCGATCCGGATATCGTCTATTCCGCGACTACTCGTAGAATAGAGGATTGTCACTTGAACAACGAGTTTGTTCAAGTGACCTCTCTAAACGAATAGCACGATGATGACTTGGTTGTTTGGGCAATCCCTTTTTTCTAGGATTAAATTTTTTTTAATCCGGGGACATCGAAGGGATCGCCATGATCAAGCAACCGAGGTGAAGTGGGAAGCAAAGTTTCCCCTCACGGACTTGATAAGCAAAACCCTTCACTTGGAGCTGAGATTGATGGGGAAACCCAAGTCGATATCATTCTCCAGTCTCTACCTAGGAGTTTTGAGCAGTTTCGCCTGAACTACAACATGAACAAGAGGTTGTATTCATTGGCGGAGCTTCTGACAGAACTCCAGGTGGATGAGGGGCTATTTCATCAGAGAGCTCAGGCACAAGCCATGGTTTCCCAAAAGGTTTCTACTTCTAAGCCGAAAGGCAAGAAGAAGAAGAAACAAGATGTGACAAAGGCGGTGGGAGGAACTCAGAGAGGAGTGAAGAAGCCGAAAGGCAAGTGCTTCACTTGTAAGCAGACTGGACACTGGAAGAAGGACTGCCCCAACCGGAAGCAGAACAAAGGTATATCTTTTAGTCTAGTCGTTGAAACATGTTTAGTGGTGTTATCTACCGGCACCTGGTGTGTAGATACGGGAGCCTCTGATCATGTCTGCAATACTTTGCAGGGGTTCCAGGAAACCAGACGACTGGCTGAGGGGGAGATTACCGTATACTTGGGCAATGCCACGATGGTGGTGACTGTTGTAGTGGGATATGTTTATTTATCTTTTGAGAAAAATAAAGTTTTGGTTCTTAAGAATTGCCTTTATGTACCTTTATTTAGAAAGAATTTAATTTCGGTTTCTAAATTTTTTATGGATGGATATTCTATTTCTTTTAATGAAAGAGTTGTTATAAAAAAGAATAGGGAGATTATCTGTTCGAGTGCATTGATAGGAAATTTATACACACTTGAACTAAAAGCTCCCGCGATACAAATAGAAGTTAATAACTCATCTTCTAATTCCAATAACAAAAAAGAATCTTCGAAGATGAACCAAACATATCTTTGGCATCGTAGGCTTGGTCATATTAACCTAAGAAAAATTCAAAGGTTGATAGCTAATGGACCTCTGGGTTCATTAGTGGTGGAAGATTTCCCAACCTGCGAATCCTGCTTGGAGGGTAAAATGACCAAGAGGCCTTTTAAGGCCAAGGGGTATAGAGCCAAAGATGTGTTAGAATTGATTCATTCTGATTTGTGTGGTCCTATGTCTATCCAAGCTAGAGGTCGTTTTGAGTATTTCATCTCTTTTATAGATGATTATTCGAGATATATATACATTTACTTGATGCGCCGCAAGTCTGAATGCTTTGACAAGTTCAAAGAATTCAAGGATGATGTGGAGAAATGTCAAGGTAAAAGTATCAAGACACTACGATCTGATCGTGGTGGTGAGTACCTATTGGGAGAGTTTAGGAATTACTTATCAGAGGCTGGGATTCAATCCCAATTGTCTACACCAGGCACACCCTAGCAGAATGGTGTATCAGAGCGAAGGAATAGGACTCTTAAGGAGATGGTTAGATCGATGATGAGTTATTCTGAGTTGCTAGATTCATTCTGAGGATATGCTCTAGATACGGCAGTGTATATTCTGAACTTGGTCTCATCTAAATCAGTGCCTTCTACTCCCACAGAATTGTGGACTGGGCGAAAGCCTAGTCTAAGACATATTCGGATTTGGGGGAGTCCAACACATGTTCTGAAGGCAGATGATGGTAAGTTGGAACCCCGTACAAAAGTGTGCATGTTCGTTGGCTATCCTAGAGGAACGAAAGGTGGTTTGTTTTATAGTCCTAGAGATCAGAGGGTGATCGTTAGTACGGATGCCAGATTTCTAGAGGAAGACTATGTGATGAACCACAAGCCCATGAGTAAGATTGTTATGGAGGAATTAAAAGGGGAAGTCACTTCTTCAGTACCACCGGTACAAGAGGATATACCACAAGTCACTGCACCGCGTGTCACAGAGGATACATAGGTGATACCTCATCGTAGTGGGAGGGTTGTTAGTATAGGGAATTCTTTATGCCAAATGGCATATGCGCAACGGAAAAATTAGGATCCCTTCTAAGTGATCCATGCGAAAGCAAACTCGTATAAAATAAATTTCTCTAAACCAAGCCTATCTTATAGGAGAGGATTACCTTTGTTGCGTGCCCTTGTTAATCCCGCTTCTTCCTTTTGTTTGTTGGATCTTTAGCACGTTCAAGTGTCCGCGCCTCTATATGTATCCACACGAGCAAGCTCTTGTCTCACAAAAGAAAACTAGAGGAGCTCTCCTTTACTTCTTGCTAGAGAAGTCCCTAAAGGAGAGGAAGCTAGGGAAAAAGAGAAGGGAAGAAGAAGACTACTCTTCTTCCTACACTCACAAAAGCCACACAACAATAAGCTCTCAAGCTCTCTCCAAGCCTCAAGCTCCCAACAACCACACCTACAATTCTCCTTTGGCCGGCCACTCCATGGAGCCTTTTATAGGGTTGGAAAAACCCTTCCACCTCCTTCACATTCAATGCAATCCATTGCATTGAGACACACTCAAAAAGGATTTGGCTTCCTTGTTTGGCCGGCCACTTAAGGAGACAAAACCATTTTGTTTCCTTCCACCTTATCAAGCTTAGGTGGATGCTTAGGTGGCATGCTTATGTGGCATGCTTATGTGGCATTCTTATGTGGCATTCATGCATGTTGAATTAATCTTATTAATTCAATTAAGCTTATGTTATCATATTGAATTAATCTTATTAATTCAATTAAGCTTATGTTATCATATTGAATTAATCTTATTAATTCAATTAAGCTTATGTTATCATATTGAATTAATCTTATTAAATCAATGAGGTAACATATTGAATTAATCTCATTAAATCAATTAGCTAAAATTCTCATTAAGCTTAAAGTCCAAAAACCATTTTGTACTTAAGCTTATTCCCAAATTATTCTAGTCAAACTAGAATACTCTAATTCCTCTAATCATCATGCTCTTTGTGTGTGACCCTATAGGCTCTCATAACGTTGGCAGTGGACCTAAACTCTTTTAGATACACAAGCAATGAGCGGCATCTAGCAATACATCATTGCTACCCAAGTTATGAGATAAGTCAAGATCCGACTAACCTTTTCGTGACTACTATAATATATGACCGTGTCCTTCTATCCTTGATATCAGATTGATCAATGAGGCATAGACCGTGTCATCCTCGATCAATCTATGTGTTTCTTGATCCCTGAGTAAACTAACTCAAACAAATGAGCTCAATATCTCATATTGACTCATTCGAGCATGACCATGCGTTTTAGTAGTTCTACTCAATCAAGGGGCCCACCGATATCACTCTCGTCATATGAGAGGGATAGATCCCATCTACATCACTCACATCCCTCCGCATAATTTGTTATATACCCAGTAATCGCCTTTATGGTCCACCCTGTTACGGGTGACGTTTGACGATACCAAAGTACATAACTCCTTATGTAGGGAACCGTAGTGACTTCAGGTCTGAGGACTATTCATATCAATAGTCACATGAGAAAGTTTATGACACTCATATAACGATCCATGAAACTTTCTCATGGTGGGTCAGTTCAGTATATATTCTCTAATATATACCCATGTGTCAACTTGATATCATATATCCATGACTTGTGAGATCAAGTCATCAATTGACCTACATGCTAGTCTTTATGTATTAATATTGCCCTTGCATATTAATACTTGACTAGGAACATTTAGAAAGTGTTCTCTACAGCCTCTCATAATCAATTCTGCCAATTGATGTGCTGTAGATAAGAAACTACTTTTCTAGGGCATTACTATATTTAATTTAGCTGGCACAAGCAAGACTTAAATATAATAACCAATCCTTTGCCTTTATAGAATATGATACAAAATGTTCCCTATTCAACCATCACATGATTGGTTCTTAGGGCTATAACTAACAATCTCCCACTAGCACTAGTACCAATCACTATGATATCTAATACCTAGTGACCTAGTGTGACCATCATGCTTCCTCTGTGCCAAAGCCTTGGTCAATGGATCTGCAATGTTAGCTTCTGTCGGTACTTTGCATATCCTCACATCTCCTCTATCGATGATCTCTCGAATGAGATGGAAGCGCCGCAGTATGTGTTTGGTCCGCTGATGTGATCGAGGTTCCTTAGCCTGTGCAATAGCCCCATTGTTGTCACAATAGAGGTCTATTGGATCTGCAATGCTAGGAACTACCCCAAGTTCACTGATGAACTTACGGAGCCAAACAGCCTCCTTTCTTTGCATCGATCGACAATATACTCGCTTATTGTAGAATCAAGAAGCGTGTCCTGCTTCGAACTCTTCCAGCTCACAGCTCCACCATTCAAGCAAAACACGTACCCCGATTACGATCTATAGTCATCCTTGTCTATTTGGAAGCTTGCATCACTGTAACCCTTCTGACTAGCTCCTCATTGCCTCAAATATCAGAAATATTCTTTCGTTCTTCGTAAGTATTTAAGAATATTTTTGATCGCTATCCGACTTTCACCGATCCGATCGTATCTACTCGTCATGCTCAAAGCATACGAGGCGTCGGGCAGTACAAAGCATGGCGTACATGATAGACCCTATGGCAGACGCATAAGGGATCTTATCCATGCGATCTCTCTCCTCCTTAGAAGAGGGACATTGAGTCTTCGAAAGACTCACACCATGTGATAAAGGAAGAAATCCTTTCTTGGAATTTTGCATAGCAAAACGATCTAGCACTTTATCAATGTATGTACTCTGACTTAGGCCAAGTAATCTTTTAGATCTATCTCTATAGATCTTGATGCCTAGAATATAGGCACTTCACCTAAGTCTTTCATCGAGAAACAATTCCCTAACCACATCTTCACTGCATCGGAGTGAGGGAATATCATTTCCGATGAGAAGTATGTCATCTACATACAAGACAAGAAATACAACTGTGCTCCCACTATTTCTCTTGTAGACACAAGGTTCATCTTCATTCTTGATGAAACCAAACTCTTTGATTGCATCATCGAATCGAAGATTCTAGCTTTGAGAGGCTTGCTTTAGTCCATAAATGGACCTTTGCAGTTTGCATACCTTTCCAGGATGCTTTGGATCTTCAAAACCCTCAGGCTGTGTCATGTACACATCCTCGAGTAGCTTTCCATTCAGAAAAGCGGTTTTGACATCCATCTGCCAGATCTCATAATCGTGGTAGGCTGCAATAGCAAGTATGATCCGAATGGATTTAAGCATCGCAACTGGTGAAAAGGTTTCATCATAGTCAATACCATGAATTTGTTTGAATCCTTTCGCCACCAATCTACCTTTATAGGTATGCTTATTACCATCCATGTCTTTACTTTAAAGACCCACTTACACCCAATGGGTTTTACCCTTCGTGGATCAACCAAGGTCCATACTTGGTTAGTGTACATGGATTCCATTTCGATCTCATGGCCTCTAGCCATTTCTCGAAATCTGGGCTCATCATAGCTTCTTGATAGGATGTAGGCTCGTCAAGATCGACAAGCAATACATCACCATTGTCAGTCAAGAGAAAAGAATATCTCTCGGGTTGACGACGGATCCTGTCAGATCTACGAAGAGGTTGGTCTACTTGAACAGGTGTTTGTTCCACAACTCTTTGGACAACAATTTCCTCATCCACAACACTTTGTGGTTCCTGTTCATTTTCCATCGAAGCCTTAGTGTTATCGTCATCTTGAACTTCTTCAAGATGAATTTTACTCCCACTAGTTTTTCTAGAAATAAATTCTCTTTCTAGAAAGACAGCATTTCTGGCAACAAACACCTTGCCAAGTGTGGGATTGTAAAAGTAATATCCCTTAGTTTCCTTGGGATGTCCGACAAAATAACACTTATCTGATTTGGGTCCTAGTTTATCTGAGACTTGACGTCTTACATAAGCTTCACAACCCCAAATCTTTATAAAAGACATTTTGGGACTCTTCCCAGTCCATATCGTATATGGTGTCTTTTCTACGGCTTTTGATGGGACGCGATTAAGTGTGAAAGCAGCTGTCTCTAGAGCTTGTCCCCAAAAGGAAGTAGGTAGATCAGTCTGGATCATCATTGATCGTACCATATCTAATAGAGTACGATTTCTCCTCTCAGATACACCATTCCATTGTGGTGTTCCAGGGGGAGTGAGTTGGGATATTATCCCACACTCAGCCAGGTGATCACGAAACTCTTGACTAAGGTATTCACCACCTCGATCTGATCAAAGTAGCTTGATACGCTTACCAAGTTGGTTTTGTACTTCATTCTTGAATGCTTTGAACTTTTCAAAGGATTCTGACTTATGTCTCATCAAATATAAGTAGCCAAATCTACTCATATCATCAGTGAAAGTAATAAAGTACTTATAGCCTCCTCTGGCTTCGACATTGAAAGGCCCACATACATCAGTATGTATGAGTCCTAACAAGTCTATCGCTCTCTCTCCATGTCCACTAAATGGAGTTTTAGTCATCTTTCCTAAAAGGCAAGATTCGCATACCTCATATGATTCAAAATCAAATGAGTCCAATAATCCATCTTTATGGAGTTGGGATATGCGTTTTTCATTTATGTGACCTAGGCGTGATGCGGAGATATGTTTGGTTCGAATCATTCGATTTGAACCGCTTGGTATTTACGTTATAAATTGGGTTTTCTAAATCTAGAACATAGAGACCATTCATAAGTGGTGCATTACAATAGAACATTTCATTCAAATAAATGGAACAACATTTGTCCTTTATTATAAAAGAAAAGTTTTTCTTGTCTAAACAAGATACAGACATTATGTTCTTTGTCAATGCAGGTACATAAAGGCACTCCTCTCGTTCTAAGATAAGCCCAAGCAAAGACAAAGAATATGTTCCTCTGACTCTGACATCAACTTTTGCGCCATTGCCTACTCGTAGGTCTACTTCGCCTTTTGCCATTTGTCTACTATTTCTCAGTCCCTGCACATTATTACAAATGTGAGATGCACATCCGGTATCTAATACCCATGTAGAAGAAATAGATAGATTAACTTCTATAACGTGTATACCTGAGGCAGAAGTCCCACTTCTTTTATTCTTTACTTCCTCAAGGTAGACTTTGCAGTTCCGCTTCCAGTGTCCAGTCTCACCGCAATGGAAGCAGTCCCCTTCCTTAGGTACTTTACCTTTACCCTTTGAAGTGGATGAATTGGCCTTGCCTTTGGCTTGGGTCTTACCCTTGCCTTTGCGCTTACTTTTGCCCTTCTTGACCATTAGTACGTTGCTAACTTTCTTTTTGAGATTCGGTTCAGCAGTTCTTAACATGCTGAGAATCTCAGGCAAAGGTTTATCAATTTCATTCATGTTATAATTCATGACGAATTGATTATATGCTTCCGGCAACGATTGCAGGATAACATCGGTTGCCAATTCATGGCTCAGTGGAAAACCTAGTCTTTCAAGGTTCTCAACGTACCCAATCATTTTGAGTACGTGAGTTCCTACAGGTGTTCCTTCTTGCATCTTGCATGCAAAAAGAGCCTTAGACACTTCAAAACGCTCGTGCCTAGCTTGTCCTTGATATAGTTGTTTCAAATGCTCAACCATATCATAGGCATCCATGTTCTCATGTTGCTTCTGAAGCTCAGAGTTCATGGTGGCAAGCATAAGACATGACACATCTAATGCGTCATCTTGATGCTTCTTATAAGCATCCTTTTCAGCACGAGTGGCCGCATGGGCGGGTGTTTCAGGGGTAGACTGCTCTAGGACATACAGTTTGCATTCTTGCTTGAGGATAATCCTCAAGTTCCTATACCAGTCAAGAAAGTTCGCTCCATTAAGCTTGTCCTTCTCAAGGACAGATCGCAAGTTGAGGGGGTGTGTCGTGTTAGATGTCATGGTGATCTACAACATTAAAATGCAAAGTTAAGTATCATACCTAAATCATTTAATTAGGCCTTTAATTAAATGAGGCTCCCACTAAATTCTCATAGCTACTATTTAGCTATAAATTTATATGGGATAAAGATCCACATTATAATTCGTCTTGAGTTAGCTTTGGCTAATCGCCCAAGACGTAGTATAATTAGGTAGGCAATCTTTTGCCAATTACATCTGATGTAACTCTTTAATAGCTTTGGTTAAGTTTTAGATTAGTTTAGTGTTTATTCCTAAACCTTCGGTGTGGCGAGGAAGCAGGGCCTTCTTGGATATCGAGCAACGACCACTTCTAAGACAAAGCTGATGTTCGGAAATCACATAAAACTAATTTTAAAACTTATGTTCAAAGCTAATATATGCCTCTACTTTCTTAACTAATTAAGAAAACTTAATTAAGTCTTAACCAAGTTTGATAGCGGGACATCACGATTGTCCACTCGCACTCTTCCAAGATAAAATGCATTGCTTTGCTTTGGCAAACCCAATAACAAATGATCGAGGAAGTAGTGAGTACCAAGCTTTGGTAGGCATATCGTTTTTGACTTATTAAGAAGTAAACATGTATCATATACATATTAGCATACATCACATATAAGCTAAACTAATCATGCATCACATACAAGCTAAACTAACATGCATCACATACATATTAAACTAAGCGTGTCATGGTTATGGCCCTTATTCTACAATCTTCTCAAGCCAATGAAAAGATTGATTGGTCAACCTAGGGATAGCATCTTCTCCTAAGTGCTTCCTTTTGGTTGTCTTGTGTGTTGACTTCCTCCTTGTAACCTCATCTTCCAATGGACCCTCCATCTTTGTTTTGTACATTACAAAAGGAGAAATACTCGAGTTACATTCGAGTCTAAAACTAATTTTACAACAAGAATTTTAGGAGGAAGGCACGACACGCAGTCGTATTTAAAATTACAACACACACACATTCACAAACCTTTTGGGACTAGGCCATAACCATGCACCATGTCATTTTAACTTTTAAAAGACATTGGATATTTTATTATGTTTGACAATTGCTAATGCAATTATCAACTCATAATAAAATTTATCCTACTATATCACATATAAAATAGAAAACCTATTTTATACGATCTTTCATAAGTGGCTCTGATACCCTTTGTAGAATTCTTTATGCCAAATGGCATATGCGCAACGGAAAAATTAGGATCCCTTCCAAGTGATCCATGCGAAAGCAAACTCGTATAAAATAAATTTCTCTAAACCAAGCCTATCTTATAGGAGAGGATTTCCTTTGTTGCGTGCCCTTGTTAATCCCGCTTCTTCCTTTTGTTTGTTGGATCTTTAGCACGTTCAAGTGTCCGTGCCTCTATATGTATCCACACGAGCAAGCTCTTGTCTCACAAAAGAAAACTAGAGGAGCTCTCCTTTACTTCTTGCTAGAGAAGTCCCTAAAGGAGAGGAAGCTAGGGAAAAAGAGAAGGGAAGAAGAAGACTACTCTTCTTCCTACACTCACAAAAGCCACACAACAATAAGCTCTCAAGCTCTCTCCAAGCCTCAAGCTCCCAACAACCACACCTACAATTCTCCTTTGGCCGGCCACTCCATGGAGCCTTTTATAGGGTTGGAAAAACCCTTCCACCTCCTTCACATTCAATGCAATCCATTGCATTGAGACACACTCAAAAAGGATTTGGCTTCCTTGTTTGGCGCCCCATAAGGAGACAAAACCATTTTGTTTCCTTCCACCTTATCTAGCTTAGGTGGATGCTTAGGTGGCATGCTTATGTGGCATGCTTATGTGGCATTCTTATGTGGCATTCATGCATGTTGAATTAATCTTATTAATTCAATTAAGCTTATGTTATCATATTGAATTAATCTTATTAATTCAATTAAGCTTATGTTATCATATTGAATTAATCTTATTAATTCAATTAAGCTTATGTTATCATATTGAATTAATCTTATTAAATCAATGAGGTAACATATTGAATTAATCTCATTAAATCAATTAGCTAAAATTCTCATTAAGCTTAAAGTCCAAAAACCATTTTGTACTTAAGCTTATTCCCAAATTATTCTAGTCAAACTAGAATACTCTAATTCCTCTAATCATCATGCTCTTTGTGTGTGACCCTATAGGCTCTCATAACGTTGGCAGTGGACCTAAACTCTTTTAGATACACAAGCAATGAGCGGCATCTAGCAATACATCATTGCTACCCAAGTTATGAGATAAGTCAAGATCCGACTAACCTTTCCGTGACTACTATAATATATGACCGTGTCCTTCTATCCTTGATATCAGATTGATCAATGAGGCATAGGCCGTGTCATCCTCAATCAATCTATGTGTTTCTTGATCCCTGAGTAAACTAACTCAAACAAATGAGCTCAATATCTCATATTGACTCATTCGAGCATGGCCATGCGTTTTAGTAGTTCTACTCAATCAAGGGGCCCACCGATATCACTCTCGTCATATGAGAGGGATAGATCCCATCTACATCACTCACATCCCTCCGCATAATTTGTTATATACCCAGTAATCGCCTTTATGGTCCACCCTGTTACGGGTGACATTTGACGATACCAAAGTACATAACTCCTTATGTAGGGAACCGTAGTGACTTCAGGTCTGAGGACTATTCATACTAATAGTCACATGAGAAAGTTTATGACACTCATATAACGATCCATGAAACTTTCTCATGGCGGGTCAGTTCAGTATATATTCTCTAATATATACCCATGTGTCAACATGATATCATATATCCATGACTTGTGAGATCAAGTCATCAATTGACCTACATGCTAGTCTTTATGTATTAATATTGCCCTTGCATATTAATACTTGACTAGGAACATTTAGAAAGTGTTCTCTACAGCCTCTCATAATCAATTCTGCCAATTGATGTGCTGTAGATAAGAACCTACTTTTCTAGGGCATTACTATATTTAATTTAGCTGGCACAAGCAAGACTTAAATATAATAACCAATCCTTTGCCTTTATAGAATATGATACAAAATGTTCCCTATTCAACCATCACATGATTGGTTCTTAGGGCTATAACTAATAGTTAGACAGCCTGATAAATTCATGTTCATGCTAGAATCTTCTGATTTGATCCCTGGAGAACATGAACCTGACCCCTGGATATATGACGAGGCAATCCAAGATAAAGATGCGGTATCTTGGCAAAGTGCAATGAATACTCAGATTGAATCTATGGATTCAAATCAGGTCTGGGAGTTAGTAGAACCACCCGATGGTGTAAAAACCATTGGTTGCAAGTGGATCTACAAAAGAAAGAGAGAAATAGACGGGAAGGTTGAGACCTTCAAAGCGAGGCTTGTTACGAAGGGGTATACTCAGAAAGAGGGTATCGATTATGAGGAAACCTTTTCGTCGGTGGTCATGCTTAAGTCTATCCAGATTCTCTTATGTATTGCAACTCATATGGATTATGAGGTGTGGCAGATGGATGTTAAGACAGCTTTCCTTAATGGAAGTCTTAAGGAAAACATCTATATGAAGCAACTAGAGGGATTCATTGCAAAGGGCAAAGAGCATCTTGTGTGTAAGCTTAATCTGTCCATTTATGGATTGAAGCAAGCTTCAAGGTCTTGGAATATCCGCTTTGATCAGGTAATCCAGTCTTATGGATTTTTTCAAAGTCCGGATGAGTCTTGTGTATACAAGAGATGTGATGGAAACATAGTGGTATTTCTTGTACTATACGTGGATGACATTTTATTAATTGGCAACAATGTCAAAGTGTTATCGGACGTAAGGGTATGGTTGTCCAAAAAGTTTGATATGAAGGACTTGGGAGAAGTGGGACACATCCTTGGGATCAAGGTTATAAGGGATCGCAAGAAAAGGATGTTCTTCTTGTCTCAAGCTTCATACATAGACACCATTATGGATCATTTTAGCATGCAAAACTCCAAGAAGGGTTTTCTACCTTTCAGGCATGGAATTCCTTTATCTAAGGAGATGTGTCCTAGAACATCTGAGGAGATAGAGGATATGAAGGCGGTTCCTTATACTTCGGCAGTAGAAAGCCTCATGTATGTGATGCTGTGTACGAGACCAGATATCTGCTTTATCGTGGGCATGGTCAGCAGATATTAGAGTAATGTCAGAGACGAGGACATTGGGGATTGCGTACGAGAAGGACTAGGGATTATATGCTAGTTTACCAGGCAGACCAATTACTCCCTGTGGGTTATATAGATTCCGACTTTCAATCAAACAGGGATAACAGTAAGTCTACCTCAGGTTTTGTGTTTACTTTGGGAGGTGGAGCCATTGTATGGAGGAGTGTCAAGTAGAAATGCATGGCGGACTCCACCATGGAAGCTGAGTATGTGGCAGCCTCTAAGGCGGCCAAAGAAGCTGTGTGGCTAGGGAACTTCTTGAAGGACTTGGATGTGATTCCTGGTTTGCCCAAAACTATCACAATTTATTGTGATAATAGTGGTGCAGTTGCAAACTCGAAGGAACCACGATCCCATAAGGCAAGTAAACACATAGAGCGCAAGTACCACCTGATACGAGAAATCGTAAAGAGACGAGAAGTTGTTGTGGCCAAGATTGCATCGGAGGATAACCTGGCAGATCCTTTCACTATGGCCCTTCTGGCGAGAGCTTTTGATAGGAATGTGGAGGGAATGGGAATCAGATGTATGGCAGTTTGAGGACAACATAGTCTTTTAGTATAAGTGGGAGATTGTTGGGATGTATACTGAAAAGTCTATCTTTTGTATAAACATCTTTATTTTGAAATAAGAATCACATGATCATTGTTTGCATATTTATGGTGATGCATATTGTCTAACACATTACATTGTAGATAACATGGTGTGTGGTGTCACACGAGAGATCATGTTATCGGCTCCTTGTAATGTATAAGTATAGGCTCACAACCGAGATGGCTTTGGACAAACCATTGGTATGGTTGTAGTGTGATTTAGTATTGGTTTGTCTTGACCATAGAATTACACTAGTACACTTTGTGTGTATTGAGCAGGACCGACTTAGAGGTGATTCGATTTATTGCTGACTACATAATCGAATCGGACCTCAGATATTATATTGTACATGCTCTTAATCCCGATATAATAATGGGAACATATACTTAGTATTCATTTCTTTGATTTACCAATGGGCGAGATTTATAGATTAAATCGATAAGCTAGGTAAGTTGGAAAATGATATTATTTATACGGTGTGTCATTGATTATAGGAGGAAACCGTGTCCTTTATATTAGGATTATAATGTCCCCTTGAGGAGCTCATAAGGTTCATCATGTAAACCCAGCAGGTGGACTTGGTCCGACATGATGAAAAGGTTGAGTGGTACTACTCATGGAGTTATATGTTGATTAATTAATGGTCAATAAATTAATTAATCGACGGACATTCGAGATCTTAAACACAGGGAGAAAAATGTACAAATAATATATGGAGCTCATATTAACTTATAGGGGTTGGTGAGGTAGATCAATGATAATCCTTTAGTGGATTGAATTATCATTAATGAATCGGACTTTATGTGGGCTTGATCCATTGGGTGACCAAGATCCAACTCCTCCTCATGGTCCCTATTGTAGCCTATTAAAACCTCATGAAGCCTAGATCCAATGGATGAAAACAAAACTCTAGATCCAAAGGTAGAGATTAAATCTCTAGATCTGGCGGTTGAGATTAAATCCCTAGAACCAATGGTAGAGATTAAAACATGGCTTATCCCTAACTCTATAAAAGGAGAGGATAGGCTTGGCGGCAAGTTGAATTAGAGAAGGAATAGGATTAGGGTTTGAGAGGCTTAGGGTTTGGAGGCTTGGGCGGCCACAAATAAGGAATATATTTCCTTTCTTCTTCCTCTTCCTAGTTGGCCGGCACCCAAGGTTTGCTTCCTCACCCTTTGCCAGCATCCAAACCTCCTCCCCTCTTCTCCTTGTCCGGTGGAAAGAAGTCTAGGGTCTCTTCCCTTAGTGTCTTGGCAGGCATTCACTCTCCTTGTTCTCCTTCTTGGCCGGCGGCAAGCACCAAGCTTGGAGCTGGGTGGTTGGTTGAAAGAAGGAGAAGTGCTTTGTTTCTTATTCTTCCTCTTGTTCGGAGTGAGCAAGAAAGGAAGATTGGTGATCTAGGAGCTTCGACTTTTGGTAGATCGTCGCCCACACGACGTCCAAAAGGAGGAAGGACATACAATAGAAGATCAAGGGGTATAACGTTTGTTTATATTCTTTTGTAACATGTCTATATTTGTTCTTCAATTATATGTATGTTGTATTCTATTTTTATGGCTAAATAACTTGGACCCCGAATATAGACACAAAAGTCGATGATTCGTACAATGTCTATTCTGCGGCTATTCGTAGAATAGAGGTTGGTGGCTTGAACAACAAGTTTGTTCAAGTAACCACTCTAATCGAATAGCACGACGATGAAACAGGAGCTTGGGTAATCCCTCTTGCCAAGGATAAATTTTTTTTATCTAGGGACGTAGAAGGGATCGTCATGAACAAGCGACCGAGTTGAAGTGGGAAGCGAAGTTTTCTATTTTCATGGTTCGCTTCCTCCCCTTAGGGCTTTGGCTTCTATAGTGGCCCCTTTGATGACATTGGAAGCACACCATGTGCTCCTTTCTCTTCTTTGTTGGGACACTGGCATCCTTTTCCTTGGATGTCGGTTGAGCCTTCTTAGGGCACTTGCTCTTATAGTGTCCAAGTTCCCTACACTCAAAACATATTATATGATTCTTATTACTAATGCATGTATTTGAGTTACCTTCCATGGTAGAGGAATTTTGATCAGATTCTTCATGGCTCTTAGAGGTAGAGGCTTCCTCTTGTTGCTCCGACATTAAGGATGGCCTAATCTCCTCCCCCTCGATCCTAGAGGTGAAGGCTTCCTCCAATTCTTCCTCTTCCTCGGATGTTGATAACCCTTCAACCTCAGATTCCTCAGGCTCTTGTGATAAAGATGATGTGCTCTCTTCTTCTTGAGCTTGAGAGGATGAACATGTCTCTTCGGTCTCCTCCTCCAATTGAGCCGATGAGCACTCTTGTTCTTTGGGATCCTCTATTTCTTGAGTCATTGAGGGATTTTCATAATACTTTGTCAATTCGCTCCAAAGCTCCTTAGCATCCTTGTATTCACCTATGTTGGACAAGACATTATTAGGAAATAAATCACTTAGAATTTTGATTACCTTAATATTTGTCTTGAACTCTTTGAATTATTCCTTGGTCTATTTTTCAACCTTGAGGATTCCACCCTTTTTGCCTCTTAGAAATTCGCAACCTTCTATCAAGGCAGACCAAAGCTTGATATCCACCATCATTAGGAAGTTCTCAAATCCTATTTTTCATTGAGTGAAACCTTCAAATCCGTAGTCCTCATAGGATGGTGGTGTATTGATGTCCCGACCTAGTTTAAAACTTGGCTTCTCCATCTTCTTCTTCATCCTCTAGCGAGTTTACTTCCGGTTGCTAATCCATAGAAGAGCTCCAAGCTTTGAAACCAAATGTAGGATCTTTGATGAGCGCTAGAGGGGGGTGAATGTCGCTTACGGTTGATTGATGGAAATCGCTCGTGCTTGATTGCCTATACTTATCGTTAACGCAGTGAAATACAAATACACAAAGACAATCACAACACACGAATATAACGTGGTTCAAAACCTTAGGGTTCCTACGCCACAGATTGAGCTCAAATGAGCTCTAGCGATGCAAACACCACCACTAATCAAATACTCCTTCTCGGTGACACACCGGAGGTGGAGAAAACCTCTTACAAGCGATTACAAAAGTAAACAAGATACAACAAGCAAATATAAAGTAAATACAACAAATAACACAAAGAAAACTTTACAAATGATTGCTTTAAATGCTTGCTTGTTGATCGCCTTGGACTAGCCTTGAAGATCTGGAAAGCACCAACTATTCCCCTTCAAAACGCCCAAGAAAATCGCTTCAAAATCCTCCCTTTCAAGCTACTTTTATAACCTGCATCAAGTTGATTTCTCTCCTAGTAGTCGACTGCTCCTGTAGTCACTGTCCCACAATGACTCGATCCACGCTGGACAAGTTCCAATAGATTGACCATCAGTTGACTGCCAAACCCTAGCAGTCGACTGATGCACAGGCAGTTGAGGCTCTGGTCGAGCCTTCCTCGCGTCTGTGGCATTTCCTCAACATCAGTTGACTGCCCTCCATGGCAATCGACTAATGAAGGTCATTTGGTTGCAGTCGAATGCCAGTCGATTCCCATCATTCGACTGATCCAAGTTGACTCGATTGTCAAGTGTCAAAACACTTAGCCAGTCGACTGGTTCATAACCCTAGTCAACTGATAAACCTCAAACATGAGTTTTAACCCCAAGTATGATGCCCTCATACTTGCTAGACGGGCTAGACCTAAGCCTTCTAGCCACCTCCATCAGCCTCATGCCTATTGGATCCCTCCAAGTCATCCATACGCTAGCTTTTCGATGTTTCCATCGGTTATTGTCATGCTAAGCTGGTCTACACTGCTAAGGCACATTTGGGCTTACGCTTCCAAGACTACCGCTTGGACATTACGCTGCCAAACCATTGGACTTATGCTTCCAAGACTCCACCCTTAGACTTTACGGTGTCAATATCAACCCTTGGACTTCCCAAATGCCAAGTACCCATGAATTGGACTTTCACCGCCAAGACTACACACTTGGACTTATGTGGCTAAGACTACACCCTTGGAATTTCCATGCCAACACCATATTGGACTTTCCAAATGCCAAGACTCATGCTTGGACTTTCCCTTGCCAAGACCGATACTTGGACTTTCCATTTGCCAAGACCCAAGCTTGGACTTTTCATGCCAAGTACTCAAGATTTAGACTTCCCATGACAATCACATTGTCATACATTTTGTCGAAGATCAAAATACTGCTCGAGTTAAACTCGAGACCGATCAATCATGACCTGGGCTGATTGCACCCATAGCAAGAGGATTCAATCAAATTGAAGAACTTAATGTTGGACTTTTCGAGCCACAAAAACTGCTTTTTGCGTTGCGGAAACCTCGGAAGCCCGACCACGGATCCGTGCGAAGTATAACAAAAATAAATTCATGTATGTGTTATGGAAACTAAGATCTAACTTAGATCTACATGATGAGAGTGTTACCCTCGTAGCGACGCCCTTCGCTTATCCCGCTCGTCCAAACATTTTTCCGGAACTCAAGAGTGTCAAGTGTACACTCCTCTATTGGTATCCACATGGACAAATGGTGGAGAAAATCAACCTAGAGTGTGTTAGCACTCATGGAAGTTTCGGCCAAGGAGGATTGGGAGAGAGGAAGAACCAAGGAAGAAGATTAAGTTAATCACAAAAATAACTTCACACAATAAATCAAAAGTGGTCGCCCACATCAAGTTGGGAGGTTACATGCATGCATGTAACTCCAAGAGCCAATGGCTCTTGGTCTCCCTCATGAGGTGGCACCACATGATAAGTCAATGATGATGTTGGCAGGCTCCCATGCCAAGTCACCATGACATGGCAATTGGCCAAGTCAAAATTGACCATTCATCTTCCCTCTCAAGTCAAGTCAAACTTGACCTCTTATCTCCCATGGATGATCAAATCTAACCACTTGATTCAAGTCAATTTAATTTAATGAATCTCTATTCATTAATTTAAATTGACTCAATGAATAAAATCTAAATTAGACTCATTCAACACTTGAATCAAATTGAGTCTAACTCAATTAGTCTAATTTGGATTACTCTTAATCCAATTTGGTTCATCCCATGAACCTAATCCTCATGGTTCATCATATGAACCTAATCTCCATCTAATTGCCCTTTGTGTGTTACCCTATAGGTTCTTGTAACATTGGCAATTCTCCTAAACCGATTTAGGAACATAAGCAATGAGCGGTATCTAGCAACACATCATTGCTACCCAAGTTACAAGAATGTTGAGATCCAACATCACCTTTGTGACTACTAATTGTGACTCTCACAATATGTGACAATATCCCTCTATCCTTGACATCTAGATTGACCAATTGAGGCATAGACCGTGTCATCCTCGATACAATCTATATCTTGAACTCCAAGTAGACTCACTCTAATCAAATGAGCTCAATATCTCATATTGACTCATTTGGGCATGGCCATGCACTTCGTGGTCTCACTCTATCAAGAATAATGATGTCACTCCCGTCATATATGAGAAATAGATCCCATCTACATCACTCACATCCCTCTGCATAATTTGTTACATACCCAGTAATCGCCTTTATAGTCCACCCATTTATGGGTGACGTTTGACGAAGCCAAAGTATGCAACTCCTTATGTAGGGAACCATGGTGACTTTCGGTCCAAGGACTAATAGTCATACTAATAGTCACATGAGAAAGTATATGACACTCATATAACGATCCATGATACTTTCTCATGGCGGGTCATTCAGTATACATTCTCTAATGCATACCCATGTGTCAACTTGATATCTCATATCCATGACTTGTGAGATCAAGTCATCGTGTTGACCTACATGCTAGTCTCTATGCATTAACATTGTCCCTGAATGTTAATACTTGACTAGGAATAATTAAGAGTAGTGTTCTCTATATCATCTCATTATCGATTCAACCAATCGATTGATATAGATAAGAACCTTCTACTCAAGGATGTTATTATACTTAGTTATTTGACACCAATACAAGTAAATATAATAACCATGCATTTATAAATAGGAATATGAAACAATAAAGTCCATACAACAATCATCACATGATTGACTCTAGGGCTTTCACTAACAATCTCCCACTAGCACTAGTGTCAATCATCGTAGTGTCTAATACCCAATGACCTAGTGTAACCATCATGCTTTTTTTGTGCCAAAGCCTTGGTCAAGGGATCTACGATGTTAACCTCTGTGGGTACTCTGCAAATCTTTACATCTCCTCTATCGATAATCTCTAAAATAAGATGAAGCACCGTAGTATGTGTTTGGTCCGCTGGTGTGAGTGAGGTTTCTTATCCTGCGCAATAGCTCCATTGTTGTCACAATAGAGCTCTACAGGATCTGCTATGCTAGGAACCACCCCAAACTCAATAATGAACTTGTGGATCTAAACTGCCACCTTTGCTGCCTTGGATGTAGTGATATACTCGGCTTCTGTTGTAGAATCAGCAACTGTGTCCTGCTTCAAACTCTTCCAGTTCATAGCACCACCATTCAAGCAAAACATGAACCCTGACTGTGATCTATAATCATCCTGATTAGTTTTGAAGCTGGCATCTTTGTAACCCTTTACAGCTAGCTCCTCATCGCTGTTGGGTTTCCGGCACCGCGGCGAGTGTGTGTTCGAACATGTTTCGTAAACATATGCACAGGGAAGGAATAAAATAATAAATCTAATTTATTATAACACACACATCACACGCATGCATAGTACAACATGTGTAGACATAACCATAAATTCAAATTTTGCAATAAAAGTAAACTTAAACTATGTATACCTGACGTATCACGTGTAGCGGGAAAGGCATCAACCAGAACGATTCTAGCTAGAATCGTCTCTATCCGTATCCACGCCGAGTATCTTCAGGATGACTTCACAAAGTCACGAGCCTCATCTTCATATAGGTTACTAGCCTCGTGTTGAAGACGATGTGATCGAGAGAAGATCACGATCCGAATCAAAATTCGGATCCAAAATGAGTCCTCAAAAACTCACTTCTCCGGAGAGGTATTCGTCAACCGTTTGACGAATCCTTCGTCCTCCACCTATGAGGATTACCGGAGATCAAATTCCTGGCAAGTCTACCGCTGTCGGAGCTCCAAACATCGTCCAAACGATGCTCCGACGAGAAGGAAACAAGCTCTCCAGAAAACTGGACAGCTTTAGTGGAGGAATAGGGGCCGGCCAAAAGGGAAGGTTGAAGCTCACCTTGTTGCCGAACCCAAAGGAGATCACCGGAGCTTCTCCAGCAGCAGCTCGACGCCGGAAAGAGGGAAGGACAGTACCTTCTGGACGCCGGCAAGGGAGCTAGGTGGTGGTGGGCGGCGGCGCTAGGGTTGGCGCCGATTTCACCAAGGAGAGGAGGGGGCGGCAACAATTAGGGTTGCTTGGACTTTGATTAGGGTTTAACAAAAACCCTTAAGCCCCATTTTATAGAGAACAAATTCTCTTAATGGTTATCGGATTATAACCAAAAGCCCATTAACCCGCTCCATTAATTTAAGTTAAAATAAACCAAACCATGAGAGTTTATTTTAAGTTAAAACGAACCGAACCAACTTTGGTTGATTCGTTTAAAACAAACCAAACCCTTTGGTTTATTCTCCTCCATTGGATTAGAACCAAACCAATTTGGTTCATCCATCATGTCTTCATAAGACATGGCCCATCCACACTTCCATTGCGACTGAAATGATTTCATGCTCGCTCCATGTTTGGTCCAACCAAATCTAGTTTCTCTCGGTCAGAGAATCTCATTCTCAAGCTTGTTTTAAATCCTTCGGATTACGCTCGTTGTGCATGTGACCAAATAGGTTCTCGGTTTATGTTGGTCGTCTATAATTAACCATTAATTATAGAACGATCATGAGTGACACCTAGTAGTACATCATGATCCCCAATTAACCGAAAAGATCAACGGTTGATCCAGAACTATTTCTGAAACCCTTCAGCAGCTCGAATAAATCGTGCCCCATTCTTTTCACTCATCTTATACCCACTTGGTTCAGGACATGGTCTATAGTGGCAGTCCCCACTAGGCTGACTACATCACACCTAGTCCAAGTATCATTTCCTCGTCCTACGGATTCTAGTTACTCCACATGTATCGAAGAGTACCTTACTCTAAACATGTAATATTTTGGCCAAAGACTTTAGTAACAATCCGACAAGAGGCCATGGGTATACATCTCCTCGAAAGGAGTGGTGAATCCATTATAGGCTATTCAAACACCTTCGATCACTTCGACTTATACCCAATCATCCCAGATCCACATCTCCTCAGAGATGCTTGCTTAAGATGTCAAAGCATAAGTCTTCATGATCAAGATGACTTGAATATCGCAAGTCAAAGGAACATCGCACTTAAGCTACAGTAAGAACTTCATTGACATATCTATATATGCAGAGAACCATATGAAGTCTTACGGCTGGTCACTCTAATGGACTAGTTACCATAACTAACATCCACGATTAACTCCGGACATCACAATGTCTCCAGCTAGTGAGAATCAGCTTCTTGGATACACCAAGGAGTATACCTCGTTCTAGTCTCGACAGAATCAATGGTGTCCAAATCCATCAATTCATCGACTAGGGATAATTCTGATACATCACAATTACACATGTAGAGATACTCACTAGTTGTAATCCAATCACAAATTCTCTCATGCTGTGAATCGTATCGTGGACATTCAGTAAATGAGTTTAAGATCTAATCAAATACATGAAAACATGTATACAAAAATAGTGAATCTTCATTTATCATATAAATGGTTCAAACATAAGGCGATTGCCTTAGGAAACCTCTCATATATTACTAACAAACTCCCACTTGGCCTAATGCCAATCGCTACGGTATCCTATGCCATAGGTTCTAACATGACCCTCAAACTTACTTTGAGGTAATACCTTAGTCAAATGATCCGCTAAGTTCCTTTCAGTGGGGATTTTCTCGATTTGTATTTCTTTCTTACTGATGATCTCTCTGATAAGATGATAACGGCGAAGCACATGTTTGAATCGTTGATGAGACCTTGGCTCTTTCTCCTGTGCAATTGCTCCAATGTTGTCGCAGTAGACCGGTATTGCTTCAACAATGGCTAGAATCACACCAAGTTCATAAATAAACTTCTTGATCCAAACCGCTTCCTTTGCTGCTTCCGAAGTTGCAATGTATTCTGCCTCAGTGGTAGAATCTGCTACAGTGTCTTGTTTGGAACTTTTCTAACTCACTGCGCCCCCATTCAAAGTGAACACGTATCCAGACTGAGAGCTTGAATCATCCTTGTCTGTCTGGAAGCTGGCATCCGTATACGCACGTATCACCATGTCCCCTTCTCCATATATTAGGAACACATCCTTAGTTTTTCTTAAGTACTTAAGGATCATCTTAACAGCCACCCAATGATCCATTCCTGGATCAGACTGGTATCTACTCGTGACACTCAGAGCATACGATACATCGGGCCTCGTACATAACATAACATACATGATAGATCCTATTGCGGATGCATAGGGAATCTTACTCATGCAAATCCTCTCGTCTTCTGTGCGCGGACACATAGACTTCGAAAGGTGTATCCCATGCCTGATGGGTAGGAAACCTTTCTTGGATTTCGACATGCTAAACCTCTTTAGCACTCGGTCTATATATGTAGACTGCGAAAGACCAAGCAACCGTTTCGATCTATCTCTATAGATCTTAATCCTGAGGATGTAGGTTGCTTCTCCCAGGTCTTTCATGGAGATTGTCTTGGATAACCAAATCTTAACTGACTGTAAGACTGAAACATCGTCTCCTATAAGTAATATGTCATCGACATATAATACTAGGAACTTGACTGCACTCCCACTAACTTTCTTGTACACACAAGGTTCGTCTGGATTTTGTGAGAAATCAAACTTTTTGATTGTCTCATCAAAACGGATATTCCAGCTCCTAGATGCTTGCTTCAATCCATATATGGACCGTCGCAATTTACATACCTTGGTTTTATCAACCAATGTGAAACCCTCAGGATGTATCATATACACGTCCTCGAGCAGGTTTCCATTAAGGAAAGCTGTTTTCACATCCATCTGCCATATCTCATAATCATAATGAGCTGCTATGGCCAGGAGCATCCGAATGGATCTAAGCATAGCTACAGGTGAAGAGGTTTCGTCATAATCAACACCTTGTTTTTGACGATATCCTTTCGCCACTAATCTAGCCTTATAGGTAATCACATTACCATCCATATCAGTTTTCTTCTTGAAAACCCACTTGCACCCTATAGGCTTGATGCCTTCAGGTGGGTCAACCAAGTTCCAAACTTGGTTTTCATACATGGAATTCATTTTCGACTTCATGGCATCAAGCCACTTATCCCTTTCTGAACTTGTTAGCACTTCTTCATAACTGGTAGGCTCCTCATCATCAATGAGTAACACGTCGTTCGATTCACTTACGAGAAATCCATATCTCTCAGGAATATTGCGTGTTCTACCAGATCTATGAAGATGTGGTGTTTCAATAGGTCCAGCCGATTGCTCATCACTATGAGTTATCGGTTGTTGTGCTTCACCAGGTATCTCATCAATGTCTATTTGAGTCTCTCGAGCCTCCTCAAGCTCGACGACACTCCCACTATTTTCTTGCAAGAGAAACTCTTTCTCTAGAAACACAGCATGCCTTGAAACAAACACCTTTTGTTCCACAGTATGATAGAATTGGTAACCCCTTGTTTCCTTAGGGTATCCAATAAATAGACATTTATCAGACTTAACATCTAATTTGTCTGATACAGTCCACTTCACATAAGCAGGAAAACCTCATATCTTCAAGTAAGATACATGAGGTTTCTTACTATTCCATATCTCATATGGAGTAGTAGAGACTACCTTGGTTGACATTCTGTTTAACAAGTAAACAACTGTCTGAAGTGCATAGCCCCAAAAGTGTTGGGATGTATACTGAAAGCCTAGCTTTTTTGTATGAACATTTCTCCTATTTTGAAATAAGAATCACATGATCATTGTTTGCACTTTATATTTATTATATGTGTGCATATTGTCTAATATTTTACATTGTAGATAACATGGTGCTTGGTGTAGCACAAAAGATCATGTTATCAGTCGCTTGTAGAATATAAGTAAAGGCTCACAACCAAGATGGTTTTGGACAAACCATTGGCATGGTTGTAGTGTAGCTTGGTATTGTTTTGTCTTGAACATAGAGTTACACTGGTACACTTAGGTGTATTGAGCAGGACTAACATAGAGGTGATTCAATTTATTGCTGACTACATAATTGAATAGGACCTCGGATATTATGTTGTACATGCTCTTAATCCCGATATAATAACGGGCACATGTACTTAGTATTTATTTTTTTAATTTACCAAAGGGTGAGATTTCTATGGATTAAATCAATATGCCCGGTAAGTTGGGAAATGATATTATTTACATGGTGTGCCATTGATTATAGGAGGAAACCGTGTCCTATATATTAGGTTGATGATGTCCCCTTGAGGAGCTCATAAGGTTCATCATGTAAACCCTGCAGGTTGACTTAGTCAACATGATGATATGGTTGAGTGGTACTACTCGAGGAGTTAGATGTTAATTGATTGATGGTCAGTAAATCAATCAATTGACGAACATTCGATATATTAAACACGGGGAGATGGATGTACAAATAATATATGGAGCCCATATTAATTTATGAGGGTTGGTGAGGTAATTCAATGATGATCCTCTAGTGGAATGGAACATCATTGATGGATCAAGTTTGTGTGGTTCCGATCCATCAGGTGGCCAAGATCCAACTCCTCCTCATGGTTCCTATCGTAGCCTAATATAATCTTCATGGAGCCTAGATCAAATGATGAAACCCTAGATCCCACGGTTGGGATGAAACCCTAGATCCGACAGTTGGGATGAAACCCTAGATCCGATGGTGGAAATTAAACCAAGGCTTATCCCTAACTCTATAAAAGGGTGGCTTAGGATGGGAGGCAAGAGAAGATGTTGGTTGGTTTTGGAGATTAGGGTTTTTCCTATCAATAGCTTGGGCGGCAAGAAACCCTAAGGAGGAAACCCTAATTAGATTAGGGTTTGCCTCTTTGGTTGGGCGGCTAGGATTTGCAAGGAAGAGTGGGTGGCAACTATAGGAGAAGATCTCTTCTTCTTCCTAGGGGGTGGCAGGCTCCTAGATCTCTTCCCTCTTCCTTGGTCGGCGCTCGATCTATTCCTCTTCTCCTCTTCTTTTCCTCTTGGCCGGCGACACAAAGGAGCTAGGGATTGTTCCCTTGTTCGGTTCCTTGGTTGTTTCCATTTTGTTCTCTCCATTCTTGGGGTCGGCGGCATCAATCCTTTGTGGATTGGTAGTTGGGTCAAGCAAGAAGGGAAGGAGAGTTCTTCTTTCTTTCGATTGAAGAAGATCTAGGAAGCTTCAACTTGTGGAGGATCTTCACCCACACGAAGTCTACAAGGAGGTGAGGACATACGGTAGAAGATCGAGAGGTATAAAAGTTTTACAACTTTTATTATTGATCTTTGCATGTTCTTATTATTATGTTCCTTATCTTAGTATGTGTTGATTATACTAGTTTACATTTGTATGTATTTGTATAATCATGGAACCCGAAGATAAACACAAAAACCGGCGATCCGTCCGTCGTCTCTTCCGCGGCTAACCGACTAGAAGAGCTTGGTTGCTTGAACAACTAGTTTGTTCAAGCGATCGCTCAAGTCATTAGCATGACGACGAATTGGTTGAGCTTAGGAAACTCATCCCATCTGGATTAGTTTTCATTAGTGAAAATTTTAATCCGGGGACATGGGAGCCAATGAGCCTCCGAAGCAATTCCCTACAAATGGTATTAGAGCCACGGTTTCCGGTTTTGTGTGTTTTGGATTCAGTTACTTTCATGCACATATCATATATTGAGTATGCCGGATAATAGTAGGATGTGCGTAGGTTAACTTTTTTGGTTGCAGGCATAAGATCCGACTATTATGGCTATATATGTGTATGTGATTGTTTTTGTGTGATTGTATGTATATCATTTGAATCCTCGGGGTTGACGAGGCTAGATTAATATTTAATTTTTGTAATTAAATACGACATTGTTTAGTCGATAATTTTAGTTTACTTTCGATCTAGATAATTTTTACACTTCTTCGTGGAGTATAGGATCGATGGATGTAAATTAAAATGATATATCTCGGCTCGGATCACTTTTGTGGCTTGCGCACGGAAAAGGTGGAGCGGATGAGCTGGCGACACGACGGGACACATATTGGAGAACAATGCCATAATAGTTGGAAAAATTCTGATTTTTTCCATATTTATTGCTGATTTGTTTTATATGCATGTTGTGTGTGCTTGAAAATTCCTCATTTTCAATTTACTAAGTGGGAGAGGGACATTTTAATTAATTCCCGCGGCCTCCATTACAATTTGACATGTGATGCAACAAACTTGCGTGTCGGCTCTGAGTGCCTTCCTCCATGTGGATGGGTTTATTTGCGGATCACTAGGTCAAATAATGGTTATAGGAAATTATCTAGGAGCGTGTGTACTTCCACAGCGGTAAGGCACATAATCCGAAATAATTCCCTTAGTATCGTGTAATGGTGCACACTTAGATGCAAATAAAAGTATCCTCCCCATCGGAGTCACTGCTTTTATTTTTAGGGCCAAAGAGGAACCAACTATTAATTTTATTTGTCAAAAAGTAAGGTTGACAAGATAATAAAATTAATGGGTAAAACCTCCTCTTGCAAATGTAGAATTCGTTTACGTCCACACTAGCGTGGCATGCGATATTCTTGGTGTTTTAAGGTGTTGGTTGATTTCGGAATTTTATTGTTTTGAGGAATCAATAATATTTGAAATCTAATATTTTAATCATTGTGATTCTTAGGATTTTCAAATGGCTTTCAACCCACTTGCTGTGATATTAAAAGAAATAAACTTACTGTACCCAAATAATATTGATTGGAAAAGAAATTTGGATAGTGTCTTAACTGTCGATGAGTGTCCTCCTAGGCCTGCGGATGATTCTAGGGAAAAGGAACCTTTCGGATACCAGAATCGGGCTGCTAGGTAGGAAGCCATGGTTGCTTAGAAGGTTTCTACTTCTAAGCTGAAAGGCAAGAAGAAGAAGAAACAAGGTGGAGCAAAAGTGGCGGGTGGACCTCAGAGAGGAGTGAAGAAGCCGAAAGGTAAGTGCTTCACTTGTAAGCAGACTGGACATGGGAAGAAAGACTTCCCCAACCTAAAGCAGAACAAAGGTATATCATTTGGCTTGGTCGTTTAAACATGTTTAGTGGTGTTATCTACCGGTACCTGGTGTGTAGATACGGGAGCCACTGATCATGTCTGCAATTCTTTGTAGGGGTTCCAGGAAACCCGACAACTAGCTGAAGGAGAAATTACCGTCTACATGAGCAATGCTACAAAGGTGGCGGCTATTGCAGTGGGAGACGTTCATTTATCGTTTGATAGAAATAAAGTTTTGGTTTTGAGAAATTGTCTTTATGTACCTACATTTAGAAAGAATTTGATTTTGGTTTCTAAATTGTTTATGAATGGATATTCTGTTTCTTTTAATGACAGAGTTGTTATAAAAAGAAATAGAGAGATTATCTGTTCAGGTACATTGGTTGGCAATTTGTATACTCTTGAACCAAAAGCTCCCACGATGCATATAGAAGTAAATAACTCATCCTCTAATTCCAATAAGAGAAAAGAACCTTCGAAGATGAACCAGACATATCTTTGGCATCTAAGGCTTGGTCATATTAACCTGAGTAGAATTCAAAGGTTGATAGCTGATGGACCTTTGGGTTCATTAGTGGTGGAGGATCTCCCAACCTGCGAATCTTGCTTGGAAGGTAAAATGACCAAGAGGCCTTTCAAGGACAAGGGGTATAGAGCCAAAGATGTGTTAGAGTTGGTTCATACTGATTTGTGCGGTCCTATGTCTATCCAGTCTAGAGGTGGTTTTGAATATTTCATCTCTTTTATACATGATTATTCAAGATATGGATGCATTTACTTGATGTGTCGCAAGTCTGAATGCTTTGACAAGTTCAAAGAATTCAAGACTGATGTGGAGAATCATCAAGGTAAAAGTATCAAGACCCTACGATCTGATCGTGGTGGTGAGTACCTCTTGGGAGAGTTTAGGAATTACTTATCAGAGGCTGAGATTCAATCCCAATTGTCTGCACCTGGCACACCCCAGCAGAATGGTGTAGTAGAGCGAAGGAATAGGACTCTTATGGAGATGGTTAGATCGATGATGAGTTATTCTGAGTTGCCAGATTCGTTTTGGGGGTATGCACTAGATACAGCAATGTATATTCTGAACTTGGTTCCATCTAAATCAGTGCCTTCTACCCTCGTAGAATTGTGGACTGGGCGAAAGCCTAGTCTAAGACATATTCGGATATGGGAGAGTCCAGCACATGTGATGAAGGCTAATACTGGTAAGTTGGAACCTCGTACAGAAGTATGCATGTTCGTGGGCTACCCTAAAGGAATGAAAGGTGGTTTATTTTATAATCCTAGAGATCATAGGGTGATCATTAGCACGAACGCCCGATTTCTAGAGGAAGACTATGTGATGAACCACAAGACCAAGAGTAGGATTGTTCTGGAGGAATTAAGAGGGGAAGTCGCTACTTCAGTACCACCGGTACAAGAGGATATACCACAAGTCACTGCACCGTGTGTCACAGAGGATACACAGGTGATACCTCGTCGTAGTGGGAGGGTTGTTAGACAACCTGATAGATTCATGTTCTTGGGAGAATCTTTTGATTTGGTCCCTGGCGAACATGAACCTGATCCATGGACATATGACGAGGCACTCCAAGATAGAGATGCGGTATCTTGGCAAAGAGCGATGAATTCAGAGATAGAATATACGGATTCTAATCATGTCTGGGAGCTAGTAGAACCATCCGATGGTGTGAAAGACATTGGATGCAAGTGGATCTACAAGAGAAAGAGAGGAGTAGACGGGAAGGTTGAGACCTTCAAAGCTAGGCTTGTTGCGAAAGGGTATAGTCTGAAAGAGGGTATCGATTATGAGGAGACCTTTTCGCCGGTAGCTATGCTTAAGTCTATCCAGATTCTCTTATCTATAGCTGCTCGTATGGATTATGAGATTTGGCAGATGAATGTCAAGACAACTTTCCTTAACGAAAGTCTTGAGGAGAACATCTATATGCAGCAACCAGAGGGATTCATTACTAAAGGCAAAGAGCATCTAGTGTGTAAGCTTAATCGGTCCATTTATGGATTGAAGCAAGCTTCGAGATCTTGGAACATCCGCTTTGAAGAGGTAAATCCAGACTTATGGATTTATTCAAAGTCCGGATGAGTCTTGTGTATACAAAAGATGTGACGGAAACATAGTGGTATTTCTTGTACTATACGTAGTTGACATTTTATTAGTTGGCAACAATATCAGAGTGTTATCAGACGTAAGGGTATGGTTGTCCAAACAATTTGATATGAAGGACTTGGGAGAAGTGGGACACATCTTTGGGATCAAGGTGATAAGGGATCGCAAGAAAAGGATGTTGTGCTTATCTCAAGCTTCATACATTGACACTATCCTTGATTGTTTTAGCATGCAAAACTCCAAGAAAGGTTTTCTACCTTTCAGGCATGGAGTTCCTTTATCTAAGGAGATGTCTCCTAGATCATCTGAGGAGATAGAGGAGATGAAGGCGGTTCTTTATGCTTCGGCAGTAGGAAGCCTCATGTATACGATGTTATGTACGAGACCCGATATCTGCTATGACGTGGGCATGGTCAGCAGATATCAGAGTAATCCAGGACAAGGACATTGGACTGCGGTAAAGCATATATTGTAGAGCCTGAGAAGGACTAGGGATTATATGCTAGTTTACCAGGCAGACCAATTACTCCCTGTGGGTTGCATGGATTGCGACTTCCAATCAGAAAGGGATAACAGTAAGTATACCTCAGGTTTTGTGTTTACTTTGGGAGGTGGAGCCATTGTATGGAGGAGTGTCCAGCAGAAATGCGTGGCGGACTCCACCATGGAAGCTGAGTTTGTGGCAGCCTATGAGGCGGCCAAAGAAGCTGGGTGGCTCAGGAACTTCCTGATGGACTTGGATGTGATTCCTGGTTTGCCCAGAATTATCACAATTTATTGTGATAATAATGGTGCAGTTGCAAACTCGAAGGAACCACGAGCCCATAAGGTAAGTAAATGCATAGAGCGTAAGTACCACCTAATACGAGAAATCATAAAGGAGGTAGAAGTTGTTGTCGCCTATATTGCATCAGAGGATGACCTGGTAGACCCTTTCACTAAGGCCCTTCTTGCGAGAGCTTTGATAGGCATGTGGAGGGAAGGGGAATCAGATGTATGGCAAAATGAGGACAGCATAGTCTTTTAGTATAAGTGGGAGATTGTTGGGATGTATACTGAAAGCCTAGCTTTTTTGTATGAACATTTCTCCTATTTTGAAATAAGAATCACATGATCATTGTTTGCACTTTATATTTATTATATGTGTGCATATTGTCTAATATTTTACATTGTAGATAACATGGTACTTGGTGTAGCACAGAAGATCATGTTATCAGTCCCTTGTAGAATATAAGTAAAGGCTCACAACCAAGATGGTTTTGGACAAACCATTGGCATGGTTGTAGTGTAGCTTGGTATTGTTTTGTCTTGAACATAGAGTTACACTAGTACACTTAGGTGTATTGAGCAGGACCGACATAGAGGTGATTCAATTTATTACTGACTACATAATTGAATCGAACCTCGGATATTATGTTGTACATGCTCTTAATCTCGATATAATAACGGGCACATGTACTTAGTATTTATTTCTTTGATTTACCAAAGGGTGAGATTTCTATGGATTAAATCAATATGACCGGTAAGTTGAGAAATGATATTATTTACATGGTGTGTCGTTGATTATAGGAGGAAACCGTGTCCTATATATTAGGTTGATGATGTCCCCTTGAGGAGCTCATAAGGTTCATCATGTAAACCCTGCAGGTTGACTTAGTCAACATGATGATAAGGTTGAGTGGTACTACTCGAGGAGTTAGATGTTAATTGATTGATGGTCAGTAAATCAATCAATTGACGGACATTCGATATCTTAAACACGGGGAGATTGATGTACTAATAATATATGGAGCCCATATTAATTTATGGGGGTTGGTGAGATAATTCAATGATGATCCTCTAGTGGAATGGAACATCATTGATGGATCAAGTTTGTGTGGTTCCGATCCATCGGGTGGCCAAGATCCAACTCCTCCTCATGGTCCCTATCATAGCCTAATATAATCCTCATGGAGCCTAGATCAAATGATGAAACCCTAGATCCGACGGTTGGGATGAAACCCTAGATCTGACGGTTGGGATGAAACCCTAGATTCGACGGTTGGGATGAAACCCTAGATCCGACGGTGGAGATTAAACCAAGGCTTATCCCTAACTCTATAAAAGGGTGGCTTAGAATGGCTGGCAAGAGAAGATGTTGGTTCGTTTTGGAGATTAGGGTTTTTCCTATCAATAGCTTGGGCAGCAAGAAACCCTAAGGAGGAAACCCTAATTAGATTAGGGTTTGCCTCTTTGGTTGGGCGGCTAGGGTTTGCAAGGAAGAGTGGGCGGCAACTATAGGAGAAGATCTCTTCTTCTTCCTAGGGGGTGGCCGGCTCCTAGATCTCTTCCCTCTTCCTTGGTCGGCGCTCGATCTATTCCTCTTCTCCTCTTCTTTTCCTCTTGGCCGGCGACACAAAGGAGCTAGGGATTGTTTCCTTGTTCGGTTCCTTGGTTGTTTCCATTTTGTTCTCTCCATTCTTGGGGTCGGCGGCATCAATCCTTTGTGGATTGGTGGTTGGGTCAAGCAAGAAGGGAAGGAGAGTTCTTCTTTCTTTCGATTGAAGAAGATCTAGGAAGCTTCAACTTGTAGAGGATCTTCGCCCACACGAAGTCTACAAGGAGGTTAGGACATACGGTAGAAGATCGAGAGGTATAAAAGTTTTACAACTTTTATTATTGATCTTTGCATGTTCTTATTATTATGTTCCTTATCTTAGTATGTGTTGATTATACTAGTTTACATTTGTATGTATTTGTATAATCATGGACCCCGAAGATAAACACAAAAACCGGCGATCCGTCCGTCGTCTCTTCCGTGGCTAACCGACTAGAAGAGCTTGGTTGTTTGAACAACTAGTTTGTTCAAGCGATCGCTCAAGTCATTAGCACGACGACGAATTGGTTGAGCTTAGGAAACTCATCCCATCCGAATTAGTTTTCATTAGTGAAAATTTTAATCCAGGGACATGGGAGCCAATGAGCCTCCGAAACAATTCCCTACAAAAAGGACTTGGGAAGATTCGCATGATTCATCATTGACCTGACCGTATCCAACAAGGTCTGGTTACGCCGCTCAGATACACCATTATGCTGTGATGTATATGACGGAGTCCATTGAGACAATATATCATTGTCTCTTAGATAATCAAGAAACTCTTGACTTAAGTATTCACCACCTCGATCCGATCGAAATATTTTAATACTCTTGTCATGTTGTTTCTCTACTTCATTTATGAATTCTTTGAACCTTTCAAAGGCTTCAGACTTGTGTTTCATCAAGAACACATACCCAAACCATGAGTGATCAACGGTGAAGGTAATGAAGTAGCTATAGCCTCCTAAATCTTGAGTTGACATAGGTCCACATACATCAATATGTATTAGACCTAGCAACTCTCCCAATTGTTCACCTTTTGCTGTAAAAGGCAACTTAGTCATCTTGCCTTTTAAGCATGATTCGCATGTATCGTATGAATCCAATTCAAACGATTCCAGAATTCCACATCGATGTAATTCGGACATGCGTTTCTTGCTTACATGGCCAAGACGACAATGTCACATGTAGGAGTTTAATTGATTATCCTTTCGAGCATGCTTGTTGCTCGCTTCGATATTGAAAATGTCACTGGATACATCCAACATATAAATACCATTGCTCAAAGTTCCAGTTCCATAAAGTACGCCATTCAAAATTATGTAACAACAATTGTTACTAAACGTCAAATGGTAACCATTTCTTTTTAAACAAGAAATAGAAATGATGTTCTTTATCAACGAAGGAACATAAAAGCAATTGTCCAATTCTAAGACAAGTCCTATAGGGAGTTTCAACAAATATGTTTCGATGGCAAGTGCAACAACCTTTGCTCCATTCCCAACACATAAATTTGACTCTCCCTTGATGAGCCTTCTTCTATTCCTTAGCCCATGTATGTCATTACATATATGTGAGCCACACCTAGTTTCCAATACCCAAGTGTTTGAGGAAATAGAATGACAATCAATAACGAAGATATCTGAAGAAGATGGGGCATCCGATGCCTTATTCTTCTTCACGGACTCAAGATAAATCTTGCAATTTCATCACCAATGCCCCTCCTTGCCATAATGATGGCAAGTGCCCTTTTGAGCTGGTTCTGCCTTTTTAGCCCTTTTTTTACCCTTCTGCTATTCCTTTGACTTCCTCTTAGAACCTTTCTTCGATGAATCAACTAACAACACCGTCCCCTTCTCATGCTTCTCAGAAGGCTCCACAGTCTTCAGCATGTTGAGCAGTACCACAGATGAACCCTCTTGCATCTTAGAGGTGAAGAGAGCTTGGAGACTTCAAACCTTTCGAATCTCACTTACTCATCAAACAACTCATAAAGATGAAAGACTAAGGTATGAGCATCCATATGCTCATGCTGCTTCCACAGCTCAGGTACCATCGCGGCAAGCATTATGCAACTCACTAGTTCAGAATCAATCACATGTTTCTGATAGGTCCGGAGTTACATCGTCACTAGGACGGGCGGGAAGAGGCGCTTCGAAGACATTCGTAAGCTTTTCCGCCTTGAGAACAATTCTCAAGTTTCTAAGCCAGTCCAAGAAGATCGGCCCAGTCAATTTATTTGAATTCAAAATAGAGCGCAAATTCAAAGACATCACGATCAATCGATTAACTTAGAAATACAAAATGAGCATATATGAGAAAGATGATTTAAAATGCATCAATATACATTCATAAATCCTATTCATTTTGCGAATTTCAAAAACCTCAAAATCACTTCGGGAGATCGTAGGTCCATCTCCGAATGGGCTGATATCCATCATAGATATGAACAACCTTGGAGAGAGTCCAACAAGCCATTAATAACTACGATGGTAGGTATCAAATATACCGATTGCATATCACGTATATGCAACTATCACAATGTGCTATCAACTAATTGAATGTTCACACATACATCGAGTTGTTAACACAATAACAAGTATGCATCATATACATAGCACCCAACTTCACCTCCATTTACATCGACCTTGGAGAGAGTCCAACAAGCCGATGCTCCAGGTTAAAGTCAACCCATTAATCGAGAAATAGTTTTAATATGGTTAGAGAGCATTCAACCAATTAGCCCGGCTTGGAGAGAGTCCAACAACCAAAGCTAACGATTGACCTCTGACTCTTACCATATTAGTATTAAACTATTCCATGGTTTGAACATGTTCGGGTTCGAGCCGGGCTTGGAGAGAGTCCCACAACCCGAACAAGAAACGAAACTCTGGTTCTAACCATATTAATGGAAGGTGTAGGCTTTAATATTGAGTTAGGGTTTTTATGTCTCATCCTCTTTGCACGCAAATAACTATTATCTACATGGCATGACATACATGACATACATCTACATGTCATGACATGCATGGCATAATGATATGCATCTAATGCAATTACATGACATACAATTATGTCATGTACAAAATTTCCTTATATGTCATAACTATTTATGGAAATAAAATATGTTTAAGATTTGACTCTCTAAATCAAATAATGATTAAATTAGGAAACAAATTTCCAAATCTAATCACATATTTTATTAGTGGAAATATTTGATTAAGGAAAGTCAATTTAGTAAACCAATTTTCTAAATCATCAAAACTACTTATGGAAATAAAATATTTTAAGATTTGATTTCCCAAATCAAATCATGATTAAATTAGGAAAAAAATTTCCAAAATCTAATCAAATATTTTTATTTATGGAAAATATCAATTTCCATAAATACTTCCAACTTTCCAAAAGTAGAAGATTTCCATAAATACTTCTAGACTTTCCAAAATTTAAAATTTCCATAAATACTTCTAACTTTCCAAAAGTAGAAAATTTCCAGAAATATCATTATGACTATCGCAAAACAATTTTACGATTATGTCGAAACACAACCTGGGCTCTGATACCACTGTTGGGTTTCCGGCACCGCGACGAGTGTGTGTTCGAACATGTTTCGTAAACATGTGCACAGCGGAAGGAATAAAATAATAAATCTAATTTATTATAACACACACATCACACGCATGCATTGTACAACATGTGTAGACATAACCATAAATTCAAATTTTGCAATAAAAGGAAACTTAAACTACGTATACCTGACGTATCACGTGTAGCAGGAAAGGCATCAACCGAAACGATTCTAGCTAGAATTGTCTCTATCCGTATCCACGCCGAGTATCTTCGGGATGACTTCACAAAGTCACGAGCCTCGTCTTCGTATGTGTTACTAGCCTTGTGTTGAAGACGATGTGATCGAGAGAAGATCACGATTCGAATCAAAATTTGGATCCAAAATGAGTCCTCAAAAACTCGCTTCTCCGGAGAGGTATTCGTCAACTGTTTGACGAATCCTTCATCCTCCCCTATGAGGATTACCGGAGATCGAATCCCCAGTAAGTATACCGCTGTCGGAGCTCCAAACGTCATCCAAACGATGCTCCGACGAGAAGGAAACAAGCTGTCCAGAAAACTGTACAGCTTTGGTGGAGGAATAGGGGTCGGCCAAAAGGGAAGGTTGAAGCTCACCTTATTGCCAAACCCAAAGGAGATCACCAGAGCTTCTCCGGCAGTAGCTCGACGCTGGCAAGAGGGAAGGACAGTATCTTCTGGACGCTGGCAAGGGAGCTAGGTGGTGGTGGGCGGCGGCGCTAGGGTTGGCGCCGATTTCACCAAGGAGAGGAGGGGGCGGCAACAATTAGGGTTGCTTGGAATTTGATTAGGGTTTAACAAAAACCCTTAAGCCCTATTTTATAGAGAACAAATTCTCTTAATGGTTATCGGATCATAACCAAAAGCCCGTTAATCCGCTCCATTAATTTAAGTTAAAATAAACCAAACCATGATGATTTATTTTAAGTTAAAACGAACCGAACCAACTTTGGTTGATTCGTTTAAAACAAACCAAACCCTTTGGTTTATTCTCCTCCATTGGATTAGAACCAAACCAATTTGGTTCATCCATCATGTCTTCATAAAACATGGCCCATCCACGCTTTCATTGCGACTGAAACGATTTCATGCTCGCTCCATGTTTGGTCCAACCAAACCTAGTTTCTCTTGGTCTGAGAATCTCATTCTCAAGCTCGTTTTAAATCCTTCGGATTATGCTCATTGTGCGTGTGACCAAATAGGTTCTCGATTTATGTTGGCCGTCTATAATTAACCATTAATTATAGATCGATAATAGAAACGAGTATAATTTTTCGCTTGGATCTCTGTAGGGATCCTAAGTTTTTCGCTGCGAAAATTTTGTTTATCGCTCGAGATCCCTACAATAGCAACACGCGAATAAGTTTCGTCATAATCAACACCTTGCTTTTGACGATATCCTTTCGCCACCAATCTAGCCTTATAGGTAATCACATTACCATCCATGTCGGTTTTCTTCTTGAAAACCCACTTGCACCCTATAGGCTTCATGCCTTCTGGTGGGTCAACCAAGTTCCAAACTTGGTTTTCATACATGGAATCCATTTTCGACTTCATGGCACCAAGCCACTTATCCCTTTCTGAACTTGTCAGCACTTCTTCATAACTGGTAGGCTTCTCGTCATCAATGAGTAACATGTCGTTCGATTCACTTACGAGAAATCCATATCTCTCAGGAATATTGCATGTTCTACCAGATCTACGAAGATGTGGTGTTTCAATAGGTCCAGCCGATTGCTCATCACTATGAGTTACTATCGCCATTGTGCTTCACTGTATCTCATCAATGTCTATTTGAGTCTCTCGAGCCTCCTCAAGCTCGACACACTCCCACTGTTTTCTTGCAAGAGAAACTCTTTCTCTAGAAACACAGCATGCCTTGAAACAAACACCTTTTGTTCCACAGGATGATAGAATTGGTAACCCCTTGTTTCCTTAGGGTATCCAATAAATAGACATTTATCGACTTAGCATCCAATTTGTCCGACATTGCTTCACATAAGCAGGACAACCCCATATCTTCAAGTAAGATACATGAGGTTTCTTACTATTCCATATCTCATATGGAGTAGTAGAGACTACCTTGGTTGGCATTCTGTTTAACAAGTAAACAGCTGTCTGAAGTGCATAGCCCCAAAAGGACTTGGGAAGATTCGCATGATTCATCATTGACCTGACCATGTCCAACAAGGTTCGGTTACGCCTCTCAGATACACCATTATGCTGTGGTGTATATGGCGGAGTCCATTGAGACAATATACCGTTGTCTCTTAGATAATCAAGAAACTCTTGACTCAAGTATTCACCACCTCAATCCGATCGAAGTATTTTAATACTCTTGTCATGTTGTTTCTCTACTTCATTTCTGAATTCTTTGAACCTTTCAAAGGCTTCAGACTTGTGTTTCATCAAGAACACATACTCAAACCATGAGTGATCATCGGTGAAGGTAACGAGTAGCTATAGCCTCCTAAAGCTTGAGTTGACATAGGTCCACATACATCAGTATGTGTTAGACCTAGTAACTCTCCCACTCGTTCACCTTTTCCAGTAAAAGGTAACTTAGTCATCTTTCCTTTTAAGCATGATTCACATGTATCGTATGAATCCAATTCAAACGATTCCAGAACTCCACATCGGTGTAATTCGGACATGCGTTTCTTGCTTACATGGCCAAGACGACAATGCCACATATAGGAGTCTAATTGATTACCCTTTTGAGCATGCATGTTGTTAGGGCAATCTCTTGCCGTAATATGGTTTTGATGGTGTGGCAAAGGGTTTAAGTTAGTTTGATATGTGTTAGTTAAAGCCCTAGAACCAATCATGTGATGGTTGAATAGGGAACATT
Source organism: Wurfbainia villosa (assembly GCA_025175895.1). NCBI lineage: Eukaryota > Viridiplantae > Streptophyta > Magnoliopsida > Zingiberales > Zingiberaceae > Wurfbainia > Wurfbainia villosa. Next base: position 61,335,304 of record CM045995.1, on the reverse strand, counting down.
TTGTATCATATTCTATAAAGGCAAAGGATTGGTTATTATATTTACATCTTGCTTGTGCCAGCTAATTTAAATATAATAATGCCCTAGAAAAGTAGGTTCTTATCTACAGAACATCAATTGGCAGAATTGATTATGAGAGGCTGTAGAGAACACTTTCCTAAATGTTCCTAGTCGAGTATTAATATGCAAGGGCAATATTAATACATAAAGACTAGCATGTAGGTCAATTGATGACTTGATCTCACAAGTCATGGATATATGATATCAAGTTGACACATGGGTATATATTGGAGAATATATACTGAACTGACCCGCCATGAGAAAGTTTCATGGATCGTTATATGAGTGTCATAAACTTTCTCATGTGACTATTGGTATGAATAGTCCTTAGACACGAAGTCACTATGGTTCCCTACATAAGGAGTTATGTACTTTGGTATCACAAACGTCACCCGTAGAATAGGTGGACCATAAAGGCGACATCTTGGGTATGTAACAAATTATGCGGAGGGATGTGAGTGATGTAGATGGGATCTATCCCTTCCATATGACGGGAGTGATATCGGTGGGCCCCTTGATTGAGTAGAACTACTAAAACGCATGGCCATGCTCGAATGAGTCAATATGAGATATTGAGCTCATTTGTTTGAGTTAGTTTACTCAGGGATCAAGAAACACATAGATTGATCGAGGATGACACGGTCTATGCCTCATTGATCAATCTGATATCAAGGATAGAAGGACACGGTCATATATTATAGTGGTCACGGAAAGGTTAGTCGGATCATGACTTATCTCGTAACTTGGGTAGCAATGATGTATTGCTAGATGCCGCTCATTGCTTGTGTATCTAAAAGAGTTTAGATCCACTGCCAACGTTATGAGAGCCTATAGGGTCACACACAAAGAGCATGATAATTAGAGGAATTAAAGTATTCTAGTTTGACTAGAATAATATGGGAATAAGCTTAAGTACAAAATGGTTTTTGGACTTTAAGCTTAATGAGAATTTTAGCTAATTGATTTAATGAGATTAATTCAATATGTTACCTTATTGATTTAATAAGATTAATTCAATATGATAACATAAGCTTAATTGAATTAATAAGATTAATTCAACATGCATGAAAGCCACATAAGAATGCCACATAAGCATGCCACCTAAGCATCCACCTAAGCATCCACCTAAGCTAGATGAGGTGGAAGAAGACAAATTGGTTTTTGTCTCCTTAAGTGGCCGGCCAAACAAGGATATGTCTCAATGCAATGGATTGCATTGAATGTGTGGAGGTGAAAGGGTTTTTCCAACCCTATAAAAGACACCCTAAGTGGCCGGCCAAAGAGAGATATTGGCTTTTGTTGTTGGTGGAAGCTTTGGTTGTGTTAGTGGTGAGAAAGCTTGGTGGAAGCTTTGGTTGTGTGGGTTTGTGAGTGTAGGCTAGCAAGAAGAGGAGTCTTCTTCTTCCTTTCTCCTTTTCCCTCTCTTCCTCTCCTTTAGGGACTTCTCTAGCAAGAAGTAAAGGAGAGCTCTTCTAGTTTTCCTTTTGTGAGACAAGAGCGTGCTCGTGTGGATACGTATAGAGGCACGGACACTTGAACGTGCTAAAGATCCAACAAACCGAAAGGAAAAGCGGGATTAACAAGGGCACGCAACAAAGGTAATCCTCTCCTATAAGATAGGTTTGGTTTAGAGAAATTTATTTTATACGAGTTTGCTTTCGCATGGATCACTTGGAAGGGATCCTATTTTCCGTTGCGCATATGCCATTAGGCATAAATAATTCCCTACAGTGGTATCAGAGCCACTTGCAAAAGATCGTATAAAAATAGGTTTTCTCTATTTTATATGTGATATAGAAGTAGGATAAATTTTATTATGAGTTGATAATTGCATTAGCAAATTTTCAAACATAATAAAATATCCAATGTCTTTTAAAAGTTAAAATGACATGGTGCATGGTTATGGCCTAGTCCCAAAAAGTTTGTGATTGTGTGTTGTAATTCTTAATAAGGGCTGCGTGTCGTGCCTTTCTACTATTATTCTTGTTGTAAAATTAGTTTTAGACTGAATGTAACTCAGTATTTCTCCTTTGTAATGTACAAAACAAGGATGGAGGGTCCATTGGAAGATGAGGTTACAAGGAGGAAGTCAACACAAGACAACCAAAAGGAAGCACTTAGGAGAAGATGCTATCCCTAGGTTGACCAATCAATCTTTTCATTGGCTTGAGAAGATTGTAGAATAAGGGCCATAACCATGACACGTTAGTTTAATATGTATGTGATGCATGTTAGTTTAGCTTGTATGTGATGCATGATTAGTTTAGCTTATATGTGATGTATGCTAATATGTATATGATACATGTTTATTTCTTAATAAGTCTAAACGATATGCCTACCAAAGTTGGTACTCACTACTTCCTCGATCATTTGTTATTGGGTTTGCCAAAGCAAAGCAATGCATTTTATCTTGGAGGGGTGCGAGTGGACAATCGTGATGTCCCGTTATCAGTCTTGGTTAAAACTTAATTAAGTGTTTTCTTAATTGGTTAAGAAAGTAGAGGCATATATTAGCTTTGAACATAAGTGTTAACATTAGTTTTGTGTGATTTCCGAACATCAGCTTTGTCTTAGAAGTGGTCGTTGCTCCGATATCCAAGAAGGCCCCTGTGCCTCGCCACAGCCTGGAAGCTGGTTTAGGAATAAACACTAAACTAATCTAAAACTTAACCAAAGCTATTAAAAGAGTTACATCAGATGTAATTGGCAAAAGATTGCCTACCTAATTATACTACGTCTTGGGCGATTAGCCAAAGCTAACTCAAGACGAATTATGATGTGGATCTTTATCCCATATAAATTTATAGCTAAATAGTAGCTATGAGAATTTAGTGGGAGCCTCATTTAATTAAAGGCTTAATTAAATGATTTAGGTATGATACTTAACTTTGTATTTTAATGTTGTAGATCACCATGACATCTAACACGAGACACCCCCTCAACTTGCGATCTGTCCTTGAGAAGGACAAGCTTAATGGAGCGAACTTTCTTGACTGGTATAGGAACTTGAGGATTATCCTCAAGCAAGAACGCAAACTATATGTCCTAGAACAGTCTACCCCTGAAATACCCGCCCCTACCCACTGAAAAGGATGCTTATAAGAAGCATCAAGATGACGCATTAGATGTGTCATCCCTTATGCTTGCCACCATGAACTCTGAGCTTCAGAAGCAACATGAGAACATGGATGCCTATGATATGGTTGAGCATTTGAAACAACTATACCAAGGACAAGCTAGGCACGAGCGTTTTGAAGTGTCTAAGGCTCTTTTTGCATGCAAGATGCAAGAAGGAACACCTGTAGGAACTCACGTACTCAAAATGATTGGGTACGTTGAGAACCTTGAAAGACTAGGTTTTCCACGAGCCAAGAATTGGCAATCGATGTTATCCCGCAATCGTTGCGGAAGCATACAATCAATTCGTCATGAATTATAACATGAATGAAATTGATAAACCTTTGCTCAGATTCTCGGCATGTTAAGAAGCTACAACCAAATCTCAAGAAGAAAGTTAGTAATGTACTAATGGTCAAGAAGGACAAAGGTAAGCGCAAAGGCAAGGGTAAGACCCAAGCCAAAAGCAAGGCCAATTCATCCACTTCAAAGGGTAAAGGTAAAGTACCTAAGGAAGGATCGCCTTCCATTCTTGAGATGGACCAGGCGGGCTGCAAAGTCTACCTTGAGGAAGTAAAGAACAAGAGAAGTGGGACTTCGCCTCGGTATACACGTTATAGAAGTTAATCTATCTATTTCTTCTACATGGGTATTAGATACGGATGTGCATCTCACATTTGTACTAATGTGCGTGGACCGAGAAATAGTAGAATAATGGCAAAGGGTGAAGTGGACCTACGAGTAGGCAATGGCGCAAAGTTCTTTCTGTGTGTAGGAACATATTCTTTGTCTTTGCCCACCGGGCTTATCTTAGAACTAGAGGAGTGCTTCTATGTACCGCATTAACAAAGAACATAATTTCTGTATCTTGTTTAGACAAGAAAAACTTTTCTTTTATAATAAAGGACAAATGTTGTTCCATTTATTTAAATGAAATGTTCTATTGTAATGCACCACTTATGAATGGTCTCTATGTTCTAGATTTAGATAACCCAATTTATAACGTAAATACCAAACGGTTCAAATCGAATGATTTGAACTGACATATCTTCGCACTGTCGCCTAGGTCACATAAATGAAAAACGCATATCCCAACTCCATAAAGATGGATTATTGGACTCATTTGATTTTGAATCATATGAGGTATGCGAGTCTTGTCTTTTAGGAAAGATGACTAAAACTCCATTTAGTGGACATGGCGAGAGAGCGACGGATTTGTTAGGACTCATACATACTGATGTATGTGGCCCTTTCAATGTCGAAGCCAGAGGAGCCTATAAGTACTTTATTACTTTCACTGATGATATGAGTAGATTTGGCTACTTATATTTGATGAGACATAAGTCAGAATCCTTTGAAAAGTTCAAAGAATTCAAGAATGAAGTACAAAACCAACTTGGTAAGCGTATTAAGCTACTTCGATCAGATCGAGGTGGTGAATACCTTAGTCACGAGTTTCGTGATCACCTGGCTGAGTGTGGGATAATATCCCAACTCACTCCACCTGGAACACCACAATGGAATGGTGTATCTGAGAGGAGAAATCGTACTCTATTAGATATGGTATGATCAATGATAAGCCAGACTGATCTACCTACTTCCTTTTGGGGTTTAGCTCTAGAGACAGCCGCTTTCACACTTAATCGCGTTCCATCAAAAGCCGTAGAAAAGACACCGTATACGATATGGACCGGGAAGAGTCCCAAAATGTCTTTTATAAAGATTTGGGGTTGTGAAGCTTACGTTAGACGTCAAGTCTCGGATAAACTAGGACCCAAATCGATAAGTGTTATTTTGTAGGATATCCCAAGGAAACTAAGGGATATTACTTTTACAATCCCACACTTGGCAAGGTGTTTGTTGCGAAATCTTTGTCTTTCTAGAAGAGAATTTATTTCTAGAAATACTAGTGGGAGTAAAATTCATCTTGAAGAAGTTCAAGATGATGATAACACTAAGGCTTCGATGGAAAATGAACAGGCACCACAAAGTGTTGTGGATGAGGAATTTGTTGCCCAAAGAGTTGTGGAGAAAACACCTGTTCAAGTAGACCAACCTCTTCGTAGATCTAATAGGATCCGTCGTCAACCCGAGAGATATTCTTTTCTCTTGACTGACAACGGTGAAGTATTGCTTGTCGATCTTGACGAGCCTACATCCTATCAAGAAGCTATGATGAGCCCAGAATCCGAGAAATGGCTAGAGGCCATGAGATCCGAAATGGAATCCATGTACACTAACCAAGTATGGACTTTGGTTGATCCACCTAAAGGGGTAAAACCCATTGGGTGTAAGTGGGTCTTTAAATTAAGACTGACATGGATGGTAATAAGCATACCTATAAAGGTAGATTGGTGGCTAAAGGATTCAAACAAATTCATGGTATTGACTATGAAGAAACCTTTTCACCAGTTGCGATGCTTAAATCCATTCAGATCATACTTGCTATTGCAGCCTACCATGATTATGAGATCTGGCAGATGGATGTCAAAACCGCTTTTCTGAATGGAAAGCTACTCGAGGATGTGTACATGACACAACCTGAGGGTTTTGAAGATCCAAAGCATCCTGGAAAGGTATGCAAACTGCAAAGGTCCATTTATGGACTAAAGCAAGCCTCTCGAAGCGGGAATCTTCGATTCGATGATGCAATCAAGGAGTTTGGTTTCATCAAGAATGAAGATGAACCTTGTGTCTACAAGAGAAATAGTGGGAGCACAGTTGTATTTCTTGTCTTGTATGTAGATGACATACTTCTCATCGGAAATGATATTCCCTCACTCCAGTCTGTGAAGATGTGGTTAGGGAATTGTTTCTCGATGAAGGACTTAGGTGAAGCTGCCTATATTCTAGGCATCAAGATCTATAGAGATAGATCTAGAAGATTACTTGGCCTAAGTCAGAGTACATACATTGATAAAGTGCTAGATCGTTTTGCTATGCAAAATTCTAAGAAAGGGTTTACGCTTTATCACATGGTGTGAGTCTTTCGAAGACTCAATGTCCCTCTTCTAAGGAGGAGAGAGATCGCATGGATAAGATCCCTTATGCATCTGCTATAGGGTCTATCATGTACGCCATGCTTTGTACTCGTCCTGACGTCTCGTATGCTTTGAGCATGACGAGTAGATACCAGTCAGATCCAGGTGAAAGTCACTGGATAGCAGTCAAAAATATTCTTAAGTACTTACGAAGAACGAAAGAATATTTCCTAATATTTGGGGGCAATGAGGAGCTAACTGTAAAGGGTTACAGTGATGCAAGCTTCCAAACAGACAAGGATGACTATAGATCGCAATCGGGGTACGTGTTTTGCCTGAATGGTGGAGCTGTGAGCTGGAAGAGTTCGAAGCAGGACACAGTTGCTGATTCTACAATAGAAGCCGAGTATATTGCAGCATCTGATGCAGCAAAGGAGGCTGTTTGGCTCCGCAAGTTCATCAGTGAACTTGGGGTAGTTCCTAGCATTGCAGATCCAATAGACCTCTATTGTGACAACAATGGGGCTATTGCACAGGCTAAGGAACCTCGATCACATCAGCGGACCAAACACATATTGCGGCGCTTCCATCTCATTCGAGAGATCATCGATAGAGGAGATGTGAGGATATGCAGAGTACCGACAGAAGCTAACATCGCAGATCCATTGACCAAGGCTTTGGCACAGAGGAAGCATGATGGTCACACTAGGTCACTAGGTATTAGATATCATAGTGATTGGTACTAGTGCTAGTGGGAGATTGTTAGTTAAAGCCCTAGAACCAATCATGTGATGGTTGAATAGGGAACATTTTGTATCATATTCTATAAAGGCAAAGGATTGGTTATTATATTTACATCTTGCTTGTGCTAGCTAATTTAAATATAATAATGCCCTAGAAAAGTAGGTTCTTATCTACAGCACATCAATTGGCAGAATTGATTATGAGAGGCTGTAGAGAACACTTTCCTAAATGTTCCTAGTCGAGTATTAATATGCAAGGGCAATATTAATACATAAAGACTAGCATGTTGGTCAATTGATGACTTGATCTCACAAGTCATGGATATATGATATCAAGTTGACACATGGGTATATATTGGAGAATATATCTTTGACTCCCGCCATGAGAAAGTTTCATGGATCGTTATATGAGTGTCATAAACTTTCTCATGTGACTATTGGTATGAATAGTCCTTAGACCTGAAGTCACTATGGTTCCCTACATAAGGAGTTATGTACTTTGGTATCGTCAAACGTCACCCGTAACAGGGTGGACCATAAAGGCGATTACTGGGTATGTAACAAATTATGCGGAGGGATGTGAGTGATGTAGATGGGATCTATCCCTTCCATATGACGGGAGTGATATCGGTGGGCCCCTTGATTGAGTAGAACTACTAAAATGCATGGCCATGCTCGAATGAGTCAATATGAGATATTGAGCTCATTTGTTTGAGTTAGTTTACTCAGGGATCAAGAAACACATAGATTGATCGAGGATGACACGGTCTATGCCTCAATGATCAATCTGATATCAAGGATAGAAGGACACGGTCATATATTATAGTAGTCACGGAAAGGTTAGTCGGATCATGACTTATCTTGTAACTTGGGTAGCAATGATGTATTGCTAGATGCCGCTCATTGCTTGTGTATCTAAAAGAGTTTAGATCCACTGCCAACGTTATGAGAGCCTATAGGGTCACACACAAAGAGCATGATAATTAGAGGAATTAAAGTATTCTAGTTTGACTAGAATAATATGGGAATAAGCTTAAGTACAAAATGGTTTTTGGACTTTAAGCTTAATGAGAATTTTAGCTAATTGATTTAATGAGATTAATTCAATATGTTACCTTATTGATTTAATAAGATTAATTCAATATGATAACATAAGCTTAATTGAATTAATAAGATTAATTCAACATGCATGAAAGCCACATAAGAATGCCACATAAGCATGCCACCTAAGCATCCACCTAAGCTAGATGAGGTGGAAGAAGACAAATTGGTTTTTGTCTCCTTAAGTGGCCGGCCAAACAAGGATATGTCTCAATGCAATGGATTGCATTGAATGTGTGGAGGTGAAAGGGTTTTTCCAACCCTATAAAAGACACCCTAAGTGGCCGGCTAAAGAGAGATATTGGCTTTTGTTGTTGGTGGAAGCTTTGGTTGTGTTAGTGGTGAGAAAGCTTGGTGGAAGCTTTGGTTGTGTGGGTTTGTGAGTGTAGGCTAGCAAGAAGAGGAGTCTTCTTCTTCCTTTCTCCTTTTCCCTCTCTTCCTCTCCTTTAGGGACTTCTCTAGCAAGAAGTAAAGGAGAGCTCTTCTAGTTTTCCTTTTGTGAGACAAGAGCGTGCTCGTGTGGATACGTATAGAGGCACGGACACTTGAACGTGCTAAAGATCCAACAAACCGAAAGGAAAAGCGGGATTAACAAGGGCACGCAACAAAGGTAATCCTCTCCTATAAGATAGGTTTGGTTTAGAGAAATTTATTTTATACGAGTTTGCTTTCGCATGGATCACTTGGAAGGGATCCTATTTTCCGTTGCGCATATGCCATTAGGCATAAATAATTCCCTACAATATGTTGATGTGATATGTGCGTTGAAGTCGTGCAGGACTTAGTAATTCGCACATGGAGCCGTGGCGAGTTTCACATCTCATGACTCGTTCCTTGAGTCGGTGAAGGATAGCTTTGCGGAAGCCGTGCGCTTGGAGCATCCGAGGGACCGCCGGACGAGAAGCTTGGAGTGAAGCCAGAGGAAGTAGACTTCGAGGCAAGAGACGCGAAGGAGCATTGCAGAGCCGTGCGCCTGATGCTGCCGAGGGACGTGGCCGAGAACGAAGAGAACTTCGAAGGCGAGGGACTCCGAGAAATGAGAGTGAGCGATTGTAACCCGGGGAAGGGTAGCTCTTAGGTGAAACTTGGCCATTTGGCCAAGTGTCGGATGGGTTTTCCGACACGGTCATTGCCATGTCATGGCGATCGGCCCGAGTCGAGTGAGTTCGGGTATACGACGATTGTGGCGGATCGGCGCACATCGTGGGCGATCATTGCCAAGACCATCGATCACCGGCGTGATCGATCAATAGGGTTTCGACCGCAGAACCACTCGTAGCCGGCCAGGCGATCGACTACGGGAGGCGGATCGTGATGAGGTCCATCGATCATTGCCAAGAGTTCCGTTGGACTACAGCGGTCGGGATCCGACGTGTTCGGAGGCCGTTGTAGTAACAGATCGATTGACAAGGGCGGCATGTGATGGCGGCGGAAGAAAACAGCCTCTCTATAAAAAGGAGGTGTAAGCCTTTGAGAGGCTAATGCTTATGCTCTAAGTGATCTTCCTAGTGCCCCTGAGCTCTAAACTCTTCTTACTCGCTTTTACTCCATTCTATTTGTAAGAAGAGTGATCTTGATTGTAAAGGTTACCTCCACCTAGCTTGGTGCAAAGGAGAGACCATTTAGTGGATTGGTTTAGCGGAGTGATTCACCGAGGACGAATCGGGGACTGTGGATTAGCGGCGTAGCCGTGAACCACGTTATACCATCGTGTTAGCGTTTGTTTTATTGTTTGTCTTTTGCTTTGTATTTGTATATTCCGCTTGCGCTAATTAGTTTTGTAGACGAGCAATTTACGATGTCCAACATACGAGGCTATTCACCCCCTCTAGCCGCCATCCGATCCCTACAAGTGGTATCGAGCCGAGGAAAGCTTGTCGAGGACTAACCGCCACAACAAGCAACTTTCAAAATGGCGGCTCAACATTCATCCTCCGAGTTTGAAGGAGAATTCAGTGGAAGAAGCGAATGGAGGTATTTTTTAAAGCGGATTTTGATATAATGATTACAATGGAATCCGGTTTCGTTTTGCCTAGGGATGAAGAAGAAACCAATCGAAAAATCACGATGGACTAAGAAGCAAAGAGAGGAGCACCTTGCAAACTCAAAGGCAAAACATCATCTTTTCAATGTGCTCCCCAACAAGAAATCAACCGAATAGGAGAACGCCTAAGCGCCAAGGAGATGTGGGAGAAGCTAATTGAGCTTCATGAAGGCACATCCGAGGCAAAGCTAGCAAGGAGAGATCTCCTCCGCTCCCAACTATCCAACATCAAATTAGAAAAGGAGAAAAGGTAATTTCTTTGCATTCTAGATTCAAAGAAATTTTAAATGGACTAACAAGTGTAGGTGAGAAGCTATCAAACCGGGATATGGTAATGAAGGCCATAGATGCCTTTCCCGGTCCTCAAAGTGGAGCTCCATGGTGGATTCGTTCTACATCTCCAAGAACTTGAAGTAAGTACCTTGTAGGAATTTTTCTCTACAATGGAGCTGCACGAAACTATGCTTGAGGTAATACAAGAGGAGCCTAAAATTCAACCCTCAAGAGGAGTAGCATTATTGGCTAATAAGGGGAAGTAGAAGATGGAAATCACCTCCTCCTCCGATGTGAAGCATCTTCCTCCTCCTCCATGGATAGCACCGAAGAAGCCTACATGGTAAGGAAGGTGAGGTGTGCATTTAAGAATTTTAGATTTGATAAATCTAATGATAGGATGAGAAGACGAAGGGGGAAGGTCATATGCTACAATTGCCAAGGAGAAGGGACATAAGGGACAATTGTCCCTCCTAAACAAAAGCAAGAGAGAAGAAAAAGAGAAGAGAAGAGGAAGAAGAAGAAGGGAGCAAGAGAAAGGAAGAAGAAAAGAAGGCAAAGAAAGGGAAGGCCAAAGCATTCAAGGCCAAGACATGGGATGATCCATCCTCATCCTCCTCCTCATCATCGGATGAGGAGAATGCTTTTGTCACCAATTTGGCCTTGATGGCCTTTGATGACTTGGATTGCTCTTCATCCGAAAATGAAAGATCAAGCTCAAGTGGGGAAAGCTCAAGTGAAGGGGGAGCCTCCACATCCTCCTCATCCGAAGAAGAAGAGGACATGGAAACTATGGTAACAAATCTAACTCCTAAGAAAATAGTTTCCATGGTTTCTAGCTTAACTAGAGATTTATTTAGAGCTAAGAAGAAAAACAAAAGCATGCTAGATCAAATTAAGGACCTAGAAAATAAACTAGAAAATGCATGCTTAAATGATAATATTTCTTCTAGCTTAAATGAAGCATGCTCACATGACCTTTATATGCCTTTAGATGTTAATGATGCATGCATAGAGGAAAATAGGGCGTTAAGGGAAAAGGTAGATTATTTAACCAAAGCCCTAGAGAAATTCACAATTGGCTCCAACACATTGAACATGATCTTAGGGAGCCAAAGAGCTAGCTTCAACAAAAAGGGCCTAGGCTACAAGGAAAAGAAAAATGAAAAAGCCTACAAATGCTTTATAGCTAGGGGACAAGATAAGAAGAAGGTAATTGCTAGGAAATGGATCCCCAAGGAGTATTTAGTGAACCCAATAGGAAAGAATTTATTTTGGGTTCCAAAATCCATCCTTAAGGGTTAGAAAACCCCTAGAGTAGTCAACCACATGGTCCTAACCTATATCATATTTTGGTTGACTTAGGATGACGGGACAACATTTTTTTTAGATAGTGTTGGGTGATGATAACGTGCCCATAAATAGGTAATAATGCTTAAATCATGATGATTGATGTAATTCCTATGTATATTTACAATCATGATTTATGTTTTTGAAATTTGGCACGTTATCATAAGAAATAGGTTTAAATCATGCTTTAGATGGTAATTTGTTTATTATCATCGTATAATACCTAATGCATGACTATTATTTGATGGATACATGAGTTTCATGATCATAATGTGAATTCATTCATATATGTCATTATGATCATGTTAATTGTTAGGATGATACTTAACCATGATAGAATTACATGAATATATTGGTCAAGTATATACAAATACCCCCTAGGATGCATCTCACACTCACTATAGGCTAACTTGATTGCAAACTCAGCATGGGTGAGATGTTAGGATGATACAAATATCCACTAATGCCTATGGCATTTAGATGGTCATTTAAAGTATCAACATAGCAATAATAGACCAATCATGGGGAAGGCTTATGTTTAATTCATAGACATATTGCCCAAAGATCATGATTGGATATTTCATAAGTTTTCAAAACAATTTCTTATTTTAAAATACATATATTCATGTTTTGAAACAATTGGATGCAAAACTAGGTAGCTAATTTGATACTAGAATGGTCAAAAACCTAGTGGTTTTTAAAGCTTTTGGATTTTTGGCAAAAACAAGAAAACATAATGAGTTTTCATGAAAAACTATTTTTCCTTGATAGATATACTTAATAGAAATATGTTCTCCAAATTTCATGATTTTTCAAATTTTCTGGAATTTATAAATCGTAAAATCAAAAATTGATTCTTTGTGCTACTGATCCATACCGATAGCAATGAATCGTGGATCGTAAATCAGAACATTGAAGGCCGAATTCAGTTTGTAAACCTACAACAAGTGGTAGACATATACTTGATGCCATGAGCTTATAACTTAGTGTTAATCTTTTTTGATGGTGTCAAAGGGGAGAAATAATTATGTTTAAGTTAATTATTTTAGGGGGGAGAAATATATTTTAGGGGGAGAAAATTTGCATAGAGAGTTTCATGGATTAAGGGGGAGTTGCATGTTGTTATATCATGTTTATCTTTACATGCTTTCTTAACTTAGAATTTATATCAAATGTTTTTACCTAACTTAAACGGATTGCCACACATCAAAAAGGGGGAGATTGTTAGGGCAATCTCTTGCCGTAATATGGTTTTGATGGTGTGGCAAAGGGTTTAAGTTATTTTGATATGTTTATGTGATTTGTGCGTTGAAGTCGTGCTAGACTTTGTAAGTCGCACATGGAGCCGTGGCGTGTTTCACATCTCATGACTCGTGCCTTGAGTCGGTGAAGGATAGCTTTGCGGAAGCCGTGCGCTTGGAGCATCCGAGGGACCGCCGGACGAGAAGCTTGGAGTGAAGCCGGAGGAAGTAGACTTGAGGCAAGAGACGCCAAGCGAGCATTGCAGAGCCGCCGATGCGCCGAGGACGTGGCCGAGAACGAAGAGAACTTCAAGGTGAGGGACTCGAGATGAGAGGAGCGATTGTAACCCGGGAAGGGTAGTTTAGGTGAAACTTGGCCATTTGGCCAAGTGTCGGATGGGTTTTTCTCGACACCGCCGATCGCCATGTCATGGCAATGATCGCTTCCGAGTCGAGTGAGTTCGACCGTATACGATCGATCGGATTGTGGGCCAGCCGATCATGATCATACGTGGCCGATCAAGAAGATTATCGATCGGCCAAGGCAACGATCGGTGATCAATAGGGTTTCGCCATAGACCGTGAGCCGATCGGGCACGACGATGGGCGAGCGATCGATCGACGAGGTCCATCACGATCCAAGAGTTCCGTTGACTACAGCGGCCGATCCGACATGTTCGGAGGCCGCTAGGAATGCGGCCGATCGACAAGGGCGACAGTCGACTGATGGCGGCCAACGGGAAGAAAACAGCCCTCTCTATAAAAAGGGAGGGTGTAAGCCTTTGAGAGGCTAATGCTTATGCTCTAAGTGATCTTTCTAGTGCCCCACAAGCTCTAAACTCTTCTTACTCACTTTTACTCCATTCTATTTGTAAGAAGAGTGATCTTGATTGTAAAGGTTACCTCCACCTAGCTTGGTGCAAAGGAGAGACCATTTAGTGGATTGGTTTAGCAGAGTGATTCACCGAGGACGAATCGGGGACCGTTGATTAGCGGCGTAGCCGTGAACCACGTTATACCATCGTGTTAGCGTTTGTTTTATTGTTTGTCTTTTGCTTTGTATTTGTATATTCCGCTTGCGCTAATTAGTTTTGTAGACGAGCAATTTACGACGTCCAACATACGAGTGCTATTCACCCCCCTCTAGCTGGCCATCCGATCCCCTACACATGTTGCTCGCTTCGATATTGAAAATTTCACTGGATACGTCCAACGTATAAATGCCATTACTCAAAGTTCCAGTTCCATAAAGTACGCCATTTAAAGTTATATAACAACAATTGTTACTAAACGTCAAATGGAAACCATTTCTATTTAAACAGGAAATAGAAACAATGTTCTTTATTAGAGAAGGAACATAATAGCAATTGTCCAGTTCCAAGACTAGTCCACTGGGGAGCTTCAGCAAATAAGTTCCGATGGCGACCGCAGCAACCTTTGCTCCATTTCCAACTCGCAAATTTGACTCCCCTCTGACGAGTCTTCTTCTATTCCTTAGCCCATGTATGTCATTACATATATGTGAGCCACACCCAGTATCCAATACCCAAGTGTCTAAGGAAATAGAATGACAATCAATAACGAAGATACCTAAAGAGGATGAGGCATCAGATGCCTTCTTCTTCTTCATGGACTCAAGATAAATCTTGCAGTTTCTTCGCCAGTGGCCTTCCTTGCCACAATGATGGCAAGTGCCCTTTTGTGCTGGTTCTGCCTTCTTTGCCTTCTTGTTCTTCCCTTTCTTCTATTCTTTTGCCTTCCTCTTAGAACCTTTCTTTGAGGAATCAACTAACAGAACCGCCTTCTCCTCATGCTTCACAGAAGGCTCCACAGTCTTCAGCATATTGAGGAGCTCAGGAATAGTGGATTCAAATTTGTTCATCCGATAGTTCATCACAAATTGTGAGAAACTCTTGGGAAAAAAATGCAGAATTAAGTCAATACTTAATTCATGATCCATCACAAACCCGAGGGTGGCTAGCCGCTCGATGTACCCATTCATCTTTAGCACAAACTGTACTACAGACGAACCTTCTTGCATCTTCGTGGAGAAGAGGAGCCTAGAGACTTCGAACCTTTCGGATCTCGCTTGCTCATCGAACAACTCATGAAGATGAAAGACCATAGTATTAGCATCCATATGCTCATGCTGCTTTTACAGCTCAGGTACCATCGCCGCTAGCATGATGCAACTCGCCAGCTCAGAATCTGCCACAAGCTTCTGATAGACCAACATTTGGTCTGGAGTTGCATCGTCCTTAGGACGGTTGGGAAGAGGCTCTTCAAGGACATATGCTAGCTTTTCCGCCTTGAGAATAATTCTTAGGTTTCTAAGCCAGTCCAGAAAGTTAGGCCCAGTCAGTTTGTTTGAATCCAAAATAGTGTGCAAATTCAAAGACGTCATGATCAATTTATTGACCTAGAAATAAAAAACGAGCATATATGAGAAAATGATTTTAAAATGCATCAATATACAATTATAAATCCCATTCATTTTTCGAATTTCAAAAACCCCAAAATCACTTCGGGAGATCGTAGGTCCATCTCCGAATGGGTTGATATCCACCATAGATATGAACAACCTTGGAGAGAGTCCAATAAGCCATTCATAACTACGATGGTAGGTATCAACTATACCGATTGCATATCACGTATATGCAACTATCACAATGTGTTATCAACTAATTGAATGTTCACACATACATCGGGTTGTTAACACATTAACAAGTATGCATCATATGCATAGCACCCAACTTCACCTCCCTTAACATCGACCTTGGAGAGAGTCCAACAAGCCAATGCTCCAGGTTAAAGCCAACCCATTAATCGAGAAATAGTTTTAATATGGTTAGAGCGCATTCAACCAATTAGCCCGGCTTGGAGAGAGTCCAACAACCAAAGCTAACGATTGACCTCTGACTCTTACCATATTAGTATTAAACTATTCCATGGTTTGAACATGTTCGGGTTCGAGCCGAGCTTGAAGAGAGTCCAACAACCCGAACAAGAAACGAAACTCTGGTTCTAACCATATTAATGGAAGGTGTAGGGTTTAATATTGAGTTAGGGTTTTTATATCTCATCCTCTTTGCATGCAAATAACTATTATCTACATGACATGACATACATCTACATGTCACGACACGCATGGCATAATAATATGCATCTAATGCAATTACATGACATACAATTATGTCATGTACAATATTTACTTATATGTCATAACTATTTATGGAAATAAAATATGTTTAAGATTTGATTCTCCAAATCAAATCATTATTAAATTAGGAAACAAATTTCCAAATCTAATAACATATTTTATTTGTGGAAATAGTTGATTAAGGAAAGTCAATTTAGGAAACCAATTTCCTAAATCATCAAAACTACTTATGGAAATAAAATATTTTTAAGATTTGATTTCCCAAATCAAATCATGATTAAATTAGGAAACAAATTTCCAAAATCTAATCAAATATTTTATTTATGGAAAATATCAATTTCCATAAATTCTTCCAACTTTCCAAAAGTGGAAGATTTCCATAAATCCTTCTAGACTTTCCAAAATTGAAGATTTTTCATAAATACTTCTAACTTTCCAAAAGTAGAAAATTTCTAGAAATATCATTATGACTATCGCAAAACTATTTTACGATTATGTCGAAACACAACCTGGGCTCTGATACCACTGTTGGGTTTCCGGCACCGCGGCGTGTGTGTGTTCGATCACGTTTCGCAAACATGAGCACAGCGGAAGCAATAATAATAATAAATCTACATTTATTACAACACACACAACACACGCATGCATAGTACAATATGTGTAGACATAACCGTAAATTTAAATTTGCAATAAAAGGAAAATTAACTACGTTATACCTTTCGTATTACGTGTAGCGGGAACGGCATCAACCGGAACGATCATCGCTAGAATCGTCTCTATCCGTATCCACGCCGAGTATTCTCGGGATGACTTCGCTAAGTCACGAGCCTCGTCTTCGTACGGGTTACTAGCCTCGTGTTGAAGACGATGTGATCGAGAGATGATCACGATCCGAATCCAAATTCGGATCCAAAAATAAGTCCTCAAGACTCGCTTCTCCGGAGAGGTATTCGTCAACCGTTTGACGAATCCTTCATCCTCCACCTCAAAGGATTACCGGAGATCAAATCCCGGCAAGGCTACCGCTGTCGAAGCTCTAAACGTCGTCCAAATGATGCTCCGATGAGAGGGAAACAAGCTGTCCAGAAAACTGGACAGCATTGGTGGAGACCATGCGCCGGCCAAATAAGGAAAGCGGCTTGCTCACCTTGTCGCCGGAGCCAAGGAGGATCACCGGAACTCTTCCGGCAGCAGCTCGCCGCTGGCAATGGGAGAAGACGGCAGCAGCTGGTGGCCGATTGGAGAAGATGGGCGGCAGCCTAGGGTTGGCTCCGAAATCTCCAAGGAGAGGAGGTGGGCGGCAACTTAAGGCTAGGGTTTTTGGATTAGGGCTTAACAACACCTTAAGCCCTCTTTTATAGAGAACTAATTTTCTTAATGGTTATTGGATCATTACCATAAGGCCCGTTAACCCGCTCCATTAATATAAGTTAAAATAAACCAAACCATGATGGTTTATTTTAAGTTAAAATGAACCGAACCAACATTTGATTCATTCGTTTAAAATAAACCAAACCCTTTGGTTTATTCTCCTCCATTGGATTAGAACCAAACCATTTTGGTTCATCCATTATGTCTTCATAAGACACAACCCATCTACGCTTCCATTGCGACTGAAACGATTTCATGCTCACTCCATGTTTGGTCCAACCAAACCTAGTTTCTCTCGGTCTGAGAATCCCATTCTCAAGCTCGTTTTAAATCCTTCGGATTACGCTCGTTGTTCGTGTGACCAAATAGGTTCTCGGTTTATGTTGGCCGTCTATAATTAACCATTAATTATAGAACGATCATAAGTGGTACCTAGTTGTACATCACGATCCCCAATTAACCGAAAAGATCAACGGTTGATCCAGAACTATTTCTGAAACCCTTCAGCAGCTCGAATGAATCGTGCCCCATTCCCTTCACTCATCTTATACCCACTTGGTTCAGGACATGGTCTATAGTGTCAGTCCCCACTAGGCTGACTACGTCACACCTAGCCCAAGTATTATTTCCTCGTCTTACGGATTCTAGTTACTGTACATGTATCGAAGAGTACCTTACTCTAAACATGTAATGCTTTGGCCAAAGACTTTAGTAACAATCCGACGAGAGGCCATGGGTATACATCTCCTCGCAAGGAGTGGTGAATCCTTTATAGGCTATTCAAACACATTCGATCACTTCGGCTTATACCCAATCATCCCGGGTCCACATCTTCTTAGAGATGCTTGCTTAAGATGTCAAAGCATAAGTCTCCATGATCAAGAAGACTTGAATACCGCAAGTCAAAGGAACATCGCACTTAAGTTACAGTAAGAACTTCATTGACATATCTATATATGCAGAGAACCATATGAATTCTTACAGCTAGTCACTCCAATAAACTAGTTACCATAACTAGCATCCACGATTAACTCTGGACATCACAATGTCTCCAGCCAGTGAGAATCAGCTGCTTGGATACACCAAGGAGTACACCTCGTGCTAGTCTCTACAGAATCAATGGTGTCCATATCCATTAATTCATCGACTAGGGATAATTCTGATACATCACAATTACACATATAGAGATACTCACAAGTTGTGATCCAATCACAAATTCTCTCATGCTATGAATCGTATCGTGGACATTCAGTAAATGAGTTTAAGATCCAATCAAATACATGAAAACATGTATACTCAAATAGTGAATCTTTATTTATCATATAAATGGTTCATACATAAGGTGATTGCCTTAGGACATCTCTCATATATTACTAACATTCACCACCTCGATCTGATCGAAGTATCTTAATACTCTTGCCAAGTTGGTTTTGTACTTCATTTTTGAATTCTTTGAACTTTTCAAAGGATTCAGATTTATGTGTCATCAGATACACATAACCATATCTACTGAAGTCATCAGTAAATGTAATGAAGTACCTGTACCACCACTAGCAGCAACATTGAAAGGACCGCATACATCACTATGTATAAGTCCTAACAAGTCTGTTGCTCTCTCGCTGTGTCCACTAAAGGGAGTCTTGGTCATCTTGCCTAAAAGGCAAGACTCGCATGTCTCATATGATTCAAAATCAAATGAGTCCAGTAGCCCATCCTTATGGAGCTGAGATAAGCGACTCTCATTTATGTGACATAAGCGACAATGTTAGAGATAGGTTTGGTTCAACTCATTTGACTTGAACCTTTTGGTACTTATGTTATAGATGGGGCTCTCTAAGTCTAGAAAGTAGAGTCCATTCATTAGAGGTGCACTACAATAGAACATATCATTTAAATAAACTGAACAACATTTATTCTTTATTATAAATGTAAATCCTTTCTTGTCCAAACAAGAAACCAAAATTATGTTCTTAGTCAAAGCAGGCACATAACAACATTCATCTAATTCTAGTACAAGCCCAGAGGGCAGAGATAGATCATAAGTTCCTACAGCAACAACAACACCTCTTGCTCCTTTGCCTACTCGTAGGTCCACCTCGCCCTTTGTCAATGCCCTGCTATTTTTCAGCGCCTGCACATTGGTACAAATGTGAGATACACATCCAATATCTAATACCCATGATAAAGAAATAGATAGATTGACTTCTATAACATTTATACCTGAAGTAGAAGTCTCACTTCTCTTCTTCTTAAGATCTTCTAGGTATGCTTTGCAGTTACGCTTCCAGTATCCAGCTTCCTTGCAGTGGAAGCAAGCCCCTTCTTTGGCCACCCCTCCTTTGGGTTTCAGTTCTATGCCTTTGTCCTTGGCTTGGGACTTTCCCTTACCTTTAGGCTTGCCCTTTCCTTTCTTCTTTTGCACCATCAAAATGGAGTCAGATTTTCCCTTCTTAAGGTTGAGCTTAGCAGTTCTCAACATGTTGAGCATCTCAGGCAGTGGCTTATCAATTTCATTCATGTTGTAATTCATGACAAATTGATTGTAGCCTTGTGGCAAAGACTGCAAGATCAAGTCAGTGGCCAGCTCTTGGCCAAGTGGGAATCCCAGCCTCTGTAGGTTCTCGATGTACCCAATCATCTTGAGTACATATGGACCTACGGGAGTCCCTTCTTGCATCTTGGACTGAAATAGTGCCTTAGAGATCTCATATCTCTCGTGCCTTGCTTGTCCTTGATATAGTTGACGAAGATGTTCAACCATATCATGAGCATTCATGAACTCGTGTTGCTTCTGAAGCTCAGAGTCCATGGTCGTGAGCATGAGACATGACACATCTAATGCATCATCTTGATGCTTCTTGTAAGCATCTTTGTCAGTTCGTGAGGCAGTGGCAGGAGGTGCCTCCGGAATGGGCTTCTCCAGAACGTACAGTTTCCTTTCTTAGGTGACAACAATTCTCAGGTTCTTGTACCAGTCCAGGAAATTTGCTCCATTGAGCTTGTTCTTCTCAAGGACAGAACGCAGGGAGAGAGTGTTCGTGTTTGTCAACATAGTAATCTACAACATACACAATGCAGAAAATTAATATTATATTCCTTTTATCATTTAATTAGGACTTTAATCAAATGATGCTCCCACTGAATTATAGGACTTTTGTAGAATCAAGTTTTGGATGTTGTCAAACAACATTACTTGATTCATACAAACTAGCTATAATTCTTGCGGGACAAGATCCACATCATACTACGCCTTGAGTTAGCTTTGGCTAAATCACCCAAGACTTAGTATGATCGGTAGGTAACACATTACCGATTACATCTCTATGCAACTCTTGTTTATAGGATCAAGACCCACATTTACAAAAGACCTTGAGTTAGCTTTGGCTAAATCACCCAAGATTTAGTGTAAATGCAATCTTATCTTATCTTTCCAACGGTTGGAATATGCCTATAGTTCTACTCGATCCAATTGAGTTAACTAGTTTTACTCAATCTAATTGAGCTTACTTTAACCCAAGTCGTGATAGGTGGGACCGAGATTGTCCCTCCGCACCCTACCAAGATAATATGTGTTGCTCTTCTTTGGCAGATTCAACAACTACAAATGATCAAGGTAGTGATGGGTATCAAGACTTGGTAGGCATTTTCGAGTTGATTCAATTAAGATCTAATCTAATCGTAATGTGTATCATATACGCATCAAGGCCTTTATTACCCTACACTAGCATACATCACATACATACAAGCATTATTCTAGCATGCATCATATACATACAAGAAAAATATCCTAGAATACATCATATACATACAAGCAAAACTTACTAGCATGCATCACATACATACAAGCAAAACAAATATATATATATATATATATATATATATATATATATATATATATATATATATATATATATATAAATTAATTGTGACGTGGTCATGGCCCTACTATGATCTTCTCAAGCCAATGAGAAGATCGGACGGTCAACCTAGGATTAGCGGCTTCTCCAAGCGCCTCCTTTGACCGCCATGTGTCGTCGGCACCCTTCTCATAACTCCGTCTAGTAGTGGACCTTCCACCGCCCCATTTTATACATTACAAACATTAAACTCGAGTTACATTCGAATCTAAAACTATTTACAACTAGAATTTTAAAAGAAGAGGCACGACGCGCAGGTCGTATACCCTATACAACATGCACAATCACAAAAATACCACGCAGGTCGTATTATGAATTACAACAAATTTATCATCCAATCATATTGGGGTTCTTAGGCCATGACCATCACAAAATTATACATAATTCTAAATTATGTATATTACAGAAATTTATAGAATTTTTTCTATTTTTTTTCAATTTTATGAGTCACCACTCTGTAACGGTCCCGCTAAGCGGTTTCCAGGCGTGATCGCGGGACAAGGCCCCTTTCGGGGATAGGGGCAGCGCCCCTACTCGCAAAAAAAAACTTTTTGAGTGTCTCTACTTGATCTTCCAGTGACTCAAGTCGCTGTCCCAAAAACCTAAAGCGAAAACTCGCCGTTTCGGAGAGTTTTTCTCGGTGGTTGAAGCCTACAAGTGTCCCAACACTTATTAATTCGACTCTTCGAGAAAAATATCCAAAAAATCTATAAAAATAGGAAATTTATAGAAACTTAAAAATATGTAATTTTTATATCTAATACAAAAACTACAAATTTAAAACACATACATGCTTCACACGTGGCTCTGATACCACTGTTGGACTTTCTGAGCAGCAAAAACCGCTTTTTGCGTTGCGGAAACCTCTAAAGCCCGGCCACGGATCTGTGCGAAGTATAACAAAAATAAATTCATGTATGTCTTATGGAAACTAAGATCTACCTTAGATCTACATGATGAGAGCGTTACCCTCGTAGCGACGCCCTTTGCTTATCCCAATCGTCCAAATGCTTTGTCGGAACTCAAGAGTGTCAAGTGTACACTTCTCTATTGGTATCCACATGGACAAATGGTGGAGAAAATCAACCTAGAGTGTGCTAGCACTCATGGAAGTTTCGGGCAAGGAGGATTGGGAGAGAGCAAGAGAGGAAGAACCAAGGAAGAAGATGAAGTTAATCACAAAATAACTTCACACAATAAATCAAAAGTGGTCGGCCACTTCAAGTTGGGAGGTTACATGCATGCATGTAACTCCAAGAGCCAATGGCTCTTGGTCTCCCTCATGAGGTGGCACCACATGATAAGTCCATGATGATGTGGAACATCATCATTGGTCGGCCCCCAAACCAAGTCACCATGACATGGCAATTGGTCAAGTCAAAATTGACCATTCATCTTCCCTCTCAAGTCAAGTCAAACTTGACCTCTTATCTCCCATGGTTGATCAAATCTAACCACTTGATTCAAGTCAATTTAATTTAATGAATATCTATTCATTAATTTAAATTGACTCAATGAATCAAATCTAAATTAGATTCATTCAACACTTGAATCAAATTGAGTCTAACTCAATTAGTCTAATTTGGATTACTCTTAATCCAATTTGGTTCATCCTATGAACCTAATCCTCATGGTTCATCATATGAATCTAATTTTCATCTAATTGCCCTTTGTGTGTGACCCTATAGGTTCTTGTAACGTTGGCAATGCTTCTAAACTGATTTAGGAACATAAGCAATGAGCGGAATCTAGCAACACATCATTGCTACCCAAGTTACAAGAATGTTGAGATCCAACATCACCTTTGTGACTACTAATTATGACTCTCACAATATGTGACAATATCCCTCTATCCTTGACATCTAGATTGACCAATTGAGGCATAGACCGTGTCATCCTCGATACAATCTATATCTTGAACTCTAAGTAGACTCACTCTAATCAAATGAGCTCAATATCTCATATTGACTCATTTGGTCATGGCCATGCACTTCGTGGTCTCACTCTATCAAGAATAATGATGTCACTCCCGTCATATATGAGAAATAGATCCCATCTACATCACTCACATCCCTCTGCATAATTTGTTACATACCCAGTAATCGCCTTTATAGTCCACCCATTTATGGGTGACGTTTGACGAAGTCAAAGTATGCAACTCCTTATGTAAGGAACCATGGTGACTTTCGGTCCAAGGACTAATAGTCATACTAATAGTCACATGAGAAAGTATATGACACTCATATAACGATCCATGATACTGTTGGGTTTCCGGCACCGCGGCGTGTGTGTGTTCGATCATGTTTCGTAAACATGAGCACAGTGGAAGCAATAAAAATAATAAATACTCCTATTTATTACAACACACACAACACACGCATGCTATTACAACAAGTGTAGACATAACCGTAAATTAAAATTGCAACAAAAGGAAATTAAACTACGTTATACCTTCCGTATGACGTGTAGCGGGAACGGCATCAACCGGAACGATCCTCGTAAGAATCGTCTCTATCCGTATCCACGCCGAGCTCCTCGGGATGACTTCGCCAAGCCACGAGCTTCGTCTTCGTACGGGTTACTAGCCTCGTGTTGAAGACGACGTGATCGAGAGATGATCACGATCCGAATCCAAATTCGGACCTAAAACAAGTCCTCAAGACTTGCTTCTCCGGAGAGGTATTCGTCAACCGATTGACGAATCCTTCGTCCTCCACCTCAGAGGATTACCGGAGATCAAATGCCCGGTATGTTAGCCGCTGTCGGAGCACTAACCGTCGTCCAAACGACGCTCCGACGAGAGGAGAAGAAGCTGTCCAGAAAACTGGACAGCTTGGTGGAGGAGAAAGGCGCCTGCCAACAAAGGAAGCCAAGTGCTTACCTTGATGCCAAACCTAAGGAGGATCGCGAACTCTTCCGCAGCAGCTCGACGCCGCGAGGAGGAAGGAAGCCGCTTCTGACGCCGGTTGGAGGAGCTGTGGGCTGGGCGGCAACACAAGCTGGGCGGCAACTTTGTGTTGGGCGGCTAGGGTTTGGATGATTGGATTAGTTAGGGTTTAACAATCCCTTAAGCCCACTTTTATAGAGAACTAATTCTCTTAATGGTTAATGGATCATATCCATAAAGCCCGTTAACCCGCTCCATTAAGATAAGTTAAAATAAACCAAACCATGATGGTTTATTTTAAGTTAAAACGAACCAACCAACCTTTGGTTCATTCGCTTAATATAAACCAAACCCTT
Source organism: Wurfbainia villosa (assembly GCA_025175895.1). Lineage (NCBI taxonomy): Eukaryota > Viridiplantae > Streptophyta > Magnoliopsida > Zingiberales > Zingiberaceae > Wurfbainia > Wurfbainia villosa. Next base: position 61,310,703 of record CM045995.1, on the reverse strand, counting down.
TGGTTTATTCTCATCCATTGATTAGGACCAAACCATTTTGGTCCATCCATTATGTCTTCATAAGACACGCCATCCACGCCCATTGCATCAAACAATTTCATGCTCGCTTATGTTTGGTCCAACCAAACATAGTTTCTCTGCCCGAGAATCCCATTCTCAAGCTCGCTTTTAAATCCTTTGGATTACACTCGCGTGTGACCAAATAGGTTCTCGGTTTATGTTGGCCGCCTATAATTAACCATTAATTATAGAACGATCATGAGTGGCACCTAGTAGTACATCATGATCCCCAATTAACCGAAAGATCAGCAGTTGATCCGTAACTATTTCTCAAAACCCTTCAAGACTCGAATGAATCGTGCCCCATTCCCTTCACTCATCTTATACCCACTTGGTTCGGACATGGTCTATTGTGTCAGTCCCCACTAGGCTGACTACGTCACACCTAGCCCAAGTATCATTTCCTCGTCCTACGGATTCTAGTTACTCCACATGTATCGAAGAGTACCTTACTCTAAACATGTATTGCTTTGGCCAAAGACTTTAGTAACAATCCGACGAGAGGCCATGGGTATACATCTCCTCGCAAGGAGTGGTGAATCCTTTATAGGCTATTCAAACACCTTCGATCACTTCGACTTATACCCAATCATCCCGGGTCCACATCTCCTTAGAGATGTTTGCTTAAGATGTCAAAGCATAAGTCTCCATGATCAAGATGACTTGAATACCGCAAGTCAAAGGAACATCGACTTAAGCCACGAAGAACTTCATTGACATATCTATATATGCAGAGAACCATATGAAGTCTTACGGCTGGTCACTCCAATGAACTAGTTACCATAACTAGCATCCACGATCAACTCCGGACATCACTATGTCTCCAGCCAGTGAGAATCAGCTGCTTGGATACACCAAGGAGTATACCTCGTGCTAGTCTCGACAGAATTGATGGTGTCCAAATCCATCAATTCATCGACTAGGGATAATTCCGATACATCACAATTACACATGTAGAGATACTCACTAGTTGTGATCCAATCACAAATTCTCTCATGCTGTGAATCGTATCGTGGACATTCAGTAAATGAGTTTAAGATCCAATCAAATACATTAAACATGTATACTCAAATAGTGAATCTTCATTTATCATATAAATGGTTCATACATAAAGCGATTGCCTTAGGACATCTCTCATATATTACTAACAGACTCCCACTTGGCCTAATGCCAATCGCTACGGTATCCAATACCATAAGCACCAACATGACCCTCAAACTTACTTTGAGGTAATGCTTTAGTCAAAGGATCCGCTAAGTTCCTTTCAGTGGGAATTTTCTCGATTTGTATTTCATTCCTACTGATGATCTCCGATAAGATGATAGCGGCAACATATTTGGATCGTTGATGAGACCTTGGCTCTTCGTCGCAATTGCTCCATTGTTGTCATGATGAGACCGGTATTGCTTCAACAATGGCCGAATCACACCAAGTTCATGAACGAACTTCTTGATCCAAACCGCTTCCTTTGCGCTCGCCGCAATATATTCGCCTCGTGGTAGAATCCGCTCATCTTCTTGTTTGGAACTTTTCCAACTCACTGCGCCCCATTCAAGGTGAACACGTATCGGTGAGACACGGAATCATCCTTGTCCGAAGGTGGCATCTGTATGCGTATCACCATGTCCCCTTCTCCATATATTAGGAACACATCCTTAGTTCTTCTCAAGTACTTAAGGATCGTCTTAACAGCCGCCCAATGATCCATTCCTGGATCAGACTGGTATCTGCTCGTGACACTCAGAGCATACGATACATCGGGCCTCGTACATAACATAGCATACATGATAGATCCTATTGCGGATGCATAGGAATCTTACTCATGCAAATCCTCTCGTCTTACGCGGACACATAGACTTGAAAGGTGTACCCATGCACGATGGGCGAGATAACCTTTCTTGGATTCCGACATGCTAAACCTCTTTAGCACTCGGTCTATATATGTAGCTGCGAAAGACCAAGCAACCGCTTTCGATCTATCTCTATAGATCTTAATCCCAAGGATGTAGGTTGCTTCTCCCAGTCTTTCATGGAGAATGTCTTGGATAACCAAACCTTAATCGATCGTAAGATGGACACATCGTTTCCTATAAGTAATATGTCATCGACATACAATACTAGGAACACGATCGCACTCCACTAACCTTCTTGTACACACAAGGTTAAATCGGATTTTGTGAGAAATCAAACTTTTGATCGTCTCATCAAAACGGATATTCAGCTCTGGATGCTTGCTTGATCCATAAATGGATCGTCAATTTGCATACCTTGGTTTTATCAACCGATGTGAAACCCTCAGTGTATCATATACACGTCCTCGGCGAGTTTCCATTAAGGAAAGCTTTTTCACATCCATCCGCCATATCTCATAATCATAATGAGCCGCTATGGCGGGAGAGCATCCGAATGGATTTAAGCATAGCTCTGGGCGAATAGGTTTCGTCATAATCAACACCTTGCTTTTGACGATATCCTTTCGCCACCAATCTAGCCTTATAGGTAATCACATTACCATCCATGTCGGTTTTCTTCTTGAAAACCCACTTGCACCCTATAGGCTTTATGCCTCAGTGGTCAACCAAGTTCCAAACTTGGTTTTCGTACATGGAATCCATTTCGACTTCATGGCACCAAGCCACTTATCCCTTCTGAACTTGTCGACTTCTTCATAGGTAGGCTCTCATCATCAATGAGTAACACGTCGTTCGATTCTACGAAATCCATATCTCTCAGAATGTTGCGTGTTCTACCGGATCTACGAAGATGTGGTGTTACAATAGGTCCAGATTGCTCATCACTATGAGTTGCTGTTTGTTGTGCTTCACTGTATCTCATCAATGTCTATTTGAGTCTCTCGAGCCTCCTCAAGCTCAGCGACCTCCTGTTTTTTCTTGCAAGAGAAACTCTTTCTCTAGAAACACATGCCTTGAAACAAACACCTTTTGTTCCACAGATGATAGAATTGTAACCCCTTGTTTCCTTAGGGTATCAATAAATAGACATTTATCGGACTTAGCATCCGGTTTTTTACGTCTGTCTACACATAAGCGAGACAACCCCATATCTTCAAGTAAGATACATGAGGTTTCTTACCATTCCATATCTCATATGGAGTAGTTGAGACTACCTTGGTAGGCATTCTGCTTAACAAGTAAGCAGTCTCATGCATAACCCCAAAGGACTTGGGAAGAGTCGCATGATTCATCATAGACCTGAACATGTCCAACAAGGTCCGGTTACGCCTCTCAGATACACCATTATGCTGTGGTGTATAGGGCGGAGTCCATTGAGAAAATATGCCATTGTCTCTTAGATAATCAAGAAACTATTGACTTAAGTATTCACCACCTCGATCCGATCGAAGTATTTTAATACTCTTGTCATGTTGTTTCTCTACTTCATTTCTGAATTCTTTGAACCTTTCAAAGGCTTAAGACTTGTGTTTCATCAAGAACACATACCCAAACCGTGAGTGATCATCGGTGAAGGTAATGAAGTAGCTATATCCTCCTAAAGCTTGAGTTGACATAGGTCAACATACAACAGAATGAACAAGACCAAGTAAATCTCCCACACGTTCACCTTTCCGAAAAGGTAACTTAGTCATCTTGCCTTTTAAGCATGATTCGCATGTATCGTATGAATCCAATTCAAACGATTCCAGAATTCCACATCGGTGTAATTCGGACATGCGTTTCTTGCTTATATGGCCAAGACGACAATGCCACATATAGGAGTCTATGTGATTATCTTTTCGAGCACGCGTGTTGCTCGCTTCGATATTGAAAATGTCACTGGATACGTCCAACGTATAAATGTCATTACTCAAAGTTCCAGTTCCATAAAGTACGCCATTCAAAGTTATATAACAACAATTGTTACTAAACGTTAAATGGAAACCATTTCTATTTAAGCAGGAAATAGAAACAATGTTCTTTATTAGAGAAGGAACATAATAGCAATTGTCCAGTTCCAAGACTAGTCCACTAGGGAGCTTCAGCAAATAAGTTCCGATGGCGACGCAAAGAACCTTTGCTCCATTGCCAACTCGCAAATTTGACTCCCCTCTGACAAGTCTTCTTCTATTCCTTAGCCCCTGTATGTCATTACATATATGTGAGCTACACCTAGTATCCAATACCCAAGTGTCTAAGGAAATAGAATGACAATCAATAACGAAGATACCTGAAGAGGATGGGGCATCGGATGCCTTCTTCTTCTTCATGGACTCAAGATAAATCTTGCAGTTTCTTCGCCAGTGGCCTTCCTTGCCACAGTGATGGCAAGTGCCCTTTTGCGCTGGTTCCGCCTTCTTTGCCTTTTTCTTTCCTTTCTTCTGTTCTTTTGCCTTCCTCTTAGAACCTTTCTTTGAGGAATCAACTAACAGAACCGCCTTCTCCTCATGCTTCACAGAAGGCTCCACAGTCTTCAGCATATTGAGGAGCTCGGGAATGGTGGATTCCAATTTGTTCATCCGATAGTTCATCACAAATTGCGAGAAACTCTTGGGCAAACAATGCAGAATTAAGTCAATACTTAACTCATGATCCATCACAAAACCGAGGGTAGCTAGCCGCTCGATGTACCCGTTCATCTTTAGCACAAATCATCTAGACCTTCTTGCATCTTCGTGGTGAAGAGGAGCCTAGAGACTTCGAACCTTTCGGATCTCGCTTGCTCATCGAACAACTCATGAAGATGGAAGACCATAGTGTTAGCATCTCGGTACCATCGCCGCTAGCATGATGCAACTCGCCCGGCTCGAATCGCCACATGCGCCGATAGACCAACATTTGGTCTGGAGTTGCATCGTCCTTAGGACGGTCAGGAAGAGGCTCTTCAAGGACATATGCAAGCTTTTCCGCCTTGAGAACAATTCTCAGGTTTCTAAGCCAGTCCAGGAAGTTAGGCCCAGTCAGTTTGTTCGAATCCAAAATAGTGCGCAAATTCAAAGACGTCATGATCAATTTATTGACCTAGAAATACAAAACGAGCATATATGAGAAAATGATTTTTAAATGTATCAATATACATTTATAAATCCCATTCATTTTTCGAATTTCAAAAACCCCAAAATCACTTCGGGAGATTGTAGGTCCATCTCCGAATGGGCTGATATCCATCATAGTTATGAACAACCTTGGAGAGAGTCCAACAAGCCATTCATAACTACGATGGTAGGTATCATCTATACCGATTGCATATCACGTATATGCAACTATCACAATGTGCTATCAACTATTTGAATGTTCACACATACATCGGGTTGTTAACACATTAACAAGTATGCATCATATGCATAGCACCCAATATCACCTCCCTTTACATCGACCTTGGAGAGAGTCCAACAAGCCGATGCTCCAGGTTAAAGCCAACCCATTAATCAGGACATAGTTTTAATATGGTTAGAGCGCATTCAACCAATTAGCCCAGCTTGGAGAGAGTCCAACAACCAAAGCTAACGATTGACCTCTGACTCTTACCATATTAGTATTAAACTATTCCATGGTTTGAACATATTCAGGTTCGAGCCGGGCTTGGAGAGAGTCCAACAACCCAAACAAGAAACAGAACTCTGGTTCTAACCATATTAATGGAAGGTGTAGGCTTTAATATTGATTAAGGGTTTTTAATGTCTCATCCTCTTTGCATGCAAATAACTATTATCTACATGGCATGGCATACATGGCATACATCTACATGTCACAACACGCATGGCATAATGTTATGCATCTAATGCAATTACATGGCATACAATTATGTCATGTCTATATTTCCTTATATGTCATAACTATTTATGGAAATAAAATATGTTTAAGATTTGATTCTCCAAATCAAATCATAATTAAATTAGGAAACAAATTTCCAAATCCAATCACATATTTTATTCATGGAATTATTTGATTAAGGAAAATCTATTTAGGAAACCAATTTCCTAAATCATTAAAACTACTTATGGAAATAAAATATTTTAAGATTTGATTTCTCAAATAAAATCATGATTAAATTAGGAAACAAATTTCCAGAATCTAATCAAATATTTTATTTATGGAAAATATCAATTTCCATAAATACTTCCAACTTTCCAAAAGTGGAAGATTTCCATAAATACTTCTAGACTTTCCAAAATTGAAAAATTTCCATAAATACTTCTAAATTTCCAAAATTAGAAAATTTCCAGAAATACATTATGACTATCGCAAAACCATTTTACGATTATGTCGAAACACAACCTGGGCTCTGATACCACTGTTGGGTTTCCGGCACCGCGGCGTGTGTGTGTTCGATCATGTTTCGTAAACATAAGCACAGCGGAAGCAATAAAAATAATAAATACTCCTATTTATTACAACACACACAACACACGCATGCTATTACAACAAGTGTAGACATAACCGTAAATTAAAATTGCAACAAAAGGAAATTAAACTACGTTATACCTTCCGTATGACGTGTAGCGGGAACGGCATCAACCGGAACGATCCTCGTAAGAATCGTCTCTATCCGTATCCACGCCGAGCTCCTCGGGATGACTTCGCCAAGCCACGAGCTTCGTCTTCGTACGGGTTACTAGCCTCGTGTTGAAGACGACGTGATCGAGAGATGATCACGATCCGAATCCAAATTCGGACCTAAAACAAGTCCTCAAGACTTACTTCTCCGGAGAGGTATTCGTCAACCGATTGACGAATCCTTCGTCCTCCACCTCAGAGGATTACCGGAGATCAAATCCCCGGTATGTTAGCCGCTGTCGGAGCACTAACCGTCGTCCAAACGACGCTCCGACGAGAGGAGAAGAAGCTGTCCAGAAAACTGGACAGCTTGGTGGAGGAGATAGGCGCCGGCCAACAAAGGAAGCCAAGTGCTTACCTTGATGCCAAACCTAAGGAGGATCGCCGGAACTCTTCCGGCAGCAGCTCGACGCCGGCGAGGAGGAAGGAAGCCGCCTTCTTGACGCCGGTTGGAGGAGCTATGGGCTGAGCGGCAACACAAGCTGGGCGGCAACTTTGTGTTGGGCGGCTAGGGTTTGGATGATTGGATTAGTTAGGGTTTAACAATCCCTTAAGCCCACTTTTATAGAGAACTAATTCTCTTAATGGTTAATGGATCATATCCATAAAGCCCGTTAACCCGCTCCATTAAGATAAGTTAAAATAAACCAAACCATGATGGTTTATTTTAAGTTAAAACGAACCGAACCAACCTTTGGTTCATTCGTTTAATATAAACCAAACCCTTTGGTTTATTCTCATCCATTGGATTAGGACCAAACCATTTTGGTCCATCCATTATGTCTTCATAAGACACTGCCCATCCACGCTTCCATTGCGACTGAAACAATTTCATGCTCGCTTTATGTTTGGTCCAACCAAACATAGTTTCTCTCGGTCTGAGAATCCCATTCTCAAGCTCGTTTTAAATCCTTTGGATTACACTCATTGTGCGTGTGACCAAATAGGTTCTCGGTTTATGTTGGCCGTCTATAATTAACCATTAATTATAGAACGATCATGAGTGGCACCTAGTAGTACATCATGATCCCCAATTAACCGAAAAGATCAACGGTTGATCCAGAACTATTTCTGAAACCCTTCAGTAGCTCGAATGAATCGTGCCCCATTCCCTTCACTCATCTTATACCCACTTGGTTTCAGGACATGTTCTATTGTGTCAGTCCCCACTAGGCTGACTACGTCACACCTAGCCCAAGTATCATTTCCTCGTCCTACGGATTCTAGTTACTCCACATGTATCGAAGAGTACCTTACTCTAAACATGTATTACTTTGGCCAAAGACTTTAGTAACAATCCGACGAGAGGCCATGGGTATACATCTCCTCGCAAGGAGTGGTGAATCCTTTATAGGCTATTCAAACACCTTCGATCACTTCGACTTATACCCAATCATCCCGGGTCCACATCTCCTAGAGATGTTTGCTTAAGATGTCAAAGCATAAGTCTCATGATCAAGATGACTTGAATCAAAGTCAAAGGAACATCGCACTTAAGCCACAAGAAGAACTTCATTGACATATCTATATATGCAGAGAACCATATGAAGTCTTACGGTCTGGTCACTCCAATGAACTAGTTACCATAACTAGCATCCACGATCAACTCGGACATCACTATGTCTTCCGGAGAATCAATGCTTGGATACACCGAGTATACCTCGCGTTAGCGAATTGATGGTGTCCAAATCCATCAATTCATCGACAGGATAATTAGATACATCACAATTACATGTAGAGATACTCACTAGTTGTGATCCAATCACAAATTCTCTCATGCCGTGAATCGTATCGTGGACATTCAGTAAATGAGTTTAAGATCCAATCAAATACATTAAACATGTATACTCAAATAGTGAATCTTCATTTATCATATAAATGGTTCATACATAAGGCGATTGCCTTAGGACATCTCTCATATATTGCTAACAGATACTTTCTCATAGCGGGTCATTCAGTATACATTCTCCAATGCATACCCATGTGTCAACTTGATATCTCATATCCATGACTTTTGAGATCAAGTCATCGTGTTGACCTACATGCTAATCTCTAGCATTTACATTGTCTCTGAATGTTAATACTTGACTAGGAATGATTAAGAGTAGTGTTCTCTATATCATCTCATTATTGATTTAACCAATCGATTGATATAGATAAGAACCTTCTACTCTAGGACGTTATTATACTTAGTTATTTGGCACCAATACAAGTAAATATAATAACCATGCCTTTATAAATAGGAATATGATACAATAAAGTCAATACAACAATCATCACATGATTGGTTCTAAGGCTTTCACTAACACTTAACTATGATGAGACCTATGCACCGATTGCTAGATTAGAGTCATTTAGAATCTTATTAGGTTATACCGCTCACATAGGGTTTAAGCCTTATCAAATGGATCTGAAATCGACATTCCTAAACGGATTTATTAAGGAAGAAGTATATGTAGAAAAACCTCCTAGGTTTGAGAGTGTTGATTGTTTGTAATATATGAGAGATGTCCTAAGGCAATCGCCTTATGTATGAACCATTTATATGATAAATGAAGATTCACTATTTGAGTATACATGTTTCATGTATTTGATTGGATCTTAAACTCATTTACTGAATGTCCATGATACGATTCACAGCATGAGAGAATTTATGATTGAATCACAACTAGTGAGTATCTCTACATGTGTAATTGTGATGTATCAGAATTATCCCTAGTCGATGAATTGATGGATTTGGACACCATCAATTCTGTCAAGACTAGCACGAGGTATACTCCTTGGTGTATCCAAGCAGCTGATTCTCACTGGCTGGAGACATTGTGATGTCCGGAGTTAATCGTGGATGCTAGTTATGGTAACTAGTTCATTGGAGTGACCAGCCGTAAGACTTCATATGGTTCTCTGCATATATAGATATGTCAATGAAGTTCTTACAGTAGCTTAAGTGCGATGTTCCTTTGACTTGCGGTATTCAAGTCATCTTGATCATGAAGACTTATGCTTTGATATCTTAAGCAAGCATCTCTGAGGAGATGTAGACCCGGGATGATTGGGTATAAGTCGAAGTGATCGAAGGTGTTTGAATAGCCTATAAAGGATTCACCACTCCTTGCGAGGAGATGTATACCCATGGCCTCTCGTCGGATTGTTACTAAAGTCTTTGGCCAAAGCATTATATATTTAGAGTAAGGTACTCTTCGATACATGTGCAGTAACTAGAATCCGTAGGACGAGGAAATGATACTTGGGCTAGGTGTGACGTAGTCAGCCTAGTGGGGACTGACACTATAGACCATGTCCTGAACCAAGTGGGTATAAGATGAGTGAAGGGAATGGGGCACGAATCATTCGAGCTGCTGAAGGGTTTCAGAAATAGTTCTTGATCAACCGTTGATCTTTTAGGTTAATTGGGGATCATGATGTACTACTAGGTGCCACTCATGATCGTTCTATAATTAATGGTTAATTATAGACGGCCAACATAAACCGAGAACCTATTTGGTCACACGCACAACGAGTGTAATTCAAAGGATTTAAAACGAGTTTGAGAATGGGATTCTCAGACTGAGAGAAACTAGGTTTGGTTGGACCAAACAAGAAGCGAGCATGAAATCGTTTCAGTCACAATGGAAGCATGGATGGGTCGTGTCTTATGAAGACATAATGGATGAACCAAAATGGTTTGGTTCTAATCCAATGGAGGAGAATAAACCAAAGGGTTTGGTTTATTTTAAACGAATGAACCAAAAGTTTGTTCGGTTCATTTTAACTTAAAATAAACCATTATGGTTTGGTTTATTTTAACTTATATTAATGGAGCGGGTTAACGGGCCTCATGGTTATTATCCAATAACCATTAAGAGAATTAGTTCTCTATAAAAGAGGGCTTAAGGGATTGTTAAGCCCTAATCCACAACCCTAAGTTGCCGCCCACCTCTCCTTGGAGAAATTCGGCGCCAACTCTCCTCCTCCTTGCCGCCGCCCACCTTGAGACTCCAACCGGCATCCAGAAGGTGCTGACCTTCCCCCCCGCCGGCGTCGAGCTGCTGCCGGTTGGTACTCCGGTGATCTCCTTTAGGTTTGGCATCAAGGTGAGCTTTATCTTCCCTTGGTTGGCCGGCGCCTATCTCCTCCACCAAAGCTGTCCAGTTTTTCTGGACAGCTTGTTCTCCTCTCGTCGGAGCGTCGTTTGGACGACGGTTAGAGCTCCGATAGCTGCTAACTTACCGGGGATTTGATCTCCAGTAATCCTCTGAGGTGGAGGACGAAGGATTCATCAATCGGTTGACGAATACCTTTCCGGAGAAGCGAGTTTTGAGGACTCGTCTTAGGATCCGAATTTGGATTTGGATCGTGATCATCTCTCGATCACGTTGTCTTCAACACGAGGCTAGTAACCCGTAAGAACACGAAGCTCGTGGCTTAGCGAAGTCATCTCGAGGATACTCGGCGTGGATACGGATAGAGACGATTCTAGCGAGGATCGTTCCGGTTGATGTCGTTCCCGCTACACGTAATACGAAAGGTATAACGTAGTTAAATTACCTTTTATTGCAAATTTAAATTTACGGTTATGTCTACACATGTTGTACTATACATGTGTGTGTTGTGTGTGTTGTAATAAATGTAGATTTATTATTATTATTGCTTCCGCTGTGCTCATGTTTGCGAAACGTGATCGAACACACATACGCCGCGGTGCCGGAAACCCAACAGTGGTATCAGAGCCCAGGTTGTATTTCGACATAATCATAAAATGGTTTTGCGATAGTCATAATGTTATTTCTGGAAATTTTCTAATTTTGGAAATTTAGAAGTATTTATGGAAATTTTTCAATTTTGGAAAGCCTAGAAGTATTTATGGAAATCTTCCACTTTTGGAAAGTTGGAAGTATTTTATGGAAATTGATTTTTTCCATAAATAAAATATTTGATTATATTTTGGAAATTTGTTTCCTAAATTAATCTTGATTTGATTTGGGAAATAAAATCTTAAAATATTTTATTTCCATAAGTAGTTTTAATGATTTAGGAAATTGGTTTCCTAAATAGATTTTCCTTAATCAAATAATTCCATAAATAAAATATGTGATTAGATTTGGAAATTTGTTTCCTAATTTAATTATGATTTGATTTGGAGAATCAAATCTTAAACATATTTTATTTCCATAAATAGTTATGACATATAAGGAAATAATATACATGACATAATTGTATGTCATGTAATTGCATTAGATGCATAACATTATGCCATGTGTGTCGTGACATGTAGATATATACCATGTATGCCATGCCATGTAGATAATAGTTATTTGCATGCAAATAGGATGAGACATAAAAACCCTTAAACAATATTAAAGCCTACACCTTCCATTAATATGGTTAGAACCAGAGTTCCGTTTCTTGTTTGGGTTGTTGGACTCTCTCCAAGCCCGGCTCGAACCCGAACATGTTCAAACCATGGAATAGTTTAATACTAATATGGTAAGAGTCGAGGTCAATCGTTAGCTTTGGTTGTTGGACTCTCTCCAAGCTGGGCTAATTGGTTGAATGCGCTCTAACCATTTAAAACTATTTCTCGATTAATGGGTTGGCTTTAACCTGGAGCATCGGCTTGTTGGACTCTCTCCAAGGTCGATGTAAAGGGAGGTGAAGTTGGGTGCTATGCATATGATGCATACTTGTTAATGTGTTAACAACCCGACGTATGTGTGAACATTCAATTAGTTGATAGCACATTTTGATAGTTGCATATACGTGATATGCAATCGGTATAGATGATACCTACCGTCGTAGTTATGAATGACTTGTTGGACTCTCTCCAAGGTTGTTCATAACTATGATGGATATCAGCCCATTCGGAGATGGACCTACGATCTCCCGAAGTGATTTTGGGGTTTTTGAAATTCGAAAAATGAATGGGATTTAAGAATGTATATTGAGGCATTTTAAAATAATTTTCTCATATATGCTCATTTTATATTTCTAAGATTGATCATGATGACTTTGAATTTGCGTTCCATTTTGGATTCGAATAAATTGACTAGGCCGAACTTCTTGGACTGGCTTAGAAACTTGAGAATTTTTCTCAAGGTTAAAAAGCTTGCAAATGACCTTGAATTGCCTCTTCCCGCCCGTCCTAGTGACAATGCAACTCTGGACCAAGTGTTGGCCTATCAGAAACATGTGACTGATTCTGAAATGGTGAGTTGCATCATGCTAGCCACGATGGTACATGAGCTGCGGAAGCAGCATCAGCATTTGGATGCTCATACCATAGTCTTTCATCTTTATGAGTTGGTTGATGAGCAAGTGAGATTCAAAAGGTTCGAAGTCTCCAAGCTCCTCTTCACCTCTGAGATGTGAGAAGGTTCATCTGTGGTACTGCTCAACATGCTGAAGACTGTGGAGCCTTCTGAGAAGCATGAGCAGGGGATGGTGCTGTTAGTTGATTCCTCGAAGAAAGGTTCTAAGAGGGAGTCAAAGGAACAGTAGAAGGGGAAGAAGAAAAAGGGCTAAGAAGGTAGAACTAGCACTAAAGGAAACTTGCTATCATTATGGCAAGGAGGGCCATTGGCGAAGAAATTGCAAGATTTATCTTGAGTCCATGAAGAAGGATAAGGCATCGGATTCCCCATCTTCTTCAGAAATCTTCTTTATTGATTGCCATTCTATTTCCTCAGACACTTGGGTATTGGATACTGGGTGTGGCTCACATATATGTAATGACATACATGGGCTAAGGAATAGAAGAAGACTCGTCAAGGGAGAGTCAAATTTACGTGTTGGGAATGGAGCAAAGGTTGCTGCACTCGCCATCGGAACGTATTTGTTGAAACTCCCTACAAGACTTGTCTTAGAACCGGACAATTGCTTTTATGTTCTTTCGTTGATAAAGAACATCATTTCTATTTCTTGTTTAAATAGAAATGGGTACCATTTGACTTTTAGTGACAATTGTTGTTACATAACTTTGAATGGAGTTCTTTATGGGACTAGAACTTTAAGCAATGGTGTTTATACGCTTGACGATCCAAAGGACGCTTAATATCGGCGAGCAACAAGCGTGCTCGAAAGGATAATCAAATAGACTCCTACATGTGGCATTGTCATCTTGTCCATGTAAGCAAGAAACGCATGTCCTAATTACACCGATGTAGAATTCTAGAATCGTTTGAATTGGATTCATACGATACATGCGAATCATGCTTAAAAGGCAAGATGACTAAGTTACCTTTTACTGGAAAAGGTGAACGAATGGGAGAGTTACTAGGTCTAATACATACTGATGTATGTGGATCTATGTCAACTCAAGCTTTAGGAGGCTATAGCTACTTCATTACCTTCACCGATGATCACTCACGGTTTGGGTATGTGTTCTTGATGAAACACAAGTCTGAAGCCTTTGAAAGGTTCAAAGAATTCAGAAATAAAGTAGAGAAACAACATGACAAGAGTATTAAAATATTTCAATCGGATCGAGGTGGTGAATACTTAAGTCAGGAGTTTCTTGATTACCTAAGAGACAATGGTATATTGTCTCAATGGACTCCGCCATATACACCACAACATAATGGTGTATCTGAGAGGTGTAACCGGACCTTATTGGACATGGTCAGGTCAATGATGAATCATGCGAATCTTCCCAAGTCCTTTTGGGGCTATGCACTTCAGACAACTGTTTACTTGTTAAACAGAATGCCAACCAAGGTAGTCTCTACTACTCCATATAAGATATGGAATAGTAAGAAACCTCATGTATCTTACTTGAAGATATGGGGTTGTCCTACTTATGTGAAGCGGACTGTATCAGACAAATTGGATGTTAAGTTTGATAAATGTCTATTTATTGGATACCCTAAGGAAACAAGGGGTTACCAATTCTATCATCCTGTGGAACAAAAGGTGTTTGTTTCAAGGCATGCTGTATTTCTAGAGAAAGAGTTTCTCTTGCAAGAAAATAGTGGGAGCTTCACCAGCCGACAACTCATAGTGATGAGCAATCGGCTGGACCTATTGTAACACCACATCTTCGTAGATCTGGTAGAACACGCAACATTCCTGAGAGATATGGATTTCTCGCAAGTGAATCGAACGACGTGTTACTCATTGATGATGAGGAGCCTACCAGTTATGAAGAAGTGCTGACAAGTTCAGAAAGGGATAAGTGGCTTGGTGCCATGAAGTCGGAAATGGATTTCATGTATGAAAACCAAGTTTGGAACTTGGTTGACCCACCTGAAGGCATAAAGCCTATAGGGTGCAAGTGGGTTTTCAAGAAGAAAACCGACATGGATGGTAATGTGATTACCTATAAGGCTAGATTGGTGGCGAAAGGATATAGTCAAAAACAAGGCGTTGATTATGATGAAACCTATTCGCCTATAGCTATGCTTAAATCCATTCGGATGCTCTTGGCCATAGCGGCTCATTATGATTATGAGATATGGCAGATGGATGTGAAAACAACTTTCCTTAATGGAAACCTGCTCGAGGACGTGTATATGATACAACCTGAGGGTTTCACATCGGTTGATAAAACCAAGGTATGAAAATTGCGACGGTCCATTTATGGATTGAAGCAAGCATCCAGGAGCTGGAATATCCGTTTTGATGAGACAATCAAAAGGTTTGATTTCTCACAAAAACCAGACGAACCTTGTGTGTACAAGAAGGTTAGTGGGAGTGCAGTCATGTTCCTAGTATTGTATGTCGATGACATATTACTTATAGGAAATGATGTTTCAATCTTACAGTCAGTTAAGGTTTGGTTATCCAAGACGTTCTCCATGAAAGACCTGGGAGAAGCAACCTACATCCTCGGGATTAAGATCTATAGAGATAGATCAAAATGATTGCTTGGTCTTTCGTAGTCTACATATATAGACCGAGTGCTAAAGAGGTTTAGCATGTCGGAATCCAAGAAAGGTTTCCTACCCATCAGGCATGGGGTACACCTTTCGAAGTCTATGTGTCCGTGCAGAGAAGACGAGAGAATTTGCATGAGTAAGATTCCCTATGCATCCACAATAGGATCTATCATGTATGCTATGTTATATACGAGGCCTGATGTATCGTATGCTCTGAATGTCATGAGCAGATACCAGTCTGATCCAAGAATGGATCATTGGGTGGCTGTTAAGATGATCCTTAAGTACTTAAGAAGAACTAAGGATGTGTTCCTAATATATGGAGAAGGGTACATGGTGATACGTGGGTATACGGATGCCAGCTCCAGACAGACAAGGATGATTCCATGTCTCAGTCTGGGTATGTATTCACCTGGAATGGAGGCGCAATAAGATTGGAAAGGTTCCAAGCTTGACACTATAGCGGATTCTGCCACTAAGGCAGAATACATTACAGCTTTAGAAGCAGCAAAGGAAGCAGTTTGGATCAAGAAGTTCATCTTTGAACTTGATGTGGTCTCATCAATGATCCAAACATTTGCTTCGCCGCTATCATCTTATCAGAGAGATCATCAGTAGGAACGAAATACAAATCGAGAAAATTCCCACTGAAAGGAACTTAGCGGATCCTTTGACTAAAGCATTACCTCAAAGTAAGTTTGAGGGTCATGTTAGTGCTTATGGTATTGGATACCGTAGCGATTGACATTAGGCCAAGTGGGAGTCTGTTAGTAATATATGAGAGATGTCCTAAGGCAATCGCCTTATGTATGAACCATTTATATGATAAATGAAGATTCACTATTTGAGTATACATGTTTCATGTATTTGATTGGATCTTAAACTCATTTATCAATGTCCATGATACGATTCACAAAGATGAGAGAATTTGTGATTGATCACAACTAGTGAGTATCTCTACATGTGTAATTGTGATGTATTGAATTATCCTAGTTGATGAATTGATGGATTTGACACCATCAATTCGTCAAGACTAGCACGAGGTATACTCCTTGGTGTATCCAAGCACCGATTCTCACCGGGCCGAGACATTGTGATGTCCGAGTTAATCGTGGATGCTAGTTATGGTAACTAATTCATTGGAGTGACCACCGTAAGACTTCATATGGTTCTCGTGATATATAGATATGTCAATGAAGTTCTTACGTAGCTTAAGTGAGATGTTCCTTCGACTTGCAGATTCAAGTCATCTTGATCATGAAGACTTATGCTTTGACATCTTAAGCAAGCATCTCGAGGAGATGTGGACCCGGATGATTGGGTATAAGTCAAGTGATCAAGGTGTTTGAATAGCCTATAAAGGATTCACCACTCCTTGCGAGGAGATGTATACCCATGGCCTCTCGCCGGATTGTTACTAAAGTCTTTGGCCAAAGCATTACATGTTTAGAGTAAGGTACTCTTCGATACATGTGCAAGAACTAGAACTGTGAGGACGAGGAAATGATACTTGGCTAGGTGTGACGAGTGTACTAGTGGGGATCACACTATAGACCATGTCCTCAAACCAAGTGGGTATAAGATGAGTGAAGGGAATGGGGCACGAATCATTCGAAGCCAAGGGTTTCGTAAATAGTTCTGGATCAACCGTTGATCTTTTCGGTTAATTGGGGATCATGATGTACTACTAGGTGCCACTCATGATCGTTCTATAATTAATGGTTAATTATAGATGACCAACATAAACCGAGAACCTATTTGGTCACACGCACAACGAGTGTAATTCAAAGGATTTAAAACGAGTTTGAGAATGGGATTCTCAGACCGAGAGAAACTAGGTTTGGTTGGACCAAACAAGAAGCGAGCATGAAATCGTTTCAGTCGCAATGGAAGCGTGGATGGGTCGTGTCTTATGAAGACATAATGGATGAACCAAAATGGTTTGGTTCTAATCCAATGGAGGAGAATAAACCAAAGGGTTTGGTTTATTTTAAACGAATGAACCAAAAGTTTGTTCGGTTCGTTTTAACTTAAAATAAACCATTATGGTTTGGTTTATTTTAACTTATATTAATGGAGCGGATTAACGGGCCTCATGGTTATGATCCAATAACCATTAAGAGAATTAGTTCTCTATAAAAGAGGGCTTAAGGGATTGTTAAGCCCTAATCCACAACCCTAAGTTGCCGCCCACCTCTCCTTGGAGAAATTCGGCGCCAACTCTCCTCCTCCTTGCCGCCGCCCACCTTGAGGCTCCAACCGCGCCCGAAGGTGCTGACCTTCGTTAGGTTTGGCATCAAGGTGAGCTTTATCTTCCCTTGGTTGGCCGGCGCCTATCTCCTCCACCAAAGCTACCCAGTTTTTCTGGACAGCTTGTTCTCCTCTCGTCGGAGCATCGTTTGGATGACGGTTAGAGCTCCGACAGCGGCTAACTTATCGGGGATTTGATCTCCGATAATCCTCTGAGGTGGAGGACGAAGGATTCGTCAATCGGTTGACGAATACCTCTCCGGAGAAGCGAGTTTTGAGGACTCGTCTTAGGATCCGAATTTGGATTCGGATCGTGATCATCTCTCGATCACGTCGTCTTCAACACGAGACTAGTAACCCGTACGAAGATGACGGTCGTGGCTTAGCGAAGTCATCCCGAGGATACTCGGCGTGGATACGGATAGAGACGATTCTAGCGAGGATTGTTTTGGTTGATGCCGTTCCCGCTACATGTAATACGAAAGGTATAACGTAGTTAAATTACCTTTTATTGCAAATTTAAATTTACGGTTATGTCTACACATGTTGTACTATGCATGCATGTGTTGTGTGTGTTATAATAAATGTAGATTTATTATTATTATTGCTTCCGCTGTGCTCATGTTTGCGAAACGTGATCGAACACACACACGCCGCGGTGCCGGAAACCTAACATTGATTACCCAAACCATGTATATAAGCTTAAAAAAGTTTTATATGGGTTAAAACAAGCTCCTCGGGCTTGGTATGAAATATTATCATCTTTCTTAATCTCTAAGAACTTTAGAAGAGGTCAAGTTGATCAAACTCTATTCATAAAGTCAAAGTCAAAGGACCTATTTTTTTCCCAAGGGCATGTTGATGACATCATTTTTGGGTCAACAAATGATGAACTCCTCCAAGACTTTATCGAAAATATAGAAAATGAGTTTGAAATGGGTCTAGTTGGAGAATTAAATTTCTTCTTAGGTCTACAAGTTAAAAAAACCAATGATGGAATCCACATATACCAAACCAAATATGTCAATGAAATGATCAAGAAATTTGGTTTGGAAAATGCTAAGGTAGTAAACATTGTTGGTGCAACAATGCTCCAAGCATTTATATATGTTTTGATGTTTGGATAATCATCTAAGTTAGGCAATATCTTGTGATCTAATTGCAAAAATATTTAAGTGACAGGGAAGTCCAAGTGTGATCTTGGCAAAGGAAGTCCAAGTATGATCTTGGCAAAGGAAGTACAAGGGATGGACTTGGCAGCGTAAGACCAAGCTTGTAGTCTTGGCAGCGTAAAGTCCAAGTGAACCTTGACAAAGGAAGTCCAAAGTAAAGTCTTGGCAGCATAAGTCCAAGCTTGTAGTCTTGGCGGCGTAAAGTCCAAGCATTTGGCAACCCAAGACATGACGAAACCGAAGGAAGCTCTTGGAAGCAAAGCGCAAAGGATGAACAAGTCGCGGACTCGGAGGGATCCTGAAGGTGCAAGGCTTATTGAGGAGCTAGAAGGTTGAGTCTAGGTCTAGGGTATAAAATCAAGTATGAATTACTCATACTTGATGAGTATCAGTCGACTGATACGATGTATCAATCGGATCGTCAGCGTTATCGAAGTCGGGGTGAAACCACGACCATCGATCGCTTTGCCTTGGTCGAGCGATCGGATCGGCTGCGATCGATCGCGATCGCCAAAGGCATCAGTCGACTGATCAAGAGAAATATCGCCACAGAATACAGTCTCACTCGACTGCTGCCTTGATCACTCGACTGATCACCCCATCAGTCGACTGATGGAGGGATCAGTCGACTGATCGCCTAGCCATTGGAGATTGTGGCTACGAATCTCTGCGGAGATCGCGTTTGAAGTCGCGTTGGCTGGCAATGATCGGTGATGGTATGCATCGACCGATCGTCCAACGGAAAACAACCCTCTTCTATAAAAAGGGGCCTTGGGGAGCTTGGTGAAGCTAGTGTTCTTGCTCTTAACTATACTCTCGTGCTCACCAAGCCTTCCAAGTGTTTTTAGTGATTTAAATCCTCCTCTTCTCTTGTTCTTGATCATCCATCATTATAAAGAAGAGGAGAGCATTGTAAGAAAGGTTTCTCCACCTTGGTTCATCCAAAGGAGGTTCTAGTGAAGGTTGATTAGGGCTAATCCACCTTACAGATTGCCGTGGAGTAAGAGCGTCATCTCCGAACCACGTACATCGGGTGTTAGCTTCGTTCTTGCTTTGATTTGTGTTTATATTTTGTATTGCTTCCGCTAACAATTTTTGTAGAAAAGAAGAAAGGCTAATCACCCCCATCTAGCCATTCCAAGGGTCCTAACAAGTGATATCAGAGCCCGGATAGCTTGGAAGATCTCACCATCAACCAAGACATCAATGGCTCTTCAAGAGGGATATAGCATCGCCAAGCCACCGCTCTTCGATGGGAGTCATTTTGCGTATTGGAAAGGTAGGATGAAGTACTATCTTATGAGTAATATTGAAATTTGGCATAGTGTTGTAGATGGCTTCGAGGAACCGGTGGATGAACATGGACATCCTATTCCAAGCAAGGATTGGACAAGAGAAATAAACAAGAAATTTGAATCAAATGCAAAGGCCGTCCTCACCATCCAATGCGGCGTCACAATGGAGCAACTCAACAAGGTGGGGCTTTTTGAATCCGCCAAGGAGCTATGGGAAAAGCTCATTGAGCTAAATGAAGGTTCCAAGGAATCAAAGAGGGCCAAGAAGGACCTATTAATTGGACAACTTCAAGCCTTCCAAGTGAAGATGCATGAAACCGTAAGTCAAATGCATGGAAGGTTCAAGGAAATTGTAAACGGACTCCATATCATAGGTGAGCGGGTTGACAACCGGGATTTGGTAAGGTATATTTTACAAGCATTTCCTAGAAACTCTTTATGGACTTCAATAGTTGATGCCATTAAGGTAACTAGGGATTTATCTCAAATTAAAATTGATGAATTATTTTGTGAGTTTGAATTACATGAGCAAACTAACATGTCCTCTAAGGAAAAGGGTTTAGCTCTATTCGTTGAAAAGAAGGACAAGAAAGAAAAGAAGAAGGAAAGAAAAGAAGCATCATCATCATCCGAGTCGGAGGATGAGTCAAGTAGTGATGGGGACTCATCTAGTGAAATGGCAAATTTCGTCAAGAAGCTTTATAGAAAGTCAAGAGAGTTCAAGAATAGAGAAGCAAGGAAGGGGTCTCATTCCTCAAAAGGTAAATTTAATGGTAATTCAAGTTTTAGTAATAATGTGATTTGCCATGCTTGCAATAAGAAGGGGCATATAAAGCCGAATTGCCCGGAGCTAAAGAAGAAGGAGGAAAAGGAAAAGAAAAAGAAGGACAAGAAGGAAAAGAATAAGAAGGAGGCCATGGTGGCTCAAACCACATGGGACACACCAAGTGTTGAAGACTCTTCATCCGATGAGGAGCTTTGCCACATCACACGCCATGTGGCACTCATGGCATTAGAAGATGATTCCGGCACATCAAGTCAAGAAGATTCTTCAAGTGATGAATCATCATCTAGTGACGATGAGGTAATGAATTCTCCCAAGGTTATGCTTCTCTATAAATCAATTGCTTATCTTAAAGAAGCTCTAGATAAGTCAAAATCTAAGGTTAAGAGCATGAAGGTAGAACTAAAGGCCATTAGGAATGAAAAGCCTTCACATATTGACTCTTGCATGCTTAGGGAAGAAAATGAAAAACTTAAGGATGAGGTTAGTGAATTGAAAGCATGTTTAGAAAAATTTTCAAATGGCTCAAAGTGTCTTGATATGATTCTTAGTAGACAAAGAGCGGTTTATAACAAGGCCGGGTTAGGATATAAGCCAAAAGAAAAAGAAGTTGCTTATATTTCATTAATTAATAGGAAAGCAACCATTAAGGGTAAGGTTAAGAAAGCTTGGGTACCTAAGAAGTTTTTACTTAATGTTACCGGTCCAAATGTTTGGGTACCAAAAGCTTGTGTTTTTCATGTGATTTAGGTAGGAGAGCGAGGTATGTGGATTGTGGATAGCGGTTGCTCAACACATATGATCGGGGATGTGAGCAAGTTCTCCACAATTAAATATGTGAAGAAGGGAGCGGTGTCTTTTGGGAATAGTGGAAAACTCAAGATATTAGGTAGAGGTACAATTGAGGTATCCCCTAAAATTGTTATTCACAAAGTATTGCTAGTTGAAAATATGAAATTTAATTTATTAAGTGTTAGTCAACTTTGTGATGCAAACTATCATGTCTCTTTTGAATCCTCTAAATGCATGATTAGACACAAGGAATTAAATGATTGTATGTTAGTTGGATATAGGAAATCAAACATCTATTATGTTGATCTTTCATATGCTTCTAACATTTTCTACTAAGTGTTTGTTGCAAAAGAAGGAAAGTTGGCCTGGCTATGGCATAGAAGATTGGGACATATCAACATGAAAAACATAGCCAAGGTAGCCAAGATGGAGTTGGTCAAAGGGCTACCAAAGATCAAGTATGTCAAGAACAAATTGTGTGATTCATGCCAAGAAGGAAAACAAACAAAGGCATCACACAAAGGTAAAACCCTAACCAATACCTCTTTACCATTAGAATTATTGCATCTTGACTTATTTGATTGTCATAGTACTCCATCTTTAAATGGTAATAAATATTGTTTGGTTATAGTAGATGATTTTTCTAGGTATACTTGGGTCTATTTTATGAAACATAAGGATGATACCTTAGAAATAATCATAGGATTTAGTAAAAGGGTTGAAAATGAAAAGAGTCTCAAAATCAACCGGATCCGTAGTGATCATGGTGGTGAATTTGAAAACCTAAAATTTTCACAATTTTGTTTAGAGCAAGGGTACAAGCATGAGTTCTCTTGTCCTAGAACACCCCAACAAAATGGGGTGGTGGAAAGGAGAAATCGTGCCCTACAAGAGGCGGCTAGGACTATGCTTAATGCATATTCTCTACCGAGCTACTTGTGGGCGGAAGCGGTTAATACCGCTTGCTATATCCAAAATAGGGTTCAAATCCATAGGTTTTTAGGAAAAACACCATTTGAATTATGGAATGGGACTATACCCACAATTCATTATTTCAAAGTCTTTGGATGTAAAGTTTATATTCTAAACACCAAAGATAACTTAGGAAAATTTGAATCAAAAGCGGATGAGGGAATCCTAGTTGGATACTCATCCACAAGTAGAGGGTATAGAGTCTACAATAAGAGAACCAAAGGGATTGAGGAGTCTTCCAATGTTCAATTTGATGAAACTACTAGTACCTACCCTAGAAAGTCCTCCATTGATAAGGATATTAATGACAATAATCAAGACATTGCCCAAAAACTTCAAAATTTGACTATTAGGGGTAATGATCAAGGGGGAGGAAGAGGAGACTCCGATGATGAAAGAAGGGTGGAAGATAACAATGATCAAATTGAAATCCCTTCTAGAAACCTAAGAATTCATCAAGATCATCCACTTGACCAAGTAGTAGGAGATCTATCTCAAGGAGTAAGAACTAGGTCATTTCATAGACCTCCTACTAGTCAAGTTGCTCTTATCTCACAAATTGAGCCCAAATCGATCAATGATGCATTACATGATCCGGATTGGATTTTGGCAATGCAAGATGAATTGGCTCAATTTGAGAGAAGTCAAGTGTGGGAATTAGTACCTAGACCCAATGATAGCACCATAATTACTACAAGTTGGGTCTTTAGGAATAAGCTAGATGATCAGGGAAATATCACTAGAAATAAGGCTAGGTTGGTTGCTAGGGGATTCAATCAAGTTGAGGGGCTTGACTATGATGAGACTTATGCCCCGGTTGCAAGGTTAGAATCTATTAGGATTCTCTTAGGGTATGCTTCCTACATGGGATTTAAACTTTACCAAATGGATGTTAAATTGGCATTCTTAAATGGTTTTATTAAGGAGGAAGTATATGTAGAGCAACCACCCGGATTTGAGAACATAGATTATCCAAATCATGTATGTAAGCTTAGGAAAGCATTATATGGGTTAAAACAAGCTCCCCGGGCATGGTATGAAAGATTGTCATCCTTCTTAATTTCTAAGGATTTTAGAAGAGGCCAAGTAGATCAAACTTTGTTTATAAAGTCAACGTTAAAAGATATATTCATAGCCTAAGTATATGTTGATGATATCATTTTTGGGTCAACAAATGATGATCTTCTTCAAGACTTTATAAAAAATATGGAAAATGAATTTGAAATGAGTTTGGTTGGAGAGCTTACCTTTTTCCTAGGTTTACAAGTCAAACAAACCAATGAGGGTATTCATATTTATCAAACCAAATATGCAAATAAAATGATCAAGAAATTTGGTTTGGAAAATGCCAAAATTGTAACCACTCCTATGGCCACTAGCACTAGAATAGATAGTGATCATGAAGGTAAATCAATTGATCTTAAATTGTATAGGAGTATGATTGGTAGCTTACTATACCTAACCGCTAGTAGACCCGACATTTTATTTGCGGTAGGTATGTGTGCAAGATACCAATCTTGTGCCAAAGAATCACATTTGGTAGCTGTCAAAAAAATATTAAGATATATTAAAGGCACCCTAAATGTAGGACTTTGGTATCCTAGGACTAAGTCATTTGAATTACTTGGTTATACCGATTCCGATTATGCCGGGTGCAAATTGGATAGGAAAAGTACTAGTGGTGGATGTCAATTTCTTGGGTCCTCCCTAGTTAGTTGGAGTAGTAGGAAGCAACATTGTGTTGCTTTATCAACCACCGAAGCCGAATATGTGGCTATGGGTGGTTGTGTAGCTCAATTACTTTGGATGAGACATACTCTTGTAGACTATGAGCTACACTACTCTAACATTAAAGTTTATTGTGATAATGTGAGTACCATCAACTTGACCAAAAATCTGGTACATCACTCTAGGACCAAGCACATTGAAGTGAAACATCACTTCATAAGAGATCATGTGGCATGAGGGGACATTGAACTTAATTATGTAGAATCTAAGTCCAACCTTGCCGATATCTTCACCAAAGCTCTTCCCGAAAATGAATTTTCATCTTTAAGGAGAGAGCTTGGTATGTGCTTTGTAGAGTAAAATTCTAGGTTTGCATGATCCCATGTTTATGTGTTATCTTTATACCTTGATACATCTCACAAAAAGCCTTAAGAAACCTTGATTTTTGTATTGAGACACTTAGAACCATGTGAGATGATAGGGAAGGTGTACTTGGCTCATCATGCTTGTTATGATGCATTACTATGAGCCAATGACACACCTAGAGAAATAAATACCTTATGGACCAACCATTGGGAAGGCTTGTATTCAAGTAATGAGTACATAGCTCTAAGAACATGGTTGGAAATTCCAAATCATATATATTTTAAACCATGTTCATTATATTTTGGAAAACAGTTTTCAATTAAATCACAAAAGTGATACAAAGTTTGAAAATTCTTTAGAACTTTTGTAAGTTTCTAAATTTGTATCAATCTTGAAATCTGGAAAACATATATTTTTCAAATTATTTTTCCTTAATAAAGTATGATTTCAGAAATGTGTACGCAAAATTTCGTGATTTTTCGAGATTTCTGGAATTTCTACCGCATTTCTGAAAATGGGCTGAAAAGGCTGAAATTTCGATTTCAGGCGTAGCGATCGGCGATCAGTTCAGATTCTGATAATAAACTCCATTTTCTGATATTTGGTGTATCCTTGATGTCCTAACACTATAGTATGATAATATTGCGTATAAACAAGATTTAGGACTGACTAATGCAGAGTTTTAGGGGGAGTTTTCATAAATTATATCTTTTTCATCCCCAAAATCATTGTTGGTGCAAAGTTAGGACTTGATTTTCTTTGAATTTTTGGTATGCTTTGCTTCAACTATTGTTTATACATTATAAAGCATATCTTGGATTAAGGGGGAGCTTAATTTCAATATTATACCTTAGTCCAAGATCTAACACATTATTTCCTTCATGATTGAATCCTTCTCTTTTTGATGTATGTCAAAGGGGGAGAAGGAGTGTTTAAGTTATAATAAATATTGAAAATTTGATTATGTGTGTAGTTAAAGACCTAACTCTTTAAAGACCTAACTCAAATGATTGCCAAACATCAAAAAGGGGGAGATTGTTGGTGCAACAATGCTCCAAGCATTTATATATGTTTTGATGTTTGGATAATCATCTAAGTTAGGCAATATCTTGTGATCTAATTGCAAAAATATTTAAGTGACAGGGAAGTCCAAGTGTGATCTTGGCAAAGGAAGTCCAAGTATGATCTTGGCAAAGGAAGTACAAGGGATGGACTTGGCAGCGTAAGACCAAGCTTGTAGTCTTGGCAGCGTAAAGTCCAAGTGAACCTTGACAAAGGAAGTCCAAAGTAAAGTCTTGGCAGCATAAGTCCAAGCTTGTAGTCTTGGCGACGTAAAGTCCAAGCATTTGGCAACCCAAGACATGACGAAACCGAAGGAAGCTCTTGGAAGCAAAGCGCAAAGGATGAACAAGTCGCGGACTTGGAGGGATCCTGAAGGCGCAAGGCTTATTGAGGAGCTAGAAGGTTGAGTCTAGGTCTAGGGTATAAAATCAAGTATGAATTACTCATACTTGATGAGTATCAGTCGACTGATACGATGTATCGGCCGATCGGCGTCGATCGAGTCGTGAAACCACGACCATCGATCGCCGCTTGGTCGTGAGCGATCGATTCTGCGATCGATCCATCGCCAAAGGCATCGATCGATCAAGGGAAATATCGCCATAGAATGCAGTCTCACTCGACTGCTGCCTTGATCACTCGACTGATCTCCCCATTAGTCGACTGATGGAGGGATTAGTCGACTGATCGCCTGGCCATTGGAGATTGCGGCTACGAATCTCCGCGGAGATCGCGTTTCAGAAGTCGTTGGCTTCGGCGGCAGTCGACTGATGGTATGCATCAGTCGACTGATCGAAGTCCAACGGGAAAAACAGCCCCTCTTCTATAAAAAGGGGCCTTGGGGAGCTTGGTGAAGCTAGTGTTCTTGCTCTTAACTATACTCTCGTGCTCACCAAGCCTTCCAAGTGTTTTTAGTGATTTAAATCCTCCTCTTCTCTTGTTCTTGATCATCCATCATTGTAAAGAAGAGGAGAGCATTGTAAGAAAGGTTCTCCACCTTGGTTCATCCAAAGGAGGTTCTAGTGAAGGTTGATTAGGGCTAATCCACCTTACGGATTGCCGTGGAGTAGGAGCGTCATCTCCGAACCACGTACATCGGGTGTTAGCTTCGTTCTTGCTTTGATTTGTGTTTATATTTTGTATTGCTTCCGCTAACAATTTTTGTAGAAAAGAAGAAAGGCTAATCACCCCCCTCTAGCCATTCCAAGGGTCCTAACAAACATCCCTATGACAACCAACACAGAAATAGACAATGATCAATAAGGTAAATTAATTGATCCAAAACTTTATTGAAGTATGATTGGTAGCTTACTATAGCTAACTTCTAGTAGACTCGATATTTTATTTGCGGTAGGTATGTGTGCTAGATACCAATCTTGTGCCAAAGAGTCTCACTTAGTGGTCGTTAAAAGGATCTTAAGATACATTAAAGGCACACTAAGTGTAGGACTTAGTACCCTAGGACTAGGTCTTTTGACTTGGTTGGGTACACCGATTCCAATTATGCGGATTGAAAATTAGATCGGAAGAGTACTAGTGGTGGGTGCCAATTTCTTAGATCCGCCCTAGTTTATTGGAGTAGTAGGAAGAAATCTTGTGTTGCTTTATCCACCATCGAGGCCGAGTATATTGCCAGGGTGGTTGTGTGGCTCAACTACTTTGGATGAGATATACCTTAGAAGACTATGAGATACAATACTCCAACATTAAAGTTTATTGTGATAATGTGAGTATCATAAATTTAATCAAAAATCCAGTACATCACTCTATGACCAAGCACATTGAAGAGAAGCATCACTTCATTAGAGATCATGTGGCAAAGGGGGACATTGAACTAAACTACATAGAATCTAAGTCCAACCTTGCTGACATTTTCACCAAGGCTCTCCCCGAAACAGAATTTTCCTCACTTAGGAGGGAACTTGGAATGTGCTTTGTAGAATAGATTTGCATGATCCTATAGAAAAGTTAGGACTATACCTCTATGCATCTCACAAAACACCTAAGAATCCATGAATTTTGTATTGAGCCACTTAGACATAATGTGAGATGTTAGGAAGATGCATTTGGTTCATCATGCTTGTTATGATGCATTACTATGAACCAATATGACATCTAGAGACATTGATCCTTAATTGGACCAATCATTGGAAAGACTTGTGTACAATTGATGTGTACATAGATCTAAGAACATGATTGTAAATTTCAAACAAAATATCTTTTAAACTATGTTTATCATATTTTGACAAACAGTTTTCAATTGGTGGGCAAAAGTGGTACAAAGTTTTGAAAAACCTTAAAGTTTTTGCTAACTAACAAAATTTGTGTCAATTTCACAATCTGAAAAGATATATTTTTCAAATTATTTTTCCTTGATATAAAATTACTTTACAAATATGTCCACAAAATTTCGTGAATTTTTTATTTTTCTTGAATTACTTATGCATTTTTGAAGTTGGGCTGAAAAGCTAAAATGGGCGTCTCAGAGTTAGCCATCGACTTCCTCAGTATCCAGTCAACTGCCTCAGAGTTTTCTTGTCTAGAGCTCAATCCTAAGTGTCCTAACCCTATGGTATGATAAGCACAACAAATAAGGGGAAGTAGGACTAATTGATGCATTAATTTAGGGGGAGTTTTATTATGACATCTTTTTCATCCCAAAATCTATATGAATAATGTTTATTGTTGGTGCAAAATTAGGATATATTTCTTATCTATGGTTCCATGCTTTTCTCGACATATTCTTCACATTATGAAGTATGTCTTGAATTAAGGGGGAGCCTTAAGAATATTTCATACCTTAGTTCAAAGCATACCCAATATTATTCATCATGCACTTATTGCTTATGTGTCCTTCTCTTTTTGATGTGTGTCAAAGAGGGAGAAGGGGACTTTAAGTTAGAATTCATATTGGGATATATGATTCCTTTACTTATTGCATATTTCAAGACCAAACTTAAATGATTGCCAAACATCAAAAAGGGGGAGATTGTTGGTGCAACAATGCCCTAAGCATTTGAAGGGAGGAAACTTTGCTTCCCACTTCAACTCGGTTGCTTGTTCATGACAATCCCGTCTTCGTCCATGGATTAAAAAAAATAATCCATGACAATTAGGGATTACCTAAGCTACCGTTTCATCGTCGTGCTATCTGATTAGAGTGGTCACTTGAACAAACTTGTTGTTCAAGCAACCTACCTCTATTCTTCGAATAGCCGCGGAATAGACGATGTTCGGATCGCCAGTTTTTGTGTTTGTATTCGGGGTCCAAGTAAATTAGTCACATAATAAAACATACAACATACAATGAAACAAAAGGAAAGCAAAACAAGATTTATACCTCTTGTTTACCTCAAGGTCTTCATCGTATGTCCTATCCTTCTCTTGGACGTTGTGTGGGCAACGATCCTCCAAGAGATGAAGCCTCCTAGATCATGATCTTACTTTCCTTGCTCGCTCCGAACAAGAGGAAGAATAAATGAAACTCTTCTCTTATCTAGGACCAACCATCAAGCTCCAAGCTTGATGCTTGTCGCCGGCCCAAAGAGGAGATGTGGGGCGTCGGCCAACCTTGAAGAAAGGTTGCCGCTGGCCAACCTAGAGAGAGAGAGAGAATGAGAGGATTTGCCACCGGTCTAGAGAGAGAGATGGTGGTTATGTTGCCACCGGCCAATAGGATCACCAAAACCCTAATGTTGCTTGCTGCCGCCCACAAGGAAAAGGAAACCCTAATGTTGCCACCGACCACCTCTCCTCTCAAGCCAACTCCAAAACCCTAATCTCCCAAGTTGTGTTCCACGCCCAAGCTTTGGCCTCCTTTTATAGAGTTAGGCTTAAGCCTTGTTTTAATCTCCACCGTTGGATCTAGGGATTTAATCTCAACTGTCGAATCTAGAGATTTAATCTCAACCGTCAGATCTAGAGATTTAATCTCCACTGTAACGCCCGTAAAATTCTAAACTATGCCAAGTAATTATATAGGTTTTAAGGTCATAAAAGGTTTAGAATAAAATAAAAATAAAAGATGGTTATAGGTAGGATTTGAACCATGAACCTCCTAATAGGGAGGTAGCCTTGACACCACTAGACCCTAGGATAATTTATGGATAAGATATATAAAGAATATACGAAGAATATAGATGGGAAGATGAGGAGTTGGTTCATCCCCTCCCATGAAAGGATGGAGAGTGTTCATTCCCTAGGTATTAAAGAGGAGAATTAAGAAAAGAGAGGAAGTAAAACCCCACTTTCCTTCTTCATTCTCCTTCTTCCTCATCCTTGGCCAAATTCCCCATTTCCCTTTCCTCTCTTTTCATCCCAAGCTCTAGAAATTTTATAATAATTTGGGCTTTATGTGGGCTCTTTCAAAAAATAAAAGAAAATGAGCCAAAAAGGATGCAAGGCCTAGGAATTGAACCCCAAACCTCTAGAGATAGCCAAGCCCTATAGATGCATCCACTAACCAGAAGCCCAATGAGATGTTATTAGTAGAGGAATAAGGGAAATGATAGTTAAGGGTAAGGGAGGCTAAGGGACACTTCAAGAGAATAAATAAGGAATGAAGGGACAAGAGAAAGGCCACTTCTCCACTTCTCCCTCTTCTCTTCTTCTTCCTCACCGAATTCTAGGGCTCCCTCTTCATCCTTTGTCCGAAACCCCATCCAAGCAAGGAGAAGGCTAGGTTTTGTTTCCTTAGGTCATCTTCCCACTCAAAGAAAAGCGAAGGATGTAAGATTCCCTCACCTGCAGTATATTAGTTCTTGTAGGACATGATACATGAAAGGAATAGGATGCTTGATACCCTACATGTTTCGGCCAACCAAGGTTGTTGGGCTAGGGTTGCATGAAAATGATTCTAAGGATATTTTTATAGATTGTATGCTTCATATAGGAATTTTTAGGTGACAAAAATCCAAGCTTATAGCCCCTACATGTTTCGGCCAACCAAGGTTGTTGGGCTAGGGTTGCATGAAAATGATTCTAAGGATATTTTTATAGACTATATGCTTCATATAGGAATTTTTAGGTGACAAAAATCCAAGCTTATTGCCCCTACATGTTTCGGCCAACCAAGGTTCTTGGGGCTAGGGTTGCATGAAAATGATTCTAAGGATATTTTTATAGATTGTATGCTTCATATAGGAATTTTTAGGTGACAAAAATCCAAGCTTATAGCCCCTACATGTTTCGGCCAACCAAGGTTGTTGGGCTAGGGTTGCATGAAAATGATTCAAAGGATATTTTTATAGATTGTATGCTTCGTGTAGGAATTTTTAGGTGACAAAAATCCAAGCTTATTGCCCCTACATGTTTCGGCCAACCAAGGTTCTTGGGGCTAGGGTTGCATGAAAATGCTTCTAAGGAAATTATGAGATGTTGTATGCTTCATGTAGGAATTTTAGGTGACAAAAATACAATGCTTGATACCTTACAAGTTTCGGCCAAACAATGGTTTTAGGGCTAGGGTTGCATGAAAACACCCCTTAGGAAATTAGGATATGTTGTATGCCTATGTGATGAACATGGTTTATGATTTTAATATGCCTATGTGATGAACATGTTTATGATTTCAATATGTCATGAACTATGCCTATGTGATGAATATGTTTATGATTCAATATGTCATGAAATATGCCTATGTGATGAACATGTTTATGATTTTCATATGTCATGAAATATGCCTATGTGATGAACATGTTTATGATTTTCATATGTCATGAAGTATGCCTATGTGATAAACATGTTTATGATTTTAATATGCCATGAATTATGCCTATGTGATGAACATGTTTATGATTTTAATATGTCATGAACTATGCCTATGTGATGAATATGTTTATGATTCAATATGTCATGAAATATGCCTATGTGATAAACATGTTTATGATTTTAATATGTCATGAATTATGCCTATGTGATGAACATGTTTGTGATTTTCATATGTCATGAAATATGCCTATGTGATTAACATGTTTATGATTTTCATATGTCATGAAGTATGCCTATGTGATGAACATGTTTATGACTTTAATATGCCATGAATTATGCCTATGTGATAAACATGTTTATGATTTTAATATGCCATGAAATATGCTTGTGTGATGAACATGATTATGCTTTAAGACCCCTTTAGGGTATTCGTATGTTATGAATGCATACATGCTATGAAATGTCTAAGGAGATGCTTCCCTTTCAAGTAGGGATTAAGAGCTCTCCTTATGATAAGATAAGACGGAGATGCTTCCCTTTCAAGTAGGAATTAAGAACTCTCCTTATGATAAGATAAGACGGAGACGCTTCCCTTTCAAGTAGGGATTAAGAGCTCTCCTTATGATAAGATAAGACGGAGATGCTTCCCTTTCAAGTAGGGATTAAGAGCTCTCCTTATGATAAGATAAGACGGAGATGCTTCCCTTTCAAGTAGGGATTAAGTGCTCTCCTTATGATAAGATAAGACGGAGATGCTTCCCTTTCAAGTAGGGATTAAGAGCTCTCCTTATGATAAGATAAGACGGAGACGCTTCCCTTTCAAGTAGGGATTAAGAGTTCTCCTTATGATAAGATAAGACGGAGATGCTTCCCTTGCTTCCCTTTCAAGTAGGGATTAAGAGTTCTCCTTATGATAAGATAAGACGGAGATGCTTCCCTTTCAAGTAGGGATTAAGAGCTCTCCTTATGATAAGATAAGACGGAGACGCTTCCCTTTCAAGTAGGGATTAAGTGCTCTCCTTATGATAAGATAAGACGTAGATGCTTCCCTTTCAAGTAGGGATTAAGAGCTCTTCTTATGATAAGATAAGACGGAGACGCTTCCCTTTCAAGTAGGGATTAAGAGCTCTCCTTATGATAAGATAAGACGGAGATGCTTCCCTTTCAAGTAGGGATTAAGAGCTCTCCTTATGATAAGATAAGACGGAGATGCTTCCCTTTTTAAGTAGGGATTAAGAGCTCTCCTTATGATAAGAATGCTTATGATTATGTCCTTGATGCATGTTTTGGATTTATGAAATTATGAATGCTTATGTTCAAGTTTAAGAATGCTTATGATTATGTCCCTTATGCATGTTTAGGATTTATGATATTATGAATGCTTATGTTCAAGTTTAGGAATGATTATGATTATGCCCTTTATGCATGTTTAGGATTTATGATATTATGATTGCTTATGTTCAAGTTTAAGAATGCTTATGATTATGTTCTTGATTCATGTTTAGGATTTACAATATTATGATTGCTTATGTTCAAGTTTAAGAATGCTTATGATTATGTCCTTGATGCATGTTTAGGATTTATGATGTTATGAATGCTTATGGTTAAGTTTAAGAATGCTTATGATTATGACCTTTATGCATGTTTAGGTTTGATGATGTCATGTATGCTTATGTAAATTTTATGCCATGCTTATGTTTCATTACTTTAGTAGGCTGATGTGTAGTGTTGTTATGCACTACTTATGTTGTTTATGCTAGTATGCTCATGTTGTCTAATTATTTGATGAAGTTTGTGGCTTTTGTGAGTAGGCAAGAATCTTACTAAGCTATATTCTTATAGTTTATGTTGTCCATATACTGCAGACGAAGGAAACATGAACTAGAGGAAGTAGCAGGAGGGGCCAAGTGTGTGTGATAGTGGCATGGTGGAGAAAGACCCTATTACTATCTGCTTATATTTATGTGCTCAATGAACAACTTAAGACATTGCTTCCTCTTATAAGACTTGTGATTTATTAGTACCATGTTGGATGTTGCTTAGTTATATTACTATTCAATTACTTAAGAAAGTTTGATATGTTAACATGCTAATTATGAATATGATATGTGATGCATGTATAAAAGAAGGTTTAAGCCATGATAACATGTTTAAGTATGTAGATTGTGAAATGATCCATATATGTTATGTAAAAAAAAAAAAAAGTAGCGTCGCCCTGAGAGCAGATAAGGGTGGGCGTTACATCCACCGTCGGATCTAAAGTTTTATTTTCCATCATCGGATCTAGAGTTTTAGTTTCCATCATCGGATCTAGGCTTCATGAGAGTTTTAATAGGCTACGATAGGGACCATGAGGAGGAGTTGAATCTTGGCCACCCAATGGATCAAGCCCACATAAAGTCCGATCCATTAATAATAATCCATTCCACTAGAGGATTATCATTGATCTACCTCACCAACCCCCATAGGTTAATATTTGCTCCATATATTATTTGTACATTTATCTCCCCGTGTTTAAGATCTCGAATGTCCGTCAATTAATTAATTTACTGACAATTAATTAATCAACATCTAACTCCATGAGTAGTACACTCAACCTTATCATCATGTCGGACCAAGTCCACCTGTAGGGTTTACATGATGAACCTTATGAGCTCCTCAAGGGGACATCATCATCCTAATATATAGGATATGGTTTTCTCCTATAATCAACGACACACCATATAAATAATATCATTTCCCAACTTACCGAGTCTATCGATTTAATCTATAAATCTCGCCCATTGGTAAATCAAAGAAATAAATACTAAGTATATGTGCCCGTTATTATATCGGGATTAAGAGCATGTACAATATAATATCAAAGGTCCGATTCGATTATGTAGTCAGCAATAAATTGAATCACCTCTAAGTCGGTCCTGATCAATACACACAAAGAGTACTAGTGTGATTCTATGGTCAAGACAAACCAATACCAAATCATACTACAACCATACTAATGGTTTGTCTAAAATCATTTCGGTTGTGAGCCTTTACTTATTACTTTACAAGGAACTGATAACATGATCTCTTGTGTCACACTACACACCATGTTATCTATAATGTAATGTATTAGACAAAATGGATAACCATAAATATACAAACAATGATAATGTGATTCTTATTTCAAAAATAAAGATGTTCATACAAAAGATAGACTTTTCAGTATACATCCCAATAATCTCCCACTTATACTAAAAGACTATGTTGTCCTCAAACTGCCATACATCTGATTCCCATTCCCTCCACATGCCTATCAAAAGCTCTCGTTGGAAGAGCCTTAGTGAAAGGATCTGCTAGGTTATCCTCCGATGCAATCTTGGCTACAACAACTTCTCCTCGCTTTATGATTTATCATATCAGGTGGTACTTGCGCTCTATGTGTTTACTTGCCTTATGGGCTCGTGGTTCCTTCGTGTTTGCAACTGCACCACTATTATCACAATAAATTGTGATAGTTCTGGGCAAACCAAGAATCACATCCAAGTCCATCAAGAAGTTCCTGAGCCACACAACTTCTTTGGCCACCTCAGAGGCTGCCACATACTCAGCTTCCATGGTAGAGTCTGCCACGCATTTCTGCTTGAAACTCCTCCATACAATGGCTCAACCTTCCAAAGTAAACACAAAACCTGAGGTAGACTTACTGTTATCCCTATCTGATTGGAAGTCGAAATCTGTGTAATCCATAGGGAGTAATTGGTCTTCCTAGTAAACTAGCATATATTCCCTAGTCCTTCTCAGGTACTTCAATATATGCTTTACCGCAGTCCAATGTCCCTATTCTGGATTACTCTGATATCTGCTAACCATGCCAACGGCAAAGCAGATATTCGGTCTCGTACATAGCATAGCATAGCATACATGAGGCTTCCTACTGTCGAAGCATAAGGAACCATCTTCATCTCCTCTATCTCATTAGATGTTCTAGGACACATCTCCTTAGATAAAGGAACTCCATGCCTGAAAGGTAGAAAACTTTTATTGGAGTTCTGTATGCTAAAGCGAGCCAAAATGATGTCTATGTATGAAGCTTGAGATAAGCACAACATCCATTTCTTGCAATCCCTTATAACCTTGATCCCAAGGATGTGTCCCATTTCTCCCAAGTCCTTCATATCAAACTGTTTGGACAATCATACCCTTACGTCCGATAACACCTTGACATTGTTTCCAATTAACAAAATGTCATCTACGTATAGTACAAGAAATATCACTACATTTTGTTGGATCGAGAAGCGTCGATAGAGGGGGGGGGGTGAATAGCGAGCGTAAATCTTTTCGTTCGTTCGTTCGATACACGTGTAAGCGCAGCGGAAAATAAAGAGACACATTTATTTTACTTGGTTCGCAACCCAACGGTTGCTACTCCAAGGCCCTATCGGTCCTAGACCGTGTACGGAGGGCAAAGCACTATAACGTCTCCTCCTCGTTGGAGGTAGGAGACAACAATCACAAAACCGAAAGTACAAGGATAAGGCAACAAGCCTACCTCACCTCGTTACAAATAAAAACAAATAATACAATATCAAAATATATTACTTGATGCTACTGCCGACGAAGAAGATCAAAATTTATCGTCGCATCGGCGTTATGACGGTGTTGGAGCATTGGCATTGTAGGAGCACTTGAGAATAAACTTGATGATCTTTGGAGTTGGAATCCTCCCCTCCTTTTATAGATTTTGGCCTCTGAATTTGTCTCCTCATCTTTCGGAATAGATCACAAAGTTGTACAAAATTTTATCGCGAAGTGGTCATGTCAAACGTTATCCATTTTGTCCTAGTGCAAAGGATGATTCATCGCCATCAGTCGACTGATGCCTCCCATCAGTCGACTGATGAGCATCAGTCGACTGTCCAATGTCCAACATTCAACTGCTAGTCTGGCCACTTCCCTGCAGTAAGAGGTTAGCTCAGAAAATGATAAATGTGATGGTTTCCAACCGTCCGATCTCGACCTAGACCTTCCACAGGAAGTCTTAGTCGGATCGCCGCCTATGGTCATCCCTGTACAGAGGACACGACATTACCATCTCTCACTCACACGAGCTTACCTCGATACTTACTTTGTATCTCTCGCTTCCGGCCTTCCACTCGATTCCTTCGTCTCCCTCCGAAGTCACTCGAGTGTCGCCCGACCACCGCGACTTCCTCCGGGTGTCGCTAGCCTTCAGCTCCAGCTTTATCACTTTTCTGCACACTCGATTTAGCTCGTGAGATAACGATATAAAATTAACTTTATGTCTTTGCCATAATCAAAACACAGATTCAATTATCTAGTGCCCCTGCACCAACACATTTCCATCACATCTCTTGTATACACAAGACTCATCCGGGCTTTGAATAAATCCATAAGACTAGATTATCTCATCAAAGTGGATATTCCAAGATCTTGAAGCTTGCTTCAATCCATAAATGGACCGATTAAGCTTGAACACAAGATGCTCTTTGCCCTTTGCAATGAATCCTTCTGGTTGCTTCATATAGATATTTTCCTCAAGACTTCCATTAAGGAAAGATGTCTTGACATCCATCTGCCATACCTCATAATCCATATGAGAAGCAATACATAAGAGAATCCGGATAGACTTAAGCATGGCTACCGGCAAAAAGGTCTCCTCATAATCAATACCCTCTTTCTGAGTATACCCCTTCGCAACAAGCCTTACTTTGAAGGTCTCAACTTTCCCGTCTATTCCTCTCTTTCTTTTGTAGATCCACTTGCATCCAATGGTTTTTACACCATTTGGTGGTTCTACTAGCTCCCAGACCTGATTTGAAATCATAGATTCAATCTCAACATTCATTGCACTTTGCCAAGATACCGCATGTTTATCTTGGATTGCCTCGTCATATGTCCAGGGATCAGGTTCATGTTCGCCAAGGACCAAATCAGAAGACTCTCCCAAGAACATGAATCTATCAGGCTGTATAACAACCCTCCCACTACGACGAGGTATCACTTGTGTATCCTCTGTGACACGCGGTACAGTGACTTGTGGTATATCCTCTTGTACAGGTGGTACTAAAGAAGTGACTTCCCCTCTCAATTACTCCAGAACAATCTTACTCGTGGGCTTATGGTTCATCACATAGTCTTCCTCTAGAAATCTGGTGTTCGTGCTAACGATCACCCTCTGATCTTTAGGACTATAAAACAAACCACCTTTCATTCCTCTAGGATATCCACGAACATGTGCACTTCTGTACGAGGTTCCAATTTGCCAGCATCTTCCTTCAGCACATGTACTGGACTCCCCCAAATTTGAATATGTCTTAGACTAGGCTTTCGCCCAGTCCATAATTTTATGGGAGTAGAAGGCACTGATTTAGATGGTACCAAGTTCAGAATATACACTGACGTATCTTGAGCATATCCCCAGAACGAATCTGGAAACTCAGAATAACTCATCATCGATCTAACCATCTCCATAAGAGTCTTATTCCTTCGCTCTACTACACCATTTTGCTGGGGTGTGCCAGGTGCAGACAATTGGGATTGAATGTCAGCCTTTGATAAGCAATTCCTAAACTCTCCCAAGAGGTACTCACCACCACGATCAGATCGTAGTGTCTTGATACTTTTACCCTGACGTTTCTCCCCATCAGCCTTGAATTCTTTGAACTTGTCAAAGCATTCAGACTTGCGGTGCATCAAGTAAATGTATCCATATCTTGAATAATCATCTATAAAAGAGTCAAAATATTCAAAACCACCTCTTGCCTGGATAGACATAGGACCACACAAATCAGAATGAACCAACTCTAACATATCTTTGTCTCTATACTCCTTGGCCTTAAAAGGTCTCTTGGTGATTTTACCCTCCAAGCAAGATTCGCAGGTTGGGAAATCTTCCACCACTAATGAACCCAGAGGTCCATCAGCTATCAACCTTTGAATTCTGCTTAGGTTAATATGACCTAGCCTTAGATGCCAAAGATATGTTTGGTTCAACTTTGAAGGTTCTTTTCTCTTATTGGAATTAGAAGATGAGTTATTTACTTCTATTTGCATCGTGGGAGCTTTTGGTTCGAGTGTATATAAATTTCCTATCAATGCACCAGAACATATAATCTCCCTATTCCATTTTATAACAACTTTGTCATTAAAAGAAATAGAATATCCATCCATAAACAATTTAGAATCCGAAATCAAATTCTTTCTAAATAAAGGTACATAAAGGCAATTCTTAAGAACCAAAACTTTATTCCTCTCAAAAGACAAATAAACATCTCCCACTGCAACAGCCGCAACCTTCGTAGCATCACCCAAGTTGATGGTAATCTCCTCTTCAGCTAGTCGTCTGGTTTCCTAGAACCCCAGCAAAGTATTGCAGACATGATCAGTGGCTCCCGTATCTACACACCAGGTGCCGGTAGATAACATCGCTAAACATGTTTCAACGACTAGACCAAAAGATATACCTTTGTTCTTCTTCCGGTTGGGGCAGTCCTTCTTCCAGTGTCCAGTCTGCTTACAAGTGAAGCACTTGCCTTTTGGCTTCTTCACTCCTCCCTGAGATCCTCTCGCCACCTTTGCCCCAGCTTGTTTCTTCTTCTTCTTGCCTTTTGGCTTAGAAGTAGAAACCTTTTGGGCAACCATGGCCTGCGCCTGAGCACTTTGATGAAATTGCCCCTCTGCCGCCTGGAGTTCTATCAGAAGCTTCGCCAACAAATACAACATCTTATTCATATTATAGTTCAAGCGAAACTGCTCAAAACTCCTAGGTAGAGACTGGAGTATGATATCGACCTGGGTTTCCCCATCGATCTTAGCTCCAAGGACTTCTAGCTCATTCAAATGAGCCATCATCTTGAGAACATGATCCCTCACGGGTGTTCCCTCGATCATGGTGGTCGTCATCAAGTACCTCATGGATTCCTACCTAGCAGCCCGATTCTGGTGTCCGAAAAGCTCTTTGAGATTGAGTATCATGTCATAAGCAGTGGGCATGGCTTGATGCTGATGTTGCAGAACATTTGACATAGAAGCCAAAATGTAACATCGCGCCATCTCATCATCCTTGATCCACTTCTTATAACTCTCCTTCTCTTTTTTCCCCAGAATCATCCACAGGCTTAGGAGGGAACTCTTCGAGGAGTACATATTTGTACTCTTCAGCAGTCAAGACAATATCAAGATTCCTCTTCCAATCAACATAATTGGGTCCAGTAAGTTTATTTTCTTTCAGTATCACAGCAAGCGGGTTGAAAGTCATTTTGAAAAAACCTTAGAATCACATAGATCAAAACATTAGATTTCAAAAAATTATTGATTCCTCAAACAATAAAGTTTTAAAATCAACCAACACCTCAAAACACCGAGAATATCGTATGCCACGATAGTGTGGACGTATACGAATTTTACATTTGTAAGAGGAGGTTTTACCGATTAATTTTACGATCTTGTCAACCTAACTTTTTGATAAATAAAATTAATAGTTGGTTCCTCTTCGGCCCTACAAATAAAAGCAGTGACTCCGATGGGGAGGATACTCCTATTTGTATCTAAGTGTTCACCATTACTCGGTACCAAGGCAATTATCTCGGGTTATGTGTCATCCGATGGGGAAGTACACACCCTCCTAAATACTTTCCTATAACCATATTTGACCCTGTGATCCGCAAACAAACTCATCCGATGGGAAGGATGACACTCAGAGCTGACGTGCAAATTTGTTTGCATCACTTGTCAAATCATAATGGAGGCCATGGGAATTTATAAAAATATCCCTCTCCCACTTAGTAATTTAAAATTGAGGAATTTTCCTAGCCTACGACATGCATATCAAACAAAAAGAAATAAATATGAAAACAAATATTTTCCAACTATTATGGCTTTTGTCTTCAATATGCCTACCGTCGTATCGCTATTTCATCCGCTCCTCCCTACGCCATGTACGAGCCATCCGGAGATCCGAGCCGAGACTAACTATTTTAATTTACATCCATCGATCCTATACTCCACGAAGGAGTGTTCATGAAATCTAGATCAAAAGTAAACTAAAATAAAAAGAGTGGCTAAACAATGTTGTACTTAATTACAAAAATTAAATACTTGCCTAGTCAACCCCGAGGATTCAAATAATATACAATTACACACATACAATCACATACACACATATGGCCATAATAGTTGGATCCTATACCTTCAACCAAAAAGTTAACCTACGCACATCCTACTATTATCCGGCACATATAATATATGAAAAGTGCATAAAAGTAACCGAATCCTAAACACACAAAATCGAAAACCGTGGCTATGATACCACTTGAAGGGAGGAAACTTCACTTCCCACTTCAACTCGGTTGCTTGTTCAAGGTGATACCATCTTCGTCCTCAGATTAAAAAAAATAATCCATGACAATTAGGGATTACCCAAGCTACCGTTCCATCATCGTGCTATCCGATTAGAGTGGTCACTTGAACAAACTTGTTATTCAAGCAACCTACCTCTATTCTTCGAATAGTCACGGAATAGACGATGTTCAGATCGCCGATTTTTATGTTTGTATTCGGGGTCAAATTAAATTAGCCACATAACAAAACATACAACATACAAAGAAACAAAAGGAAAGAAAAACAAGATTTATACCTCTTGTTTACCTCAAGGTCTTCTATCGTATGTCCTATCCTCCTCTTGGACGTTGTGTGGGCAACGATCCTCCAAGATATGAAGCCTCCTAGATCACGATGTTCCTTTCCTTGCTCGCTCTGAACAAGAGGAAGAATAAACGAAACTCTTCTCTTATCTAGGACCAACCATCAAGCTCCAAGCTTGATGCTTGCCGCCGGCCCAAAGAGGAGATGTGGGGTGCAGGCCAACCTTGAAGAAAGGTTGCTGCCGGCCAACCTAGAGAGAGAGAGAGAATGGGAGGAGTTGCCGTCGGTCTAGAGAGAGAGATGGTGGTTATGTTGCCGCCAGCCAATAGGATCACCAAAACCCTAAAGTTGCTTGCTGCCGCCCACAAGGAAAAGGAAACCCTAATGTTGTCGTCGACCACCTCTCCTCTCAAGCAAACTCCAAAACCCTAATCTACCAAGTTGTGTTCCACGCCCAAGCCTTGGCCTCCTTTTATACAGTTAGGCTTAAGCCTTGTTTTAATCTCCATCGCCAGATCTAGGGATTTAATTTCAACCGTTAGATCCAGAGATTTAATCTCAACCTTCAGATCTAGAGATTTAATCTCCACCGTCGGATCTAGAGTTTTATTTTCCATCATTGGATCTAGGCTTCATGAGGGTTTTAATAGGCTACGATAGGGACCATGAGGAGGAGTTGGATCTTGGCCACCCAATGGATCAAGCCCACATAATGTCTGATCCATTAATGATAATCCATTTCACTAGAGGATTATCATTGATCTACCTCACCAACCCTCATAAGTTAATATGGGCTCCATATATTATTTGTACATTTATCTCCCCATTTTTAAGATCTTGAATGTCCGTCAATTAATTAATTTACTGACAATTAATTAATCAACATCTAACTCCATGAGTAGTACCACTCAACCTTATCATTATGACGGACCAAGTCCACCTGCATGGTTTACATGATGAACCTTATGAGATTCTCAAGGGGGCATCATCATCCTAATATATAGGACACGGTTTCCTCCTATAATCAATGGTACACCATATAAATAATATCATTTTCCAACTTACCGAGCCTATCGATTTAATCTATAAATCTCGCCCATTGGTAAATCAAAGAAATAAATACTAAGTATATGTGCCCATTATTATATCGGGATTAAGAGCATGTACAATATAATATCTGAGGTCCGATTCGATTATGTAGTCAGTAATAAATCGAATCACCTTTAAGTCGGTCCTGCTCAATACACACAAAGTGTACTAGTGTGATTCTATGGTCAAGACAAACCCAATACCAAATCACACTACAACCATACCAATGGTTTGTCCAAAACCATCTCAGTTGTGAGCCTTTACTTAAACTTTACAAGGAACTGATAACATGATCTCCCGTGTGACACTACACACCATGTTATCTACAATGTAATGTATTAGACAAAATGCATAACCATAAATATGCAAACAATGATCATGTGATTCTTATTTCAAAAATAAAGATGTTCATACAAAAGATAGACTTTTTAGTATACATCCCAACAACATTTATGTATTTTGATGTTTGGATAATCATTTATAGTTAGGCAATATTTGTGATCTAACCGTGAATGTGTTAAGTGACAGGAAAATCCAAGTGTGAAGACTTGGTAAAGATAAGTCGAAGTGTGAATCTTGGCAAGGAAAGTCCAAGGGAAGGTCTTGGCAGCATAAGTCCAAGCATGTAGTCTTGGCGGCATAAAGTCCAAGCAGACCTTAGCAAAGGAAGTCCAAAAGCAAGGTCTTGGCAGCGTAAGACCAAGCATATAGTCTTGGCAGCGTAAAGTCCAAGCAGACTTTTTGGCAAATGAGACACCCGAGACATGATGAAAACGAGGGAAGCTCTTAGAAGCAAGCACAAGGATGAAAGAGTCTCTGATTCAGAGGGAACTTGGAGGCGTAAGGCTGAAGAAGAGCTAAAAGGTTGAGTCTAGGTCAAGGGTGTTGGTTTCAAGTATGATTTGATTATACTTAAAGTATGCCAGTCGACTGGGGTCATGTCTCAGTAGACTAGTCTCGAGTTCTTAGTACTCAAGGGTTGAGAAGGCTTGATTAGTCAACTGGGGTTACGACCCAATTGATTGGTCAGCAAGTCAACTGAAGTCGACTGAGTTTTGTGGCCAATCAATCGATTGCCAGGGTTTGGCAATCGACTGATCCACCATCAGTCGACTATTATAAGTGGACATGGGCACTTAAACATTTATAGTCGACTGATGGCTTGTTCAGTCGACTGCTGGTATAAGCAGTCGACTGATCAGAGTCCCGTTAGGTAGTGACGATCGCAGATCAGGCTCATAAAAAACCGTTGGATTAGGTCAACTACAACAAGTCGACTGTTGGTATGCAGCAGTCGACTGTTGTAGGATCAATGGGAAAATCAACCTTTTCTCTATAAAAGGAGGCCTTAGGGAGCTTGAGAGGGCAAGTGCTCTTACTCTAAACTTTGCTCTCAAGCTCATTAAGTCTTCTCCAAGCTTTCTAGTGTTTTAAATCTCTTCATCTCTAAATTTCACTTCTATCATCTTGTAAGAAGAAGAGTGATTGTAAGAAGGCTTTTCCACTTTGGTGTGATCATCAAAAGAAGATTTTTAGTGGAGAATTACTAGGGTTGATCCACCTTATGGATTACCGTGGAGTAGGAGTATCATCTCCGAACCACGTTAAATAGAGTGTTAGTATTGTCTTTTAAATTCCTTCTATTTGTTATTATTTCTTTCGCTAACGTTTTTGTAGAAATCAAAAGAGGATATTCACCCCCCCCCACTCTAGCCATCCAAGGATCCCCTACAAGAGGTATTTTAGAGAATGGAGTATATTGTTGTCTCTTGAATTTTACTATCTTTCCGAAAGAAAGAAATTTGGTGTTATATTTTCCTCGGATGTATCAGCCTACTGAACCGATGATTTCAGGTTATCTGTTACTCCTTGTCCTTATTGGTTTTCTAATTCGTATGTGTTAGTTATATATGAGAGGTGTCCTTAGGCAATTGCCTTATCGTTGTACCATTTATTTGATAAATGAAGATTCACTATTTAAGTATACATGTTTTCATGTATTTAATTGGATCTTAAACTAACTTACTGAATGTCCGCAATACGATTCACAACATAAGAGAATTTGTGATTGGATCACAACTAGTGAGTATCTCTACATGTGTAATTGTGAAGTATTGGAATTATCCCTAGTCGATGAATTGATGTATTCGGACACCATCAATTCTGTTGAGACTAGCATGAGTTATACTCTTTGGTTTATTCAAGCAACTTTTTCTCACTGGCTAGAGACATTGGGATGTCCGTAGTTAACCGTGGATGCTAGTTATGGTAACTAGTTCATTGGAGTGACTAGTTGTAAGACTTCATATAGTTCTCTGCATATACAGATAGGTTAATGAAGTCCTTACTGCAGCTTAAGTGCAATGTTCCCTTGACTTGCAGTATTAGAGTCATCTTGGCCATGTAGACTTGTGCTTTGACATCTTAAGCATGCATCTCTGAGGAGATATAAACCCAGGATGATTGGGTATAAGTTAAAGTGGTCGAAGGTGTTTG
This sequence comes from Wurfbainia villosa, assembly GCA_025175895.1. NCBI lineage: Eukaryota > Viridiplantae > Streptophyta > Magnoliopsida > Zingiberales > Zingiberaceae > Wurfbainia > Wurfbainia villosa. Next base: position 61,265,898 of record CM045995.1, on the reverse strand, counting down.
AATAGCCTATAGAGGATTCACCACTCCTTGTGAGAAGATGTATACCCTATGGTCTCTCGTCAGATTGTTACTAAAGTCTTTGCCCAAAGCATTATATGTTTAGAGTATGATACTCTTGGATACGTGTGCAGTAACTAGAATCTGCAAGACAAGGAAGTAATACTTGGGCTAGGTGTGACGTAGTCAGCCTAGTGGGGACTAACACAATAGACCATGTCCTAAACCAAGTGGGTATAAGATGAGTGAAGGGAACGATGCACGACTCACTATAGCTGCTGAAAGGTTTCAGAAGTTGTTATGGGGTCAACCGTTGATTTTCTGATTAATTGGTAATCATGATGTACTACTAGGTGCCACTCATGATTGTTCTATAATTAATGGTTAATTATAGATGGCCAAGATAATCCAGGAACCTATTTGGTCACAAGCACTACCAATGTTATCCGAAGGATTTTAAATGAGTCTAAGAATGGGATTCTCAGATCGAGAGAGACTTGGTTTGGTTGGACTAAATAAGGAGCGAGCATGAAATAGTTTCAGTTGCATCGGAAGCATGGATAAGCCGAGTCTTTTGAAGACATGATGCATGAACTAAATTGATTTGGTTCTAATCCAATGGTGGAAAATAAACCAAAGGGTTTGGTTTGATTTAAACGAATAAACCAAAATTGGTCTGGTTTATTTTAACTTAAAATATACCAATGCAGTTTGGTTTATTTTAACTTAAATTAATGGAGCGGGTTAATGGGTTTAGATTGTGAACCAATAACCCCTTGAGAAAAGGTCTCTTAATGGTTAAGAAACACGTTCTCTATAAATAACAGGGTTGAGAGATATTTCTTAGACGAATTAGGTTTTGTGAAACCCTAGCTGTTTTCTCTTCTCCTCTCCATGCTTGTGCATCAGCCAAACTTATTGCTGCTGCCCAAGCTTGGCTGCCCCCTCCTCCTTTTCCAGCCGTCGGCTAGCCACCAGCCATCGGCCATCTTCCTAACAGCTTGCGTTGGTCCCTGCACGTCACCACAACTCCTCCACCACCCCACCTCCTTTTGAACAACCCTTTGTCCATTGTGAGGAGAGCTCGCTTGGTCGGCATTTGGAACTTGGGCAGCGATCTCTTTACCGGGGATTGGACCTTCGGCAATCCTCTTCGATGGAGGACAAAGGGTTTTGTCACTTGATGACAAAACCACTTCTAAAGAAACAAGTTCGTGGAACTTGTTTTGTGATTGTATCTCGAATCAAAACGTCTTCGACGTGAGACTAGTATCTCTCGTGAAGATGGGGCTCATAGATTGAGAAGTTATCCTGACGATACTTGGTGTGGACTCAGATAGAGGCAAAACTTATGAGGGTCGCTAAGGTTGATGCCCTTTCTGCTGCGTGTTATTCGTCAGGTATACCTAGTGTAATTTTCTTTATTGCAAAAATTTAAATGTACGATTATATCTACACTGTTGTATCCTGCATGTGTGTGGTGTGTGTACTGTAATAAAATAGTTTATTATCGATTTGATTTGCTTTCACTGTGCATGTTTACAAAACATGTTCAAACACACTCCCACATCGGTGTCCCGGAAACCCAACAGTAGTATCAAAGTCCGGCTGTGTTCCAACATAATCGTAAAATTATTTTGCGATGAATGTTTGTTATAATTGTATTTTTAAAAATTTTCTATTTTTTGAAAGTTTACAAAAATTATGGAAATTTAAATTAGTTAAAAAATTCAAATTAGGAATTTCCTGATGCGATTAGGAAATTAGATTTAGGAAATTTATTTCCTAAATTAAATTTCAATTTCCTTAATTAATATTTTCCATAAATAAAATATGTTATTAGATTTGGAAATTTATTTTCCAATTTAATCGATGAGATTTGATTTGAGAAATCAAATCACAAATATATTTTATTTCCAAAATTAATTATCAAAATTAGGAAATTACTTGAACATGTCATAATTGTATGTCATGTAATTGCATTAGATGCATATTATTATGTCATGCGTGCCATGACATGTAGATGCATTTGTTGCACATATGTATGTCATGCGTGTCATGCCATGTAGATAATAGTTATTTGCATGGAAAGAAGGATGAGACCACAAAACCCTTACATAATATTAAAGCCTACACCTTCCATTAATATGGTTAGAACCGGAGTTTCATTTCTTGTTTGGGTTGTTGGACTCTCTCCAAGCCCGGCTCGAACCTAAACATGTTCAAACCATTGAAATAGTTTAATACTAATATGGTAAGGGTCAGAGGTCAATCTATAGTTTGGGTTGTTGGACTCTTTTCAAGCCTGGCTAAACGATTGAATGCACTCTAACCATATTAACACTACTTCTCGATTAATGGGTCGGCTTTAACTTAGAGCATCGGCTTGTTGGACTCTCTCCAAGGTCGATGTGAAGGGAGGTGAAGTTGGGTGCTATGCATATGATGCATACTTGTTAATGTGTTAACAACCAAATGTTTGTGCGAACATTTAATTAGTTTATAGCACAATATGATAGTTACATATACGTGATATGTAATTGGTATATTTGATACCTACCATCGTAGCTATGAACGACTTGTTGGACTCTCTCCAAGGTTGTTCTTATCTATGTTGGATATCAACCCATTCAGAGATGGACCTACGATCTCCTGAATTTATTTTAAGGGTTTTTTCGAATTCGAAAATGAATGGGACTTATAAATGTATGTTGATTCATTTTAAATCATCTTTCTCATATATGCTCGATTTGTATATCTGGGTTAATTGCTTGATCATGATGTCTTTGAATTTGCGTTCTATTTTGGATTCGAATAAATTGACTGGGTCGAACTTCTTGGACTGGCATAGAAACCTGAGAATTGTTCTCAAGGTGGAAAAGCTTGTGTATGTCCTCGAAGAGCCTCTTCCCATCCATCCTAAAGATGATGCAACTCCGGACCAATTATTGGTCTATCAGAAACATGTGAATGATTCTGAACTGGCGAGTTGCATCATGCTAGCCGCAATGGTACCCAAGCTTTAGAAGCAATATGAACATATGGATCCTAATACCATAGTCTTTTATCATTATGAGTTGTTTGATGAGCAAGCGAGATCTGAAAGGTTCGAAGTCTCCAAGCTCCTCTTCACCTCTAAGATGCAAGAAGGTTCATCTGTGGTGTAATTTGTGCTAAAGATGAATGGGTATAACGAGCGGTTAGCTACACTCAGGTTTGTGATAGATCATGAAATAATTATTGTCTTAATTCTACATTGTTTTCCCAAGAGTTACTCATAGTTTGTGATGAACTACCAGATGAACAAAATTGAAACCACCATTCCTGAACTCCTTAACATGCTGAAGACTGTGGAGCCTTCTATGAAGCATGAAGAGAATACAATGTTGTTAGTTGATTCCTTTGTTAGTAATATATGAGAGGTGTCCTAAGGCAATCGTCTTATGGTTGTACCATTTATATGATAAATGAAGATTCACTATTTGAGTATACATGTTTTCATGTATTTGATTAGATCTTAAACTCATTTATTGAATGTCCCCGATACGATTCACAGCACGAGAGAATTTGTGATTGGATCACAACTAGTGAGTATCTCTACATGTGTAATTGTGATGTATTGGAATTATCAATAGTCGATGAATTGATGAATTGGGACACCATCAATTTTGTCAAGACTAGCACGAGGTATACTCCTTGGTGTATCCAAGCAGCTGATTCTCATTGGCTGGAGACATTGTGATGTCCGGAGTTAATCGTGGATGATAGTTATGGTAACTAGTTCATTGGAGTGACCAGCTATAAAACTTCATATGGTTCTCTACATATATGGATATATCAATGAAGTTCTTACTGCAACTTAAGTGCGATGTTCCTTTGACTTGTGGTATTCAAGTCATCTTGGTCATGAAGACTTATGCTTTGACATCTTAAGCAAGCATCTCTGAGGAGATATGGACCCGGGATGATTGGGCATAAGTCGAAGTGATCGAAGGTGTTTGAATAGCCTATAAAGGATTCACCACTCCTTGCGAGGAGATGTATACCCATGGCCTCTCGTCGGATTGTTACTAAAGTCTTTGTTCAAAGCATTACATGTTTAGAGTAAGGTACTCTTAGATACATGTGCAGTAACTAGAATCCGTAGGACGAGGAAATGATACTTGGGCTAGGTGTGACATAGTCAACCTAGTGGGGACTGACACTATAGACCATGTCCTGAAACAAGTGGGTATAAGATACGTGAAGGGAATGAGGTACGATTCATTGTAGCTGCTGAAGGGTTTCAGAAATAGTTATGGATCAACTGTTGATCTTTTCAGTTAATTGGGGATCATGATGTACTACTAGGTGCCACTCATGATTGTTCTATAATTAATGGTTAATTATAGATGTCCAACATAAACTGAGAAGCTATTTGGTCACACGCACAACGAGCATAATTCGAAGGATTTAAAAAGAGCTTGAGAATGAGATTCTCAGACCGAGAGAAACTAGATTTGGTTGGACCAAACAAGGATCGAGCATGAAATTATTTCAGTCGCAATGGAAGCGTGGATGGGCCGTGTCTTATGAATACATGATGGATGAACCAAATTGGTTTGGTTCTAATCCAATAGTGGAGAATAAACCAAAGGGGTTTGGTTTGTTTTAAACGAATGAACCAAAAGTTGGTTCGGTTCGTTTTAACTTAAAATAGACCAATGCAGTTTGGTTTATTTTTACTTAAGTTATTGGAGCGGGTTAACGTGTTTTGGTTATGAACCAATAACCGTTAGGAGAATGTGTTCTCTATAAAAACATGACTTAAGGGTTTTTCGTGGATAACTTTTGGTGTTGGAAAACCTAGCCACCCTCTCCCTCTCTTCTCCTTGCCGCCGCCCAAGGGTTCCATGCCGCCCAACCCTTGTGCCGCCGTCCAAGCTGTTGCTGGAGTCCAAGCTCCTGCCGGCGATCCTCCGGCGACCCTCCGGTGATCTTACTTGGCTCCGGCAACAAGGTGAGCACCTAGCTTTCCTTATTTGGCCGGCGCAAGTTCTCCACCAAAGCTGTCCAGTTTTCTGGACAGCTTATTTCCTTCGTGTCGAAGCATCATTTGGATGGCGTTTGGAGCTCTGACAGTGGCTACCTTACTGGGGATTCGATCTCCGGTAATCCTCATAAGTGGAGGATAAAGGATTCGTCAAACGGTTAGCGAATACCTCTCCGGAGAAGCGAGTTTTAGGGACTCATTTTTGAATCCGAATTTTGATTCGGATTGTGATCTTCTCTCGATCACATCATCTTCGACACGAGGCTAGTGACTCATACGAAGACAAGGCTCGTTGCTTTGTGAAGTCATCCCGATGATACTCGGAGTGGATACGGATAGAGGCGATTCTAGCGAGAGTCGCTCCGGTTGATGTCTTTCCCGCTACACATGATACGTCAGGTATACGTAGTATAATTTTCTTTTATTGAAAAATTTGAAACTATGGTTATGTCTACACATGTTGTACTATGCATGTGTGTGATGTGTGTGTTGTAATAAATTAGATTTATTGCTTTTTATTTCTTCCGCTGCGCACATGTTTACGAAACATGATCGAACACACACTCGCCGTGGTGTCGGAAACCCAACATCCTCAAAGAAAGGTTCTAAGAGGAAATCAAAGGAACAACATAAGGGGAAGAAGAAGAAGACTAAGAAGGCAAAACCAACTCAAAAGGGCACTTGCCATCATTGTGGCAAGGAGGTCCATTGGCAAAGAAACTGCAAGATTTATCTTGAGCCCGTGAAGAAGAAGACATTTGATGCCCCTCTTCGGGTATCTTCATTATTGATTGTCATTCTATTTCCTCAGACACTTGGGTATTGAATACTGGGTGTCGCTCACATATATGTAATAACATACAGAGGCTAAGGAATAGAAGAAGACTTGTCAAGGGAGAATCAAATTTGTGAGTTGGCAATGGAGCAAAGGTAGCTGCAGTAGCCATCGGAACATATTTGTTGAAGCTCCCTGCTGGACTTGTCTTAGAACTGGATAATTGCTATTATGTTCCTTCGTTAATAAAGAACATTGTTTTTATTTTCTGCTTAAATAGAAATGGGTACCATTTGACTTTTAGTAACAATTATTGTTACATAACTATGAATGGAATTCTTTATGGGACTGGAACTTTATGCAATGAAATATATACGTTAGACGTATCCAGTGACATTTTCAATATGGAAGCGAGTAACAAGTGTGCTCGAAAAGATAATCAATTAGCCTCCTACATGTGGCATTATCATCTTGGCCATGTAAGCAAGAAACGCATGTCCAAATTACACCGATGTGGAATTCTGGAATCATTTGAATTTGATTCATTCGATACATGCGAATCATGCTTAAAAGGCAAGATGACTAAGTTACCTTTTACTGGAAAAGGTTAACCGGTGGGAGAGTTGCTTGATCTAATACATACTGATGTATGTGGACCTATGTCAACTCATGCTCTATGAGGCTATAGCTACTTTATTACCTTTATCGATGATCACTCACGGTTTGGGTATGTGTTCTTGATGAAACACAAGTCTGAAGCCTTTGAAAAGTTCAAAGAATTCAGAAATAAAGTAGAGAAACAACTTGGCAAAAGTATTAAAATACCTCAATCTGATCGAGGTGGTGAATATTGTCTAAGGGACAATGGTATATTGTCTCAATGGACTCCGTCGTATACACCACAACTTAATGGTCTATCTGAGAGGTGAAACCGAACCTTATTGGACATGGTTAGGTTGATAATGAATCATGCGAATCTTCCCAAATCCTTTTAGGGTTATGCACTTCAGACAACTGTTTACTTGCTAAACAAAGTCCCGACCAAGGTAGTCTCTACTACTTACTCCATATGAGATATAGAATAGTAAAAAACCACATTTATCTTACTTAAAGATATGGGGTTGTCCTGCTTATGTGAAGCAGACTGTATCAGACAAATTGGATGCTAAGTCTGATATTTATCTGATAAATATTTATTTATTGGATTCCCTAAGGAAACGAGGGGTTACCAATTCTATCATCCTATGGAACAAAAGGTGTTTGTTTCAAAGCATGCTGTGTTTCTAGAGAAAGAGTTTATCTTGTAAGAAAACAGTGGGAGTGGAATTGAACTTGAGGAGGTTTAAAAGACTCCAATAGACATTGAAGAGATACCCGGTCAAGCACCACAACTGATAACTCATAGTGATGAGCCATTGGTTGAACCAATTGTAACACCACATCTTCGTAGATCTGGTAGAACATGCAACATTCCTGATAGATATGGATTTCTCATAAGCGAATCGAATGACGTGTTACTCATTGATGATGAGGAGCCTACCAATTATGAAGAAGTTCTGAAAAGTTCAAAAAGGGATAAATGACTTGAAGCCATGAAGTCGGAAATGGATTCCATGTATGAAAATCAAGTTTGAAACTTGGTGGACCCCCCTGAAGGCATTAAGCCTATAGGGTGAAAGTGGATTTTCAAGAAAAAAACCGACATGGATGGTAATGTGATTACCTATAAGGCTAGATTAGTGAAAAAAGGCTATCGTCAAAAGAAAGGTGTTGATTATAACGAGACCTATTCACTAGTGGTTGTGCTTAAATCCATTCGGATGCTCTTGGCTATAACGACTCATTATGACTATGAGATATGGAAGATGGATGTGAAAATGGCTTTCCTTAATAGAAAACTACTTGAGGACGTGTATATGATACAACCCGAGAGTTTCACATCGTTTAATAAAACCAAGGTATGCAAACTTCGACGGTCCATATATGGACTGAAGCAAATATCCAGGAGCTAGAATATCCATTTTAATGAGACAATCAAAAGGTTTGATTTCTCACAAAATCTAGACGAACCCTGTGTGTACAAGAAGGTTAGTGGGAGTGCAGTCGTGTTCCTAGTATTGTATGTCAATGACATATTACTTATAGGAAACGATGTATCTATCTTACAGTTGGTTAAAATTTGGTTATCCAAAATATTCTCCATGAAAGGCCTAGGAGAAACGACCTATATCCTCGGGATTAAGATCTATAGAGATAGATTGAAACGGTTGCTTGGTCTTTCTCAGTCTACATTTATAGACCGAATGTTAAAGAGGTTTAGCATGTCGGAATCCAAGAAAGGTTTCTTTCCCATCAGGCATGGGACACGCCTTTTGAAGTCTACGTCCGCGCACAAAAGACGAGAGGATTTGCATGAGTAAGATCCCCTATGCATCCACAATATAATCTATCATGTACGCTATGTTATGTACGAAGCTCGATGTATCATATGCTCTGAGTGTCACAAGTATATACCAGTCTGATCATGGAATAGATCATTAGGCGATTGTTAAGACAATCCTTATGTACTTAAAAAGAACTAAGGATGTGTTCCTAATATATGAAGAGGGTGATATGGTAATACGTGGGTATACATATGCCAGCTTCCAAATAAACAAGGATGATTCTAGGTCTCAGTCTGGGTACATATTCACCTTGAATGGAGGCACAATAAGTTGGAAAAGTTTCAAGCAAGACACTGTAGCGGATTCTACCACTGAGGTAGAATATATTGCATCTTCGAAAGCAGCAAAGGAAGCAGTTTGGATCAAGAAGTTCGTCTCTGAACTTGGTGTGGTTCCAACCACTGTTGAAGCAATACCTGTCTACTACAACAACAATGGAGCTATTGAATAGGCAAAAGAGCCAAGGTCTCATCAACAATCCAAACAACTGCTTCGCCGCTATCATTTGATCAGAGAGATCATCAGTAGGAAGGAAATACAAATTGACAAGATTCCCACTGAAAGGAACTAAGCGTATCCTTTAACTAAGGCCTTACCTCAAAGTAAGTTTGAGGGCAATGTTAGAGCTTATGGTATTGGATACCATGGTGATTGACATTAGGCTAAGTGGGAGTTTGTTAGTTATATATGAGAGGTGTCCTAAGGCAATCGCCTTATGGTTGTACCACTTATTTGATAAATGCTGAATGTCTGCAATACGATTCACAGCATGAGAGAATTTGTGATTGGATCATAACTAGTGAGTATCTCTACATTTGTAATTATGATGTATTGGAATTATCCCTAGTAAATGAATTGATGTATTCGGACACCATCAATTCTGTTGTACTCTTTGGTTTATCCAAGTAGCTTTTTCTCACTAGTTGGAGACATTGGAATGTCCGAAGTTAACCGTGGATACTAGTTATGATAACTAGTTCATTGGAGTGACTAGCTATAAGACTTTATATGGTTCTCTGCATATACAGATATGTCAATGAAGTCCTTACTGCAGCTTAAATGCGATGTTTCTTTGACTTGTGGTATTCAAGTCATCTTGGCCATGTAGACTTGTGCTTTGACATCTTAAGCAAGTATCTCCGAGGAGATGTCGACCCGGGATGATTAGGTATAAGTCGAAGTAGCCGAAGGTGTTTGAATAGCCTATAAAGGATTCACCACTATTTCGAGGAGATGTATACCCTATGGCCTCTCATCAAATTGTTACTAAAGTCTTTGGCCAAACCATTATATGTTTAGAGTATGGTACTCTTGGATACGTGTGCAGTAACTAGAATCCGCAAGACAAGGAAGTAATACTTGGGCTAGGTGTGACGTAGTCAGCCTAGTGGGGACTGACACAATAGACCATGTCCTAAATCAAGTGGGTATAAGATGAGTGAAGGGAACGATGCACGACTCACTATAGCTGCTGAAAGGTTTCAGAAGTTGTTCTGGGGACAACCATTAATTTTTCGATTAATTGGGGATCATGATGTACTAGTAGGTGCCACTCATGATTATTCTATAATTAATGGTTAATTATAGACGGCCAACATAAATCGTGAACCTATTTGGTCACACGCACTATAAGTGTTATTGGAAGGATTTAAAATGAGTTTTAGAATGGGATTCTCACATCGAGAGAGACTTGGTTTGGTTGGACCAAACAAGAAGCGAGCATGAAATTGTTTCAGTCACATCGGAAGTATTGATAGGCTGAGTCTTTTGAAGACATGATGGATGAACCAAATTATTTTGGTTCTAATCCAATGCTAGAAAATAAACCAAAGGGGGTTGGTTTATTTTAAACGAATGAACCAAAATTGGTTTGATTTATTTTAACTTAAAATAAACCACTGCGGTTTGGTTTATTTTAACTTAAATTAATGGAGCAAGTTAATGGGTTTTAGTTGTGAACTAATAACCCTTGAGAAAAGGCCTCTTAATGGTTAAGAAACACGTTCTATATAAATAACAAGGTTGAGAGATATTGCTTAGACGAATTAGGTTTTGTGAAACCCTAGTTGTTTTCTCTTCTTCTCTCCTTGCTTGTGCATCACCCAAACTTGTTGCCTCCGCCCAAGCTTGGTCGCCCCTCCTCCTTTTCCAGCCGTTGGACAGCCACCAACAGCCGACCATCTTCGGCCAGTAGCCCAGTCACCGGTCCTTGCAGTCGTCGGCCATAAAGCTACTACCGACCAACTTGTTTGGCCGGAAACTCCACCACCGCCCCCACCTCCTTTTGGACAACCCTTTGTCCATTGTGAGGAGAGCTCGCTTGGTCGCCGTTTGGAACTCAGGAAGAGATCTCTTTGCTGAGGATTGGACCTTCGGCAATCCTCTTCGGTGGAGGACAAAGGGTTTTGTCAATTGTTGACAAAACCACTTCCAAAGAAACATGTTCGTGGAACTTGTTTTGTGATCGTCTCTTGGATCACAACATTTTCGACGCGAGACTAGTATCTCTCATGAAGACAGGGCGCGTAACTTGATAAGCTATCCCGACGATACTCGACGTGGATCAGATAGAGGCGAAACTTACGAGGGTCGCTAAGGTTAATGCTCTTTCCACTGCGTGTTATTCGTCATATATACCTAGTGTAATTTCCTTTAATGCAAAATTTTAAATGTACGATTATGTCTACACTGTTGTATCATGCATGCGTGTGGTGTGTGTACTGTAATAAAATAGTTTATTATCGATTTTATTTGCTTCCGCTGTGCATGTTTACGAAACATATTTGAACACACTCCCACGTCGGTGCCCCAGAAACCCAATAGTATGCAGATGAGCTGAAGGAAAATGGTATTCCACAGTTTAACTCATATGGTTGTTGGTTTGATTCTTATACCCCATGAGGGTGTTCTTATGTTTTCATTACTTGATATTTCTATTTATTTATAATGCTTAGTATGCATATGAGGAGAATATATGATTCTTTATATAAATTGACTGAAAATACAGATGATATAAGGAGAATATTCTTATTTACAAGGGAGGTGGTCAGTATGAACAGGCGATCTTGAGTTGTCGTTGGAGAGATGGAGGATTGAATAGGCGATTGCCGAAGGAGGGGAAAGGGGATCGAAAGGGTCCTCTTTGGGCTGGAACCACTATATTCTTTGGGGGAAGTGGTCGGTATGCCGAGGTTGTGTTAGAATGAGTGTATAAATCAGAAGTTTGGTTGGTGTTAGAACTTATGTGAATAAGGTGTGAGGGGGAGGCCATGGAAGGAGGGAAAATAGAGATGGGATAAGGGTGAGATAGAGCTTAGCTTTTATAAAGGGGATGAGGGGGAAGACGAAGTGAAGTATAGGTTCCTCAAGATTAAAGATGTTACCGAGGAGGTTTAAAGAATTAAATTAGGTAAGGGGAAGGGTCATCCTACTTTGATAAGTGAAGAGATGAGGTGGCCGCTTGGGAAGTCTCTTATGATAGTGGGGTCAACGGGGGATAGGGGCATGTTGTTGTTCCATGTCAACATGAGGGTTGGTACCGAAGTAGGGTTATTTTTGGAAATCGGAGGAGTCTGCTCTGGCAATGACTTATATTCCAGCAACAACAGGGTGGCTCGATGCAGGAATCTAGACTTGATGCAAGGGATGAAGAATATTGTTCCTTATCATGTTGGATGGTATGGGTCACAGGTAATAGAAAATTTACAATAAAAAGGTAGTTCTTCGCACTTTTTAGGTAGGGGCTTAGTAATAAAGAGGGTACTGCTCGAGGGATGCAAATATAAGCTAGGACCCAAGTGGGAAGTCCCCTTCCATGTGAAGAGCCGAGCGGGAGTGGGAGCTTATTACTTAAAAGATGCTCAAGGAAGGCTTTTAGTAAGACCATGGAATGTTTATCACTTGTGCCCTTATTTCAGGGGATAAAACATTGTAAAATTTATGTTTTTGTTCATTTAAGAATAGTACAATGTAGGCTAAGTCATGTACTATATTGCAAGAATTGTTGGAACTTCGATGAGCGCTAGAGGCGGGGGTGAATGGTGCATTTTTGTTGTTCGATGGAATTTGATTGCATTTGTCTCTATAATTTGTTAGTTTGCACAGCGGAATATAGAAATATAAAAGACAAATACACAATCACATGCAAAATACAAGATATAACATGGTTCAGAACCTTAGGGTTCCTACTCCACGTATTGAGCTCGAATGAGCTCTAGTAATGCACACACCACTACTAATCAATAACACTCCTCTGTGACACACCGAAGGTGGAGAAATCTCTTACAAGCGATTACAACAGTAATACAAAATAAACAAGCAAATACAAAGAAATACAATCGAAATGTAAAGAGCACTTTACAAATTGGGGTTTTGAATGCTTTTCTTATTAGTTGCCTAGATGAGTTTGAAGAACCCTGAAATGCGCCTGCATTTCACCTTCAAATCGCCTCAACAACCTTTCAAGAAACCATGGTCGAAATACTCCATGAGCTACTCCTTTTATCCCTACATCGGGTTGATTCCACGTCTGGCAGTCGACTTCCAACAGTGTCATTGTCTCACAACGACTTAATCCACATCGATATTCCAGCCAACGGATATACTGGAAGTCGACTGCCATTACCAGCAGTCAACTGCTCAAGCCCGTAGCTGACTTCTCAGTCAACTACCGAGCTTTCTACCTCGTGACCAAACCTAGCAGTAGTCGACTGCCCTCCATGGTAGTCAATTGCTCATGGCCAGTCGACTGCCCAATGCTAGCAATCGATTGCCAAGGCCTCTTGCCACAGTTAAACCCCAGTCGACTCTCAGCAGTCGACTGGTCATAATCCAAGTCAACTTCTCGCTGTCGACTCGGCTGCCAAGTGTTAAACACTTGACTAGATGACTGGTCTATAACCCTAGTCGACTGTTATACCTCAACCATGAGGTTTACCCCAAGTATGATGCCCTCATACTTGCTCTAGCTACCTCCATCAGCCTCACGCCTATCAGATCCCTTCAAGTCATCCATGACTTGTTCATCCATACGCTAGCCTTTAGATGCTTCCTTCGGCTATTGTCATGCTAAGTTGGTCTAGACTGCCAAGGCACATTGGGCTTATGTTGCCAAGACACACGCTTGGACTTTACGCTGTCAACCATTGGACTTATGCTACTAAGACTCCACCCTTGGACTTTACGCTGCTAATATCAACCCTTGGACTTCCCAAATGCCAAATACCCATGACTTGGACTTTCACCGCTAAGACTACACGCTTGGACTTACGTGGCCAAGACTACACCCTTGGACTTTCCTTGCTAACCCATGTTGGATTTTCTAATTGCCAAGACTCAAGCTTGGACTTTCCCTTGCCAAGACCCATGCTTGGACTTTCTATGCCAAGTGTCCCACTTGGACTTCTCCATCATATGGTCAACCCCATGTCAACCATATAGCCAACCCATTGTCAAACAATGGTTAACTCATCGTCAAACATCAAAATACTACTCAAGTCAAACTCGAGTTTGGTCAATCATGACTTGGGCCGATTGCACCAACAAGAGTTATATTAAATACAAGTTACATTTTTCAACATTGTATGTGAAAGGAAAAGATAGAATATTAGGAGGAGTACGATCAATTATATTGCAAATATCTAAAAAATTAGTAAAATACTCGGGAGGTGGATAGCCTATTGCTCGAAATTAATTAATACAATCTTGAGAACTCCATTGTGGGAAAGCGAAGCCTCGGTCCATGAACAGGTTATTAATAAAGTCCAAAATGTTGTTGGTATAGTATGTATGCCTTCTTGAGATGGTCAGGCTCTTAAAGGGTCCAAAGTATTTTGTAAGTAGGTGGTTTGAAAATGAAGGGATGAAATTTTTTCCCGATCGGCTTGAGTTTTTAATTGAGAAGACACTTCTTTTCTTGAGTCTCTGATAGGTATGTTAAAAATAGGGAAAAAGAAGAGGAGTAAGGATTACTCGGTGTATCAGTCGACTATAAGGAGGTATACCAGTGTAGGTTTTGTTGCAAGACGTACATAGGTGCAGTTCGCGAGCAAGCACTGAGCAGTTTCTCAACTCCCTTCACTTTCTTACAGGAGTCTACCAGAATCACATCCTTCTGTTCCTTAGTAATAGATGACTCCACTGTTTTGAGCATGTTGATCAATTAGGATATAGTGGACTCAATCTTGTTCATATAATAGTTCATCACAAATTGTGAATAGCTATCAGTCAAACTATGCATAATTAAGTCAATACTTAATTCATTATCCATTATAAACTCTAATGATGCTAACCGCTCAATATAGTCATTCATCTTCAATGCATACTGCACTGCAGATGAACCCTCCTGCATCTTCGAGCAGAAGGGAAGTCTAGTGATCTCGAACCTTTGGGATCTTGCTTGCTCATCAAATAGCTCACGAAGATGAAAGACAATTGTATAAACATACATATGCTCATGTTGTTTTTGCAACTCAGGAGTAATAGAATCTAGCACAATGCAGCTTGCCATATCTTAGTCTACAACATGTTTTTGGTAGGCCAACTTTTGGTCACTGGACGCATTGTTTGCAAGAGGTTGGAGAAGATCATCTTCCAGGACATAGGCTATCTTTTTGACCTTGAGAACAATTCTCAAGTTTCGATGTCAATCCAAGAAGTTGGTTCCAGTTAGTTTGTTGTTGTCTAAAATTGACCTTAAATTAATGGAGGTTAACATGCTTATTCTAACCAAATAACCTAGGCATACAAATAAAGAGTATTAGAGACATGAATTTATTTATCATGCAAACAATTTACATTAACAATAAACTCCCACTATTTTGTCAAATTCAATAGCCCTCACTTTAAATTTGAGAGATGGTAGTTTATCTCTTAGTGGGTTAATATCCATTAGAGCTAAGATTAACCCTGGAGAGAGTCCAACAAGCTAATATTAGTTCAAACGGTAGGTATCAACAGTACCAATTACATATCATATAAATAACTATCACATTATGGTATTAACTAATTGAATCTTAACATAAAACATTAGATTGTTAACTCATTAACATATACACATCCAATGCATATCACCTAATTTTACCTCTATTCACATTGACCTTAGAGAGAGTCCAACAAATCAATGCTTCAAGTTAGGACCAACCCATAAATCATGAGATCGAATTTAAATAGTCCAAACATATCAAATTTTCAAGTTAGGTTTGGAGAGAGTCCAACAATACATACTAGAAACTTGAACTCTGGTTCTTACTATCTAAAGGGAAGATCAAATCTCAATGGTCTAAACATATCCAATGTCATGCCAGGCTTAGAGAGAGTCCAACAACCCAAACATGAAATTAAAATATGGTTTTTACCAAAATAATGGAAAGTATTAGTCCTAATATTTGCACAAAAGGATTTCTTTATTATAGGTCACATCATTCATCAATTAAAATCTATGGTTATCCTATATATATAATCATATGTATCCAATACACAACTAATCATACATGCATTCTCATAACCATAAACCTAGATTCATGTATAAACATGGATATCATATATACCAATATCTATACATGCATATTAATCTAGGTAAACGCATGCATATTCCATAATATACATGTTTTTCTAACTCTAATCTAAACAATCTATGTCAAAAGAATAAGCATGGCTTTGATACAACTTGTTGGACCTCATAGTCTCCTCAGGCTCTGTACAACAAAGCTCGATGCCACGAGGCGAGATCCTACGGAACGCACGCGCAACGGAAAACAAAAATTTTTGGGTGCTCCCATAGATCTCATGCCAATGCCATCTTGTTTTGGTCAAAGATCGTTATATGAAAGTAAGGGTTAGAGAGAAAGATCATACATTCATGATCAATGCTTAGATATGAAGAAACCTTTAGCAAAACCAATGGGTTTTGCCTCTACCAGTATCCACGTCGGATCTTCTCAAGATAACCTTCCGAAGGCTAACAAGACTTCCTCTTCGAATAGTGCTAGTCGTGCATGGAGAAGAAGATCAAGAATAGGAAGTGACGTCACGAGGTTTTTGGAGTTCCAAAATGTCCAAAAGGCTCTATTAGGGTTTCCTCTCAAACCCTTTTAATAGTTTCATGATTAGGACACGAAACAACATACCAAAAACGAAGACAACGAAGTGTCAGGACATGACATGGCCTCGCCATGCCAGGTGGCACGGTCGTGTCGCATGGCCAGGGGTCTAGCACACTCTGATCGTTCCTAGTGGTACGGTCATGTCAGGTGCCTAGCATGAACGATGAGCTCTGACCCTTCTGGCATGCCCATTCCATGCAGCACCTGGTCGTGTTGCACACTGTGGCTTTTGTTTCGATGACAATTCATGGCATGGTCATGCCAACTTTTGTCAGGCCCATTTAACTCCCAAAACCTCCACTTTGTGCAATTTATCATCCGGTCCAACCAGATTTATCCCCTATCTCTTTGAGAATCATATTCTCATTTGTTTTACATCTCTTGAGACATTGTTATGTGTGTGACCTAATTGGTTTTTGATTATGTTGGTCATTCATAACTAACCATTAGTTACAAATAGATCATGAGGGGCACTAGAAGTACATCATGACCCCCAATTGACCGAAAAGTCTTTATCGACTTCAAAACAATTTTGAACCCTTCAGTAGCAACGGTTGTTCTATGTCTTTGTTCCTTTCACTCATCCTATACCCACTTGGTTCAGGACATGGTCTATAGTGTTAATCTCTACTAGGATGACTATGTCACACCTAGCCCAAGTTAGTTTCTTGTCTTGTGGATTCAAATTACTCAATACATGTTCCTAAGAAGACAATCTTCTTAACATGTTTGATTTGGCAAAAGACTTCTGAGTAATAATCCTGATAAGAGGTCTAGGATATACATCTCCTTTAACAACAGTGGTGAATCCTCCATGAGCTATTCAAACACCTTCGATCACTTTGACTTATACTCAATCATACTGGAATTACACCTCCTATGGAGATGGTTGCGAAGATGTTAAAGTATAAGGCATCATGACCAAGGTGACTTGAATATCTCAAGTCTAATGAATCTCAAACTCAAGTTGCAATGAGATCTTTATCGATATGAATAACCATATAAAGCCTCATAGCATGTCACTCCAATGAACTTGTTACCCTAACTAACATCCACATGTTCACTGTCAGCATATCTATGCTTCTATTTAATGAGTACCGAATGCTTAGATAAACTAAGGAGCATAACATATGCTAGTCTCACAAAATTGATGATGTCCAATCTCACACAATTACACATGATGAGATATCCACTAATTATGATCCAATCATAATTCCTCTCATGCTATGTATCATATTGTGGACTTCAGTAAATGAGTTTAAATCCAATAAGATACACATAAAATATACACTAAAATAGTGAATTTTATTAATAAATAAGGTGATTGTCTTAGGACATCTCTCTATTATATTATGAGCTCTCTATTCAAGGTCACTTTTATATGCCTTATCCAGGGGGCTCCAACTCGGTAGGGATCAAATCCAAATTGGTTGGCTTTTATCCTATCATGGTCGCCTCGATCCCTTCCGAGCGACTAGGAAGCGATGTGGCTTCTTTTGATCAAAACTTGATCCTACTGAATCAACCATGTGTTATCCCCATCCCCGTCATCTAGATCCCTCTGGTCGCTTGGAGATGATGTGGTAGTCATCATGGTCATCTAATTACCACGTGTCACATCACCTTGTATTTGGACTGCAATCATACTTGCCCTATATCTAGACTTTAGTCACCTAGATCCCATCTAGGCACCCAGACTGTTGGACCTCATGGTCTCTTCAAGATCTATTCGACAAAGCCCGACAACATGAGGAGGGATCCTACGGAATGCACGCGCAGTGGAAAATAAAATTTTTTGGGTTATCCTGTAGATCTCTTGCCAAGACCATCTTGTTTTGACCATATATTATTATATGAAAGCAAGGGTTAGAGAGAAGATCATACCTCCATGATCTATACTTAGATCTGTAGAAGGCTTTAGCAAAACCAACGAGATTTGCCTCTACTGATATCCACATTGGATCTTTGCGAGATAACCTTCCGAAGGTTAACAAGACTTCCCCTCTGAACAGTATTAGCCGTGTGTGAAAAAGAAGATCGAGAATAGGAAGTGACGACACAAGGTTTTTGGAGTTCCAAAATGTCCAAAAAGCTCTATTAGGGTTTCCTCTTAGACCCTATTTATAGTTTCGTGATTAGGACATGAAACGACTTACCAAAAATAGAGATGGTGAAGTTCTAGGAAACGACATAGCCTAGTCGTGCCAAGTGGCACAACTATGTCGCGTGGCCTGGGGCCTAGCATGCTCTAACTGTGCCTGGTGGCACAATCATGTCAGGTGCCTAGCACAACTGATGACACATCCATGCTACTCAGCACGCCCAGAGCGTGCTAAGCTCTACCCCTTCTGGCATGCTCGTGCTGTGCAGCACGACCTGGCCATGTTGCACGATGTAGTTTCTGTTTCGATGATAATTCATGGCACGATCATGCCAACCTTTGACACACCCATGTTAACTCCCAAAACCTCCACTTTGTGCCATTTATCATCCGGTCTAACTAGATTTATCCCCTATCTCTTTGAGAATCGTATTCTCACTTGTTTTACATCTCTTGAGACATCGTTGTCCGTGTGACCCAATAGGTTCCAGATTATGTTGGTCATTCATAACTAACCATTAGTTATGAATAGATCATGAGTGGTACCTAATAGTACACTCCCAATTGACCGAAAAGTCTTAATCCACTTCAGAATAATTCTGAACCCTTCAGAAACTTTAGTTATTTTGTGTCTTGTTCCTTTTACTCATCATATACCCACTTGGTTTAGGACATGGTCTATAGTTCTCATCCCCACTAGGCTAACTATGCCACACCTATCCCAAGTTAGTTTCTTGTCCTGTTGATTCAAGTTACTCAATATATTTTCCCAAGAAGATCATCATCTTTACATACTTGCTTTAGCCAAAGACTTCTAAGTAACAATCTTGACAAGAGGACTAGGGTATACATCTCTTTTAAACAAGAGTAGTGAATCCTCTATGGACTATTTAAATACCTTTGATCACTTTGGCTTATACCCAATCATCCCGGACTTGCACCTCCTATGGAGATGGCTCGAAGAAGTCAAAGTATAAGGTGTCATGACCAAGGTGACTTGAATATCTCAAGTCTAAGGAGGTTCGCATCGAGCTGTAATAAGATCTTCATCGACATGAATAATCATATGAAGTCTTATAGTAGAGGTCACTCCAATGAACTAGTTACCCTAACTAGCATCCACATGTTCACTCTCAGCATCCCTATGCTTCCATTTAGTGAGTACTGAGTGTTTAGATAAACCAAGGAGCATAACATGTACTAGTATCATAAAATTAATGATGTCCAATCTCATTAATTCATTGGCTAGGGATAGGTTCAATACTTATATAATTACACATGATGAGGTACCCACTAATTATGATCCAATCATAATTCTTCTCATTCTATATATTGTATTCTGGACTTCAATAAATGAGTTTAAGATTTAATCAGATACACATAAAATGTACACTTAAATAGTGAATTTTATTAATAACTAAGGTGATTGTCTTAGGACATCTCTCTATTACATCACAAACATCCAATCAATTGGAATCCATCCAATCTCCTGGAGTGCTCCAACTCCACTTCTTAAGTTCTACATCATAGAGTTAGACAAGCACATAATATCATAATTATAAATGGTGACAATCCTCTAACTATCCGATCTAAACTTTGAAATTCTCTTGGAACTCTTAGTTGGACCGATGCTTAAGGTTGTCCTTCTAAAGAGGACTCACTCTTATCTATTCTTCTTTCCAGAAAAACCTCTCCACACAAGGTACTTACCTAACTTATCTTTTGTCAAATACTTGATCCTCCAGACCTATTTAGACTTCCTACCAACTTAGCATTCGATCCCTTAACCTCCACAACTTTCTCCAATGTTCAATTTTCGCTGATCCATCGAGACTTCTGCATCTAGTTTCCTTGATTTGCAAATACTTTTACTCCTATCTAATATCAGGTCCATCTTGACTTGTTAGGACTTTCTACTTGCATAGTGACAAGATCGGTTACTACGCAAGAGAGGGAGGAGAGAAATAATAAAAATAAAACCAAAACTAATTAGATTAAGGCAGCTGAAATACTAAATGTTTTAGCACAATCAAATTTTGAGCAAAAACACGAAGAACACAAACAAAATTTCCAAGGACACTGCACAAGGAAAACAAACACAAAGACACACCCGATTTTTACTTGGTTCACAGCTCTCTCCTAGAGCTCCTAGTCCAAGGCCTACCTCTATATTTTTCTCATTTTTTAAGAATGCTTCAAAGGTGGGGAAACCTCTTAAAACACTTATAGATTACAGATTCTAAAGATGTGAATTAAGTACAAGAATCTGAATAATAAAACAAATAGAACACTAGACAAAGAGAAACCTTTATAGGAAAATAATTGAACAGATCAGGAGCGTAATCAGAACAGCCAAAATCCACATGAAGATTAGCGAAAAGCCAACGTCCAGGTTACGTCGTTGAGATGATGATGAGCACACGTAGAACAGCAGACGCCCACGAGGAAAGAAGCACAATGAAACTGAACGTTGAGAACCAAAGAGAGCCAAAACTGAGCGAAGGTTTCTTTTCTTTCCAAGTGATCAATCGGTGGAGTTTTTCTCCCAAGAACACCTTTTTATTGGCCAAATTCAAACATGTGGCAAAGATCTAGATCCAAATAATTCGGTCAAACAATCAAATAAAAACACGTAAGTCAACTCAAATGAGATTTTATCATAATCGCTAATTCATTTCTCAACAGTAGAGGCACCAGTCGAGCCCGCCTCGCTTCTGTTTGCTTCTGCAAAGGACTAGTCCAGGCGCTGCCTCAACTACATAGGTTAAGTCAGATAAGATTCACTAGTTTGTTCTACAACAGTTGAGGTGTCAGTCGAGCTTGCCTCTCTTCTGTTCACTTCTCCACAGGACTAGTCGAGGCGCCGCCTCGACTGCACAAGTCGAGACATAATATTCACCTACTTTTTCTACATCAGTTGAGGCGCCAGTCGAGCTTGCCTTGCCTCTATTCGCTGCTGCACAAGATCAATCAAGGTGCCGCCTCGACTATGACTTATCCTATAGAAGGCGAGACGCCAGTCGAGCTCGGCTTGCTTCTGCAAAACATCAGTTGAGATCTAGATTGGTGTTTTTTTTCTCAAGAACATCTTTTTATTGGCCAAATTCAAACCTGTGGTCGAGATCTAGATCCAAATAATTTAGTCAAACAATCAGATGAAAACACATAAGTCAGATCAGATGAGATTTTTGTTAGAGATTTGAGGCCGCTAGAGGATGTGCCCGTAGGTAGATGGAAATCGTTCACGTTGCTTGTCTACAATCTTGTTAGTATGCAGCAGAATAAAAAATAACAAATACAAACACAAGATACAATCACAACATGCACGATATAACGTGGTTCGGAACCACACGGTTCCTACTCCACGGATCGAGCTCTAGCGACGCCAATGCAATCACTAATCAATAAACTCCTTCTCGACAACAAGTCAGAGGCGGAGAAACCTCGTACAAACATTTACAACAATAAACGAAAGAAATACAAGCAAATACAAAGGAAATGTAAAGAACACTTTACAAACTAGGGTTTTGAGCGCTTGCTTGTTGGTTGCTTGGATGAGCTTAAAGGACCCTGAAATGCACCTGCAAATCGCCTTCAAATCGCCTCACCAAAGCTCCCAAAAATCTGATTGTTGAGCCTTCCACGAACAGCTGCTTTTATCCTCCATCGGGTTGGATTTCCGCTACAGCCGACCGCCATAAGTCCCGATCGCCAAAGATCAGAGCTATGAGACAACGACTCAATCCACATTGGACAAGTTCCAACGGACTCTTGGATCATCATTGCAAGACCAGTCTGGCGATCGGCTGACGGCGTCTGTGCTCGTCGACAGAACTAGCGGCCGATCGCTAACCCTTGGCGATCATTGCGAGCAATTCCAACTCTTAAACGGCAGTCGAACTCAAGTCGACTCACGGCAGTCGAACCGGCCATATTGCCAGTCGACTGACAACCTCAAACATGAGGTTTTAACCCAAGTATGGTGCCCCCATACTTGCTAGACCACCCTTAGCCTAGACCTAAGCCTTCTAGCCACCTCCATCAGCCTCACACCTCTCGGATCCCTCCAAGTCATCCATGACTTGTTCATCCATCGCGCTAGCCTCCAGGTGCTTCCCTCGGCTATGTCATGCTAACGGTGTCTACACCGCCAAGGCACATTGGACTTACGCCGCCAAGACTCCGCTTGGACTTTACGCTGCCAATATCAATCCCCTTGGACTTCCCAAATGCCAAGACTCAAGCTTGGACTTTCCCTTGCCAACCCATGTTGGACTTTCCATGCCAAGACCCATGCTTGGACTTTCCATTTGCCAAGACCCATGCTTGGACTTCTCATTTGCCAAGACCCATGCTTGGACTTCTCATGCCAAGTACTCAAGACTTGGACTTTCCCAAAACCCAAGTACCCATGACTTGGACTTTCCATGCGCCAAGTGTCTCACTTGGACTTTTCATGCCAAGTACCCATGACTTGGACTTTACCAAATGCCAAGTGTCCCACTTGGACTTTCCATGCCAAGTACCCATGACTTGGACTTTACCTTGCCAAGACCCATGCTTGGACTTTCCCATAATCACATGGTCAACCCCAGTCAACCATCAAGGTCTTCCTCGAGTCAAACTCGAGTCCGGTCAAACATGACCCGGGTCGATTGCTCCAACAATCTCCCCAACATATTAACCACCATTAATGTCAAACATCAATGCCAAACCACTTTGTCAAATCCCTTTGTCAAACATAAAAACATCACTCGAGTCAAACTCGAGTCTGGTCAATCGTGACCTAGGTCGATTGCACCAACAATCTCCCCTTTTTGATGTTTGACAAAAACCAAACAAATCATCTGAGTTAGACCACTAACTCAAATCCCTTACCAATTATCCCAAATTGGTAAACACTCTCCAAATGTTCTCCCCCAAACATGCTCCCCCTTTTTGACTAACATCAAAAAGGTTTTCTCTCCAAGGAGGTCAATGTCTCATGTCCCAATGAGATCTTACAATCTCCCCCTTCGTCCAAAAATACTTAGGATGCCTACCATCTTCCTAGTGATAAGTCCAATATCACTCAAGAGAGGCAATCCTATATTCTCTCCCAATTTCCAAATTGGGTATCAAAAACCCATCAATTTTCCCAATTGATGATACTCTCCCAATAACTTCTCCTCTTCAAGGAGAAAAACACATCCATCATCCCAAGATGGATACCTCCCCCTAAAGGCTTGCTCCCCCTTGATCATTGCACCAACAATGTCCTTGGGAAGCCCCTAAGCCAATAGGAACTCTAAACCATCAAAATTTAGGTTCTAAGTTCAACATAGAACTTTCACTCACCCAAAATTTGATACTTTGACCTAACACAGCTCCTAATCCATATCCAATGAATTTTCACCCTTTATAATGCTTCCTAAAGCATATCCTAGGGTTAGGAGTGATTAGGAACCTTTTCCATAGCTGAACACGGGCTAAACAAACCTTGTTAACCCGAATCAGACTGGCGATGACTCACGAATCACGATCACATTCATCATCGATCGGCCACAGTAGGCGATCGATAATCAAAATCTCGATTTTCAGCTATCAGAAATAAATTTTGGAAATTCATAAATAATTATACGTAATTCGAAAAATCATGAAAATTCATACGTATAATTCTTATGACACACACAATGGGTGAAAAATATTTGAAAATTATTTTACCCATAAAATAGTGAGTTTGATACAAAACTCAAAACCATTGAAATTTTCAATGTTTTGGCCCTATTTTGTATCAATTCTATCAATGGTGATTGCTATCAAAAGATAGACTTCACCAAGGTTTTTCAAAATGATTTTAAAATGTTTTCAAAACCTTATTTTGGATCAAATTCCTTGGGCTCTATGCACATGACTTGTACACAAGCTTTCGTAATGATCCACAAATGAAACAAGATGAGTTTTAGTTCATCTAGATGCAAAAACTATGCACCTTGAACTCAACTCATATCCTAGCATCTCACATGTATCTAAGGTGTATAAATACACATACATATCAATTGGATGTGAGATGTGGGTTTTGTTCATCCTAATCTAGGGTTTCATGCATTCTCTAAGGCAACCCTACTTGATTCCCTTATAAATGGGACTTTAAGTCATGCCATAGTCCTTAATTCAATTTCAATTGAAATTTTCTTAAA
Organism: Wurfbainia villosa; assembly: GCA_025175895.1. NCBI lineage: Eukaryota > Viridiplantae > Streptophyta > Magnoliopsida > Zingiberales > Zingiberaceae > Wurfbainia > Wurfbainia villosa. Next base: position 61,241,268 of record CM045995.1, on the reverse strand, counting down.
TGCATGAATGATTATGGCATTAATGATGATATAAATAAGCATATGCTCATAATCATGATGTCATGGCATAAGATGAAATCTAAAAACACATGACATTTAAAACCTTAATCCTAAAACATGAACATGACATATAAAATGATAGAACTAGGCATGATGTCATGACATGGCATATGGCAATGAAAGCATGACATATAAAATATATAGGTATAGTAATACCAAAATTTTAAGATTAATTGTCATTTGATATAGTTAGATATATTTTGCCATATTATCATTAATCTCCCTAGTGTGCCAAAATCTCAAAATGGCACACTAACACTCTAAACCCTAATTGTGCCAATTTGATCATTTTATCAAACTTCATAACTAATATTGGCACATCCTAAAATCTTTTAGGATTATAATTCAACCCTATTTCCAAGGTATCCATAACCTTGAAAATAACCTAAAATGCCACCTTTATCATGGTTGAGTTAACTACCCATCCATTCAAGGTTGGCACATCCTAAACCCACCTAGCGTGAATCAATCACGCTTTTAGGAACCCAAAACCGATTTGAGCTCCTAGGGTTAATTAGGTATTCCTTAGGGATAACCTCCCTAGATACCATCATAATGACCCTCCTAGGCTTGTTAGCCTTGGTCATTTGGGTCTTACATAGGTTGACTCTAGGGGTATCTCCCCTTGCAACCTTCTTAGTGGCCACCCTAGGTTTCCTAGAAACCCTAGCCACTAGGCACACCCTTTGGTCAACTCTAGGGATAACCTCCCTATTGACCTTGGTCTTCCTAGACCTAGTCAGTGTTCCATAATCTAATGGAACACTATGGTAAGCTACCTTAGGCTTAGGTTTGTGACTCAAACCTTGCTTGCCCTTGGTTGACTTTTGACTCTTAGGTCCTTGGTGTTGACTTTGACTTTTGGACCTTTGACTTTGACCATTAGACCCTTTAAATTGATTTTGTATATTCCTAAGGGTCTTTTCTAGTTTTTCAAGCCTTGACCTCAAGGCTTGATTTTCAACCTCTAATTGCCCAATTGATTTTTGATTAAGTTTTTGGGCATTACCATTTTCTCTAGGCATATGCCTACCCTTCTTAGGGTTAATGTCTAAGTGGTTTTCTATTTTCCTAATGCTTTCCTTAGGAAGAGTTTTTCTAGGGACATTAGTCCCAAATTTCTCCTTTCTTGAAAAATTTACCCTCTTGGCTCCTAAGCAAAAATATTTATCTCTAGCATGCTTTTCATGGTGAATTGCAAGAGAATTAAAATTTCTAGCATGCTTTTGACTTTTAAATTTGGAAGGTGCATTATTAAAATATACCTTAGGGTTAGCTATAGAAGCTCCCCCTACTTGTGATGCTCCTCCTTGCCCCTTCTTCTTCCCCCTAGGGCATTGACTCCGATAATGCCCCTTTGAATTGCACTTGAAGCATATGATATGCTCCTTGCCTTTAGGTGTTGGGGAATCGGCATCCTTGACTTTTGGTGTCGGTGGAGCTTTCCTAATCTTCTTTGGGCACTTGCTCTTGTAGTGTCCGGCTTCCCTACACTCAAAACATATGATATGATTTTTATTACAAATTGACATGTTTGAGTTACCTATGGTGGTGGAAGGTGTTGGAATTGAAACTTCTTCATCTTGACTGGATGTGGAAGCTTCTTCTTGATGCTCCGGTGTTGAGGAAACTCTAATCTCCTCCTCAATCCTAGAAGTGGATGTTTCTTCCACTTCCTCCACCTCTTCCGATCCAGATGTTGATTCCCTATCAACCTCTGAATCCTCAAGCTCTTTGGATGAAGATGTACTTGCTTCTTTTTGAGCTTGAGAGGATGAGCACTCTTCTTCTTCTTCTTCTTCTTGGACCAATGATGAGTTTTCATGGAGCTTTGCCACTTGGCTCCATAACTCTTTAGCATCTACATAATTACCTAACATATACAAGATATTGTTAGGCATTAAATCAATTAAAAATTTTATCACCTTATCATTTTTCTCGAATGCTTGAACTTGCTCTTCGGCCCATCTCTTCTTTTTGAGGAATCCACCTCTTGGTCCTCTTGGATATTCAAATCCATCCATCAAAATGGACCATTCCTCAAAGTCTCTCATCATAATAAAATCCTCAATTCTTCCCTTCCAAGAATTGAATCCTTCTCGTCCGTATAGGGTGTAGGGCATCGGTGTGTTGATGTCCCAACCTAATTGATCTTGGACTTCCATCTTTTACCCTCTAGCGTCTTGCTCCCGGTTGTTAATCCGTTGAAGAGCAACCTGGCTCTGATACCACTTGTTAGAGATTTGAGGCCGCTAGAGGGGGGTGAATAGCGATGTGCCCGTAGGTAGATGGAAATCGTTCGCGTTGCTTGTCTACAATCTTGTTACTACGCAGCGGAATAAACAATAACAAATACAAACACAAGATACAATCACAACATGCACGATATAATGTGGTTCGGAACCACACGGTTCCTACTCCACGGATCGAGCTCTAACGAGCTCTAGCGACGCCAATGCAATCACTAATCAATAAACTCCTTCTCGACAACAAGTCGGAGGCGGAGAAACCTCGTACAAACGTTTACAATAATAACCGAAAGAAATACAAGCAAATACAAAGGAAATGTAAAGAACACTTTACAAACTAGGGTTTTGAGCGCTTGCTTGTTGGTTGCTTGGATGAGCTTGAAGGACCCTGAAATGCACCTGCAAATCGCCTTCAAATCGCCTCACCAAAGCTCCCAAAAATCTGATTGTTGAGCCTTCCACGAACAGCTGCTTTTATCCTCCATCGGGTTGGATTTCGCTAGCAATCGATCGCCATAAGTCCTCAATGATCGCCAAGATCAGAGTCGTGAGACAATGGCTCAATCCACGTTGGACAAGTTCCAACGGGACTCTTGGCACGATCATAGCACCGTAGTCGATCGCGGGCCGGGAGCATTGATCACTCGCGGCTCGACATTCGACTAGCAATGATCGCTAACCTCGCAATAAACATGAGGTTTTAACCCAAGTATGGTGCCCCCATACTTGCTAGACCACCCTTAGCCTAGACCTAAGCCTTCTAGCCACCTCCATCAGCCTCATGCCTCTCGGATCCCTCCAAGTCATCCATGACTTGTTCATCCATCGCGCTAGCCTCCAGGTGCTTCCCTCGGCTATGTAATGCTAACGGTGTCTACACCGCCAAGGCACATTGGACTTACGCCGCCAAGACTCCGCTTGGACTTTACGCTGCCAATATCAATCCCCTTGGACTTCCCAAATGCCAAGACTCAAGCTTGGACTTTCCCTTGCCAACCCATGTTGGACTTTCCATGCCAAGACCCATGCTTGGACTTTCTATTTGCCAAGACCCATGCTTGGACTTCTCATTTGCCAAGACCCATGCTTGGACTTCTCATGCCAAGTACTCAAGACTTGGACTTTCCCAAAACCCAAGTACCCATGACTTGGACTTTCCATGCGCCAAGTGTCCCGCTTGGACTTTTCATGCCAAGTACCCATGACTTGGACTTTACCAAATGCCAAGTGTCCCACTTGGACTTTCCATGCCAAGTACCCATGACTTGGACTTTACCTTGACAAGACCCATGCTTGGACTTTCCCATAATCACATGGTCAACCCCAGTCAACCATCAAGGTCTTCCTCGAGTCAAACTCGAGTCCGGTCAAACATGACCCGGGTCGATTGCTCCAACAATCTCCCCAACATATTAACCGACTTTAATGTCAAACATCAATGTCAAACAACTTTGTCAAATCCCTTTGTCAAACATCAAAACATCACTCGAGTCAAACTCGAGTCTGGTCAATCGTGACCTGGGCCGATTGCACCAACAATTTTATCAGAATAGCTAATTCATTTCTTAGCAGTCGAGGCGCCAGTCCAGCCCGCCTCTCTTCTGTTTTCTTCTGCAAAGGAGTAGTCAAGGCGTCGCCTCAACTGCATAGGTTAAGATAGATAAGATTCACCAGTTTGTTCTGCAGCAGTTGAGGTGGCAGTCGAGCTCGCCTCGCTTCTGTTCACTTCTCCACAGGACTAGTCGAGGCACCGCCTCGACTGCATCAGTTGAGGCGCCAGTTGAGCTCGCCTTGCCTCTATTCACTGTTGCACAGGATCAGTCGAGGTGCCGCCTCGACTGTGACTTATCCTGCAGAGGGAGAGACACCAGTCAAGCTTGACTTACTTCTGCATAGCATCAGTCGAGGTGTCGCCTCGACTATGACTTGTCTTGCAGCGTCAGTCGAGCTTGGCTTGATTCTACTCGACTCTGCATAGGAACAGTCGAGGTGCCGCCTCGACTACGACTGGCCGACATCAACTCTTTAAGCTCGGTAAGCACAGTAAGGACAACAGTTGAGGTGTCAACTTATTGTAGTCCTTAAGACCCACTGGTTCAGTCAACTCTAAGAATGAACTACGCCTAGTAAAGACTCTACCCAAAGACCCTTTACTTGCCAAGACTCCGACCATCAGCCATTCTTGGACTTTTCACCTTGCTTCTCCCACAAGGAATTTTCCAACTGCCAAGGAATCACCCTTCTTGGACTTTTCACCTTACCACTCCCGCAAAGAATTTTTCAACTGCCAAGGAATTACCCTTCTTAGACTTTTCACCAAGGTTCACCCTTGGATTTCTCACACTACTTAAACCTTTGTCAAACACCAAAACATAACTTAGAGCATTCAACTCCAACAGTCTCCTCCTTTTTGATGTTTGACAACTCGTTTAAGTTTATATCACTCTACTTAAGTTTAGGTCACTCTACTCACTAGATTTACCACAATCAGATACATTAGATAAATCAAATTAACAAATAAATCAGATCGGATCATTAAGTTAAAGACAGATACCACAGACAAATCAAAGTATTAACCTAAACTTTTTCTCCTCCTCCTTTGGAAAGCACCGAAAAGGGTTTTGTAATCAAAGATATTAGATCAGATCACCGTACATAAAAGATATTAGATAGACCATGGTAAATCAGATAACGATCAAGGTTATAGATATTTACACACTTAAACTCCTCCCCCACAATGCTATCTGCATTTTTAGTTTTAAGTTTACCCTTGTTAAGCTTTCTCAAGCACTCTCTAGCGTTAGAGGTGGTAGACCAACCTAAAATGAGCAAAATAGTCTAGTCGAGCCTCTGGTCAAGGCATGCTTGCTTCTAGAGGCATTTAGTCAAGTACCTAGTCGAGGTCCAGTCGACTCTATGAGATTGCGACACGAGCAATTGAGCCACTGGTCGAGTTCCACTCGATTCTGTGTGAGCACGACATGAACAGTCGAGTCGTTGGTCAAATTTTACTCGATTCTATGAGAGTTCAACATGAGCAGTCGTGTCACTGGTCGAGTTCCACTCGACTCTATGAGCTACGCAACAAGGCCACTAAGGGTATCAATTGAGGTTGTGCCTCAACTAATAGCTTAGTCGAGCTTCTAATCGAGACCAACTCAAATCTGTTCGGTCTCAAACAGGGCCCAGTCGAGTCGCCGACTCGACTGTTCACTGATAAGTGAAACTGTGAAGTTTTTCAGACCGAACTTCAGAAACTCATATTTAATTCCAGAAAATTCAATAAATCTTGAGGTTTTTTGTATACAATTTGTACATCATATTCCCACAGAGAAAAATATGTATAAATTAAAATACCTAAGATTTCTCTCGATTGATATAATTCTCAAATTTCTGAAAATAGGTTTCTGTTAAGAACCTTTAGTGCTTTAACCTATTAGTATCAACATCTTCAATTGTGATTCCTATCACTAGATAGAATTCACCATGATTAAAAGAACATATATCTAAACCATGCCAAGAAATTATCCTTAGGTTTGTAAGTATCTTAAAGAATCCAACCAATTTTACTTGGTTGGGATGTCCAATTAAGATCTTTGGACCAAGTGCACATGAATTAAGCATTAGTTTTCCCCATAATTGGTCAAATTAATGATCGTTGTCTCGACAACCTCCTTACCCAAGGGATGCAATAAGCATTTTAGATAAGTTGGTCATACCTAAACATCTCACCCCACCAACTAGCAATACAAAAATAGTTTTTGTTAAACCTATAGTTTGTGTGAGATGCTTCCCAAGGTATCCAGATTCCCCATTTTTTCTTGTTATGGTGAGTTCGTCCTAATGATCATGGAAAGGTTTGTTACTCACTTAGTAACACACATGCCTAATTCCCCCATCCTTTGTTTGTTTGATACCAAGTCTAAGAAAGAAGGTTAACTCTCCCACTAGACTCATCTCGAATTCACTCTCCATGTATCCTATAAATTCATTCAAATAATTCTTATTATTTGAGCCACAGATTATGTCATCAACATAAACTTGGGACACAAAAATGTTTTAACTATCTCTTTTCAGAAATAGTGTGGGATCTATCTGACCTCTTCCCAACCCTTTCTCTATAAGGAATGTGGACAACCTTTTGTACCAAGCCTGAGGTGCTTGTTTCAGCCCATAAAGAGCCTTTTTCAGTTTGTATAGTGGTCTGAAAATTCTATACTCTTAAACCCCGGTAGTTGTTCAATATATACCTCTTCCTTAATTACCCCATTCAAGAAGGCAGTCTTTCACATCCATTTGATATAGTTTAAAGTCTTTGTATACAACAAAAGCTAGCATAAGCCTTATGGACTCTAGTCGGGCTACTGGCCATAAGTCTCTTCATAATCTAATCCCTCAACCTGATTATATCCTTTGGCAACTAACCTTGCCATATTTCTTATTTTCTCTCCCTTATGATTCATCTTATTCTTAAACACCCATTTGGTACCAATTATGGAGATTTTTCCCGGTCTCGGAACTAAGTCACATACTTGGCTTCTTTCGAATTGTCCTAGCTCATCCTGCATTGCTAAGATCGAATCAGGATCAAGCAAAGCTTCTACTACCCTTGGTTCCATTTCAGAAATCAGTGCAACTTCAACCCCTTCATTTCTAAAGGATGATCTAGTCCTCACCCCTTTTTGAAGTTCTCCAATAATCTAATCTTGGGGATGACTAGTAATTGTTCTAATGGATCTTGGTGCTTGAGATGTTTCAAGTACTTGATCGTTTGATACATCTTCAAGTAATGACCTTTGTAACCTAGACTCTTCTTCATCAGACTCAATCTTAACTCCCCCTAATTCAGTGTTTTCAAGTAATCTAGTTTTCTCCAGTCCAAACTTGATTTCCTCATCAATTTCCTGAGTATCACTAGATTTTTCATTTTCCTCAAATACAACATTTTGTGACTCTTCTACCAATTTTGACCTCTTGTTGTACACTCTATATGCCTTGCTAATAGAAGAATACCCTACAAGGATACCTTCATCATCTTTAGCAGCAAACTTACCTAAATGATCTTTGGTATTTAGAATGAACACCTTACATCCAAACACCCTAAGATGCTTGACTGTAGGTCGTTTTCCAAACCATAGTTCATGTGATGTTTTTCCTAGAAACCTATGTATCAAAACCTTTTTCTGAACATAACGGGTTGTGCTTATGGCTTCGCCCCACAAGTAGCTTGGAAGAGCATACTCATTGAGCATGCTTCTAGCCGCTTCTTGTAAGGCCCTATTTTTCCGTTCCACAACACTATTTTGTTGAGGTGTCCTTGGAACAGAAAACTCTCTATATCCCCTTTCTAAACAATAGTCCTTAAATCGGGTATTTTGAAACTCCCCTCTATGATCACTTCTAAGAGTTTTAATGGTTGTGTTTTTCTCATTTTCAACTCTTCTACTAAATGAAATAAAAATCTCTATTGTTTCATCCTTATGTTTTAAGAAAAAAGTCCAAGCATATCTAGTGTAATCATCAATAATAACCAAACAATATCTACTATCATTAAGTGATTTATTAGTGCTACAATAAAAAAGATCTAGATGTAACAAATCCAAAGCAGTAGAAGTACTTACAATATTTTTGGACTTGTGTGTTGCCCTCTTTTGCTTATCTTTCTGACAGGCATCACACAACCTATCTTTCTGAAACTTCAGCAGTGGCAGTCCCCTCACAAGTTCCTTTCCAGCTAGTCTTCTTAAATTTTTCAGGTTGACATGTGCGAGCCTCCTATGCCACAGCCAGGATTCATCTGTTCTAGACTTAAGACACTTGACAGATACATTAGTAGCATTATCAAAAAACACATGATATATATTTTCCTTTCTATCTCCTACCAACACAGTAACATTCGAAATATTGTGTTTAACTAGACATTGAGATGAATTGAATTCAACTCTATATCCAACATCACACAGCTGACTTACACTTAACAGATTGAAAGACATGTTCTTAACAAGCAGAACGTTTCTAATCTTAAGGTGTTCAGAGATACAAATGTCCCCTACTCCTATAACCTTTAACCTGGCACTATTACCAAACGAAACAATACCTCTACTCTTATTTTGTAGGGAGGAAAATAATGATAGGTCCTTGGTCATGTGTTTGGAGCAGTCACTGTCTACAAACCAGGTTGATGGGCACTCCCCCTTGACTGATGCCTGCTAGACACAAAAGATAAAGGATTTTGGAACCCAAATATGGGGTCCATTAGCTTCCAAAACATATTTCCTAGGAATCCAAGCCTTAGTTGTCTTAGTCTTCCTACCAGAATTTATGAAGAATAATGAAATGAAGCTAAATTCTTGTTGTTTAGGTCTATAACCTACTCCAGCTTTGTTATAAATAGCTCGTTGTGATTCTAATATCATGTTCAATGTCTGAGAGCTAGAATTAAATTTCTCAAGTGTGCACTTGAGATCATTCACCTGTGCTTTCAGAAATTCATTCTCATCCATGAGTTCATCAACTTGAGGAGTGTTAGCACTAGTTTCTACCGCATGCTCCTTAAGGTTTTTTAATTGTCCTACTTGAGATTTTAACATTTTAACCTTAAACTTGGTTTTCTTTAACATATCAGTTAAATTGGCAATAGTTTTGTAACAGTCTACAAGTTCAGAAGTTACCTTATCATCCCCCGAAGATGATGAATTTGTGTCTAAGCCTGATTCTATCCTTCTGCTTTCTGATTCTGTCCCAGAGTCATCCAATACCATCAGAGTAGTGTGTCAACCTGTCTTCTTTTCCTTGTCCTCTTCTGATGACCCGGATGAGGACTCATCTCAGGTGGCTCTCAAGGCTTTCCTTCTCCTTCTCTTTTCTTCCTTCTTCTTGAGCCGAGGACATTCATTTCTGAAATGCTCTTTCTTGCTGCACTCATAGCAAATAACATTAGTCTTATCAACAGAATTATCTACTAGCTTACCTTTATTTTTGAACCTCCTATTTCTTCTCATCATCCTTCTCACGAAGTTGGCCACCTCGCTGGATGAAGACTCATCTTATCCATCAAATTCTGAGTTAGAAGATGATGATTGTTCTTTCTTCTTCTCCTTCTTCTTCTTCCCTTCCTTATTTTGATCACCTGCAAACAACGCCATACCTTTCTCTTTTTGACCTTTATTAGTTTGTTCATGTAACTCCATTTCACAAAATAACTCATCTATTTTAATGGTTGACAAGTCTCTTGATACCTTATAGGCATCCACCATGGATGACCATAAGGCATTGCGGGGGAATGACTTAAGTACATACCTAACTAAATCCCTGTTCTCAACACTCTCCCCAATAGAGTGGAGATCATTTAACAATTCCTTAAATCTTCCATGAAGCTCACTGATAGATTTAGTGTCCTTCATAGTGAAATTTTGAAGTTGACTTAGGAACAAATCCCTCTTGGTTATACGAGAGTCTCTGGTACACTCGTACAATTCAAGTAACTTGTTCCATAAGTCATGCACACTGCTGAAAGGACCAATCTTGTTTAGTTGTTCCTTTGTTAGGTCGCACTGTAAGGTTACAATGGCTTTAGCATCAGCCTATGCCTTGCACTTTTGTTCATTTGTCCATTGAGCATAAACCAAGACCTTACCATCTACATCTACTGGAGTGATGAAGCCCTCCGTAATACAGAACCACATTTCTATCTCGGTCATGAGATAGTACTCCATCCAACTATTCCAGTACTGGAAGTTTTTTCCATCAAAGAATGGAGGTCAGTTTGTGTTATACCTCTCTTGCATGATTATGACTCTACGGTTGTTAGACCCGGTAAATAGTGCCCTAGCTCTGATACCACTTGACAAGACTGGTGACTATGCAAGAGAGGGGGGGGGAGAAATAACAAAAATAAAACCAAAACTAATCCGATTAAGGCAGCGGAAATACTAAACATTTTAGCACAATCAAATTTTGAGCAAAAACACGAAGAACACAACCAAAATTTCAAAGGACACAACACAAGGAAAACAAACAAAAAGACACAATCAATTTTTACTTGGTTCACAACTCTCTCCTAGACTTGCTAGTCCAAGGCCTACCTCTATATTTTTTTTTTCTTTTTGAAGAATGCTTCAAAGGTGGAGAAACCTCTTAAACCACTTACAGATTACAGATTCTAAATATGTGAATTAAGTACAAGAATCTGAATAATAAAATAAATAAAACAATAGACAAAGAGAAACCTTTACAAGAAAACAATTGAGAAGATCAAGAGCGTAATCAGAACAGCCAACGTCCACGAGAAGATCAGCGAAAAACCAACGTCCAGGTTACATCATTAAGACAATGATGAGCACACGCAGAACAGCATACGTCCACGAGGGGAGAAACACAACAAAATTGAACATTGAGAACCAAAGAGAGCTAAAACTGAGCGAAGGTTTCTTTTCTTCCCAAGTGATCAATCGGTGGAGTTTTTCTCGCAAGAACACCTTTTTATTGGCCAAATTCAAACCTGTGGCAGAGATCTAGATCCAAATAATTCGGTCAAACAATCATATAAAAACACGTAAGTCAGCTCAGATGAGATTTTATCAGAATCGCTAATTCGTTTCTCAGCAGTAGAGGCACCAGTCGAGCCCGCCTCGCTTCTGTTTGCTTCTACAAAGGACTAGTCGACGCGCTGCCTCAAGTACATAGGTTAAGTCAGATAAGATTCACCAGTTTGTTCTGCAGTAGTTGAGGCGCCAGTCGAGCTCGCCTCGCTTCTGTTCACTTCTCTACAGGACTAGTCGAGGCGCTGCCTCGACTGCACAAATCGAGACATAATATTCACTAACTTTTTCTACATCAGTTAAGGGGCCAGTCAAGCTCGCCTTGCCTCTATTCGATGCTGCACAGGATCAATCAAGGTGCAGCCTTGACTACGACTTATCCTGCAGAAGGCAAGATGCTAGTCAAGCTCGGCTTGCTTCTGCACAACATCAATTGAGGTGTCGCCTCGACTGTGACTTGTCTTGCAGCGCCAGTCGAGCTTGGCTTGATTCTGCTCGACTCCCCACAGGAACAGTCGAGGTTCCGCCTCGACTGCGACTGGCCGACGTCAACTCTCTATGCTGGATAAGTGCAATAAGAACAACAGTTAAGGTGTCAACTCATTGTAGTTCTTAAGACCCACTAGTTCAGTCAACTCTAAGACCGAACCACGCCTAGTAAAGACTCTACTCGGAGATGCTTTACTTGTCAAGACTCCAACCATCATCCATTCTTAGACTTTTTACCTTATCACTCCTGCAAGGAATTTTCCAACTGCCAAGGAATTATCCTTCTTAGACTTTTCACCTTGCCACTCCCGCAAAGAATTTTCCAACTGCCAAGGAATTACCCTTCTTGGACTTTTCACTTTGTCACTCCTGCAAGGAATTTTCCAACTGTCAAGGAATTACCCTTCTTGAATTTTTCACCAAGGTTCATCCTTGGATTTCACCAAAGTTCACCCTTGGATTTCTCACACTACTTAAGCCTTTGTCAAACACTAAAACATAACTTGGAACATTCAACTCCAACACTTAGTATCTGATCCAACTAATCTACTAGGACTTCCTTGCCTAGTAACTGTTCTACTAGAACTTCAACATATTAAATCCTACAAACTTAACAAATCGCTTCTGACCATAACAACTCTTAACTTTGAACTTTTGTCAATATCAAAATTCAAATTCGATCATATAATGCTCCTTGCACCACCAATCACTTGATGTCTCAATATATGCACAGTGCTCTCAAAGAACAACTTGTTTTCTTAGTGTCACCATTTCTACATCATGTAAATAATGATCATGAATTGTTGGAAGGTAGCTGGTGTTAGTACATATTTATCCTAACATAAGCTTTGATATCAAATTGACCCACATAGAGGAGGAAGAACAAGCCAAGACAACTTAGTAGTTAGCACTACACTAGAAAATCCAATCACATGAAAAATCTTTCTTCTTCAAAGAATCCACCAAGAAAAAAAAAGAAACATGGTCATTAAGGAAACTAACTTCGACATGAAGAGAAGGGAGCTACTTACTTAAGAGACATTAAAATATTTGTCTTTTAAGAGGAAATGAGCTAATTTATTTATTTAAACTATCATTTTTGAAACAAAATCACAATGGAACTCTTAATAGACTTGAAAATTTTAGAGAGGAAAAAAAAAGTAAAGGATCTAGCAAAGTTGTGCCCTACTTATGTCACTATAATAAAAACTCTTAAATACTAAAATAAGCTTGCTAAAATTTACAAGTTGCAAAATAAGAGCGCGAGCTTGTAATTTAAGCCGGTGAAAATTTTCAAGTGCAAAAATAAGTATAAGCTAGCTCATTAATTCAATCAGAATATTCAAAAAGATTTTAAAATGAGACTTATATAGAGTTGACAAACTTTAAAAAAAAATGATCTAGCAGGTTTATGTCCATACAACTCAAGTAATCATGTAACTGCAATAAAATTCCTAAATACCGAAGAAAAGTGTGCTAAAATTATCAAATATCGAAATAAACAAGCTTACATTTCTCCATTTTCCATATAACAACTCTATTCAATATTTGACTATCATAAAATATATGATATAAAATGAGTTGCTTCAGTTCTTGTGTCAAATTATACAATGGAAGGAAATGAAGCGTCGAATGAGTGATCAGTAGGATTATTTTGATTTTTTTTGTAATTGTATTTACATTCAGGAGAGACAACTAAAATAAGCTAAATCACTATAAAAATACATCAAAATAGCGACGAAATTTAACAACGAAAATAATTTATTGTAAATCTGCAATAAAATTTGTGATGAATTTCAAATTTCGTCGCAAATTAGTAACGAAATTTGCAACAAAATTTTTTTTATTGCAAACTTAAGGAAGAGAGGGGGAGGGAGAAAGTTCTTCCTGAGGGGAAGAAGTAAGGGTTAAAAGGACAGCCTCCTCCTCTGGAGGTTTAGAAATGACCAGACGACGATGTCTATTTATTTTTAGAGGGGGGAAGAGGAGAAGAATGGGAGGAAAAAGACACAGGAAGGGTGGAAAAAGTTGGGGCATCCTCCCTACGAGGGCGGAGTCTCTTGCGGGGAGAGGAAAGAATAATAGGGGATTTACCCCTAGTTCGCTTCTTCGAGGATTTCTTCTTTGCCACAGTAATTTTTTTCTCATTGACTCTGGCATCCTGCATCATGTTATCTGCGACACAAACCAGTGAAAATAATAGTTAGCGGTAACAAAAGGGGGTGTATGTGGTGTGTTTGGGTGGAAGCAGCATCATACCAATGATGCCTGGATTGGCCAGGGGGGAAGGAGATAGCCCATAGTGACTCAGGAGAGGGGGTTTCAGCAAATCATTAGAATTATAATGGAATTCCCTCAACACTTGGTAGACCTCCTGGAAAGAGCCTTGAGCCCTACTCTCTTGAAAAGGGGGTAAATTGGGAAGAGTGGTTTTTCAGGTTTCTGAGTTGGGTATCGGAGTGGGAAGTTGGACAAAAAAGTATAAATCCTCCCAACCCTTATGAGAGGAAGGCATATTCACAAGAAACTGGCAATCTTGTCGGCTAGCAAAGTAGAAAATGACTTCTTTAGAGGACTTTAGTTGAAAAAGACAATTGAATAGTAGCGGGGACAGAGTAAGGTTTAGACGTCAAAAAACTAATACTGCCCCTGTTAATATGCGAAAGGCATTATGGGACAATTGGTTAATAGATAGTCGGTAAAAATCTAATATATCAGTGTAAACAAAAGGTATCGGCAAGTGTAGACCGTTCATTAGTTGGTCGGAGAAGAAGCAATAGAAACCAGGAGGAGGACGATGGGGCCTGAAAGAAGTTATGGCAAAACGACACGGTATGGAAGGATCTATATATTGGCCCTTAGTTGTGAAGAAAGTGTTGGCATCGTGCTATTCCTCGGAATGCTCATCGGCTCCCATGTCACCGGATTAAAATTTTCACTAATGAAAACTAATCCGGATGGGATGAGTTTCCGAAGCACAACCAATTCGTCGTCGTGCTAACGACTTGAGCGATCGCTTGAACAAACTAGTTGTTCAAGCAACCAAGCTCTTCTAGTCGGTTAGCCGCGGAAGAGACGACGGACAGATCGCCGATTTTTGTGTTTCTTATTCGGGGTCCATGATTATACAAATACATGCAAATGTAAACTAGTATAATCAACATATACTAACATAAAGAACATAAGCTAGCATATCAATAAGAACATGCAAAGAACAATAATAAAAGTTGTAAAACTTTTATACCTCTTGATCTTCTATCGTATGTCCTAACCTCCTTGTAGACTTCGTGTGGGCGAAGATCCTCCACAAGTTGAAGCTTCCTAGGTCTTCTTCAATCCAAAGAAAGAAGAACTCTCTTTCCCTTCTTGCTTGAGCCAACCACCAATCCACAAAGGATTGATGCCGCCGGCCCCAAGAATAGAGAGAATAATATGGAAACAACCAAGGAACCGAACTAGGGATAAACCCTAGCTTCTAGTGCCGCCGGCCAAGATGGAGTGAAGAGGAGAAAAGGAACATGTTGGGCGCCGGCCAAGGTATAGGGAAAAGAGAAGTAGCCGGCAACACCCTAGGAAGAAGAAGAGCACTTCCCCTATAGTTGCCGCCCAACCTTCTTCCTTTGGATTTCTTGCCGCCCAACCATGGTGGAGAGAAGAGATCTAGGAGCTAGCCACCTTCAAGGAAGAAGAAGAAGTCTTCCACAAGTTGCCGCCCACCCTAATCTCCTAACCTTGGCCGCCCATCCAAAGGAGTCAAACCCTAATTAGGGTTTCCTCCTTAGGGTTTCTTGCTGCCCAAGCAAGGCTTGGCAAAACCCTAATCTCCTTAGCATCCATCATCCAACCAAAAAACTTAGTTTCCGCCCAACCCAATCTCCAATATATATAGAGTTAGGTTTAGGCCTTGGTTTAATCTCCACCGTCAGTTCTAGGGTTTTAATCTCAACCGTCGGATCTAGAGATTTAATCTCAACCGTCGGTTCTAGGGATTTAATCCCAACCGTCAGATCCAGAGATTTAATCTCAACCGTCGGTTCTAGGGTTTTAATCCCAACTGTCGGATCTAAAGATTTAATCTCCACCGTCGGTTCTAGGGATTTAATCCCAACCGTCGGATCTAGAGATTTGTTTTCCATCATTTGATCTAGACTTCATGAGGCTTATATTAGGCTACGATAGGGACCATGAGGAGGAGTTGGATCTTGGCCACCCGATGGATCAGATGTTGGGTTTTTCCGAGCCGCAAAAACCGCTTTTTGCGTTGCGGAAACCTCGGAAGCCCCGGCCACGGATCCGTGCGAAGTATAAAAATTATAATTACATGTATGTGCTTACAGAAATCCTAGATCTACCTTAGATCTAAGAGGTTAGAACGTTACCCTCGTAGCGACGCCCTTCGCTTATCCCGCTCGTCCAAAAGTCCGCCGGAACTCGAGAGTGTCAAGTGCACACTCCTCTATGGTATCCACACAAGCAATAGGTGGAGAAAAAGACACTTGAGTGTGCTAGCACTCCTCTATGGTGTCTCGGCAAGATGAGGTTGGAGAGGGAGAGCTTGAGAGGAAAGGTTCCAAGGTTGAAGATGAAGTAATGGAGAGTTACACACAAAATGAATTTCACCCATGAAACCCCTAAAGTGTTGGCCGGCCACATTATGGAGAGGGAGTTACATGCATGCATGTAACTCCCATGTCCCTTGGTCTCCCTCATGAGGTGGCACCAATTGACAAAGTCAATGATGATGTGGAGTATCATCATTGGCCGGCCATGCCTAGTCATCATCATGACATGGCATTTGGTCAAGTCAAACTTGACCTTTCATCTTCCCTCTCAAGTCAAGTCAAACTTGACCTCTAATCTCCCATGGTTGATCAAATCTAACCACTTGACTCAAGTCAATTTAATATAATGAATCTCTATTCATTAATTTAAATTGATTTGATGAATCAAATCTCAATTAGACTCATTCAACACTTGAATCAACTTGAGTCTAACTCAATTAGTCTAATTTGGATTACTCTTAATCCAATTTGGTTCATACCATGAACCTAATCCTCATGGTTCATCATATGAACCTAATCTCCATCTAATTGCTCTTATGTGTGTGACCCTATAGGTTCTTGTAACGTTGGCAATGTCCCTAAACCGATTTAGGAACATAAGCAATGAGCGGTATCTAGCAACACATCATTGCTACCCAAGTTACAAGAATGTTGAGCTCCAACATCACCTTTGTGACTACTAATTGTGACTCTCACAATATGTGACAATGTCCCTCTATCCTTGACATCTAGATTGACCAATCGAGGCATAGACCGTGTCATCCTCGGTACAATCTAAATCTTGAGCTCCAAGTAGACTCACTCTAATCAAATGAGCTCAATATCTCATATTGACTCATTTGGGCATGGCCATGCACTTCGTGGTCTCACTCTATCAAGAATATCGATGTCACCCCCGTCATATAGGAGAGATAGATCCCATCTACATCACTCACATCCCTCTGCATAATTCGTTACATACCCAGTAATCGCCTTTATAGTCCACCCATTTACGGGTGACGTTTGACGAAGCCAAAGTATGCAACTCGTTATGTAGGGAACCATGGTGACTTCAGGTCTAAGGACTAATAGTCATACTAATAGCCACATGAGAAAGTATATGACACTCATATAACGATCCATGATACTTTCTCATGGCGGGTCATTCAGTATACATTCTCCAATGCATACCCATGTGTCAACTTGATATCTCATATCCATGACTTGTGAGATCAAGTCATCTTGTTGACCTACATGCTAGTCTCTATGCATTAACATTGTCCCTGAATGTTAATACTAGGAATGATTAAGAGTAGTGTTCTCTATATCATCTCATTATCGATTCAACCAATCGATTGATATAGATAAGAACCTACTACTCAAGGACATTATTATATTTAGTTATTTGGCACCAATACAAGTAAATATAATAACCATGCCTTTATAAATAGGAATATGATACAATAAAGTCCATACAACAATCATCACATGATTGGCTCTAGGGCTTTCACTAACAATCTCCCACTAGCACTAGTGCCAATCACCGTAGTATCTAATACCCAATGACCTAGTGTGACCATCATGCTTTTTCTGTGACAAAGCCTTGGTCAAGGGATCTGCGATGTTAGCCTCTGTGGGTACTCTGCAAATCTTCACATCTCCTCGATCGACAATCTCACGAATGAGATGGAAGCACCGATATATTCGGCCTCTGTTGTAGAATCAATAACTGTGTCCTGCTTGGAACTCTTCCAGCTCACAGTGCTACCTATTCAAGCAAAACACGAACCCTGACTGCGATCTATAATCATCTCGAGTGGGTTTGGAAGTAGCATCATTGTAACCCTTCTGACTAGCTCCTCATCGCCTCCAAATATCAAGAAATATTCTTTAGTCCTTCTTAAGTACTTAAGAATATTCTTGACTGCTATCCAGTGACGCTCACCTGGATCTGACTGGTATCTACTCGTCATGCTCAAGGCATACGAGACATCAGGACGAGTACACAGCATGGTGTACATGATAGATCCTATAGCAGATGCGTAAGGGATCTTATCCATGCGGTCTCTCTCCTCTCTAGAAGAGGGACTTTGAGTCTTCGAAAGACTCACACCATGTGACATCGGCAGAAGTCCTTTCTTGGAATTCTGCATGGCAAACCGAAGTAATACCGTGTCAATGTATGTACTCTGACTTAGGCCAAGCAATCTCTTAGATCTATCTCTATAGATCTTGATGCCTAGAATACAGGCTGCTTCACCTAAGTCCTTCATTGAGAAGCACGTCCCCAGCCAAGTCTTCACAGACTGTAGCGAAGGGATGTCATTCCCAATGAGTAGTATGTCATCCACATACAATACAAGGAACACAATTGTGTTCCCATTAACCCTCTTGTAGACACAGGGTTCATCTTCATTCTTGATGAAACCAAACTGTTTGATCGCATCATCGAATCGAAGATTCCAACTCCGAGAAGCTTGCTTTAGCCCATAAATGGACCTTTGCAGCTTGCATACCTTCCCAGTATGCTGTGGATCTACAAAACCCTCAGGTTGTGTCATGTACACATCCTCGAGTAAGTTTCCATTCAGAAACGCGATTTTGACATCCATCTGCCAGATCTCATAATCGTGGTATGCTGCAATAGCAAGCAAGATCCGAATGGACTTAAACATCGCCACTGGAGAAAAGGTTTCATCATAGTCAATACCATGAATTTGCTTGAAACCTTTAGCCACCAATCGGCCCTTATAGGTATGCGTAAGTCCATCCATGTCAGTCTTTCTCCTAAAGACCCACTTACACCCAATGGGTTTGACCCCTTCAGGTGGATCAACCAAAGTCCATACTTGGTTAGTGTACATGGATTCCATCTCGGATCTCATGGCGTCTAGCCATTTCTCAGAATCTGGGCTCATCACAGCTTCCTGATAGGAGGTAGGCTCATTCTCAATGAGCATAACATCATCATGGTCAGACAAGAGAAATGAGTATCTCTCAGGCTGACGACGTACCCTATCAGACCTGCGAAGAGGTAGGTCTACTTGAACAGGTGGTTGTTCCACAACTCTTTGTGCAACAACCTCATCACCTACAACACTTTGTGGTTCCTGTTCAACCTCCATCAAGGCCTCAGTGCTATGGTCCTTATCTTGAATTTCTTCAAGATCGAAGGTACTCCCACTAGTTTTTCTAGAAACAAAATCCCTTTCTAGAAAAACCCCAGTCTTTGCCACAAACACTTTGTGCTGACCGGGAATGTAGAAGTAATATCCCTTTGTATCCTTGGGATATCCAACAAAATAGCACCTATCGATTTGGGTCCCAGTTTATGCGAGACTTGGCGTCAACGTAAGCCTCACAACCCCAAATCCTCATAAAAGACATCTTGGGATTTTTCCTGTCCATATCGTATATGGTGTCTTTACCATAGCCTTGGATGGTACAGGTTAAGGGTAAAGGCTCATTGTGTCGAGCATATCCCCAAAGGATATAGGAAGATCTGTGTGACTCATCATAGATCGTACCATATCCAATAGGGTACGATTCCTCCTTTCGGATACACCATTCCACTATGGTGTTCCAGGAGGAGTGAGTTGGGATAGAATCCCACACTCAGCTAGATAGTCACGAAACTCATGGCTAAGGTATTCACCACCTCGATCTGATCGAAGTATCTTAATACTCTTGCCAAGCTGGTTTTGTACTTCATTCTTGAATTCTTTGAACTTTTCAAAGGATTTAGATTTATGTGTCATAAGATACACATAACCATATCTACTGAAGTCATCAGTAAATGTAATGAAGTACCTGTAACCACCTCTAGCAGCAACATTGAAAGGACCACATACATCACTATGTATAAGTCCTAACAAATCTGTTGCTCTTTCGCTATGTCCACTAAAGGGAGTCTTGGTCATCTTGCCTAAAAGGCAAGACTCGCATGTCTCATATGATTCAAAATCAAATGAGTCTAGCAGCCCATCCTTATGGAGCTGAGATAAGCGACTCTCATTTATGTGACCTAAGCAACAATGCCAGAGATAGGTTTGGTTCAACTCATTTGACTTGAACCTCTTGGTACTTATGTTATAGATAGGGCTCTCTAAGTCTAGAAAGTAGAGTTCGTTCATTAGAGGTGCACTACAATAGAACATATCATTTAAATAAACTGAACAACATTTGTTCTTTATTATAAATGAAAATCCTTTCTTGTCCAAACAAGAAACTGAAATGATGTTCTTAGTTAAGGCAGGCACATAACAACATTCATCTAATTCTAGTACAAGCCCAGAGGGCAGAGATAGATCATAAGTTCCTACAGCAACAGCAGCAACCCTTGCTCCATTGCCTACTCATAGGTCCACCTCGTCCTTCGTCAATACCCTGCTATTTCTCAGCGCTTGCACATTGGTACAAATGTGAGATGCACATCCGGTATTTAATACTCATGATGAAGAAATAGATAGATTGACTTCTATAACATTTATACCTGAAGTAGAAGTCTCACTTCTCTTCTTCTTAAGATCTTCTAGGTATGCCTTGCGATTCGCTTCCAGTCTGCTTCCTTGCGTAAAGCAAGCCCCTTCCTTGGCTATCCCTCCTTTGGGTTTAAGTTCTTTGCCTTTGCCCTTGGCTTGGGACTTTCCCTTACCTTTAGGCTTGCCCTTGCCTTTCTTCTTTTGCACCATCAAAATGGTGTCAGATTTACCCTTCTTAAGGTTAAGCTCTGCAGTTCTCAACATGCTGAGCATTTCAGGCAATGACTTATCAATTTCATTCATGTTATAATTCATGACAAATTGATTGAAGGCTTGTGGCAAAGATTGCAAGATTAGGTCAGTGGCCAGCTCTTGGCCAAGTGGGAATCCCAGCCTTTGTAGGTTTTCTACGTACCCAATCATCTTGAGTACATATGTACCTACGGGAGTCCCTTCTTGCATTTTGGACCCAAATAATGCCTTAGAGACTTCATATCTCTCATGCCTAGCTTGTCCTTGATATAGTTGATGAAGATGTCCAACCATATCATAAGCATTCATGAACTCGTGTTGCTTCTGAAGCTCAGAGTTCATGGTCGCGAGCATTAGACATAACACATCTAATGCATCATCTTGATGCTTCTTGTAAGCATCTTTGTCATCTCGCGAGGTAGTGGCAGGAGGTGCCTCCGGAATGGGCTGCTCCAGGACGTACAACTTCCTTTCTTGGGTGAGAACAATTCTCAGGTTCCTGTACCAGTCCAGGAAATTTGCTCCATTGAGCTTGTCCTTCTCAAGGACAGATCGCAGAGAGAGAGTGTTCGTGTTTGTCGACATAGTTATCTACAACATACAATGCAGAGAATTAATATCATATTCCTTTTATCATTTAATTAGGCCTTTAATCAAATGATGCTCCCACTAAATTATAGGAATTTTGTAGAATCGAGTTATGGATGTGGTCAAACCACTTTTACTAGATTCATACAAACTAGCTATAATTCTTGCGGGACAAGATCCACATCATACTAAGCCTTGAGTTAGCTTTGGCTAAATCGCCCAAGACTTAGTACGATCGGTGGGTAACACATTACCGATTACATCTCTATGCAACTCTTGTTTATAGGATTAAGACCCACATTTACAAAAGACCTTGAGTTAGCTTTGGCTAAATCGCCCAAGATTTAGTGTAAATGCGATCTTAACCTATCTTTCCAACGATTGGAATATGCCTATAGTTCTACTCGATCCAATTGAGTTAACTAGTTTTGCTCAATCTAATTGAGCTTACTCTAACCCGAGTCGTGATAGGCGGGACCAAGATTATCCCTCCGCACCCTACCAAGATAATATGCGTTGCTCTGCTTTGGCAGATTCAACAACAACAAATGATCGAGGTAGTGATGGGTATCAAGGCTCGGTAGGCATTTTCGAGTTGATTCGATTATGATCTAATCTAATCGTAATGTGTATCTTATACGCATTTAGGCCTTTATTATCCTATATTAGCATGCATCATATACATACATTAATTATTCTAGCATGCATCATATACATACAAGAAAATTAACCTAGCATGCATCATATACATACAAACATTTTTTCTACTAGCATGCATCACATACATACAAGCAAAAATCAATTAAATATATATATATATATATATATATCAACATATATATATATCATTAAATGTGATATAGTCATGGCCCTACTACGATCTTCTCAAGCCAATGAGAAGATCGGACGGTCAACCTAAGGCTAGCGGCTTCTCCAAGCGCTTCCTTTGATCGCCATGTGTCGTCGTCACCCTTCTCGTAATCTCGTCTTCGAGTGGACTTTCCACCGCTCCATTTTGTACATTACAAATATGAAACTCGAGTTACATTCGAGTCTAAAACTATTTACAACTAGAATATTAAAAGAATAGGTGCGACGCGCAGGTCGCAAACACTTTACAACACGCACAATCCAATTGGGTTATTGGGCCATGACAATCACAGAATTATACATAATTCTAAATTATGTATTTTTACAGAAATTTCTATAATTTTTCCTAATTTATTTCGAATTTATGAGTCAACTCTCCGTAACGGTCCCGCTAAGCGGTTTCCGGGCGCGATCGCGGGACATGGCCCCTTTCGGGGATAGGGGCAGCGCCCCTACTCGCAAAATAAACTTCGCGAGTGTCCCTACAATGATCTTACAACGACTTAAGTCGCTGTCCCAAAAACCTAAAGCGAGAACTCGCCGATTCGGAGAGTTTTTCTCGATGGTTGAAGCCTACGAGTGTCCCAACACTCGTTGCTTCGACTCTACGAGAAAAATACCCAAAAATTCTATAAAATAAGAAAATTTACAGAAACATATAAATCTGTAATTTTTATATCTAATATAAAAACTACAAAAAATGAAACACATACATGCTTCGCACGTGGCTCTGATACCACTGTTGGGTTTTTCCGAGCCGCAAAAACCGCTTTTTGCGTTGCGGAAACCTCGGAAGCCCCGGCCACGGATCCGTGCGAAGTATAAAAATTATAATTACATGTATGTGCTTACAGAAATCCTAGATCTACCTTAGATCTAAGAGGTTAGAACGTTACCCTCGTAGCGACGCCCTTCGCTTATCCCGCTTCGTCAAAAGTCCGTGAACTCGAGAGTGTCAAGTGCACACTCCTCTATGGTATCCACACAAGCAATAGGTGGAGAAAAAGACACTTGAGTGTGCTAGCACTCCTCTATGGTGTCTCGGCAAGATGAGGTTGGAGAGGGAGAGCTTGAGAGGAAAGGTTCCAAGGTTGAAGATGAAGTAATGGAGAGTTACACACAAAATGAATTTCACCCATGAAACCCCTAAAGTGTTGGTCGGCCACATTATGGAGAGGGAGTTACATGCATGCATGTAACTCCCATGTCCCTTGGTCTCCCTCATGAGGTGGCACCAATTGACAAAGTCAATGATGATGTGGAGTATCATCATTGGCCGGCCATGCCTAGTCATCATCATGACATGGCATTTGGTCAAGTCAAACTTGACCTTTCATCTTCCCTCTCAAGTCAAGTCAAACTTGACCTCTAATCTCCCATGGTTAATCAAATCTAACCACTTGACTCAAGTCAATTTAATATAATGAATCTCTATTCATTAATTTAAATTGATTTGATGAATCAAATCTCAATTAGACTCATTCAACACTTGAATCAACTTGAGTCTAACTCAATTAGTCTAATTTGGATTACTCTTAATCCAATTTGGTTCATCCCATGAACCTAATCCTCATGGTTTATCATATGAACCTAATCTCCATCTAATTGCTCTTATGTGTGTGACCCTATAGGTTCTTGTAACGTTGGCAATGTCCCTAAACTGATTTAGGAACATAAGCAATGAGCGGTATCTAGCAACACATCATTGCTACCCAAGTTACAAGAATGTTGAGCTCCAACATCACCTTTGTGACTACTAATTGTGACTCTCACAATATGTGACAATGTCCCTCTATCCTTGACATCTAGATTGACCAATCGAGGCATAGACCGTGTCATCCTCGGTATAATCTAAATCTTGAACTCCAAGTAGACTCACTCTAATCAAATGAGCTCAATATCTCATATTGACTCATTTGGGCATGGCCATGCACTTCGTGGTCTCACTCTATCAAGAATATCGATGTCACCCCCGTCATATAGGAGGGATAGATCCCATCTACATCACTCACATCCCTCCGCATAATTCGTTACATACCCAGTAATCGCCTTTATAGTCCACCCATTTACGGGTGACGTTTGACGAAGCCAAAGTATGCAACTCGTTATGTAGGGAACCATAGTGACTTCAGGTCTAAGGACTAATAGTCATACTAATAGCCACATGAGAAAGTATATGACACTCATATAACGATCCATGATACTTTCTCATGGCGGGTCATTCAGTATACATTCTCCAATGCATACCCATGTGTCAACTTGATATCTCATATCCATGACTTGTGAGATCAAGTCATCTTGTTGACCTACATGCTAGTCTCTACGCATTAACATTGTCCCTGAATGTTAATACTCGACTAGGAATGATTAAGAGTAGTGTTCTCTATATCATCTCATTATCGATTCAACCAATCGATTGATATAGATAAGAACCTACTACTCAAGGACATTATTATATTTAGTTATTTGGCACCAATACAAGTAAATATAATAACCATGCCTTTATAAATAGGAATATGATACAATAAAGTCCATACAACAATCATCACATGATTGGCTCTAGGGCTTTCACTAACATCAGAACCACACAAACTTGATCCATCAATGATGTTCCATTCCACTAGAGGATCATCATTGAATTACCTCACCAACCCCCATAAATTAATATGGGCTCCATATATTGTTTGTACATCCATCTCCCCGTGTTTAAGATATCGAATATCCGTCAATTAATTGATTTACTGACCATCAATTAATTAACATCTAACTCCTCGAGTAGTACCACTCAACCTTATCATCATGTTGACTAAGTCAACCTGCAGGGTTTACATGATGAACCTTATGAGCTCCTCAAGGGGACATCATCAACCTAATACTTAGGACACGGATTCCTCCTATAATCAATGGCACATCATGTAAATAATATCATTTCCCAACTTACCGGGCATATTGATTTAATTCATAGAAATCTCACCCTTTGGTAAATCAAAGAAATAAATACTAAGTACATGTGCCCGTTATTATATCGGGATTAAGAGCATGTACAACATAATATCCGAGGTCCGATTCAATTATGTAGTCAGCAATAAATTGAATCACCTCTATGTCGGTCCTGCTCAATACACCTAAGTGTACTAGTGTAACTCTATGTTCAAGACAAAACAATACCAAACTACACTACAACCATGCCAATGACTTGTCCAAAACCATCTTGGTTGTGAGCCTCTACTTATATTCTACAAGGGACTGATAACATGATCTTTTGTGCCACACCAAGCACCATGTTATCTACAATGTAAAATATTAGACAATATGCACACATATAATAAATATAAAGTGCAAACAATGATCATGTGATTCTTATTTCAAAATAAAAATGTTCATACAAAAAGAGGTAGGCTTTCAGTATACATTCCAACAATCTCCCACTTATACTAAAAGACTATGTTGTCATCACACTGTCATACACCTGATCCCCATGTCCTCCACATGCCTATCAAACGATTTCACTGGAATGGCCTTAGTGAATGGATCCGCCAGGTTATCCTCTGATGCAATCTTGGCGACAGCTACTTCTCCTCGCTTTACGATTTCTCGTATCAGGTGGTACTTGTGCTCTATGTGTTTATTCGCCTTATGGGCTCGTGGTTCCTTCGAGTTTGCAACTGCACCACTGTTATCACAATAAATTGTGATAGTTCTGGGCAAACCAGGAATCACATCCAAGTCCATCAAGAAGTTCCTGAGCCATCTGACTTCCCATTTGCCTCGGTGCCACATGCTCAAACTTCCATGGTAGAGTCCGCCACGCATTTCTGCTTGACACTCCTCCATACTATGGCTCCACCTCCAAAAGTAAACACAAACCCCGAGGTTGACTTACTCTTGTCCCTATCTGATTGGAAATCTGAATCCGTGTAACCCACAGGGACTAATTGATCTGTCCGGTAAACCAGCATATAATCCCTAGTCCTTCTCAGGTACTTCAATATATGCTTTACGCGATCCAATGTCCTATCGGGATTACTCTGATATCTGCTAACCATGCCCACGGCAAAGCAGATATCTGGTCTCGTACATAGCATAGCATACATGAGGCTTCCTACTGTCGAAGCATAAGGAACCGCCTTCATCTCCTCTATCTCCTTTGATGTTTTAGAACACATCTCTTTAGATAAAGGAACTCCATGCCTAAAAGGTAGAAAACCTTTCTTAGAGTTATGCATGCTAAAACGAGCTAGGATCGTGTCTATGTATGAAGCTTGAGATAAGCACAACATCCTTTTCTTGCGATCCCTTATAACTTTGATCCCAAGGATGTGTCCCACTTCTCCCAAGTCCTTCATGTCAAACTGTTTGGACAACCATACCCTTACGTCTGATAACACTTTGATATTGTTGCCAACTAACAAAATGTCATCTACGTATAGTACAAGAAATACCACTACGTTTCCGTCACATCTTTTGTATACACATGGCTCATACGGACTTTGAATAAATCCATATGACTGGATTACCTCATCAAAACGGATGTTCCAAGATCTCGAAGCTTGCTTCAATCCATATAAGGACCGATTAAGCTTACACACTAGATGCTCTTTGCCTTTAGCAATGAATCCCTCTGGTTGCCGCATATAGATGTTCTTCTCAAGACTTTCGTTAAGGAAAACTGTCTTGACATCCATCTGCCAAATCTCATAATCCATATGAGCAGCTATAGATAAGAGAATCTGGATAGACTTAAGCATAGCTACTGGCGAAAAATTCTCCTCATAATCGATACCCTCTTTCTGAGTATACCCTTTCGCAACAAGCCTAGCTTTGAAGGTCTCAACCTTCCCATCTACTCCTCTCTTTCTCTTGTAGATCCACTTGCATCCAATGGCTTTCACACTATCGGGTGGTTCTACTAGCTCCAAGACATGATTAGAATCCATAGATTCTATCTTTGAATTCATCGCTCTTTGCCAAGATACTGCATCTCTATCTTGGAGTGCCTCGTCATATGTCCAGGGATCAGGTTCATGTTCGCCAGGGACCAAATCAGAAGATTCTCCCAAGAACATGAATCTCTCGGGTTGCCTAACAACCCTCCCACTACGACGAGGTGCCTCTGTTGGGAATCGTGCTATTCCTCGGAATGCTCATCCGCTCCCATGTCCCCGGATTAAAATTTTCACTAATGAAAACTAATCCGGATGGGATGAGTTTCCTTAGCATAATCAATTCATCGTCGTGCCAACGACTCGAGCGATCGCTTGAACAAACTTGTTGTTCAAGCAATCAGCTTTTCTAGTCGGTTAGCCGCGAAAGAGACGACGGACGGATCGCCGATTTTTGTGTTTAGCTTCGGGGTCCATGATTATACAAATACATACAAATGTAAACTAGTATAATCAACACATACTAACATGAAGAACATAAGCTAGCATATCAATAAGAACATGTAAAGAACAATAATAAAAGTTGTAAAACTTTTATACCTCTTGATCTTCTATCGTATGTCCTAACCTCCTTGTAGACTTCGTGTGGGCGAAGATCCTCCACAAGTTGAAGCTTCCTAGATCTTCTTCAATCCAAAGAAAGAAGAACTCTCTTTCCCTTCTTGCTTGAGCCAACCACCAATCCACAAAGGAATGATGCCACCGGCCCCAAGAATAGAGAGAACATAATGGAAACCACCAAGGAACCAAACTAGGGACAAACCCTAGCTTCTAGTGCCGCCGGCCAAGATGAAATAAAGAGGAGAAGAGGAATGAGTTGAGCGCCGACCAAGGTAGAGGGAATAGAGATAGGTCCCGGCAACACCTTAGGAAGAAGAAGAGAACCTCTCCTATAGTTGCCGCCCACTCCAACTTCCAAACCCTAGCCGCCCAACCAAACCCTAACCTAGGATTTCTTGCCGCCCAACCAAAGGAAAGGCAAAACCCTAATCTCTTTGAAAACCATCTTCTATGTGCCGGCCATGGAAGAGGGGAAGAAGGATAGAGTGTGGACCGACCAAGGTAGAGGGTAGAAGGAAGGGACCGGCCATGCCTTAGGAAGAAGAAGAAACTCATCTTCCACTTGTTGCCGCCCATCTTTTACCCCCAAACCCTAGCCGCCCCAAAAATTCTAAACAAACTAGGGTTTCTTAGCCTCCAAAGGAAGCAAACCCTAATCCCCTAAACCATCCATCATCCTTGCCGCCCAACCCAATAAGCCTTATATATAGAGTTGGGTTTTTGACTTGGATTAATCTCAACCGTCGGATCTAGAGATTTAATCTCAACCGTTGGTTCTAGAGATTTTAATCTCTACCATCGGTTCTAGAGATTTAATCCCAACCATCGGACCTAGAGAATTAATCTCAACCATCGGTTCTAGAGAATTAATCTCAACCGTCGGTTCTAGAGAATTAATCTCAATCGTCGGATCTAGAGAATTAATCTCAACCGTCGGATCTAGAGATTTTTTTCCATCATTTGATCTAGACTTCATGAGGTTTATATTAGGCTACGATAGGGACCATGAGGAGGAGTTGGATCTTGGCCACCCGATGGATCGGAACCACACAAATTTGATCCATCAATGATGTTCTATTCCACTAGAGGATCATCATTGAATTACCTCACCAACCCCCATAAATTAATATGGGCTCCATATATTATTTGTACATCCATCTCCCCGTGTTTAAGATATCGAATGTCCGTCAATTAATTGATTTACTGACCATCAATTAGTTAACATCTAACTCCTCGAGTAGTACCACTCAACCTTATCATCATGTTGACTAAGTCAACCTGCAGGGTTTACATGATGATCCTTATGAGCTCCTCAAGGGGACATCATCAACCTATATATAGGACACAGTTTCCTCCTATAATCAACGGCACACCATGTAAATAATATCATTTCCCAACTTACCGGGCATATTGATTTAATCCATCTAAATCTCACCCTTTGGTAAATCAAAGAAATAAATACTAAGTACATGTGCCCGTTATTATATCGGGATTAAGAGCATGTACAACATAATATCCGAGGTC
Organism: Wurfbainia villosa; assembly: GCA_025175895.1. Lineage (NCBI taxonomy): Eukaryota > Viridiplantae > Streptophyta > Magnoliopsida > Zingiberales > Zingiberaceae > Wurfbainia > Wurfbainia villosa. The sequence continues at coordinate 61,212,170 of CM045995.1, read as the reverse complement.
CGATTCAATTATGTAGTCAGCAATAAATTGAATCACCTCTATGTCGGTCCTGCTCAATACACCTAAGTGTACTAGTGTAACTCTATGTTCAAGAGAAAATAATACCAAGCTACACTACAACCATGCCAATGGCTTGTCCAAAACCATCTTGGTTGTGAGCCTCTACTTATATTCTACAAGGGACTGATAACATGATCTTCTGTGCCACACCAAGCACCATGTTATCTACAATGTAAAATATTAGACAATATGCACACATATAATAAATATAAAGTGCAAACAATGATCATGTGATTCTTATTTCAAAATAAAGATGTTCATACAAAAGAGCTAGGCTTTCAGTATACATCCCAACAATCTCTCACTTATACTAAAAGACTATGCTGTCATCATACTGTCATACATCTGATTCCCCTTCCCTCCACATGCCTATCAAAGCTCTCGCTAGAAGGGCCTTAGTGAAAAGGGTCTACCAGGTCATCCTCTGATGCAATCTAGGCGACAGCAACTTCTACCTCCTTTACGATTTCTCGTATCAGGTGGTACTTGCACTCTATGTGTTTACTAGTCATATGGGCTCGTGGTTCCTTCGAGTTTGCAACTGCACCATTATTATCACAATAAATTGTGATAGTTCTCGGTAAACCAGGAATCACATCCAAGTCCATCAGGAAGTTCCTGAGCCACTCAGCTTCTTTGGCCGCCTTAGAGGCTGCCACATACTAAGCTTCCATGGTAGAGTCCACCATGCATTTCTGCTTGACACTCCTCCATACAATGGCTCCACCTCCCAAAGTAAATACAAAACCTGAGGTAGACTTACTGTTATCCCTATCATATTGGAAGTCGGAATCCGTGTAACCCACAGGGAATGATTGGTCTGCCCGGTAAACTAGTATATAATCCCTAGTCCTTCTCAGGCACTACAATATATACTTTACCGCAGTCCAATATTTCTATCCTAGATTACTCTGATATCTACTGACCATGCCCACGGCATAGCAGATATCGGGTCTCGTACATAGCATCGTATACATGAGGCTTCCTACTGCCGAAGCATAAAGAACCGCCTTCATTTCCTCTATCTCCTCAGATGATCAAGGACACATCTCCTTTAGATAAAGGAACTCCATGCCTGAAAGGTAGCAAACCCTTCTTGGAGTATTGCATGCTAAAACGATCCAAAATCATGTCTATGTATGAAGCTTGAAATAATCACAACATCCTTTTCCTGCGATCCTTATAACCTTGATCCCAAGGATGTGTCCTGCTTCTCCCAAGTCCTTCATATCTAACTGTTTGGACAATCATACCCTTACGTCTGATAACACTTCGATGTTGTTGCCAACCACCAAAATGTCATCTACGTATAGTACAAAAAATACCACTACGTTTCCGTCACATTTCTTGTATACACAAGACTCATCCGAACTTTGAATAAATCCATAAGACTGATTTACCTCCTCAAAGCGGATGTTCCAAGACCTCGAAGCTTGCTTCAATCCATAAATAGACCGATTAAGCTTACATACAAGATGCTCTTTGCCCTTAGCAATGAATCTCTCTGGTCGCTTCATGTAGATGTTTTCCTCAAGACTTTCATTAAGGAAAGCTGTCTTGACATCCATCTGCCACACCTCATAATCCATATGAGCTGCTATGCATAAGAGCTCTCAGACCTGACTTGAATCCATAGATTCAATCTCAGTATTCATTGCACTTTGCCAAGATGTTGCATCTATATCTTGGATTGCCTTGTCGTATTTTTAGGGATCAGGTTCATGTTCGCCAGGGACCAAATCAGAAGATTCTCCCAAGAACATGAATCTATCAAGCTGACTCACAACTCTCCCACTACGATGAGGTATCACCTGTGTATCCTCTGTGACACGCGGTGTAGTGACATGTGGTATGTCCTCTTGTACCGGCGGTACTAAAGAAGTGACTTCCCTTTTAACTCCTCCAGAACAATTTTACCCTTGAGCTTGTGGCTCATCGCATAGTCTTCCTTTAGAAATCTGGCGTTCATGTTAACGATCACCCTCTGATCTCTAGGACTATAAAACAATCCACCCTTCATTCCCTTGGGATAGCCAATGAACATGCGTACTTCTGTACGAGGTTCTAACTTACCAGTATTTGCCTTCAGCACATGTGCTGGACTCCCATATCTGAATATGTCTTAGACTAGGCTTTCGCCCAGTCCACAATTCTGTGGGAGTAGAAGGCACTGATTTGGATGGAACCAGGTTCAGAATGTATATCGTCATATCTAGAGCATATCCCCAGAACGAATCTGGCAAGTCAGAATAACTCATCATCAATCTAACCATCTCCATAAGAGTCATATTCCTTCGCTTTGCTACACCATTCTGCTGGGGTGTGCCAGGTGCAGACAATTGGGATTAAATCCCAACCTCTGATAAGTAGTTCCTAAACTCTTCCAAGAGGTACTTACCACCACGATCAGATCGTAGTGTCATCTTGAATAATTGTCTATGAAAAAGATGAAATATTCAAAACTACCTCTTGCCTGGATAGACATAGGACCATACGAATCAGAATGAACCAAGTCCAACACATCTTTGGATCTATACCCCTTGGCCTTGAAAGGCCTCTTGGTCATCTTACCGTCCAAGCAAGATTCGCAGGTTGGGAGATCCTCCACCACTAATGAACCCAAAGGTCCATCAGCTATCAACCTTTGAATTCTGCTTAGGTTAATATGACCAAGCCTATGATCCCAAAGATATGTTTGGTTCATCATCGAAGGTTCTTTTCTCTTATCGGAATTAGAAGATGAGTTATTAACTTCTATTTGCATCATGGGAGCTTGTGGTTCAAGTTATAAATTTCCTATCTATGTACCTGAATAGATAATGTCCCTATTCCTTTTATAACAAATCTGTCATTAAAAGGAATAGATTATCCATCCATAATTTAGAAATCGAAAGCAATTCTTTCTAAATTAAGGTACATAAAGAAAATTCTTAAGAACCAAAAACTTTATTTTTCTCAAAAGATAAATAAAACATCTCCCATTGCAATAGCCGCCATCTTCATGGCATTGCCCAAGTAAATGGTAATATCCCCTTTAACTAGTCGTCGGGTTTCCTGGTACCCCTGCAAAGTATTGCAGACATGATTAGTGGCTCCCATACCTACTCACCAGGTGCCGGTAGATAAGACCGCTAATCATGTTTCAACGAATAGTTCAAAGAATATATATTTGTTCTTCTTTGGATTGGGACAGTCTTTCTTCCAATGTCCATCCTGCTAGTAAGTGAAGTACTTGCCTTTCGGCTTCTTCACTCCTCCATGAGATCCTCCCACCACATTTGCTCCACCTTGTTTCTCCTTCTTCTTGGCTTTCGGCTTAGAAGTAGAAACCTTTTTGAGCAACCATGGCTTGAGGACACTCTTTGAAGAGTGCATACTTGTACTTCTTAGCAGATAAGAGAATATCTAGATTCTTTTCCAATCAACATTATTTGGGTACAGTAAGTTTATTTCCTTTAGTATCACAACAAGTGGACTGAAAGTCATTTTGAAAATCCTAAGAATCACATAGATCATTACTTTAGATTTCAAATATTATTGATTCCTCAAAACAATAAAATCCCGAAATCAACCAACACCTCAAAACACCCAGAATATCGCATGCCACGCTGTGTGGACGTATACGAATTCTACATTTGTAAGAGGAGGTTTTACCCATTAATTTTATTATCTTGTCAACCTTACTTTTTGACAAATAAAATTAATAGTTGGTTCCTCTTTAGCTCTACAAATAAAAGCAGTGACTCCGATGGGGAGGATATCTTTATTTGCATCTAAGTGTGCACCATTACACGATACTAAGGGAATTATTTCGGATTATATGCCTTACCGCTGTGGAAGTACACACGCTCCTAGATAATTTCCTATAACCATTATTTGACCTAGTGATCCACAAACAAACTCATCCGCAGGGAGGAAGGCACTCAGAGCCGACACGCAAGTTTGTTGCATCACACGTCAAATTGTAATGGAGGCCGCGGGAATTAATTAAAATATCCCTCTCCCACTTAGTAAATTGAAAATGAGGAATTTTCAAGCACACACAACATGCATATAAAACAAATCAGCAATAAATATGGAAAAATCAGAATTTTTCCAACTATTATGGCATTGTTCTCCAATATGCGTCTCGTCGTGTCGCCACCTCGTCCGCTCCTTCTACGCCATGTACGAGCCATCTGGAGATCCGAGCCGAGGATAAAACCTATTTTATTTTACATACATCGATCCTATACTCCACGAGGGAGTGTACATGAAATCTAGATCGAAAGTAAAATAAAATAAAGAGTGGCTAAACAATGTCGTATTTAATTACAAAAATTAAATACTAATCTAGCCTCGTCAACCCCGAGGATTCAAATAATATACATACAATCACACACAAATAACCACATACACACATATAGTCATAATAGTCGGATCTTATGCCTGCAACCAAAAAGTTAGCCTACGCACATCCTACTATTATGCGGCATACTCGGAATGCTAAACACACAAAACCAGAAACCTGGCTCTGATACCATTTGTTGGGAATCGTGCTATTCCTCGGAATGCTCATCCGCTCCCATGTCCCCGGATTAAAATTTTCACTAATGAAAACTAATCCGGATGGGATGAGTTTCCTTAGCAATCAACTTGTTGTTCAAGCAATCAACTTTTCTAGTCCGGATGGAATGAAAATTTTCACTCGAGTGATCGCTTGAACAAACTTGTTGTTCAAGCAATCAACTTTTCTAGTCGGTTAGCCGCAGAAGAGACGACGGACGGATCGCCGGTTTTTGTCTTTAGCTTCGGGGTCCATGATTATACAAATACATACAAATGTAAACTAGTATAATCAACACATACTAACATGAAGAACATAAGCTAGCATATCAATAAGAACATGTAAAGAACAATAATAAAAGTTGTAAAACTTTTATACCTCTTGATCTTCTATCGTATGTCCTAACCTCCTTGTAGACTTCGTGTGGGCGAAGATCTTCCACAAGTTGAAGCTTCCTAGATCTTCTTCAATCCAAAGAAAGAAGAACTCTCTTTCCCTTCTTGCTTGAGCCAACCACCAATCCACAAAGGATTGATGCCGCCGGCCCCAAGAATAGAGAGAACATAATGGAAACCACCAAGGAACCAAACTAGGGACAAACCCTAGCTACTAGTGCCGCCGGCCAAGATGAAATAAAGAGGAGAAGAGGAATGAGTTGAGCGCCGACCAAGGTAGAGGGAATAGAGATAGGTCCCGGCAACACCTTAGGAAGAAGAAGAGAACCTCTCCTATAGTTGCCGCCCAATCCAACTTCCAAACCCTAGCCGCCCAACCAAACCCTAACCTAGGATTTCTTGCCGCCCAACCAAAGGAAAGGCAAAACCCTAATCTCTTTGAAAACCATCTTCTATGTGCCGGCCATGGAAGAGGGGAAGAAAGATAGAGTGTGGACCGACCAAGGTAGAGGGTAGAAGGAAGGGACCGGCCATGCCTTAGGAAGAAGAAGAAACTCATCTTCCACTTGTTGCCGCCCATCTTTTACCCCCAATCCCTAGCCGCCCCAAAAATTCTAAACAAACTAGGGTTTCTTAGCCTCCAAAGGAAGGAAAGCCTAATCCCCTAAACCATCCATCATCCTTGCCGCCCAACCCAATAAGCCTTATATATAGAGTTGGGTTTTTGCCTTGGATTAATCTCCTCCATTGGTTCTATAGATTTAATCTCAACCGTCGGATCTAGAGATTTAATCTCAACCGTTGGTTCTAGAGATTTTAATCTCTACCATCAGTTCTATAGATTTAATCCCAACCGTCGGATCTAGAGAATTAATCTCAACCATCGGTTCTTGAGAATTAATCTCAACCGTCGGTTCTAGAGAATTAATCTCAACCGTCGGATCTAGAGAATTAATCTCAACCGTCGGATCTAGAGATTTGTTTTCCATCATTTGATCTAGACTTCATGAGGTTTATATTAGGCTACGATAGGGACCATGAGGAGGAGTTGGATCTTGGCCACCCGATGGATCGGAACCACACAAACTTGATCCATCAATGATGTTCCATTCCACTAGAGGATCATCATTGAATTACCTCACCAACCCCGATAAATTAATATGGGCTCCATATATTATTTGTACATCCATCTCCCCGTGTTTAAGATATCGAATGTCCGTCAATTAATTGATTTACTGACCATCAATTAGTTAACATCTAACTCCTCGAGTAGTACCACTCAACCTTATCATCATGTTGACTAAGTCAACCTGCAGGGTTTACATGATGAACCTTATGAGCTCCTCAAGGGGACATCTTCAACCTATATATAGGACACGATTTCCTCCTATAATCAACGGCACACCATGTAAATAATATCATTTCCCAACTTACCGGACATATTGATTTAATCCATCTAAATCTCACCCTTTGGTAAATCAAAGAAATAAATACTAAGTACATGTGCCCGTTATTATATCGGGATTAAGAGCATGTACAACATAATATCCGAGGTCCGATTCAATTATGTAGTCAACAATAAATTGAATCACCTCTATGTCGGTCCTGCTCAATACACCTAGGTGTACTAGTGTAACTCTATGTTCAAGACAAAACAATACCAAGCTACACTACAACCATGCCAATGGCTTGTCCAAAACCATCTTGGTTGTGAGCCTCTACTTATATTCTACAAGGGACTGATAACATGATCTTCTATGCCACACCAAGCACCATGTTACCTACAATGTAAAATATTAGACAATATGCACACATATAATAAATATAAAGTGCAAACAATGATCATGTGATTCTTATTTCAAAATAAAGATGTTCATACAAAAGAACTAGGCTTTCAGTATACATCCCAACAGCCTCCTGTGTATGCTCTGTGACACGCAGTGCAGTGACTTGTGGTATCTCCTCTTGTACCGGTGGTACTGAAGTCGGGACTTCCCCTGTCAACTCCTCAAGAACAATCCTACTTGTGGGCTTGTGGTTCATCACATAGTCCTCCTCTAGAAATCTGGCATTCGTACTCACGATCACCTTCTGATCTCTAGGATTATAAAACAAACCACCTTTCGTTCCTTTAGAGTACCTCACGAACATGCACACTTCTGTACGAGGTTCCAACTTACCAGCATCAGCCTACAGCAAATGTGCTGGACTACCCCAAATCTGAATATGTCTTAGACTAGTCTTTCGCCCAGTCTGCAATTCTGTGGGAGTAGAAGGTACTGACTTAGATGGAACCAAGTTCAGAATGTGTGCTGTCATTTCCAGAGCAAACCCCCAGAACGAATCAGGTAACTTAGAATAACTCATCATCGATCTGACCATCTCTATAAGAGTCCTATTCCTTCACTCCGCCACACCATTCTACTGGGGTGTGCCAGGTGCGGACAATTGGGATTGAATCCCAGCCTATGATAAGTAACTCTTAAACTCTCCCAAGAGGTACTCGCCACCACGATCAGATCGTAGTGTCTTGATACTTTTACCTTGACGGTTCTCCACATAAGCCTTGAATTCTTTGAATCTGTCAAAGCACTCAGACTTTTGGCGCATCAAGTAAATGTATCCATACCTTGAATAATCGTCTATAAAAGAGACGAAGTATTCAAAGCCACCTCTAGCCTGGATAGACATAGGACCGCACAGATCAGAATGAACCAATTCTAACACATCTTTGTCCCTATACCCCTTGGCCTTGAAAGGCCTCTTGGTCATTTTACCTTCTAAGCAAGATTCGCAGGCTGGGAGATCTTCCACCACTAATGAACCCAAAGGTCCATCAGCTATCAACCTTTGAATTCTACTCAGGTTAATATGACCAAGTCTTAGGTGCCAAAGATATGTCTGGTTCATTTTCGAAGGCTCTTTTCTCTTATTGGACTTAGAAGATGAGTTATTCACTTCTATATGCATCGTGGGAGCTTTTGGTTCAAGGGTATACAAATTGCCAACCAATGTACCTGAACAGATAATCTCTCTATTTCTTTTTATAACAACTCTGTCATTAAAAGAAATAGAATATCCATCCATAAACAATTTAGAAACCGAAATCAAATTCTTTCTAAATGTAGGTACATAAAGACAATTTCTCAAAACCAAAACTTTATTTCTATCAAACGATAAATAAACGTCTCCCACTGCAATAGCCACTACCTTTGTAGCATTGCCCATGTAGACGGTAATTTCTCCTTCAATAGTCGGGGTTTCTCGAACCCTCAGAAGAATTGCAGACATGATCAGTGGCTCCCGTATCTACACATCAGGTACCAGCAGATAACACCACTAAACATGTTTCAACGACTAAGGCAGAAGATATACCTATGTTCTGCTTTAGGAAGGGGAAGTCTTTCTTCCCATGTCCAGTCTGTCTACAAGTGAAGCACTTGCCTTTCGGCTTCTTCACTCCTCCCTGAGGTCCACCCGCCATTTTTGCTCTACCTTGTTTCTTCTTTTTATTGCCTTTTGGCTTAGAAGTAGAAACCTTCTGAGCAATCATAGCTTCCTGCCTAGCAGCTCGATTCTGGTATCCGAAAAGTTCCTTTTCTTCAGAATCATCCGCAGGCCTAGGAGGACACTCATCGACAGTTAAGACACTATCCATATTTCTTTTCCAATCTATATTATTTGGGTACAGTAAGTTTGTTTCCTTTAGCATCATAGTAAGTGGGTTGAAAGCCATTTGAAAATCCTAAGAATCACAATGATCAAAATATTAGATTTCAAATATTATTGATTCCTCAAAACAATAAAATTCCGAAATCAACCAACACCTTAAAACACCGAGAATATCGCATGTCACGATAGTGTGGACGTATACGAATTCTACATTTATATGAGGAGGCTTTACCCATTAATTTTATTATCTTGTCAACCTTACTTTTTGACAAATAAAATTAATAGTTGGTTCCTCTTTGGCCCTACAAATAAAAGCAGTGACTCCGATGGGGAGGATACTTTTTATTTGCATCTAAGTGTGCACCATTACACGATACTAAGGGAATTATCTCGGATTATGTGCCTTACCGATGGGGAAGTACACACACTCCTAAATAATTTCCTATAACCATTATTTGACCTAGTGATCTGCAACAAACTCATCCGATGGGGAGGAAGGCACTCAGAGCCAACACGCAAGTCTGTTGCATCACATGTCAAATTGTAATGGAGGCTGCAGGAATTAATTAATATATCCCTCTCCCACTTAGTAAATTGAAAATGAGGAATTTTCAAGCACACACAACATGCATATAAAACAAATCAGCAATAAATATGGGAAAAAATAGAATTTTTCCAACTATTATGGCTTTGTTCTCCAATATGTGTCCCGCCGTGTCGCCACCTCGTCCGCTCCACCTTTTCCGTGCGCAAGCCACATAAAGAGATCCGAGCCGAGATATATCATTTTAATTTACATCCATCGATCCTATACTCCATGAAGGAGTGTACAAATAATCTAGATCGAAAGTAAACTAAAATGAGCGACTAAACAATGCCGTATTTAATTACAAAAATTAAATACTAATCTAGCCTCGTCAATCCCGAGGATTCAAATAATAAATATTTACACACATACAATCACATACACACATATGGCTATAATAGTCGGATCTTACGCCTGCAACCAAAAAGTTAAACTACGCATATCCTACTATTATCCGACACATATAATATATGAAAAAGTGCATAAAAAATTAACTGAATCCTAAACACACAAAATCGGAAACCGAGGCTCTGATACCAATTTGATGGCATGCTCGGAGGCTCATTGGCTCCCATGTCCCCGGATTAAAATTTTCACTAATGAAAACTAATCCGGATGGGATGAGTTTCCTAAGCTCAACCAATTCGTCGTCGTGCTATCGACTTGAGCGATCGCTTGAACAAACTAGTTGTTCAAGCAACACAACTCTTCTAGTCGGTTAGCCGCAGAAGAGATGACGGACGGATCGCCAGTTTTTGTGTTTATCTTCGGGGTCCATGATTATACAAATACATACACATGCAAACTAGTATAATCAACACATACTAATCAAAATAATAAGAACATGCAAAGATCAATAATAAAAGTTATAAAACTTTTATACCTCTTGATCTTCTATCGTATGTCCTAACCTCCTTGTAGACTTCGTGTGGGCGAAGATCCTCCACAAGTTAAAGATTCCTAGATCTTCTTCAATCCAAAGAAAGAAGAACTTTCCTTCCCTTCTTGGTTGAGCCAACCACCAATCCACAAAGGATTGATGTCGCCGGCCCAAAGAATAGAGAGAACTAAATGGAAACCACCAAGGAACCAAACTAGGGACAAACCCTAGCTTCTAGTGCCGCCGGCCAAGAGGGAGTGAAGAGGATAAAGGGAATATGTTGGGCGCCGGCCAAGGTATAGGGAAAAGAGAAGGAGCCGGCAACACCCTAGGAAGAAGAAGAGTACTTCTCCTATAGTTTTTGCCCAACCAAGCTTTCAAACCCTAGCCGCCCAACCTTTCTTCCTTTGGATTTCTTGCCGCCCAAGCAATGAGAGCCTAAACCCTAATTTCCAAAAACCAAAATCCTCATTGCCGCCCAACCCATTCTCCCATCTATATAGAGTTAGGTTTAGGCCTAGGTTTAATCTCCTCCATTGGTTCTAGAGATTTAATCTCAACCGTCGGATCTTAGAGATTTAATCTCAACCGTCGGATCTTAGAGATTTAATCTCCACCTAGGGATTTAATCTCAACCGTCAGATCAAGAGATTTAATCTCAACCGTTGGATCTAGAGATTTAATCTCAACCGTCGATTCTAGGGATTTAATCTCCACCGTCGGTTCTAGAGATTTAATCTCAACCGTCGGTTCTAGGGATTTAATCTCCACCGTCGGTTCTAGAGATTTAATCTCAACCATCGATTCTAGGGATTTAATCTCCACCGTCGGTTCTAGAGATTTAATCTCAACCGTCGGTTCTAGGGATTTAATCCCAACCGTCGGATCTAGAGATTTAATCTCAACCGTCGGTTCTAGAGATTTAATCCCAACCGTCGGATCTAGAGATTTAATCTCAACCGTCGGTTCTAGAGTTTTGTTTTCCATCATTGGATCTAGATTTCATGAGGTTTATATTAGGCTACGATAGGGACCATGAGGAGATGGATCTTGGCCACTCAATGGATCGGAACCACACAAACTTGATCCATCAATGATGTTCCATTCCACTAGAGGATCATCATTGAACTACCTCACCAACCCCCATAAATTAATATGGGCTCCATATATTATTTGTACATCCATCTCCCCGTGTTTAAGATATCGAATGTCCGTCAACTAATTTATTTACTGACCATCAATTAATTAACATCTAACTCCTCGAGTAGTACCACTCAACCTTATCATCATGTTGACTAAGTCAACCTGCAGGGTTTACATGATTAACCTTATGAGCTCCTCAAGGGGACATCATCAACCTAATATATAGGACACGGTTTCCTTCTATAATCAACGGCACACCATGTAAATAATATCATTTCCCAACTTACCGGGCATATTGATTTAATCCATAGAAATCTCACCCTTTGGTAAATCAAAGAAATAAATACTAAGTACATGTGTCCGTTATTATATCAGGATTAAGAGCATGTACAATATAATATCCGAGGTCCGATTCAATTATGTAGTCAGCAATAAATTGAATCACCTCTATGTCGGTCCTGCTCAATACACCTAAGTGTACTAGTGTAACTCTATGTTCAAGACAAAACAATACCAAGCTACACTACAACCATGCCAATGGCTTGTCCAAAACCATCTTGGTTGTGAGCCTCTACTTATATTCTACAAGAGACTGATAACATGATCTTCTGTGCCACACCAAGCACCATGTTATCTACAATGTAAAATATTGGACAATATGCACACATATAATAAATATAAAGTGCAAACAATGATCATATAATTCTTATTTCAAAATAAAAATGTTTATACAAAAAGAGCTAGGCTTTCAGTATACATTCCAACAGCATGATCCTAAGAGTGGACATCCTTCACCAATACTTTTCCTATCTAGTTTACACCCTACATAGTCTGAGTCAGAGTATCCTATTAACTCAAAGTTACTAGATCTTGGGTACCACATACCTACATTAATTGTTCCTTTAATGTATCTTAGTATTCTTTTGACATGTGTTAAATGTGAATCCTTAGGACAAGTTTGATATCTAGCACACATACTTATTGTAAATAGTATATTAGGTCTACTTGCAGTTAAGTATAGTAAACTACCTATGGCACTCCTATTGTACTTTAGATCTACAGACTTTCCTTCTTTGTCTTCATTTAATATAACATTCATAGCCATAGGTGTTTTAATATCTTTTGTATTTTCCATACCAAATTTTTTAATTAATTCTCTTGCATACTTATTTTTGTATATATAGTTACCGTCTCTTGTTTGTTTTATTTGTAAATCTAAGAAGAAGTTTAACTCACCTACTAGGCTCATTTCAAATTCTTGTTCCATAAGGTTTATAAATTCTTTTAAAAAAATTGAATTTGTTGATCCAAAGACTATATCATCTACGTATATTTGAGCAATAAAAATGTCTTTGTTAAAGGTTTTTACGAAAAGTGTTGAGTCAATTTGACCTTGTCTGAACCCTTTAAAGCTTAAGTATGAAGAGAGTCTCTCATACCAAGCTCTAGGAGCTTGTTTTAATCCATATAACACCTTTTTTAATCTATATACATGATTAGGATATTCTAAGCTCTCAAAATCGGGGGGGTTAACTTACGTACACTTCTTCTTTTATTACTCTGTTTAAAAATGCGGATTTGACATCCATTTGGTATAATTTGACCCCTTTATGTGCCGCATATGCTAGCAACATTCTAATTGACTCAAGTCTAGATAATGGGGCATAAGTTTCATCATAGTCTAACCCTTCTACCTAACTAAACCCCTTAGCTACTAATCTAGCTTTATTCCTAATGATTTCTCCTTGGTCGTTTAATTTATTTCTAAACACCCATTTAGTGTCTATTATTGATTTATTTGATGGAGGTACTAAGTCCCATACTTCATTTCTATCGAATTGTGCTAGTTCTTCTTGCATGGCTATTATCCAATCAGTGTCTGGTAAGGCCTCATCTATTGATTTTGGTTTATATTTTTGATATTAATGCAATTTGACTTAAGTTTCTTAGAGCTAATCTAGTTTGAACTTTTAAAGTTGGATTTCCTAATACTTGTTCGAACGGATGATTAGGATTAATTCTAGATGTCTTTAAGTTTTCATCACATTGTTTAGGATTAATTTTTTCTTCTTCATCATGTGTAATTTTATTTAGCTCATTTCGATTATCTTTTAATGTATTTGGTTGATTATTAGTGATTTCTTCGTCATCAAATTTTACGTTAGTTGTTTCTTCAATTTTTAGGGTTTTCTTATTATAAATCCTATAGGTTCTACTAGTGTTCGAATACCCTAAAAATATCCCTTCATCGGTTTTTGAAGAGAATTTTCCGAGATGGTCTTTCGTATTTAAAATAAATACTTTACATCAAAATACCTTTAAGTATTTTATTGAAGGTATTTTATTATTAAAAATTTCATAAGAAGTTTTATTAATTATTACTCTATTTTGCACATAACATGCAGTGTTTATTATTTCTGCCCATAAATAACTAGGTAGGTTATATTCATTTATCATTGACCTAGTGATTTCTTGTAGAGTTCTATTTTTCTTTCTACTATTCCATTTTGTTGAGGTGTTCTAGGACATGAATATTCATGATGATATCCATTTTCTGAACACATTGTTGTAAATTTTTCATTTTTAAATTCTCCTCCGTTATCACTTCATATTCTTTTTTATCTTACGGTCTTTTTCGTTTTCTATTTATTTACTAAATTGTTAAATACTTCAAATGTTTCATCTTTATGTTTTAGAAATTTTACCCATGTAAACCTAGAGTAATCATCTATTATTACTAAATAATATAAATTACTACTTATTGATTTTACCCCATGTGAATCGAATAAATTTAAGTGGATTAACTCAAATATTGAACTTGTTTGACCTTGATCGGTTAATTTATGTTGAGACTTGGTTTGTTTTCCTTGTTGGCAAGCATTACAAGCTTTGTTTTCAATATTTTTAAGTTTGGGCAACCCTTTAACTAGATTAGTTTCACTTAATTTCATTATATTCCTAAAGTTGGTGTGAGCAAGTCGCCTATGTCACAACCAACTCTCCTCTTGCTGTATCATATGACACTTAATTGAGGATCTTTATAAATTTATTGCATATATATTTTTATTCCTAACTCCCTTAAGTAATATTTTTGAATTTTCAATACTGTTAATTAAACATTCATTCGATAAAAATTTCACTACATAACCAGCATCACACAACTTACTAATACTAAGCAAGTTAAATTTGAAATTATCTACGAGCAGAACCTTTTGTATAACAAAATTAGACTCTAATTCAATGTTACCTTATCCAATTACCTTAAGTTTGTCGTTGTTTCCAAAGGCGACTGTTCCTAAGTTCTTGTAGCTTAATTCTGAGAACTTTTGACTATCTCCAGTCATATGTCTGGAGCAGCCACTATCTAGAATTCATTGGTCCATTCTGGAGTTCTACATGAATTAAAGCTTTTTAAGATTATTCATACCTTGAATAAGATGAATTATCTTAAATTTATTTAGGTTGTAAATTTGTTAAATTAATTTTAGTTGAGTATTTTAAGTTGGGTTGATTTTAATAAATTAAGTTTTGTTAAGTGAATTTGTTTATTTAGGTATGTTTGTTTAGTTTAAGTATAGTACATTAAGTTGAGTTGAATTAAGTTAAGCTTAATTAAGGTAAATTGTTAAGATAAATTTATTAATATTGATTTAAGTATATTAGAATGAGTTAAGCTAAATTAAACTAATTAATCTTAATCATCTCACCCAAGCTAGATTTTCAATACACTTATTCCTATGGGTTTTGTGAGATGAGAATTTCTTTTATCTTAATTAAATTTAATGAGCAATTTCAAAGTGTTTAAACTTGTGTTAGATTCAAGCTTGGTTTGAGCTAGTCAAGTGTTTCCAGTATTGACTTCTAGGTCGTGGCGAGGCACATGACCTTCTTGGTCATCGGAGCAACGACCACTTCCTAGACAAAGTCAATAAAGGAATCAAGTACTTGATTCACTTTAGACTACGCCTTGGTCTAACTAGTTAAAGACTTAGTGAGTTAGCTTCGGTCAGTTCCACTAGACTTAGTACACCAAGTCGTGGCGAGGCACTTTGCCTTCTTGATTATCAGAGCAACGACCACTTCCTAGACATGCTCTTTGAAGAGCTTCCCTAACTTACTATCAGTTCACTTGTCTTAGTACTAGGTTGTTTAAGTTTAAACTACTTTGTTTTGTATCTAGTCCATTCTAAATTAAGCAAGTAAAGTAAACTAAAGCATACAAGTGTTTAACTAAACAAGGAAACAAGCAAAGTGTTAGCTCCCCTAAATGGTAGCTAGATTGAGTTTTATTCACTAAGTGAACTTGACTCTTGGGAACCCAAAATTGATTTGGTCCAACTTGATTGACTAAGCTAGACTTAGGAACTCATGCTTGGACTCTATTCTTAGCATTTCGGAAAAGTAATGATATGTATGATTTATAGGTGGATTTCGCCTTATATCCAAGTCCGGATTTGTTGTACATGGCTCGCTGAGTTCCAAGCATCATGTTGAGATACTTGGAACCCGATGTGAACCTTTCCAAAGATTTGGTTAGATCTTCTACTTGCCTTTTTAGGACCGAGTTCTCTTCCTCAAGCTTTGCAACTTGAGTTAAGTCTCTATCCTTAATTTGACAAGTCGAAGTCTTCGAGTTGACTTGCTCCTTAAGTACTTGGACTTCCTTAAGTAGCGAGTCGACTCGATTATTAAACTTGGCTAGTTTCTTACCTAAGCATGCAATAATATTATACAACTTATCTTCTAAGGGAGAAGTTACCTCATTTGAACATTCAAAAATGGATACGGATCTGTGGCTTCTCTCGGACTCATACTCGGAACTTGACCCGACTCCGGATCTCGATTCGGCCATAAATGCGACGAAACTTCTCTTCGTCTCTTCTGTGTTCGAATCTTCCGATGACGACTCATCCCATGTCGCCTTAAGTGGTTTCTTCTTCTTTTCCTTTTTTAGTTTTTCTTCCTTTTATATGTCACGTCCCGAGAGTATGCCGAGCCAAAAATAATCGGACAGCATCTACCCTGTACGTGATACAATTCCCTGATATACATAAAGCCTTTCGGCCACAATCTCATAACAAATATATGGACATAATCCATAAAACACAGCGGAAGATACTAACAAATAATAAAGATACAAACGACTCAACTATGCACTCCGGAGTGACTTTGACACAACAAGAATCATAATAGAAACCACATCAAAAGTTAAATATATACAACACATTCGTAACCACAAATATGGAAACAATATAGGATGAAATCCCAAAACAACAATCCAATAGAATACAACAATGTGGAAATAATATCCAACCATTCGGTGTGAGATGGGATCAGCTGGCGGAACTCCGAACATCCAAGGAATCTTCTACCTGTTACTTGGGCGATAGGAAACCCAAGGTCCAGGGTGGTGAGTAAAAACTCAGGGATAATATATAGAAAGTGCATGAACAACTTATAGGATAAAGAGATCTACAAGTATACATGTGAAGATCTACAGGTATATAGAATGAGTCCAATAGACATACAGTTCTAAATATAATAACAAGTAACCACAGTATAGTCATACTCAATGCATATACTAAACTGATCAATTGAACATGAAGTAATGTACTCACATACCTGACGGTCTCCAACACCATAAGCTATATCATCCTGAACATGTATACAATAACATAACCCATATAACGTACAATATCAATCACATAGCTGACCAACACTCAAACATATGAACAGTATATAATCACATGTAATAACAACCCGATCCATACTACACTATGACATGACACTAATCAAATGCATACAACAGTCTGGACCAACACATATATCATGCTCAACACACAGCAGTATATAATATGCAAATGACTTGTATCATGATGAACAAGCATATGCAACAAACATAGCTCAATCAAATGCATCATCTCACAGACATATGTAAAACATATATCAAATACATGCTTACATATATATATATCAGCAATGCATATGCATGGTCATGTCTGCGGATATGTCCAACCACGACCCCAGAGTGGCCAGGGTGGCACGACATGACTACTATCCTGACTCCAGCTACCACTACTCTCGAGTGGCCGAGTTGGGTAGTATGACTGGTAACTAGCCGCCATAGAGTTATATGCTACCCTAGGGGTCCCTGCTGCAAGCGACTCTAGCTACCACTACCCATGAGTGGCCGAGTGCTGCACGACAAAACAAATTGTACCCTATTCCAGCTACCACCGTCTATAGTGGTCGAGCATGGCACATCCAATGCTCTGCCCTCAACCCTGCTTCCACTATCTCGAGTGGTCGGGGAGGCAGGATGACTGATGACCCTCTCAACCACAAAGGAGACATAATCGCCATCATGCATGCAATGTAATGATGCATAGCTCCACATACATATCCTCGCAACACTCCCTATCCCACGGGGAGTCATGGTCAACCAAAAGTCAATTATGGAAGGACTACTAATCCACAAGACACTCTCTCTACCACACAGAGAGTCAAACACAACTGACAGTCAACCACGCTAAGACCTCTAGTCCGTAGCGATATACTATCGATAATCCATATAACCATACATTGATACACGATCCATAATGGATATACAATCATGCTATGACCTCCAGTCCATAGCCACATACTGACAACCACACACTTATCTATGCACAAACAACTAGATCCACCATAGATGCACAACTAATATGTGTACGATACAACAATCGACTCCATAATCAAATCCATCACCTAACTCTAGTGATGTAACACAGTAACCCAATCTGAGGTCACAAAGATAACCCTACCCACATGTACTTACTGAACATCCATCGGCTAACACACAATAGGGTTTATAGTTCATATCCGTGATAAATAATCAATGAAGTAACAACAATATATCTCAAAGGTCAAAGGCAGTACAAGCATATGATTAAATAAGAGTGGATCTAAGATCAAAGGTATCATCATAAGTCCAAATTCATGCACTGGAATTAGTCAAAACTACCTGACCAGGGTAGATATTACCCACCTGATACGAAGCTCGAAATAATGATCCTCAAGCCTGGGGACCTGCCTGGTATCCCAAACCTGCACATAATAACAAACTATGATTAAGTACAAATATTCGACAATACACAAACTAACTATTACGTCGTTTCTATATCCACGCTCTTTCCATAACACAACCAACCAATCACCTAACTCACCGACTACAACTCCAACACCTAACCGATCAACCAACATCCACAACCAAATCAAACCCATCGAATAGGACACATCTCATACCACCTCCTCTTCCATTCACTCCCCGACACAGCTCTGGAGCACCATGAACAAAACAAGAGAAAAAGGGGATAACAGAGTTGATATCTGAACCACACTTACTATTGCATCCACCCAACACATAGAGCAGTTTTCCACTATATTCTACAACCATGGCCCTTACCTCAAGCTCAATTCGTAGCAATTACCAACTGTAACTTCTCCTTCCACACACACACAGCCGGCACCATCAAACTCGCAATAACAGAACAAAAACCAACACTTGAATCAAACGAATACCACTCCAATCACAACTTAAATTTCCAATCGAAAATCCATCACAGATGACAAGAATAGGTTAGATCAATCTTACCGGCTCTAATCTCCACCGACAGCCCTTCTTCGTCTCCTGTTCACGGAGCAATCCAATCTCCAATCACTACCCAAAAACCATAGATCTAAGCTAAAACTCAAAAACCCACAGCTAGCTGCAGATCTCAACTCGAAAGGGGAAGAAGACGATCGATCCTTACCTACGATGGCCACTCACTGTCACGGCGATAGCACCGCCCGCCCACCGGGAGTGTCGCCGAGATTCCCCAGGCGAGAACCCTTTTGATCTTTGGTCGGAGATCAACCAAGTGGTGGTGCCGTCGAGCTTCTCTCACTGAACGCCAATGAGCTGAGATCCAGCGACGTGATCACGCGAAGGAAGAAAATCGCTAAGAATGGAAGAGAATCCAATCGCGATGGGAAATGTCGCCGCTCGGATTCATTCGGCTCTTTTAAAGGTTGTTCAACCAACCGATTCAGGAAAACCCAAACCCGGTTCAAGCTCCAACCAGTTCAATCAAATTAAATTAAACCCAATCTCAATTAACCCTAACCCTTAATTAAAACTAATTAGCTGGGGTTAATCCATATCAAATTTTTTTTCGTATCTTACATTCTCCCCCACTTAATAAAATTTGGTCCCCAAATTTCCTACTTATCTACGAGTACGAGATGTCATAACAACCATCTTAAATATCCAAAGGAAAGTCACACATCTCCAGTGACTAAATGCAGGTACTGATAGCCTCTAAAATCTATCATGGATACTCTCAACAGACCCATAAAAAGGTAAATAATCGTACCAGAGTGGAACTCTATATTCATAACCGGTGGAAGACTTTGCCAAAATCGTAAGGTGAATCATGAATCACTATCAGAAATGATACACAAGGATACTTCATAATTATAATTTCATCAAGCGATCCAACGAAATCCATCTTACGGCTCGGAAGGAAATGAGCGGACCTAGCTAATCGATCATTGATTACCCAAATCACATTAGTCCTTTCCGAATTCTAGATAATCTCCTAACACAGTCTAACGTACTAGGCTCCCACTTCATCACAGTACATAACTCTACCGATCAATAATATTCCACCTTTATTTGTTGGCACACCCAACAACAACCTACGAAATCAATCATCGTCTAGGCCCTGAAACCTAGTTCCACAAGCTTCTGACCAAGTAGGTGATGGGAATCACTTGGTCAACTACTTGGTCCAACAAGTCAGCGGTATAGTAACGCTAGAAACATCTTATCCACACCTACGGTAATAACCAAATCAATCCAGGAAACCACAACTTCCCTTAAGATTATGAATATGTCTCATATATCATTCCACTATCTATAGTAAATACCATGAATCGGTCAAATCACTTCCAGAATGCTCGTTTCCTCAAGTCCATGGACAACAATATCAACATCTCCTAAAATTCATACCAAGTATGAAATGTCATCTTCTACACACTTGTATCCTTTTACTCTATGCTGATGATATATTAATCATCACACCAACAATGATAATTGTATGACACCAAGCCACTACAATGTCAACACTTTAATCGTAAATCAACCCTAGAGTATACACAAATGTCCTTTAGCTGATCTAAATAGATCATTTATCCACAACGAAGGATATTCATTCTTAACAACTACTGCATACTGTTGGTGCAGTAGGCACCTAAGTCGAACCTGAGTTTTGATTATAGCAAACGATACAAAGTTAAGCTCATGTCGTTATCTCACGAGCTAAATCGAGTGTGCAGAAGATTGCTATAGCTGGAGCTGAAGGCTAGCGACACCCGGAGGAAGCCGCGGTGGTCGGGCGACACTCGAGTGACTTCGGAGGGAGCCAAAAGAATCGAGTGGAAGGCCGGAAGCAAAAGCAACACGTAAGTATCGAGGTAAGATGGTGTGTGCGAGCATAAGTGAGGTCGTATCCTCGTTATGGGGATGATCTTAAGCGTAGATCCGACCAAAGACATCCTATAGATGATCTAGGTCGAGATCGGATGGTCGACGACCGTCGAAATTATGTTTTTGTTGAGCTAACTTTGACTTGCAGCAAGCATCAGTCGACTGCCATCTTGGAGGACTCGACACCAATCGCCGATCGCTGGTCAAGACTGACCGATGTCGCCATCATCGGGCCGATCGATGATGGCCATCAGTCGACTGATGGTCAATGATCAGATTCGAGGAGTCAAGGCTTATCACCCCATTTCAAGGAGTTTTTGTGTCCATTTGTGATTGGTTGAAGACCCATTCGATGAGGGGCTCAAAGGCTATAAATGGAGGGCTTGTCTTAGGGTTTTTCATCAATTAAAAGCTTCCCTGACATCCCTCGACGCCAGCGCGAGAGACGACTAGAGCTTCAACCTCCATCCTTTGAAGTCGCGTACGAAAGTTTGAATCATATTTCAGTTTATAAGTTGTTCTTATTTCGAGCTTTAAATCATATCAAGGAGAGGGGGTGTGTCCCTCTACCTTGAGCTTTTATCATCTTGTGTATCCGTCTAACTCCTACCTCCAACGAGGAGGAGCTTTTTAGTAGTTTGCCCTCCGTACGTGGTCAAGGACCACTAGGGCCTTGGAGTAGTAGCCTTCGGCTATGAACCAAGTAAAACATTTGTGTCTATTGTCTCTATTTTTGTTTTTATCTTCCGCTGTGTCTACTCGCGTTTTAACGAAAAATTTCTATCGCTATTCACCCCCCCCCCCTCTAGCGATCCGCTCGATCCAACAATTGGTATCAGAGCCGGGGGCGCTCAGATTTGGTGCAACCACCAATCGAGCAATTTTCTTTTCATATTTATTGTTTTAAGATTTCTCCCACACTACTAATCCAAGACCAAGTCTTGGTACATAGTTTTTGGTTGTGTTTTTTTTTGCAAGTACTAATCGCCTTCGGAGTACCTCACGATCAAACGAGCATAACTTTTGCTACAAGGGGACTCACGAAATGATCTACCCACCAAATCGAAGCTCTCTGAGAGATCTACACTTCTTACCGAGGTTTAGCCCTGTAACAAGCTATTTTCATCCTCAAAAATCGACGTTTAGTAGCCTTTCAGGGACATCGAAGGTTGTGAGTACTTACTTTTTATTTAGTTTCTTATTTCTTTGCTTAACTTTCTATTTCTCGTTTGTTTCTTTTTATTTCTCACACCACTAATCCAAGGCGAAGTCTTGGAACCCTTTTTCGTGTTTTTTGCATTTTTTGTGCAAGGTTTTCCTTCCAAATGGCCCATCTCGAAGGTTTTAGCACCGTCCGACCTCCGTTTTACAACGGAGATGACTTCCATTATTGGAAGGGTCAGATGGAATGCTTTCTTAAAACCCAAATCGAGATGTGGATCATAATCCAAACGGGATTCACACTTCCAACTAATGAAGTGGGTGAATCCTTGGAATATGACCAATGGACCATTGCAACAAAAAGACAAGTCGAAGCCTATCCAAGGAGGAGCTAAATCGCGTCGGCCCCTTCATAAGCGCAAAGGATCTTTGGACAAAACTAGTGGAGCTACACAAAGGGACCGATGAAACCAAGGTATGTAAGCGTGATCTTCTATTCAATAAACTATATAACCTAAAAATGCAGGAACACGAGTCCGCGATGCAACTCCACGCCCGTGTCCAAGACATAGTCAACAACCTACACGCAATCGGGCAAAAGGTCAAAAACCGCAACCTTATAAGGTATGTCCTAAACTCTTTTCCGAGGACTACCTTGTGGGCATCCATGGTCGATGCCTACAAGGTCTCCAAGGATCTTTCTAAACTTAGGTTAGATGAACTCTTTTCTGATTTCGAACTTCATGAGCAGTCTAACTCGGAACCCGAGAAGGGTATAACACTTTTTGCAAGTTCGAGGAAGAAAATCGCAAGCAAGCCACCCCGAAGGAAGAAGAGGATGAGTCGGATTCGGAGGTCGACTCGGAAATGGAAGCCGAACTAGTCAACCTAGTTCGGAGGATAGTCAAGGGCCGAAAACGAGTCGTCACTCGACCCAACGAAGGTAAGACTAAAAGTTCAAACATAAGATGTTATGAATGCAACATGTTTGGACACATTAAGTTCGAGTGCCCAAAACTCAAGAGCAAGGCACCAAAACATAAAAAGTCACTCAACGCTACTTGGGAAGAAGCCTCCGAGGAAGAAGACAACGATCGAGTCCTTATGGCTAAATCGGTGGAATCAGTGGAACCGGAACGAATCGTAAAACCGAAGGCGCGTCAGACTACGAAACACTATTCAAGACAAGCCACGGATACGCATCCGGTTCAAAAGATACACTCAAGGTAAGTCGGTCTCTTATTACTACTCTTTATAGTGCAATTAAGTTTTTAAATAAAAAGTTAGCTAAGTCCGAGTCCAAGGTCGAGACCCTGGTTGAGGAAGTTAAACTCCTCAAACACGAGGTCTCCCTAACCTCTTCGACTAGTCGAGTTCAAGAGAAGGACTCAACTCGAGTTGAAAAACTCGAAGTTGAGAACTCACTCTTGAAAAGTCAAGTCGAAGATCTTAGGAATACGTTGGAAAGGTTTACTTTGGGATCCAAAGGACTTGACCTCCTACTTGGATCGCAAAGGGTCGTGTACAACAAGGCCGGGCTAGGGTTTAGCTCAAACACGACCAAGTATGGGAATTAGTACCACCACCTAAAGATAAAACAATCATTGGAACAAGGTGGGTGTTTAGAAATAAAATTGATGATAAAGGTGAAGTAGTTAGAAATAAAGCTAGACTAGTTGCTAAAGGGTTTAGTCAAGTCGAAGGTTTAGATTACGACAAGACCTATGCCCCAGTAGCTAGATTAGAGTCCATTCGAATGCTATTAGCATATGCAGCACATCGAGGATTTAAGTTGTTTCAAATGGATGTGAAATCTGCATTCTTAAATGGATACATTAAAGAAGAAGTTTATGTTAGTCAACCCCCCGGTTTTGAAAGTTTAGACAAACCGGATCATGTCCTTAGATTAAAGAAAGCCCTTTATGGACTTAAACAAGCTCCGCGAGCTTGGTACGAGAGACTTTCGATTTATCTTAAGTCCAAAGGCTTTAACCAAGGTGTAGTTGACCCAACCCTTTTCGTAAAAACCTTAGGTAAAGACATATTCATAGCCCAAATCTACGTAGATGATATTATTTTCGGAACCACCAACTCAATCCTACTAAATGAGTTCATTTCACTTATGGAAAGTGAATTTGAAATGAATTTAGTAGGCGAGTTAAGTTTCTTCTTAGGTCTACAAATTAAACAAACTAAAGATGGAAGGAATATACCTACATCAACGCAAATATACTAGGGAATTAATTAAACGCTTTGGAATGCAAGATGCTAAAATTATTAATACCCCAATGGCAACTAATGTCAATATAGAAGAAGATTTAATCGGAAACTCAATTGATTTAAAATACTATAGGAGCATAATAGGGAGTCTCCTTTACTTACACGATATCCTATTTGCAGTAAGTATGTGCGCAAGGTTCCAAACCTGTGCCAAGGAGTCTCACCTAACTCTAGTTAAACGTATCCTTAGATATCTAAAGGATACACTTAATGTCAATATTTGGTATCCTAGATCTACCGAGTTCGAACTAATCGGCTACTCTGATTCGGACTATGCCGGTAGTAAGCTTGATAGAAAGAGTACGAGTGGTTGTTGTCAACTTCTCGGCTCGAGTCTAGTGAGTTGGTGCAGTAGGAAGCAACACTGTGTTGCCTTATCTACCACCGAAGCGGATTACATCGCGATGGGTGAGTGTGTCACGCAGCTTCTTTGGATGAAGCACACTCTCCGTGATTTTAATTTAGACTTTACCAACACAAAACTCCACGTAGATAACATTAGTTCAATTAACCTTACTAAGAATCCGATATGTCACTCTAGGACTAAACATATAGAGGTCAAACACCATTTCATTCGAGAACATGTGGCCAACGGAGCCATACAACTCGAATACGTCGAATCGAAGTCTAACTTAAGGCACCTATTTACTAAACCCTATCCGCCGTAATTCACTATTAAGATGAAAATTGGGCATGTGCGTAGTAGAATAGGACTTTGCAAATTATATTACTACTATTTCTTACTTTTCATTTTTCATGGAACTAGTATAGGACTTACCTTAGATATCATGCACCTATAGATTTAAGGAGCCAGTACATCTCACAACACATAGGACTAATCTGTTTGTGTACTTAGCCACGTAGATGGGCGTGAGATGTTAGGACCTTACTCCTGGTTCCAGATGTAGAGCTAGTGCATCGTTATGAACCACGGAGTATAATCATACATACTAACCGACTCTAACCAGGACTGGTTGATCTTTCATATCAATCAAGCCAAATATGAGTCGAACATTTTATAGATGAACTTATTTTCAGTATATTATTTTCAAAATAATGTGGAACATGCTTGGACTTTAAATTTAACACTTATTTTTGTTTTCTACACACACTCTCACTCTTTTCGATATATGGCAAAAGGGGGAGAAAAAGGCCAAAGTTAAGGGGTCAAAATTTTTTTTTATAACTTAACTCTTACTTCATATTTAAACCAAAAGTTAACTCTAAGTTTTTGAAAACTTATTTAACTTTTAACAAAAGGAAGTAAAGGCTAAGTTAAGAGAATTCTTAACTTAAACTTATGTGTGTCGTCAACGTAAACATTATGCCTTTAATGCTTTACTTAAAGGGGAGACCTTAACTTAAACATTTTACTAAGGCCAACTTTAAGTAGTTACTTAAAGCAACCCTCAAGGGGGAGGATTAAGGTCTTTCTTCAAGACTCACCCTCGGTCAAGGGGGAGGTTTCCTCAAGGGGGAGTACTTGAAGAAAATCCTTACTACTCCAACTTAATCTTCTTTATTTCTTGTTTGTTTCTAATGCACATTATTCTTCATGCTTGCTATTTACTTAACTTCGTATGTGGGTTTTCCATAAATCAAAAAGGGGGAGATTATTGGTGCAGTAGGCACCTAAGTCGAACCTGAGTTTTGATTATAGCAAACGATACAAAGTTAAGCTCATGTCGTTATCTCACGAGCTGAATCGAGTGTGCAGAAGATTGCTATAGCTGGAGCTGAAGGCTAGCGACACCCGGAGGAAGCCACGGTGGTCGGGCGACACTCGAGTGACTTCGGAGGGAGCTGAAGGAATCGAGTGGAAGGCCGGAAGCAAAAGCAACACGTAAGTATCGAGGTAAGCTCGTGTGTGCGAGCGTAAGTGAGGTCGTATCCTCGTTACGGGAATGATCTTAAGCGTAGATCCGACCAAAGACATCCTATAGATGGTCTAGGTCGAGATCGGATGGTCGACGACCATCGAAATTATGTTTTTGTTGAGCTAACTTGAGGACTTGATCGTCAATCACCGATCCGACTTGGCAAGACTGATCGATGTCGCCATCACGATCGATGATGGCCATCAGTCGACTGATGGTCAATGATCAGATTCGAGGAGTCAAGGCTTATCACCCCATTTCAAGGAGTTTTTGTGTCCATTTGTGATTGGTTGATGACCTATTCAATGAGGGGCTCAAAGGCTATAAAAGGAGGGCTTGTCTTAGGGTTTTTCATCAATTAAAAAGCTTCCAAGTGCTTTCGATACGCTCCGACTCTCTGACATCCCTACGACGAAGCGCTGCCGAGACGACGACTAGAGCTTCAACCTCCATCCTTTGAAGTCGTCGGTAACGAAAGTTTGAATCATATTTCAGTTTATAAGTTGTTCTTATTTCGAGCTTTAAATCATATCAAGGAGAGGGGGAGTGTCCCTCTACCTTGAGCTTTTATCATCTTGTGTATCAGTCTAACTCCTACCTCCAACGAGGAGGAGCTTTTTAGTAGTTTGCCCTCCGTACGTGGTCAAGGACCACTAGGGCCTTGGAGTAGTAGCCTTCGGCTACGAACCAAGTAAAACCTTTGTGTCTATTGTCTCTATTTTTGTTTTTATCTTCCGCTGTGTCTACTCGTGTTTTAACGAAAAATTTCTATCGCTATTCACCCCCCCCCTCTAGCGATTCGCTCAATCCAACACATACTCACATCGATAAAATGATGCATTACCTCAAAGGTATGTCCCTCTTTTAAAAAAGAGTTTCGGATCTTCTCCAAAAGGAATACTAAGATGGATAAATATCCCATCCAACACCTCCTATAATTGCAACTTACGTTCTTCCAATTCCATAATATTTAGCAACACTGATACCAATAAAATCATCTCCCGGTATGAGGTCTTCAATATCGGAACTATTCCCAAAATCCCCCTCAATCGCATATTTCACTTGCCCATGCAATGACAAGCCCAGGAGTTCATTCGAAACCATATCCGAATACTCTCGAATTATATGCACATCCAAGATACAAGTTATATCCTCATTTCAAACAATTTAACTATCCGTAAAGATATGTCTATAGTAGAGGTATGTCTAGCAAAGACTAAGGGTATCCCTTGACTTTTTTTTTTTTTGGTTGTTGATCAACATCTCACTTGACGGTAGAGAAAAATCACCAACCCACAAGTCGATAGGAACCCTTCTAATCCTATCTAAGAATATTCTAGACCTTGCTACCTGTAACTACTAGTATCTCTCGATATATTCGCAAATAGGATAACCTAAAGTAATACCCCGAATGATCAATTCTTCAGTCTTCTATACCTCTTCTCGAGTAATCATGCGAACTTGCCCAACATCTTTTCTTGACGGCTGAACTCAAGTAGCTGCAAAAGTCTACCATGGTGGAACTGAAATACAATACCCAAAATGTCTGCAATGGAGATGGTAAAGACTGTTGTACTGGTAATGAGTACACCACCGATTGTGACGTACTGAATAGCTGTCAACATCGTAGCACACTCCAACTTTATAAATGGTATAGATGTGTCTGGAGAATACAACATAGATACGACCATCGTCGTAGACTCTCTCCTCTGTACAAAGCATAACCACGCCTGGGAAGGTAATAGTTGTCGTCTGAACGTCTGAGTCTTCTGAAATGTCTTCTGCAGATACTGCTGAGTAACTCACTTCCCCTAGAGGGAAACATCTAGGAACTCCAATATGCCTGAGGTAATAGATCATTGTTGATGTGATAATCCACTCTTCTGTGATGATCTCAGCTTCCGAGGTTGTGGATCATCCTCTCGAAAGCATCATCTATAGTCTTCAACTGAGTCTTCAAGGTACATACTCTCCTCGTAGGTACTGGCTGCTTATAGTATAAACGGATAAAATGATCCATCGGATAATCTGGCTCTGCGTCTCGTCATGACCTGCACTGCACACACATAATCCCTTCGGAGTCTTTCTTCTGAGTTCACTGATAAACATGAGAAGATGCTAACGATCTGCAATCGGTCTTCTATGATCGAAAAACTCTCCAATAGTCGTTCGTGGCCCATGGCTCCAATCTTGCTCCTTTTGTTCTATATTCGGAGACTTCTAATTCCAATAATTTGACTTGCAATGTCTACTTATCAAATCTTCAACTCTTAAAACACTTGCTACGGAGTCATTTCCATAAATATGACTCGGTCTAAGAACTTTCGGTAGGATCTGGTAGAAAATCCAAACATCCTGATCAAGATGTCAGCCAATAAACCGTGGGTGGCTTAAGACCTGTTGATCACATTCTTGAGCTATTAAGTGGTTGTAACCCTCGCAAGTCTAATGACTTTGCATGGTACTCCCATTACCAAATGATCACCCTACTTGATGACCGAGAATTCTCTGACAATGGGTCAGAGAAACGACACGGGGAAATACTCTCTTACAACATCACTACACCATGGCCAAGTGATGTGTGATTTCTCGAAGGTTATTTCCTACCTCTTCCACCAAGTACTGGTTTGATCCCAATAATGGTATACAACTAACTCCACTTTCTCTGTATGACACGAGTTAAGTACTCAAAAGTACCTTTAACGTTATACAACCATGCACGAACAATTCAGGGATCAAAATTTCCTATGAAACACCATCCACTAATTTTCTACTATCTGCATCAGCAATAGTATACTCGCTTAGTCCATTACCCCACAGGTAATAATTTGACAAGCATAATTAGTGAAAATCCTTAAGACTAATCTCTGATTTCCACATGAAATGTGACTACCTAACCCCTGCTTTCCGACTCAATATCAGTCGGCTCTCAAAGGTAATTTACCTTTTTGACAGCAGGTCCAAGACACACAGACTCTACATGTTGTTCCGGTGGTCAACTCAAACCACGGTTACAAATAGTGACTACCACACTACAAGTCATCCCTGTTATAAGCAACTAAATGCATAACCAACAGAAAGGATATGTGATAATAGTTAATGTACCTTAACCCTTGTAGCTCAGAGATGTCCGCAACAGCCAGATCCCAAAACTCACAAAACCAAAACCGAGTAAAACAAAACTCGATGACCGAACGAAACAAAATCCAAAAGTGGACTTCGTAACCTAAGGCTTTGATACTAATAAAATTATCACGCCCCGAGAGTATACTGAGCCAGAAATAATCGGACAACATCTACCCTGTACGTGATACAATTCCCTGATATACATAAAGCCTTTCGACCACAATCTCATAACAAATATATGGACATAATCCATAAAACACAGCAGAAGATACTAACAAATAATAAAGATACAAACGACTCAACTATGCACTCCGGAGTGACTTTGACACAACAAGAATCATAATATAAACCACATCAAAAGTTAAATACATACAACACATCTGTAACCACAAATACGGAAATTGTTGGTGCAATCAGCCCAGGTCACGATTGACCAGGACTCGAGCTTGGCTCGAGATATGTTTTGATGTTAGACAAAAACATATGACAATGTAATTGTCATGGTAAAGTCCAAGTCATGGGTACTTGGCATGGAAAGTCCAAGTGGGACACTTGGCATTTAGGAAAGTCCAAGCATGAGTCTTGGCAAGGTAAAGTCCAAGTCATGGGTACTTGGCATGGAAAGTCCAAGTCGGACACTTGGCATTTGGGAAAGTCCAAGTCTTGAGTACTTGGCACAAGGGAAGTCCAAGCAGGTGTCTTGGCATGGAAAGTGTTGGAATGTATACTGAAAGCCTAGCTCTTTTTGTATGAACATTTTATTTTGAAATAAGAATCACATGATCATTGTTTGCACTTTATATATGTGTGCATATTGTCTAATATTTTACATTGTAGATAACATGGTGCTTGGTGTGGCACAGAAGATCATGTTATCAGTTCCTTGTAAAATATAAGTAGAGGCTCACAACCAAGATGGTTTTGGACAAACCATTGGCATGGTTGTAGTGTAGCTTGGCATTGTTTTGTCTTCAACATAGAGTTACACTGGTACACTTAGGTGTATTGAGCAGGACCGACATAGAGGTGATTCAATTTAGTACTGACTACATAATTAAATCGGACCTCGGATATTATGTTGTACATGCTCTTAATCCCGATATAATAACGGGCACATGTACTTAGTATTTATTTCTTTGATTTACCAGTGGGTGAGATTTAGATGGATTAAATCAATATGCCCGGTAAGTTGGGAAATAATATTATTTACATGGTGTGCCGTTGATTATAGGAGGAAATCGTGTCCTATATATTAGGTTGATGATGTCCCCTTGAGGAGCTCATAAAGTTCATCACGTAAACTCAGCTGGTTGACTTAGTCAACGTGATGATAAGGTTGAGTGGTACTACTCGAGGAATTAGATGTTAATTAATTGATGGTCAGTAAATCAATTAATTGACGGACATTCGATATCTTAAACACGGGGAGATTAATGTACGAATAATATATGGAGCCCATATTAATTTATGGGGGTTGGTGAGGTAGTTCAATGATGATCCTCTAGTGGAATGGAACATCATTGATGGATCAAGTTTGTGTGGTTCCGATCCATCGGGTGGCCAAGACCCAACTCCTCCTTATGGTCCCTATCGTAGCCTAATATAATCCTTATGAAGTCTAGATCCAAGAATGTAAAACAAAACCTAGAACCAACGGTTGGGATTAAATTCCTAGATCCGATGGTTAGATGAAACCCTACAACCAACAGTTGGGATTAAATCCCTAGATCCGATGGTTAGGATGAAACCCTAGAATCGACGGTTGGGATTAAATCCCTAGATCCGACGGTTGGGATGAAACCCAAGAACCGACGGTTGGGATGAAACCTTAGATCCGAAGGTTGGGATGAAATCCTAGATCCGATGGTTGGGATTAAACCCTAGATCCGATGGTTGGGATAAAACCCTAGATCCAACGGTGGAGATTAAATCCCTAGATCCGACGGTGGAGATTAAAGGAGGCTTAAGCCTAATTCTATAAATAGAGGCTTAGGTTGGGCGGCAAGATAAGATAGAAGAATTAGGGTTTGGCTCATCCACAAGTGGGCGGCTAGGGTTCATTGGGCGGCTAGGGTTTTGGAGCAAAGAAGTGGGCGGCAACTTTTCTCCCTTCTAGATTGTTGCCGGCGCCCATCCTCCTCCATCAAGACTTGGCCGGCGCCCATCCTAGAGGACTCTCCCTTATTCCTTGGCCGGCGGTTCTCCTTCCATTGGTGGCCGGTGCTCTTCCTCCTCCCCTTCTCCTTGGTGGCCGGCAGCAACTCATCTTCAAGTTGGCAGGCGATTCATCCAATTGCTTCTTGGCCGGCGGTTGCACCAAATTCCCTAATTTGGTGGCCGGTTCTAGATAGGAAAGGTATTTGTAAGTTCTTATCTTTGTTCACAGCGGACAAGGTAGAGAAGAAACCGATCTAGAAGGCTTCTACTCATGGAGGATCTTCGTCCACACATCGTCCACGAGAAGGATAGGACATACAGTAGAAGATCGTAAGGTATAAAGTTATTTTAACTTTATTTACAGATCTGAGCTTGTTCTTTTATGTTTTGATTATGCATGTGTAAATTAGTAAATATATTGTATAATCATGGACCCCGAAGACAAACACAAAAACTGGCGATCCGTCCGTCGTCTCTTCCGCGGCTAACCAACTAGAAGAGTTGAGTTGCTTGAACAACTAGTTTGTTCAAGCGATCACTCAAGTTGTTAGCACGACGACGAAATGGTTGTGCTAAGGAAGCTCATCCCATTCGGATTAATTCTTTCATTAGTGAAAATTTTAATCCGGGGACATGGGAGCCAATGAGCCTCCGAAGCAACTCCCTACATTTGGTATCAGAGACACGGCTTCCGGTTTTGTGTGTTTTGGATTCGGTTAATTTTTATGAATATTTCATATATTAGATGTGCTGGATAATAGTAGGATATGCGTAGTTTAACTCTTTGGTTGCAGGCATAAGATCCGACTATTATGGCCATGTGTGTGTATGTGAATGGATGTGTGTAAAAATTTATTATTTGAATCCTCGGGGTTGACGAGGCTAGATTAGTATTTAATTTTTGTAATTAAATACGGCATTGTTTAGCCGCTCATTTTAGTTTACTCTCGATCTAGATGATTTGTACACTCCTTCGTGGAGTATAGGATCGATGGATGTAAATTAAAATGTTTTATCTCGGCTCGGAACTCTTTGGTGACTTGAGCACGGGAAAAGATGGAGCGGACGAGGTGGCGACACGACGGGATGCATATTGGAGGACAATGCCATAATAGTTGGAAAAATTCTGTTTTTTTCCATATTTATTGCTTATTTGTTTTATATGCATGTTGTGTATGTTTTAAAATTCCTCAATTTTAATTTACTAAGTGGGAGAGGGACATTTTAATTAATTCTCGCGGCCTCCATTACAATTTGACGTTTGATGCAACAAACTTGCGCGTTGGCTCTGAGTGCCTTCCTCCCCATCGGATGGGTTTGTTTGCGGATCACTAGGTCAAATAATGGTTATAGGAAATTATTAAGGAGCGTGTGTACTTCCCCATCGGTAAGGCACATAATCTGAAATAATTCCCTTAGTATCGTGTAATGGTGCACACTTAGACGCAAATTAAAAGTATCCTCCCCATCGGAGTCACTGCTTTTATTTGTAGGGCCAAAGAGGAACCAACTATTAATTTTATTTGTCAAAAAGTAAGGTTGACAAGATAATAAAATTAATGGGTAAAACCTTCTCTTACAAATGCAGAATTCGTATACGTCCACACTATCGTGGCATGCGATATTCTCGGTGTTTTGAGGTGTTGGTTGATTTCGGAATTTTATTGTTTTTGAGGAATCAATAATATTTGAAATCTAATATTTTGATCATTGTGATTTTTAGGATTTTCAAATGGCTTTCAACCCACTTATTGTGATTTTAAAAGAAAACAAACTTACTGGTCCAAACTACATTGATTGGAAAAGAAACCTGGATATTGTCTTAACTGCGGAGGAGTACAAATTTGTACTCTTTGAGGTCTGTCCTCCTAAGCCCTCCGGTGACTCTGATGAAAAGGAAATAGAACGTTATAAGAAATGGGTTAAGGCAGATGAGATGGCGCGGTGTTACATTTTGGCATCTATGTCAAATGTGCTGCAACATCAGCATCAGGCCATAGCCACAGCTTATGACATGATGTTCAATCTCAAGGAACTTTTCGGACATCAGAGTAGGGTGGCTAGGCAGGAGGCAATGAGAAACTTGATGACGACCTCCATGATCGAGGGAACACCCGTTAGGGATCATGTTCTCAAGATGATGGCTCATCTTAATGAGATGGAAGTCCTAGAAGCTGAGATCGATGGGGAAACCCATGTCGATATCATTCTCCAGTCTCTGCCTAGGAGTTTTGAGCAGTTCCGCCTCAACTACAACATGAACAAAAGTTTGTATTTGTTGGCGGAGCTTCTGACAGAACTCCAGGCGGCAGAGGGGCTTTTTCGTCAGAGTGCTCAAGCCATGGTCGCTCAGAAGGTTTCTTCCTCTAAACCGAAAGGTAAGAAGAAGAAGAAACAAGGTGGAGCGAAGAAAGTGGCAGTGGGACCGCGGGCAGGAGTGAAGAAGCCGAAAGGCAAGTGCTTCACTTGCAAGCAGATTGGACATTGGAAGGTGGACTGTCCTCGCCGAAAGAACACAGGTATATCTTCTTGTTTGGTTGTTGAAACATGTTTAGCAGTGTTATCTACCAGTGCCTGGTGTGTAGATACAGGAGCCACTGATCATGTCTGCAATACTTTGCATGGGTTCCAGGAAACCCGACGACTAGCTGAGGGAGAGATTACCGTCTTCATGGGCAATGCTTCAAAGGTGGCGGCTATTGCAGTGGGAGATGTTTATTTATCTTTTGATAGGAATAAAGTTTTGGTTTTGAGAAATTGTCTTTATGTATCTACTTTTAGAAAGAATTTAATTTCAGTTTCTAAATTGTTTATGGATGGATATTCTGTTTCTTTTAATGACAAAGTGGTTATAAAAAGGAATAGGGAGATTATCTGTTCTGGTACATTGGTTGGCAATTTATATACTCTTGAACCAAAAACTCCCACGATGCATATAGAAATTAATAACTCATCTTCTAAGTCTAATAAGAGAAAAGAACCTTCGCAAATGAACCAAACATATCTTTGGCATCTAAGGCTTGGTCATATTAACCTAAGCAGAATTCAAAGGTTGATAGCTGATGGACCTTTGGGTTCATTAGTGGTGGAGGATCTCCCAACCTGCGAATCTTGCTTGGAAGGTAAAATGACCAAGAGGCCTTTTAAGGCCAAGGGGTATAGAGCCAAAGATGTGTTAGAATTGGTTTATTCTGATTTGTGTGGTCCTATGTCTATCCAGGCAAGAGGTGGCTTTGAATACTTCGTCTCTTTTATAGATGATTATTCAAGGTATGGATACATTTACTTGATGCGTCGCAAGTCTGAATGCTTTGACAAGTTCAAAGAATTCAAGGCTGATGTGGAGAACCATCAAGGTAAAAGTATCAAGACATTACGATCTGATCGTGGTGGCGAGTACCTCTTGGGAGAGTTTAGGAGTTACTTATCAGAGGCTGGGATTCAATCCCAATTGTCCGCACCTGGCACACCCCAGCAGAATGGTGTGGCGGAGCGAAGGAATAGGACTCTTATGGAGATGGTCAGATCGATGATGAGTTATTCTGAGTTGCCGATTCGCGGGGTTTGCTCTCGAAGCAGCGACACATTCTGAACTTGGTTCCATCTAAGTCAGTACCCTCTACTCCCACAGAGTTGTGGACTAGGCGAAAGCCTAGTCTAAGACATATTCGGATTTGGGGTAGTCCAGCACATGTGCTGAAGGGAGATGCTGGTAAGTTGGAATCTCGTACAGAAGTACGCTTGTTTGTTGGCTACCCTAAGGGAACGAAGGGTGGTTTATTCTATAGTCCTAGAGATCAGAAGGTGATCGTGAGTACGAATGCCAGATTTCTAGAGGAGGACTATGTGATGAACCACAAGCCCACGAGTAGGATTGTTCTTGAGGAGTTGACAGGGGAAGTCCCGACTTCAGTACCACCGGTACGAGAGGAGACACCACAAGTCACTGCACCGCGTGTCACAGAGCATACACAGGAGGCACCTCGTCATAGTGGGAGGGTTGTTAGACAACCCGAGAGATTCATGTTTTTGGGAGAGTCTTCGGACTTAGTCCCTGGTGAACATGAACCTGATCCCTGGACATATGACGAGGCAATCCAAGATAGAGATGCGGTATCTTGGCAAAGAGCGATGAATTCAGAGATAGAATCTATGGATTCTAATCAGGTCTGGGAGCTAGTAGAACCACCCGATGGTGTAAAAACCATTGGATGCAAGTGGATCTACATGAGAAAGAGAGGAGTAGACGGGAAGGTTGAGACCTTCAAAGCTAGGCTTGTTGCGAAAGGGTATACTCAGAAAGAGGGTATCGATTATGAGGAGACCTTTTCGCCGGTAGCTATGCTTAAGTCTATTCGGATTCTCTTATCTATAGCTGCTCATATGGATTATGATATTTGGCAGATGGATGTCAAGACAGCTTTCCTTAACAGAAGTCTTGAGGAGAACATCTATATGCGGCAACCAGAGGGATTCATTGCTAAAGGCAAAGAGCATCTTGTATGTAAGCTTAATCGGTCCATTTATGGATTGAAGCAAGCTTCTAGATCTTGGAACATCCGCTTTGATGAGGTCATCCAGTCATATGGATTTATTCAAAGTCCGGATGAGCCTTGTGTATACAAGAGATGTGACGGAAACATAGTGGTGTTTCTTGTACTATACGTAGATGACATTTTGTTAGTTGGCAACAATATCAAAGTGTTATCAGATGTAAGGGTATGGTTGTCCAAACAGTTTGATATGAAGGACTTGGGAGAAGTGGGACACATCCTTGGGATCAAAGTTATAAGGGATCGCAAGAAAAGGATGTTGTGCTTGTCTCAAGCTTCATACATTGACACTATCCTTGCTCGTTTTAGCATGCAGAACTCCAAGAAAGGTTTTCTACCTTTTAGGCATGGAGTTCCTTTATCTAAAGAGATGTGTCCCAAAACATCAAAGGAGATAGAGGACATGAAGGCGGTTCCTTATGCTTCGACAGTAGAAAGCCTTATGGATGTTATGCTATGTACGAGATCGGATATCTGCTTTGCCGTGGGCATGGTTAGCAGATATCAGAGTAATCCTGGATAGGGACATTGGACTGTGGTAAAGCATATATAGAAGTACCTGAGAAGGACTAGGGATTATATGCTGGTTTATCGGGCAGATCAATTAGTCCTTGTGGGTTACACGGATTCAGATTTCCAATCAGATAGGGACAAGAGTAAGTCTACCTCAGGGTTTGTGTTTACTTTTGGAGGTGGAGCCATAGTATGGAGGAGTGTCAAGCAGAAATGCATGGAGGACTCTACCATGGAAGCTGAGTATGTGGCAGCCTCTGAGGCAGCCAAGGAAGCTGTATGGCTCAGGAACTTCTTGATGGACTTGGATGTGATTCCTGGTTTGCCTAGAACTATCACAATTTATTGTGATAACAGTGGTGCAGTTGCAAACTCGAAGGAACCACGAGCCCATAAGGTGAGTAAACACATAGAGCGCAAGTACCACCTTATACGAGAGATCGTAAAGCGAGGAGAAGTTGTTGTCGCCAAGATTGCATCAGAGGATAACCTGGCGGATCCATTCACTAAGGCCCTTCCAGCGAAAGCGTTTGATAGGCATGTGGAGGACATGGGGATCAGATGTATGGCAGAGTGATGACGGCATAGTCTTTTAGTATAAGTGGGAGATTGTTGGAATGTATACTGAAAGCCTAGCTCTTTTTGTATGAACATTTTATTTTGAAATAAGAATCACATGATCATTGTTTGTGTTGGGTTTCCGGCACCGCGGCGTGTGTGTGTTCGATCATGTTTCGTAAACATGAACACAGCGGAAGCAATAAAAATAATAAATCTACATTTATTACAACACACACAACAAACGCATGCATATTACAACAAGTGTAGACATAACCGTAAATTAAAATTTGCAATAAAAGGAAATTTATCTACGTTATACCTTTCGTATGACGTGTAGCGGGAACGGCATCAACCGGAACGATCCTTGCTAGAATCGTCTCTATCCGTATCCACGCCGAGTTCCTCGGGATGACTTCGCTAAGCCACGAGCTTAGTCTTCGTACGGGTTACTAGCCTCGTGTTGAAGACGACGTGATCGAGAGACGATCACGATCCGAATCCAAATTCGGATCCTAATACAAGTTCTCAAAACTCGCTTCTCCGGAGTGGTATTCGTCAACCAATTGACGAATCCTTCGTCCTTCACCTCATAGGATTACCGGAGATCGAATCCCCGGTAAGTTAACCGTTGTCGGAGCTCTAACCGTCGTCCAAACGACGCTCCGACGAGAGGAGAACAAGCTGTCCAGAAAACTGGACAGCTTTGGTGGAGGTGATAGGCGCCGGCCAACCAAGGGAGATAGAGCTCACCTTGATGCCAAACTTGAAGGAGATCACCGGAGCACTAACCGGCAGCAGCTCGACGCCGGCGAGGGGGAAGGAAGCAACCTTCTGGACGCCGGTTGGAGGAGCAATGAGCGGCGGCAATGGAGTTGGCGCCAACTCCTTCAATGGGGTGGGCGGCAACTAGGTTTAGGGCTCTTCTATTAGGGATTAATTATCCAATAAGCCCTCTTTTATAGAGAACTAATTCTCTTAATGGTTATTGGATCATAACCATTAGGCCCGTTAACCCGCTCCATTAAGATAAGTTAAAATAAACCAAACCATGATGGTTTATTTTAAGTTAAAACGAACCGAACCAACTTTTGGTTCATTCGTTTAAAATAAACCAAACCCTTTGGTTTATTCTCCTCCATTGGATTAGAACCAAACCATTTTGGTTCGTGCATTATGTCTTCATAAGACACGACCCATCCACGCTTCCATTGCGACTGAAACGATTTCATGTTCGCTTTATGTTTGGTCCAACCAAACCTAGTTTCTCTCGGTCTGAGAATCCCATTCTCAAGCTCGTTTTAAATCCTTTGGATTACGCTCGTTGTGCGTGTGACCAAATAGGTTCTCGGTTTATGTTGGCCGTCTATAATTAACCATTAATTATAGAACGATCATGAGTGGCACCTAGTAGTACATCATGATCCCCAATTAACCGAAAAGATCAACGGTTGATCCAGAACTATTTCTGAAACCCTTCAGCAGCTCGAATGATTCGTGTCCCATTCCCTTCACTCATCTTATACCCACTTGGTTCAGGACATGGTCTATTGTGTCAGTCCCTACTAGGCTGACTACGTCACACCTAGCCCAAGTATCATTTCCTCGTCCTACGGATTCTAGTTACTCCACATGTATCGAAGAGTACCTTACTCTAAACATGTAATGCTTTGGCCAAAGACTTTAGTAACAATCCGACGAGAGGCCATGGGTATACATCTCCTCGCAAGGAGTGGTGAATCCTTTATAGGCTATTCAAACACCTTCGATCACTTCGACTTATACCCAATCATCCCGGATCCACATCTCCTTAGAGATGCTTGCTTAAGATGTCAAAGCATAAGTCTCTATGATCAAGATGACTTGAATACCGCAAGTCAAAGGAACATCGCACTTAAGCCACAGTAAGAACTTCATTGACATATCTATATATGCAGAGAACCATATGAAGTCTTATGGCTGGTCACTCCAATGAACTAGTTACCATAACTAGCATCCACGATTAACTCCGGACATCACAATGTCTCCAAATAAAGGAGAATCACCGCTTGATACACCAAGGAGTATACCTCGTGCTAGTCTCGACAGAATTGATGGTGTCCAAATCCATCAATTCATCGACTAGGGATAATTCCGATACATCACAATTACACATTTAGAGATACTCACTAGTTGTGATCCAATCACAAATTCTCTCATGCTATGAATCGCATCGTGGGCATTCAGTAAATGAGTTTAAGATCCAATCAAATACATGAAACATGTATACTCAAATAGTGAATCTTCATTTATCATATAAATGGTTCATACATAAGGTGATTGCCTTAGGACATCTCTCATATATTACTAACAGACTCCCACTTGGCCTAATGCCAATCGCTACGGTATCCAATACCATAAGCTCGAACATGACCCTCAAACTTATTTTGAGGTAATGCCTTAGTCAAGGGATCCGCTAAGTTCCTTTCAGTGGGAATTTTCTCGATTTGTATTTCGTTCCTACCGATGATCTCTCCGATAAGATGATAGCGCGGCACATGTTTGGATCGTTGATGAGACCTTGGCTCTTTCGCACTGCAATTGCTCCATTGTTGTCGCAGAGAGACCGGTATTGCTTCAACAATGGCCGGAATCACACCAAGTTCATGAACGAACTTCGATCCAAACCGCCTTCACGCTCGGCCGCAATGTATTCTCGCCTCGTGGTAGAATCCGCTAGCCTCTTGTTTGGAACCTTTCCAACTCATCGCGCCATTCAAGGTGAACACGATCCGCATCAGACCGAATCATCCTTGTCCGCGAAGTCGCATCCGTATACCCGCGTATCACCATGTCCCCTTCTCCATATATTAGGAACACATCCTTAGTTCTTCTCAAGTACTTAAGGATCATCTTAATAAATTACGCCAAAGATCCATTCCTCGATCGGGATCGTATCCGCCGTGACACTCGTGAGCATACGATACATCGAGCCTTGTACATAACATAGCATACATGATAGATCCTATCATGATGCATAGGAATCTTACTCATGCAAATCCTTCTCGTCAGGCGGACACATAGACTTCGAAAGGTGTACCCCATGCCTGATGGGTAAGAAACCTTTCTTGGATTCCGACATGCTAAACCTCTTTAGCACTCGGTCTATATATGTAGACTGCGAAAGACCAAGCAACCGTTTCGATCTATCTCTATAGATCTTAATCCCGGGGATGTAGGTTGCTTCTCCCAAGTCTTTCATGGAGAATGTCTTGGATAACCAAACCTTCACTGACTGTAAGATTGAAACATCGTTTCCTATAAGTAGTATGTCATCGACATACAATACTAGGAACACGACTGCACTCCCACTAACCTTCTTGTACACACAAGGTTCGTCTGGATTTTGTGAGAAATCAAACTTTTTGATTGTCTCATCAAAACGGATATTCCAGCTCCTAGATGCTTGCTTCAATCCATAAATGGACCGTCGCAATTTGCATACCTTGGTTTTATCAACCGATGTGAAACCCTCATGCTGTATCATATACACGTCCTTGAGCAAGTTTCCATTAAGGAAAGATGTTTTCACATCCATCTGCCATATCTCAAAATCATAATGAGCCGCTATGGCCAAGAGCATCCGAATGGATTTAAGCATAGCTACAGGCGAATAGGTTTCGTCATAATCAACACCTTGCTTTTGAAGATATCCTTTCGCCACCAATCTAGCCTTATAGGTAATCACATTACCATCCATGTCGATTTTCTTCTTGAAAACCCACTTGCACCCTATAGGCTTTATCCCTTCAGGTGGGTCAACCAAGTTCCAAACTTGGTTTTCATACATGGAATCCATTTCTGACTTCATGGCACCAAGCCACTTATCCCTTTCTGAACTTGTCAGCACTTCTTCATAACTGGTGGGCTCCTCATCATCAATGAGTAACACGTCGTTCGATTCACTTACGAGAAATCCATATCTCTCAGGAATATTGCGTGTTCTACCAGATCTACGAAGATGTGGTGTTACAATAGGTCCAGCCGATTGCTCATCACTATGAGTTGTCGGCTGTTGTGCTTCACCAGGTATCTCATCAATGTCTATTTGAGTCTCTCGAGCCTCCTCAAGCCCGACGACACTCCCACTGTTTTCTTGCAAGAGAAACTCTTTCTCTAGAAACACAGCATGCCTTGAAACAAACACCTTTTGTTCCACAGGATGATAGAATTGGTAACCCCTTGTTTCCTTAGGGTATCTAATAAATAGACATTTATCAGACTTAGCATCCAATTTGTCTGATACAGTCCGCTTCACATAAGCAGGACAACCCCATATCTTCAAGTAAGATACATGAGGTTTCTTACTATTCCATATCTCATATGGAGTAGTTGAGACTACCTTGGTAGGCATTCTGTTTAACAAGTAAACAGCTGTCTGAAGTGCATAACCCCAAAAGGACTTGGGAAGAGTTGCATGATTCATCATTGACCTGACCATGTCCAACAAGGTCCGGTTACGCCTCTCAGATACACCATTATGCTGTGGTGTATAGGGCGGAGTCCATTGAGACAATATACCATTGTCTCTTAGGTAATCAAGAAACTCCTGACTTAAGTATTCACCACCTCGATCCGATCAAAGTATTTTAATACACTTGTCATGTTGTTTCTCTACTTCATTTCTGAACTCTTTGAACCTTTCAAAGGCTTCAGACTTGTGTTTCATCAAGAACACATACCCAAACCGTGAGTGATCATCGGTGAAGGTAATGAAGTAGCTATAGCCTCCTAATGCTTGAGTTGACATAGGTCCACATACATCAGTATGTATTAGACCTAGTAACTCTCCCACTCGTTCACCTTTTCCAGTAAAAGGTGACTTAGTCATCTTGCCTTTTAAGCATGATTCGCATGTATCGTATGAATCCAATTCAAACGATTCCAGAATTCCACATCGGTGTAATTCGGACATGCGTTTCTTGCTTATATGGCCAAGACGACAATGCCACATATAGGAGTCTATTTGATTATCCTTTCGAGCACGCGTGTTGCTCGCTTCGATATTGAAAATGTCACTGGATACATCCAACGTATAAATGTCATTACTCAAAGTTCCAGTTCCATAAAGTACGTCATTCAAAGTTATATAACAACAATTGTTACTAAACGTCAAATGGAAACCATTTCTATTTAAACAGGAAATAGAAACAATGTTCTTTATTAGAGAAGGTGTTGGATCGAAAGTGTCGCTAGAGGGGGGGGGTGAATAGCGATACGGTGTCGTTAAAAACTTTTGCAATAAGTAAAAAGCAAGTAGAGAATGCACAGCGGAAATATAAAGTAGACAAGATATTTTTACGTGGTTCACAATCTTTCGATTGCTAATCCACGGCCCTAGTGATCCTTGATCACGTACGGAGGGCAATTCACTAAAACCACTCCTCTTCGTTGGAAGTAGGAGCAACGATTACAAAAAGAAATCAAGGCAAAGGGACACTCCCCCTTTCCTTGTTACGATTAAAGCACAAAGACAATTTAAAGAAGTAGAACTTAAATAAATATACCGACAACTCTTATAAGTAGAAGATGTAGCTTTCGTTGTCGGCGGCACTTCGTCGTAGCAAATGTGAGTAGTAGTAGCGGCGTTACGACGGCGTGTTGAGAGCTCTTGAATTCTTGTTATTTGCTTGGCTTGAACATGTCTATTTATGGATATTGATCTATGAATTTAGACATAGGTAGTGTCCAAGGTGAGGTTCTTATCCCCCAAGACTTGTTCATCCACATCCTTTGCGCCAACTCAAGGATGAGGTGTTTCATCCAACCACCTTGTGCCACCTCCAACCTCCTTGTGCGCCAACTCAAGGATGAGGTGTTTCATCCAACCACCTTGTGCCACCTCCAACCTCCTTGGGCGCCAACTTGAGGATGAGGTGTTTCATCCAACCACCTTGTGCCACCTCCAACCTCCTTGGGCACCAACTTGTTGGAGCCATTCAACTTGTGCCACATCATGGGAGCCAACCATCTTGTGCCAACTCACCTTATTTTGGGCGTCCACCACAAGGAAGCTTGGTGATGGTTTGGATGTCCACCTTGATGCCACATCACCCTTTGTACCAAAACACGAGTCAAGTCCAAATTCACCCCCTTGAAATTCGAGCTCTTCTCGAGGCTGGAACTTGACTAGCAGTTGACTGTAGTCAAAGGGTTTTGACCATGATACAAGTTAGCTTAAAATATAAAGTACGATGGTTCTAACCATTTGATCTCGACCTAGACCTTC
Source organism: Wurfbainia villosa (assembly GCA_025175895.1). Classification (NCBI taxonomy): domain Eukaryota; kingdom Viridiplantae; phylum Streptophyta; class Magnoliopsida; order Zingiberales; family Zingiberaceae; genus Wurfbainia; species Wurfbainia villosa. Next base: position 61,168,884 of record CM045995.1, on the reverse strand, counting down.
CATTGGAGGTATTGGGTCGGATCTACGCTTAACGACCTTGCTTCGCTTTCACACGAGCTTACCTTGTAGCCTCGCTTCCGGTCTTCACCCGAGTACCTCGGCTTCCTCCGAAGTCCCTCTGGCGTTGCCCGACCACCTCGGTTCCCACCGGGTGTCGCAGACCTTCCGCTCAACTTTAGCATTTCTGCACACTTAATTGAGCTCGTAAGATAACAAATATACCCTTAACTATTGAGCCTTTTGCCATAATCAAAATACCGGTTCGACTTTGGTGCCCACTGCACCAACAATCTCCCCCTTTTTGATTCATGGCAAACCGACACAAAAGTTAAGGAAAATTTAAGCATAACAGTAAGCTAGCATAATGATTAAGTATGAATGAGCTAGCATAAAGATTAAATATGAATGAGCTAGCATAAAGATTAAATATGAATGAGCTAGCATAATGATTAAATATGAATGAGCTAGCATAATGATTAAGTATGAATGAGCTAGCATAAAGATTAAGCATGAGTGAGCTAGCATAAAGATTAAGCATGAGTGAGAAATATTATTGTTTCAAGTTCTCCCCTTTGAGGTAACCTCCCCCTTGACCGAAGGTGAGTTCTTGAAAAATAATTTTTACTCCCCCTTAATAGTTGCTTAAGTAAACGGAATTACTTAATATAAAAGGTAATAATTTTGTTTACTTTCTTCCTTACTTTTGTGACTTTCTCCCCCTTTTGCCTTAACTCAAAAAGTTTGTAAATATATTTTAAGGTTTGTAAGTCCAAGCAAGTTCCCAATATAAATATATTTTTTTTTTTTTAAATAATAATAAGCTTGAAAATATGTTCATCTAAAATGTACAACTCCGGTTGGACTTGATTGATATAGAATGATCAATAAGTCTTGAAGGAGTTGATTAATTTTAAATAATTATACTCCATGGTTCATGTCGATGCACTAAATCTACATCTGGAACCAGGAGTAAGGTCCTAACATCTCACGCCCGTCTACGTGGCTAAGTACACAAACACATTAGTCCTATGTGTTGTGAGATGTGTTGGCTCCTTAAATCTATAGGTATATGATTTCTAAGGTAAGACTTAGGCTAATTTCATAAAAATAAGCAAAAGTAGAGTACATATATAGAAAAATTTAAATCCTACTCTATTACGCACATACCTAACTTTTGTCTTAATAAACTAAATTCGGCTTCGGGTAGTGGTTTGGTGAAGATGTCCGCTAGGTTTGATTTGGACTCAACATACTCTAGTTGTATAGTTCCATTAGTTACATGTTCCCTAATGAAGTGGTGTTTAACTTCTATATGTTTTGTCCTAGAATGACATATTGGATTTTTAGTTAAGTTAATTGAACTGATGTTATCTATGTAGGTTTTAATGTTGTTAAAGATTAAGCTAAAGTCTTGGAGAGTGTGCTTCATCCACAGAGTCGAGAGACACACTCACCCATCGCAACGTATTCGCCGGTGGTAGATAAGGCAACGCAATCTGCTTCCTCTCTGCACCAACTTACTAGACTCGAGCCGAGGATTTGACAACAACCACTCGTGCTCTTTCTATCGAGTTTACTACCGGCATAGTCGTAGTCGGAGTAGCCGATTAGATTAAACTCGGTAGATCTAGGGTACCAAATACCTACGTTTAGCGTGCCCTTTAGATATCTAAGGATACGCTTGACTAGGGTTAGGTGAGACTCCTTGGCACAGGTTTGTAACCTTGCGCACATACTTACCGTGAATAAAATGTCGGGTCGGCTCATGTTAAGTATAGGAGACTTCTATTGCGCTCTATAGTATTTTAGGTCAACGGGTTTTCCTTCTACATCTTCGTTTATATTAACATTAGTTGCTATAGGTGTATTAATTATTTTAGCATCTTGCATTCCAAATCGATTTATTAAGTCCTTAGTATATTTTTGTTGATGTAAATATATTCCATCTTTAGTTTGTTTAATTTGTAAACCTAAGAAAAAACTTAACTCTCCCACTAAATTCATTTCAAATTCACTTTCCATAAGTGAGATGAATTCGTTTAGCAGGATCGAGTTGGTAGTTCCAAAAATTATATCATCTACATAGATTTGGGCTATAAAGATTTCTTTTCCTACGGTTTTAACGAATAAGGTTGGGTCGACTAAACCTTGGTTGAATCCTTTGGACTTAAGATAGATCGAAAGCCTTTCGTACTCAAGCTCTTGGGGCTTGTTTGAGTCCATATAGGGCTTTCTTAAGTCTAAGGACATGGTCAGTTTATCTAGATTTTCGAATCCGGAGGTTGGTAGCGTAAACTTCTTCCTTAATGTATCCATTCAAAAATGCTGACTTGACATCCATTTGAAACAATTTAAAACCTCGATGTGCGGATATGCTAACAACATTCGGATGGACTCTAGTCCTGCTACGGCGTAGGTCTCATCGTAATCTAAACCTTCGACTTGACTAAACCCTTTGCGACTAACCTAGCTTTATTTCTAACTACTTCACCTTTATCATCAAGTTTATTTAAATACCCACCTTGTTCCAATAATTGATTTTTCTTTAGGTGGTGGTACTAATTCCCAGACTTCATTTCTAGTGAATTGAGCTAGCTCTTCTTGCATAGCAATAATCCAGTCGGGATCAAGAAGTGCTTGTTCAATAGTTTTGGGTTCGATTTTTGAAATTAACGAGATTTGACTAAGGTTTCGATATGAAGCTCTAGTTCGAACCCCTAAATTTGGATCACCTATAACTTGATTGATAGGATGATTTGTTTGAGTCTTAGTGTGACTTGGGTTAGAGTCATCTATCACTTTGTCGATAGGATGACTTGGGTTAGGACGAGATTCAAGTTCAAGATCAGAGTCGGGTTCGCTATAAGTTGATTTGCTAGTTGGTTTTGTTAAGGATTGAACGGGTTCGTGTCCTTCGTCGAAAACTATATTAATGGTTTCTTCGACTCTAAGAGTGTCGTGATTGTATACCATATAAGCTCTACTTTTGGTTGAGTATCATAGAAAGGTTCCAGTAGAGGGTTTGGATTTGAATTTCCCTAGGTAATCCTTAGTGTTTAAGATATGTACCTTGCATCCAAATACCCTAAAGTACTTGATGTTCGGTATTTTATCGTGATAAATCTCGTACGAGGTCTTTTGGTGCCTCTTTACCATAAGGATCCTATTTTGGACATAGCAAGCCGTACTAACGGCCTCTGCCCAAAATCTATCGGGTAGGTTATACTCGTTTAACATTGTCCTAGCGGCTTCTTGTAGGGTTCTATTTTTCCGTTCGACTAACCCATTTTGTTGTGGGGTTCTAGGACATGAAAACTCATGGTGGTATCCGTTTAGGTTACGTAAATCAGAACACTGTGGTTTTGAATTCACCACCATGATCGCTTCTAAGTCTTTTAATCTTAAGGTTCTTTTGATTTTTGATTAACCTACAAAGATTGATTAGTTGGTCTAGGGTATCATTTTTATGTTTGATAAACCTAACCCAAGTAAATCTAGAATAGTCGTCAATTATGACTAAGCAAAATTGACTACCATTGAGTGACTTAGCTCCATGTGAATCAAATAGATCCATGTGTAGGAGCTCAAGAACACTTTTGGTTCGTTCTTGATTAGTTAATTGATGTTGTGTCCTAGATTGTTTACCTTGTTGACAAGCATTACATATTTTATTATCCAAGTTGTTTAGTTTAGGCAAACCTATAACCAAGCCACTCGACTCATCTTGTGGGCCAGTCTTGGGTGCAGTGTCAGTCTTGATTGCCATAACCAAGATTCCTCTTTGTGTCATAAGACACTTGGTTGAGGAGTTGGGTAAATTTATTGTGTAGATGTTGCTACTCCTAGTTCCTTTAAGTATTATTTTAGATGTTGCATTTATTTTGATTACGCATTCATTTTCTAGAAATATGACCTTATAATTGTTATCACACAATTGGCTTACACTAAGTAAATTATATTGAAAGTTTTCTACTAATAAGACATTTTGAATTGTAAAGTTAGAGTTGAGCTCAATATCACCTGATCCGATGATTTTGAGCTTGCCGTTATTTCCGAAGGCTACCGATCCTTGTCGTTTGAATCGTAACTTTGAAAATTTGAGTTGATCCCCGGTCATGTGTCGGGAGCAACCACTGTCCAACATCCATTGATCCTACACATAAGGTAGTTGGATCGGATATTGGAATTACTAAAGGGTTGTTTGTAAGTTTTTAAACCTAAATCATCTCACCAATATCTACATGATCAAAACATGTTATTCCTATGTGTTATTGTGAGATGACTTTCAATTTTACTTGATTAATTTTAATGAATTTAAATTAACCAACATTAGGTTAGATTCGGATTTAGTCTAAGCTCATCAAGTAATCTTTTCAAGAGATTAGCTTCCAGGTCGTGGCGAGGCACAGAGGCCTTCTTTGATCGGAACAACGACCACTTCCTTAGACAAAGCTAATTTCAAGAAATTGATAACTCGACTTACTTGAGACTACGTCTTTGTCTAACTAGTTATTTTTGAAAAGAGGCTCCCCGAGGCTCAATCTTTTCGTAGGATTTTAGTTGGTTTATTTTTGAAAAGAGGCTCCCCGAGGCTCAATCTTTTCGCAGGATTTTAGTTGGTTATGAGTCCTATCTAACCATTCTAAAAATAAAGGAAAAACTAAGCATGCAATTTCTAAGACTTAACAAAAATACATTTTGTATTGGCTCCCCCTGGACCATTGAATCGAGTGGGTCTATTCACATAGTGAATTTGGTCCTTGGGAACCCAATACATGTTAGATCCTAAAGTTGAAATCAAAGTGGTCTTAGGGACCCATGCTTGGACATTTTTCTTATGTTGGTTTACTATAGACATATATGACTTATTGGTTGTATTTGAGTTAAACCCGAGTCCGGCCTTGTTGTACACGGCCCTTTGTGATCCAAGTAAGAGGTCAAGTCCCTTGGATCCCAAAGTGAACCTTTCCAACGTGTTCCTAAGGTCTTCGACTTGTGTTTTCAAAAGCGAGTTCTCAACTTCAAGCTTTTCAACTTGAGTTGAGTCCTCCTCTTGAATACGAGTAGTCGAAGAGGTTAGTGAGACCTCATGTTTGAGGAGGTTAACCTCCTCAATTAGGGTCTCGACCTTGGACTCGGACTTAGCTAGTTTCTTATTTAAAAATTTAATTGCACCATACAAAGTATTAAGTAACGACCGACTTACCCTTAATGATTCTTTTGAACCGGATACGGATCCGTGGCTTGTCTTGAATGGAAGCTCATCATCGGATTCGGACTCGGACTCTTCTTGATTTGAGTCGTGCTCGGTCGGCGCCATTAGAGCTTGGATATCGTCTTCTTCCTTCGACAACTCCTCCCAAGTAGCGTTTAGCGCTTTCTTGGTCTTTGATGCGTTATTCTTTAGCTTTGGGCACTCGGACTTGATGTGGCCAAGCATCTAAAATTAGAAGTATTTGAATTAGGTTTAGGCTTACCTTGAGTTGTTGGTCGTTTCGTCTCTTGATCATCTTCGAACTAGATTGACTAGTTCGGATTCTATTCGAGTCTACTTCCGATTCGGACTCGTCTTCTTCCTTGGGGTGGCTTGCTTGCGGGCTTCTTCTTCTTGGAACTGCAACTAACGCAATACTCTTCTCGGCTGGACCACGTTAGTTTGCTAATGTAATTCAAGTTCAAAACAATTCGTCTAACCTAATTTTAGAAAGGTCCTTGGAGACCTTGTAGGCATCGACCATGGATGCCCACAAGGTGGTCCTAGGAAAGCGAGTTAAGAGAATACGATAAGGTCGCGATTCTCGACCTTTTGTCGATGGCATGGAGTTGGTTGGCGATGTCTTGGATACGAGCATGTAGTTGAGTTGCGGTCTCGTTTTCCTGCATTTTCAAGTTATACAATTTATTTAAAAGTAAATCTCTTTTACATACCTTCGTGTAAATCGAGTTCCACTAGCTTGGTCCATAAGTCCTTTGCACTAATGAAGGGGCCGACGCGGTTGAGCTCTTCCTTGACAACCCACATTGCAAGATTTGAGTTGCCTTGGCATCGGCTTCTACTTGTTTTTCATGGAATTTGACCATTGATCGTAACCCAAAGATTCACCATCTTCATTAATAGGAAGTGTGAAACCGGTTTGGAATACGATCCACATCTCGATTTGGGTTTTAAGAAAGCATTCCATCCGACCCTTCCAATAACGAAAGTCATTACCGCTGTAAAACGGGCTTCGAGATGGGCCATTTAAAAACAAGAAGAAGACGAAAAGAATCTTGCAAAACACACGAAGAATATTCCAAGACTTTCATCTTGGATTAGTAGTGCAGGAAGTAAAAAATATATATATAAAATGTAACTTGCAAAAAGAAATAAACAATCAAATGCGAATGTCGTTGAAGTTCCGGAGGACAACCTTACTCGGGATCTAACCCGAAGGACAACCTTATCCGGATCCTAAAGCCTCTAATGCAATTCTATATGTAGGAGAAGATAAGCAAGTGAAATAATTATACGAAAACAGAAATAAATAAATAAAAAATCTGTGAAAAAATAAAAACAAACCTATATTGGTGGTTTCACCTAATCTTTGCGCCCACGGCTCTGATAACAATTGTTGGATCTAATTTGTCGCTAGCGTTGGTGGGTTTAATAGCGATACGTTTTCGTTAAAAACTTTTTCAATAAGTAAAAAGCAAGTATAGAATGCACAGCTGAATTATAAAGTAGACAAGATATTTTTCGTGGTTCACAATCTTTCGATTGCTAATCCACGGCCCTAGTGATCCTTGATCACGCACGGAGGGCAATTCACTAAAACCACTCCTCTTCGTTGGAAGTAGAGCAACGATTACAAAAGAAATCAAGGCAAAGGGACACTCCCCTTTCCTTGTTACGATTAAAGCACAAAGACAATTTAAAGAAGTAGAACTTAAATAAATATACCGACAACTCTTATAAGTAGAAGATGTAGCTTTCGTTGTCGCGACTTCGTCGTAGCAAATGTGAGTAGTAGTAAGCTTCTGACTCTTGAATTCTTGTTATTTGCTTGGCTTGAACATGTCTATTTATGGATATTGATCTATGAATTTAGACATAGGTAGTGTCCAAGGTGAGGTTCTTATCCCACAAGACTTGTTCATCCACATCCTTTGCGCCAACTCAAGGATGAGGTGTTTCATCCAACCACCTTGTGCCACCTCCAACCTCCTTGTGCGCCAACTCAAGGATGAGGTGTTTCATCCAACCACCTTGTGCCACCTCCAACCTCCTTGGGCGCCAACTTGAGGATGAGGTGTTTCATCCAACCACCTTGTGCCACCTCCAACCTCCTTGGGCGCCAACTTGTTGGAGCCATTCAACTTGTGCCACATCATGGGAGCCAACCATCTTGTGCCAACTCACCTTATCTTGGGCGTCCACCACAAGGAAGCTTGGTGATGGTTTGGATGTCCACCTTGATGCCACATCACCCTTTGTACCAAAACACGAGTCAAGTCCAAATTCACCCCCTTGAAATTCGAGCTCTTCTCGAGGCTGGAACTTGACTAGCAGTTGACTGTAGTCAAAGGGTTTTGGACTGCAGTACAAGTTAGCTTAAAATATAAAGTACGATGGTTCTAACCATTTGATCTCGACCTAGACCTTCCATTGGAGGTATTGGGTCGGATCTACACTTAACGACCTTGCTTCGCTTTCACACGAGCTTACCTTGTAGCCTCGCTTCCGGTCTTCACCCGAGTACCTCGGCTTCCTCCGAAGTCCCTCTGGCGTTGCCCGACCACCTCGGTTCCCACCGGGTGTCGCAGAACTTCCGCTCAACTTTAGCATTTCTGCACACTTAATTGAGCTCGTAAGATAACAAATATACCCTTAACTATTGAGCCTTTTGCCATAATCAAAATACCGGTTCGACTTTGGTGCCCACTGCACCAACAGAAGGAACATAATAGCAATTGTCCAGTTCTAAGACTAGTCCACTAGGGAGCTTCAGCAAATAAGTTCCGATGGCGACCGCAGCAACTTTTGCTCCATTGCCAACTCGCAAATTTGACTCCCCTCTGACAAGTCTTCTTCTATTCCTTAGCCCCTGTATGTCATTACATATATATGAGCCACACCCAGTATCCAATACCCAAGTGTCTAAGGAAATAGAATGACAATCAATAACGAAGATACCTGAAGAGGATGGGGCATCGGATGCCTTCTTCTTCTTCATGGACTCAAGATAAATCTTGCAGTTTCTTCGCCAGTGGCCTTCCTTGCCACAGTGATGGCAAGTGCCCTTTTGCGCTGGTTCCGCCTTCTTTGCCTTTTTGTTCTTTCCTTTCTTCTGTTCTTTTGCCTTCCTCTTAGAACCTTTCTTTGAGGAATCAACTAACAAAACCGCCTTCTCCTCATGCTTCACAGAAGGCTCCACAGTCTTCAGCATATTGAGGAGCTCGGGAATTGTGGATTCCAATTTGTTCATCCGATAGTTCATCACAAATTGCGAGAAACTCTTGGGCAAACAATGCAGAATTAAGTCAATACTTAACTCATGATCCATCACAAAACCGAGGGTAGCTAGCCGCTCGATGTACCCATTCATCTTTAGCACAAACTGCACTACAGACGAACCTTCTTGCATCTTCGTGGTGAAGAGGAGCCTAGAGACCTCGAACCTTTCGGATCTCGCTTGCTCATCGAACAACTCATGAAGATGGAAGACCATAGTATTAGCATCCATATGCTCATGCTGCTTGCGGCTCGGTACCATCATTGCTAGCATGATGCAACTCGCCACCGAGAATCGCCACATGCCGATAGACCAACATTTGTCCGAGTTGCATCGTCCTTAGACGTCAGAAGAGGCTCTTCAAGGACATATGCAAGCTTTTTCGCCTTGAGAACAATTCTCAGGTTTCTAAGCCAGTCCAGGAAGTTAGGCCCAGTCAGTTTGTTCGAATCCAAAATAGTGCGCAAATTCAAAGATGTCATGATCAATTTATTGACCTAGAAATACAAAACGAGCATATATGAGAAAATGATTTTTAAAATGCATCAATATACATTTATAAATTCCATTCATTTTTCGAATTCAAAAACCCCAAAATCACTTCGGGAGATAGTAGGTCCATCTCCGAATGGGCTGATATCCATCATAGTTATGAACAACCTTGGAGAGAGTCCAACAAGCCATTCATAACTACGATGGTAGGTATCAACTATACCGATTGCATATCACGTATATGCAACTATCACAATGTGCTATCAACTAATTGAATGTTCACACATACATCAGGTTGTTAACACATTAACAAGTATGCATCATATGCATAGCACCCAACTTCACCTCCCTTTACATCGACCTTGGAGAGAGTCCAACAAGCCGATGCTCCAGGTTAAAGCCAACCCATTAATCGGGACATAGTTTTAATATGGTTAGAGCGCATTCAACCAATTAGACCAGCTTGGAGAGAGTCCAACAACCAAAGCTAACGATTGACCTCTGACTCTTACCATATTAGCATTAAACTATTCCATGGTTTGAACATGTTCGGTTTCGAGCCGGGCTTGGAGAGAGTCCAACAACCCAAACAAGAAACGGAACTCTGGTTCTAACCATATTAATGGAAGGTGTAGGCTTTAATATTGTTTAAGGGTTTTTATGTCTCATCCTCTTTGCATGCAAATAACTATTATCTACATGGCATGGCATACATGGCATACATCTACATGTCACGACACACATGGCATAATGTTATGCATCTAATGCAATTACATGGCATACAATTATGTCATGTATATATTTCCTTATATGTCATAACTATTTATGGAAATAAAATATGTTTAAGATTTGATTCTCCAAATCAAATCATAATTAAATTAGGAAATAAATTTCCAAATCTAATCACATATTTTATTGATGGAATTATTTGATTAAGGAAAATCTATTTAGGAAACCAATTTTCTAAATCATTAAAACTACTTATGGAAATAAAATATTTAAAGATTTGATTTCCCAAATCAAATCATGATTAAATTAGGAAACAAATTTCCAGAATCTAATCAAATATTTTATTTATGGAAAATATCAATTTCCATAAATACTTCCAACTTTCCAAAAGTGGAAGATTTCCATAAATACATCTAGACTTTCCAAAATAGAAAAATTTCCATAAATACTTCTAAATTTTCAAAATTATAAAATTTCCAGAAATACATTATGACTATCGCAAAACCATTTTTATGATTATGTCGAAACACAACCTGGGCTCTGATACCACTGTTGGGTTTCCGGCACCGTGGCGTGTCTGTGTTCGATCATGTTTCGTAAACATGAACACAGCGTAAGCAATAAAAATAATAAATCTACATTTATTACAACACACGCATGCATATTACAACAAGTGTAGACATAACCGTAAATTTAAATTTGCAATAAAAGGAAATTTATCTACGTTATACCTTTCGTATGACGTGTAGCAGGAACGGCATCAACCGGAATGATCCTCGCTAGAATCGTCTCTATCCGTATCCACACCGAGTTCCTCGGGATGACTTCGCTAAGCCACGAGCTTAGTCTTCATACGGGTTACTAGCCTCGTGTTGAAGACGACGTGATCGAGAGACGATCACGATCCGAATCCAAATTCGGATCCTAATACGAGTTCTCAAAACTCGCTTCTCCGGAGTGGTATTCGTCAACCAATTGACGAATCCTTCATCCTTCACCTCAGAGGATTACCGGAGATCGAATCCCCGGTAAGTTAACCGCTGTCGGAGCTCTAACCGTCGTCCAAACGACGCTCCGATGAGAGGAGAACAAGCTGTCCAGAAAACTGGACAGCTTTGGTGGAGGTGATAGGCGCCGGCCAACCAAGGGAGATAGAGCTCACCTTGATGCCAAACTTGAAGGAGATCACCGGAGCACTAACCGGCAGCAGCTCGACGCCGGCGAGGGGGAAGGAAGCAACCTTCTGGACGCCGGTTGGAGGAGCAATGAGCGGCGGCAATGGAGTTGGCGCGAACTCCTTCAATGGGGTGGGCGGCAACTAGGTTTAGGGCTCTTCTATTAGGGCTTAATTATCCATTAAGCCCTCTTTTATAGAGAACTAATTCTCTTAATGGTTATTGGATCATAACCATTAGGCCCGTTAACCCGCTCCATTAAGATAAGTTAAAATAAACCAAACCATGATGGTTTATTTTAAGTTAAAACGAACCGAACCAACTTTTGGTTCATTCGTTTAAAATAAACCAAACCCTTTGGTTTATTCTCCTCCATTGGATTAGAACCAAACCATTTTGGTTCGTCCATTATGTCTTCATAAGACACGGCCCATCCACGCTTCCATTGCGACTGAAACGATTTCATGCTCGCTTTATGTTTGGTCCAACCAAACCTAGTTTCTCTCGGTCTGAGAATCCCATTCTCAAGCTCGTTTTAAATCCTTTGGATTACGCTCGTTGTGCGTGTGACCAAATAGGTTCTCGGTTTATGTTGGCCGTCTATAATTAACCATTAATTATAGAACGATCATGAGTGGCACCTAGTAGTACATCATGATCCCCAATTAACCGAAAAGATCAACGGTTGATTCAGAACTATTTCTGAAACCCTTCAGCAGCTCGAATGATTCGTGCCCCATTCCCTTCACTCATCTTATACCCACTTGGTTCAGGACATGGTCTATAGTCGATCACTCACTAAGTGACTCGTCACACCTAGCCAAGTATCATTTCCTCGTCCTCACAGTTCTAGTTACTCCACATGTATCGAAGAGTACCTTACTCTAAACATGTAATGCTTTGGCCAAAGACTTTAGTAACAATCGACGAGAGGCCATGGGTATACATCTCCTCGCAAGGAGTGGTGAATCCTTTATAGGCTATTCAAACACCTTCGATCACTTCGACTTATACCCAATCATCCCGGGTCCACATCTCCTTAGAGATGCTTGCTTAAGATGTCAAAGCATAAGTCTCTATGATCAAGATGACTTGAATACCGCAAGTCAAAGGAATATCTCACTTAAGCCACAGTAAGAACTTCATTGACATATCTATATATGCAGAGAACCATATGAAGTCTTACGGCTGGTCACTCCAATGAACTAGTTACCATAACTAGCATCCACGATTAACTCCGGACATCACAATGTCTCCAGCCAGTGAGAATCAGCTGCTTGGATACACCAAGGAGTATACCTCATGCTAGTCTCGACAGACTTGATAGTGTCCAAATCCATCAATTCATCGACTAGGGATAATTCCGATACATCACAATTACACATGTAGAGATACTCACTAGTTGTGATCCAATCACAAATTCTCTCATGCTGTGAATTGCATCGTGGACATTCAGTAAATGAGTTTAAGATCCAATCAAATACATGAAACATGTATACTCAAATAGTGAATCTTCATTTATCATATAAATGGTTCATACATAAGGCGATTGCCTTAGGACATCTCTCATATATTACTAACAGTTTGCACTTTATATATGTGTGCATATTGTCTAATATTTTACATTGTAGATAACATGGTGCTTGGTGTGGCACAGAAGATCATGTTATCAGTTCCTTGTAAAATATAAGTAGAGGCTCACAACCAAGATGGTTTTGGACAAACGATTGGCATGGTTGTAGTGTAGCTTGGTATTGTTTTGTCTTGAACATAGAGTTACACTGGTACACTTAGGTGTATTGAGCCAATTTAGTACTGACTACATAATTGAATCGGACCTCGGATATTATGTTGTACATGCTCTTAATCCCGATATAATAACGGGCACATGTACTTAGTATTTATTTCTTTGATTTACCAGTGGATGAGATTTAGATGGATTAAATCAATATGCCCGGTAAGTTGGGAAATAATATTATTTACATGGTGTGTCGTTGATTATAGGAGGAAACCGTGTCCTATATATTAGGTTGATGATGTCCCCTTGAGGAGATCATAAAGTTCATCACGTAAACCCAGCTGGTTGACTTAGTCAACGTGATGATAAGGTTGAGTGGTACTACTCAAGGAATTAGATGTTAATTAATTGATGGTCAGTAAATCAATTAATTGACGGACATTCGATATCTTAAACACAGGGAGATTAATGTACGAATAATATATGGAGCCCATATTAATTTATGAGGGTTGGTGAGGTAGTTCAATGATGATCCTCTAGTGGAATGGAACATCATTGATGGATCAAGTTTGTGTGGTTCCGATCCATCGGGTGGCCAAGACCCAACTCCTCCTTATGGTCCCTATCATAGCCTAATATAATCCTTATGAAGTCTAGATCCAAGAATGTAAAACAAAACCTAGAACCAACGGTTGGGATTAAATTCCTAGATCCGATGGTTGGATGAAACCCTAGAACCAATGGTTGGGATTAAATCCCTAGATCCGATGATTAGGATGAAACCCTAGAATCGACGGTTGGGATTAAATCCCTAGATCCGACGGTTGGGATGAAACCCTAGAACCGACGGTTGGGATGAAACCTTAGATCCGAAGGTTGGGATGAAATCCTAGATCCGATGGTTGGGATTAAATCCTAGATCCGACGGTTGGGATAAAACCCTAGATCCGACGGTGGAGATTAAATCCCTAGATCTGACGGTGGAGATTAAAGGAGGCTTAAGCCTAATTCTATAAATAGAGGCTTAGGTTGGGCGGCAAGATAAGATAGAAGAATTAGGGTTTGGCTCTTCCACAAGTGGGCGGCTAGGGTTTTGGAGCAAAGAAGTGGGCGGCAACTTTTCTCCCTTCTAGATTGTTGCCGGCGCCCATCCTCCTCCATCAAGACTTGGCCGGCGCCCATCCTAGAGGACTCTCCCTTCTTCCTTGGCCGGCGGTTCTCCTTCCATTGGTGGCCGGTGCTCTTCCTCCTCCCCTTCTCCTTGGTGGCCGGCGGCAACTCATCTTCAAGTTGGCCGGCGATTCATCCAATTGCTCCTTGGCCGGCGGTTGCACCAAATTCCCTAATTTGGTGGCCGGTTCTAGATAGGAAAGGTATTTGTAAGTTCTTCTCTTTGTTCGCAGCGGACAAGATAGAGAAGAAAGCAATCTAGAAGGCTTCTACTCGTGGAGGATCTTCGTCCACACGTCGTCCACGAGAAGGATAGGACATACGGTAGAAGATCGTAAGGTATAAAGTTATTTTAAGTTTATTTACAGATCTGAGCTTGTTCTTTTATGTTTTGATTATGCATGTGTAAATTAGTAAATATATTGTATAATCATGGACCCCGAAGACAAACACAAAAACCGGCGATCCGTCCGTCGTCTCTTCCGCGGCTAACCAACTAGAAGAGTTGAGTTGCTTGAACAACTAGTTTGTTCAAGCGATCACTCAAGTTGTTAGCACGACGACGAAATGGTTGTACTAAGGAAGCTCATCCCATCCGGATTAATTCTTTCATTAGTGAAAATTTTAATCCGGGGACATGGGAGCCAATGAGCCTCCGAAGCAACTCCCTACAGAAAGTCCAACATGGGTTGGCAAGGGAAAGTCCAAGCTTGAGTCTTGGCATTTGAGAAGTCCAAGGGGTTTGATATTGGCAGCGTAAAGTCCAAGCGGAGTCTTGGCGGCGTAAGTCCAATGTGTCTTGGCGGTGTAGACACCGTTAGCATGACATAGCCGATGGAAGCACCTGAAGGCTAACGTGATGGATGAACAAGTCATTGATGACATGGAGGGATCCGAGAGGCGTGAGGCTGATGGAGGTGGCTAGAAGGCTTAGGTCTAGGCTAAGGGTGGTCTAGCAAGTATGGGGGAACTATACTTGGGCTAAAACCTCATGGTTGAGGTGTGTCAGTCGACTGGTGCCATGTGGCAGTCGACTGGACTGAGTCAACTAGGGTTTGACTGTGAGAATTGCTCTAGCAGTCGACTGCCATAGGTGGGCAGTCGACTGATGGGCTCAGCAGTCGACTGATCTTGTGATCAGTCGACTGGTGCTCGTGAAATCGATCAAAGAATGGAGTCGAGACTCGACTGGTCGAGTAAGGCTCCATCAGTCGACTGATGATGGATCCGTTGAACTAATCCAGCGTGGATCTAGCCGTTGTCTCACGACAATAGTGGCATCAGTCGACTGATGGTCCCGATCAGTCGACTGATTGACTTTTTCCAGCACAGGTTGAAGCTTTATAAGGAGCTCGTGATAGAGGAAAATGGCATGGTTTCTTGAGGGCTTTTGGGGCGATTTGCTGCTGCAAATCAGGGTCTCCAAGTTGATATCAAGCAACCAAGCGATCAAGCATTCAAGAGCATTTGTAAAGTGTTTTTCTTTACTTGTATTTCATTGTATTTGCTTGTAGCTTTTTGATTATTGTTGTAATCATATTGTACGAGGTTTCTCCGCCTCTGGATTGTTTCGAGAAGGAGTGTTTATTAGTGGTTGCGTGTGCATCACTAGAGCTCGTAGAGCTCGATCCATGGAGTAGGAACCTTGAGGTTCCGAACCACATTAAACAATTGTGTTTGCGTGTTTGTCTTGCTTTTCTTTATTACTATTATTATTCCACTGTGCATAATGAGTTTTGTAGAGACGAACGTGAACGAATTTCATCATCGTACTAGCGCGATGCTATTCACCCCACCCCCCCTCTAGCGTCCTCAAATATTCTACAATTGGTATCAGAGCCCGGGGCTCTTCTACGGACTAACCGCCGAGAGCTAAGACAACGAAGCTAGAGGGTGAAGATGGAGTTGGAAGAACAACTCGGTTGGGACATCAACACACCGGTCCCATACTCATTATATGGACGAGAAGGCTTCAATTCTTGGAAGAGAAGAATTGAAGAATTTTTTATGATGAGGGATTTAGAGGAATGGTCCTTATTAATGGAAGGATTTGAGTATCCAAGAAGACCAAAAGGTGGATTCCTCAAAAAGAAGAGATGGAGTGAGGATCAACTCCAAAGATTCGAGAAAAACAAGAAGGTAATCAAATTCATTTTCGATTTAATTCCTAATGACTTCTTGTGTAGCCTAGGTGAGTTCATGGATGCTAAAGAGCTTTGGAGCAATTTGGCCAAGCTCCATGAAGGTCCATCACCGGTCCAAGAGGAAGGGACCGAAGAGGCAAGCCCATCATCCTCACAAGGAAGTGAGGACTTGGAGGTTGAGAGACCATCAACATCCAAGGAGGAAGAGGAAGTAGAATTGGAGGAGATTAGACCATCCTCAACACCGGAGAAAGAGCAAGAAGTCACTTCAACCTCCGGGAGGAATGAAGAATCCACTCCAATCACCACAACCACTCTAGGTAACTCAAACACCATAATTCAAAATAAAAATAATATTATGTGTTTTGAGTGTAGGGAATTTGGGCACTATAAGAGCAAGTGCCCAAAGAAGATTAGGAAAGCTCCACCGGCACCAAAAGTCAAGGATGTCGGTTCCCCAACACCTAAAGGCAAGGAGCACCTCATATGCTTCAAGTGCAATTCAAAAGGACATTATAGGAATCAATGTCCTAGAGGGAGCAAAAAGACCCAAGAAGGAGCATCACAAGTAGGGGGAGCTACTAAGGCAAACCCTAAGGTATATCATGTTAATAATGCTTTTTCTTTAGTTAAAAGTCAAAAGCATGCTAGAAAATTTAATTCTCTTGCAATTCACCATGAAAAGCATTCTAGAAATAAATATTTGTGTTTAGGAGCTAAAAGTGTCCACTTAGGAAATAAGGAGAAATTTGGGACTAATGTCCCTAAAAATATTTTACCTAGGGAATCTATCAAGAAAATAGGAGAACACCTAGGTCTTAATCCCAAGTGGACTAGGCATATGCCTAGGAAGAACCATGCCCATGGTTTAAATCAAAATTCTAAAATTGGGCAATTATAATTAGAGAACCAAGCCTTGAGGTCAAGGCTTGAAAAACTAGAAAAGACCCTCGAGATTATGCAAAATCAAATTCAAGGGTCTATGGTCAAAGTCATGGGTCAAAACCTCAAAGTCAACATCTAGGACCCAAGAAACAAAAGTCAACCAAGGGCAAGAATGGTTTGGGTCACAAACCTAAGCCTAAGGTGGCTTACCATAGTGTTCCATTTGATTATGGAACACAAACTAGGTCTAGGAAGACCAAGGTCAATAGGGAAGTCATCCCTAAAGTTGACCAAAGGTTGTGCCTAGTGGCTAGGGTTTCTAGGAAACCTAGGGTGGCCACTAAGAAGGTTGCAAGGGGAGTTACCCCTAGAGTCAACCTAGGTAAGACCCAAATGACCAAGGCTAACAAGCCTAGGAGGGTCATTAGGAGGGTATCTAGGGAGGTTATCCCTAAGGAATACCTAATTAACCCTAGGAGCTCAAATAGATTTTGGGTTCCTAAGAGCGTGATTGACTCACGCTAGATGGGTTAGGATGCGCCAACCTTGATTGGATGGGTAGTTAACTCAACCATGGTAAAGGTGGCACTTTAGATTATTTTCAAGGTTATGGTTACCTTGGAAATACATGAGCTTTAATCCTAAAATATTTTAGGATGTGCCAATATTATTTGAGAAGTTTGATAAAATGATCAAATTGGCACATTTTAGGTTTAGAGGTCATATTGTGCCATTTTGGGTTTTTGGCACACTAGGGAGATTAGTGATAATATGGCAAAATATACTTAATTATATGAAATGGCAACTAATATTAAAATTTAGGTATCATTATACCTATGTATTTTATTTTCCATGATTTGTTTTCCATATAACATGCCATGACATCATGCCTATTTTTATCATTTATATGTCATGATTATGTTTAAGAATTAGGATTGAATGTCATGTGTTTTTAGACTTCATCTTATGCCATGACATCATGATTATGAGCATATGCTTATTTATATCATCATTAATGCCATAATCATTCATGCATTTGATTAAAATTGAGTTAAGGACAATTGGCATGACTTGAAGTCCCATGTATAAGGGAATCAAGTAGGGTTGCCCTTAGAAAATGCATGAAACCCTAGATTAGGGAGAACAAAACCCACATCTCACATCACATTGACATGTATGTGTATTTATACACCTTAGATACATGTGAGATGTTAGGATATGAGTTGAGTTCAAGGTGCATAGTTGTTGCATCTAGATGAACTAAAACTCATCTAATTTTAATGGTGGATCATTGGGAAAGCTTGTGTACAAGTCATGCACAATGAGCCCAAGGAATATGATCCAAAATAAGGTTTTGAAAACATTTTAAAATCCATTTAGAAAACCTTGGTGAAGTCTATCTTTTGATAGCAATCACCATTGATGAGATTGATACAAAGTGAGCCAAAACTTAGAAGTTTTCTTCACTTTTAAATTTTGTATCAATTTTGATATTTTATGGGTAAAATAATTTTTAAATATTTTTCACCCATTGTATTACCTATAAGTAATATACGTATCAAATTTCGTGATTTTTCGATATACGTAGAATTACTTATGATTTTCTGGTATCTAACTCAAATTTCATGAAATTCGATTCTGATAACTGAAATTCAGAAATTTCAGTTATCAGTCGACTGCCCTGAGTGGCAGTTGACTGATGTAGGTGGTAGTCGATTGGTAGCTGATGGAGTCGACAGCCAATGCTGATTTCGGGAAAACTAGGTTTGTTTAGCCCGTGTTCAGCTGCGGTTAAGGTCCCTAACCACTCCTAACCTTAGGATATGCTTTGGAAAGCATTATAAATGGTAAAAATCCATTGGATATGGATTTGGAGAATTGTTTGGGGTTTGTATCAAATTAAAGGTGGGGAGAGTTCATGTTTGAACTTTTAACCTTATTTTTGATGGTTTAGAGTTCCTATTGGCTTAGGGACTTCCCAAGGACATTGTTGGTGCAATGGTCAAGGGGGAGCAAGCCTTTAAGAGGAGGTATCCATCTTGGAATGATGGATGTATTTTTCTCCTTGAAGAGGAGAAGTTATGGGAAAAATGACATCAATTGGGAATATTGATGGGATTTTGAGAAACCCAATTTGGAAATTGGGAGAGAGTAAAGGATTGCCTCTCTTGAGTGATATGGGACTTATCACTAGGAAAATGGTAGGCATCCTAGGTATTTTTGGACCAAGGGGGAGATTGTAAGATCTCATTGGGACATGAGACATTGACCTCCTTGGAAAGATAACCTTTTTGATGTTAGTCAAAAAGGGAGAGAATATTTGGGGAAGAATATTTTGGAAAAGGTTAAATTACCAATTTGGGATAATTGGTAAAGAGTTTTTGAGTTAGATGGTCTAACTCAAATGGTTTGATATGTTTTATTTGGTTTTTGTCAAACATCAAAAAGGGGGAGATTGTTGGTGCAATCAGCCCAGGTCACGTTTGACCAGGACTCGAGCTTGGCTCAAGAGATGTTTTGATATTAGACAAAAATATATGACAATGTAATTGTCATGGTAAAGTCCAAGTTATGGGTACATGGCATGGAAAGTCCAAATGGGACACTTGACATTTGGGAAAGTCCAAGCATGAGTCTTAGCAAGGTAAAGTCCAAGTCATGGGTACTTGGCATGGAAAGTCCAAGTCGAACACTTGGCATTTGGGAAAGTCCAAGTCTTGAGTACTTGGCACAAGGGAAGTCCAAGCAGGTGTCTTGGCATGGAAAGTCCAACATGGGTTGGCAAGGGAAAGTCCAAGCTTGAGTCTTGGCATTTGAGAAGTCAAAGGGGTTTGATATTGGGAGCGTAAAGTCCAAGCGGAGTCTTGGCGACGTAAGTCCAATGTGTCTTGGTGGTGTAGACATCGTTAGCATGACATAGCCGATGGAAGCACCTGAAGGCTAGCGAGATGGATGAACAAGTCATGGATGACTTGGAGGGATCCGAGAGTCGTGAGGCTGATGGAGGTGGCTAGAAGGCTTAGGTCTAGGCTAAGGGTGGTCTAGCAAGTATGGGGGAACCATACTTGGGCTAAAACCTCATGGTTGAGGTGTGTCAGTCGACTGGTGTCATGTGGCAGTCGACTGGACTGAGTCAACTAGGGTTTGACTGCGAGAATTGCTCTAGCAGTCGACTGCCATAGGTGGGCAGTCGACTGATGGGCTCAGCAGTCAACTGATCTTGTGATCAGTCGACTGGTGCTCGTGAAATCGGGTACAGAATGGAGTCGAGACTCGACTGGTCGAGTAAGGCTCCATCAGTCAACTGATGGGTATCATCAGTCGACTGATGGGTATCATCAGTCGACTGATGATGGATTCGTTGGACTTATCCAGTGTGGATCTAGTCGTTGTCTCACGACAACAGTGGCATCAGTCGACTGATGGTCCCGATCAGTTGACTGATTGACTTTTTCCAGCACTGGTTGAAGCTTTATAAGGAGCTCGTGATGGTGGAAAATGGGAAGGTTTCTTGAGGGCTTTTGGGGTGATTTGCTGCTACAAATCAGGGTCTCCAAGTTGATATCAAGCAACCAAGCGATCAAGCATTCAAGAGCATTTGTAAAGTGTTTTTCTTTACTTGTATTGCTTTGTATTTCATTGTATTTGCTTGTAGCTTTTTTATTATTGTTGTAATCATATTGTACGAGATTTCTCCGCCTCCGGATTGTTCCGAGAAGGAGTGTTTATTAGTGGTTGCGTGTGCATCACTAGAGCTCGTAGAGCTCGATCTGTGGAGTAGGAACCTTGAGGTTCCGAACCACGTTAAACAATTGTGTTTGCGTGTTTGTCTTGCTTTTCGTTATTACTATTATTATTCCGCTGCGCATAAAGAGTTTTGTAGAGACGAACGTGAATGAATTCCATCATCGTACGAGCACGACGCTCTTCACCCCCCCCCCTCTAGCGGCCTCAAATATCCTATTGAAATGATATAGGATGAAATCCCAAAACAACAATCCAATAGAATACAACAATGTAGAAATAATATCCAACCGTTCAGTGTGAGATGGGATCAGCTGGCGCAGCTCTGAACATCCAAGGAATCTTCTACCTGTTACCTGGGCGACAGGAAACCTAGGGTCCGAGGTGGTGAGTATAAACTCAGGGGTAATATATAGAAAGTGCTTGAACAACATATAGGATAAAGAGATCTATAAGTATACATGTGAAGATCTACAGGTATATAGAATGTGTCCAATAGACATACAATCCTAAATATACTAAGAAGTAACCACAGTATAGTCATACTCAATGCATATACTAAATTGATCAACTGAACATGAAGTAATGTACTCAAGTACCTGACGGTCTGCAACACCATAAGCTATATCATCCTGAACAGGTATACAATAACATAACCCATATAACGTACAATGTCAATCCCATATCTGACCAACACTCAGACATATGAATAGTATATAATCACATGTAATAACAACCCGGTCCATACTACACTATGACATGATGGTAATCAAATGCATTCAACAGTCTGGACCAACACATATATCATGCTCAACACACAGCAGTATATAATATGCAAATGACATGTGTCATGATGAACAAGCATATGCAGCAAACATAGCTCAATCAAATGCAACATCTCACAGGCATATGTAAAACATATATCAAATACATGCATACATATATATATCAGCAATGCATATGCATGTCCATGTCTGCGGACCCGTCCAACCACGACCCCACAGTGGCTAGGGTGGCACGACATGACTACTATCCCGACTCCATCTATCACTACTCTCGAGTGGCCGAGTTGGGTAGTATGATTGGTAGCTAGCCGCCATAGAGTTATATGCTACCCTAGGGGTCCTTGTTGCAAGCGACTCTAGCTACCACTACCCATGAGTGGCTGAGTGTTGCATGATAGGATAAATTGTATGCTACTCAAGCTACCACCGTCTATAGTGGCCGAGCACGGCACATCCAATGCTCTGCCCTCAACCCTGCTACCACTATCCCGAGTGGCTGGGAAGGTAGGATGATTGACGACCCTCTCAACCATGAGGTTGACCTAATCGCCAACATGCATGCAATGTAATGATGCATAGCTCCACATACGTATCCTCACAACACTCTCTATCCCACGGGGAGTCCTGGTCAACCAAAATTCAACTATGCAAGGACTACTAATCCACAAGACACTCTCTCTACCACACAAAGAGTCATACACAATTGACAGTCAACCATGTTAAGACCTCCAGTCCGTAGCGATATACTATCGACAATCCATATAACCATACACAGATACACAATCCATAATGGATATACAATCACGCTATGACCTCCAGTCCATAGCTATATACTGACAACCACACACTTATATATGCACAGACAACTAGATTCACCATAGATGCACAACTAATATGTGTACGATACAATAATCGACTCCATAATCTAATCCATCACCTAACTCTAGTGATGTAACACAGTAACTCAATCTGAGGTCACAAAGATAACCCTACCCATATGTACTTACTGAACATCCATCAGTTAACACACAATAGGGTTTGTAGTTCATATCCGTGATAGATAATCAATGAAGTAACAACATTATATCCCAAAGGTCAAAGGCAATATAGGCATATGATTAAATAAGAGTGGATCTAAGATCAAAGGTATCATCATAAGTCCAAATTCATGCACTGGAATTAGCCAAAACTACCTGACCAGGGTAGATATTACCCACCTGATACGAAGCTCGAAATAATGATCCTCAAGCCCGGGGACCTACCTGGTATCCCAAACCTGCACATAATAACAAACTATGATTAAGTACAAATATTCGACAATACACAAACTAACTATTACGTCGTTTCTATATCCACGCTCTTTCCATAACACAGCCGACCAATCGCCTAGCTCACTGACTACAACTCCAACACCTAACCAATCGACCAACATCCACAACCAAACCAATCCCATCGAATAGGACACATCTCATACCACCTCCTCTGCCATTCACTCCCCGACACAGCTCTGAAGCACCATGAACAAAACAAGAGAAAAAGGGGAAATCAGAGTTCATATCTGAACCACACTTACTACTGCATCCACCCAACATATAGAGCAGTTTACCACTATATTCTACAGCCATGGCCCTTACCTCAAGCTCAATCCGTAGCAATTACTAACTGCAACTTCTCCTTCCACACACACACACAGCCGGCACCATCAAATCGCAATAATTGAACACAAACCAACACCCGAATCAAACGAATACCACTCCAATCATAGCTTAAATTTCCAATCGAAAATCCATCACAGATGACAAGAATAGGTTAGATCAATCTTACCGGCTCTAATCTCCACTGGCAGCCCTTCTTCGTCTCCTGTTCATGGAGCAATCAAATAACCAATCACTGCCCAAAAACCATAGATCTAAGCTAAAACTCGAAAACCCACAGCTAGCTACAGATCTCAACTCGAATGGGGAAGAAGAATATCGATCCTTACCTACGATGGCAGCTCACCGCCACGGCGACAGCACCGCCCGTCCACCGGGATTGTCGCCGAGATTCCCTATGCGAGAACCCTTTTGATCTTTGGCGGGAGATCAGCCAAGTGGTGGCGTCATCGAGCTGCTCTCACCAGACATCGACGAGCTGAGATCTGATGACGTGATCACGCGGAGGAAGAAAATCACTAAGAAGGGAAGAGAAGCCGATCGCGATAGAAAATGTCACCGCTCGGATTCGTTCGGCTCTTTTAAAGGTCGTTCGGCCAACCGATTCAGACAAACCCAAACCCAGTTCAAGCTCTAACCAGTTCAATCAAATTAAATTAAACCCAATCTAATTTAACTCTAGCCCTTAATTAAACCTAATTAACTGGGGTTAATCCATATCAAAAAAAAATCATATCTTACATTATAAGTTTGCACACTCTGACTTGTAGTGTCCTTTTCCATTGCATTCGTAGCACGTCAATTCCGATCGGGGTTTCGGCTTGTTGTCGATGACTTTTTTGGCATCCTTCTTTGTAAATCTCTTCCTCAGGTTGAACATCTTCCAAACCATATTTACGATCTCCTCTTCTCCATTTGTTTCCGACTCCGACTCGTCTTCGGACTCACTCTTCACTTTTCTTTCCCTTTTAGTCGAACCTGCCATCAAAGCTATACCATTCTCGGTTTGACCCGAGTTAGCTTGTTCGTGTAGTTCGAGTTCAAAAAATAGTTCATCTAACCTAATTGTGGAAAGATCCCTAGAAACCTTATAGGCATCGACAATCGATGTCCATAAGGCATTTCTCGGGAATGTCTTAAGCGTATACCTAATTATGTTCCTAGTTTCTATTTGGTGTCCTATTAAGTGCAATCCATTTAATATATCTTCAATTCTAATATGAAGTTGACTAGCATTTTCACTTTTGTTCATTTTACAATTAAATAACTTATTTAATAACATGTCCCGTTTAGCTATCCTAGTGTCATTTGTACCCTCGTGTCGTTCAATTAATTTTTCCCAGAATTTCTTAGAATTTTTGAATGGACCTATCCTATTGAGCTCTTCTTTGGTAAGTCTGCAATGCAAGGTGTTAAGTGTCTTGTAATCGACTTGAGTTCTCTTTCTAATATCCGTGGTCCATTTCTCCGGTTCTAACAACTCACCTGAGTCGTCTATGGAGCTGTGAACCCTTTCCTAATTGAGAACCAGACCTCTAGGTCGGTCTTCAAGTAGCACTCCATTCGTCTTTTCCAGTAGAAAAAGTCCTCTCCATTGAAGAGAGGAGGGCAAATGGTGCTATATCCCTCTAAGTGTGACATTATTAACAAAATATTCTCTAAGTACAGAAAATTAGATTAAATATTTTCTAATGCAAGAAAAATTAAATCTAATGTTTAAATATGAAAAAAATTAACTAAATTATCTAAATATGCAAAAAAAATTAATTCAATTATCTAAATATACAAAAAATAAATTAAATTAACTAATTATGCATAAAATTAATTTTAATTAATCTAAAATGTAGAAAAATATTTTTAATTAATTTAAATTGCAAAAAATGATTTTAATTAATCTAAAATGCAGAAAATGATTTTAATTAATCTAAAATGCATAAAATGATTTTTAAATAATATAAAATGCATAAAATGATTTTTAATTAATATAAAATTCATAAAATGATTTTAATTATTCTAAAATGTAGAAAATGATTTCTAATTAATATAAAATGTAGATAATCATTTTAATTAAACTAAATTATTCTAATGTAATAAAAATTAATCTAAAGCAATAAAAATTAATCTAAAAAGCAATAAAAATTAATCTAAAGCAATAAAAATTAATCTAAAATAATAAAAAAATAATCTAAATTAATCTAAAGCTCACGATGGTGGTTTCACCAATTCGGAGCGCCCCTGCTCTGATACCAATTGTAGGATCGTATTTTTCTGAGAGAGGGGGGTGAATCTCGGAGGTTTAAAAAATTTATTTTAATTTTAAAATAATTTAGAATATTTTGAGTATGCAGTGGAAATGAAAATGAGATAGTTTATTTTACTTGGTTCACAACCTTAACAGGGTTGCTACTCCAAGGCCCATAGCTCTTCCTTGAGCTACCTCGATAGACAATTACTAATTACCCTCCGACTCGAGAACTCTCGACTTCAGAGGGTTTCACTTTTTACAAATAATAGAGTTGGGTAAGAGACTACCCACTCTTAAAGGTAAGCACAAAAGTGAAATAGTATGTTAAAAAGAAATACAAGACTTTATACCGACACCTAAGAATTATAGAGGTAGTCGCATAGTGTCGGAAGATCGCCTTGTTGTGGAACGAGAGTTTTGTGAACGAGCAAGTATTTCGACAGCACTTCAACGTAGGTTGAATGTTCTGCTCTGATCGGGTCGAGCACATATTTTATAAACCTTTTTCCAGTCGACTGGAATGCCTTCTAGTCGACTCCACATCAATCCGTCGATATGGAATTTGTGGTCTTCCAGTCGACTGAAACCTCTCCAGTCGACTCTATGTCACCTGGCTCCGCATCGGGAAATTTACCTCTTCAGTCGACTGAAATCCTTTCCTTCTGTGTCGCACGATCTCTGAACGATCCCACATGATCTTGCCAAATAGGTATCCAGTTGACTAAACTTCAGTCGACTTGAATCCATCCAGTCAACTAATCCCTACAAAATAGGATTAGCACAAATAGATGATATGAAGTGTGATAGCAGTAGTAATACTGCTCGATCTCGACTACTAAGTTCCATGCAAACTTTTCGTCAGATCGACCCTTAGCTTTGTCCCCCTACTGAGGACTCAGCCTCACCTCTTCACTCAAGGCTTACCTACCAGCCACCAACCGGACTTACTACTCTTGACATCCGATCTGACCCACTAGGGCTTCCACCAGCTGTCTGGTCTACCTGACCCAGCTGGACTTTTTGTCGATTGTCCGGTCTCTTGACCCAACCGATCTTCATGCCAAATGTCCGATCCACATGACCCATTTGGACTCATGCCTGGTGTCCGGTCCTCCTGATATGTCAAGATATGTGCCTAGTCTCTAGTCAACACGACCTACTAGGAGTTCCTATTAAGCCTGCACACTTAACACTGATATAAGAACACAAGTGAATCCTAACATTTAACTATGGTTCATACATCAAAACTAAGGAGTGATGCTCACTACATCAATAAATAGGTCCGAACAGCCAAGCGAATTGATGAGAGCTGTAGTTGCTTCTTGCCCCTTTGATCAATGGGAAATGGATATAGTGGGTCTCATGCCTACTGCTCCTTTGCAGAAGAAGTTTCTATTGGTAGTAGTGGATTACTTTTTTAAATGGGCGAAAGCGGAGCTTTTAGCAAAAATTTCCTAAGATGCGGTCATACAGTTCCTCTGGAAGAATATTATATGTCGATATGGAGTTCCTCGAAAATTAATAAGCGATAATGGGCGGAAATTCTAGGGCAAGAAGATTTGAGGATTGTGTCAGAACCTTAACATTCAACAAGCTTTTACTTCGGTGGCTCATCCTTCAGCTAACAGTCAAGTTGAGGTAACTAACAGAATTCTCATCCAGGGATTGAAGACTATGTTAGACGTTAAGAGAGGAAATTGCGTGGATGAATTGCCTGGGATTCTGTGGGCTTATCTAACTACTCCTAAAACCACCACTAGAGAACCCCCATTCAGCTTGGTTTATGGAACTGAGGTAGTTATTCCAGTGAAAACCATTCTGAGTAGCACCCCAGTCGAGATGTATGAGCCAGAGCAGAATCAAATTATAAGTGGCACTGAGTTGGACTTTTTAGAAGAACGGTGGAAGCAAGCCCGAATGCAAGCTGAAGCTTGCAAGCAAAGGATCCAGCGAGCCTTTAATAAAAGGGTGACACCCAAGAGGTTCCAGGAAGGTGACTTATGTTAGTGTCTATAAGATTCACATATCTTCATAAATGGCATGATATTGTCCACTTTGGGCCTAAACCCTCATGGTTTTGTTTTTGGACTTTACCCAAAAGGCCTCACACCAATGAAGATATCTTTTCATCTTATAAGCACATGATCTTTTCCATGTCTTACCAATGTGGGACTTTGATTGTATTCATAATACTCTAACAATCTCCCCCTCAAACGAAGGACCACATTGACCCCCCTCAAGCCAATCCGTCTTTGAAGGACATCCTCTACTTGATGTCCGATCCTCAACCCACCAGGACTTCCTGCCAACTATCTAGTCCTCCTGACCCAACTAGACTTCCTGCCAATTATCCAGCACTTCTGGCCCAACTGGACTTCCTGCCAGTTGTTCAGTCCTTCGGACCCAACTGGACTTCCTGCCTAGTATTTGGTTCTCTTGATCCGGACATGGGAGCTCAACTTCCTTCGTTCGAGGTTCATAGCTTGACATGGACCATGGCTCTAATACCAATTGTTAGTGCCTATAAGATTCACATATCTTCACAATGGCATGATATTGTCCACTTTGGGCCTAAGCCCTCGTGGTTTTGTTTTTGGGCTTTACCCAAAAGACCTCACACCAATGGAGATATCTTTTCATCTTATAAGCACATGATCTTTTCCATGTCTTACCAATGTGGGACTTTGATTGTATTCATAATACTCCAACAACTTAGTGCTGCATAAGGTTAACCTTGTAGGGGATCTTGAAAATCTAGCTCCTAATTTAGAAGGACCTTACATTATTACTCGCCGAGTGGTCGGGTCAGTTTATTACCTAAGAGATGATAAGGGAAAAGAGTTACCTCGACCCTGGAATGTTGTACATCTAAAACACTTCCATACTATGTAAAAGAAGGTTGTTAAAAGGAGAAGTTCTATGTATTTCCTATGAAGTTTGGAAGAGAAGAATATAATGTGGACATCAGTTTATAACAATACAATTCATAAGTGGGAGCAAATACGAAGAATAATTATCATGGTAAATCAATTTCTCATTCATAGAGTAAAGAAAACAAGAAACCATATCAAGTACAAGTAATCTGTGACAAAGTTCATGCATAAACACTAGTGAGTTCAGGGTGACGAATGTATAATATTGTCCAGAAAGCCGGCAGGAAGATTATAATCTAAAATGATTTGGGGGATAGTGCCTAAAGTCAATCTCCCATTGTAGGAAAAGAGTCAGTTGATTAGCTGGAGGGAGCCCGTGATCGGCATATTGTCGGACTACCTCATTGAACTCATCTTGATAGGTAGCACTCATCAGAGATTGTAAGCACTCTTATTGGTTGGGATCAGCTGTGTGTGCACCTTGATAGAACCTGGCGCAGTGTGCTCTATGCTTCCGAAGAACTCTGCATACTTGACTGTAGCGCTGGGATACTTGTATTATAACATCAGCTAGAGTGGACACATCGTCCGACTGGGAAGTTTGACCCTGCTGCATGACTCTTGACATGTCCATCATATCTTGACGCATGGAAGATGAAATCCCTTCCACCGCCTCAGTATGAGCCTTGGTGTGGGCGATTTCATTACTCAACTGTTGTAGAGAAGTTTCTTATCTGTGTATTCGAGCGTGAGCATGCACCCTAGCCGATATTAAAGATGAGTTTTCCTGTATCTCCTTGCTCAATCGGGTGCGGAGGACGGATATGGTCTCTGCATCCTTTAGCTGTTGAGCCCAAAGGGTTATTGTAGTTTCTGCATCCTTCTATCTCTTCTATTGGATTTCAGCCATTTGGCTCTGATAGCCAACCAGTTCTTGTGACAAGGAATTTTCTCTGGAAGTAGTGGTATGATCATCTTTCTAATGAATGCTTTGAAGAGTGGATATGGTTTCGGCATCCTTTTGTCGTTGGTTTTGAAGGGTCGCTATGGCCTCAGCATCTTCCTGTCTTTGACGATGGGCTTCGTCTAGTTGGTCCCGACAACGGGCCAATTTTTGTAGTAAAAATTGCTCCCTATCCTTGAAAGCAGCCTGATCCTCTAGTTGATGGTGGGTCTGTTGTTGAAGTTGTGCTCGATAGTGGGAGAAGGAGCGGTCCAGCTCTTGATAATTCATCATCACTTGAAAATAGAAGATGTAGAATGAAGTTATTGCTGAAAACATATGCAAAGGTAGCTGAGAAAGCATACCAGCTCCAAGCTATGGCGCAGACTCTCCATCCTCGGAATGAGTTCCTCTAAATTGAGGATTTGAGTATTCCTATCAGAGGAGGAAGAAGGAGTGGAGGCAACTAGGGGAGTGGACTCACTCATGATGGACATGAAGGGGGGAAGTCCGGAGGGTTATGCTAATCATCCCAAAAGGGGAAGGGTGATACTTGGGGAAATAGAGGGGATTTTTTAGCAGAAGGGAGATGTTGAAGGGGCAGCGAAAAGAGTTGTTGCCAGAAGGCTCATGGAAGTAGGAGAGGGAAAGGGGGAGGTTGATGGTGGTTGCAAAATGTCAAAAACTACCTGATATATGATGGAGGAAGGGGAACCATCGGGAGAAGGAAAGGAAGGGAAAACAGTGGGGTTAAATGTGTCCAATGATGTGGATAAAGGAAGAGGAGATGAAGTTGAAGGAAGATCGGTGGTTGGAGGGGGCACCGTTATTAGCGATTCTTCGCTAGTAGGAGGAAAGGTGCCAGAGTCAAGTTCTAAACTAGGTCGGGCAGAAAGGCCTTCTGAGTTAAGGGGAAGATGATGGGGACATGGTTGGAACCTGTAAAGGCGAAGATGAAGGCAATTTAGCTGAAACTGATTCCAATTATGGGGGGGGCTCAGAAGAAGGAGGAGAATCAAGGGGAGTTGTCTCTTCTTCCTGAAGTCGGTGGAGTTTGGGATTGTAAAAAAGGAGGGGGTGGCCTATGGCCATCCAAAATTGAAGGTGGGGAGGCGAACATGCTAGGGTTTGGTGATAATGGTGAAGAAGGAAGTGGAGAGGATTGTAACGATTGGGAATTTACATTGGGCAAAGGTGAAACAACGGGGGATGAAGGTGCGGAGGAACGAGGAGAAGAGGTGGATGTCAGAGCAAGGGAGGGGGGTACCGAAGAAGCCAAAGCAAGGGGCGAAAATGTTGTGGTAGCAGATGATTAATTTCTTCTCTTTCTAAGCTTTTGAAGGTACTCCGCCATCATTCATTGTAGAAGGGATGCATATTGGCCTACAAAAAGCAAGGAAAGCAAGGAAGTCATCCGAAGGAAGGAAGAAAGTTTCTGGTAGAGGGAGAAAGGAGGAGGAGTGCTGGAAACTACAGGGGGGCGAAGATGAAGAAGGGGGAAGATGAAGAGTCTTATATAATGGATAAGGGTATGCTTATGGTATTAATTGGGCTTCAGAGCAGAGATGTGAGCCCCAAAGAGATCCAAAATCATGACTTGTCTTCTTTACGGCTCGGTATCAGCCGGAGCCCTTATCCCTGTGCGGTGGTGGAACAGAGGAGATGAGTTTAAGGTAAAAATACCTGTGAAGAACGACGGAGTAAAATATTTATTTCGATTCGATAGGGCAACATCCTATATCGGGTCGTCACATTTTTATGGCCTGGTATTACCCAGAGTCATCATCCCCGTGCAGTGGTGGAATGGAGGAGTAGGGTTTAAGATACATACACCTGTGAAGAATAGCTGAGTAAAACATTCATTTTGACCCGATTGGGCAATGCCCTAGTTCAGGTCATCACATTTTATGGCATGGTATTATCAAGAGTCGTCATCCCTGTGTGATGGTGGAATGGAGTAGGATTTAAGGTAAATACACCTGTGAAGAACGGAGAGTAAAACATTCATTCTGACCCGATTAGGTAACACCCTAGATCAGGTCATCACATTTTATGACATGGTATTATCCAGAGTCATCATCCATGTGTGGTGGTGGAACGGAGGAGTAGGGTTTAAGGTAAATACACTTGTGAAGAACGGCGGAGTAAAATATTCATTCCGATCCAATTGTGCAATGTCCTAGATCAGGTCATCACATTTTTATGGCATGGTATTACCCAGAGCCATCATCCCCGTGTGGTGGTGGAACGGTGGAGTAGGATTTAAGGTAAATACACCTGTGAAGAATGATGAGTAAAACATTCGTTCCGACCCGATTGGGAAACGCCCTAGATTAGGTCATCACATTTTTTATGGCATGACATTATCCAGAGTCATTATCCCCGTGTGGTGGCAAATCGAAGGAATTGGGGGTTCAAAGCTAATGCACTAATGACAACGGCGAAGTAAAAAATTATGACTTGATCAAGCGAAGCCCTGGATCAAGTCATCACTATTCTTTCTACTTGTCCCCGAGGCAAGCAATTATCCCCGTTTGGTGGTGGAATGGAGGAGTTGGGTTTAAGGTAGATGCACTGGAGAAATACAACAGTGGAGTAAAAATTTCCAACATGATCAAGTGAAGCCCTAGATCAAGTCGTCACTATTCTTTCTGCTTGTCGTCGAGGCAAGTAATTATCCCCATGTGGTGGTGGAACGGAGATGTTGTTTAAGGTAGATGCAATGGAGAAATACAATAGCGTTGTAAAAAATTCCAACTTGATGAGGCGAAACCCTGAATCAAGTCATCACTATCCTTTCTGCTTGCCTATAAGTCAAGCAATTATCCCTGTATGGTGACGGAATGGAGGAGTTGGGTTCAAGGTAGATGCACAGAAGAACAAACGACGGAGTAAAAAATTCCGACCTGACCAAGCGAAGCCCTAAGTAAGGTCATCACAGTTATTTCTGCTTTCCTCCAAGTAAAGCAATTATCCCTATTTGGTGGAGGAACGGAGGAGTTGGGTTCAAAATAGATGCACAGAAGAACAAATGGTGGAGTAAAAAATTCTAACTTGACTAGGCAAAGCCCTAAGTCAGGTCATCAAAATTCTTTCTGCTTGCCTCCAAGTCAAGAAATTATCCTCGTATGGTGGCGGAACGGAGGAGTTGGGTTCAAGGTAGATGGAAAGAAGAAGAAACGGTGGAGTAAAAAATCATTCTGATTTGACTAGGTGAAGCCCTAGGTCAAGTCGTTACAAATTCTTTCTGCTTACCGTAAGGTCAAGCAATTATCTTCGTGTGGTGATGGATCGAAAGAGTTGAGTCTTCACTCAACTATATTGTTATTATCCCCATATGGTGCTGGATCGGAAGAGTTGAGTCTTCACTCAACTATCTTATTATTATCCCCATGTGGTGGTGGATCGGAAGAGTTGAGTCTTCACTCAACTATATTATTATTATCCCCATATGGTGGTGGATTGAAAGAATTGAGTTTTCACTCAACTATATTTTTATTATCCTCGTGTGGTGGTGGATCAAAAGAGTTGAGTTTTCACTCAACTATATTATTATTATCCCCGTGTGGTGGTGGATCGGAAGAGTTGAGTTTTCACTCAACTATATTATTATTATCCCCGTGTGGTGGTGGATCGGAAGAATTGAGTTTGTACTCAACTATATTATTATCTTCCCAGTATGAGGGTGGATTGGAAGAGCTGAGTCGGAACTCATATGTGTTATTGTTATCCTCATAGGATGGTGGATAGAAAGAATTCTATCAAAGTAGATACATTAAAGATTATTCGTCCGAGATCGTATACCGGAGGGATGGCAGCTAAGTTGATAGATGGGTCGAAGGGAACATTAGCATGGAATCGGTAAGCTTTTGTTTACCGTTGGCACTGGAATCATTTATTCATTTTTCACAGAATGTTCATTTAGCAAAGAGGAGACATACACGATTTTAATAAAGTGGATTTTATTGACAAAGGAAGATACAGTACAGTTTTCTAGAAAAGAAAATAACAGAAGGTTCACCCTGAGGAGAGCTAAGGTGTTTTGCGGATGGTTTTCTCTGGAACTGATACTGGGGCCTGCCGTCCACCAGACTTGACGTTGAGAAGTTGTCTACGGTTGGATTGTTCCATAAAGTGGTGCTTTGACAAGGCCCTTTGAGATACAACCAACTCTTGACGCAGGGTGTAGTTACGAGTAGAAGCTAGATGCAGGTGCCTCCTCAGGTCTTGAATTTGCTCTTCCAATTCCTCTATACATTGTTGCTCTTCAGTTGGCCTAGCAGGAGAAAGAGTGTTGCTGCCCTGCTCCGACATGCCTTCCGTGGTGGAGGTAAAAAAAGAGAGAAATACACCGATAGAAGCAAAATAACGGAGGGGTGTGATGGGTGAAGGTAGTGTCGAGGGTCTTTATAGAAATAAAGGGAGGCATTAATGAGTCTTCTTGGGAAACAGAGGTAGTAAATGTAGATAGGATGGGAAGATGTAGGGACAGTAGTAGGGGTGGCTGGATACATTAATTTGGAAGAGACTAGTCGTGCTCCGTAGAGAAAGGGGATGCGGAGCGGATTTCATTTGATTCGGAGGTGGTTATTGTTTGACGACATTCGCTAATGATGTTATGCAGGGTCAACCTGATAGAGCAGATTAATTGTCATCGAAAGCATGTTCAAAGAAAGCAAGAAATAACCGGGATAAGTTTGAATATTCTTTCTTTTTTATAAATATAAAAAGTAGAAGTTACAAAAATTAAAATGGTGTTCACATATGTTTATTATTATTATAATCATTGGAAGTGCCGACATAAGACTCCTCTGCAAGAGGAGGCGCCAGAATGACCCTGTAGAAGTCACCCCGTGCCCGGGGGGAAGGAGGTGGAGCTCCGACTGAAGGGAGTGGAGGAACTGCATCGGGAGGGACCGAAAGAAAGGCAACAATTGGGGGAAGAGGAGGAAGTGTGGCGGGAGCCTTAGGATCTCCCCAGGCGAGAACCCTTTTGATCTTTGGCCGGAGATCAACCAAGTGGTGGTGTCGTCGAGCTGCTCTCATTGAACGCCAACGAGCTGAGATCCGACGACGTGATCACGCGAAGGAAGAAAATTGCTAAGAACGGAAGAGAAGCCGATCGCGATGGGAAATGTTGCCGCTCGGATTCGTTCGGCTCTTTTAAAGGTCGTTCGGCCAACCGATTCAGGTAAACCCAAACCCGGTTCAAGCTCCAACCAGTTCAATCAAATTAAATTAAACCCAATCTAATTTAACTCTAGCCCTTAATTAAAACTAATTAGCTGGGGTTAATCCATATCAAAAAAAAAATCGTATCTTACATTATAAGTTTGCACACTCTGACTTGTAGTGTCCTTTTCCGTTGCATTCGTAGCACGTCAATTCCGATCGGGGTTTTGGCTTGTTGTCGATCACCTTTTTGCCATCCTTCTTCGTAAATCTCTTCCTCAGGTTGAACATCTTCCAAACCATATTTACGATCTCCTCTTCTCCGTTTGTTTCCGACTCCGACTCGTCTTCGGACTCACTCTTCACTTTTCTTTCCCTTTTAGTCAAACCTGCCATCAAAGCTATACCATTCTCGGTTTGACCCGAGTTAGCTTGTTCGTGTAGTTCGAGTTCACAAAATAGTTCATCTAACCTAATTGTGGAAATATCCCTAGAAGCCTTATAGGCATCGACAATCGATGTCCATAAGGCATTTCTCGGGAATGTCTTAAGCGTATACCTAATTATGTTCCTATTTTCTATTTGGTGTCCTATTAAGTGAAATCCATTTAATATATCTTCAATTCTAGTATGAAGTTGACTAGCATTTTCGCTTTTGTTCATTTTACAATTAAATAACTTATTTAATAACATGTCCCGTTTAGCTATCCTAGTGTCATTTGTACCCTCGTGTCGTTCAATTAATTTTTCCCACAATTTCTTAGAATTTTTGAATGGACCTATCCTATTGAGCTCTTCTTTGGTAAGTCTGAATAACAAGGTGTTAAGTGTCTTGTAATCGACTTGAGTTATCTTTCTAATATCCGTGGTCCATTTCTCTGGTTCTAACAACTCACCTGAGTCGTTTATGGAGCTGTGAACCCTTTCCTAATTGAGAACCAGACCTCTAGGTCGGTCTTCAAGTAACACTTCATTCGTCTTTTCCAGTAGAAAAAGTCCTCTCCATTGAAGAGAGGAGGGCAAACGGTGCTATTCTCTAAGTACAGAAAATTAGATTAAATATTTTCTAATGCAAGAAAAATTAAATCTAATATTTAAATATGAAAAAAATTAACCAAATTATCTAAATATGCAAAAAATTAATTAAATTATCTAAATATACAGAAAATAAATTAAATTAACTAAATATGCATAAAAGTAATTTTAATTAATCTAAAATGTAGAAAAATATTTTTAATTAATTTAAATTGCAAAAAATGATTTTAATTAATCAAAAATGCATAAAAATATTTTTAATTAATATAAAATGTAGAAAATGATTTTTAACTAATATAAAATACAGATAATGATTTTTAATTAATCTAAAATGCAGAAAATGATTTTAATTAATCTAAAATGCATAAAATGATTTTAATTAATATAAAATGTAGAAAATGATTTTTAATTAATCTAAAATATAGAAAATAATTTTTAATTAATCTAAAATGCAGAAAATGATTTTAAATTAATCTAAAATAAAGAAAATGATTTTTAATTAATATAAAAATGCAGAAAACGATTTTAATTAATCTAAAATGCATAAAATGATTTTAATTATTCTAAAATGCAAAAAATGATTTTTAATTAATATAAAATGTAGATAATCATTTTAATTAAACTAAATTATTCTAATGTAATAAAAATTAATCTAAAGTAATAAAAATTAATCTAAAGCAATAAAAATTAATCTAAAAAGAAATAAAAATTAATCTAAAGCAATAAAAATTAATCTAAAACAATAAAAAAATAATCTAAATTAATCTAAAGCTCACGATGGTGGTTTCACCAATTCGGAGTGCCCCCGCTCTAATACCAATTGTAGAATCGTGTTTTTCTGAGAGAGGGGGGTGAATCTCGGAGGTTTAAAAAATTTATTTTAATTTTAAAACAATTTAGAATATTTTGAGTATGCGGTGGAAATGAAAATGAGATAGTTTATTTTACTTGGTTCACAACCTTAACTGGGTTGCTACTCCAAGGCCCATAGCTCTTCCTTGAGCTACCTCGATGGACAATCACTAATTACCCTCCGACTCGAGAACTCTCGACTTCAGAGGGTTTCACTTTTTACAAATAATAGAGTTGGGTAACAGAATACCCACTCTTAAAGGTAAGTACAAAAGCGAAATAGTATGTTAAAAAGAAATACAAGACTTTATACCGACACTTAAGAATTATAGAGGTAGTCGCATAGTGTCGGAAGATCGCCTTGTTGTGGAACGAGAATTTTGTGAACGAGCAAGTATTTCGACAGCACTTCAACGTAGGTTGAATGTTCTGCTCTGATCGGGTCGTGTAAATATTTTATAAACCTTTTTCCAGTCGACTGGAATGTCTTCTAGTCGACTCCACATCAACCCGTCGATATGGAATTCGTGGTCTTCCAGTCGATTCAAACCTCTCAAGTCGACTCCATGTCACCTGGCTCGGCATCGGGAAATTTACCTCTTCAGTCGACTGAAATCCTTTCCTTCTGTGTCGCACGATCTCTAATCGATCATAGCTGATCCTGCCAAATAGGTATCCAGTTGACTGAACTTCAGTCAACTTGAATCCATCCAATCAACTAATCCCTGCAAAATAGGATTAGCACAAATAGATGATATAAAGTGTGATAGCAGTAGTAATACTGCTCGATCTCGACTAATAAGTTCCACGCACACTTTTCGTCGGATCGACCCTTAGCTTTGTCCCCCTACTGAGGACTCAGCCTCACCTCTTCACTCGAGGCTTACCTACCAGCCACCAACCGGACTTACCAATCTTGACATCCGATCTGACCCACTAGGGCTTCCACCAGCTGTCCAATCTACCTGACCCAGCTGGACTTTTTATCGATTGTCCGGTCTCCTGACCCAACCGGTCTTCATGCCAAATGTCCGATCCACACGACCCATTTGGAATTCATACCTGGTGTCCGGTTCTCCTGATATGTCAAGATACGTGCCTAGTCTCTAGTCAACATGACCTACTAGGACTTTCTGTTAAGCCTGCACACTTAACACTGATATAAGAACACAAGTGAATCCTAACATTTAACTATGGTTCATACATCAAAACTAAGGAGTGATGCTCACTACATCAATAAATAGGTCCGAACGGCCAACCAAATTGATGAGAGTTGTAGTTGCTTCTTGCCCCTTTGATCAATGGGAAATGGATATAGTGGGTCTCATGCCTACTGCTCCTTTGCAGAAGAAGTTTCTATTGGTAGCAGTTGATTACTTTTCTAAATGGGTGAAAGCGGAGCCTTTAGCAAAAATTACCTAAGATGCGGTCATACAGTTCATCTGGAAGAATATTATATGACGATATGGAGTTCCTCGAAAATTAATAAGCGATAATGGGCGGCAATTCTAGGGCAAGAAGATTTGAGGATGGTGTCAGAACCTTAACATTCAACAAGCTTTTACTTCGGTGGCTCATCCTTCAACTAACAGTCAGGTTGAGGTAACTAACAGAATTCTCATCCAGGGATTGAAGACTATGTTAGACGCTAAGAGAAGAAATTGCGTGGATGAATTGCCTGGGATTCTGTGGGCTTATCGAACTACTCCTAAAACCACCACTAGAGAACCCCCATTCAACTTGGTTTTTGGAACTGAGGTAGTTATTCCGGTGAAAACCATTCTGAGTAGCGCCCCAGTCGAGGTGTATGAGCTAGAGCAGAATCAAATTATAAGTGGCACTGAGTTGGACTTTTTAGAAGAATGGTGGAAGCAAGCCCGAATGCAAGCTGAAGCTTGCAAGCAAAGGATCCAGCGAGCCTTTAATAAAAGGGTGACACCCAAGAGGTTCCAGGAAGGTGACTTGTTAGTGCCTATAAGATTCACATATCTTCATAAATGGCATGATATTATCCACTTTGGGCCTAAACCCTCATGGTTTTGTTTTTGGGCTTTACCCAAAAGGCCTCACACCAATGAAGATATCTTTTCATCTTATAAGCACATG
Source organism: Wurfbainia villosa (assembly GCA_025175895.1). NCBI lineage: Eukaryota > Viridiplantae > Streptophyta > Magnoliopsida > Zingiberales > Zingiberaceae > Wurfbainia > Wurfbainia villosa. The sequence continues at coordinate 61,130,649 of CM045995.1, read as the reverse complement.
ATCTTTTCCATGTCTTACCAATGTGGGACTTTGATTGTATTCATAATACTCTAACAATCTCCCCCTCAAACGAAGGACCACATTGACCCCCCTCAAGCCAATCCGTCTTTGAAGGACATCCTCTACTTGATGTCCGATCCTCAACCCACCAGGACTTCCTGCCAACTATCTGGTCCTCCTGACCCAGTGGACTTCTGCGGATTATCCAGCCCCCCAGGACTTCACGCGATTGTTGATCCTTCGGACCCAACTGGACTTCCTGCCTGGTATTTGGTTCTCTTGATCCGGACATGGGAGCTCAACTTCCTTCGTTCGAGGTTCATAGCTTGACATGGACCATGGCTCTAATACCAATTGTTAGTGCCTATAAGATTCACATATCTTCACAATGGCATGATATTGTCCACTTTGGGCCTAAGCCCTCGTGGTTTTGTTTTTGGGCTTTACCCAAAAGGCCTCACACCAATGGAGATATCTTTTCATCTTATAAGCACATGATCTTTTCCATGTCTTACCAATGTGGGACTTTGATTGTATTCATAATACTCCAACAACTTAGTGCTGCATAAGGTTAACCTTGTAGGGGATCTTGAAAATCTAGCTCCTAATTTAGAAGGACCTTACATTATTACTCGCCGAGTGGTCGGGTCAGTTTATTACCTAAGAGATGATAAGGGCAAAGAGTTACCTCGACCCTGGAATGTTGTACATCTAAAACACTTCCATACTATGTAAAAGAAGGTTGTTAAAAGGAGAAGTTCTATGTATTTCCTATGAAGTTTGGAAGAGAAGAATATAATGTGGACATCAGTTTATAACAATACAATTCATAAGTGGGAGCAAATACGAAGAATAATTATCATGGTAAATCAATTTCTCATTCATAGAGTAAAGAAAACAAGAAACTATATCAAGTACAAGTAATCTGTGACAAAGTTCATGCATAAACACTAGTGAGTTCAGGGTGACGAATGTATAATATTGTCCAGAAAGCCGGCAGGAAGATTATAATCTAAAATGATCTGGGGGATAGTGCCTAAAGTCAATCTCCCATTGTAGGAAAAGAGTCGGTTGATTAGCTGGAGGGAGCCCGTGATCGGCATATTGTCGGACTGCCTCATTGAACTCATCTTGATAGGTAGCACTCATCAGAGATTGTAAGCACTCTTATTGGTTGGGATCAGCTGTGTGTGCACCTTGATAGAACTCGGCCTTGATGTGCTCTATGCTTCGAAGAACTCATACTTAGTATGTGCCGGGATACTTGTATTATAACATCAGCTAGAGTGGACACATCGTCCGACTGGGAAGTTTGACCCTGCTGCATGACTCTTGACATGTCCATCATATCTTGACGCATGGAAGATGAAATCCCTTCCACCGCCTCAGTATGAGCCTTGGTGCGGGCGATTTCATTACTCAACTGTTGTAGAGAAGTTTCTTATTTGTGTATTCGAGCGTGAGCATGCACCCTAGCCGATATTAAAGATGAGTTTTCCTGTATCTCCTTGCTCAATCGGGTGCGGAGGACGGATATGGTCTCTGCATCCTTTAGCTGTTGAGCCCAAAGGGTTATTGTAGTTTCTGCATCCTTCTGTCTCTTCTATTGGATTTCAGCCATTTGGCTCTGATAGCCAACTAGTTCTTGTGACAAGGAATTTTCTCTGGAAGTAGTGGTATGATCATCTTTCTAATGAATGCTTTGAAGAGTGGATATGGTTTCGGCATCCTTTTGTCGTTGGTTTTGAAGGGTCGCTATGGCCTCAGCATCTTCCTGTCTTTGACGATGGGCTTCATCTAGTTGGTCCCGACAACGGGCCAATTTTTGTAGTAAAAATTGCTCCCTATCCTTGAAATCAGCCTGATCCTCTAGTTGATGGTGGGTCTGTTGTTGAAGTTGTGCTCGATAGTGGGAGAAGGAGCGGTCCAGCTCTTGATAATTCATCATCACTTGAAAATAGAAGATGTAGAATGAAGTTATTGCTGAAAACATATGCAAAGGTAGCTGAGAAATCATACCAGCTCCAAGCTATGGCGTAGACTCTCCATCCTCGGAATGAGTTCCTCTAAATTGAGGATTTGAGTATTCCTATCAGAGGAGGAAGAAGGAGTGGAGGCAACTAGGGGAGTGGACTCACTCATGATGGACATGAAGGGGGGAAGTCCGGAGGGTTATGCTAATCATCCCAAAAGGGGAAGGGTGATACTTGGGGAAATAGAGGGGATTTTTTAGCAAAAGGGAGATGTTGAAGGGGCAGCGAAAAGAGTCATTGCCAGAATGCTCATGGAAGTAGGAGAGGGAAAGGGGGAGGTTGATGGTGGTTGCAAAATGTCAAAAGCCACCTGATATATGATGGAGGAAGGGGAACCATCGGGAGAAGGAAAGGAAGGGAAAACAGTGGGGTTAAATGTGTCCAATGATGTGGACATAGGAAGAGGAGACGAAGTTGAAGGAAGATCGGTGGTTGGAGGGGGAACCGTTATTAGCGATTCTTCGCTAGTAGGAGGAAAGGTGCCAGAGTCAAGTTCTAAACTAGGCCGGGGAGAAAGGCCTTCTGAGTTAAGGGGAAGATGATGAGGACATGGTTGGAACCTGTAAAGGCGAAGATGAAGGCAATTTAGCTAAAACTGATTCCAATTCTGGGGGGGGCTCAGACGAAGGAGGAGAATCAAGGGGAGTTGTCTCTTCTTCCTGAAGTCGGTGGAGTTTGGGATTGTAAAAAAGGAGGGGGTGGCCTATGGCCATCCAAAATTGAAGGTGGGGAGGCGAACATGCTAGGGTTTGGTGATGATGGTGAAGAAGGAAGTGGAGAGGATTGTAACGATTGGGAATTTACATTGGGCAAAGGTGAAACAACGAGGGATAAAGGTGCGGAGGAATGAGGAGAAGAGGTGGATGTCAGAGCAAGGGCGGGGGGTACCGAAGAAGCCGAAGCAAGGGGCCAAAATGTTGTGGTAGCAGATGATTAATTTCTGCTCTTTCTAAGCTCCTGAAGGTACTCTGCCATCATTCATTGCAGAAGGGATTGCATCTTGGCCTACAAAAAGCAAGGAAAGCAAGGAAGTCATCCGAAGGAAGGAAGAAAGTTTCTGGTAGAGGGAGAAAGGAGGAGGAGCACTGGAAACTAAAGGGGGGCGAAGATGAAGAAGGGGGAAGATGAAGAGTCTTATATAATGGGTAAGGGTATGCTTATGGTATTAATTGGGCTTCAGAGCAGAGATGTGGGCCCCAAAGAGATCCAAAATCATGACTTATCTTCTTTACGGCCCGGTATCAGTCGGAGCCCTCATCCCTGTGCGGTGGTGGAATAGAGGAGATGGGTTTAAGGTAAAAATACCTGTGAAGAACGACGGAGTAAAATATTTATTTTGATTCGATAGGGCAACACCCTAGATCGGGTCGTCACATTTTTTATGGCCTGGTATTACCCAGAGCCATCATCCCCGTGCAGTGGTGGAACGGAGGAGTAGGATTTAAGGTACATACACCTGTGAAGAATAGCAGAGTAAAACATTCATTTTGACCCGATTGGGCAATGCCCTAGTTCAGGTCATCACATTTTATGGCATGGTATTATCCAGAGCCGTCATCCCTGTGTGATGGTGGAATGGAGTAGGATTTAAGGTAAATACACCTGTGAAGAACGGAGAGTAAAACATTCATTCTGACCCGATTGGGTAACACCCTAGATCAGGTCATCACATTTTATGACATGGTATTATCCAGAGTCGTCATCCACGTGTGGTGGTGGAACGGAGGAGTAGGATTTAAGGTAAATACACTTGTAAAGAACGACGGAGTAAAACATTCATTCCGATCAAATTGTGCAATGTCCTAGATCAGGTCATCACATTTTTATGGCATGGTATTACCCAGAGCCATCATCCCCGTGTGGTGGTGGAACGGAGGAGTAGGATTTAAGGTAAATACACCTGTGAAGAATGATGGAGTAAAACATTCATTCCGACCCGATTGGGCAACGCCCTAGATTAGGTCGTCACATTTTTTATGGCATGGCATTATCCAGAGTCATTATCCCCGTGTGGTGGCAGATCGAAGGAATTGGGGGTTCAAAGCTAATGCACTAATGACAACGGTGAAGTAAAAAATTATGACTTGATCAAGCAAAGCCCTGGATCAAGTCATCACTATTCTTTCTGCTTGTCCCCGAGGCAAGCAATTATCCCCGTTTGGTGGTGGAATGGAGGAGTTGGGTTTAAGGTAGATGCACTAGAGAAATACAACGACTGAGTAAAAATTTCCAACATGATCAAGTGAAGCCCTAGATCAAGTCGTCACTATTCTTTCTGCTTGTCGTCGAGGAAAGTAATTATCTCCATGTGGTGGTGGAACGGAGATGTTGTTTAAGGTAGATGCAATGGAGAAATACAACAGCATTGTAAAAAATTCTGACTTGATCAGGCGAAACCCTGAATCAAGTCATCACTATCCTTTCTGCTTGCGTATAAGTCAAGCAATTATCCCTGTATGGTGGCGGAACGGAGGAGTTGGGTTCAAGGTAGATGCACAGAAGAACAAACGACGGAGTAAAAAATTCCGACCTGACCAAGCGAAGCCCTAAGTAAGTTCATCACAATTATTTCTGCTTTCCTCCAAGTAAAGCAATTATCCCTATTTGGTGGATGAACGGAGGAGTTGGGCTCAAAATAGATGCACAGAAGAACAAATGGCGGAGTAAAAAATTCTAACTTAACCAGGCAAAGCCCTAAGTCAGGTCGTCAAAATTATTTTTGCTTGTCTCCAAGTCAAGAAATTATCGTCGTATGGTGGCGGAACGGAGGAGTTGGGTTCAAGGTAGATGCAAAGAAGAAGAAACGGTGGAGTAAAAAATCATTCTGATTTGACCAGGCGAAGCCCTAGGTCAAGTCGTTACAAATTCTTTCTGCTTACCGTAAGGTCAAGCAATTATCTTCGTGTGGTGATGGATCGGAAGAGTTGAGTCTTCACTCAACTATATTGTTATTATCCCCATATGGTGCTGGATCGGAAGAGTTGAGTCTTCACTCAACTATCTTATTATTATCCTCATGTGGTGGTGGATCGAAAGAGTTGAGTCTTCACTCAACTATCTTATTATTATCCCCATGTGGTGGTGGATCGGAAGAGTTGAGTCTTCACTCAACTATCTTATTATTATCCCCATGTGGTGGTGGAACGGAGATGTTGTTTAAGGTAGATGCAATGGAGAAATACAATAGCGTTGTAAAAAATTCTGACTTGATCAGGCGAAACCCTGAATCAAGTCATCACTATCCTTTTTGCTTGCCTATAAGTCAAGCAATTATCCCTGTATGGTGGCGGAACGGAGGAGTTGGGTTCAATGTAGATGCACAGAAGAACAAACGACGGAGTAAAAAATTCCGATTTGACCAAGCGAAGCCCTAAGTAAGGTCATCACAATTATTTCTGCTTTCCTCCAAGTAAAGCAATTATCCCTATTTGGTGGAGGAACGGAGGAGTTAGGTTCAAAATAGATGCACAGAAGAACAAATGGCGGAGTAAAAAATTCTAACTTGACCAGGCAAAGCCCTAAGTCAGGTCATTAAAATTCTTTCTGCTTGCCTCCAAGTCAAGAAATTATCCTTGTATGGTGGCGGAACGGAGGAGTTGGGTTCAAGGTAGATGCAAAGAAGAATAAACGGTGGAGTAAAAAATCATTCTGATTTGACCAGGCGAAGCCCTAGGTCAAGTCGTTACAAATTCTTTCTGCTTACCGTAAGGTCAAGCAATTATCTTCGTGTGGTGATGGATCGGAAGAGTTGAGTCTTCACTCAACTATATTGTTATTATCCCTATATGGTGCTGGATCAGAAGAGTTGAGTCTTCACTCAACTATCTTATTATTATTCCCATGTGGTGGTGGATCGGAAGAGTTGAGTCTTCACTCAACTATCTTATTATTATCCCCATGTGGTGGTGGATTGAAAGAATTGAGTTTTCACTCAACTATATTATTATTATCCCCGTGTGGTGGTGGATCAAAAGAGTTGAGTTTTCACTCAACTATATTATTATTATCCCCGTGTAGTGGTGGATCGGAAGAGTTGAGTTTTCACTCAACTATATTATTATTATCCCCGTGTGGTGGTGGATCGGAAGAATTGAGTTTGTACTCAACTATATTATTATCTTCCCAGTATGAGGGTGGATTGGAAGAGATGAGTCGGAACTCATATGTGTTATTGTTATCCTCATAGGATGGTGGATAGAAAGAATTCTATCAAAGTAGATACATTAAAGATTATCCGTCTGAGATCGTATACAGAAGGAATGGCAGCTAAGTTGATAGATGGGTCGAAGGTAACATTGGCATGGAATCGGTAAGCTTTTGTTTACCGTTGGCACTGGAATCATTTATTCATTTTTCATAGAATGTTCATTTAGTGAAGAGGAGACATACACGATTTTAATAAAGTGTATTTTATTGACAAAGGAAGATACAGTACAGTTTTCTAGAAAAGAAAATAACAGAAGGTTCACCCTGAGGAGAGCTAAGGTGTTTTGCGGATGGTTTTCTCTGGAACTGATACTGGGGCCTGCCGTCCACCAGACTTGACGTTGAGAAGTTGTCTACGGTTGGATTGTTCCATAAAGTGGTGCTTTGACAAGGCCCTTTGGGATACAGCCAACTCTTGACGCAGGGTGTAGTTACGAGTAGAAGCTAGCTTCAGGTGCCTCCTCAGCTCCCGAATTTGCTCTTCCAATTCCTCTATACATTGTTGCTCTTCAGTTGGCCTAGTAGGAGAAAGAGTGTTGCTGCCCTGCTCCGACATGCCTTACGTGGTGGAGGTAAAAGAAGAGAGAAATACACCGATAGAAGCAAAAGAACAGAGGGGTGTGATGGGTGAAGGTAGTGTCGAGGGTCTTTATAGAAATAAAGGGAGGCATTATTGAGTCTTCTTGGGAAACAGAGGTAGTAAATGTAGATATGATGGGAAGATGTAGGGACAGTAGTAGGGGTGGTTGGATACATTAATTTGGAAGAGACTAGTCGTGTTCCGTAGAGAAAGGGGATGCGGAGTGGATTTCATTTTATTCGGAGGTGGTTATTGTTTGACGACATTCGCTAATGATGTTATACAGGGTCAACCCGATAGAGCAGATTAATTGTCATCAAAAGCATGTTCAAAGCAAGCAAAAAATAACCGGGATAAGTTTGAATATTCCCTCTTTTTTATAAATATAAAAAGTAGAAGTTACAACAATTAAAATGGTGTTCACATAGGTTTATTATTATTATAATCATTGGAAGTGCCGACATAAGACTCCTCTGCAAGAGGAGGCGCCAGAATGACCCTGTAGAAGTCACCCCGTGCCCGGGGGGAAGGAGGTGGAGCTCCGACTGAAGGGAGTGGAGGAACTGCATCGGGAGGGACCGGAAGAAAGGCGGCAATTGGGGGAAGAGGAGGAAGTGTGCCAGGAGCCTTAGGATCTCCCACAGCGTACTCCCAAATCGTAGGAGGGTTCCAGACCCAATTGCCAAAAGAGGGGAAGGGAGACCGAAAGGACCTTCTCGTGCTGGGAGTTGGGGTATCGGCTGGAGTTGGGGGAGGAGGAGGCCGATACGCAGAAGTAGCCATGGATTGAGTGTCGGAGTAATCTTAGAAGATTGTGTCTAAATAACTCAAGTCGAGGGAATCAGAACCAGAGCTTACGTCAATAGGATGCCCTTCGGAAGCCATTAAGGTAGGATGAGAGTGCACAAGATTTGTAGTGGCAATTTATAGAAGGGGAAGAAGGTTCATATTCCCCCTTGGGAAAGGAAGGAGGAGGTGAAGGGTTGAGGGAAGTGAAGGCATTAGTATGGGGAATAACAGAGGTATTAATCCCGAAACGGGTGATTGCGTCCTCATCCAGGCAAGGGGAGGTGATTTGTCTTGATAACTTGTAATATGTTCTACCACATGGGAAGGGACTCTGAATTTTGGGGAATAGTGGCTATTATAGCCCGAGAGAATTCTCGGGTGGGAAAAAATAGCAGTCGACTGACACTATGGAGGATAGGTGATCTTGGAGAATAGAAGAGATAAGTCTAATTCTTTGTAAGGAAAAGGGGAAGAACAAGATGGGCCCTTGAATACTTCTCATTGATAATAATTGTTCATACATTAGAAGGAGTGTTAAACATTACAGCTCGAAGAGTTTCGGGGGGTAGTTAGTCAGGGCAACCTTAGGATCCAAGTGGCTTGTATCTCAACCCAGTGGAGGGTAGCCCTTGGTAGCATTCTGAGTTGAGGACCCTTTGAATCCTAGGATGAATAATTGCACTCCCTTCTTGGCATATTGTATCTTCATATCTTCCTCCCATTCTTTCCATTGGGCCTGATGTTCAAATAGTTGAGCAGCCACAGTGTCTCTGTCTTTGATGGCTGCTACAGCTTGCTGACCCAAGGAGGCCATAGCTTCAGAGTATTCCCTATGTAATTCTTGTTGTTGTGTAGAGAGAGATGTTAACATTCTAGGAAGGCTAGAAACAGTGGAGGAGAGATCTTCTAGCTTCATTCGGCAGGTCCTTAGAGAGGCCTCCAATGCTTGATTCCTGGTTTGCATTTGTAGGAAGGCCGCCGAAGACTGTGAAGTTCCACTTTATGCTTCTTTCAATTTAATTTGGCACTCTACTAATTCTTGAGTAAGGAGGTCGGCTTGTTGAAGCAGACTATATTGCAAAAATAGTTGTTGATTGAGGTCAGCATTCTTCTTCAAAAGCTCTTCTTTTTTACTCTGGGCCATCGTTAGCTGTGTCATTAAATCTTCACACTACGTGGTCAGAGTGGCCTCCTTTTGTTTACTATCAGCCAATTGCTGAGTCAGTTTTTGCTGCTGAGTAAGAGAGGCAATGTGGCGTGCGGCCATAGTGGACTGGTAGTTAACTATATTAGGAGTCATCTCATTGCAAGCAATAACTACCTGAGGAAGAAGATATGGTGTTATAAGAATAAACACCAGTATATGTTGAACACGAAGAGGAGAAGGACATACCTCCGCCAAGTGTCTACATAGGCACTCATAGGGGCATTGCAGATGGGATTGGTTGAAGAGTCATACCTCTTCTGTGTTGCGGATCCTAAGGAGGTAGATGGGGGATTTAGGGGGGGGGGGGGTGGATATTCCCCACAATCAAAAAAGGCTCTTCTATGGATATATGGGGCACAGAAGAGTCCACGTTCAGTGTAGGGGGAGGTGAAGAAGGTAATTCTGTACAGGCAAGCAGAGGAGGAGAATAGGTGGGGGAGTCAATTCTCCTACTAGGTTGAGGTGGGGGTGAAGGAAGAGAGGGGGAGGGAGAAAGTTCTTCCTGAGGAGAAGGAGTAAGGGTTAAAGGGGAAGCTTCCTTCTCTGGGGATTCATAAATGACCATATGATGATGTCTATTTAGTTTTAGAGGGGGGAGGAGGAGAAGAATGGGAGGAAGAAGACACAGGAAAGGTGGAGGAACTTGGGGCATCCTCCCTGCGAGGGCGGAGTCTCTTGCAGGGAGAGGAAGGAATAATAGGGGATTTACCCCTAGCTCGCTTCTTTGAGAGTTTCTTCTTTGCAACAATAATTTTTTTCCCGTTGACTCTAGCATCCTGCATCATGTTATCTGCGACACAAACTAGTGAAAATAATGGTTAGTGGTAACAAAAGGGGGTGTATGTGGTGTGTTTGGGTGGAAGCAGCATCCTACCTATGACGCTTGGATTGGCCAGGGGGAAAGGAGATAGCCCATAGCAACTCAAGAGAGGGGGCTTCAGCAAATCATCAGAATTATAATGGCATTCCCTCAACACTTGGTAGGCCTCCTGGAAAGAGCCTTGAGCCCTACTCTCTTGAAAAGGGGGTAATCGGGGAGAGTGGTTTTCGAGGTTTCCGAGTGGGGTATCAGAGTGGAAAGTTGGGCAAAAAAGTATAAATCCTCCCAACCCTTATGGGAGGAAGACATATTCATAAGAAACTGGAAATCTTGCCAACTAGCAAAGTAGAAAATGCCTTCTTTAAAGGACTTTAGTTGAAAAAGACAATGGAATAGTAGCGGGGATAGAGTAAGGTTTAGATGTCGAAAAACTATTACTGCCCTGTTAATATGCGGAAGGCATTAGGGGCCAATTGGTTAATAGGTAGTCGGTAAATATTTTAATATATCAGTGTAAACAGAAGGTATCAGCAAGCGTGTACCATTCATTAGTTGGTCGGAGAAGAAGCAAAAGAAACCAGGAGGAGGACGATAGGGCCTGAAAAAAAGCTACGACAAAATGACACAGTATGGAAGGATCTATATATTGGCCCTTAGTGGCGAAGAAAGAGCTTTGGGCATTGAGACGGGTGACAGTCCTTTCATACCAGGGGATAGGTTTAGGGTTTTTCGAAGTCATCACTACTAAGTAAGAGAAGCACTTACTTAGGGTTAAAGGAGCGACGCTTGTGGAAAGAAGATGATGCCTGGGTGCTGAGACTTAGGGAGGTCGAACGGTCACCGATGGGTGTCGCTGAGAGGGAAGGAGGAGCATCAAGGCTACGAGGGTGAAGATGTCGTATAAAAAATAACTTAGGCAGGGTTTTCAATTTGTAAACTTCCTTGTGAAGGAAAGGAAGCGGGGCTCATGGGCCCAATAAGCCGCTTTTCGTAGATATGATAAAGTGAAGGAGGAGGGTAACCTAGATTTAATGGGATTGATAGGGAGGAAGATAGAGCAAAGTGTTTCCCTTGGAAAGTCAAACTCAACGCTTTGTTTGACTATTTTAGGGTGTGGCTAATGATACCGCTGTGACCTAATCTAGGGATGGAGATGAAGAAGGTCATGCGTGAAACGCTGACTAAACCAGTGGAACCCGCCCCAAGGGGGTCGATCGGGCTAATAGGGTGAAGGTGTAGGATAGGAAAGATAAGCTCTAGGAATGAAAGGAGACCAGATGAGTGACCCGGGGACAAGTCTGGGATCTGACTCGGGAAGGGAGTCAGGGATTGACTCGGGGAGTTGCGGAAGGCATGAGGTACCAGGTCTCATAGCCAGAGTGGGTTTGAATATTGGCTTGACAAGGTAAAATAAGTAGTGTACACCTTGGTCTGAATGAGCAAGGAAGGAGGAAAGAGAAAGGGATCTTCTTCTTCTTCTTTCTTGAGAATTAGCAAGAGACCACCATTGCTTATAGTTCCATGGCAGGAGAAGGGAGACCTTACATCGAAGAAGGAGGAGATTAAGGACAGAAGAAGAGAATAGCAGGGAGTCGGGGGCAGTTTATACTCTCTCTCTCTCTCTCTATATATATATATATATATTGTACACCGCTGAAGTTGTAAGGGGTTTCCTCCACCTCTAAAAATATTTCCAAGAAGGAGAAGTCTCATAGTGAAAGTGCTTTGGCACCACAACTCACTATAGAGATCACCCCGTGAAGTAGGAATTAGAATTCCGAATTACGTTAAACCTTGTGTCTCTGTTATTTGTGTTGGTTTTCTCATCCTCTATTCACTTTCTATTACTGTTGCGGTCAGAGAAAGCCCTAAGCCTCCTGGAGGTTCTTTTGCACTAAATGGAGATGAAAAAATCTGCGTACATCCGCATCACAAACTTATTTACATTTCCAACAAATTCATTTTCGTCGCAAATATCGTCGCAGTTTTGTAACATAATTAATTTTTCATCGCAAATTTGTGACAAAAAAATCAAATTCATTACAAAATTTTGCAACAAAATATAAATTCGTCATAGAATTTGCAACGACTTCATAATTTGTTGCAAAATATTGATACAAATTATGAATTCGTTGAAAATTTTTTGACAAATTTTGTGACAAAATATTTTCATCGGACATTTTTAATTATTTGGAAAAGAAAATCAACCGTGGGAATTATGAAATTTCCGATGAATTTACTATTCGTCGCTAATTTGACAACAAATTTATTTTTCGTCGCCAATTTTACGACAACAAATAAATTTCATCGCAAAATTTACAATAATTTAATAATTCATTGCAAAATTTACGATAAATTTAGCGACAAAATTTTTTTTGTTAGTATTTTTAATTGGCGACGAATACTCTATTCGTCGGTAGATTGGTGACAAATCGAGTATTCGTCGCTAAATTAGCGACAAATAGAGTATTCGTCATCGATTTTCCTTTAATTAGCACTCTCTTCTCTTTTCCTCAATCCCTCCTCACGCGCTCGTCCCCGCTCGATCTGGTATGCTCCTCGATCTCTTCTCCTCTTCCACTGTCGGAGCAGCGATGCCTCTGTCGTGCAAGCTCGTGGCATCACTACTGTGAGGTCTCGCGGCCTCGCGACACCTATCGCGGTCCCGCGAGACCTGCTGTGAGGTCGCGGTAGCTGCCAGCTGGCAGGTGCTGCATCCTCGCAGCAGCTGCCGTGGGCACACGTCGTAGTGGCACGATGACACGGAGAGGGGGTTCATCGTCGCCCTATGGATTGCACACCTGGGTGGTTCATGCCCGCCCCAGTTGGAGCATTTGTTCTAGGCTCCGCACCACCCAGTTGGGTCGTCCATCGCTGTCCCTAGATCATGCACAACTGTTGTGGCGACCCCGTCCCTCTGCATCATGTACTCGGTCACAGTAGAGTCAATATGTTATTCAAATTAAATCGGTAATGTCTAATATAAATACAAAACTAATGTTTTATTTGTTTGTCATACTTCGTCCTTCAGGTGATTTGTGTGTTCGTGAAGACTTCAGCTGTGAGGTCATCCGATGCTTCCACCAAGGCAGGTATATATATTGTATATTCACAAATTTATAGCATTATTATTTTATAATATATATAATTAATGTTTGATTTTAAGTAATTCTTTTACTGTAAATATATAATATTTGTTTGATATGTTATAGTTTGCAATTCAATATCATACAAAAGCAAAGTAAGCACTAGAAGAATTTATTTTGTGTATAAATTTATTATTAGATTAATATGGATGAAATATGGGGAAAATAGAATTAATCCTTGATATAAATTTGAAAATAGGACTAATGGAGAAAGAAAGAAATTGGATGTATAAAAAGAATTTACCAGAACGTCGTGGTTTAACTGAAGAATTTATTATTGGGTTGGAATAATTTTTGAATTTTTCTAGTAGCAATGTTGAGTTTATGGATGGAAATGAATTAAGGTGTCCATCCAAAAAATTTCATAATGGTAAATTTTTCCAGTTTGATAAAGTTCGAGAACATCTTTATAGATTTGGATTTACTCCAAATTATTATAATTGGACATGTCATGGTGAACTATTCATATCCGATGAAGAGGTTGGACGAAACATACAAAGGACAGTTAGTGAAGATCAAAGATATTATGATCAATTCAATCAATATCAGAGGATGATAGTTGATGCGGTTGGTCATAATTTGAATACCGAATCAAACAATGCAAGTTATAGTTATCCTCAAACATTTGAACACATGTATATAGTTATTCATCGCCATTGGAAGAGGTAGAAGTAACTGGTGTTCATGAAAATATATACAATGAACCATATCTCAAATTTCAAAAAGTGTTGAGAGATGCAGATGAACCCGTATGGTCTGGTTATGATAGTCACACTAAATTATCTCTCATCGCAAGATTGTTGAATGTTAAAGCTGAGCATAATGTGTCCGAAGATTGTTTTAATGATTTTATTCAAGTTATTAGAGAAGTATTGTCGCATGATCACATAATGTCGAATGATTTTTACAGTATGAAAAAATTTGTGAAAGGTTTAGGTCTTCCGGTGTAAAGAATTGATGTTTGCAGAGATTGTTATATGCTATATTAGAGAGATAATGCAAATTTAGAGACTTGTAAATTCTGTAATCAATGTAGGTACAAGAGTACCACAAGATCGAATCGTAATAAGCGATGTAAATCATTTAGACAAATGTTCTATTTGCCTTTAACTCCTAGATTGCAAAAGCTTTATGCATTAAAGGTCACTTCTGAACACATGACTTGGCATGCAAATCATGAAATAGAGAAGAGGCTAATGTGTCATCCATCAGATGAAAAGGCATGGAAAAATTTTGATAGAACATATCGTGAGTTTGCAAATGAGACTCGAAACATTAGGTTGGGTCTATATGTTGATGGATTTGCTCCATTTGGCAAATCAGGAAGAACTTATTCTTGCTGGCCAATTATTGTAACTCCGTATAATCTTCCACCTGATATGTGTATGAAAACACCGTATATGTTTTTAACATTGATTGTGCCTTGCCCTCATAATCCCAAGAAGTTAATAAATGTTTACATGCAATCACTGATTGTCGAGCTGAAACAACTATGGGAGGAGGGTGTTTCTACATATGATGTCCATACTAATCAAATGTTCACAATAAGAGATGCACTTCTTTAGACCATAAATGATTTTCCTGCTTATGGTATGTTATCGGGATGGAGTACAGTGGTGATTTTAGGATATCCAATATGTTTGGATAGATCAAAGTCATTCAGATTGAAACATGGAAAGAAACTGAGTTATTTTGATTGTTATAGATAATTTTTACCGTCAAATCATAAATTCAGAAGAAATAAAGAAGAATTCACTATGAATAGAATTGAAAGAACACCTCTACCATTGAGATTCACTGGTCAATTCTTATGGCATAGAGTGCTTAACTTTCCATCTGTTATTGAACTAAATGTTACAACATATAACTATGGAATTACGCATAAATGGACTAAACGGAGTATATTTTGGGATTTACCGTATTGGCAAAGTAATTTGATTCATCACAATCTTGATGTAATGCATATTGAGAAGAATGTTTTTGATAATCTAATAAATATGGTGATGGATATTACTAGAAAAACAAAAGACAATCTGAATGCAAGAAAAGATATGTGTCTCATTTGTAAACGACCTGCCCTTGATGTTGATGAAAATAGTAGGGGACCAAAACCCAAAGCAGTTTATACATTAAATAAGGATCAGAGATGGATTGTTTGTGAATGGTTGAAATCATTGAGATTTTCTGATGGTTATGTCCCTAATCTTGGTAGATGCATCGATTTGAAGGAATGCAAATTGATTGGTTTGAAAAGTCATGACTGTCATATATTCATAGAAAGACTAATTCCTATTGCTTTTAAGGAACTATAACAAAATTTTGTATGAGGTGCAATTACGAAATTAAGTATTTTTTGTAGGGGATCATTGGAACGCTAGAGGGGGGGTGAATAGCTTGATTCGTTTCGTCGATGGAATTTGATCGTGTTTGCTTGTCTATAATCTTGTTAGTACGCAGTGAAATATACAATAATAAAATACAACAAGAACAAACACGCAAACACGAGTATTTAATGTGGTTCGGAACCAAACGATTTCTACTCCACAGATCGAGCTCTAAAGAGCTCTAGCGATGCCAATGCAATCACTAATCACAAATACTCCTTCTCGACACAAGTCGGAGGTGGAGAAACCTCTTACGAACTATTCTTACAACAATAAGAAATGGATACAAGCAATTACAATAATGAAATACAATGCAAGTAAAGAAAATTACTTTATAATTGCTCTTTGAATGCTTGATCGCTTGGTTGCTTGAAATCAACTTGGAGACCCTGATTTGCAATAGCAAATTACCCCAAATAACCTCAAGAACCGGTTGCTTTTTCCTCCTCTGCGAGCTCCATTTAAAGCTTCTGCCTGGGTTGGAAAATGTCGATCAGTCGACTGATGACACTGTTGCTGTGAGACAATGGTGTAATCCACGCTGAAAAAATACAATGGCTAGGACATCAATCGACTGATTATGATCATCAGTCGACTGATCAAGCCATCACTCGACTGCTGACCGCAACGGTCGAGTGAGACTCCATTCTGTGCCCAATTCCTCAAGCACCAATCGACTGATCACATGATCAGTCGACTGCTCGAGCCAGCAATCGTTTGCCCACCTCTGGTAGTCGACTGCTGGGACACATCCCATAGTCAAACCCTAGTTGACTCTCACAATTCGACTGACATATGACACCAGTCGACTGGCACACCTCAAACATGAGGTTTTAGCCCAAGTATGGTTCCCTCATACTTGCTAGAGCACCCTTAGCCTAGACCTAAGCCTTCTAGCCACCTCCTTCAGTCTCACGTCTCTCAGATCCCTCAAAGTCATCCATGACTTATTCATCCATCACGCTAGCCTTCAGGTTCTTCCATCGGCTATGTCATGCTAACGGTGTCTACACCACCAAGGCACATTGGACTTACGCCGCCAAGACTCCGCTTGGACTTTATGCCACCAACCATTGGACTTATGCTGTCAACACTCCTGCTTGGACTTTACGGCGCCAATATCAACCCCTTGGATTTCTCAAATGCCAAGACTCAAGCTTGGACTTTCCCTTGCCAACCCATGTTGGACTTTCCATGCCAAGACCCATGCTTGGACTTTTCCTTGCCAAGACCCATGCTTGGACTTTACATGCCAAGTACTCAAGACTTGGACTTTCCCATGACAATCACATTGTCATATGTTTTTGTCGAATATCAAAACATCACTCGAGTTAAACTCGAGTCCTGTTAATCGTGACCTGGGCCGATTGCACCAACAATCTCTCCCATTTTGATGTTTGACAAAAACCAAACAAACCATTGAGTTAGACCATCTAACTCAACCCAATCATCCCCATCAATTTTCCCAATTGATATCATTCTCTGAATAAGTTCTCCCCCTTTTTGACTAACATTAAAAAGGTTCTCTCCAAGGAGGTCAATGTCTCATGTCCCAATGAGATCTTACAATATCCCCCTTGGTCCAAAAATACCTAGGATGCCTACCATCTTCCTAGTGATAAGTCACATATCACTCAAGAGAGGCAATCCTATACACTCTCCCAATTTCCAAATTGGGTATCTCAAAATCCCATTTTTCCTCCCTATGAGGAAAAATACCATCCATCATCCCATGATGGATATCTCCCCCTAAAGGCTTGCTCCTCCTTGAGCATTGCACCAACAATGTCCTTGGGAAGTCCCTAAGCCAATAGAAACTCTAAAACATTAAAAATAAGGTTCAAAGTTCAAACATGAACTCTCCACACCTTAAATTTGATACAAACCCTAAACAACTCTCCTAATCTATATCCAATGGATTTTCACCCTTTCTAATGCTTCCCAAAGCATATCCTAGGATTAGGAGTGGTTAGGGACCTTAACCGTAGCTGAACACGGGCTAAACAACCTTGTTTTCCCAAAATCAACATTGGCAGTCGACTCTCTCAGCTACCAGTCGACTAACACCCTCATCAGTCGACTGCCACCCAGGGCAGTCAACTGATAACTAAAATATCAGAATTTCAATTATCAAAAACAAAATTTAAAAAATCATAAATAATTATACATAATTCAAAAAATCATGAAATTTTATACGTATAATACTTATGACCAATACAATGGGTGAAAAATGATAGAAAATTATTTTACCCATAAAATATCGAAATTGATACAAAATCCAAAAGTGAATAAAAACTTCAAAGTATTAACTCACTTTGTATCAATCTCATCAATGGTGATTGCTATCAAAAGATAGACTTCACCAAGGTTTTTCAAAAGGATTTTAAAATGTTTTCAAAACCTTATTTTGGATCATATTCCCTGGGCTCAATGTACATGACTTGTACACAAGTTTTCCCAATGATCCACCACTAATATAAGATGAGCTTAGGTTCGTCTAGATGCAAAAACTATGCACCTTGAACTTAACTCATATCCTAGCATCTAACATGTATCTAAAGTGTATAAATACACATACTTGTCAATGTGATGTGAGATGTGGGTTTTGTTCTCCTAATCTAGGGTTTCATGCATTTTCCTAAGGCAACACTACTTGATTCCCTTATAAATGGGACTCCAAGTCATGCCAAAGTCCTTAAATCAATTTAAATCAAATTAAATGCATGAATGATCATGGCATAAATAATAGCAATAATTAAGCATGACCAATGATCATGATGTCATGGCATATGATGTAATCTAAAAACACATGACATTAAGCCTTAATCCTAAACATGATCATGACATTTTAAAATGATTAAAAATAAGCATGATGTCATGGCATGTTATATGGCAAACAAAATATGGCAAATAAAATATATAAGTATAATAATACCTAAGTTTTAGTATTAATTGTCATTTGATATAATTAATTATATTTTGTCATATTGTCAATTATTCTCCCAAGTGTGCCAAAAACCCAAAATGGCACACAACACCTCATTTGTGCCAATTTAATTGATTTTTCATAATCTCAAAAATGTATTGGCAAATCCTAAAATATTTTAGGATCATAAATCAAATCTATTTCCAAGGTATCTATAACCTTAAAAATTGCCTAGAGTGCCACCTTTACCATGGTTAGGTTAACTACCCTTCCATTTAAAGTTGGCACACCCTAAACCCATCTAGCGTGAATCAATCACGCTCTTAGGAACCCAAAACCTATTTGAGCTCCTAGGGTTAACTAGGTATTCCTTAGGGATAACCTCCCTAGATACCTTTCTAATGACCCTTCTAGGCCTTGGTCATTGTGGTCTTACTTAGGTTGACTCTAAGGGTAACTCCCCTTGCAACCTTCTTAGTGGCTTCCCTAGGTTTCCTTGAAACCCTAGCCACTAGGTACATACCTTGGTCAACTCTATGGATGACTTCCCTATTGACCTTGGTCTTCCTAGACCTAGTTTGTGTTCCATAATCAAATGGAACACTATGATAAGCCACCTTAGGCTTAGGTTTGTGACCCAAACCCTTCTTTCCCTTGGTTGACTTTTGTCTTTTAGGCCCTAGGTGTTGACTTTGAGTCCTAGACCCTTGAGTTTGACTATTTTACCCTTGAAATTGATTTTGCATCTTTTTGAGGGTCTTTTCTAATTTCTCAAGTCTTGTTCTCAAGGCTTGATTTTCTAATTCTAATTGCCCAATTTTTTAATTTTGATTTGATCTTTGGGCATTATCCTTTCTAGGCATATGCCTAGTCCATTTGGGATTAAGATCTAGGTGTTCTCCTATTTTTCTAATAGACTCCCTAGGTAAAACTTTTCTAGGGACATTAGTCCCAAATTTCTCCTTCTTTGAAATATTAACATTTTTTGCACATAAACAAAAATATTTGTTATTTCTAATAGCATGATCCTTATAAACAATAGCAAGATTGTTTAAATTACTCCTAGCATGCCTTTTGACATTAGAACTAGAAGGTACATTAATAAATTTTATCTTAGGGTTTGCCTTGGAGGCTCCACCTACATGTATAGCTCCCTCTTTGACTCTCTTGCTCCCCCTAGGGCAATGATTCCTAAAATGCCCCGTTTGTTGGCACTTGAAGCAAATGATATGATCTTTGCTTCTTTTAGTGGGGACACTGGCATCTTTTGATTTTTCTTGAGGTTTTGATGCCGGAGGAGTCTTCTTGACTTTCTTTGGGCACTTACTGTTGGATCGAAGCGGATCGCTAGAGGGGGGGTGAATAGCGATAAAACCTTTTTTTCGAGTTCATTTCAAGACAATTAAATGCAGTGGAAAGTAAAATCAAACACAAAGAAGACAAATGGATTTTTATTTGGTTCGTAGCCTTCGGCTACTACTCCAAGGCCCTAGTGATCATTGATCACGCACGGAGGGCAAATCACTAAAGAACTCCTCCTCGTTGGAGGTAGGAGTTAATCGAGTACAAGAAAAATCACAAAGCTTTGAGGTAGAGGGACACTCCCCCTCTCCTCGTAATGATAAAAACTCCAAGACAATTGATATGAAAAATATAAACTGAAATGAAGATTATACCGACGAAACAAAAATATAAACAATTAAACCTAGACGTCGGAGAAGTAGAACTTCGTTGTCGGAGAGTCGTAGCATTGCGGAGGCTTTTTGGAAGCTTAGGATTGATGAAGAAACCCTAGGATAGGCCCTCCTTTTATAGCCTTTGAGCCCCTTTTCGAGAGGAACCCTAGCCAATCACATTTGAGCACCACTCCCCTTGAAATGAGGTGATAAGCCTTGACTCCTCGAAGCTGATCCTTGACCATCGATCGATAGCCATCATCGATCGGATGGCGGCTCGATCGAATCGCGACCACTGAGACGATCGGTGATTGGCGATTGAGTCCTCCAAGATGGAAGTCAACTGATGCTAGCTGAAATGACAAGTTAGCTGAACAATAACATTATTTCGACAGCCTCTGACCGTCCGATCTCGACCTAGACCACCGATGGGATGTCTTGGGTCGGATCTACGCTTAAGTCTATCCCCGTAAAGAGGATACGACCTCACTTACACTCGCACACACACGAGCTTACCTCAATACTTACTGTGTTGCTTTCGCTTCTGGCCTTCCACTCGATTCCTTTAGCTCCCTCCGAAGTCATTCGAGTGTCGCCCGACCACCGCGGCTTTCTCCGGGTGTCGCTAGCCTTCAGCTCCAACTATAGCAATTTTTTGCACACTCGATTCAGCTCATGAGATAACGACATGAGCTTAACTTTGTATCGTTTTCTATAATCAAAACTCAGGTTCGACTTTGGTGCCTACTGCACCAACAATCTCCCCCTTTTTGATTTATGGCAAACCCACTTACAAAGTTAAGAAAATAGCATGCATGAATAATAATGTGCATGAGAAACAAATAATAATAAAGATTAGTAGGAGGATTAAAGATTTTCTTCAAGTACTCCCCCTTGAGGAAACCTCCCCCTTGACCGAGGGTGAGTCCTGAAAGAAGACCTTAATCCTCTTCCTTGAGGGTTGCTATCTAGGAAGAGTTTAAGTAATTAACATTACTTAAAGTTGGCTTTAGTAAAACATTTAAGTTAAGAGGTCTTCTTAACTTGGCCCTTTCTCCCCCTTTAAGTAAAACATTAACGTCATAGTGTTTAAAAATAAGTTTGAGTTAAGATTTCTCTTAACTTGGCCTTTACTTCTTTTAAAAAGTTAAGTAAGTTTTCAAAACTTAATGTTAACCCCTTATTAAAATTTTGACCCCTTAACTTTGGCCTTTTCTGCCATATATCGAAAAGAGTAAGGGTGTGTGGAAAACAAAAATAAGTATTAAATTTAAAGTCCAAGCATGTTCCTCATTATTTTAAAAATAATATACTGAAAATAAGCTCATCTATAAAATATTCGACTCATATTTGGCTTGATTGATATGAAAGATCAACCAGTCATGGTCAGAGTCGGTTAATATGTATGATTATACTCCGTGGTTCATGGGGATGCACTAGCTCTACATCTGGAACCAGGAGTAAGGTCCTAACATCTCACGCCCATCTATGTGGCTAAATACACAAACACATTAGTCCTATGTGTTGTGAGATGTATTGGCTCCTTAAATCTATAGGTGCATGATATCTAAGGTATGTCCTATGCTAGTTCCATGAAAATGAAAAGTAAGAAATAGTAGTAATATAATTTGCAAGTTCCTATTCTACTATGTACATGCCCAATTTTTGTCTTAATAGACTGAATTCAACTTCGGGTAGGGGTTTAGTAAATAGGTCTACCAAGTTAGACTTCGATTCGACGTATTCGAGTTGTGTGGCTCCGTTGGCCACATGTTCTCGAATGAAATGGTGTTTGACCTCTATATGTTTGGTCCTAAAGTGACATATCAGATTCTTAGTAAGGTTAATTGAACTAATGTTATCTACGTGGAGTTTAGTGTTCGTAAAGTCTAACTCAAAGTCGCAGAGAGTGTGCTTCGTCCAAAGAAGCTGAGTGACACACTCACCCATCGTGATGTATTCGACTTCAGTAGTAGATAAGGCAACACAGTGTTGCTTCCTACTGCACCAACTCACTAGACTCGAGCCAAGAAGTTGACAACAACCACTCGTACTCTTTCTATCGAGCTTCTGCAGCATAGTCGAATCGGAGATGTTAGTTCGAACTCGGTAGATCTAGGGTACCAAATACCGACATTAAGTGTACCCTTTAGATATCTAAGGATACGCTTGACTAGAGTTAGGTGAGACTCCTTGGCATAGGTTTGAAACTTTGCCCACATACTTACTGCAAATAGGATATTAGGTCGGCTCACAGTTAAGTAAAAGAGACTCCCTATTATGCTTCTATAGTATTTTAAATCAATTGAATTTCCGATTACATCTTCTTCTATATTTACATTCGTTGACATTGGGGTATTAATAATTTTAGCGTCTTGCATTCCAAAGCGTTTAATTAATTCCCTAGTATATTTACGTTGATGTAGGTATATTCCATCTTTAGTTTGTTTAATTTGTAGACCTAAGAAGAAGCTCAACTCTCCTACTAAATTCATTTCAAATTCACTTTCCATAAGTGAAATGAATTCATTCAGTAGGATCAAGTTGGTGGTTCCGAAAATAATATCATCTACGTAGATTTAGGCTATGAATATGTCTTTACCTAAGGTTTTTACGAAAAGGTTGATGGCATTGCTCGGAGGCTCATTGGCTCCCATGTCCCCGAATTAAAATTTTCACTAATGAAAACTAATCCGGATGGGATGAGTTTCCTAAGCTCAACCATTTCGTCGTCATGCTAACGACTTTAGCAATCGCTTGAACAAACTAGTTGTTCAAGCAACTAAACTCTTCTAGTCGGTTAGCCGTGGAAGAGACGACGGACGGATTGCCGGTCTTTGTGTTTATCTTCGGGGTCTATGATTATACAAATACATATGGATGTAGACATGTATAATCAACACATACAAGCATAATAATAAGAACATGCAAAGATCAATAATAAAACTTGTAAAACTTTTATACCTCTCGATCTTCTATCGTATGTCCGAACCTCCTTGTAGACTTTGTGTGGGCGAAGATCCTCCACAAGTTGAATCTTCCTAGATCTTCTTCAATCGAAAGAAAGAAGAACTCTCCTTCCCTTATTGCTTGAGCCAACCACCAAGCCACAAAGGCTTGATGCCGCCGGCCCCAAGAATAGAGAGAACAAGATGGCCAACCAAGGAACTGAACAAGGGAACAATCCCTAGCTCCTTTGTGCCGCCGGCCAAGAGGAAAAGAAGAGGAGAAGAGGAATAGGTTGAGCGCCGACCAAGGTAGAGAGAAAAGAGATAGGAGCCGGCAACACCTTAGGAAGAAGACCTATTGTTGCCGCCCACTCTAACTTTCAAACCCTAGCCGCCCAACCAAGGAACCAAACCCTAATCTCCCAAGGGTTTCTTGCCGCCCAAGCTAAAGAGAGCAAACCCTAGAATTCCTTCTCCTTCTCTTGCCGCCCAAGCCCTAAGTCTTATTTATAGAGTTAGGCTTAAGCCTCCTTTTAATCTCCACTGTTGGTTCTAGGTATTTAATCTCAACCGTCGGACTAGAGATTTAATCTCAACCGTCGGATCTAGAGATTTAATCTCCACCGTCGGTTCTAGGGATTTAACCTCAACCGTCGGATCTAGAGATTTAATCTCAACCATCGGATCTAGAGATTTAATCTCCACCGTCGGTTCTAGGGATTTAATCTCAACCGTCGGATCTAGAGATTTAATCTCAACCGTCGGATCTAGAGATTTAATCTCCACCGTCAGTTCTAGGGATTTAATCTCAACCGTCGGATCTAGAGATTTAATCTCCACCGTCGGATCTAGAGTTTTGTTTTCCATCATTGGATCTAGGCTTCATGAGGTTTATATTAGGCTACGATAGGGACCATGAGGAGGAGTTGGATCTTGGCCACCCGATGGATCAGAACCACACAAACTTGATCCATCAATGATGTTCCATTCCACTAGAGGATCATCATTGAATTACCTCACCAACCCCCATAAATTAATATGGGCTCCATACATTATTTGTACATCCATCTCCCCGTGTTTAAGATATCGAATGTCCGTCAATTAATTGATTTACTGACCATCAATCAATTAACATCTAACTCCTCGAGTAGTACCACTCAACCTTATCATCATGTTGACTAAGTCAACCTGCAGGGTTTACATGATGAACCTTATGAGCTCCTCAAGGGGACATCATCAACTTAATATATAGGACACGGTTTCCTCCTATAATCAACGGCACACCATGTAAATAATATCATTTTCCAACTTACTGGGCATATTGATTTAATCCATATAAATCTCACCCTTTGGTAAATCAAAGAAATAAATACTAAGTACATGTGCCCATTATTATATCGGGATTAAGAGCATGTACAACATAATATCCGAGGTCCGATTCAATTATGCAGTCAGCAATAAATTGAATCACCTCTATGTCGGTCCTGCTTAATACACCTAAGTGTACTAGTGTAACTCTATGTTCAAGACAAAACAATACCAAGCTACACTACAACCATGCCAATGGTTTGTCCAAAACCATCTTGGTTGTGAGCCTCTACTTATATTCTACAAGAGACTGACAACATGATCTTCTGTGCCACACCAAGCACCATGTTATCTACAATGTAAAGTATTAGACAATATGCACACATATAATAAATATAAAGTACAAACAATGATCATGTGATTCTTATTTCAAAATAAAAATGTTCATACAAAAGAGCTAGGCTTTCAGTATACATTCCAACAAAGGGTTGGGTCAACTACACCTTGGTTAAATCCTTTGGACTTAAGATAAATTGAAAGTCTCTCGTACCAAGCTCGAGGAGCTTGTTTAAGTCCATAGAGAGCTTTCTTTAACCTAAGGACATGGTCGGATTTGTCTAAACTTTCGAAACCTGGGGGTTGACTAACATAAACCTCTTCTTTAATGTATCCATTTAAGAATGTTGATTTCACATCCATTTGAAACAACTTGAATCCTCGATGTGCAACATACGCTAATAGCATTCGAATGGACTCTAATCTAGCTACTGGGGCATAGGTCTCATCGTAATCTAAACCTTCGACTTGACTAAACCCTTTAGCGACTAGTCTAGC
This sequence comes from Wurfbainia villosa, assembly GCA_025175895.1. Taxonomy (NCBI): domain Eukaryota; kingdom Viridiplantae; phylum Streptophyta; class Magnoliopsida; order Zingiberales; family Zingiberaceae; genus Wurfbainia; species Wurfbainia villosa. The sequence continues at coordinate 61,105,792 of CM045995.1, read as the reverse complement.
TTTATTTCTAACTACTTTACCTTAGTCATCAAGTTTATTTCTAAACACCCACCTTGTTCCAACGATTGTTTTATCTTTAGGTGGTGGTACTAATTCCCATACTTTGTTCCTAGTGAATTGAGCCAACTCTTCTTGCATTGCAATAATCCAATCGGGATCAAGAAGAGCTTGGTCAATAGTCTTGGGTTCAATTTTGGAAATCAAGGAGATTTGACTAAGGTTTCTATATGAGGCTCTAGTTCGAACTCCTAGACTTGGATCACCTATCACTTAGTTGATAGGATGATTCGTTTGAGTCCTAGTTGGGTTTGGGTTTGAGTCTACTACTTGGTCAATAGTATGACTCGTTTGAGTTCTAGTTTGGTTTGAGTCATCTACCACTTGGTCAATAGAATGACTTGGTTGACCTAGGTTGGGATTAATACTAGACTTGATCTCCGGATCGGAGTTGAGTCTGGTATTAATCGGCTCGCTAATTGGGGTTGTCGGGGGTTTTGTAGGTTCGTGTCCTTCATCAAATACTACATTGATAGTCTCCTCGACTCTAAGGGTGTAATGGTTATATACTCTATAAGCTCTACTTGTAGTCGAGTATCCTAGAAAGATTCCGGTCGAGGTTTTGGATGTAAATTTCCCTAGGTAATCCTTAGTGTTTATGATATATACCTTACACCCAAATACCCTAAAGTACTTGATGTTAGGTATTTTATCGTGATAAATCTCGTATGAGGTCTTAAGGTGCCTCTTTACCATAAGGATCCTATTTTGGACATAGCATGTCGAACTTACGGCTTCCGCCCAAAACCTATCGAGTAGGTTATACTCGTTTAACATTGTCCTAGCGGCTTCTTGTAGGGTTCTATTTTTGCGTTCTACTAGGCCATTCTTTTGTGGGGTTCTAGGACAAGAAAACTCATGATGGTATCCATTTAGATTATAGAATTCTGTAAACCTATGGTTCTCGAATTCACCACCATGATCAGTCCTAAGTCTCTTGATTTTAATGCTTTGTTGATTTTCTATTAACTTAAATAGGTTGATTAATTGATCTAGGGTATCACTTTTGTGTTTGATGAACCTAACCCAAGTAAATCTAGAATAGTCATCAATTATGACTAAGTAGAATTTACTCCCATTAAGTGACTTAGCTCCATGTGAATCAAATAGATCCATGTGTAGGAGTTCAAGAACACTTTTGGTTTGTTCTTGATTAGTTAGTTGATGTTGTGTCCTAGATTGTTTACCTTATTGACAAGCATTACATATTTTATTATACAAGTTATTGAGGTTAGGCAAACCTCTGACTAAGTCACTCTGACTCATCTTGTGGATGAGTCTTGGGTGTGAGTGATCGAGTCGTCGGTGCCACAACCATGATTCCTCTTGCCGTGTCATAAGACACTTGGTTGAGGAGTTAGTTAAATTAATAGTGTAAATATTGTTAATTCTAGTTCCCTTAAGGATTGTTTTAGAAGTTTCATTTGTATTAATTATGCATTCATTTTCTAGAAATATGACCTTATAGTTATTATCACACAATTGGCTTACACTAAGTAAATTATATTGAAAATTTTCTACCAATAAGACATTTTGAATAATAAAGTTAGAGTTGAGCTCAATATCACCCGATTCGATGATTTTGAGCTTGCCGTTGTTTCCAAAGGCTACCAATCCTTGTCATTTGAATCGAAGCTTCGAAAACTTGAGTTGATCCCCGGTCATGTGTCGGGAGCAACCACTGTCCAACATCCATTGATCCTACATGCAAGGTAGTTGGATCGGATATTAGATTTATTAAAGATTGATTGAAAATTATTAACCTAAATCATCTCACCCATGTCTACATGATCAAACACGTTAACCTTATATGTTCTTGTGAGACGACTTCCAATTTTACTTGAATTAAATTTAATGACTTTAACACTTGTCAACCTTGTGTTAGATTCGGATTTGACCTTAGGCTCATCAAGTCACCTTTTCAAGATCATGGCTTCTAGGTCGTGGTGAGGTACAGAGGCCTTCTTTAATCGGAACAATGACCACTTTCTTAGACAAAGCCATTTTCAAGAAAATAGAGACTTGACTCACCTAAGACCACTTCCTGGTCTAACTAGTCTAGGATACGACGAGGTAGCTTTAGCTAGTTTCGCTCAGTCAAGTGCACCGAACTAGATACGCCTTATCTAGCCCGAATACACAAGACTCCGCTTCCCTAGCGTATTATCATCTCACCGCGTCCTGGTACTATGTTATCAAGTATTGACGAGTTATAGTCCTATCTAGACATTCTAAAAAGAAAAATCAAACTAAATAAAGAACCTAAGCATGCAATTTTCTAAGTTAAAATACACACAAGTTTCGTACTAGCTCCCCATTGACCGTTGAATCGGTTCGGTCTCTCCACATAGTGGATTTGGTCCTTGGGAACCCAGTACTGGTTCGATCCTAAGTTTGAAATCAAGGTGGTCTTAGGGACCCATGCTTGGACACATTTTTTATGTCGACTTACAATCGACATATATGACTTGTTGGGCGTGTTTGAGCTAAACCCTAGTCCGACCTTGTTGTACACGGCCCTTTGCGATCCAAGTAGGAGGTCAAATCCTTTGGATCCCAAAGTAAACCTTTCCAACGTGTTCCTAAGGTCTTTGACTTGACTCTTCAAGTGAGTTCTCAACTTCGAGTTTTTCAACCCGAGTTGAGTCCTCCTCTTGAACTCGACTAGTTGAAGAGGTTAGGGAGACCTCGTGTTTGAGGAGTTTAACTTCCTCAACCAGGGTCTCGAACTTAGCTAATTTTCTAGTTAAAAACTTAATTGCATTATAAAGTGTACTAATGAGGGATCGACTTACCTTGAGTGTATCTTTTGAACCGGATGCGTATCCGTGACTTGTCTTGAATAGTGCTTCGCAGTCTAACTCGTCTTCGATTTCCGATTCATGTTCTGGTTCTGACTCCATCTCCAATTCCACCGGTTTAACCATGAGAACACGATCACTATCTTCTTCCTAGGATGCTTCTTCCCAAGTAGCATTGAGTGCCTTTTTGTGTTTTGGTGCTTTGCTCTTGAGTTTTGGGCATTCGGACTTGATATGTCCAAACCTGTTGCATTCGTAGCATCTAATATTTGAACTTTTAGGCTTACCTTTGTTGGGTCGAGTGAAGGTTCATTTTCGGCCCTTGACTATCCTCCGAACTAGGTTGACTAGTTCGGCCTCCATTTCCGAGTCGACCTCCGAATCGGACTCATCCTCTTCTTCCTTCGGGGGTGGCTTGTTTGCGGTTTTCTTCCTCGAACCTGCAAAAAGTGCTATACCCTTCTCGGGTTCCGAGTTAGACTGCTCATGAAGTTCAAAATCAGAAAATAATTCATTTAACCTAAGTTTGGAAAGATCCTTGGAGACCTTGTAGGCATCGACCATGGATGCCCACAAGGTAGTCCTCGGAAAGGAGTTAAGAACATACCTTATAAGGTCGCGGTTTTCGACCTTTTGCCTGATCGCGTGTAGATTATTGACTATGTCTTGAACGCGGGCGTGAAGTTGAGTTGTCATTTCGTGTTCCTGCATTTTTAGATTATACAATTTATTAAACAAAAGATCGTGCTTACATACCTTGGCTTCATCGATCCCTTCGTGTAGCTCCACTAGCTTGTTCCAAAGGTCCTTTGCGCTGATGAAGGGGCCGATGCAATTAAGCTCCTCCTTGGACAAGCCGCATTAGAGGATTTGAGTTGCCTTGGCGTCGGCTTCAACTTGTTTTTTTGTCGCATTGGTCCATTGGTCATAATCCAAGGATTCACCCACTTCATTAGTCGGAAGTGTGAATCCCATTTGGATTATGATCCACATCTCGATTTGGGTTTTAAGAAAGTATTTCATCCGACCCTTCCAATAACGGAAGTCATCTCTGTTGTAAAACGGACGTCAGACGGTGCTAAAACCCTTGAGATGGGCCATTGAAACAAAAAGAAACAAGAGAACGGAGACGAAAAACCTAACAACAACACAAACAATCGAAAAGTACCAAGACTCGTGTCTTGGATTAGTAGTGCAGAAGAAAAACTAAACGAATGAAATAAATTCGAAATAAACAAAATAAAAAAGAGAAAAAAAATCTGTAAAAATGCTAGATTGGTGGTTTCACCATATCTTAGCACCCCCGGCTCTAATACCAATTGTTGGATCGAAGCGGATCGCTAGAGGGGGGTGAATAGCGATAAAACCTTTTTTTTCGAGTTCGTTTCAAGACAATTAAATGCAGCGGAAAGTAAAATCAAACATAAAGAAAACAAATAGTTTTTTACTTGGTTCGTAGCCTTCGGCTACTACTCCAAGGCCCTAGTGATCCTTGATCATGCACGGAGGGCAAATCACTAAAGAACTCCTCCTCGTTGGAGGTAGGAGTTAATCGAGTACAAGAAAAATCACAAAACTTTGAGGTAGAGGGACACTCCCCCTCTCCTCATAACGATGAAAACTCCGAGACAATTGATATGAAAAATATAAACTGAAATGAAGATTATACCGACGAAACAAAAATATAAACAATTAAACCTAGACATCGGAGAAGTAGAACTTCGTTGTCGGAGAGTCGTAGCATTGCGGAGGCTTTTTGGAAGCTTAGGATTGATGAAGAAACCCAAGGATAGACCCTCCTTTTATAGCCTTTGAGCCCCTTTTCGAGAGGAACCCTAGCCAATCACATTTGAGCACCACTCCCCTTGAAATGAGGTGATAAGCCTTGACTCCTCGAAGCTGATCCTTGACCATCAGTCGACTGATAGCCATCATCGGTGATGATGGCTATCGATCGAATCGACGCGACCTCGGATCGATTGACAACGATCGAGTCCTCAAGTGGTCGATGCTAGTTGAAATGACAAGTTAGCTGAACAATAACATTATTTCGATAGCCTCCGATCGTCCGATCTCGACCTAGACCACCGATGGGATGTCTTGGGTCGGATCTACGCTTAAGTCTATCCCCGTAAAGAGGATACGACCTCACTTACACTCGCACACACACGAGCTTACCTCAATACTTACTGTGTCGCTTTCGCATCCGGCCTTCCACTCGATTCCTTCGGCTCCCTCCAAAGTCACTCGAGTGTCGCCCGACCACCGCGGCTTCCTCCGGGTGTCGCTAGCCTTCAGCTCCAGCTATAGCAATTTTCTGCACACTCGATTCAGCTCGTGAGATAACGACATGAGCTTTACTTTGTATCGTTTGCTATAATCAAAACTCAGGTTCGACTTAGGTGCCTACTGCACCAACACTTACTCTTATAGTGCCCAAATTCCCTACACTCAAAACACATAATATTATTTTTATTTTGAATTACGGTGTTTGAGTTACCTAAGTCAATGGAGGCCGGAATCAGATTTTGAGCTTCTTCATCTTGACCGGATGTCGAAGCTTCTTCTTGATGTTCCGGTGTTGAGGATGCTCTAATCTCCTCCCCCTCAATCCTAGAGGTGGAGGTCTCCTCCGATTCTACTTCCTCTTCCTCCTTGGATGTTGATGGTCTCTCAAGCTCCAAGTCCTCACTTCCTTGTGAGGATGATGATGATTCTTCCTCGGCTTCTTGCTCTTCTTGAGCCGATGAAGATTCTTCTTCTTCTACTTGTGCCAAGTGAGGCTTCTCATGAAACTTGGCCAATTTGTCCCATAGCTCCTTGTCGTCAAGATATTCACCTAGCCTAGACAAAACATCATTAGGTATCAAATCTTCTAAAAATTTTGTTACCTTGGCTTCGGTCTTGAATTTTTGCCGTTGCTCTTGGGTACATTTCTTCAACTTGAGGACTTGTCCCTTCTTATCCCTAGGAGGTTCAAAGCCTTCTACGAGGATGAACCAATCTTCTATGTCCATCATCAAGAATGTCTCCATTCTTGCACTCCACGTGGGAAAATCTTCTCGGTCATATGGTGGTGGAGTGTTGATGTCCCATTCAAGCTTGTCCTGAACTTCCATCTTCACCCTCTAGCGTGCTCCCTTAGTTGTTAAACCTTGAAGAGCGGCCTTGCTCTGATACCACTTGTAAGGGATCGTTGGAATGCTAAAGGGGGGGTGAATAGTTTGATTCATTTCGTCGATGGAATTTGATCGCGTTTGCTTGTCTACAATCTTGTTAGTACGCAGCGGAATATACAATAATAAAATACAACAAGAACAAACATGCAAACACGAGTATTTAACGTGGTTTGGAACCAAATGGTTCCTACTCCATGGATCAAGCTCTAAAGAGCTCTAGCGACGCCAAAGCAATCACTAATCACAAATACTCCTTCTCGACACAAGTCGGAGGCGGAGAAACCTCTTACAAACTATTCTTACAACAATAAGAAATGGATACAAGCAATTATAATAATGAAATACAATGCAAGTAAAGAAAACTACTTTACAATTTCTCTTTGAATGCTTGATCGCTTGGTTTCTTGAAATCAACTTGGAGACCCTGATTTGCAGCAACAAATCGCCCCAAATGCCCTTAAGAACTTGTTACTTTTTCCTCCTCCACGAGCTCCATTTAAAGCTTCTGCCTGGGCTGCAAAATGCCGATCAGTCGACTGCTCGGGACTATTAGTCGACTGATGACACTATTGCTGTGAGACAACGGTGTAATCCACGCTGGAAAAATCCAACGACTAGGATATCAGTCGACTGATCGAGCCAACACTTGACTGCTAACCACAGCGGTCGAGTGAGACTCCATTCTGTGCCCAATTCCTCGAGCACCGAGCCAGAAGTCGACTGCCTACCTCTAGCAGTCGACTGCTGGGACACATCCCACAGTCAAACCCTAGTTGACTCTCACCAGTCGACTGACATATGGCACCAGTCGACTGGCACACCTCAAACATGAGGTTTTAGCCCAAGTATGGTCCCCCCATACTTGCTAGACCACCCTTAACCTAGACCTAAGCCTTCTAGCCACCTCCATCAGCCTCACGCCTCTTGAATCCCTCCAAGTCATCCATGACTTATTCATCTATCGCACTAGCCTTTAGGTGCTTCCATCGGCTATGTCATGCTAACGGTGTCTACACCGCCAAGGCACATTGGACTTACGCCGCCAAGACTCCGCTTGGACTTTACGCCGCCAACCATTGGACTTATGCTGCCAAGACTCTCGCTTGGAATTTTCGCCGCCAATATCAACCCCTTGGACTTCTCAAATGCCAAGGCTCAAGCTTGGACTTTCCCTTGCCAACCCATGTTGGACTTTCCATGCCAAGACCCATGCTTGGACTTTTCCTTGCCAAGACACATACTTGGACTTTACGTGTCAAGTACTCAAGACTTGGACTTTCCCATGACAATCACATTGTCATATATTTTTGTCGAACATCAAAACATCACTCGAGTCAAACTCGAGTCCGGTTAATCATGACCTGGGCCGATTGCACCAACATTTTTCTTCATGATATTTGCTCGACAGTATTGAGTCATTCACACATAGACATTAGAGAGAGGCATTCCGATCATTTTGGGTAACTTAGAAAAATATTTCCACCGGCATTTTTTGTTTCCATGGAACATCTTTTGGTTCACTTGTCATATGAGGCTAAAGTTGGAGGTCCTATTCAATTTCGATAGGTGTATCCATTTGAATGGTGAACTTTTTTTATCATCATTAGTGCATTTGATCAATTTTAGTATAAATTAATTTCTAATACATTTTGTTTTATTACTATTAGATTCCTTTATTACTTGAAAAAAAATGTGAAAAATAAGACTCATGTTGAGGCTTCTATTGTTAATGCATATATTGTGGAGGAAGTTGCAACTTTTGTATCATATTATTTTGAATCTCATGTTCAATGCAAAAGTCGGAGAGCATGAAGAAATGATGAGGGTCCTGTTGATCCCAATTTGAAGTCATTCTTAATTTTTAACTACCTTGGTCGACCGAGTGTGTAAGATACCGAGAAATACGATAATAATAAATATCCTTGTTAATTAAGTAATTATCTTATGGAATTTTTAGAAATTTTTCTGAATTTAAATGGAGGTTCTATGGACATTTCATGGGGATAAAGCGAATATGCTTTTGTAAAGTCTGTTTAAACTATCTGAGAAATAAATAGGTAATTAACCGTGACTTCTCATTTTTGCGACCATTCTTTTCTTTCCGCGATTCCCCTTCTCCTCCTTCCGATTTCTCCATCGCCATCGCACCTCCTTCCGATTTCTCATGCCACCGCCGACTTCTTTCTTCCTCCCAACTTCTCACATGCAGTTGCAGTTCTTCTCTTCTTCACTGTCGCCAGCATCGATCTTCGCCTGATCTCCGCCCCGAGCTTGTTGCTGCCGTCGATGGCCGCTTCCTCGAGCCGCTCGTCGCACACCCTACTGCACCGCCATCGTGTCGATCGTCGTCACCACACTGTAAGATGGATCCGCTGCCACCGCGAGTTGAATCCACTACTATCGCCGTCGCTCTTCCTCAACTTCAGCCATCCCAAATCTTGTCGGTGTCTTTTTGTGGGTGGTGCGGCGACGTTGCCGCCACAGCCAAGCGCCCTTGCCATAGGTCAATCTTATTTCTTCCTCCTTGGCACCGTTGAGCCTTTGTGTGAGCTGATCAAGGGCCTTGTCGCCATGGCAGAGTGGCTGCCACTGATCTCGTGGGGTCTTGAAGCTAGTGGTTTGGAGGGGAAGAGCAGCAACAGTTCCGGTGGTGGAGCTATCCATGGTGAACCACTTAGATCAAGAAAGAAGGGTGATGTCGTGAGGTAGGTTTTGGGTGTAATTTCATGATTTTTGTGTGCTGCTCACAGTGAAATGACTCTATTTTATAGCTAGGCTAGGAGCTGGGATCATTGACCTAGTGCGCTGTTGTGTGGTGTCCGATTAGTGGGAGAAGAGGAGGTAAGTTGTATTTACAATTTTGAATCTAATTTGTTGTTATTGGTTTCAATTCATATTGGACTTATTGGGGATTCGGAAGGCTGTGAATGATGGATTAAATGGTTAGATAGATATTTGGGTTTCATTTTGTTTTGTGATGTGAATTGGGTGTATGGAGTGGAATGAGTTATGGAAATTCCAGAAGTTAGTTATACATAAGGGGAATGTGAGTTGGTATGAAAATCCTAAAGGGGATGTTCTATTTGTACCCTGTTATTGAAGGGCTATGAATGTGTCAAATGTGAATTTGTGGTAAAGGGATGAATGTAGAAGCTGAGGGCTCAATGGAGAGGTTGAGTGCGATGAATTGGTCATAATGATTGGGGGGTTTCTAATTCATGTTCGATAGAAGGACGTGAATATAGGAACGAGGTAGTAATGGATTTGTATATTGTTGGGTGTTGGAACTTAGTGCTTGTTATGTGCCGTGCAAGACGTGGTTACGAGACAGGTCTGCGGGCATGAAGAAATTTATCACGGGCTTCTCGACAGGTGAGTAATTTCCTACCCTAGTTACGTAGTTGTAGTTGCATTCAGATTTAGATAAGATATGATCATCTTATATGTTCATATTATCTTGACCCTGCTCTTATTTATCCTTATGCTTGATACTTGTCATTGGCTATATATACTCAAATGTTGATATCACATTTTCCTTTATCATGATTTAGGAGTTACAAATGTGATGTAAGTAGATCTATAAATGTTTAGTAGGGTGTAGATGTTAGAGTACAGATGATGACCTGATTTGTAAATTGGGTAAAAGGTCATCCGTGGGTAGGTAATGCCCTAAATGTAGGATTTATTCCAATACCCATATGTTGCATACTTATTACCAACCATGTGTTGTGTAATGGTCAGGTGAATCATGATTAGTGTGTCGCTACGGACCGGTGGTCCTAGCTTGTTCTGATCAGTTGAGTACGACTCTCTACAGGATAGAGAGTACGTCGATCAGTTGAGTACGACTCTCTACAGGATAGAGAGTTCATCAATCAGTTGAGTATGACTCTCTACAAGATAGAGAGTTTATTGATCATATGGGTACGACTCTCTGTTGAATAGAGAGTCTGTGGTAGATGTCTATATGTGTGACAGTACATTCATGTCATTTGCATGCATTCTGACGACATAGTCTCCCTTGGGGTTGAGAGAGTCGTCAGTCATCCTGCCTTCCAGGTTACTCCCCGAGGAGTAATTGGTGCGAGGGCAGAGCATTTGTTGTGCCGCACTCTATCACTATAGACGGTGGTAGTTAGAGTTGCGTGCAGTTGTCCTGGGTGCATGACACTCAACCACTCATAGGTAGTGTCAGTCGGAGTGGCCAGCAGCAGGGACCCCCGTTGTGTAGCGAGCTCTTTATGCTCATATGCTACTTGATCATACTGCCCACTCGGCCACTCTAGAGCAGTGGTTGGTGTTGAGTTGGGACAGTTGTCATGTCATGCCACCTAGGCCACACTGGGGTCGTGGTAGTGAGTAGGGGTGCGCAGGCATGACCATGCATGCTGCATTGCCGTATCATACAGTGTTTTGCATATTGCTATATATATATTCATATATGCATGTATATATATATATACATGGATGATGGTGATTAGTATACATACTGATGCAGTTTATATGTATACTCACTCTGATAATGCATTTGTATGTACTATGCTTGTTGCATTTGTTTTTACATATTCATACATGCTATTGCATTTTCTGTATGGTAGTAGGCCGAGTACCTGTATACTTGTTGTAGGGGATCGATCGGCCGGCTAGAGGGGGGTGAATAGCCCTCAATCGTTTGGTGGTGGATTTTGCTTGTCTACAAAGAGATTAGCGCAAGCGGAAAAACAAAACAAGACAAGCAAAATAGAAATAAGAATACAAACAATGCTAACATCGAAATGTAACGTGGTTCACGGCTACGCCGCTAATCCATGATCCTGATTCGTCCAAGGTGAATCACTCCTTTGCCAAATCCACTAGATCTCTCCTTTGCACCATGCTAGGTGGAGGTAACCTCTTTACAATCCCTCTTCTTACAATAGAATGGAATAATAGCAAGTAAGAAGAGTGGGAATACTTTAGGGCACTTTGGGAGAAGATTAGAGCATGAACATTTGCCCCCCAAAGCCCCACACCCTTCCTCTTTATAGAGGAAGAGGGTTTCTTCCCATTGACACAGGAGCAGTCGACTAATGTCCCTATCAGTCGACTGGTCCTGTAGTCGTTGCCCAATAACGACTGCTTTCCACGTTGGATTTTATCCAACGATACCGACATCAGTCGACTGATATTGCCATCAGTCGAGTACTCGCGAGCTCGACTCCATTTTGTGCTCGAAACACTTGCTACCAGTCGACTGATGCCTTTATCAGTTGACTGGAGGTCTCTCAGTCAACTGTCATTCCATGGAAGTCGACTGTTGGCACTTGAACCGAACTCGAACACTAGTCGAGTCACCGTCGATTTAGAGTAGTCGATTACCATAACATGGTAGTCAACTGATGTCGGGAAATCCCATCCGACACTTATCCAAATGGCCAAGTTTCACCTAAGAGCACTACCCCTTTCCCGGGTTACATTCGCTCACTCTCATCTTTCGGAGTCCCTCGCCTTTGAAGTTATCTTCATCCGGCCACATCCCTCGGATGCGCCAAGCACACGGCTCTGCAGCGCCATCCTTCGCGTCTTGCCCTGAAGTCTACTTCCTCCGGCTTCACTCCAAGCTCCTTGTCCGGCGGTCCCTCGGATGCTCCAAGCGCACGGCTTCCGCAAAGCCATCCTTCACCGACTCAAGGACCGAGTCATGAGAGGTGAAACTCGCCAAGGCTCCATGTGCAAATTACTAAGCCCTGCAAGACTCCAATGCACATATCAAATCATAATAACAATCTAACTTAAACCCTTTGTCACACACATCAAAACCTTATCATGGCAAGAGATTGCCCTAACAATCTCCCCCTTTTTGATGTGTGGTAATCCGTTTAAGTTAGGTAAAAACATTTGATAAAACATTAAGTAAAGAAAGCGTGTAAATAACATGATTAGCAACTCTCCCCCTTAATACATGAAACTCCCCCTAAATATATTCCTCCTTAAACAAATATATTTCTCTCCCTTTGACACCATCAAAAATAATTAACAAAGTTTATACAGCATGACATCAAGTCTAGAGAGAAACGAAAACCAAAACATGCCTTAAAATTGGATAAAAGAAATTACTGGGCATGTTATCAGGCTACCAGTCGACTGGTTCAGACTACCAGTCGACTGGCACATGTATTTCGGGTTTTCCAAGTTTTCAAGGTGGATTTCAGAAATGCATTAGAAAATCTATAAAATTTGAAAAATCATGAAATTTGGGGAACATATTTCTTGTAAGTATATTTATCAATGAAAAATAGTTGTCTATGAAAAATCATTATATTTTCAAGTATTTGCCAAAAATTCAAAAGCTTTAAAAATAACTAGGTTTTTGATCAAGTTTGTATCCATTTTAACACCTAGTTTTGCTTTGGATTGTTTCAAAACATGAATACACAGATTTTAAAGTAAGAAATTTTTTTGAAAACATATGAAATATCCAACCATGATCTTTGGGCAATATGTCTATGAATTAAACATAAGTCTTCCCCATGATTGGTCTATTATTGCTATTTTGATACTTTAAATGACCATCTAAATGCCATAGGCATTAGTGGACATTTGTATCATCCTATCATCTCACCCATGCTATGTTTTCAATCATGGTAGCCTATGGTGAGTGTGAGATGTATCCTAAAGGTATTTGTATATACTTAACCATTATTTTCATGTAATTCTATCAAGGTTAAGTATCATCCTAACATTTCACATGATCATAAAGACATATATGTATGAATTTCATATTATGATCATGAAACACATGTATTCATCAAATTGTTATCATGCATTAGGTATTACATCATGATAATAAAGCAAATATCACCTAAAGCATGATTTATCTATGTATAGGTGCATTATCATCACCTACACTATTTCAAAAAATGTTATCCCGACATCCTAAGTCAACCAACATATGATTTAGATAAATTCCATATGGTTGACTATCCTAGGGTTTTCTTAACCCTCAAGGATGGATTTTGGAACCCAAAATAAGTTCTTTCCTATGGGGTTCACTAAAAATTCCTTAGGGATCCATTTTCTAGCTATTGTTTTCTTTTTATCTTGACCCCTAGCAATTAGACATTTATAGGCCTTTTCATTTTTATTTTCCTTATATCCTAGGTCTTTCTTGTTGAAGCTTGCTCTTTGGCTCCCTATGATCATGTTAAGAGTATTGGAGCCTATTGTAAATTTTTCTAGGGTCTTGGTCAAATAATCTACCTTTTCCATTAGAGCCTTATTTTCTTCTGTGCATGCATCATTAACATTGAAAGGCATATATTCATGTGAGCATACATCATTTAAGCTAGAAGAAATATTATCATTATCATTAAAACATGATTTTTCTAATTTTTGTTCTAAATCCTTAATTTGATCAAGCATGCTTTTGTTCTTTTTCTTGGCTCTAAATAAATCCTTAGTGAGGCTAGAAATCATGGAAACTATTTTACTAGGTGAGAGATTTGTTACCATAGTTTTCATGTCCTCTTCTTCGGATGAGGAGGATGTAGAAGAGGCTCCCCCTTCACTCGAGCTCTCCTCACTTGAGCTTGCTTCTTCATTTTCGGAAGAGGAGCAATCTAGGTCGTCAAAAGCCATTAGGGCAAGGTTGGAGTAGACATGTTCTTTTTCTTTGGATGAAGATGATGATGAAGAAGAAGGATCATCCCAAGTCCTTGCCTTGAGAGCTTTGGTCTTCCCCTTTTCCTTTGCCTTCTTCTCCTCTTCCTTTTTCTTCTTGCTCCCCTTCTTCTTCTTCTTTTCTTCTTTCTTTCTCTTCTCCTCCTTGCTCTTATTCAAGAGGGGACAATTGTCCCTTATATGTCCTTTTCCTTGACAATTGTAGCAAATGACCTTCCCCCTTTGTCTTCTCCTCCTATCATTAGATTTATCAAATTTAAAATTTCTTAAAGCACGCCTTACCCTCCTTACCATATAGGCTTCTTCCGTGCTATCCATAGAGGAGGATGAGGATGCTTCATCGGATGAGGAGGGGATCTCCATCTTCTTCTTCCCCTTGTTGGCCAAAAGTGCTACTCCTCTTGAAGGTTGAAATCTTGGCTCTTCTATTATTCCTTCAAGTCTTGTTTCGTGGAGCTCCATGGTTGAGAAGAACTCCTCCAAGGTGCTCACTTCTAAATTCTTGGACATGTAGAAGGAGTCCACCATTGAACTCCATTTCGATGACCGGGGAAAAGCATCAATTGCTTTCATGATCATGTCCCGGTTCGAAAGTCTTTCTCCTACACTCGTTAGCCCAATTAAAATTTCTTTGAATCTAGAATGTAAGGAGGCTACCTTTTCTCCCATTTTAAGTTTGATATTTGATAGTTGGGAGCGGAGGAGATCTCTTCTTGCAAGATTGGCCTCCGAAGTGCCTTCATGAAGCTCTACTAACTTCTCCCACATCTCCTTGGCACTTGCACACTCCCCTATCCTATTCACTTCTTGTTGAGGGAGTACATTGTAGAGGTGGTGCTTGGCTTTTGAATTCGCCAAATACTCCTCTCTTTGTCTTTTACTCCATCTTGATTTTTCCAATAGCTCCCCTTCTTCATTCTTAGGCATCTCGAAACCGTTTTCCATAATTAATAAAATTTCGAAGTCGGTTTCGAAGAATACCTCCATTCTCTTTTTCCACCAAGAGAATTCGCCTTCAAATTTTGGTGGGTGAATGTTGGAGTCGGTCATTCTTGAATGTTCTTGTTGTGGTGGTTAGTCCTCGACAAGCTTTCCTTGGCTCTGATACCACTTGTAGGGGATCGATCGGCCAGCTAGAGGGGGGTGAATAGCCCTCAATCATTTGGTGGTGGATTTTGCTCGTCTACAAAGAGATTAGCACAAGCGGAAAAACAAAACAAGACAAGCAAAATAGAAATAAGAATACAAACAATGCTAACACCGAAATGTAACGTGGTTCACGGCTACGCTGCTAATCCACGATCCCGATTCGTCCAAGGTGAATCACTCCTTTGCCAAATCTACTAGATCTCTCCTTTGCACCAAGCTAGGTGGAGGTAACCTCTTTACAATCCCTCTTCTTACAATAGAATGGAATAATAGCAAGTAAGAAGAGTGGGAATACTTTAGGTCACTTTGGGAGAAGATTAGAGCATGAACATTTGCCCCCCAAAGCCCCACACCCTTCCTCTTTATAGAGGAAGAGGGTTTCTTCTCGTTGACACAGGAGCAGTCGACTGATGTCCCTATCAGTCGACTGGTCCTGTAGCCGTTGCCCAATAATGGCTGCTTTCCACGTTGGATTTTATCCAACGGTACCGACATCAGTCGACTGATATTGCCATCAGTCAACTGATGCTCGATCAGTCGAGTGCTCACGAGCTCGACTCCATTTTGTACCTGAAACACTTGCTACCAATCGACTGATGCCTTTATCAGTCGACTAGTGGTCTCTCAGTCGACTGTCATTCCATGGAAGTCAACTGTTGGCACTTGAACCGGACTCAAACACTAGTCGAGTCACCGTCGACTTAGAGTAGTCGACTACCATAACATGGTAGTCAACTAATGTTGGGAAATATCATCCGACACTTAGCCAAATGGCCAAGTTTCACCTAAGAGTGCTACCCCTTTCCCGGGTTACATTCGCTCACTCTCATCCCTCGGAGTCCCTCGCCTTTGAAGTTATCTTCGTCCGGTCACATCCCTCGGATGCGCCAAGCACACGGCTCTGCAGTGTCATCCTTCGCATCTCGCCCTGAAGTCTACTTCCTCCGTCTTTACTCCAAGCTCCTTGTCCGGCGGTCCCTCGGATGCTCCAAGCGCACGACTTCCGCAAAGCCATCCTTCACCGACTCAAGGACCGAGTCATGAGAGGTGAAACTCGCCAAGGCTCCATCTGCGAATTACTAAGCCTTGCAAGACTCCAACTCACATATCAAATCATAATAACAATCTAACTTAAACCCTTTGCCACACACATCAAAACCTTATCATGGCAAGAGATTGCCCTAACACTTGTGGGTCGGTCACTGTGATACCCTCGACCCGTATCATGATGTAGTGTGAGTTAGTATTACTTTTCATACCTTATGTTGTAAATATATGCCTAGGTTGGATGATTGTAGAGTAGCTGACTGTCAGGTGTGTCAGCATCTTTTGTTGTTCAGTTTGTTTAGTGGTATGCATGTATGTATATTTATTATGCTGATGTATACTTATCATATCTGTAGATTATACTATTGAATTACATGTGATATTGATATATTTACATGTTCTATCTTATTACCTGCTGAGTTATACTCACCACCACGGACCCTGGGTTTTTCTGTCGCCCAGGTAATAGGTAGAAGTCTTCGTGACGGCTTGAAGCACCACGTGCTGGCATCGTCTCATCTCAACTCCGAGGGTCCGATCTTTTGGGATTTATCGTTGATGTTTCGATGTCTTTGGTTTTTATGTGATGATTTGTAGTCTATGACACTATTGTTGTTGTAGCTTTCTTTTCTGGTTTTGTTATGGTGTTTCTTAGTTTTGGTGTTAGTCATACCGGTATGCATGTTGTGTGGGACTGTATTGTTGTTGTGTTGTTTTCGATGTGTTTTGTTGTGTTATTATGGTTACATTTATATATGTTATTGTTATTGTGGGCCTACGAGCCTTGTATTAACACGATATGTTGTCACGTATAGGGGAGATGCCATCTGTTTGCTTTTCGGCACGGCATACTCTCGAGGCGTGATAGAGTGGATCTTGTACAAGTAGATACTTAACTGGTCCAAAGTGGCGAGCAACCCACACATATATTTTACTATAATGTCTAGAAGTAACGTCGTATTTTGAGTGAGTATATAAATGTTATATTATATATTTCATATATCGTAATTTATTGTTCATGTTATATTTAATTTTATGGTAGGATTTTCCAAACCCTATATTCTAAGCTTCCGGAGAATGAGTTTGATCGTTTCTGCGATGAAAAATTTACACCATGGTTCAAAAAAAATATAAGTAGTCTATGATAATAAATTTGATAATTCTTGACTTTAACACATACTTATTTGACTTTAGGTTCTTGATAATCACGCTCACATTGAGCAAGAACTAGTAAAGCATCTATCATGGGGTCCAAACTCAGTGGTGAAAATTTGGCTGACATATTTCATAAACGGATATAATTTTCATACTCAAGAATATGGAACTGAGAAAGCTACAATGAATAGTGGAGTTTGTGTTCAGTCGTCTAATGATGGAGGTGCAAGGAATGATTTTTATGGCTTGCTAGATGAAATTTTAGAGGTAGCATACCCAGGCTCAAATTTGCGAGTTATTTTATCTATGTGTCATTGGTTTGACCCTATCAAAGGCATGAGGGTGCATCCACAGTTTAATTTGGTTGAAATAAATTACAAAAAATTATACAAAAGGTATGAACCATTTGTGTTAGCACAACAAGCGATTCAAGTATTTTATGCTTCATATTCTAGTCTGAGACGAGACAAAAGTGATTGGTGAGTTGTTTGTAAAACAAAAGTACATAAAAAAATTGAGGAACATTGGGAAGACATAGCATATTAACAAGATGAAGTTATCAATACATTTCATATCGAAGAATATAATATTTCAACATTATGAGATCCCAATGGCGTAGTAATAGTCGTTGATGCAAGTGAAATGAATGAGGATGAAGACGAAGAATTTAATTTAGACAATGACGATGACGATAATGATGACGATATTGAATAGACGTATGACCAGGATGAAAATCATAATATGGACTTTGATTTTTAATTATGGGTAACTTTTATTGAGTACCAATTGATGTTTCAATTTATTATCTAATTCTAAATTTCATATATTTGATATATTAATGAACTGTCTTTTTTTTTTTGCAGGTTATCCAGTTGCTATGAATATGGTAATTTTTTCATATTGTTTATATTATAAATTCGATATGCAAATGTAATTCTTTTTTTTTACTGTCATATTCTTCTAATAATTATAATTGTTAGTTTCGACGTGGCGATCATAGACGGAGTAGCGATGGAAGATCACAGTTTTCCTCTGCTTCAGCCCTTGCACAGTTTGATGCTCTTACAGGAAACGTGCCCTCCACCTCTTCACCAATTGCAGGATCTTCTGGTTCTCAATAGATACCTGCTAATGTATCTTCCCTACTACAACAATCACTCGTTGAGAGGGAAAATATGCGAGAGTTGATTTTTCCACGCGGAGATTCGTAAGTATTCAATGTTGGTGCAATCGGCCCAGGACTCGAGTTTGACTCGAACTGTATTTTGATGTTAGACAAAACGCATGACATGGGATTGTCATGGGAAGTCCGACATAGGGTTGGCCACGTAAATCCAAGTGTGTAGCCTTGGTGGTGTTGGTAAAATCCAAGCATAGGGCTTAGTGTTGAAAAGTCCAACATGGGTTGGCCACGTAAGTCCAAGCATGGGGCTTGGCAGTGAAAGTCCAAGCATGGGGCTTGACATGGAAAATCCAAGCATGAGGCTTGGTGTGGAAGTCTTGAGGACTTGGCAAGTTCACTAGGCTCGGGGTCCTTGAGTCGGTGAAGGATGACATTGTGAAGTCGTGCGCTTGATGCATCCGAGGGACCGTCGGACGGGGAGCAAATGGAGTGAGGCCCAAGGGAAGTATACTTCAAGGGCAAAAGACGCGAAGGATGGCATTGCGAAGACGTGTGCTTGGTGCATCGGAGGTACGTAGGTCGAGGGAAGAGAGCTTCGATGGGGAACTCCATGAGAGGATGAGGTGGACTTGGCCAAGTGGCTAAGACTGAGTGTCGGAGGCTCAAACGTGGTGTTTGAGGGTTTATCCGATTGTCGGATGCTCAAACACCTTGGTGTTTGAGCAAATAAAACTGGCATAGGTGCTAGTCGACTGCTCCAAGTCGACTAGGGTTCGACTGGTATTCGACTGACCAGGGTTTGGCCGAGCAATCGATCACTTGAGGATGTGTCGATCGTGAAACACCATCGATCGGATGAGGAGATCGATCCAGCGATCACCGAGTATTTTCGGCCACAGAAGGTCTTCCAGTTGAGTGATTACGGTGACCACTCGACTGATGGGATCATCAGTGACTGATGGGCATGATCAGTCGACTGATGATGAATCCATTAGCTTTTGGCTAGCGTGGATTGAGTCATTGTGAGACAACGACTACAGGACCAGTCGCCTGATGGTCACGATCAGTCGACTAATAGGCGTAGAATCAACTCGATGCAGGTTATAAATGGAGATCGAGATGGAGGATTTTGCCAAGACTTTGAGGGTGATTTTGAAGGGGAATTGCTGCTGTATTCCAGTCCTTCAAGAGCAATCCAAAGCAAGCAACAAGAAAGCATTCAAATCCATTGTTGTAAAGCTTTCTTTACATATTTCATTTGTGTATTTGTATTTTCTTGTATTACATTTATGTATTTGCTTGTACGAGGTTTCTCCACCTCCGACGTATTATCAAGAATGAGTTGTTGTTAGTGTCATGGGCATAACACGAGCTCGTTGAGCTTACCCATGGAGTAGGAACCATTCAGTTCTGAACCACATATATCTTGGTGTATTGTGTGTGCTTTGTATTTGTCTCGTATATTCGTACTTGTTATTTGTATTTCCACTGCGCTAACGAATTGTAGAGACGAGCACGCAACGAACGCAATCGAATTCCATCGCATACTCGATAAAGGGCTATTCACCCCCCTCTAGTCGGCCACCTACGCTCCAACAAGTGGTATCAGAGCTAGAAGCTTGTCGAGGACTAACCGCCAACCCAAGCACGACAAGATAGCTGACTACAATGTCCAACCACCAAAATTCGAAAGGGATTTTCAATAGTAGAGAAGAAAAATGGAGGTATATCTAGAAACCGACTTTGATATTATGTTAATTCTAGAAAATGGTTTCAAAATGCCTAGGGATGAAGAAAATAGGCAAATTGAAAAGTCAAGATGGACCAAGGACCAAATGAAAGATTTCAAGACAAATCTCAAGGTAATCACATTACTTAGTGATTTGATTCCTAACAACATTTGGTCTAGGCTAGGAGAATATAGAAATGCTACGGACTTATGGGACAAGGTGATAAGATTTCATGTAGAGCCCGCATTGGTCCATGCCGAGGAAGAATGTTCATCAACATCCGGATTCGAGGATATTGAAGAATCGCCATCCACCTTTGATGATGTTGATGATTTGGTAGAGACCTCCACCTCTAGCATTGAGGGGGAAGAAAGGCCTTCCATCCCGGAACAAGATCAAGAAGAAGCTTCAACATCCGGGAGAAGCAAAAATTCCCTAGGTAACTCAAGTATTATGATTATAAATAAAAATCATATAACATGCTTTGAGTGTAGGGAACAAGGGCACTATAAAAGTAAGTGTCCCAAGAAGGTGAAGAAGGTTCAACCGGCACCAAAGGTGAAAGATGCCGGTGTCCCCACAATTAGAAGCAAGGAGCACATTGTGTGCTTCAAATGCAACCAAAGGGGGGCATTATAGAAGCCAATGCCCTAGGGGAAGGAAGAAGGGGCAAGAAGGTGTATCTCATGTAGGGGGAGCCTTCAAAGCTAACCCTAAGGTAAATTTAGTTAATACACCTTCAATTTCTAGGACTTATAAGCATGCTAAAAATTATCAATGAAAAGCATGCTAATAGGAATAAATATGTTTGTTTAGGTGCCAAGCATATTAGTTTATCTAAGGATAAACCTAGGACCAATAATACTAGACCAATCCTACCTAGGGAGTCAATTAGGAGAATAGAAGAGAACTTGGGCATTAACCCCAAGAAATCTAGGCATATGCCTAAAAAGAAAAACAATTTCCAAAAATCTAATGATAGACCAAAATTGAGAAGATTAGAGGTGGAGAACCGAGCCTTGAGGTCAAGGCTAGAAAAATTGGAAAAGGCCCTTAAAATTATGACAAAATCATTTAAGGGGTCTAGTGATCAAAATTTAAGGTCTAGGAAACAAGAAATGTCCAAGGGCAAGAAAGGTTTGGGTCACAAACCTATGTCCTACAATAATGTCCCATTTAATTATAAAATAATTTCTAGGTCTAGGAAAACCAAGGCTAATAGGGAAGTTATCCCTAAGACTAGCCACGGTAAGTGTTTAGTGGCTAAGGACTTAAGAAAAACCAAGAAAGCCACTAAAAAGGTCAAAGAGGGAGTCACCTCTAGGTTTGACTTAGAAAAGCCCCAAATGACTAAGGTGTCAAACCCTAAAAGGGTCATTAGAAAGGTATCTAGGGAAGTTATCCCTAGTGAATACCTTGTTAACCCAAGGAGCTCCAATAGGTATTGGGTTTCTAGGAGCGTGATCGATTCACGCTAGGTGGGTTAGGGTGTGTCAACCCTAAGTGGATGGGTAGTTAACCTAGCCATGGTTGAGTTGACACATTAGGATGTGTCAATGTGGTTTGAGAAGATGAAAATTGATTAAATTGGCACAATTAGATCTTAGAAGTAATGGTGTATTTTGGGTTTTTAGCACACTAGGGGAATAATTGGCATTAAGGCAAAAATGGATTTGATTATAGAAATGACAATTTGGGCTTAACACTTAGGTATTCTATACCTTAGTATTTTATAATTTTCATGCTTTGTTTGCCTTGTCATGACATGACATCATATTTATTTTTATCATATAAAATGTCATGATCATTTTTAGGGTTATGTTTATGTGTCATGTATGCTTAAATTTCATTCACATGTCATGACATCATGATTTTAGCACATGTTTTTATTCTTGTATCATTATGTCATAATCATCATTCATGCATAGATAAAATGGATTTAAGGACTATGGCATGATTTGAAGTCTCATGCATAAGGGAGTCAAATAGTGTTGCCTAGATATATGCATGAAACCCTAAATAACAAATCCTCACATCTCACTAAAGAACTTGACTTGTATGTGTTTTACACATTTAGATACAAGTGAGATGTTCAAGAAGAAAAAATTAAAGGTTTTAAAAACATTTCAAAAATATTTTGAAAAACCTTGGTGAAGTCTATCTTTTGATAACAATCACCATTGAATGAGTTGATACAAAGAGGGCTCAATATTGAAGCTTTTCTCAATTTTTGAACTTTGTATCAATCTCACTATTTTATAGGTAAAATAATTTTCTAATATTTTTCACCCATAGTGTTTGTTATAAGTATTATACGTATGAATTTTTAAGATTTTTCAACTTACGTATATTTACTTATCATTTTTGAAATTTGGTTTCTGATAGCTGCAAAACTGCATTTTGCAGTTATCAGTCGACTGCCATGGATGGCAGTCGACTGATGTGGGAAGGAGTCGACTGGTAGCTGAGAGAGTCGACTGATATTGCTGATTTCGGGTAAACCATGATGGTTAGGCCCATGTTTAGCTATGTTTTGGTCTCCTAACCACTCCTAACCCTAAGGCATGCTTGGGAGAGCATTAGAAAGGGTGGAAATCCATTGGATATGGATTTGGAGAGGTGTTTAGGGTGAGTATCAATTTTAAGGAGGATGAGAGTTCATTGTTGAACTTTGCCTTAATTTTGATTGCTTACATGTTCTTATTGGCTTAGGGACTCTCCAAGGACATTGTTGGTGCAATGGTCAAGGGGGAGCAAGCCTTTAGGGGGATGTATCTATCATGGGAAGATGGATGTGTATTTTTTTCTCATGAGAGGAAAATTAGGTTGCCTCTCTTAAGTGATATGGGACTTATCACTAGAAAGATTGTAGGCGTGTGTTCCTCCAAGGGAGAGATTGTAAGATCTCATTGGGATATTAGACATTCATACCCTTGGGGAGGACCTTTTTGATGTATGTCAAAAAAGGGGAGAAGTTACCAATTGGGATAGTTGGAATTCTTATTGGGATGTGAGAATTGCCAATTAGGGATAATTGGTAAACTTGGGTTTGAGGTTTTATCCAACATCAAAAAGGGGGAGATTGTTGGTGCAATCGACCCAAGACTCAAGTTTGATTCGAACTGTATTTTGATGTTAGACAAAATGCATGACATGGGAT
The DNA here is from genome assembly GCA_025175895.1 of Wurfbainia villosa. NCBI lineage: Eukaryota > Viridiplantae > Streptophyta > Magnoliopsida > Zingiberales > Zingiberaceae > Wurfbainia > Wurfbainia villosa. The sequence goes on along the minus strand of CM045995.1, from coordinate 61,082,732 downwards.
TGTCATGGGAAGTCCGACATAGGGTTGGCCACGTAAATCCAAGTGTGTAGCCTTGGTGGTGTTGGGAAAATCCAAGCATAGGGCTTGGTGTTGAAAAGTCCAACATGGGTTGGCCATGTAAGTCCAAGCATGGGGCTTGGCGGTGAAAGTCCAAGCATGGGGCTTGGCATGGAAAATCCAAGCATGAGGCTTGGTGTAGAAGTCTTGAGGACTTGACAAGTTCACTAGGCTCGGGGTCCTTGAGTCGGTGAAGGATGGCATTACGAAATCATGCGCTTGATGCATCCGAGGGACCGCCGAACAGGGAGCGAATGGAGTAAGGCCCAAGGGAAGCATACTTCGAGGGCAAGAGACACAAAGGATGATATTGCGAAGCCGTGCGCTTGGTGCATCTGAGGGACATAGGCCGAGGGAAGAGAGCTTTGGTGGGGAACTCCATGAGAGGATGAGGTGGACTTGGCCAAGTGGCTAAGACTGAGTGTCGGAGGCTCAAACGTGGTGTTGAGGGTTTACTCAATAGTCGAATGCTCAAACAACTTGGTGTTTGACGTTTTACCCAACATCAGTCGGCTGGCATAGGTGCCAGTAGACTGCTCCAAGTCGACTAGGGTTCGACTAGTATTCGACTGACCAGGGTCTAGCCGAGCAGTCGACTACCGAGGGATGACAATCGACTGACAATACCATCAGTCAACTGATGAGGGAGATCAGTCGACTGATCGGGGTGTTTTCGGCCACAGAAGGTCTTCCAGTCGAGTGATCACGCCGACCACTCAACTGATGGGATCATCAGTCGACTGATGGGCATGATCAGTCGACTGATGATGGATCCGTTGGCTTTTGGCTAGCGTGGATCGAGTCATTGTGAGACAACGGCTACATGACCAGTCGATTGATGGTTACGATCAGTCGACTCATGGGCACGGAATCAACTCAATGCATGTTATAAATGGAGCTCGAGATGGAGGATTTCGCCAAGACTTTGAGGGTGATTTTGAAGGGGAATTGATGTTGCATTTTAGTCCTTCAAGAGCAATCCAAAACAAGCAATAAGCAAGCGTTCAAATCCATTGTTGTAAAGCTTTCTTTACGTATTTCATTTGTGTATTTGTATTTGCTTGTATTACATTTGTGTATTTGCTTGTACGAGGTTTCTCCACCTCCGATGTGTTGTCGAGAAGGAGTTGTTGTTAGTGTCATGCGCATAACACGAGCTCGTTGAGCTCACCCATGGAGTAGGAACCATTCGGTTCCGAACCACGTATATCTTGGTGTATTGTGTGTGCTTTGTATTTGTCTCGTATATTCTTACTTGTTATTTGTATTTCTGCTGCGCTAACGAATTGTAGAGACGAGCATGCAACGAATGCGATCGAATTCCACCGCATACACGATAAAGGGCTATTCACCCTCCTCTAGCCCATCACCTACGCTCCAAATTCAAGTTTTAAATTATCTATGTTTTTAATACAATATGTATTTTTATAAGTATCTAACATGGTTTATTTTTATTTTTTGTTAGATTTATAAATTATGTATATGTTATTCATGAGATGTATAAGATAATGAATAACCATTGGGGCGGAGCTTTTATGACTTATACGACCACGCCGAAAGAAATAAAATTTTTATGGTGGAATGAGTTCAAAGTAAATTATTTAAATCATTTTGTATATAAAATTATAGTTAATATAATTAATTCAATTTTTCTCTACTGTAGTGGTTATTTACTTGGGACGAGAGTGAAACACTAGAGATTAAAAGGATTTTCAAGAAAATGTGTGGCGACCATATCAGAAACATACTCAGTCATGCAAAAACTAGAAATAAATAGTTGCATTGTATAACCGAGGAGAATTTGAATAAAATTGTTGCATATTGGGGATCTGAGGATAGCCAATGGAGGAGTGAGCAAAATAAGAAAAATCAACATTCTAATTCCGGTGCTATGTCTGCCACGTATGCAGGAGGCTCAATAAATATTGATGAGCATAGACATCGATAGGTGAGTTTTTTCAAATCATAATTTTATAATCTAATACTCACTAATTTATAAATTATAACGTTGTTTGTTTAGGCCCAGGAGACGAGGAGTGAGCCATTATTCATAGACATTTTCATCCGTACATTCCAAAAGAAAAATAAGACGTGGAGTGGAGAGAGAGATAGAACAATGAAGGTTTGTAATTTAAAAAATTTTATTTCTTATATTAGTATTTATTTTTTTTCTTTTAAAACAGGAGAAATACAATGAACTTGCACAGAGAAATTCGAGTGCAAGTGATGATGCAGTCGAATATGAGCCTTCTGTTAACAATATCAATTTATGGCTCGAAGCAATTGGAGGGGCAAAAAGTAAAATAATAATTGGACTCGGTTCTTTGAGTCGATCTTATAAAGTCCCTGATGCTTCTTCTACATCCTCCCCCGCATCAAGAGCAGAAGTAAATCAATTAATCGAAGAGGTTATTCATTTGAGGGAGTTACTAGCGTAGAAGGAAAATGAATCGAGACAAAGAGATCAGGAAGTAAAAGAATTAAATGAACAGATGAACGATTTTTGGAAGCAATAGATGTTCATTATGCAGCATCTTCAATTAACGTCTAGTTCAAGTCAACTTCCTCCTTCTCGATCTGGTCCTTCTCCTGATCCCTGTAATAATGACAATGATGCTGTATTTTTTGATGATGATGGTGGCGACGATAGTGGTGTCGTTTGAATTTATTTGTTATATTTAAATGTTACTTGACTTATCATATACGATATTTATGTATTATAAGTTATGTTTATATTTGTTATGTATATATTGATTTGGTATTGAAGTTTCAGGTGTGAATTAGTTTATATTGTTATATGTATTTGTTGTAAAACAGAGAAAATAGTATAATCTATCATAATATATATTTTTTAATTTTTCTAGATTAGTAACGAAAAAAAATTTTGTCACAGATTTGCGATAAAAAATCATTTTTGTCGCAGAATTGGCAACGAAAAAAAATTTTGTTGCAAAAAATGAAGCACCAGTCGACTAACATGTGCCCCAGTCGAATGGGCAATCGGCTAAAATAGGTTCTCTAACTAGCTTCACCACCACTAGTCGACTAATTTCCACCATCAGTCGACTGATACATGAGAATTTGCAATTAAAAATTTTTTTCGTCGTAGAAATTATATCGAAAAAGGTTTTTGTTGCAGATTATCCTTATCAGTCGACTGATATTACTATAGTACCTTACAGAACATTTGGTAGCCGACTGAGCAGTCAACTTTTCACTCGACAATCGACTGATCAAAACGATCAGTCGACTGATATACTATAGCCCCTTACAAAATATTTGATAGCCGACTGACCAGTTGAATTGGTCAAGCGCTAATCGACTCATGGTATCCTTCAGTCAACTGGCCTTGAATATTTTACAACGATTTTTTTTTCGTCACAGATTTGGCGACGAACAAATATTCATCGCCAAATTTATTTTTATTCATGAAAATATGTTTATTAAACTTTTGCGATGAATTATATTTTCGTCGCAGATTTGACGATGAATGTAACTATTTGTCGCTAAATTTGACGACGAAAATTAAATTCCTCGCCAAATTTAATGACGAAAATTAAATTCGTCGCCAAATTTGGTGATGAAAATTATATTCGTTCCCAAATTTAGCGACGAATAGTTATTTTCGTCGCCAAATTTGGCTACGAATAGATATTTTCGTCGCCAAATTTTTATGACGAACTTTTTTTTCGTCGCAGATTTGACGACGAACTATTTTTTCGTCGCAAATTTGGCAATGAACTATTTTTTCGTTGTAGATTTAGCGACAAAGACGAATACATATTTTCGTCGCCAAATTTTGACGACGAACTATTTTTTCGTCGCAATTTTGACGACGAACTATTTTTTCGTCGCAGACTTAGCGAAAACTATGTTTCGTCGTCAAATTTGGCGACGACTTTTGCAACGAAAATTTTATTCGTTGTAATTTTGACGACGAATTTTTTTTTTTCGTTGCAGAATTTAGCGGTGAATTATTTGTAACGAAAAAAAAATCGTTACAAATTTTGTTGTAAAAAATTTTTGTAGTGAATTTTTATGCAAAATTTATCACCAAATTCTATAATTTCTATAGTGAATAATGTGTAACCTGTAAGAAGGATGGAACTATGTAAGATCCAATATTCAACATTTTCGGCTAAACGATGTATTAAAGTCTTTTCGCAAATGTTGCTAGCAAAACGCCAAAATTTGTTGTGATGTAATAGCAAACATGTCGAATTTTGATTGGGAGTGGCCTCCAATTTAGACCATTGAGATGCCCCCTTGTAAATGCCGAAGCATATACTATCAGAAACACCTTGAGACCCTACTGCTTTTCTTTCCACTTCCTTGGCACCCCCACCACCCAGGCCAAGGGAGCGACAGCAATATGACACACCACCATGAACGTAAATATATATTACAAAACCCATATTTTCCTTGTTGAAAAAAAAAATACAAAGGCCCAATCACATGACAAAATCATTTAGTACGATTGGATGACTGCAAAGCATCCAATAAAGGTGAAAGTGAGTGATTACTAAAAAATCATTCACAGTTAGCGGATAGCTCAAAGGCAAGCCATGGTGGAACAAAGGGGCCGGGCAAACAAAATTTAGCATCTTTTGTATTATTAGATGAAAAAAGTTCTGAACCAGCACATCACGCATCTGAGCTGATTGCTTTTGCTGAGGTAGTGACAAATAGTTCACATGGACTTTGTTCTCTTGTAAACAGATTATGACAACAGTCATGATAACCATGAAAATGGATCATTATGAATATTAAACTGAGGTAATTTGGGGTTTCATTCTGTTTGTTAGCTGAGATAGCAGGAAAAAAAAATCACAATTAACATTTTTGTAGTCCCAGTGGCTCTGCAGAAAGGTCAAAGAGGAAAGGGGTCCAGCTTCTGCAAATATTGCCTCACATGAATTCTTTTCCTTGGTAAAATGGAGGAAACGAAAAGTCGTAAAATTGAGATAGTCACAAGATTCCTGAAAGTAGGATCATAAAGCATTCATTGGTCCATTCTAAGACGATTAAAGCTTAATACTGCAAGAAAGAAATGGTAGAAAATTTAATCATTGTTTTAACTAGAAAATAGTTTAGTCTAGAATTATGAGTTGTGGAATAAGCGAGACAAAAAGCAGCTTTTGAATCTCAATTTCCATGTAAAAAAAGCGATTCATCATTCTGATTATTCCAATATACCATTCGATCAGCATTCTATAACATGTAGCATGATACTTTAACACCATGGTGAACTATTTCAAAACAGGAAAAGCCTTCAAGTTCATATCACCAAACAAAAAAAAAGGCTTTTGAAATCCTTACCTAGCAAAACCATCCTTCACTGTCTAAGCTGATACACAAAGTCCCTGTCATACCCTTTCTCATATTATGACCAGAGAGAGCAAATATCATAATCCAATGACATGAAGGAAAGCCAAAACAATTTGACTAATATGAAGAGCAAACTTGCTATCCAGGACTTAAAAAATGGTATTTGAAAGCAATTAATCTTGCTGCCATATATCTGTCAAAGGTTAAAAAGAAGCACACTATCCAGTGCAATGCACTTAGAACAGAGAAAGCACAATTGCAATCTCTATACTTGAGACTCTACATCTGCTGTAGTTGCATGATTACTCTAACACCAACACCCAGTGAGATTTCAACACAACAAACACCATATGTAATGACTTGATAAGCTTGCAAAACCCAGATTCAACTCGTGTTGCCTTCTGGATCTGAGTCTAAATTACATAGGTTATAATCGATTGCCAAACATAGATAACCATGGAGGATAACCGAGTAAACTTAGCAGCTCTTATGAAAAGGTTTGACTTGGCAAATGGCAATTTGCTCTCAACTGAGGATAACAAAACCTCATAAATAATCTCCTGGCTTCGAAAAGCTAAGCTAATACACACACACACACACACACAAAATGCAGCCTAGACCACCGTTTCTCACTATGCCAACCAGAGAATAATCATATCAAATCACAGTGAACGAAAGGAAAAGAAAAAGAAAAAAAAAACTAATCTCTAATGCAAACTTGTAGTCCAATGACTTGAGAAAATGGTGTAGAAGCAATTCATAATGCAGACATATTGCTGTTCATGGTTGACGACGACATACCATTTTAATTCCAATCTAGCAGACTTAGAAAAGGCGAAGCACAGCAAGTATAAACTACCAAGCAAAATAAATCATGGTGGATAACAAAACATCAAATTTTAATAATCTTAGCAGCTCTTATGAGAGGGTTGGCCTTTGCAATCTGCTCTCGACCAGCAGCCTTGTAATCAAAAGAGCAATCATGGGTGTCAGAATAACGGTGGCGGGCACAGAAGAGATCCCCGCATCTGCACCGGAAGCCAGTAAGCCCGACCCTTTTGTAGCAACTCGAGCAGCGGTTGATGGATTGAAACTGTGGATGAGCCTTGTTGCTGGGCTTCTCCTTGGGAGCAAGATCCACTGCCGCCGCGTTTCCCAAATTCTCAGGTGTATTTAGAGCTGAGAGCTCTTGCAGAGGCTGCAGGCAATGAGCAGACGGCGAAGGTGGTGGTTGCGCCGAGGAGGAACTCGGAGAAGGGGAAGAGGGTTTGAGGATTTCAGCTTCATCCTTATTAAGGTTGCAGCTTTCCCCTGCCATCTACCCCAAATTGAAGAACAAAAATCCTAAACACAGCTAAAAATCGAGAGACAAAGAGGGAAAGTTAAGCAAAAAGAGATCGAAGCAAGTCCAAGATCCAACAAAATTAACAGCCCGGAAGCAACCGCAACGACATCGAAAGCCAAGATTCAACTGACTTTTTCCCCCTCCCCCCCACGTATTTAGGGAGAACAAAGAAATTAGAACAGAAAAAATAGGGGCTTTACAAGGACAACAAACGATATCCCAGAAGAAAGAGCAGAAGCCGCGGGATCGAGCTCACCGGAGGCGAATTTTATCGAAGTTTATAGACGAAAACAAAGCCAGGAGAAGGATATGATCGCAAAAGCCTCCTCGAGATGGATTTCGCATCGATCGAACGATCGAGGAAAGGATGGTAAGTTGCCTGAGCAGGTTGCGGAGACTTCTTGCTAATGGATAATAAAATAAAGAAGACGACAAATCCATTGGTATTACAAGCTTTCCTACCAATAAAAAACTAACCTCTGGTCTGGATACTAATTTCCAATTTAACAGATTATTTTTAATTAAAATAAAAAAGGGACAAAAAATAATTTAATTAAAAATAAAAAAGGGACAAAAAGAACTTAGAAAAGGTTGATATTCAAAAAGTACGTTCAGGAAAAAAGGAAAAAATGGAAAGAAAATCGTTTCCGGTTAAAATTTTCAAAATAACCAGTCAAGAAAGAAAGAATGAATAGACATTGTGACAAACAAAAAGTAACGTATCAGTTCCATAACTAAATGAATAGATAGACCTGATACTTGGATATGTGTATTCTCTCCCTTGGGAAGGGCATTCGCCTGGCGCTTCACGGGAACATAGGCAGCCATCCGTCATATAGGAGCTTCATTTTCCTTTTTTTTTTTCTCTCACTGCTACAATTGAGGATTTCTTCAATGCACTACACTGCATGAGTCCCAAAATTGAAGAAAAAATAATAGTTAAAACCTTAAAGTACATTATTCTGCACAATTTGCTATAAGATTAAGCTAATAATTGAAAACAATGTTTCTTGAATAATTTTGAAACATATGTATATGCAATTATTGGACTAACTTCATAAATAAGAAGTTACTAATAATAAAACAACTCGTTAATATTGGTGCAGAAGCACCAGATAATCGAATCTGTGTTTTGATTATGACAAAAATACAAAGTTAAGTTTACATCGTTGTCTCACGAGCTAAATCAAGTATGCAGAAAGACTAAGCTAAGCCGAAGGTCAGCGACACCCAAAGGAAGCTGTGGTGGTCGGGCAACACCGAGGGAACTTCGTAGGAGTCGAAGAACCTAGATGGAAGACCGGAAGCAAAGCGACAGATCTTAAAAGACCAGAGGTAAGCTTGTGTGAGTGAGAGATAGTAAGGTCGTATCCTCTGTATGGAGACAACAATAGGCAGCGATCCGACTAAGACTTCATGTGGAAGGTCTAGGTTGAGATCGGACAGTAAGAAACTGTCGCATTTACCATTTTCCGTGTTAACCTCTTATTGCAGGGAAGTGAGGTGTGATCATTCTTTAGTCATTAGGCGATCGGTGATGGAAGACATCACGATCGTGATGGCGATTTAATTAACCTTTTGCGCTAGGTCAAAACGGATAATGTTTGACGCAACCACTTCGCGATAAAATATGGTACCACCTCGTGATCAGTTCCAAAAGATTGGGAGACTTATTCCGAGGCCAAACTCTATAAAAGGAGGGGAGGACTCCAACCCAAACATCAATCAAGATTATTCTCAAGTGCTCCTACAATGCCAAAGCTCTAACACCATCATAACGCCGACGCGACGCCAAGCTTTAATCTTCTTCATCGGTAGCAGCAGCAAGTAATATTTTTGTTATTGTATTCTTTGTTTTAATTATAACGAGGTGAGGTAGGCTTGTTGCCTCATCCTCGTACTTTTGATTTTGTGATCGTTGTCTCCTACCTCTAACGAGGAGGAGATCTTATAGTGGATTGCCCCTTCGTACGCGGTCAAGGATCGCAGGGTCTTAGAGTAGCAACCACTGGGTTATGAACCAAGTAAAAATAAACTTGTCTTTTTACTTTTCTGCTGTGCTTGCTCATATATCGAACGAACGAAAAGAAAAATTTTACGCTCGCTATTCACCCCTCTCTAGCGACGCTTCTCAATTCAACAGTTAATCCATATCGTGTTTCCTAGTAGGAACATCCTGTCAGGTCTCAAAATGGGACATGATTATACCCGTGGGTACAACTAGGTCGTGTTGGCCTATGAAAACTTCATTTTCTCTCCATTCCAATCTAAAATGAAGCACACCCGTACTAGTGGGCACGGACAGATCGTGTTGGCTACTAGAGGGTTTGACTTATTCTTGTAAAATACCGGAGAAAAAAAAATATTATTCCTCGGTAATTGATAAAATATCCTATGGAATTTTTCAGGAATTTTTAAAAAAATTTCTGTATTTAAACGGAGGTCTTATGGACATTTCATGGGGATAAAGCAAACAGACTTTTGTGAAGCCTGTTTATATTGAGGAATTACAAAGGGATTAACTGGTGCATTTATTTCCGCCGATCCTTTTCCGTTTCTCGTCGACTCCTTTCCCCGACTTCTCTTCTTCCTCTTCTCCTCCCCGATCGCGACAAGCCTTTTCGCCGTGGGTGATCTCCGCCTCCACGCCGCGCCGCTCGCCGCGCTGCTCCAAATCGCCACTGCCGCTTCACTCGCCGCCGCTTCACTCACCGCCGCCACCCGATCGAGACTCGCTCCGTTGCTTATTTGCTGTCGGGCGATGAGTCTCCGGCCACCACGGACAGTCTCGGCGGCCGACTTCCCTCGAGTTCCCTAGATCTGGCGGCGATCATCGCCAACTCAGATCCACGCCGGTGACTTGTGCTCGTCTCGTCGGTGTTCGACCAAACAAGCATCCCGAGCGCTTTGCCCTAGTTGTGCCGTCGGATTTCCTTGCCGTGCTCTGCCGATCCTGATGACAGCGAGCGCCAACAGCCTCCCACTTCCATCGATCAACATCGCTTGCCTCCCGATCATCGATATCCTCTTCTGATCGCTCCGGCCATCGTACCGACAGGTGGTTTCTCGTTCGTGCACCGCTATAGTCGCGGACGGAACAACATTGACCCTCTGCATCATCGCCAGTTTTGGCTGCACTAGGACAGGCTACGATTCCGTTGTTTCTTTCGGCATCGTGGACATCCCCTTGGTACCTGGCTTTGCCACGGCAGTAGGATGTTGTTTCAGAATTGCTATGGACAGTTGAAGCAATATTTGGTAAGTTCAGATTTGAGGGGGGAGGGTGCTGATTCAGCTCGATTTGGTTTCGATCCACAGTGGGTGATGGAATGAGGATAGGTAAGCTTAAGTACTATACTTGTTTGGGATTATTAAGTTGTGGATTGTGCTTACAGTTCAATTGATGGGTTTAGAACATATTCCCAGGAGTGAATCAAGAAGTTGGGTGTTTCGATAATGGGTTCGTCTTCCAGATAAGTTGAGGGAGATTGAATCAACTAAAGGTATGTGTAGTTATGATTTTCTTGTTGATCTAATTTATTTCAGTAGTTGTTGATTTGGAGTTGTAGAGCAGATTATTATTTTGTATCATGAAGAAGTTGTGGCCAGAGGTTTTGATCCATTCCTACGTTCTTGGGTGTGCGGGTGATCAAGTATGGATTGTGGTTGAATCAATCTAATCACAATAGATTTGATACTCAAACGGTGGATCAAGAAGCTCTTATCCTGGATTTGGAACTAGGTAAATGTTATGAATTGTTACTTTTACTGTAGATTGAGATGTTATTTAGTTAGCTCGATTAGCTATGATTAAATGGATAGTTTAGTAGTGTGATTAAGAGCTAATGGAAGAAACTATTTAGTTAGTTGATCGAGATATAAAATTGATGCAGGATTAGGATTTGATCCTAATATTAGAATTGACACTATGATTGGATCGTATATGTTTTGTTTGCAGGATGATGATTTCAGGACCTTGATTCAAGATAGGGTCATGGACGTGAAGACTATCGACATAGTCTACATAGCAGGTAGGTAATTTTTCTACCGGTCGGGTAGATATAATGATTTCCAGATTTAGACATAGATATGAACATGTTAGGTGTTCATATTACCTTGATCATGCTCTGTTTATCGTATGCTTGAACTTACCGTTGATATATATATGTGTGCTCGATTATCGATAACACATATTCCCTAGCATAATCTAGAAGTTACATATGTGATGTAAGTTGGTCTAACTGGTTAGTAGGGTGTAGATGTTAGAGTACGGAGGAAGATCTAAGTTGTAAACTTGGCAAAAAGGTCCTCTGTGGATAAGTATGGCTCTAGATGTAGGATTTATTCCATACCTGTATGTTGCACATTTATTCACCAACCACGGGTTGTGTGAATGGTCATGTGAGTCGTGGACAGTGTGTCGCTACGGACCGATGGTCCTAGCTTGTCATGATCAGATGAGTGACTCTCTGCTGCAGAGAGTGTCGATCACTGGGTGAGACTCTTTGTTGAACAGAGAGTCTAGGGTAGATGTTCTGTATGTGAGACAGTACCCTCATTTCATTGCATGCATACTGACGACATCGTCTCCCCTTGGGGTTGAGAGAGAGTCGTCAGTCATCCTGCCTCCCAGGTTACTTTCAGAGGAGTAACTGGTGTGAGGGCATAACATTTGTTGTGCCGCACTCTACCATTATTGACGATGGTAGTTGGAGTTGCGTGCAGTTGTCCTGGGTGCGTGGTACTCGACCACTCATTAGTAGTGTTAGTCGGAGTGACCAGGACTGAGGCGTGCGAGCTACTTACGCTCATATGCTACTTGATCATACTACCTAACTCGGTCACTCGAGAGTGGTGGCGGCTGGAGTCGGGATAGTTGTCATGTCGTGCCACCTAGGCCACACTGGGGTCGTGGTAGCGAGTAGGGGTGAGCAGGCATGACCATGCATGTTGCATTGCCATAGCATACGGTGTTTTGCATATGGTTATATATATATACATACCTACTTGTATATATATATATATACATGGATGATGGTGATTAGTATACATACAGATACAGTCTATATGTATACTCACTTTGATGATGCATTTGTATGTACTATGCCTGTTGCATTTGTTTGTACATATTCATACATGCTATTGCATATTCCTGTATGGTAGTAGGTTGATACTTGTATACCTATCGGATATTCACAGTGATACCCTTGACTCAGGTTAGGATATTGTGTTAGTACTACACTGTTATACCCTATGATGTGATTATATGCCCAGGTTGGATCAGGATAGAGTAGCTGACTGCCAGGTATGTCAGCATCGTTGATGTTCAGTTTATTTAGTATATGCATGCATATCTATTGTTATGCTGATGTATACTTATTGTACGAGTAGATTAAACTGTTGAATGACATGTAATATTGATACATATATTTACATGTTTTCTCTGATTACCTGCTGAGTTTTACTCACCACCTCCGACCCTGGGTTTTTCGTCGCCTGTAATGTAGAGGTCTTCGTGACGACTTGAGTCGGCACGACCGATCCATCCCATCTCCGTTTTTCGAGTCTCCCGAGGAGTTCGTTTTTGGTTATGTCTTGGACTTTGATATGTATGGACTTGTTTATGTGTTTTGGATTTTGATCCTATGTCATGGACCCTTGTTTTGTTATGGACTTTGTCGTGATGTCGTTGTTTTATTTACGGTTTTATTACTGTGGTCTTGTCAGGTGGAGTACACCTGTATATGATATTTTGTTATGTATGTTGTGGGTATGCACACTTTATTTCCGCTGCTATTATTTGTTATATATATACTGTTGTTGTTGTGGGCCTACGGGCCTTGTATTAACCCGAAATGTTGCCACGTACAGGGGAGATGTCGTCCATTTGATTTTCGGCTCGGCATGCTCTCGGGGCGTGACAAGATCACTTGGTTACCAGGATTCATAAACTTTAGTACTTAGCCTGGAGGTCTAGAGTTCGAATTCTGGGGAAGGCAAAAACCCACTTCAAGGGGTGGGAAGTCCAGGTGAGTAACGACGGGCCAACAGGGGCGACGGTCGTCGACCAATAGGGGTCGCCGAATTCCGCCAATAGCCGCAATAGGGCCCTGCACAATAAAAGGCGCTTTTATTGATCGAATCGAGTTTTATTGCACCGGTGGGCGACTTTATCGCCGACGCATCGTCGCGCTGTCGTTACCACTGACTTCACCCGAAGTGGTTTTGCCTTCCCCAGGATTCGAACTCTAGACCTCCAGGCTAAGTACTAAAGTTTATGAATCCTGGTAAGATCACTTGGTTACCAGGATTCATAAACTTTAGTACTTAGCCTGGAGGTCTAGAGTTCGAATCCTGGGGAAGGCAAAAACCCACTTCCAGGGGTGGGAAGTCCAGGTGAGTAACGACGGGCCAACAAGGGCGACGGTTGTCGACCAATAGGGGTCACCGAATTCCGCCAATAGGGGCCAGGTGCCAATAGGGGCCCGGTCGTTACAATTCTTGTCATGTCTCGGCATGAAGTAAGCTCACACTAGTGGTCCATGGAGATGTCAAGAACCTTGTTGGAGGATTAAATTGCTCTTCATCATGGCTCATGAGAAGACAAGTGTAGGGGATTGTACGTCGCTAGAGAGAGGGTGAATAACATCGATGATGGAATTCGTTCGCGTGCTTGCTACAATACCCGTTAATATGCACATCGGAAATAATAATAAAGCATAAATGAAATACACAAGCACACACAATACACAAGAATATACATGGTTTGGAATCTTAGATTTTCTACTCCACGAGGCGAGCTCGAATGAGCTCTAGTGATGCAAACCACCACTAATACAACTCCTTCTTGACAATACGTTGGAGGTGGAGAAACCTCCTACAAAAATCTTATAACAATAAGAATAAGCAAACCCAAAAACAAGCACAAAGATGAAATGAAAGAACAAACACTTTACACAAGTGAGCTTTTGGTTGCTTTAGGATGCATTGAAGGACTGAAATTACAGCAACAACTCCCATTCAGATCCTTAAGAAACGCCAAGTGAAATCCTCCCCATCGAGCTCCTTTTATGCCTTCGCACAACCTGGATATCCGCCTAGCAGTCGACTGCCAAAAGACCTCAGTCGATTTCCCTGTAGCCGTTGTCCCACAACGACTTAATCCACACTGGAAAAACTCCAACGGGTAGCCCAATAGTCGATTGCCCTTACCAGCAATCGACTGCTACTTCGGTAGCCGACTGACCAGTCGTCTACCAAAGGTTCTGTGCCCGTGACCAAAAATAGCAATCGACTGCCGACTACTATAACATGGCAGTTGACTGCCAGGGCCACTTGTCGCAGTCAAATATCAGTCGACTGACGTGAGTCGACTGGTCATAATCCTAGTTGACTGATCAATGTCGACTCGGCTACTAAGTGTCAAAATACTTGACCAGTTGACTGGTCCATAACCTCAGTCGACTGATAAATGTCAAACATAAGGTTTAACCTCAAGTATGATCCCCTCATACTTGCTAGACCACTCTTAGCCTGGACCTAAGCCTTCTAGCCATCTCCATCAGCCTCACGTCTATCGGATCCCTCCAAGTCATCCATGACTTGTTCATCCATATGTTAGTCTTCAAGTGCTTCTATCAACTATTGTCATGCTAACAGTGTCTACACTGCCAAGGTACATTTGAACTTACGCTGCTAAGACACACGCTTGGACTTTATGCCACCAATATCATACCCTTATACTTCCCAAATGTCAAGTACCCATGACTTGGACTTTCACCGCCAAGACTACACACTTAAACTTACGTAGCTAAGACTACACCCTTGGACTTTCCTTGCTAACTCCATGTTGGACTTTCCAAATGTCAAGACCCATGCCTGAACTTTCCAATGCCAAAACCCATGCTTGGACTTTCCATTGCCAAGACCCATGCTTAAACTTTTCCTTTGTCAAGTACTCATGACTTGGACTTTCCTTTGTCCAGTACACAAGACTTGGACTTTCCAAATGCTAAGTGTCTCACTTGGACTTCTCCATCATATGGTCAGCCCCTTATCAACCATCTCCCCAAACCATTGTCAAACAATGATTAATCCTTTATCAAACATCAAAATACTATTCGAGTTAAACTCGAGTCTAGTCAATCGTGACCTGGGTCGATTACACCAACAATCTTCCTCTTTTTGATGTTTGATAAAAACCAGCACCTTTGAGTTAGGCCACCTAACTCAATCCAATCCTTCCAATTCTCCAAATTGGGAATTTCCAACTTCTCACTCAAATTCTCTCCCTTTTTGACATACATCAAAAAACTCTCCCCAAGGGTATCAATGTCTCATATCCACTGAGATATTACAATCTCTCCCTTGGTCCAGAAACATCTAGAATGCCTTCACTCTTCCTAGTGATAAGTCTCAAATCACTAAAGAGAGGCAATCCTCTAATTTTCTTCCATTCTCTAAATTCTCCCCCTTATGAGGAAGAATACATCCATCATCCCATGATGGATAACCTCCCCTTAAAGGCTTGCTCCCCCTTGCCCATTGCACCAACAATGTCGTTGGAGAGTCCCTAAGCCTAAAGGAACACTAAACCATCAAAATTAAGGACAAAAATTTAAACTTGAACTTTCACATACCTTAAAATTGATACATCACCCTAAACCACTCTCCTAATCCATATTCAATGAATTTTCACCCTTCCAATGCTTTCCAAAGCATATCCTAGGGTTAGGAGCAGTTAGGGTAGCCTAACATGGCAGAAACATGGGTTAAACAACCCTGTTTACTCGAAATCAAATCTGGCAGTTGACTTGATCAACAATCAGTCAACTAACCTTGACGCCAGTCGACTACCATAAACGGTAGTCGACTGATTTCTGAAAATGCAGAAATCCAGTTTCAAAAATTAAAATTCAGAAAATCATAAGTAAATATACATAATTTAGAAAATCATGAAACTTCATACGTATAATACTTAAGTCAATCATTATAGGTGAAAAATATTTAAAAAATAAAATACCCATAAAATAGTGAGATTGATACAAAGTTCAAAACTATTGAAAAGTTTAAAGTTTTGACCCTACTTTGTATCAACTCTATCAATGGTGATTGCTATCAAAAGATAGACTACACCAAGGTTTTTTTTTCAAAATGGTTTTGAAATGATTTTAAAACTTTAATTTCAATCATGGTCTATGGGCTAAATATACATGACTTATATACTAGTTTTCCTTATGATTTGTCCATGATATATGATGAGTTTGAGTTCATCTAGATGCAACATCTATACACCTTGAACTTAACTCATTTTCCTAACATCTCACTTGTATCTAAGGTGTATGAAAATACATATAAGTCAAGTGTTCTTGTGAGATATGGGTTTTGATTATTTAGGGTTTATGCATTTTCTAGACAACTCTATTTGATTCCCTTAGATCATGTCATAGTCTTTAAATCAATTTTAATTAATCCTAAATGCATGAATGATGATTTTGGCATATAATGGTAGCATAATTAAAAATATATACCAATAATCATGATGTCATGACATATGATTAAATCTAAACATACATGACATTAAAAGATAAACCAAAGGTATCATGACATTTTATATGATAAAACTAAATATGATGTTATGACATGACAAGGCAAACAAGGTATGACAACTATAAAATACAAATGTATATAATACCTAAGGGTGTGTTTGGTTGGGGTCATCTGTGATTACCTTAGTCATGTGATTACCAAGTAATCACATAACCAAGATTACGAGGAATAAAACATAACTTAATGTTGTTTGGTTTAATCTTAGGTAATGAGACAAAACCTTATTTGTTTGAAGGTTTTAATGTATTACTTACTATGATATTTATAATATTACCCCAACTACACATGGCGGTCCGACCCAAGTGATCGATTTACGGCGATCGATCGGTAATCGACGATCGATGACGACGATTCGACAATTGGCGCATCGACGGTCTGGGCCGACCGGGCGAGACAACGGCAGCGATGGCCTAACCATTGATTGGCGGCGGCGCCCGACAAGCGACCAGCGACCGACGACGGTGCTCGGCCGGCGATCGACGACAGCGGCGGCGGCAGCGGCGACCGACCGGCGACGATGGGGCGGCGATCGGCGGCGACGGTCGATTGGCGACGGTCGACCTGCGACCAGCGGCGGTGACCGATCGGTGATCGACGACGGCGGCGGTCTACCGACGACCGGCAATGGCGGTGGCCAATCGACAACCGACGGCGGCGGCTAGTTGATCGGCGATCGGTGACCGTCGACGGTGGCCGACGACTGGCAATCGACGACGGCGACCGACGATCGATGACCAGTTACCAGAGGTGACCGATGATCGATTACCGACGGTGGCGGCGATGACCGACGATCGATTACCGGCAGAGGCGACGATGGCCATGTAGGATCGATGAGGTGTGGTGTTGGCCGGCTAGAGGGGGGTGAATAGCCCTCTTACATTGGATAATGGAATTTGCTCGTCTACAAACAAGATTAGCGCAACGGAAACAACAAGACAAGCAAATCAAACAAAGAAAGACAAAGCAAAGGAAACAAACAATGCTAACACCAAGTCGTAACGTGGTTCACGGCTACGCCGCTAATCCACGATCCCGATTCGTCCAAGGTGAATCACTCCTTTGCCAAATCCACTAGATCTCTCCTTTGCACCAAGCTAGGTGGAGGTAACCTTTTTACCATCCCTCTTCTTACAATAGAATGAGAATAATAGCAAGTAAGAAGAGTGGGAATACTTTAGGGCACTTTGGGAGAAGATTAGAGCATGAACATTAGGCCCCCAAAGCCCCACACCCTTCCTCTTTATAGAGGAAGAGGGTTTCTTCCCGTTGACACAGGAGCAGTCGACTGATGTCCCTATCAGTCAACTAGTCCTGTAGTCGTTGCCCAATAACGGATGCTTTCCACGTTGGATTTCATCCAACGGAACCGGCATCAGTCAACTGATATTGCCATCAGTTGACTGATGATCGATCAGTCGAGTGTTCTCGAGATCGACTCCATTCTATGCCCGAAACACTTGCGACGATCGGCGATCGATGTTTCATCATCGACCGACAATCCATGACACGATCATCGGGCAACGGACTTCGAACACTAGTCGAGTCACCGTTGACTTAGAGTATTCGACTACCATAATATGGTAGTCAACTGATGTCGGGAAATCCCATCTGACACTTAGCCAAAAGGCCAAGTTCACCTAATGAGCTACTTACATTTCACTCATTCTCTCATCTCACTCGAAGTCCCTCGTCGAAGCTCTCTTCGTTCGCAGCCACATCCCTTGGCAGCATCAGGCGCACGACTCTGCAATGCTCCTTCACGTCTCTTGCCTTCGAACTCTGCTTCCTTGGCTTCGCTTCAAGTTATCTCGTCCGGCGGTCCCTCGGCATCATCAAGCGCACGACTCTGCAATGCTCCTTCTCTGACTCAAGGACCGAGTCATGAGAGGTGAAACTCGCCAAGGCTCCATGTGCGAATTACTAAGCCCTGCAAGACTCCAACGCACATATCAAATCATAATAACAACTTAACTTAAACCCTTTTGCACACACATCAAAACCTTATCATAACAAGAGATTGCCCTAACAATCTCCCCCTTTTTTATGTGTGACAATCCATTTAAGTTAGGTAAAAATATTTGATAAAATATTAAGGAAAGAAAGCATGTGAATAAACATGATTAGCAACTCTCCCCATTAATACATGAAACTTCCCCTAAATATATTCCCTCTTACTTAAACATACATTTCTCCCCCTTTGACACCATCAAAAATAATTAACAAAGTTCATTCAGCATGTCATCAAGTCTAGAGAGAAACAAAAACCAAAACATGCCTTAAAATTGGATAAAAGAAATTACTGGGCATGTTATCAGGCTACCAGTCGACTGGTTCAGACTACCAGTCGACTGGCACAAGCATTTCGAGTTTTTCAGGTTTTCAGGGTGGATTTCTGAAATGCATTAGAAAATCTATAAAAATTGAAAAATCATGATATTTGGGGAACAAATTTATTTTAGGGTCCTTTATCAGTGAAAAATAGTTTTCCATGAAAAATCATTATATTTTCACATATTTTCCAAAACTCCAAAAGTTTCAAAAGTAACTAGGTTTTTGATCAAGTTAGTATCAAGTTTAACACTTAGTTTTGCTTTCAATTGTTTCAAAACATGAACACATAGATTTTAAAGTAAGAAATTATTTTGAAAACATATGAAATATCCAACCATGATCTTTGAGCAATATGCCTGTGAATTAAACATAAGTCTTCCTCATGATTGGTCTATTATTGCTATTTTGATACTTTAAATGACCATCTAGATGCCATAGGCATTAGTAGACATTTGTATCATCCTATCATCTCCCCTATGCTAAGTTTTCAATCATGGTAGCCTATGGTGAGTGTGAGATGTATCCTAAAGGTGTTTGTATATACTTAACCATTATTTTCATGCAATTCTATCAAGGTTAAGTATCATACTATCATTCCACATGATCATAAAGACATATATGAATTAATTTTACATTATGACCATGAAACAAATGTATTCATCAAATTGTGATCATGCATTAGGTATTATATGATGATAATAAGGTAAACATCATCTAAAGCATGATTTATCTATTTATAGGTGCATTATCATCACCTAACACTATTTCAAAAATATTATCCCGCCATCCTAAGTCAACCAACATATGATTTAGGTAAGTTCCATATGGTTGATTATCCTAGGGTTTTTCTAACCTTTTAGGATGGATTTTGGAACCCAAAATAAGTTCTTTCCTATTGAGTTCACTAAAAACTCCTTAGGGATCCATTTTCTAGCTATTACCTTCTTTTTGTCTTGACCCCTAGCAATAAGACATTTATAGGCCTTTTCATTTTTCTTTTCCTTATATCCTAGGCCCTTTTTGTTGAAGCTTGCCCTTTGGCTCCCAATTATCATGTTAAGGGTATTGGAGCCTATTGTAAATTTCTCTAGGGCCTTGGTCAAATAGTCTACCTTTTCCCTTAGAGCCCTATATTCATCCATACATGCATCACTAACATTAAATGACATATATTCATGTGAGCATGCCATCATTTAAGCTAGAAGAAATATTATCATTATTATTTAAGCGTGCTTTTTCTAATTTTTCTTCCAAGTCCTTAATTTGATCTAGCATGCTCTTATTTTTCTTCTTTGCTTTAAATAAATCCCTAGTTAAGCTAGAAACCATGGAAACTATTTTCTTGGGAGTTAGATTTGTTACCATAGCTTCCATGTCTTCTTCTTCTTCGGATGAGGAGGGTGAGGAAGCTCCCCCTTCACTAGAGCTCTCCTCACTTGTGTTTGATTCTTTATTTTCGATTGAGGATGAGTCTATGTCGTCAAAGTCCATCAATGCCAAATTTGTGACAAAGGCATTTTCTTCCTCGGATGATGATGAGGAGGAGGAGGAAGGGTCATCTCAAGTCCTTGCTTTTAATGCCTTTGCCTTCCCTTTTTCTTTGGCCTTCTTCTCTTCTTCTTTCTTCTTCTTGCTACCCTTCTTCTTCTTCTTTTCTTCTTTCTTTTTCTTCTCTTCCTTGCTCTTGTTCAAGAGAGGACAATTGTCCCTTATGTCTTATTCCTTGGCAATTGTAGCAAATCACCTTCCCCCTTGGTCTTCTACTCCTATAATTAGATTTATTAAATCTAAAAGCTTTTAATGCATGCCTTACCCTTCTTACCATATAGGCTTCTTCCGTGCTATCCATGGAAGAGGAAGAAGATGCTTCATCGGAGGAGGAGGGGATCTCTATCTTCTTCTTCCCCTTGTTGGCCAAAAGTGCTACTCCTCTTGAAGGTTAAAATCTTGGCTCTTCTATTATTCCTTCAAGTCTTGTTTCGTGGAGCTCCATGGTTGAGAAGAACTCCTCCAAGGTGCTCACTTCTAAATTCTTGGACATGTAGAAGGAGTCCACCATTGAGCTCCATTTTGATGACCGGGGAAAAACATCAATTGCTTTCATGAGTATGTCCCGGTTCGAGAGTCTTTCTCCTACACTCGTTAGCCCAATTAAAATTTCTTTGAATCTAGAATGTAAGGAGGTTACCTTTTCTCCCTTTTCAAGCTTGATATTTGATAGTTGGGAGCGGAGGAGGTCTCTTCTTGCAAGTTTGGCCTCCGAGGTACCTTCATGAAGCTCTACTAGCTTCTCCCACATCTCCTTCGCACTAGAGCATTCCCCAATCCAGTTTACTTCTTATTGGGGGAGTACATTGTAGAGGTGGTGCTTGGCCTTTGAATTTGCCAAGTATTCTTCCCTTTGCCTCTTGCTCCACCTTGATTTCTCCAATAGCTCCCCTTCTTCATTCCTAGGCATCTCGAAACCGTTTTCCATAATTAATAAAATTTCAAAGTCAGTTTCAAAGAATACCTCCATTCTCTTTTTCCACCAAGAGAATTTGCCTTCGAACTTTGGTGGGTGAATATTTGAGCCGACCATTCTTGAATGTGCTTGTTGTGGTGGTTAGTCCTCGACAAGCTTTCCTTGGCTCTGATACCACTTGTAGGTTCGATGAGGTGTGGTGTTGGCCGGCTAGAGGGGGGTGAATAGCCCTCTTACATTGGATAATGGAATTTGCTCGTCTACAAACAAGATTAGCGCAACGGAAGCAACAAGACAAGCAAATCAAACAAAGAAAGATAAAGCAAAGGAAACAAACAATGCTAACACCAAGTCGTAATGTGGTTCACGGCTACGCCGCTAATCCACGATCCCGATTCGTCCAAGGTGAATCACTCCTTTGCCAAATCCACTAGATCTCTCCTTTGCACCAAGCTAGGTGGAGGTAACCTTTTTACAATCCCTCTTCTTACAATAGAATGAGAATAATAGCAAGTAAGAAGAGTGGGAATACTTTAGGGCACTTTGGGAGAAGATTAGAGCATGAACATTAAGCTCCGAAAGCCCCACACCCTTCCTCTTTATAGAGGAAGAGGGTTTCTTCCCGTTGACACAGGAGCAGTCGACTGATGTCCCTATCAGTCGACTGGTCCTATAGTCGTTGCCCAATAACGGCTGCTTTCCATGTTGGATTTCATCTAACGGCACCAGCATCAGTCGACTGATATTACCATCAGTCGACTGATGCTCAATCAGTCGAGTGTTCTCGAGCTCGACTCCATTTTGTGCTCGAAACACTTGACTACCGATCGATGCCTTCATCACCGACAGGATCTCGCAATGATCACAATCCATGGCAATGATTGGCACTTGAACCAGACTCGAACACTAGTCGAGTCACCGTCGACTTAGAGTAGTCGACTACCTTAACATTGTAGTCAACTGATGTCGGGAAATCCCATCCGACACTTAGCCAAAAGGCCAAGTTCACCTAATGAGCTACTTACATTTCACTCATTCTCTCATCTCACTTGAAGTCCTCTCAAGCTCTCTTCGCATGACCACGCCCCTGCAAAGATCAAAGCGCACGACTCTGCAATGCTCCTTCGTGTCTCTTGCCTCCGAAGTCTGCTTCCTTGGCTTCGCTTCAAGTCATCTCGTCCGGTGGTCCCTCGGCAGCATCAAGTGCACGACTTTGCAATCCTCCTTCTTCGACTCAAGGACCGAGTCATGAGAGGTGAAACTCGCCAAGGCTCCATGTGCGAATTACTAAGCCCTGCAAGACTCCAACGCATATATCAAATCATAATAACAACCTAACTTAAACCCTTTGCCACACACATCAAAACCTTATCATAGCAAGAGATTACCCTAACAGGCTGACGGCCAACCGACAATCGGCTAGATTGTAATTTGATTAATTGATAAGGATAGTTTTGTCCTAAATAGTAAAAATTAGAGGGTATTTTTGGAAAAAGAAAACCAAGGGAATCAAGAAAAACCAAGCTTCTTAGAGGTTTTCCAATTCCCCCATCCATAACCCTTTTGCTGACGTGGCATGACGTGTCGGGCATCCATCATGACTTGGTAATCGTTAAAATCCTAAACCAAACAAGGTTTTCTTTGATAACCTTGGATGGATAACCAAGGTTATCACATATGACCCCCAACAAAACACACCTTAAGGGTGCGTTTGGTTGAGGGTTTTTGTTGATAACCTTGTTAGGTTATCAACAAAAATCTTGTTTGGTTTAGGTTATGAACAATTACCTAGTAATTGTTCATTACCTAGTTATGGACAAAAACCGTTTTAGGAGGAATAGGAAAACCTTGGAGAACCAAGGTTTTTGTTGATTCCCAAGGTTAAGGAATTTTTTTCCAATATTATCCCTAGCAATATATTAAATGTCAATTTGCCAAAACTCAATCGATTTGCCGCCTATCATCGGTCGATGCCCGCCGCCGCCATCACGCCATCGTCGCCGGGCCGCCGCCGTCGCCGCCTCACTCGCCGCCACCGCCGCCGCCGCCATCGCTTATCGCCACCGCCGCTGCGCTATCGCCGCCACCCATCGCCAACCACCGCCGCCGCCGCCCGTCGCCGCCTCCACCCATCGCCGGCTAGCCGTTGCCGCCCATCATCGATCGACAGTCACCGCCAACTGCCGCCGACGTCGCTCGGCCAGTCGTCGCCGCCGCCGATCGATTGCCCATCATTGTCGTCGATGGTCGATCGATCGTTGTTGCTGTCGCCGATCGATCGGCCACCGTCGTCACTGCCGGTCGATCAACCGTCGCCGCGGTCGTTCAATCACCGCCGGCCGGGTTTGCTGGCCGTCGACATCGCCATCGCTACGGCCGCACTCGTCGGCCGATCGATCGCTACCGTCATCATTAATATTTTCGTCGTCATTGTCGAATTGATTGAGCAAAAGACAAAGGATAATTTAGTAAAATATTAAACTAAGTTATATATTAAAACCTTAAACCAAACAAGGTTTTTATCAAAGGTTATACTTTATTCCAAGGTTATGTTTTATTCCCTGGTAATCACATAACGAAGGTTATGTATGATTACTTGAACCAAACACACTCTAAGTGTCAAGCCCAAAATTTCATTTCTAGAATTAAATCCATATTCGCCATAATGGTACCCATCTCTCAAGTGTGCCAAAAAACCCAAAATGACATACTATGACCTCTAAGATCTAAATTGTGCCAATTTGATCAATTTTTTAAATTTAATTGGCACATCCTAAAATCTTTTAGGATATAAAATCAAACTTATTTCCAAGGTATCCATAATCTTGAAAATGCCATAAAGTACCAACTTTGCTATGGTTGGGTTAACTACCCATCCATTCAAGGTTGACACAACCTAACCCATTTAGCGTGAGGGAATTACGCTCCTAGGAATCCAATACCTATTGGAGCTCCTTAGATTTACAAGATATTCACTAGGGATAACTTCCCTAGATACCTTCCTAATGACCATTTTTGGCTTGAAAGCCTTGGTCAAATGGGTCTTGTCTTGGTTAACTTTAGGGATAACTTTCCTTGTGACATTCTTAGTAGCTTTCCTAAGTTTCATAGAAACCTTGACCACTAGACACTTACCATGGTTAACCTTAGGAATAACTTCCCTAGTAACCTTGGTTTTCCTAGACCTATGAATGATTCCATAATCGAATGGAACATGGTGATAGGTCTCCTTGAGTTTAGGTTTGTGACCCAAACCTTTCTTGCCCCTTGATGGTTCTTGTCTTCTATACCCTAATTTTTGATCATTTGACCCTTGAATTTGATTTTGCATCTTCCCAAGGGTCTGCTCCAATTTCTCAAGCCTTGACCTCAAGGCTTGGTTTTCTAACTCTAATCTTCCTAATTTTGATTTTTCATTAACCCTTTGGGAAAGATTCTTCCTAGGCATATGCCTACCTTTCATAGGGTTAATGCCTAGGTCATCTTCTACCTTTCTAATTGCTTCCTTAGGCAGAATTATTCTAGGGTTATTGTTTTTAGATTTATCCTTAACCCTAAAATTACAATATTTAGCACTTAAGAAAAAGTACTTATTGTTACTTCTGGCATGCTCTTTATGATTATGCAGAATTGCAAGTGAATTAAAAGCATGCTTTTTATCATAAACATTCGAAGGTGCATTTTTAAAATATATCTTAGGGTTTGCTTTAGAAGCTCCCCCTACATTTGATGCTCCTTCTTTGCCCTTGGTTTGCATCCTCCCCTAGGGCATTAGCTTCTATAATGTCCCCATTGTTGGCATTTGAAGCACACTATGTGCTCCTTGCTCTTTCTAGTGGGGACTCTGGTATCCTTTGATTTTTCTTGAACTTTTGGCGTCGGTTGAGTCTTCTTGACTCTTCTTGGACACTTACTCTTATAGTGTCCTTGCTCCCTACACTCAAAGCATATAATATGATTTTTATTTTTAATTAAAGTGATTGAGTTACCTAGGTCGGTAGAGGCAATATAGAAAGGTTCTTCACTTCTTCCAGAGGTGAATGCTTCCTCTTGATTTTGCTCCGGAGTGAAAATTCTCTCCTCCCCCTCAATCCTTGAAGTGGAAGCTTCCTCCAATTCTTCCACCTCTTTTACCAATCCAGATGTTGACTCCTTCTCAACTTCTGAATCCTCACTTTCTTGTGAGGATGAGCTCACTTCTTCAGTCTCCTTATCCAATTGAGCTGATGATGGGTATTGTTCCTTGGGCTCCTCTCCTCTATTTCTTGAGCCATTGAGGGTTCTTCATGGAGCTTAGCTAGCTTTCTCCATAGCTCCTTGACATCCTTACAATCTCCTAATCTACACAATACATCATTAGGAATTGCACTAAATAATATACCCATTACCTTAATATTTATGTTGAAGTATTGGAGTTGTTCTTTGCTCAACTTCTTCTTCTTGAGTATTTTTCCTTCTTCGTCTTTTGGAGTGTCGAACTCTACCATCACACTAATCCAATTATCGTAATCACATATAAGAAAATATTTCATTCTTACCATCCATAGCTCAAAATCCTTGGCTCCATAGAGTTCATATGGCGGTGGCACATTGATGTCATCACCCAATCTTTCTTCAACCACCATTTTCTTTCCTCTAGTGTGCTCCCTTTGTCGTTAAGCCTTGAAGAGCAGCCTTGCTCTGATACCACTTATAAGGGATCGTATGTCGCTAGAAGGGGGGGGGGTGAATAGCATCGATGATGGAATTCGTTTGTGTGCTTGCTACAATACCCATTAATATGCGTAGCGAAAATAATAATAAAACATAAATGAAATACACAAGCACACACAATACACAAGAATATACGTGGTTCGGAACCTTAGGATTCCTACTCTATGGGACGAGGTCGAATGTGCTCTAGTGATGCAAACCACTACTAATACAACTCTTTCTCGACAACACGTCGGAGATGGAGAAACCTCATACAAGAATCTTAGAACAATAACAATAAGCAAACCCAAAAGCAAGCACAAAGATGAAATTAAAGAACAAACACTTTACATAAGTGAGCTTTTGAATGCTTGAGATTTTGGTTTCTTTAGAATGCCTTGAAGGATTGGAATTGTAGTAGCAACTCCCTTCAGATCCTCAAGGAACACCAAGTGAAATCCTCCCCATCGAGCTCCTTTTATGCCTCTGCACAATCTAAATTTTTGCCTGGCAATCGACTGCCAAAAGACCTTAGTTGACTGCCCCAATAGTCATTGTCCCACAACGGCTTAATCCACGCTGAAAAAACTCCAATGGGTAGACCAGAAGTCAACTGCTGCTTCGATAACCAACTGACCAGTCGTCTACTGAAGGTTCTGTGCCCGTGACCAAAAATTATTGGTGCAAACCTGCAATCAGGCCCAAATGATGTTTTGGTGTTTGACAAGGGTTTAAGTCAAGGTGATAATTATGTGTTATCTCATGCGGTTGGTTGAGATGTATTTTTAGGAAGTTCCTTGTAGGTCGAGGACTAAATGTAAGGTAGTGAAGACCCAGACGAGGAGTCCTGACAAGTGAAGACCAGGACAAGGAGTCCTAGCATGAAGACCCGAACGAGGAGTCCTGGCATGAAGACCCAGACGAGGAGTCCTGGAATGAAGACCCAGACGAGGAGTCTTGGCAAGGGAATACCCGGATGAGGAGTCCTGGAAAATGAAGGCCCAGATGAGGAGTCCTGGCATGAAGACCCAGACGAGGAGTCTTGGCACGAAGACCCGAATGAGAAGTCTTGACGGATGAAGACCCGGAAGCAATTCTTGGCACAGAAGACCTATCAACAGTGATTCACAAGCATCGAGTAAAGGGTATAGGGTAGACCCTATCTTAGGCATGGTTTCAGCTCTAGACGAGTTGAAATGGTCAAGGGTCAAGGTAGTAGTCGAGGCAGCATCTCGACTGATTACCTCATCAGTCGAGGTGGCTCCTCGACTGGAAATTGCTACCCTAGAAGAGTGCTAAGCTGAGCTTAGGACTGGTCTGACTTACCCAGTTGAGGTAGCGCCTCGACTGGGGCTTCTTTCAAATGAACAGAAGCAAGCCGCAGTTGGTTGCCACCTTGGCTGGGTCTGCATGTTCAGAGTAGACTCATATCCGTTGAGGCAGCGCCTTGATTGGTGCTTGGTTCAATCAAACAGATGCAAGGCATTGTTGGCTGCAAGCTCGACTGGAGTAGCTTAACTTAAGCAGAAATCCATAGCAGTCGAGGTGCCACTTCGACTGTTGCTCTGTTCGAATGAAACAGAAGCGAGGTAGACTCGACTAGAAGCTCGACTAAGGATTCCAGTCGACGCGTTGATCCATCGCCTCGATTGGACCTATGTTACAATGGATAGATAATTCAAAATTAAGGAGGAAAGCTTACCGTTGGAACCCTAATCAAGCGACAGTCAAGGCGCCAGTTGAGTTGACTCGACTGCGCGGACCGAAAAAGCCCTAATTGGGCTTGATTTAAAAGGTTTCTCCGACTCTTTTCTTCTATCTCTTGAGATTACTATTCATGAAAAACCTTGAAGTGATTCTCTAGTGATTTTTCCTTGATCCTCTAAGTTCTAAACATCCTCAAAGGCAATCAAAGGAGTGAAGAGAAGAAGCCCTATTTCATACTGCATACTCTATAATCGTGCTCTTCTCAATCTCTTTCAGTTGTAAGTTCTTGTGTAATCTCTGTAAACGTGTATTAAGAGGTTTCTCCACCTTCAGAGTTTTTCTGTGAAGGAGAAAGATTAGAGGTAGGCCTTGGATGTAGCAGTTCGTGGGAGAACTATGAACCAAGTAAAAAAACTGTGTGTTGTTGTCTTTGTTTGTTTATTTCCGTTGTTTGTTTTTGTCGAACGAGATCGATTTCCTGTAACTGTTCAAGAAATAACCATATGCTATTCATCCCCCCTTCTAGCGACGCCAATGGTCCAACAAGTGGTATCAAAGCCTGGTGCTCTTCTCCGGATTCACAACCACAAGAGCAAGCTCAAATGGCGATGCAAGAAGGCTACAACACAAGCATACCTCCCTTCTTTGATGGAACCAATTTCCAATACTGGCGAAGCCAAATGGAGTACTATCTCATGACTAAGATAGATATGTGGTTCTCCGTGACCGATGGGCGCAGAAGGTAGGATACTTAAATCTGTGCAGTGGACTGCAGAACAAAGATGCAAGGCGCAAGCAAATGCCAAGGCCACCATAACTTTGCAATGTGGCTTGGCGAAGGACCAAATCAACAAAATTAGTCCGTTCAGTAGCGCGCGAGATCTCTGGAACAAACTGATAGAACTCAATGAAGGAACAAGGGACTCAAGAATAGTGAAACGAGACCTCTACATGAACCAGATGCAGAATTTCGCTATGAGGGACAGCGAGACTGTTGGTGAACTACACCGAAGGTTCAAGGAGCTGCTAAATGGTTTACATTCGGTTGGAGAAGATTTAGAAAACTGAGACACGATCAGGTATGTTCTGAAATCCTTTCCCTGAAATGCTTTATGGTCATCTATGGTAGATGCCTACAAAGTATTAAGGGATTTATCTATAGTAAAATTAGATGAATTATTTTATGAAATGGAATTGCATGAGCAAGCTAATAAGGGTCCAAAAGAGAAAGGTATTGCATTTATTGTAGGTGAGCAATACAAGGAGGACAAGAGCAAGGAGAACAAGAAAAAGGAGAAGAAGAGGGAGTCATCTTCATCCTCATCTGAGACAAGCAGTGATAGCGATGATGAATCTTCATCCAGTGAGATAGCTAATTTCGTGAGGATAATGATGAGGAGGAGTAGAAAATACAACAAGAAGGATGTGAAGAAAATTTTCGCAAACAAGAAGAAGGGTAAGACATCACATAAATTCAAAGGCAAATCTGATGTCGTTTGTTTTGAATGCAACAGGAAGAGGCACATTAAAAGTGAGTGTCTTGACCTCACGAAGAAAGAGGACAAGCCTAGGAAGAAGAAGGCATTGAGGGTGACATGGGATGAGTCTTCTTCCAACTCCTCAGAGGACGAAGTCAAGGGAAAAGGGACCAAGCATGCTGCGCTAATGGCCTTTAACAATTCAGATTCAGAGGGAGATGAAAGTCAGATAGGAACCTTATCGGAAGACACATCATCGTCTGATGATGATGAGGTAACATCTTCTAAATTAGATAAGTTCTATGAAACAATAACATGTTTAACTAATGCTTTGAGTAGATCTAAAAATAAGGTTAAGGTGCTAAAATATGAGGTGGAAGAACTTAGAAACCTTAATTCAATTTCTGCAGAAAATAGGATTGATACTTCTCAAGTTGAACAACTTAGAGAAGAGAACAATTCCTTGAGAGCACAAGTTGATGATCTCAAGTGCACACTTGAAAAATTCACAACAAGCTCTCAAACCCTTAACATGATCTTAGATGCCCAAAGGGCAGTCTATAACAAAGCTGGAATAGGGCATAAGCCGAAACAAAAAGAATTTAGTTTCATGTCATTAATTAATAGAACATATTGTGTTAAAGCTAAAGTAACTAAAGCATGGATTCCTAAACAATATGTTGTGAATGCTAATGGACCCAAAATCTGGGTTCCGAAAGACTTGTATTTCGTATTTGAATAGGTACCGATCGAGGGGGAGTGTCCGATGATATGGTTTGTGGATAGCAGATGCTCCAAGCACATGACCGAGGATTCTTCAAGGTTTGCTACAATTAAAAACAGAAGTAAAGGTACTATTTCTTTTGGTAATAGTGGTAAACAAAAAGTCATAGGAGTAGGAGACATTTTTATTTCTAAACAATTTAGGATTAAGAATGTCCTACTAGTTAAAGGAATGACTTTTAATTTGTTGAGTGTTAGTCAATTATGTGATGAAGGGTATAGAGTAGAATTTTATTCAACTCAATGCTTAATTAAACATAATGAATCCAACACTATCATGTTAGTAGGGACTAGGAAGGAAAATATCTATCAAGTTCAGTTTAGTAGTGCTACTAACATGCATGTGAAGTATCTTTTGTCCAAAGTGTTGGATCGAGAAGCGTCGCTAGAGGGGGGGGGGGTGAATAGCGATCGTAAATCTTTCATTCGAATTCGTTCGTTGAGACACAAGTAAACGAGTAAGCACAGCGGAAAATAAAGTGACACATTTATTTTACTTGGCTCACAACCTAGCGGTTGCTACTCCAAGGCCCTATCGGTCCTAGACCGCGTAAGGAGGGCAAAGCACTATAACGTCTCCTCCTCGTTGGAGGTAGGAGACAACGATCACAAAATCCGGAAGTACGAGGATGAGGCAACAAGCCTACCTCACCTCGTTATGAATAAAAACAACGAATACAATATTAAAATATATTACTAGATGCTGCTGTCGACGAAGAAGATCTGAGCTTGTTGTCGCGTCGGTGTTATGACGGTGTTGGAGCATTGGCATTGTAGGAGCACTTGATGAATAAACTTGATGATCTTTGGAGTTGGAATCCTCCCCTCCTTTTATAGATTTTGGCCTCTGAATTTGTCTCCTTTTTTTTGGAACAGATCACGAAGTTGTCCAAATTTTATCGCGAAGTGGCCGCGTCAAACGTTATCCATTTTGACCTAGCACAAAGGCTGATTCATCGCCATCAGTCGACTGATGACTCCCATCAGTCGACTGATGAGCATCACCGATCGATGAGCATCACGATCGCCTAATGTCCAAGCGAAGGATCGCCACCGCCACTTCCCTGCAGTGAGAGGTTAGCTCGGAAAATGATAAATACGACGGTTTCTAACCATCCGATCTCGACCTAGACCTTCCACAGGAAGTCTTAGTCGTATCGCCGCCTACGGTCATCCCCGTAAAGAGAACACGACCTTACAATCTCTCACTCACACGAGCTTTCCTCGATACTTACCTTGTAGCTTTCGCTTCTGGCCTTCCATTCGATTCCTTCGGCTCCCTCCGAAGTCACTCGAGTGTCGCCCGACCACCACGGCTTCCTTCGGGTGTCGCTAGCCTACAACTCCAGCTTTAGTACTTTTCTGCACACTCGATTTAGCTCGTGAGATGACGATGTAAACTTAACTTTGTGTCTTTGCCATAATCAAAACACAAGTTCGATTATCTAGTGCCCCTGCACCAATAATCTCCCCCTTTTTGATCTATGGCAAACCAACACAAAGTTAAGGAAATTAAAGCATAAAACAAGTATAGTAGATGATGAATGTCATTCCCAAAAGCTCCCCCTTAACCCTAGGTGAGTTTTGAAAGAGATACTTTAGTTTTCAAAATCAAATTTTGTGTTACTCCCCCTTAACTTTCGCTCTTCTCCCCCTTTTGCCATAAATAAAAAAAAAGGGTTTTTTTTTGTATAAAATAGGGTTTTTTTAAAAAACAATGTCATATATGCATGCATCTAGATAAATCAAATATGAGTCCAAGCATGCGTCTAGCAGTTGTTAGATAGATTGGTTCGAGGTGTGTCCCTCTGCACCAATAATCTAAAGGTTTATAATATAACCCTTAAGGTTAGTTTGCTCTCCCCCTTAGTCAAATATATGAAGTATAAGAGATGTATGGGGCGTTAAACTTTGGCCTAAGAGTTGTTAAGTACAACAGTTGAGAAAATAAGTAGTATCTTGAAGAGATTGTTTTAAGTATATTTCAATTATCCTTAACATCTCACCCATTCTATGTGTCTCATAATTTGTTCACCTTATATGTTTTGTGAGATGATTTTAAATTGATTAAAGATAGTCAACCTTGGGTTAGATTCGGATTTAACCTTTAAATCGTTAAGTAACTTTTCGAGAAACTCTCTTCCAGGTCGTGGCGAGGCACAGGGGCCTTCTTTGATCGGAACAACGACCACTTCCTTAGACAAAGCCAAATTCAAGAAAATATCACTTAAGTCACTTAGGGTTACTTCCTGGTCTAACTAGTTTAGGATATGGCGAGGTAGCTTCAGCTAGTTCCACTCGGTCAAGTGCACCAAGTTAGATACGCCTTATCTAGCTCGAATACACGAGACTTTATTTCCCTAACGTACTATCATCTCGCCGCGTCCTGATACTATGTTGTCAAGAGTTGACTAACTATTTTCCCTATCTAGCCGTTCTACAAATTAAAGTAAAATATTCAATGGTTTTGCTAAGTAAGCGGGTATACTATTTTAGTGTTAGTTCCCTCTGGACCATTGAACCAATATAGTCTATTCAAATAATGAATTTGATCATAGGGAATCCAAAACTTATTAGTCCTTATACGTGAATTCAATAAAACCTTTGGGACCCATGCTTGGACTCTTTGATGACTACGATTTACGATAGATATATATGACCTATTCGTAGTCGTTGACCTAAATCCGAGTCCGGCTTTGTTGTACATGACTCTTTGGGTTCCAAATAGTCGGTTAAGATTCTTAGATCCCAACGTGAACCTTTCCAACGTAGCCTCAACCTCTTGAACTCGGTCTTTCAAGAGAGAATTCTCCTCCTCAAGTTTTTCAATTTGGGTTGAGTTTCCCTCTTGAACTTGACTATTTGAAGAGGTTAGAGTAGCCTCTTGCTTGAGGGTTTCAATCTCCTCAAGTAACGACTCAACCCTAGACTCAGACTTAGTTAATTTCTTATTAAGCATTTTAATTGTATTGTAAAGCGTATGAATTAGTGAGCGGCTAACCTTAATTTTCTCTTTTGGTCCAGCTTTGAGTTGCTTCTCGAAGTAGTCCTCGAGTTCGGAGTGTTGTATGGACTCGACTGACGGACTCTTCGGGTCTTGCCATGCATGCTATGCCGCCGCCTTCTTCGTTGTCCCATGTTGCATGAAAAGCCTTCTTTTGATTTGATTTGAATTGTGCCCTCTTTTGATTCTTTAGTAGCCTCCTTTCCCTCTGAACGATCTTCCGCACTACGTTCACTATTGCTTCCACCTTTTTGGATTCGGACTCTAGTTCGTCATCGGGTTCGAGTCCATCTTCTTGCCTGGTAGGTGGCTTGCTTCTTTGTCCTACAAGTAGAGCAATACCTCTCTCGGCTCGGACCACGTTAGTTTGCTCGTGAAGTTCAAACTCGAAAAATAATTCATCTAACCTAAGCTTCGAAAGGTCCTTAGAGACCTTGTAGGCATCGACCATGGATGCCCATAAGGTAGTCCTAGGAAATGAAATAAGAACGTACCTTAGTAGGTCACGGTTTTCAACCTTGTGTCTGATGGTGTGCAGGCCGTTGACAATGTCCTGGATGCGGGCGTGTAGTTGCGTCGCCGTCTCGTGTTCCTGCATCTTAAGGTTATACAACTTATTGAAAAGAAGGTCACGTTTACATACCTTAGCATCGGACGTTCCTTCGTGTAGCTCGATTAATTTGTTCCATAGGTCCTTGGCGCTAATGAATGGTACGATGCGGTTGAGTTCCTCCTTGGACAAGCCGCATTGCAATATTTGGGTTGCTCTTGCATTGGCTTCGATTTGCCTCTTGGTTGCATTTGTCCACTTGTTGAAATCCAAGGGCTCTCCTTGATCATTGGTGGGTAGAGCAAAGTCGGTTTGGAATATTATCCAAGTCTCGACTTGTGTTTTCAAGAAACACTCCATCCGACTTTTCCAATAACAGAAATCATCTCCGTTAAAGAGCGGAGGTCGGGTGGTTCTATACCCCTCAATGTGAGCCATTAAGTATCTTGCAAAACACGAATAAAAACCAAGGGGAATTCCAAGACTTGGTCTTGGATTAGTAATACGGGAAATAAATGGGAAATAAACAGAATTAAATGAGAAAAATAAGAAACTAACAAAAACTAACAACTTACGACCTTCGATGTCCCCGAAAGGGTACTAGACGTTGGATTTTGGGTCTGGAAATAGCTTGTTACGAGGGTAAACCCTCCTAAGAAATGTAGATCTCTCAGGGAGCTTCGATTTGGTAGGTAGATCGTTATGTGAGTCCACTTTTGCGAAAAGTTATAGCCCTTTTACCGTCGACTACTCCAAGAGAGAAAACTTGCAAGCACACAACCAAAAGAAACGTACCAAGACTTTGTCTTGGATTAGTAGTGCGGGAGGAAAAAGACCTAAAAAATACGAATCGAAAAATACAAACAGAAAACCAAAATGTGCTAGATCTGTGGTTTCACCAAATCTTAGCGCCCCCGCTCTGATACCAATTGTTGGATCGAGAAGCGTCGCTAGAGGGGGGGTGAATAGCGATCGTAAATCTTTCGTTCGAATTCGTTCGTTGAGACACAAGTAAACGAGTAAGCACAGCGGAAAATAAAGTGACACGTTTATTTTACTTGGTTCACAACCCAGCGGTTGCTACTCCAAGGCCCTATCAGTCCTAGATTGCGTACGGAGGACAAAGCACTATAATGTCTCCTCCTCGTTGGAGGTAGGAGACAACGATCACAAAATCCGGAAGTACGAGGATGAGGCAACAAGCCTACCTCACCTCGTTATGAATAAAAATAACGAATACAATATTAAAATATATTACTAGATACTGCTGCCGATGAAGAAGATCTGAGCTTGTTGTCGCGTCGGCGTTATGACGGTGTTGGAGCGTTGACGTTGTAGGAGCACTTGATGAATAAACTTGATGATCTTTGGAGTTGGAATCCTCCCCTCCTTTTATAGATTTTGGCCTCTGAATTTGTCTCCTTTTTTTTTGGAACAGATCACGAAGTTGTCCAAATTTTATCGCGAAGTGGCCGCGTCAAACGTTATCCGTTTTGATTTAGCGCAAAGGCTGATTCGTCGCCATCAGTCGACTGATGACTCCCATCACCGATCGATGAGCATCACCGATCGCCTAATGTCCAGCAATGATCGCCACCGCTACTTCCTCGCAAAGAGAGGTTAGCTCGAAAATGATAAATACGACGGTTTCTAACTGTCCGATCTCGACCTAGACCTTCCACAGGAAGTCTTAGTCGTATCGCCGCCTACGGTCATCCCCATAAAGAGGACACGACTTTACAATCTCTCACTCACACGAGCTTTCCTCGATACTTACCTTGTAGATTTCGCTTCCAGCCTTCCACTCGATTCCTTCGGCTCCCTCCGAAGTCACTCGAGTATCGCCCGACCACCACGGCTTCCTCCGGGTGTCGCTAGCCTACAGCTCCA
Source organism: Wurfbainia villosa (assembly GCA_025175895.1). Taxonomy (NCBI): domain Eukaryota; kingdom Viridiplantae; phylum Streptophyta; class Magnoliopsida; order Zingiberales; family Zingiberaceae; genus Wurfbainia; species Wurfbainia villosa. The sequence goes on along the minus strand of CM045995.1, from coordinate 61,047,494 downwards.
GTTTTAGTACTTTTCTGCACACTCGATTTAGCTCGTGAGATAACGATGTAAACTTAACTTTGTGTCTTTGCCATAATCAAAACACAGGTTCGATTATCTAGTGCCCCTACACCAACACAAAGAAGATGACTCATGGCTATGGCATCGAAGACTCGCACACGTCAACATGAAGAATATTAAGAGGTTGGCCAAGAAAGAGCTTGTGCGAGGACTACCATTGCTCAAGTACGAAAAGGACAAATTATGTGATGCGTGTCAAAAAGGTAAACAAATAAAAGCATCACACAAAAGCAAAAACGTTGTAAGTACGTCAAGTGCTTTAGATTTATTGCATATGGATTTGTTTGATAGTAGCTCAACTAAATTCTTGAATGGTAGTAGATATTGTTTGGTAGTAGTAGATGACTATACTAGATATACATGGAATTTCTTTCTCAAACATAAAGATCAAACATTAGAAATTTTTATTTCCTTTTGTAGAAGAATTGAGAATGAGAAAAATGCAACAATTAAAACAATTAGAAGCGATCATGGAGGAGAATTTGAAAACATGATATTTAAGGATTTTTGTTTAGAAAAAGGGTACAAACACAAATTTTCCACTCCTAGGACACCACAATAAAATGGTGTGGTAGAAAGAAAGAATAGAGTCTTACAAGAAACTGTGAGGAGTATGCTAAATGAGTATGCTCTTTCTAGTTACTTGTGGGCTAAGGCGATTAATACTTCATGCTATGTTCAAAATAGAGTTTTGATACATAGATTCTTAGAAAAAATGCCTCATGAACTATGGTTTGGAAAACCACCAACAATCAAACACCTTAGGGTATTTGGTTGCAAGGTGTTTATTTTAAACACTAAGGATCATCTAGGAGAATTCACTGCAAAAGCAGATGAAGGTATCCTTTTAGGATATTCCCTCACTAGTAAGGCTTATCGAGTTTATAACAAAAGAACGAATTTGGTTGAGGAATCGTCAAATGTAGTTTTTGAAGAATGTAAAGAGCAAATTGACTCTAAAGGATAAGAGCGATGAAGTTGAGTTCGAACTCAAGAGATTGAGTTTGAATGAGAACACTAATGTAGGGGAAATTAGATCTGACTCCGATAATGAAAAACCTAGGTCAGAAGGGTCATCACTTGAGCTTGTGCAAAATTGTGAGGTTCAAGAAACATCTCAAGTACAAAGATCCACTAGAATGGTTTCTAGTCATCCCCGAGACCAAGTTGTTGGAGACATCCATCATGGAGTGAGGACTAGATCATTCTTTAGGAATGAAGTGAATCAAGTAGCATTAATCTCTGAAATTGAACCAAAAGTAATTGATGAAGCTTTGCTTGATCCGGATTAGATTATAGCAATGCAAGATAAATTGGGGCAATTTGAGAGAAGTCAAGTTTGGGATTTAGTCCCAAGACCTGATCAAGCTACCATAATAGGGACAAAATGGGTATTTAAAAATAAAATGAATGATAAGGGAGAAATAGTTAGAAATAAGGCTAGGTTAGTTGCTAAAGGATACAATCAAGTTGAGGGACTTGATTATGATGAAACTTACGCACCCATAGTTAGATTAGAATTCATAAGACTTATGATAGCATTTGTAGCATATAAAGGCTTCAAATTATATCAAATGGATGTGAAGTCATCATTTTTGAACGATTTTATAAAGGAGGAAGTCTATGTTGAACAACCGCCAAGATTTGAAAATTCTGCATTTCCAAATCACGTGTATAAGCTTAAGAAGGCTCTTTACGGGCTGAAACAAGCAGCTCGTGCTTGGTATGAAAGGTTGTCAACTTTTCTAGTTGAGAGGGGTTTTAGAAGTGGTCAAATTGATCCCACACTATTTCTGAAAAGAAATAGTGAAGATATATTTGTAGCTCAGATTTATGTTGATGACATAATTTGTGGCTCAAACAATAGGGATTACCTCAATAAATTCATAGAACACATGGAGAGTGAGTTTGAGATGAGTCTAGTAGGAGAATTGACATTTTTCCTTGGACTGTAAATCAAACAAACCAAAGAAGGAATTCATGTCTATCAATCAAAATATGCCATGGAATTGCTAAAAAAATCCAACATGGAAAATGTAAAGGAGGTTTTCACTCCAATGGCACAAAACACTCATTTAGATAGTGATGTAGATGGAAAACCTATTGATTTAAAGCTTTATAGGAGTGCCATAGGTAGTCTTTTATACCTTATAACAAGTAGACTTGATATAATATTTGCTGCAGGTATGTGTGCACGATATCAATCATGTGTAAAAGTGTCTCATTGGGTCACCGTTAAAAGAATTATGAGACAACCATGATAGTTGGGTTGTGGTATCCCTGAACTGAGTCTTTTGATTTAGTAGGCTATACCGATTCAGATTATGCAAGATGCAAACTAGATAGGAAAAGCACTAGCGGGGGCTGCCAATTCCTAGGTTTAGCATTAGTTAGTTGGTCGAGTCGAAAGCAACATTGTGTCGCTCTCTCCACAACTGAAGCTGAGTACATAGCCATGGGAGAGTGTATTGCAATTGTTATGGATGACCCACACCTTGGAAGATTATGGTTTTTCATATAAGAACGTGCAATTGCTTTGTGATAACATTAGCATGATAAATTTAATGAAAAACCCAGTCCATCATTCCAGGACGAAACACATTGAAGTGAGACATCAATTCATTAGGGATCATGTAGCAAGATGAGATATCATACTCAATTTAGAAGATAATCTTGCTGATATTTTCACAAAACCTCTTCCAGAAAATGAATTTAGCCATTTAAGAAGAGAGTTAAGAATGTGTGCCGCTGAGTAGAAACTCTCCATGATCATAAGGACTAATTCATAAGTACCAAAGAAATGGGCAAATGAATTTGGGATACCTTGGGAGAACATCTCACACAGACCTTAGGAATAACTATGGTTGTGTATTGCTAGATAGGGGTGAGATGTTAGGAGCAACCCATTTACTCAAAATGATTGTTATGATGCATCAACTTGAGTAATGAGGTTGAAAATAACACAAATCATTAAGTTGACCAATTATGGGGAAGACCAATACATAATTCATGTGTATTTGGTTCTAATATCATAATTGGGCATTCCAACCAAGTCAAATTTGTTGGACATCCTAAACAAATGATAAAACTCAACTAAAATATCAAAAATATGTTAGAAATTGCCTATCAAGTGCATTGACACTTGTAAATGGTTTAGGGACTTGAGGTCAATGAATTTAGGACTTAAAATACCTTAGAAAATGAAATTTCAGATTAACAGTCGAGTCATTTCAGTAATCGCCTCGACTGTTAGTTGTTGCAGGCAAACAGAATCGAGGCGTACTCGACCAGTGCCTTAACTGACACTTATTGGTAGCGGCCGCTAGCGAACAGAATCGAGGCGCATTCGACCAGGACCTCGACTGGACATTCAAATAAAAGCACAGAAGTGAGGCGCACTCGATCAACGCCTCGACTATTTGACTCGGGTTTATATAGAGGAACCCATTTTCCACCTCTCCTAGACCCGACTTTTGCCTTGACTATTTTTCTTCGTGATTTCCTTTCCGTCGCCTTCGCTATCGCCGTTCAAGTCTCCGGCCAAGTTCGACGCCGCCTAAACTCTAGACTTCCTCTCTGGGACTTAAACTAACAGAGTAAGTCCTCTTGTTTCTCCTTCCATTTCTTTGTCAAGCCCTAACCCTAATCACCAGTTCTCCACAGCTAGGGTTCGCCGTTCGCCAGACTTTCTTCTCGCCTAAGAAATCACTCTCACATAGAGATCCAGTCATCCCTAAGGTCTCTCCAACCCTAATCTTCCTGAACAACATCAATGGCACCTAAGTATAGAACTTTATCTCTTCTCCTTGTTTTTGTATTAGTACATAACTTTGATCACTAATCATTGTTGATCTCTGTCATTCATCATACCACATCATATTGCATTCATCCTACACTTTGGGCATATTTTCTTTTCATCTCTAGGCAAAAACAAAAAGTAGTCGAGAGTAGTAGGATGGAAACATCCAGGGAGAAACTGTTTACGGACTCCCGATTTCCTTCCGAACATCATTAGCATATATTCATGAATCATAAATTCAAGCTGATGCCTACTCACTCGTTGGATAAAGAGTTTTTCACTGGATATGCTCAAAATGTCATAGGTGTAATCGATTTTTATAGGCTTAGTAAATTAGTCTACTGTGATCATGATATTAATGTAGACTTAGTTACTAAGTTCTATAACAATCTACAACCTACAGGCGATAGGCTCATCTATAAAAGTAGGGTAGCCAGGAGGGATATCTCATTAACTCCTGATATTCTCAGGGCATTTCTAGACTGTAAAGAGTTGAGGTCAACTCTTGAATGCTATCCAACATTCAAGAACTTGTTGAGGGATACTCCATCAGTGTCATTCATGAGTATTTCTTTAAAAACCACGACAACCCGGTCTTAACCTGTTTTCAGCCATGGCACTAGTTGCCCCCGAAAATGTCTTATATAAGGTCATTGTGGGTTACATCCTTCCCATTGTCATTCGGGGGTAAGCTAAAGTCACAAACCCCATCATTTACTCACCCTACATATTCTAAGGAATCATCTTGACTTCAACATTGCTTTAAATATTTTTCTCTGCATCATCTACTTCACAGTTCCTGTCAAAAAGAAAATCTACATTCCTTTTGGACATATCATCACTTTTGGCTAGAATCCATAGGCATCAACACAAGCAGAGGCATGATTAAGCAAACGACGGACTTCGATTTCATGAAATGGCAAAATTTTTCACTGACCAACATGTCTCAAGTACATAAGACCGTTGAGTGGGCCGATGGACACCAGGCTAGTGAGAGGTGGGATACGGGAGCAGAAGAAGAAGAAGAAGAATCACCTTTATCCCTAGCTGACATAACTTATTTTTCCATGTCTGAGCAGCTAGGAGCCTGCGCCGCGATTACGTTGAGTTCGTGGAGTCAGTTGATACAAAGTATGAGGATCTCCTTATGACAATTGATACTAGATTTGAAGAGCTTCAAACAAGAATAGATACGCAGTTCTCAGAAGTTTCTTCCCAATAGTAGGAGATTCTCAGTCTCCTACGTTCCTTGGCAACTGATTCATCGGGTCCATCTTCACCGGCCATGTAGTTTTGGCATGTCTTGTGTGTGTATCAAACCGTTAGAATTCTGGAATAGTATCGAAATTTGAGGACTTCTATGAAATGGACATGTTAATAGAATTCAGGTGTGTTTATAGTTGTGTTAAATGTTATTTTAGATGTGAATAGACTTCTATGAATTTGTGGAAAAATGTTCGATGTTGAATGTTGAATGTTTACAATTTTGTTTCATTGATGAATATGGGTTTGATAGTTCTTTTTAGTTGTCTATGTGTTTTAAACATTGTTAATAGGTTTTATCACAACTACTTTTAGGGGAAACTCTATCAAATTTTTTTTCATTTTCTATGCCTTTTAATATATATCTGCACGATCGATATCTACGTTGTTGAAATACATTGTTGGTGCATTGGATAACTAAGGGTAAGAATTCAGGGGGAGGATACTATAGATACTCTTTTTGTGTGTTTGTCAAAGGGGGAGAGATAAGTTTAAGTTTAATAAGTTTAAGGTGGGAGGTGGAAATACTTAAACCTTTAAGTTCTGGAAGTTCTGAAATTCATGGAAAATCGTTCTGAAATTCATGACAAAACTATTACAAATTCCCTTTGATAAATTTTGAAATGTGTTGCAACTCTATATCTTATTTGAATATGACATGAAAATACTATTGCACATCTTGATTTGATGATTTGATGAAGTTCTAAAATACTAAAAATTCTGTACAATTTTGAGAATATTATATTATAATTCCATCACATAAACTTAAACCATGTTGTCAAACATCAAAAAGGGGGAGATTATTGGTGCAAACCTGCAATCAGACCCAAATGATATTTTGGTATTTGACAAGGGTTTATTTTAAGGTGATAATTATGTGTAATATCATGCGATTGGTTGAGATGTATTTTCAGAAAGTTCCTTGTAGGTCGAGGATTGGATGCAAGGTAGTGAAGACCCGGACGAGGAGTCCTAGAATGTAAAGACCCGGACAAGGAGTCCTGGCAAGAAGACCCGGATGAGGAGTCCTGACATGAAGACCCGGACGAGGAGTCCTGGAAAGGGAAGACCCGGACGAGGAGTCTTGGCAAGTGAAGACCCGGATGAGGAGTCCTGGCATGAAGACCCATACGAGGAGTCTTGGCATGAAGACCCGGATGAGAAGTCTTGGCGGATGAAGACCCGGAAGAAATTCTTGGCACAGAAGACCTATCAACAGTGATTCACAGGCATCGAGTAAAGGGTACAAGGTAGACCCTATCTTAGGCGTGGTTTCAGCTCTAGACGAGTTGAAACGGTCAAGGGTCATGGTAGTAGTCGAGGCAGCATCTCGACTGATTACCTCATCAGTCGAGGTGACACCTCGACTGAAAATTGCTACCCTGGACGAGTACTGAGCTGAGCTCAGGACTGGTCTAACTTACCCAGTTGAGGCGGTGCCTCAACTGGGGCTTCTTTAAAATGAACAGAAGCAAGCCGCAGCTAGTTGCCACCTCGACTGGGTTTGCATGTTTACAGCAGACTCATATCAGTCAAGGCAGTGCCTCGACTGGTGCTTGGTTCAATTGAATAGACACAAGGCACTGTCGAGTGCAAGCTCGACTGGAGTAGCTTAACTTAAGTAGAAATCCATAGCAGTCGAGGCGCCGTATCGACTGTTGCTCTGTTCGATTGAAACAGAAGCGAGGTCGACTCAACTGGAAGCTCGACTAAGGATTCCAGTCGAGGCGTTGATCCATCACCTCGACTCGACCTATGTTACAGCAGATAGATAATTCAAAATTAAGGAGAAAACCTTACCGTTGGAACCCTAATCAAGCAGCAATCGAGGCGCCAGTCGAGGTGACTCGACTGCGCGGGCCGAAAAAGCCCTAATCGAGCTCGATTTAAAAGGTTTCTCTGACTCTTTTCTTCTATCTATTGAGATTACTATTCACAAATAACCTTGAAGCAATTCTCCAGTAATTTTTCCTTGATCCTCTAAGTTCTAAACCTCAAAGACAATCAAAGGAGTGAAGAGAAGAAGCCCTATTTCATACTGCATACTCTGTAATCGTGCTCTTCTCAATCTCTTTCAGTTGTAAGTTCTTATGTAATCTCTGTAAACGTGTATTAAGAGGTTTCTCCACCTTCAGAGTTTTTCCGTGTAGGATAAAGATTAGAGGTAGGCCTTGGACGTAGAAGTTCGTGGGAGAACTATGAACCAAGTAAAAAAACTGTGTTGTTGTCTCTGTTTGTTTATTTCCGCTGTTTATTTTCGTCGAACGAGATCGATTTCCTGTAACTGTTCAAGAAACAACCATATGCTATTCATCCCCCCTTCTAGTGATGCCAACGGTCCAACAAAAATAACAGTCGACTGCCCTCCATGGCAGTTGACTGCTCAAGACCAATCGACTGCTATAACATGACAGTCGACTGCCAGGGCCACATGTCACAGTCGAACGCCAGTCGACTCATGACAGTTAAGAAATTATCTTATAGAATTTTCAGGAGTTTTTAGAAATTTTTCTGGACTTAAATGGAATTTCTATGGCATTTTGTGGGGAAAGATTAAATAGGCTTTGGAAAAGCCTGTTTGGATTATCAATAATTAGAAAGTTAATTGAATTAATTATCCTAAGTTATAAATATTAAGCTTAGGTTTACATTTTTTTGTTACTCGTTATTTCTTTTCTCCCAAATTCCCTTCTCCACCGTCGCTTGTTTCTCCCAATTCCTTCTCAAATCTCAATCACGCAACTCCCTCCTCACCCATTGTCGTCACTTGTCATTCCGGATCACCTGCTCCGATCGAGCATCGCGTGCTCATCTTGCCTCCGATCATCACTGCCGGAGCACTCTGATCATCGCCAGCCTCACCGCTTGATCGCCACAACCATCACTCTCCTATTTTTCCCTTGTTTTTCGATCGACACTGTGCCAATCTATGTCATCGTTCATTGCCAACATTCGAGCAACAATTGGTCGCCCCTCTGTTCAAGCCGTTGATCTCACTGCTGCGCCACTTCTTGTTGGACCATTGGTGTCGCTAAAAGGGGGGAGTTGAATAGCGTCAATCGTCGATACTTGAACTTTTATAGAGAAACATGCTTGTTCGATGAAAATCAACGGAAACAAAAACAGAATAGAAACAAGACAATACACAGTTTTTTACTTGGTTCACAGTTCTCCTACGAATTGTTATGTCCAAGGCCTACCTCTACTCTTTCTCCTTCTCGAAAAAAACTCCGAAGGTGGAGAAACCTCTGAATACACATTTACAAGAATTACACAAGAACTTACAGATGAAAGAGTTAGAGAAGAGAAGGAATATAGTATGCAGATTTTGCTAGCGCTTCTTCTCTTCACTCCTTTGATTTCCTTTGAGGATGTTTAGAGTTTGGAGGATGATGGAAAAACACTGGAGAATCGCTTCAAGAAGAGTCATGAATAGTAGAGTTGAGCATATGGAAAAAAGCCGAAGAAAACCTTTATATCGTGCCCGATTATGACTTTTTTCGCTCGCACAGTCGAGTTGCCTCGACTGGTGCCTCAACTAGCGTTTAATTACCGTTCCAACGGTAAGTTTACCCCCTTAATTTTGAATTATTTGTCCATTGTAACATAGGTCCAGTCGAGGCGATGATTCATCACCTCGACTGGTAAGCTTAGTCGAGCCTCCAATCGAGCCTACCTTGCTTCTGTTTCAACTAAACAGAGCATCAGTCGAGGCGTCGCCTCCACTGCTATGGATTTCTACTCAAGTTTAAGCTACGCCTGTCGAGCCTTCAATCGATAGTGCCTTGCTCTGTTCAATTAAATGAAGCAGGAGTCGAGGTGCCTCCATGACTGCTATGGGTCTCTGCTCAAAACAAGCTACCCCAATCGAGCCTTCAGTCAACAACACCTTGTTTATGTTCGATTAAATGAAGCAACACTCGAGGTGCTGCCTCGATTGATGTTGCTTTCTTAACAAATGCGAGGCCAGTTGAGTTGACTCCTAACCACGCCAGTCGAGGCGACACCTCGACTAGATGAGTCTTAGATCAGTCCAGAACCCTAAGCTTAGTAACTCATCTAGAGAACAGGTACCAGTCGAGGTGATGCTCGACTGATAAGACAATCAGTCGAGGTGCTGCCTCGATTGCTGCCTTGACCCTTGACCATTTCAACTCGTCTAGAGTTGAAATAATGCCAAAAAGGAGGTCTACCCTGTACCCTTTACCTGATGCCTATGAACCACTGTTCATAGGCCTTTTGTGCCAAGAATCACTTCTGGGTCTTCATCCATTAAGACTTTTCGTCTAGGTCTTCATGCCAGGACTCCTAGTCCAAGTCTTCATGCCAAGACTCCTCATCTGGGTCTTCATGCTAGGACTCCTCGTCTGGGTCTTCGTGCTAGGACTCCTCGTCCGGGTCTTCATTCCAGGACTCCTCGTCCGGGTCTTCATGCCAGGCCTCCTTGTCTGGATCTTCACTTGGCAAGACTCTCGTTCGAAACTTCATGCCAGGACTGTTGGGTTTCCGGCACCGCGGCGTGTGTGTGTTCGATCATGTTTCGCAAACATGAGCACAGCAGAAGCAATTAAAATTAATAAATCTATATTTATTACAACATACACAACACACGCATGCATATTACAACAAGTGTAGACATAACCGTAAATTATAATTTGCAATAAAAGAAATTTATCTACGTTATACCTTTCGTATGACGTGTAGCGGGAACGGCATCAACCGGAACGATCATCGTAAGAATCGTCTCTATCCGTATCCACGCCGAGCTCCTCGGGATGACTTCGCTAAGTCACGAGCTTCGTCTTCGTACGGGTTACTAGCCTCGTGTTGAAGACGACGTGATCGAGAGATGATCACAATCCGAATCCAAATTCGGATCCTAAAACGAGTTCTCAAAACTCGCTTCTCCGGAGAGGTATTCGTCAACCGTTTGACGAATCCTTCATCCTCCACCTCAGAGGATTACCGGAGATCAAATCCCCGGTAAGTTAGCCGCTGTCGGAGCACTAACCGTCGTCCAAACGACGCTCCGACAACAAAGAAACAAGCTGTCCAGAAAAACTGGACAGCTTTTGGTGGAGGAATAGAGGCCAGCCAAAGGAGATGTGGAGCTCACCTTATCACCGAACCCACAAGAGATCACCGGAGGGTCGCCGGAGCATCGCCGACTGAAGCTTGGATGCCGGCGGCAAGGAGGTGGCAGCAGCTCCATGAAGTTGGCAGCAACACCATGTTGGGCGGCAACAACAAAAGGAGGCTAGGGTTGGGCGGCCAAAACTTCATTAGCTTTTGGGTTAGGGTTTAAGCCCTATTTTATAGAGAATTAATTCTCTTAATGGTTAATGGATCATATCCATAAAGCCCGTTAACCCGCTCCATTAAGATAAGTTAAAATAAACCAAACCATGATGGTTTATTTTAAGTTAAAATGAACCGAACCAACTTTTGGTTCATTCGTTTATAATAAACCAAACCCTTTGGTTTATTCTCATCCATTGGATTAGAACCAAACCATTTTGGTTCATCCATTATGTCTTCATAAGACACGGCCCATCCACGCTTCCATTGCGACTGAAACAATTTCATGCTCGCTTATGTTTCGGTCCAACCAAACATAGTTTCTCTGGCCCGAGAATCCCATTCTCAAGCTCGCTTTAAATCCTTTGGATTACACTCGCGTGTGACCAAATAGGTTCTCGGTTTATGTTGGCCGCCTATAATTAACCATTAATTATAGAACGATCATGAGTGGCACCTAGTAGTACATCATGATCCCCAATTAACCAAAAGATCAACGGTTGATCCGTAACTATTTCAAAACCCTTCAAGAGCCCGAATGAATCGTGCCCCATTCCTTCACTCATCTTATACCCACTTGGTTCAGACATGGTCTATTGTGTCCCTCACTAGGTCACTCACGCCACACCTAGCCCAAGTATCATTTCCTCGTCCCACTGGATTCTAGTTACTCCACATGTATCAAGAGTACCTTACTCTAAACATGTAATGCTTTGGCCAAAGACTTTAGTAACAATCCGACGAGAGGCCATGGGTATACATCTCCTCGCAAGGAGTGGTGAATCCTTTATAGGCTATTCAACACCTTGATCACTTCGACTTATACCCAATCATCCCGGGTCCACATCTCCTTAGAGATGTTTGCTTAAGATGTCAAAGCATAAGTCTCCATGATCAAGATGACTTGAATACCGCAAGTCAAAGGAACATCGCACTTAAGCCACAGTAAGAACTTCATTGACATATCTATATATGCAGAGAACCATATGAAGTCTTACGGCTGGTCACTCCAATGAACTAGTTACCATAATTAGCATCCACGATTAACTCCGGACATCACAATGTCTCCAGCCAAAGGAGAATCACCGCTTGATACACCAAGGAGTATACCTCGTGCTAGTCTCATGATGGTGTCCAAATCCATCAATTCATCGACTAGGGATAATTCCGATACATCACAATTACACATGTAGAGATACTCACTAGTTGTGATCCAATCACAAATTCTCTCATGCTGTGAATCGTATTGTGGACATTCAGTAAATGAGTTTAAGATCCAATCATATACATTAAACATGTATACTCAAATAGTGAATCTTCATTTATCATATAAATGGTTCATACATAAGGCGATTGCCTTAGGACATCTCTCATATATTACTAACAGACTCCCACTTGGCCTAATGCCAATCGCTATGGTATCTTATACCATAAGCACTAACATGACCCTCAAACTTACTTTGAGGTAATGCTTTAGTCAAAGGATCCGCTAAGTTCCTTTCAGTGGGAATTTTCTCGATTTGTATTTCGTTCCTACTGATGATCTCTCTGATAAGATGATAGCGGCGAAGCACATGTTTGGATCATTGATGAGACCTTGGCTCTTTCGCCTGTGCAATTGCTCCATTGTTGTCGCAGTAGACCGGTATTGCTTCAACAATGGCCGGAATCACACCAAGTTCATGAACGAACTTCTTGATCCAAACCGCCTTTCGCTCAAGCCGCAATATATTCTCGCCTGGGTAGAATCCGCCACGCCTCTTTGTTTGGAACTTTTCCAACTCATCGCGCTTCATTCAAGGTGAACACGATCCGCATCGAGACTCGAATCATCCTTGTCGTCGAAGCCGCATCCGATACCCGCGATCACCATGTCCCTTCTCCATATATTAGGAACACATCCTTAGTTCTTCTCAAGTACTTAAGGATCGCCTTAATACTACCAATGATCCATTCCTCGGATCGATCGTATCCGCCGTGACACTCGTGAGCATACGATACATCGGGCTCTCGTATAATATACATGATAGATCCTATTGCGGATGCATAGGGAATCTTACTCATGAAAATCCTCTCGTCTTCTGTGCGCGGACACATAGACTTCAAAAGGTGTACCCCATGCCTGATGGGCAGATAACCTTTCTTGGATTCCGACATGCTAAACCTCTTTAGCACTCAGTCTATATATGTAGACTGCGAAAGACCAAGCAACCGTTTCGATCTATCTCTATAGATCTTAATCCCAAGGATGTAGGTTGCTTCTCTTAGGTCTTTCATGGAGAATGTCTTGGATAACCAAACCTTAACTGACTGTAAGATTGACACATCGTTTCCTATAAGTAATATGTCATCGACATACAATACTAGGAACACGACTGCACTCCCACTAACCTTCTTGTACACACAAGGTTCGTCTGGATTTTGTGAGAAATCAAACTTTTTGATCGTCTCATCAAAACAGATATTCCAGCTCCTGGATGCTTGCTTCAATCCATAAATGGATCGTCGCAATTTGCATACCTTGGTTTTCTCAACCGATGTGAAACCCTCAGGCTGTATCATATACACGTCCTCGAGCAGGTTTCCATTAAGGAAAGCTGTTTTCACATCCATCTGCCATATCTCATAATCATAATGAGCCGCTATGGCCAGGAGCATCCGAATGGATTTAAGCATAGCTTCAGGCGAATAGGTTTCGTCATAATCAACACCTTGTTTTTGACGATATCCTTTCGCCACCAATCTAGCCTTATAGGTAATCACATTACCATCCATGTCGGTTTTCTTCTTGAAAACCCACTTGCACCCTATAGGCTTTATCCCTTCAGGTGGGTCAACCAAGTTCCAAACTTGGTTTTCATACATGGAATCCATTTCCGACTTCATGGCACCAAGCCACTTATCCCTTTCTGAACTTGTCAAAGACTTCTTCATAACCGTAGGCTCCTCATCAATGAGTAACACGTCGATTCACTTACGAAATCCATATCTCTCGTGAATATTGCGTGTTCTACCGGATCTAAGAAGATGTGGTGTTACAATAGGTCCAGATTGCTCATCACTATGAGTTGTCAATTTGTTGTGCTTCACCAGGTATCTCATCAATGTCTATTTGAGTCTCTCGAGCCTCCTCAAGCTTGACGACACTCCCACTGTTTTCTTGCAAGAGAAACTCTTTCTCTAGAAACACAGCATGCCTTGAAACAAACACCTTTTGTTCCACAGGATGATAGAATTGGTAACCCCTTGTTTCCTTAGGGTATCCAACAAATAGACATTTATCAGACTTAGCATCCAATTTGTCTGATACAGTCCGCTTCACATAAGCAGGACAACCCCATATCTTCAAGTAAGATACATGAGGTTTCTTACCATTCCATATCTCATATGGAGTAGTTGAGACTACCTTGGTAGGTATTCTGTTTAACAAGTAAACAGCTGTCTGAAGTGCATAGCCCCAAAAGGACTTGGGAAGAGTTGCATGATTCATCATTGACCTGACCATGTCCGACAAGGTCCGGTTACGCCTCTCAGATACACCATTATGCTGTGGTGTATAGGGCGGAGTCCATTGAGACAATATGCCATTGTCTCTTAGATAATCAAGAAACTCTTGACTTAAGTATTCACCACCTCGATCCGATCGAAGTATTTTAATACTCTTGTCATGTTGTTTCTCTACTTCATTTCTGAATTCTTTGAACCTTTCAAAGTCTTCAGACTTGTGTTTCATCAAGAACACATACCCAAACCGTGAGTGATCATCGGTGAAGGTAATGAAGTAGCTATAGCCTTCTAAAGCTTGAGTTGACATAGGTCCACATACATCAGTATGTACTAGACCTAGTAACTCTCCCACTCGTTCACCTTTTCCAGTAAAAGGTAACTTAGTCATCTTGCCTTTTAAGCATGATTCGCATGTATCATATGAATCCAATTCAAACGATTCCAGAATTCCACATCGGTGTAATTCGGACATGCGTTTCTTGCTTATATGGCCAAGACGACAATGCCACATATAGGAGTCTATTTGATTATCCTTTCGAGCACGCGTGTTGCTCGCTTCGATATTGAAAATGTCACTGGATACGTCCAACGTATAAACACCATTACTTAAAGTTCCAGTCCCATAAAGAACTCCATTCAAAGTTATGTAACAACAATTGTTACTAAAAGTCAAATGGTACCCATTTCTATTTAAACAAGAAATAGAAATGATGTTCTTTATCAACGAAGGAACATAAAAGCAATTGTCCAGTTCTAAGACAAGTCCTACAGGGAGTTCCAACAAATACGTTCCAATAGCGAGTGCAGCAACCGTTGCTCCATTCCCAACACATAAATTTAACTCTCCCCTTGACGAGTCTTCTTCTATTCCTTAGCCCATGTATGTCATTACATATATGTGAGCCACACCCAGTATCAAATACCCAAGTGTCTGAGGAAATAGAATGACAATCAATAAAGAAGATTTCTGAAGAAGATGGGGCATCCGATGCCTTATCCTTCTTCACGGACTCAAGATAAATCTTGCACTTTCTTCAAGAATGGCTCTCCTTGCCATAATGATGGCAAGTTTCCTTTGTGCTAGTTCTACCTTCTTAGCCCTTCTCTTCTTTCCCTTCTCATGTTCCTTTGACTTCCTCTTAGAACCTTTCTTGAGGAATCAACTAACAAAGACTGGCCCCTCCCATGCTTCTCAAGACTCCACAGTCTTCAAAGATATTGAGCAAAGACTACTCAGAGATGAACCTCCTAGCATCTCAGAGGTGAAGAGGAGCTTTGAGACTTCGAACCTTTCAAATCTCACTTGCTCATCAACCAACTCACAAAGATGAAGGACTACGATATGAGCATCCATATGCTCATGCTGCTTTCGTAGCTTGGGTTCCATCGTGGCTAGCATGATGCAACTCATTTGTTCAGAATCACTCACATGTTTCTGATAGGCCAACAATTGGTCCAGAGTTGCATCGTCACTAGGACGGGCGGGAAGAGGCGCTTCGAGGACATTTGCAAGCTTTTCAACCTTGAGAACAATTCTCAAGCTTCTAAGCTAGTCCATGAAGCTCGGCCCAGTCAATTTATTCGAATCCAAAATGGAACACAAATTAAAAGACAACATGATCAATTTTAGAAATACAAAACGAGCATATATGAGAAAGATGATTTTTAAAATGCATCAATATACATTTATAAATCCCATTCATTTTTCGAATTTCAAAAACCCCAAAATCACTTCGGGAGATCGTAGGTCCATCTCCGAATGGGCTGATATCCATCATAGTTATGAACAACCTTGGAGAGAGTCCAACAAGCCATTCATAACTACGACGGTAGGTATCAACTATACCGATTGCATATCACGTATATGCAACTATCACAATGTGCTATCAACTAATTGAATGTTCACACATACATCGGGTTGTTAACACATTAACAAGTATGCATCATATGCATAGCACCCTACTTCACCTCCCTTTACATCGACCTTGGAGAGAGTCCAACAAGCCGATGCTCCAGGTTAAAGCCAACCCATTAATCGGGACATAGTTTTAATATGGTTAGAGCACATTCAACCAATTAGCCCAGCTTGGAGAGAGTCCAACAACCAAAGCTAACGATTGACCTCTAACTCTTACCATATTAGTATTAAACTATTCCATGGTTTGAACATATTCAGGTTCGAGCTGGGCTTGGAGAGAGTCCAACAACCCAAACAAGAAACAGAACTCTGGTTCTAACCATATTAATGGAAGGTGTAGGCTTTAATATTGATTAAGGGTTTTTATGTCTCATCCTCTTTGCATGCAAATAACTATTATCTACATGGCATGACATACATGGCATACATCTACATGTCACGACACGCATGGCATAATGTTATGCATCTAATGCAATTACATGACATACAATTATGTCATGTATATAATTTCCTTATATGTCATAACTATTTATGGAAATAAAATATGTTTAAGATTTGATTCTCCAAATCAAATCATAATTAAATTAGGAAACAAATTTCCAAATCTAATCAAATATTTTATTCATGGAATTATTTGATTAAGGAAAATCTATTTAGGAAACCAATTTTCTAAATCATTAAAACTACTTATGGAAATAAAATATTTTAAGATTTGATTTCCCAAATCAAATCATGATTAAGTTAGGAAACAAATTTCCAGAATCTAATCAAATATTTTATTTATGGAAAATATCAATTTCCATAAATACTTCCAACTTTCCAAAAGTGGAAGATTTCCATAAATACTTCTAGACTTTCCAAAATTGAAAAATTTCCATAAATACTTCTAAATTTCCAAAATTAGAAAATTTCCAGAAATACATTATGACTATTGCAAAACCATTTTACGATTATGTCGAAACACAACCTGGGCTCTGATACCACTGTTGGGTTTCTGGCACCGCGGCGTGTGTGTGTTTGATCATGTTTCGCAAACATGAGCACAGCGGAAGCAATTAAAATTAATAAATCTATATTTATTACAACACACACAACACACGCATGCATATTACAACAAGTGTAGACATAACCGTAAATTATAATTTGCAATAAAAGAAATTTATCTACGTTATACCTTTCGTATGACGTGTAGCGGGAACGACATCAACCGGAACGATCCTCGTAAGAATCGTCTCTATCCGTATCCACGCCGAGCTCCTCGGGATGACTTCGCTAAGTCACGAGCTTCGTCTTCGTACGGGTTACTAGCCTCGTGTTGAAGACGACGTGATCGAGAGATGATCACGATCCGAATCCAAATTCGGATCCTAAAACGACTTCTCAAAACTCGCTTCTCCGGAGAGGTATTCGTCAACCGTTTGACGAATCCTTCGTCCTCCACCTCAGAGGATTACCGGAGATCAAATCCCCCGTAAGTTAGCCGCTGTCGGAGCACTAACCGTCGTCCAAACGACGCGCTCGACAACAAAGAAACAAGCTGTCCAGAAAACTGGACAGCTTTTGGTGGAGGAATAGAGGCCGCCAAAGGAGATGTGGAGCTCACCTTATCACCGAACCCACAAGAGATCACCGAGGGTCGCCGGAGCATCGCCGGCTGAAGCTTGGATGCCGGCGGCAAGGAGGTGGCAGCAGCTCCATGAAGTTGGCGGCAACACCATGTTGGGCGGCAACAACAAAAGGAGGCTAGGGTTGGGCGGCCAAAACTTCATTAGCTTTAGGGTTAGGGTTTAAGCCCTATTTTATAGAGAACTAATTCTCTTAATGGTTAATGGATCATATCCATAAAGCCCGTTAACCCGCTCCATTCAGATAAGTTAAAATAAACCAAACCATGATGGTTTATTTTAAGTTAAAACGAACCGAACCAACTTTTGGTTCATTCGTTTAAAATAAACCAAACCCTTTGGTTTATTCTCATCCATTGGATTAGAACCAAACCATTTTGGTCCATCCATTATGTCTTCATAAGACACGGCCCATCCACGCTTCCATTGCATCAAACAATTTCATGCTCGCTTATGTTTGGTCCAACCAAACATAGTTTCTCTCCGAGAATCCCATTCTCAAGCTCGTTTAAATCCTTTGGATTACACTCGCATGTAACCAAATAGGTTCTCGGTTTATGTTGGCCGCCTATAATTAACCATTAATTATAGAACGATCATGAGTGGCACCTAGTAGTACATCATGATCCCCAATTAATGAAAAAGATCAGCGGTTGATCGTAACTATTTCGAAACCCTTCAAGAGCGAATAAATCGTGCCCCATTCCCTTCACTCATCTTATACCCACTTGGTTCAGGACATGGTCTATTGTGTCCCCACTAAGCACGCCACACCTAGCCCAAGTATCATTTCCTCGTCCTCACGGATTCTAGTTACTCCACATGTATCAAGAGTACCTTACTCTAAACATGTAATGCTTTGGCCAAAGACTTTAGTAACAATCCGACGAGGCCATGGGTATACATCTCCTCGCAAGGAGTGGTGAATCCTTTATAGGCTATTCAAACACCTTCGATCACTCGACTTATACCCAATCATCCGGGTCCACATCTCCTTAGAGATGTTTGCTTAAGATGTCAAAGCATAAGTCTCCATGATCAAGATGACTTGAATACCGCAAGTCAAAGGAACATCGCACTTAAGCCACAAGAAGAACTTCATTGACATATCTATATATGCAGAGAACCATATGAAGTCTTACGGCTGGTCACTCCAATGAACTAGTTACCATAACTAGCATCCACGATTAACTCCGGACATCACAATGTCTCCAGCCAGTGAGAATCAGCTGCTTGGATACACTAAGGAGTATACCTCGTGCTAGTCTCGACAGAATTGATGGTGTCCAAATCCATCAATTCATCGACTAGGGATAATTCCGATACATCAAAATTACACATGTAGAGATACTCACTAGTTGTGATCCAATCACAAATTCTCTCATGCTGTGAATCGTATCGTGGACATTCAGTAAATGAGTTTAAGATCCAATCAAATACATTAAACATGTATACTCAAATAGTGAATCTTCATTTATCATATAAATGGTTCATACATAAGGCGATTGCCTTAGGAAATCTCTCATATATTACTAACAAGGACTCCTCATCCAGGTCTTCATGCCATGACTCCTCGTCCGGGTCTTCACTTGCCAAGACTCTCGTCTGGGACTTCATGTTAGGACTCCTCGTCCAGGTCTTCACTTGCCAAGACTCCATTACCTTGCATCCAGTCCTCGATCTACAAAGAATTTCCTGAAAATACATCTCAACCAACCCCCATGAGATAACACATAATTATCACCTTGACTTAAACCCTTATCAAACACCAAAACATCATTTGGGCCTGATTGCACCAACAATCTCCCCCTTTTTTATATTTGACAATATGATTTAAGTTTAGGTGATGCAATTATAACACAATATGATATTATCAGAATTGTACAGAATTTGCATTTTCTAACTTCATCGAATCATGACATTAAACAAAAACATGCAATAAGATTGTCATGCCATAATAGGATTTGCAATAGATTTTCATGCCATAGATGGATTTGCAACATATTGATTTGAAATAAGATGCTAGGATGAACTTAAAGGTTTAAGCCTGATTTTCTTTAACAACTTATATCAACTTAAACTCCACTTATCTCTTTCCCTTAGAAAAACACCAAAAAAAATAATCATGGGGATGTTGAGAGTATGGGGAATATAATAACCCAGAAAGGATTAAATTGAGTAATTTATAGTATCCTCCCCCTGAATCCTTACTCTTAGTTATTCAATACACCAACAACATATTTCAACAAAATGTAATGAAAGCACCATGAATGAATCATACATATTGAGAGGCATGGAGTGTTGGAACGTCGGTGGTCGGCTAGAGGGGGGTGAATAGCCCTCTTTCGTCGTACGATGGAAATCGTTCGTTGATTACTCGTCTACAAAATTGTTAGCGCAGTGGAATAACAAAAACTAAAGACAATTAAGAATAACAAAGAATACAAACACTAACACGAAGTCGTAATGTGGTTCACGACCTTGTCGCTAATCCACAGACCGATTTGTTCAAGGTGAATCACGCCTAAACTTCCACTATTCTCTCCTTGGCACCAAGCAAGGAGGAGCTAACCTTTTCTTACAAGATCACTCTTCTTACAATATAATTTAGATGAAAGAAAGTAAGAAGAGTTGGGAATCGTTTGGGAACTTGTGAGGATGTTTAGGAGTTAAGCATTAGCCTCCCTAAGTGTCCAATGACCCCTTCTTATAGGGAAGAGCTCATTCTTCCCGTTGGGCACCTGACAGTCGACTGATGCCTCGATTAGTCGACTGATCCTATAGCCATTACCCTATAACAACTTCTTCCACATTGGATTTCATCCAACGACTCCCACATCAATCGACTGATTGTCCCATCGATTGGTGATGGAGCCAATCGATCGAGTCGGCGAGCACTTGGTGATCAACGTCAACATGCCGAAACCCTTGCAGCGATCGGTATTCCATCATCGGCGGTAATTCGTTAATCATTGCCAATCCTTGGCGGTTGGTGATGGTTTCTGAACTAGACTCGAACACCGATCTAGTCAATAGTCGACTTGGAAGCGATCATTGCCATGCGTAACAATGATCGTGATGTCAGGAAATCCCATCTGACACTTAGCCAATCGGCCAAGTTTCTGAAAGTGTTTGTGATCAATCCGTGAGGGGAAACTTCGCTTCCCACTTCATCTCGGTTGTTTTTTCATGGCGATCCCATCGATGTCCCCAGATTAAAAAAATTTAATCCTAGACAAAAGGGATTGCTCAAACAACCAAGTCATCGTCGTGCTATTCGTTTAGAGAGGTCTCTTGAACAAACTTGTTGTTCAAGTCACCACCCTCTATTCTACGAGTAGCCGCGGAATAGACGATGTCCGGATTGTCGGCTTTCGTGTTTATGTTCGGGATCCAAGTATTATTTAGCCACATACATAAAGTAAACAACCACATACAACATGCATATAATTGAAAAGCAATTATAAACATAATACAAAAGAACACTAATCAAAATAAATAAGATTGTACCTCTTGTTATACCTCTTGATCTTCTATTGTATGTCCTTCCTCCTTTTGGACGTCGTGTGGGCGACAATATTCTAAAAGTCGAAGATCCTAGATCGCCAATCTTCCTTTCCTTGTTCACTCCGAACAAAGGAAGATCATAAAACAAAACTCTTCTTCCTATCTAGAACCGGCCACCAAGTCAATAAACTCGATGTTATCGCCGGCCAAGGAAGAGAACACGGAGTATGGGAACTGTCCAAAGGGGAATCAATAAGAGCATGGGCGCTGGCCAACACTTGGAGAAGAGAAAGGAAACCAACCCTTCTCCTTGTTGCTGCCCAAAACCCTAAACCTAACTCTCCTAATTGCCGGCCAAGGAAGAGGGGAAGAATGAGAGGATGAGCACCGACCAAGGTAGAGGGAAGAAGGATAGGAACCGGCCAAACCTTAGGAAGAAGAAGAAGAGTCCTCCTCCACTTGTTGCCGCCCAACACCAACACCCAAACCCTAACCCTAGCCGTCCACTCCTAATCCTATCCAAACTAGGATTGTTGCCGCCCAAAGGAAGCAAACCCTAACCTCATCCATCAAGTTGCCGCCCATCCTATCACCTCCTTTTATAGAGTTAGGGATAATCCATGATTTAATCTCCTCCATTGGTTCTAGGGATTTAATCTCAACCGTCGGATCTAGAGATTTAATCTCAACCGTCGGATCTAGAGATTTAATCTCTACCTTTGGATCTAGAGTTTTGTTTTCATCCATTGGATCTAAGCTTCTTGAGGTGTTAATAGGCTACAATAGGGACCATGAGGAGGAGTTGGATCTTGGCCACCCATGGATCAAGCCCACATAAAGTCCGATCTATAAATGATAATCCAATCCACTAAAGGATTATCATTGATCTACCTCACCAACCCCCATAAGTTAATATGGGCTCCATATATTATTTGTACATTTTCTCCCCGTGTTTAAGATCTCGAATGTCTGTCGATTAATTAATTTACTGACCATTAATTAACCAACATCTAACTCCATGAGTAGTACCACTCAACCTTTTCATCATGTCGGACTAAGTCCACCTGCAGGGTTTACATGATGAACCTTATGAGCTCCTCAAGGGGACATCATCATCCTAATATATAGGACACAGTTTCCTCCTATAATTAACGACACACCATATAAATAATATCATCTCCCAACTTATCGAGCCTATCGATTTAATCTATAAATCTCGCCCATTGGTAAATCAAAGAGATGACTACTAAGTATATGTGTCCGTTATTATATCAGGATTAAGAGCATGTACAATATAATATCTGAGGTCTGATTCGATTATGTAGTCAGCAATAAATCGAATCACCTCTAAGTCGGTCCTGCTCAATACACACAAAGTGCATTAGTGTGATTCTATGGTCAAGACAAACCAATACCAAATCACACTACAACCATATCAATGGTTTGTCCAAAACCATCTCGGTTGTGAGCCTTTACTTATACTTTACAAGGAGCCGATAACATGATCTCCCGTGTGACACCACACACCATGTTATCTACAATGTAATGTATTAGACAATATTGCATAACCATAAATATGAAAACAATGATCATGTGATTCTTATTTTAAAAATAAAGATGTTCATACAAAAGATAGACTTTTCAGTATACATCCAAACAGTTTCACCTAAGCGCTACCCCATCCCGGGTTACAATCGCTCACTCTCATTCCGTTAGAGTCCCTCGCCTTTGAAGTTATCTTCGTTCGGCTATGTCCCTCGGATGCGCCAAGCGCATGGCTTCGCAGTGCCATCCTTCGCGTCTCGCCCTGAAGTCTACTTCCTCCGGCTTCACTCCAATGCTCCTCGTCCGATGGTCCCTCGGATGCACCAAGCGCACGGCTACCACAATGCATCTTTCACCGATTCAAAGACCGAGTCATGAGAGGTGAAACTTGCCAATGGTCCATGTGCGAATTACTAAGTCTTGCAAGACTCCAACACACATATCAAAACCATAATAACCTAACTTAAACCCTTTGCTACACACATCAAAACCATATCATATGTTGATTGCCCTAACAATCTCCCTCTTTTTGATGTGTGGCAATCCATTTAAGTTAGGTAAAACAAATACATAAAGCATAAGGCAAGAATGCATGTAAATAAAAAAGCATGAGTATCAAACTCCCCCTTAAACATGCAACTCCCCCTTAAGACATGCTAAAATTTCCCTTTTAGCATGATTAACTTAAACCTATCAATTCTCCCCCTTTGACACCATCAAAAATATTATGCAAATGTTATATACGTATGACATCAACTCTAATGGAAGGATATACCAAAAACCAACTAAAAACCTGATAAAACAGGTTACTGTGCTCGTGCATAGTACATCAGTCGACTGAATCAGAGGATTAGTCGACTGGCATGCAAATTTTAGGTTTTTAGATTTTCGAACTCCAATTTCAGAAATGCATTAAAAATTCTAGGAAATTCAAAAAATCATGAAATTTTGAGTACATATTTCTTGTGAGTTCCTCTATGAGTGAAAAATAATTTTTCATGAAAAATCATTTTAATTTTGAAAGTTAGGCAAAAACTCAAAAGTTGTAAAAAGTCTAAGGTTTGTATCAACTTTAAAGCCTAGTTTTGCCTTGAAGCTTTTCAAAACATGAACTCACTGTTTATGAAACATAAAATGGTTTTAAAATCATTTGAAATATCCAACCATGATCTTTGGGCAATATGTCTATGAATTAAACATATACTTTCCCCATGATTGGTCTATTATTCCTCTATTGATATACTTAATGACCCATCTAAATGCCATAAGCATTAGTGGACCATTTGTATCATCCTATCATCTCACCAATTGCTATGTTTTCAATCAAGGTTAGCCTTATAGTGGGTGTGAGATGTTCCTAAAGGTATTTATACTTAACCAAAATTTCATGCATTTCTACCCATGGTTAAGTATCATCCTAAAAACCCAATCATGAACATGCATCAAGAATTATCAATCATGATTATAAATCATCAATCATTGCATATCATGATTATAAATTATAAATTTAAGCATGAATCATGATTTAAATATTCAATTTATGGGTTATACATTATCATCACCCAACATTACATTAAAATTTTTTAACTCATACCATCCTAAGTCAACCAAATAATATGATATAAGTAAAATCCTTATGGTTGACTATCCTAGGGTTTTCCTAACCCTTAAGAATGGATTTGGGAACCCAATATAAATTCTTTCCTATAGGGTTCACCAAAAATTTCTTAAGGATCCATTTTCTAGCTATTGTTTTATTTTTGGCCTGACCCCTAGCAGTTAGGCAATGATAGGCCTTCTCATTTTTGTTTCCCTTATAACCTAGCCTTTCCTATTAAAGCTTGCCCTTTGGCTCCCTATGATCATGTTCAATGTGTTGGATCCTATAGTGAATTTCTCTAGGGCCTTAGTTAAATGGTATACCTTTTCTCTTAAAGCCCTATTTTCTTCCATACATGCATCACTAACATTAAAGGGCATGTAATCATCATGTGAGCATCCATCATTGATACTAGAAGAAACATTATCATTAATATTTAAACATGATTTTTCTAGCTTTTCTTCTAGGGCCTTAATTTCATTTTTCATGCTTTTGTTTTCATTTTTAGCCCTAAATAATTCCTTAGTCAAGCTAGTTATCATTGACATAATTTTCTTGGAAGGAAGATTCGTTACCTCACTTACCAAATTCTCTTCCGATTATGAGGATGAACATGAGGATGCTCCCCCTTCACTTGAGCTCTCCTCCTCGCTAGTGCTTCTTTCTTCTTCCTCAGAGGAGGTGGAGTCCAAATCATCTATCCCCATAAGAGCAAGATTTGTGAAGACCTCTTCTTCTTCGGATGATGATGATGGATCATCCCATGTGGCCTTGTGTTGGGTTTTTCCGAGCCGCAAAAACCGCTTTTTGCGTTGCGGAAACCTCGGAAGCCCCGACCACGGATCCGTGCGAAGATGTATTAAAAACAAAACATGTATGTGCTTACTAAAAAACCCTAGATCTACCTTAGATCTAAGAGGTGAGATCATTACCCTCGATGCGACGCCCTTCGCTTATCCCGCTCGTCCAAAAGGTTCGCCGGAACTCGAGAGTGTCAAGTGTACACTCCTCTATCGGTATCCACACAAGCAATAGGTGGAGAAAAGCATCCTAGAGTGTGCTAGCACCCCTTGGACGTTCATGGATAGATGAGGAAGAGAGAGCTTGAGGGAAGAGAGGAGGAAGAAGATGAAGTTACAACCCTTAACTTCACATCATCCATAACCCACTATAAGGGGGTTACATGCATGCATGTAACTCCAAGAGCCAATGGCTCTTGGTCTCCCTTATGAGGTGGCACCCCATGATGTGTCCATGATGATGTGGAACATCATCATTGGCCGGCCATGCCAAGTCATCATCATGACATGGCATTTGGTCAAGTCAAACTTGACCTTTCATCTTCCCTCTCAAGTCAAGTCAAACTTGACCTCATATCTCCCATGGTTGATCAAATCCAACCATTTGATTCAAGTCAATTTAATTTAATGAATCTCTATTCATTTAATTTAAATTGATTTGATTAATCAAATCTAAATTAGACTCATTCAACACTTGAATCAACTTGAGTCTAACTCAATTAGTCTAATTTGGATTACTCTTAATCCAATTTGGTTCATCCCATGAACCTAATCCTCATGGTTCATCATATGAACCTAATCTCCATCTAATTGCTCTTATGTGTGTGACCCTATAGGTTCTTGTAACGTTGGCAATGTCCCTAAACCGATTTAGGAACATAAGCAATGAGCGGTATCTAGCAACACATCATTGCTACCCAAGTTACAAGAATGTTGAGCTCCAACATCACCTTTGTGACTACTAATTGTGACTCTCACAATATGTGACAATGTCCCTCTATCCTTGACATCTAGATTGACCAATCGAGGCATAGACCGTGTCATCCTCGGTACAATCTAAATCTTGAACTCCAAGTAGACTCACTTCTAATCAAATGAGCTCAATATCTCATATTGACTCATTTGGGCATGGCCATGCACTTCGTGGTCTCACTCTATCAAGAATATCGATGTCACTCCCGTCATATAGGAGGGATAGATCCCATCTACATCACTCACATCCCTCCGCATAATTTGTTACATACCCAAGAATCGCTTTATAGTCCACCCATTTACGGGTGACGCTTGACGGCCAAAGTATGCAACTCCTTATGTAGGGAACCATGGTGACTTCAGGTCTAAGGACTAATAGTCATACTAATAGCCACATGAGAAAGTATATGACACTCATATAACGATCCATGATACTTTCTCATGGGTCATTCAAGATACATTCTCCAATGCATACCCATGTGTCAACTTGATATCTCATATCCATGACTTGTGAGATCAAGTCATCTTGTTGACCTATATGCTAGTCTCTACGCATTAACATTGTCCCTGAATGTTAATACTCGACTAGGAATGATTAAGAGTAGTGTTCTCTATATCATCTCATTATCGATTCAACCAATCGATTTATATAGATAAGAACCTACTACTCAAGGACATTATTATATTTAGTTATTTGGCACCAATACAAGTAAATATAATAACCATGCCTTTATAAATAGGAATATGATACAATAAAGTCCATACAACAATCATCACATGATTGGCTCTAGGCTTTCACTAACAATCTCCCACTAGCACTAGTGCCAATCACCGTAGTATCTAATACCCAATGACCTAGTGTGACCATCATGCTTTTTCGCGCAAAGCCTCGTCAAGGGATCTGCGATGTTAGCCTCTCAGGGTACTCAGAAATCTTCACATCTCCTCTATCGATAATCTCGAATGAGATGGAAGCACCGATATATTCGGCCTTGTTGTAGAATCAAGAATCGTGTCCTCGCTTGAACTCTTCCACCACGCACCACCATTCAAGCAAAACACGAACCCCGATCGCGATCTATAATCATCCCGGTCCGCTGAAGCTTGCATCACCAGAACCTTTACACTAGCTCCTCATCGCCTTCCAAATATCAAGAAATATTCTTTAGTCCTTCTTAAGTACTTAAGAATATTCTTGATCGCTATCCAAAGCTGACGCCACCGATCTCGATCGTATCTACTCGCCATGCTCAAAGCATACGAGAGACATGGCGCATACATGATAGATCCTATAGCACATGCCTAAGGGATCTTATCCATGCGTCTCTCTCCTCTCTAGAAGAGGGACTTTGAGTCTTCGAAAGACTCACACCATGTGACATCTCCATAAGTCCTTCTGGAATTCTCGCATGGCAAACCAAGTAATACTGTCAATGTATGTACTCGATTTAGGCCAAGGAATCTCTTAGATCTATCTCTATAGATCTTAATGCCTAGAATATAGTCGCTTCACCTAAGTCCTTCATTGAGAAGCACGCCCTAGCCAAGTCTTCACAGGCATCAGAGCAAAGGGATGTCATTCCCAATGAGTAGTATGTCATCCACATACAATACAAGGAACACAACTGTTCCCATTAACCCTCTTGTAGACACAGGTTCATCTTCATTCTTGATGAAACCAAACTGCTTGATCGCATCATCGAATCAAGATTCCAGCTCCGAGAAGCTTGCTTTTAGCCCATAAATGGACCTTTGCACTGCATACCTTCCCAAAGATGTCGTGGATCTACAAAACCTCGTGCTGTGTCATGTACACATCCTCGAGTAAGTTTCCATTCGTAAACGCGTTTTGACATCCATCCGCCAGATCTCATAATCGTGGTATGTCGCAATAGCAAGCAAGATCCGAATGGACTTAAACATCGCCATCGGAGAAAAGGTTTCATCATAGTCAATACCATGAATTTGCTTGAAACCTTTAGCCACCAATCGCCCTTATAGCGTAAGTCCATCCATGTCGCCTTTCTCCTAAAGACCCACTTACACCCAATGGGTTTGATTCTTCGTGGATCAACCAAAGTCCATACTTGGTTAGTGTACATGGATTCCATCTCGATCTCATGGCCTCTAGCCATTTCTCGTACCGGGCTCATCACAGCCTTCCTCGATAGGAGGTAGGCTCATTCTCAATGAGCATAACGTCATCATGGTCGACAAGAGAAATGAGTATCTCTCAGCCGACGACGCACTATCGACTCGCGAAGAGGTAGGTCTACTTGAATGTGGTTGTTCCACAACTCTTGTGCAATAACCTCATCACCCACAACACTTTGTGGTTCCTGCTCAACCTCCATCAAGGCCTCAAGCATGGTCCTTATCTTGAATTTCTTCAAGATCGAAGGTACTCATACTAGTTTTTCTAGAAACAAAATCCCTTTCTAGAAAAACTCCAGTCTTTGCCACAAACACTTTGTGCTGACTGGGAATATAGAAGTAATATCCCTTGTATCCTTGGGATATCCAACAAAATAGCACCTATCGGATTTGGGTCCCAGTTTGTCTGAGACTTGACGTCGAACGTAAGCCTCACAACCCCAAATCCTCATGAAAGACATCTTGGGATTTCTTCCCCGTCCCATATCGTATATGGTGTCTTTATCATGACCTTGGATGGTACACTTAAGGGTAAAGGTCTGCGTGTCAGAACATATCCCCAAAAGATATAAGAAGATCTGTGACTCATCATAGATCGTACCATATCTAATAGGGTACGATTCCTCCTTTCGGATACACCATTCCACTGTGGTGTTCCAGGAGGAGTGAGTTGGGATAGAATCCCACACTCAGCTAGATAGTCACGAAACTCATGGCTAAGGTATTCACCACCTCGATCTGATCGAAGTATCTTAATACTCTTGTCAAGCTTGTTTTGTACTTCATTCTTGAATTCTTTGAACTTTTCAAAGGATTCAGATTTATGTGTCATAAGATACACATAACCATATCTACTGAAGTCATCAGTAAATGTAATGAAGTACCTGTAACCACCTCTAGCAGCAACATTGAAAGGACCACATACATCACTATGTATAAGTCCTAACAAATCTGTTGCTCTTTCGCTGTGTCCACTAAAGGGAGTCTTGGTCATCTTGCCTAAAAGGCAAGACTCGCATGTCTCATATGATTCAAAATCAACCCATCCTTAGGGAGCTGAGATAAGCGACTCTCATTTATGTGACCTAAGCGACAATGCCAGAGATAGGTTTGGTTCAACTCATTTGACTTGAACCTCTTGATACTTATGTTATAGATAGGGCTCTCTAAGTCTAGAAAGTAGAGTCCGTTCATTAGAGGTGCACTACAATAGAACATATCATTTAAATAAACTGAACAACATTTGTTCTTTATTATAAATGAAAATCCTTTCTTGTCCAAACAAGAAACTGAAATGATGTTCTTAGTTAAGGCAGGCACATAACAACATTCATCTAATTCTAGTACAAGCCCAGAGGGCAGAGATAGATCATAAGTTCCTACAAAGAATAAAGAAAGAACCCTTGCTCCATTGCCTACTCAGAGGTCCACCTCGCCTTTGTCAATGCCCTCGCTATTTCTCAAATACACATTGGTAAAATGTGAGATGCACATCCCAGATCTAATACCCATGATGAAGAAATAGATAGATTGACTTCTATAACATTTATACCAAGTAGAAGTCTCACTTCTCTTCTTCTTAAGATCTTCCGTATGCCTCAGCTACGCTTCCAGGTCCTCGCTTCCTTGCAAAAGCAAGCCCTTCCTTGGCTATCCCTCCTTTGGGTTTAAGTTCTTTGCCTTTGCCCTTGGCTTGGAACTTTCCCTTACCTTTAGGCTTGCCCTTGCCTTTCTTCTTCTGCACCATCAAAATGGTGTCAGATTTACCCTTCTTAAGGTTAAGCTCTGCAGTTCTCAACATGCTGAGCATTTCAGGCAATGACTTATCAATTTCATTCATGTTATATTCATGACAAATTGATTGAAGGCTTGTGGCAAAGATTGCAAGATTAGGTCAGTGGCCAGCTCTTGGCCAAGTGGGAATCCCAGCCTTTGTAGGTTTTCTACGTACCCAATCATCTTGAGTACATATGTACCTACGGGAGTCCCTTCTTGCATTTTGGACCCAAATAATGCCTTAGAGACTTCATATCTCTCATGCCTAGCTTGTCCTTGATATAGTTGACGAAGATGTTCAACCATATTATAAGCATTCATGAACTCGTGTTGCTTCTGAAGCTCAGGGTTCATGGTCGCGAGCATTAGACATGACACATCTAATGCATCATCTTGATGCTTCTTGTAAGCATCTTTGTCACCGCAAGGCATTGGCGGTGGAGGTGCCTCCTGAATGGGCCGCCCAGACGCATAAACTTCCTTTCTTGGGTGAGAATACAATTCTCAAGTTCCTGCATCACCCAGAAATTTGCTCCATTGAGCTTGTCCTTCTCAAGGATGGATCGCAGAGAGAGAGTGTTCGTGTTTGTCGACATAGTTATCTACAACATACAATGCAGAGAATTAATATCATATTCCTTTTATCATTTAATTAGGCCTTTAATCAAATGATGCTCCCAAATTATAGGAATTTTTATAGAATCGAGTTATGGATGTGGTCAAACCACATTACTAGATTCAAACAAACTAGCTATAATTCTTGCGGGACAAGATCCACATCATACTAAGCCTTGAGTTAGCTTTGGCTAAATCGCCCAAGACTTAGTACGATCGGTGGGTAACACATTACCGATTACATCTCTATGCAACTCTTGTTTATAGGATTAAGACCCACATTTACAAAAGACCTTGAGTTAGCTAAATCGCCAAGATTTAGTGTAAATGCGATCTTAACCTATCTTTCCAACGATTGGAATATGCCTATAGTTCTACTCGATCCAATTGAGTTAACTAGTTTTGCTCAATCTAATTGAGCTTACTCTAACCCGAGTCGTGATAGGCGGGACCAAGATTGTCCCTCCGCACCCTACCAAGATAATATGCGTTGCTCTGCTTTGGCAGATTCAACAACAACAAATGATCGAGGTAGTGATGGGTATCAAGGCTCGGTAGGCATTTTCGAGTTGATTCGATTATGATCTAATCTAATCGTAATGTGTATCTTATACGCATTAAGGCCTTCATTATCCTATATTAGCATGCATCATATACATACATTAATTATTCTAGCATGCATCATATACATACAAGAAAATTAACCTAGCATGCATCATATACATACAAACATTTTTTCTACTAGCATGCATCACATACATACAAGCAAAAATCAATTAAATATATATATATATATATATATATAATTAAATGTGATATAGTCATGGCCCTACTACGATCTTCTCAAGCCAATGAGAAGATCGGACGGTCTACCTAAGGCTAGCGGCTTCTCCAAGCGCTTCCTTTGACCGCCATGTGTCGTCGTCACCCTTCTCGTAAGCTCGTCTTCAAGTGGACTTTCCACCGCTCCATTTTTGTACATTACAAATATGAAACTCGAGTTACATTCGAGTCTAAAAACTAATTACAACTAGAATTTCAAAATAAGAGGTACGACGCGCAGGTCGCATACACTATACAACACGCACAACCACAAAACGGCACGCAGGCCGTATTATGAATTACAACACACTTATTCAATCAAATTGGGGTCATTGGGCCATGACAATCACAGAATTATACATAATTCTAAATTATGTATTTTTACAGAAATTTCTATAATTTTTCCTAATTTATTTCGAATTTATGAGTCAACTCTCCGTAACGGTCCCGCTTAGCGATTTATAGCGATCGCGGACATGGCCCCTTTCGGGGATAGGGGCTGCGCCCCTACTCACAAAATAATCTTTGCGAGTGTCCCTACTCTGATCTTACAGCTACTTTAGTCGCTGTCCCAAAAACCTAAAGCTAGAACTTGCCGATTCGGAGAGTTTTTCTCGACGGTTGAAGCCTACGAGTGTCCCAACACTCGTTGCTTCGACTCTACGAGAAAAATACCCAAAAATTCTATAAAATAAGAAAATTTACAGAAACATATAAATCTGTAATTTTTATATCTAATATAAAAACAACAAAAAACGAAACACATACATGCTTCGCACGTGGCTCTGATACCACTGTTGGGGTTTTTCCGAGCCGCAAAAACCGCTTTTTGCATTGCGGAAACCTCGGAAGCCCCGGCCACGGATCCGTGCGAAGATGTATTAAAACAAAACATGTATGTGTTTATATAAAAACCCTAGATCTACCTTAGATCTAAGAGGTGAGATCATTACCCTCGTAGCGACGCCCTTCGCTTATCCCGCTCGTCCAAAAGGTTCGCCGGAACTCGAGAGTGTCAAGTGTACACTCCTCTATCGGTATCCACACAAGCAATAGGTGGAGAAAAGCATCCTAGAGTGTGCTAGCACCCCTTGGACGTTCATGGATAGATGAGGAAGAGAGAGCTTGAGGGAAGAGAGGAGGAAGAAGATGAAGTTACACAACTTAACTTCACATCATCCATAACCCACTATAAGGGGGTTACATGCATGCATGTAACTCCAAGAGCCAATGGCTCTTGGTCTCCCTTATGAGGTGGCACCCCATGATGTGTCCATGATGATGTGGACCATCATCATTGGCCGGCCATGCCAAGTCATCATCATGACATGGCATTTGGTCAAGTCAAACTTGACCTTTCATCTTCCCTCTCAAGTCAAGTCAAACTTGACCTCTTATCTCCCATGGTTGATCAAATCCAACCATTTGATTCAAGTCAATTTAATATAATGAATCTCTATTCATTAATTTAAATTGATTTGATGAATCAAATCTCAATTAGACTCATTCAACACTTGAATCAACTTGAGTCTAACTCAATTAGTCTAATTTGGATTACTCTTAATCCAATTTGGTTCATCCCATGAACCCTCATGGTTCATCATATGAACCTAATCTCCATCTAATTGCTCTTATGTGTGTGACCCTATAGGTTCTTGTAACGTTGGCAATGTCCCTAACCCGATTTAGGAACATAAGCAATGAGCGGTATCTAGCAACACATCATTGCTACCCAAGTTACAAGAATGTTGAGCTCCAACATCACCTTTGTGACTACTAATTGTGACTCTCACAATATGTGACAATGTCCCTCTATCCTTGACATATAGATTGACCAATCGAGGCATAGACCGTGTCATCCTCGGTACAATCTAAATCTTGAACTCCAAGTAGACTCACTCTAATCAAATGAGCTCAATATCTCATATTGACTCATTTGGGCATGGCCATGCACTTCGTGGTCTCACTCTATCAAGAATATCGATGTCACCCGTCATATAGGAGGATAGATCCCATCTACATCACTCACATCCCTCCGCATAATTAGCGTTACATACCCGATGTCGCCTTTATAGTCCACCCATTTACGGGTGACGTTTTGTAAGCCAAAGTATGCAACTCCTTATGTAGGGAACCATGGTGACTTCAGGTCTAAGGACTAATAGTCATACTAATAGCCACATGAGAAAGTATATGACACTCATATAATGATCCATGATACTTTCTCATGGCGGGTCATTCAGTATACATTCTCCAATGCATACCCATGTGTCAACTTGATATCTCATATCCATGACTTGTGAGATCAAGTCATCTTGTTGACCTACATGCTAGTCTCTACGCATTAACATTGTCCCTGAATGTTAATACTCGACTAGGAATGATTAAGAGTAGTGTTCTCTATATCATCTCATTATCGATTCAACCAATCGATTTATATAGATAAGAACCTACTACTCAAGGACATTATTATATTTAGTTATTTGGCACCAATACAAGTAAATATAATAACCATGCCTTTATAAATAGGAATATGATACAATAAAGTCCATACAACAATCATCACATGATTGGCTCTAGGGCTTTCACTAACACCTTGTGTGCTTTGGCCTTCCCCTTTTCTTTGGCCTTCTTTTCATCCTTCTTCTTCTTGTTCCTTTTCTTCTTCTCTTCTTTTCTCCTCCTTTCTTCTTTGCTCTTGTTCAAGAGAGGACAATCATCTCTTATATGCCCCTCTCCTTGGCAATTGTAACATATAATCTTCCTCCTTGGCCTTCTACCCCTATCATGAGATTTATTAAATTTAAAACTTTTAAGTGC
Source organism: Wurfbainia villosa (assembly GCA_025175895.1). Classification (NCBI taxonomy): domain Eukaryota; kingdom Viridiplantae; phylum Streptophyta; class Magnoliopsida; order Zingiberales; family Zingiberaceae; genus Wurfbainia; species Wurfbainia villosa. The sequence continues at coordinate 61,013,413 of CM045995.1, read as the reverse complement.
ACGCCTTACCTTCCTTACCATGTAGGCTTCTTCCTTGCTATCCATGGAGGAGGAGGAGTCTTCATCCGATAATGAAGGTGGCGTCTCCTTCTTCTTCTTCCCCTTGTTGGCCATTAGTGCCACTCCCTTTGATGGTTTGATGCTTGGTTCTTCACTTATTCCTTCAAGCCTTATTTCATGTAACTCCATGGTGGAAAAGAATTCTTCTAGGGTGCTCACTTCTAGATTCTTCGAAATATAGAAGGAGTCCACCATGGAGCTCCACTTTGAGGACCGGGGAAAGGCATCTATAGCCTTCATGATCATATCCCGGTTGGAGAGCTTCTTCCCTACACTTGTTAGGCCATTAAGAATTTCCTTAAAATGAGAATGTAAGGATGTTACCTTCTCCCCTTTATCGAGTTTGATGTTATTGAGTTGGGAGTGTAGGACATCTCTTCTTGCTAGCTTGGCCTCGGATGTGCCTTCATGAAGCTCCATTAGCTTTTCCCACATCTCTTTAGCACTTGAGCACTCCCCAATCCGGTTGATCTCTTGTTGGGGGAGCACATTGAAAAGGTGGTGCTTGACCTTTGAATTTGCAAGGTGCTCCTCCCTTTGATTCTTAGTCCACCTTGATTTCTCTAGTACTCTCCCCTCTTCATCCCTAGGCATCTCGAAACCGTTTTGCATTATCAACATAATATCGAAGTCGGTTTCAAAAAAATACCTCCATTCTCTTCTTCCACCAAGAGAATTCACCTTAAAATTTTGGTGGGTGAATGTTTGAGCTGGCCATCGTAGTTGTTGTGCTTGTTGCGGCGGTGAGTCCGGTGACAAGTGACTTGGCTCTGATACCATTTGTGGGAACGTCGGTGGGCGGCTAGAGGGGGTGAATAGCCCTCTTTCATCGTACGGTGGAAATCGTTCATTGATTACTCATCTACAAAACCATTAGCGTAGTAGAATAATAAAAACTAAAGACAATTAAGAATAACAAAGAATACAAACGATAACACAAAGTCGTAACGTGATTCACGACCTTGCCGCTAATCTATGGACCAATTCGTTCAAGGTGAATCACGCCTAAACTTCCACTATTCTCTCCTTGGCACCAAGCAAGGTGGAGGTAACCTTTTCTTACAAGATCACTCTTCTTACAATAAAATTTAGATGAAAGCAAGTAAGAAGAGTTGGGAATCGTTTGGGCACTTGTGAGGATGTTTAGGAGTTAAGCATTAGCCTCCCCAAGTGTCCAGTGGCCCCTTCTTATAGGGAAGATCTCATTCTTCCCATTGGGCGCCTGGCAGTCGGCTGATGCCCCGATCAGTCGACTGATCCTGTAGCCGTTGCCCTATAATGACTTCTTCCATGTTGGATTTCATCCAATGACTCCCACATCAGTCGACTGATCATCCCATCAGTTGACTGATGGAGCTAATTGTCGATTGCCGAAAGCGAGCACTCGACTGATCAACATTCTATGCTTGAAACTCTTGCAACCAGTCGACTAATTCCATCATCAGTCGACCGGTGGTTTCGTCAATCGACTGGTGGGACACAGACTAGACTCGAACACCAGTCGAGTCAACAGTTGACTTGGAGCAGTCGACTGCCATGGCATGGCAGTCGACTGATGTCGGGAAATCCCATCCGACACTTAGCCAATCATCCAAGTTTAACCTAAGCGCTACCCCGTCCCAGGTTACAATCGCTCACTCTCATTCCCTTGGAGTCCCTCGCCTTTGAAGTTGTCTTTGTCTGACCACGTCCCTCGGATCGCAGCGCCCGCGACTTGCAACACCATCCCTTCATCTGCCAGAAGTCTACTTCCGGCTTCATATCTCGTGGCGATCCTCGGATGCACCAAGCACATGGCTACCGCAATGCATCTTTCACCGACTCAAAGATCGAGTCATGAGAGGTGAAATTTGTTAATGCTCCATGTGTGAATTATTGAGTCCTGCAAGACTCCAACGCACATATCAAAACCATAACAACCTAACTTAAACCCTTTTTCACACACATCAAAACCACATCATGGATTGATTGCCCTAACATGGAGAACTTAAAAAAAAAATTGACAGAGTTTCCCCTTAAAATAGTTGTGATAAAACCTGCTAATAACATTTTAACACATATAAATATCAAGAAATACATATTCATTAATGAAAAAAAATACATACAGAATTAACATTGTTCATTTCCATAAAAACATTCAACACTCAAAAACATTTTTACACAGTGATTACTACATTCCATTAACAATGCTCATTTCACAAAGTCTCTAAATCTTCGATACCATCCAGAATTCTAAAATTTAGATATACACAGAAGAAATATCAAAACTACATGGCTGATGAAGAGGGACCCATAGAATCAGTCGTCAAAGAGCATAGGAGTCTAAGAATTTCTGTCTACTAGTCCAGGAGTTGCATTTGTTGGGTAGAAACTTCCGAGAAACACATATCCATAGTGTTCTGAAGCCCCTCAAATCCGGTGTTTATCGTCATCTTGAGCTCCATGAACTGTGTGTCTACAGTCTCCGTGAACTCAACATAATCACAATGCAAACTATCTAGTTGCTCAGATATGGACGAAAGTTGGGATGTATACTGAAAGCCTAGTCTTTGTATGGACATCTTGATTTTTGAAATAAGAATCACATGATCATTATTTGCATATTTATAGTTATGCATATTGTCTAATACTTTACATTGTAGATAACATATGTGTGGTGTCACACAGAAAATTATGTTATCAATTCCTTGTCGAGTATAAGTAGAGGCTCACAACCAAGATAGTTTTGGACAAACCATCGGTATGGTTGTCGGGTAATTTGGTATTGGTTTATCTTGACCATAGAATTACACTAGTACACTTTGTGTATATTGAGTAGGACTGACATAGAGGTGGTTCAATTTATTGCTGACTACATAATTTAATCGGACCTCGGATATTATGGTGTACATGCTGTTAATCCCGATATAATAACGGGCACATGTACTTAATATTTATTTCTTTGATTTACCAATGAGCGAGATTTATGGGTTAAATCAATAGGCTTGGTAAGTTGGGAAATAATATTATTTACATGGTGTGTCGTTGATTATATGAGGAAACCGTGTCCTATGTATTAGGATGATGATGTCCCCTTGAGGAGCTCATAAGGATCATCATGTAAACCCTGCAGGTGGACTTGGTCTAGCATGATGATAAGGTTGAGTAGTAGTACTCATGGAGTTAGATGTTAATTAATTAATTGTCAGTAAATTAATTAATTAACAGACATTCGATATCTTAAATACGGAGAGATATTTGTACAATTAATATATGCAGCCCATATTTAATTATGGAGGTTGGTGAGGTAGATCAATGATAATCCTCTAGTGGAATGGATTATCATTAATGGATCAGATTTTATGTGGGTCGAATCCATTAGGTGGCCAAGATCCAACTCCTCTTCATGGTCCCTATTGTAGCCTATTAAAACCCTCAAGAAGCCTAGATCCAACTGACACGATTAAAAGGAGGTTTGGGCGAGATCTATAAATATAGGAGAGAGGCTTGGGCGAAAACCTAAGTTCTAGGGTTTGGGTTGGCTTGGGCGGCAAGGAATAGAAGTGGTGCTAGGGTTTGTCTCTTTGGCTGGCGGCACAAGAGAGCATAGGTCTTGTTTTTCCTTCTTTCTCTCTTGGCCGACACACCACCTTCTTCTCCTAGGGCCGGCAACACCACCCTCTCCTCTCTTTCTCCTTGGTCGGCGACAACAAGAACTCATCTTCTTGCTCGGTGCCCACCTCTTCATCTTCCTCTCCTTGGCCGACGGCAACAACCAAGCTAGGTGGCTTGGTGGTCAGCACTAGATAGGAGAAGAAGAGTTTGGTTGTCTTCCCTTTGTTCGGAGTGACCAAGGAAGGGAAGATAGAGATCTAGAAGGCTTCAACTCTCGAAGGATCGTTGCCCACACAATGTCCAAGAGGAGGATAGGTCATACGATAGAAGATCAAGAGGTAAACAAGAGGTATAATTCTTGTTTTGGTTTCCTTTATGTTCTTTGTATTTGTTTACAATTGTATGATCATGGACCCCAAAGATAAATACAAAAACTGGTGATCCGTACATCATCTATTCCGCGGCTAATCGAGAAAAAGAGTTAGGTTGCTTGAACAATAAGTTTGTTCAAGAGACCACACGAATCTAATAGCACGATGATGGATCGGTTGCTTGGGTGATCCATCTTTGTCCAGATTAATTTTTTTTATCCAGGGACATATGATAGGATTGCCATGCACAAGCGACTGAAGCGGGAAGCAATTCCCTACAAGTTGTATCAGAGCCACGGTTTTCGGTTTTGTGTGTTTAGGATTCGATTACTTTTATGCACTTATCATATATTATGTGTGACGGATAATAGTAGGATGTGCGTAGGCTAACTTTTTGGTTGCAGGCATAAGATCCAACTATTATGGTCATATGTGTGTGTATGTGATTGTATGTGTGTAATTGTAATATTATTTGAATCCTCGGGGTTGACGAGGCTAGTATTTAATTTTTGTAATTAAGTACGACATTGTTTAGCCACTATTTTATTTTAGTTTACTTTCGATCTAGATTTCATACACTCCTTTGTGGAGTATAGGATCAATGGATGTAAATTAAAATAATTTTTCTCAGCTCGGATCTCCGAATGGCTTGTATATGGCGTAGGGAGGAGCAGACGAGGTGGCAACACGAATGGAGGCATATTGGAGAACAAAAGCCATAATAGTTTGAAAATTTGTTTTTCATATTTATTGCTTTTGATTTATATGCTTGTTGTGCTTGCATAGTTAAAATTCTTCAATTTTAAATTACTAAGTGGGAGAGGGATATTTTTGAAATTCCCCCGGCCTCTATTACAATTTGACATGTGATGCGAACAAACTTGCGCATTGGCTTCAAGTGTCTTCCTCCATATCGGATGAGTTTGTTTTGCGGATCACTAGGTCAAATATAGTTATAGGAAATTATTTAGGAGCGTGTGTACTTCCCCATCAGAAGACACATAATCCGAGATAATTGCCTTAGTATCGGGTAATGGTGAACACTTAGATGCAAATAAAAGTATCCTCCCCATCGGAGTCACTACTTTTATTTGTAGGGCCGAAGAGGAACCAACTATTAATTTTATTTGTCAAAAAATAAGATTGATAGGATAATAAAATTAATGGGTAAAACCTCCTCTTACAAATGTATAATTCATATACGTCCACACTATCGTGGCATACGATATTCTCGGTGTTTTGAGGTGTTGGTTGATTTTAAAATTTTATTGTTTGAGGAATCAATAATTTTTTGAAATCTAAATGTTTTTGATCTATGTGATTCTTAGGTTTCTTCAAAATGACTTTCAACCCACTTGTTGTGATACTAAAGGAAAATAAACTTACTGGACCTAACTATGTGGATTGGAAAAGGAATCTGGACATAGTCTTGACTGTTGAGGAGTACAAGTATGTACTTCTCGAGGAGTGTCCTCCTAAGCCTATGGATGATTCTAGGAAAAAAGAGAAAGAGAGTTATAAGAAGTGGATCAAGACTGATGAGATGGTGCGGTGTTACATTTTGGCTTCTATGTCAAATGTATTGCAACATTAGCATCAAGCCATGAATACTGCTTATGACATGATGCTCAATCTCAAGGAACTTTTCGGACACCAGAATCGGGCTGCTAGTTAAGAAGCCATGAGAAACTTGATGACGACCACCATGGTTGAGGGAACACTCGTGAGGAATCATGTTCTTAAGATGATGGCTCATTTGAATGAGCTGGAAGTCCTTGGAGCTGAGATCGATGGGGAAACCCAGGTTGATACCATTCTCCAATCTCTACCTAGGAGTTTTGAGCAGTTTCGCTTGAACTACAACATGAATAAGAGGTTGTATTCATTGACAGATCTTCTGACAAAACTCCAGGTGGCAGAGGGGCTTTTTCGTCAGAGTTCTCAGGCTTTGGTTGCTCAGAAGGTTTCTACTTCTAAGCCGAAAGGCAAGAAGAAGAAGAAACAAGGTGCATCAAAGGTGGTGGGAGGATCTCAAGGAGGAGTGAAGAAGCTGAAAGGCAAGTGCTTCACTTGCAAGCAGACTGGACAATGGAAGACTGACTGCCCCAATCGGAAGCAGAACAAAGGTATATCTTTTGGTCTAGTTATTGAAACTTATTTAGGGGTATTATCTACCAACACCTGGTGTGTAGATACGGGAACCACTGATCATGTCTGTAATACTTTGCAGGGGTTCTAGGAAACTAGACGACTAGCTAAGGGAGAGATTACCGTCTACATGGGCAATGCTACTAAGGTAGCGGCTATTGGAGTGGGAGATGTTTATTTATCTTTTGATAGGAATAAAACTTTGGTTATGAGAAATTGCCTTTATATACCTTCATTTAGAAAGAATTTGATTTCAATTTCTAAATTGTTTTTGGATGGATATTCTATTTCTTTTAATGACAGAGTTGTTAAAAAAAGGAATAGGGAGATTATCTGTTATGGTGCGTTGGTAGGAAATTTATATACTCTTGAACCAAAGGCTCCACGATGCAAATAGAAGTAAATAACTCATCTTCTAAATCTAATAAGAGAAAAAAACCTTCGAAAATGAACCAAACGTATCTTTGGCATCTAAGGTTAGATCATAATAATCTGAGTAGAATTCAAAGGTTGATAGTTGATGGACCTTTGGGTTCATTAGTGGTTGAAGATTTCCCAACCTGCGAATCTTGCTTGGAAGGTAAAATGACCAAGAGGCCTTTTAAGGCCAAGGGGTATAAAGCCAAAGATGTGTTGGAATTGGTTCATTCTGATTTGTGTGGTCCTATGTCTATCCAAGCTAGAGGTGATTTTGAATACTTCGTCTCTTTTATAGATGATTATTCAAGATATGGATATATTTACTTGATGCGCCACAAGTCTGAATGCTTTGACAGGTTCAAAGAATTCAATGCTGATGTGGAGAAACGTCAAGGTAAAAGTATCAAGACACTATGATCTGATCGTGGTGGTGAGTACCTCTTGGGAAAGTTTAGGAGTTACTTATCAGAGGCTGGGATTCAATTCCAACTGTCTGCACCTGGTACACCCCAGCAGAATGGTATGGTGGAGCGAAGAAATATGACTCTTATGGAGATGGTTAGATCGATGATGAGTTATTTTGAGTTACCAGATTCATTCTGGGGGTATGCTCTGGATACGGTAATGTATATTGTAAACTTGGTATCATCTAAATCAGTACCTTCTACTCCCACAGAATTGTGGACTGGGCGAAAGCCTAATCTGATACATATTCGGATTTGGGGTAGTCCAGCACATGTGCTGAAGGTAGATGCTGGTAAGTTGGAACCTCGTACAGAAGTGCGCTTGTTTGTAGACTATCCTAGAGGAATGAAAGGTGGTTTGTTCTATAGTCCTAGAGATCAGAGGGTGATCATTAGCACGAATGCCCGATTTTTAGAGGAAGACTATGTGATGAACAACAAGCCCATGAGCAAGATTGTTCTGAAGGAATTGAGAGGGGAAGTCACTACTTCAATACCAACGGTAAAAGAGGACATACCACAAGTGACTGCACTGCATGTCATAGAGGATACACAGGTGATACCTCATCATAGTGGGAGGGTTGTTGGACAACCTGAGAGATTTATGTTCTTGAGAGAATCTTTTGATTTGGTCCCTGACGAACATGAATCTGATCCCTGGACATATGACGAGGCAATCCAAGACAAAGATGTGGTATCTTGGCAAAGGACGATGAATTCTGAGATAGAATCTATGGATTCAAATCAGGTCTGGGAGCTAGTAGAATCACCCAATGGTGTAAAAATCATTGGATGCAAGTGGATTTACAAAAGAAAGAGAGGAACATATGGAAAGGTTGAGACCTTTAAAGCAAGGCTTGTTGCGAAAGGGTATACTCAGAGAGAGGGCATCGATTATGAGGAGACCTTTATACCGGTAGCCTTGCTTAAGTCTATCCAAATTCTCTTATCTATTGCTTCTCATATGGATTATGAGGTTTGGCAGATGGATGTCAAGACAACTTTCTTTAATGGAAGTCTTGAAGAAAACATCTATATGGAGCAACCAGAGGGATTCATTGCAAAGGGCAAAGAGCATCTTGTGTGCAAGCTTAATCAGTCCATTTATGGATTGAAGAAAGCTTCGAGATCTTGGAACATCTGCTTTGATGAGGTAATCCAGTCATATGGATTTATTCAAAGTCCGGATGAGTCTTGTGTATACAAGAGATGTGATGGAAACGTAGTGGTATTTCTTATACTATACGTAGATGACATTGCCAACAATGTCAAAGTGTTGTCAGACGTATAGGTATGGTTGTCCAAACAGTTTGATATGAAAGACTTGGGAGAAGTGAGACACATCCTTGGGATCAAGGTTATAAGGGATTGCAAGAAAAGGATGTTGTGCTTATCTCAAGCTTCATACGTAGACACTATTTTGGCCCATTTTAGCATGCAGAACTCCAAGAAAGGTTTTCTACCTTTTAGGCATGGAGTACCTTTATCTAAAGAGATGTGTCCTAGAACATCAAAGGAGATAGAGGAGATGAAGGCGGTTCCTTATGATTCGGCAGTAGGAAGCCTCATGTATCCTATGTTATATACGAGGCCGGATATCTACTTTGTCGTGGGCATGGTTAGCAGATATCAGAGTAATCCAGGACAGGGACATTGGACTGCGGTAAACCATATATTGAAGTACCTGAGAAGGACTAGGGATTATATGCTGGTATACCAGACAGTTCAATTACTCCCTGTGGGTTACACAGATTCTGACTTCCAATCAGATAGGGATAACAGTAAGTCTACCTTAGGTTTTGTGTTTACTTTGGGAGGTGGAGCCATTGTATGGAGGAGTGTCAAACAGAAATGTGTGGCGGACTCCACCATAGAAGCTGAGTATGTGGCAGCCTTTGAGGCAGCCAAAGAAAATGTATGACTCAGGAACTTCTTGATAGACTTGGATGTGATTCCTGGTTTGCCCAGAACTGTAGGAACGATGGTGGTCGGCTAGAGGGGGGTGAATACCCCTCAATCGTCGTATGGTGGAATACAATCATTCTTGCGTGCTTGTCTACAATTGTCATTAATATACACAGCGGAAACAATAGAAATAATAACAATAATACAATCACACACAATACACAAAGATATACGTGGTTCAGAACCGAATGGTTCATACTCCACGGGCGAGCTCACCGAGCTCTAGTTATGCGCACAACATTGACTAAACTCTTTCTCGACAACACGTCGGATGTGGAGAAACCTCTCATAAGCAATTACAACAGTAATATAGAAATACAAACAAGAATATAAATACAATACAAAAGAATACTTTTCACCGATTGCTTTTGATCACTTGTTTGTTGCTTGCTTTGGTTGGCTCTTGAAGGACTGGAATGCAACAACAATTCCCCTTCAAAGTCTCCCTTAAAGTCTTGGTGAAATCCTCCCTCTTGAGCTCCATTTATAACTTTGCATCGGTGATTTGTGCCGTCGATCGTGATCATGACTATCGATCGGTGGTTATGTAGTCATTGTCTCACAGCGACGGATCCACGTTGGTCAAGTTCAGCGGATCACCCATCGATCGTGATGATACCCATCGATCGATTATCCCATCGATCGAGTCTTTGCGCGAGCACTCGATCGAAACTATTACGTGGTAAAAACACCCGATCGATCGGTGATCTCCCTCATCAGTCGTGATGGTGTTATTAGTTGACTGCCCTCCCTCGGCAGTCGACTGATCAGCCAGACTCTGGTCAGTCGAACCCTAGTCGACTTGGAGCAGTCGACTGGCACCTATGCCAGTCGACTGATGTCGGGTAAAACCTCAAACACCAAGTTGTTTGAGCATCCGACACTCAGTCTTAGCCACTTGGTCAAGTCCACCTCATCCCTCATGGAGTTCCCCACCGAAGCTCTCTTCCCTCGACCTACATCCCTCAGATGCGCCAAGCACACGGCTTCGCAACGCCATCCTTTACGTCTCTTGCCCTTGAAGTATGCTTCCCTTTGGCCTCACTCCATTCGCTCCCTGTCCGACAGTCCCTCGGATGCACCAAGCGCACGACTTCACAATGCCATCCTTCACCGACTCAAGGACCTCGAGCCTAGTGAACTTGCCAAGTCCTCAAGACTTCCCAAATGCACTAAGCGCACGACTTCGCAATGCATTTCTCACCAAACACTAAGCTCACGGCTTCACAATGCTTTGGACTTTCCCACACCAAGCCCCAAGCTTGGATTTTCCATGCTAACTCCATGTTGGACTTTCCTATGACTATCCCATGTCATAAGTTTTGTCTATCATCAAAATACTGCTCGAGTCAAACTCGAGTCAACCTGTGCCGATTGCACCAACAATCTCCCCCTTTTTGATGATTGACAAAACTACCATCTCAAGTCTACCAGTTCTCCCATATTGGCAATTCTCATATCCCAATGAGAATTCCAACGAACTCTAATTGGTAACTTGGTAACTTCTCTCCCTTTTTGACATTAAATCAAAAAGGTTCTCAAGGGTGTCAATGTCTCATATCCTAATGAGATCTTGCAATCTTCCTCTTGGCATGCCCTCAATCTTTCTAGTGATAATCCCATATCACTTAAGAGAGGCGCAATCCCTCAATTTTCTTCTCATGAGGAAAAATACACATCCATCTTCCCATGATGGATACCTCCCCCTAGAGGCTTGCTCCCCCTTGACCATTGCACCAACAATGTCTTTGGAAAGCCCCTAAGCCGATAGGAACACAAAACCAATCAAAATTAAGGCAAAGTTCAACAATGAACTCTCATCCACCTTAAAATTGATACTCCCCCTAAACACTTCTCCTAATCCACATCCAATAGATTTCCACCCTTTCTAATGCTTTCCCAAGCATGTCCTAGGGTTAGGAGTGGTTAGGGGACCAAAACATAGCTGAACATGGGCCTAACCACCAAGGTTTACCCGAAATCAGCAGTATCAGTCGACTCTCTCAGCTACCAGTCGACTCCTACCCACATCAGTCGACTGACCTCCGTGGCAGTCGATTGATAACTGCATTTGCAGTTTTTTGATTTTCAAAAATGAATTTCTGAAAATCATAAGTAAATATACATACGTTGATAAATCATGAAATTTTGTACGTATATTACTTATTACAAACATAATGGGTGAAAAATATTGGAAAATTATTTTACCCACAAAATAGTGAGATTGATACAAAGTTCAAAAGTTAAGAAAAGCTTCAATATTGAGCCCTCTTTATATCATCTCATTCAATGGTGGTTGCTATCAAAAGATAGACTTCACCAAGGTTTTTCAAAATATTTTCAAAATGTTTTTGAAACCTTTAATTCCTTTTTCCTAAACATCTCACTTGTATCTAAATGTGCAAAACACATTCAAGTCAAATATTCTAGTGAGATGTGGGTTTTTGTTCTTCAATTGTCTCATGCATATTCTAAGGAAACTCTACTTGATTTCCTTATGCATGGGGCTTCAAGTCATGCCAATGGTCCTTAAATAAATTTTATTTTATGCATGATATGATTATGACATATATATGATATAACTAAGCATGTGCCAAAATCATGATGTCATGACATGTGAATGAAATTTTAGCATATATGACATATAAAAAATAAGCCTAAACATGATCATGACATTTTTAGAGATAAAAATGAAAATGATGTCATGACATGACAAGACAAATAAAGCATGACAATTATAAGATACTAAGGTATGAGATACCTAAGTGTTAAATTCAAATTTCCATTTCTAGGAATTAACTCCATGTTGCCTTAATACCATTATCTCCCAAGTGTGCCATAAACCCAAAGTGGCACACCCATACCTCTAAGACCTATTTGTGTCAATTTAATCATTTTTCAACTTCTCAAAGCATATTGGCACATCCTAATGTGTCAACTCACCATGGCTAGGTTAACTACCCATCCACTTAGGGTTGACACACCCTAACCCATCTAGCGTGAATCGATCACACTTCTAGAAACCCAATACCTATTAGAGCTCCTTGGGTTAACAAGGTATTCACTAGGGATAACTTCCCTAGATACCTTTCTAATGACCCTTTTAGGCTTTGAAGCCATAGTCTTTTGGGTCTTTCCTAAGTCAAACCTAGGGGTAACTCCCCCTTTTACCTTCTTAGTGACTTTCTTGGTTTTTCTTAAGTCCTTAGTCACTAAGCAAACATTATGGCTAGTCTTAGGGATAGTTTCCGTATTAGCCTTGGTTTTTCTAGACCTAGAAATTGTTCCATAATTAAATGGGACATTATGGTAAGACATAGGTTTGTGACCCAAACCTTTCTTGCCCTTGGACATTTCTTGTTTCTTAGGTTTTGACTTTTGGACATTTGACTCTTGAATAGAATTTTCTATAATTTTAAGGGTCTTTTCCATTCTCTCAAGTCTTGACCTCAAGACTAGATTTTCTAATTCTAATTTTCCCAATTTTGATTTTTCATTAACCTTTTGGGAATTATTTTTCTTCTTAGGCATGTGTCTACCCTTCTTAGGGTTAATGCCTAGATTTTCTTCTATTCTCTTAATGCTCTCCCTAGGCAAGATAGGTCTAGTGTTATTGGTCCTAGGTTTGTTCTTAGATATATGAACATGCTTGGAACCTAGACAAATATATTTCTTCCTACTAGCATGCTTTTCATTAATAATTGCAAGAGAGCTAAAATAATTCTTATCATGCTTATTAACCTTAGGAATTGAAGGTGTATTAATTAAATTTACCTTAGGGTTAGCTTGGGAAGCTCCCCCTACATGAGATACACCTTCTTGCCCTTTCTTCCTTCCCTTAGGGCATTGACCACGGTAGTGCCCCTTTTGGTTGCATTTGAAGCACACAATGTGCTCTTTGCTCTTGATTGTGGGGAATCCAGCATCCTTTGACTTTTGGTGTTGGTGTTTTCTTCTTAGCCAATTTTGGGCATTTGCTCTTGTAATGCCCTTTTTCCCTACACTCAAAGCAAAATATATGATCTTTATTTAAAATCAATATGCTTGAGTTACCTATGGAATTTTTTCTTGGTCTTCATTTCTCCCGGATCTGGATGCTTCTTGTCCTTGCTCTGGGACAGAAGATTGCCTCTCCTCCCCCTCAATATTAGAGGTGGAGATTTCCACCAAATCATCTACATCGTCGAATGTGGATGGGCTCTCTTCCACGACATTTTCCTCTACTTGTGCCAGTTTCGAAATTTCTTGGGATTTGATTACCTTATTCCATAACTCCCTTGAATCCCTATAATTACCTAATCTAGACCAAATATTGTTTGGTAACAAATCACTAAGCAATGTGATTACCTTGAGATTTGTCTTGAATTCCTTCATTTGGTCCGCGGTCCATTTTGATTTTTCAATGGGCTTGTTTTCTTTATCCCTAGGCATTTCAAAACCATTTTCTATAATTAACATGAAATCGAAATTGGTTTCGAAATATACCTCCATCCTTTTCTTCCACCAAGAAAAGTCTCCATCAAATTTCGGTGGATGGATGTTGTAGTCGGCCATCTTGTAGTGCTTGTGTTGGCGGTTAGTCCTCTACAAGCGACTTGGCTCTGATACCACTTGTAGGAACGATGGTGGCCGGCTAGAGGGGGGTGAATACCCCTCAATTGTCGTATGATGGAATATGATCATTCTTGCATGCTTGTCTACAATTGTCGTTAATATACGCAACAGAAACAAGAGAAATAATAACAACAATACAATCACACGCAATACACAAAGATATACGTGATTTGGAACCGAATGGTTCCTACTCCATGGGCGAGCTCACCGAGCTCTAGATATGCACACAACACTAACAAAACTCCTTCTCGACAACACGTCGGAGGTGGAGAAACCTCTCACAAGCAATTACAACAGTGATATAGAAATACAAACAAGAATACAAATATAATACAAAAGAACACTTTTCACCGATTGCTTTTGATCACTTGTTTGTTGCTTGCTTTTGTTGGCTCTTGAAGGACTGGAATGCAGTAGCAATTCCCCTTCAAAGTCTCCCTTAAAGTCTTGGCGAAATCCTCCCTTTTGAGCTCCATTTATAACCTGCATCAAGCTGATTTCACGCTCATCAGTTGACTGATCGTGACTATCAGTCGACTGTGTAGGGGATCGATGTGGTTGGCCGGCTAGAGGGGGTGAATAGCCTTTGTCATCGTATGGTGGAATTCGTTCGTTCTCGTTGTGTCGCTTGTCTACGATTGTCGTTAGCGCAACGGAAACAATAGAAACAATAATAATACTAACAACAATACAAGCATACGCAAACACACACGATATACGTGGTTCGGAACCGAATAGTTCCTACTCCACGGGCGAACTCACCTAGCTCTAGTTATGCGCACAACACTAACTAAACTCCTTCTCGACTACACGTCGGAGGTGGAGAAACCTCTCACAAGCTATTACAACAGTAATACTACAAGAAATACAAAGACACTAAGAAATACAAGTAAAGAATGCTTTACAACTCTTTGCATTGAACCCTTTCTTGTTGCTTGCTTTGGATGGCTCTTGAAAGACTGGAATGCAGCAGCAATTCCCCTCTAATAGCTTCCTTAAAGTCTTGGCGAAATCCTCCCTCTTGAGCTCCTTTTATAACCTGCATCAAGCTGATTTTGCGTGCATCAGTCGACTGCCAAACGACCCCAGTCGACTGCCCCTGTAGCCGTTGTCTCACAATGACAAGATCCATGTTAGACAAGTTTTAATGGATCACCTACCAGTCGACTGATCATGGCCATCAGTAAACTGGTGACCTAGTAGTCGACTGCCCAGTCGGCTACGGAGTGTTTTATGCTCGCGACATTCCCATCAGTCGACTGCCATCCCTTGGTAGTCGACTGCTGTCGACATTAGTCGACTGGCAATCCATGGCAGTCGACTGCCAACCACAAAACTGCAGTCTAACACCAGTCGAATCGTAGTAGACTTGGATCAGTCAAACCGACACCTATGCCAGTCGATTGTTGTTGGGTAAAACCTCAAACACCAAGTTGTTTGAGCATCCGACCGTCAGGTAAACCCTCAAACATCAAGTTTGAGCCTCCGACACTCAGTCTTAGCCACTTGGCCAAGTCAACCTTATCCCTCATGGAGTTCCCCATCGAAGCTCTCTTCCCTCAGCCCACGTCTCTCAGATGCGCCAAGCGCACGACTTCGCAATGCCATCCTTCGCGTCTCTTGCCCTTGAAGTATGCTTCCCTTTGGTCTCACTCCATTCACTCCCCGTCCGGTGGTCCCTCGGATGCACCAAGCACACAGTTTCGCAATGTCATCCTTCACTGACTCAAGGACCCCGAGCCTATTGACCTTGCCAAGTCCTCAAGACTTCCCACATGCACCAAGCGCATGACTTCACAATGCATTTCTCACCAAGCACCAAGCACACGGCTTCACAATGCTTTGGATTTTCCCACACCAAGCCCCATGCTTGGAATTTCCATGCCAACACCATGTTGGACTTTCCCATGACAATCCCATGTCATGAGTTTTGTCTATCATCAAAATACTATCAAAGTACTGCTTGAGTCAAACTCGAGTCAACCTGGGCCGATTGCGTCAACAATCTCCCCCTTTTTGATGATTAACAAAACTACCATCTCAAGTCTACCAATTCTCCCATATTGGCAATTCTTATATCTCAATGAGAATTCCAACGAACCCTATTTGGTAACTTGGTAACTTCTCCCCGTTTTTGACATTATATCAAAAAGGTCCTCCCCAAGGGTATGAATGTCTCATATCCCAATGAGATCTTACAATCTCTCCCTTGAAGGAACACATGCCTACAATCTTTATGGTGATCCCATATCACTTAAAGAGAGGCAACCCAATTTTCCTCCCATGAGGAAATACACATCCATCTTACCATGATGGATACCCTCCCCCTAGAGGCTTGATCCCCCTTGACCATTGCACCAACAATGTCCTTGGAGAGTCCCTAAGCCAATAGGAACATTTAACCAATCAAAATTAAGGCAAAGTTCAACAATGAACTCTCATCCACCTTAAAATTGATACTCTCCTTAAACCCTTCTCCTAATCCATGTCCAATGATTTTCCACCCTTTCTAATGCTCTCCCAAGCATATCCTAGGGTTAGAAGTGGTTAGGAGACCTTAACCTAGTTGAACATGGGCCTAACCAACAAAGTTTACCCGAAATCAGCTTGGGCAGTCATTGAATCAATCGTCAATTGCCACCCCAATCGATCATGTAGTCAATTTCAGAAATGACTTTCTGAAATTCATAAGTAAATATACATAAGTTGATAAATCTTGAAATTTGGTATGTATCTTACTTATCACAATCATTATGGGTGAAAAATATTTGAAAATTATTTTACCCACTAAATTAAGAGATTGATACAAAGTCCAAAAGTTAAGAAAAGCTTCAATATTGAGCCCTCTTTGTATCATCCCATTCAATGGTGATGGCTATCAAAAGATAGACTTCACCAAGGTTTTTCAAAATATTTTCAAAATGTTATTGAAACCTTTAATTTCTTTTTCCTAAACATCTCACTTATATCTAGATGTGTAAAACACATACAAGTCAAGTTTTTAGTGAGATGTGAGTTTTTGTTCTTTTAATGGTTTCATGCATATTTCTAGGCAATAATATTTGATTCCCATCAAATCATGCCATAGTCCTTAATTTCATTTTAGTTATATGCATGATGATGATTATGGCATAAATATGATATAGATAAAAGCATATGCCAAAATCATGATATCATGGCATGTGAATGACATTTTAGCATACATGACATATAAAGAAGAAGTCTAAACATGATCATGACATTTTTAGAGATAAAAATGAAAATGATGTCATGACATGGCAAGGCAAATAAATCATGACAAGTAAAATATACTAAGGTATAAAATACCTAAGTGTTAAATCCAAATTATCATTTCTAGTAATTAATTCTATTTTGCCTTAATGTCATTTATCCCCCTAGTGTGCCATAAACCCAAAATGACACACCAATACCTTTATGACCTATTTGTGCCAATTTAAATCATTTTTAACTTCTCAAGCACATTGGCACATCCTAATGTGTCAACTCTACTATGGTTAGGTTAACTACCCATCCACTTAGGGTTGACACACCCTAACCTATCTAGCGTGAATCGATCACGCTTCTAGGAACCCAATACCTATTGGAGCTCCTTGGGTTAACAAGGTATTCACTAGGGATAACTTCCCTAGATACCTTTCTAATGACCCTTTTAAGCTTTGAAGCCTTAGTCAAATGAGTCTTTCTTAGGTCAACTCTAGAGATGACTCCTCCTTTGACCTTCCTAGTGGCTACATTTGATTTCTTTGAGGTCTTAGCCACTAGACACATACCATGGCTAGACTTAGGGATGACTTCCCTATTAGCCTTGGTTTTTCTAGACCTAGATGTTGTTCCATAATTAAATGGAACATTGTGATAGGACATAGGTTTGTGACCCAAACCTTTCTTGCCCTAGGCCGTTCTTGTTTCCTAGGCCTTGACTTTTGTACATTAGACCCCTTAATCGAATTTGTGATTATTGCTAGGGTCTTCTCAAGTTTTTCTAGCCTTGACCTCAAGGCTTAGTTTTCTAGCTCTAATTTCCCAATTTTGAATTTTCATTTATCTTTTGGGAAATGTTCTTCTTCTTAGGCATGTGTCTAGATTTCTTGGGATTAACACCCAAATTTTCTTCAATTCTCTTAATTGACTCCCTAGGCAAGATTGGTCTAGTGTTATTGGTCCTAGGTTTGTCCTTAGAGAAACTAACATGCTTAGCACCTAAACAATAAACCTTATTATTTCAACTAGCATGCTTTTCATTTATAATTGCAAGAGAACTAAAATAAAATAATATTTAGCATGCTTTTTAACTTTAGAAATAGAAGGTGCATTATTTAAATTTACCTTAGGGTTAGCTTTGGAAGCTCCCCCAACATGAGATATACCCTCTTGCCCTTTCTTCCTCCCCCTAGGGCATTGGCTTCGGTAGTGCCCCTTTTGATTGCATTTAAAGCACACAATGTGCTCTTTGCTTCTAGTTGTGGGGACTCCGGCATCCTTTGACTTTGGGTTGCCTTTTGGTGTCGATGCCTTTTCGTTAGCCAATTTAGGGTATTTGCTCTTGTAATGCCCTTTCTCCCTACACTCAAAGCATATTATGTGATTTTTATTTAAAATAACAACACTTGAGTTACCTAGGGAGGTGGAGGATTCTTCTTGATCACATCTTCCGGAGGTAGATGCTTCGTTTTGACTTTGCTCCGGAACAGAAACTCTTTCCTCCCCCTCAATGCTAAAGGTGGAGGTTGTTGGGGATCGAAACGGCCGGCTAGAGGGGGGGGTGAATAGCCCTCTTATGATGGATGTCGGATTTTGCTCGTTCTCGTGTGCTTGTCTACAATTGTCGTTAATATACGCAGCGGAATAACAATAATAATGAAACTAACAACAATACACAATCACACAACACAAGATATACGTGGTTCGGAACTGAATGGTTCCTACTCCACGGGCGAGCTCATCGAGCTCTAGTTATGCGCACGACACTAACTATAACACTCCTTCTCGACAACACGTCGGAGGTGGAGAAACCTCTCACAAGTAATTACAATGTAATGTATAAATACAAGTAAATACACAAATACAATACACAAGAAAACTTTCACCGATTGCTTTGATCGCTTTGCTTGTTGCTTGCTTTGATTGGCTCTTGAGGGACTGGAATGCAGCAGTAATTCCCCTCCAATAGCTCCACAAAAGGCTTGGTGAAATCCTCCAACTCGAGCTCTATTTATAACCTGCATCAAGCTGTTTTCGCGCACATCAGTCGACTGATCGTGACCATCAGTCGACTGGTCCCGTAGCCGTTGTCTCACAACGGCCAGATCCACGTTAGTTAAGTTCCAACGGATCACACATTAGTCGACTGATGGCACCCATCAATCGACTGATCATCCATCAGTCGAGTGCTGGCGAGCTCGACTCCATTCTGTGCCCGTGCACAGTGTCATCGATCATTGCCATCCTCGTGATCGGTGATCCTCAAGATGTTGCCCTCCCTCGGCAGAACATTGGTCGAACCCATATGACCTAGAGCAGTCGACTGTCACCTATGCCAGTCGACTGATGTCGGCTAAAACCTCAAACACAAAGTTGTTTGAGCGTCCGACACTCAGTCTTAGCCACTTGGCCAAGTCCACCTTATCCCTCATGGAGTTCCCCACTGAAGCTCTCTTCCCTCGGCCTACGTCCCTCGGATGCGCCAAGCGCACGGCTTCGCAACGCCATCCTTCACGTCTCATGCCCTAGAAGTATGCTTCCCTTTGGGCTCACTCCATTCGCTCCCCGTCTGGCGGTCCCTCGGATGCACCAAGCGCACGGTTTTGCAATGCCATCCTTCACCGACTCAAGGACCCGAGCCTAGTGAACTTGCCAAGTTCTCAAGACTTTCCAAATGCACCAAGCGCACGGCTTCGCAATGCTTTGGACTTTCCCATGCCAAGGCTTCCCCCTTGGACTTCCACACCAAGCTCCATGCTTGGACTTTCCATGCCAACCCATGACAATCCCATGTCATGAGTTTTGTCTATCATCAAAATACTATCAAGGTACTGCTCGAGTCAAACTCGAGTCAACCTGGGCTGATTGCACCAACAATCTCCCCCTTTTTGATGATTGACAAAACTACCATCTCAAGTCTACCAATTCTCCCATATTGGCAATTCTCATATCCCAATGAGAATTCCAACGAACCCTAATTTGTAACTTGGTAACTTCTCCCCCTTTTTGACATTACATCAAAAAGGTCCTCCCCAAGGGTATGAATGTCTCATATCCCAATGAGATCTTACAATCTCTCCCTTGGAGGAACACATGCCTACAATCTTTCTAGTGATCCCATATCACTTAAAGAGAGGCAACCCAATTTTCCTCCCATGAGGAAATACACATCCATCTTCCCATGATGGATACCTCCCCCTAGAGGCTTGCTCCCCCTTGACCATTGCACCAACAATGTCCTTGGAGAGTCCCTAAACTAATAGGAACATTTAACCAAACAAAATTAAGGGAAAGTTCAACAATGAACTCTCATCCACCTTAAAATTGATACTCACCCTCAACCCAACTCCTAATCCATATCCAATGGATTTCCACCCTCTCTAATGCTCTCCCAAACATATCCTAGGGTTAGGAGTGGTTAGGGGACCAAAACACAGTTGAACATGGCCCTAACCATCAAGTTTACCCGAAATCATCCTGTGCCAGTCGACTCCGTCAGATACCAGTCGACTGGACTTACCATCAGTCGACTTCCATTACAGGCAGTCGACTGATAACTGCCATTACAGGATCGATTGGCCGGCTAGAGGGGGGTGAATAGCCCTCTTATGATGGATGTCGGATTTTGCTCGTCTACAAAATGTTAGCGCAAGCGGAATATGCAAATATAAATAAAGACAAGAAAAATATAAACAAGAAATACAAACACGAGATGTAACGTGGTTCACGGCTACGCCGCTAATCCACGGTCCGATTCGTCCACGGTGAATCACTCCGCAATCTATCCACTAGATCTCTCCTTTGCACAAAGCTAGGTGGAGGTAACCTCTTTACACAAAAACACTCCTCTTACAAATATAATGGAAATAAGCTCAAGTAAGAGGATGGAAAGCTTTAGGGAATTTTGAAAGAGTATTAGAGCATAAGCATTAGCCTCCCAAAGCCCCACCCCCTTCCTTTTTATAGAGGAAGAGGGTTTCTTCCCGTTGACACAGGATCAGTCGACTGATGCCCTCGATCGATCGGTGATCCGTAAATGCCCAATAACGGTACGCTTTCCCGTTGGATTCCATCAATGGTATTGGAACGATCGGTGATCCTACCATCAGTCGACTGATGCTCAATCAGTCGAGTGCTCAATGGAGTCGACTCCATGCGTGCGTGCAGTGCCATCGATCAGCCCGCCATTCCACGGCGATCATTGCTATCGACATCGATCATTCTATCGACATCGATCATTGCCGATCCATGCGATCGGCTAAGCACTAAATCGGTCTTATACGGTCGATCGAACCATCGACTCGGAAGCGATCATTGCCATTCCGACAATGACCGGGTGTCGGGAAAACCCATCCGACACTTGGCCAAATGGCCAAGTTTCACCTAAGAGCTACCCCTTCCCGGGTTACAATCGCTCACTCTCATCCCTCGGAGTTCCTCACCTTCTAAGTTCTCTTCGTTCGCGGCCACGTCCCTCGGCAGCATCAGGCGCACGACTCTGCAATGCTCCTTCGCGTCTCTTGCCTCGAAGTCTACTTCCTCTGGCTTCACTCCAAGATTCTCGTCCGGCAGTCCCTCGGATGCTCCAAGCGCACGGCTTCTGCAAAGCAATCCTTCACCGACTCAAGGCCCGAGTGATGAGATGTGAAACTCGCCATGGCTCCATGTGTGAATTACTAAGTCCTGCATGACTTCAACGCACATATCAAATCAACATAACACCCTAACTTAAACCCTTTTCCACACACATCAAAACCTTATCATTGCAAGAGATTGCCCTAACAATCTCTCCCTTTTTGATGTGTGGCAATCCGTTTAAGTTAGGTAAAAACATTTGATAAAAATTTCTAATGTAAGAAAGCATGTAAACATAAACATGATATAGCAACATGCAACTCCCCCTTAATCCATGAAACTCTCTCTACAAATTATCAATTTTCTTCCCCTATCACTTTTTAATAATTTCTCCCTCCCCCTATCACAATTTACTTAAACATAATTATCTCTCCCCCTTTAACACCATCAAAAAGATTAACATTAAGTTAAAAACTCATGGCATCAAGTATAATAGAAGGAAAATAACAAAAATTGCTCTAAAACCTGAATTCGGCCTCAACTAGTCTGATTTATAGGCCATCGATCATTAGTTCGGATACGGTCATTGTATATTCGAGATTTCTGATTTTGGACGAATTTGAAATCGTTAAAAATTCCAAAAAAATTCAAAAAATCATGAAATTTGGAGAACATATTTCTTGTAAGGTTCTTTATCAGTGAAAAATAATTTTTCATGAAAAATCATCATATTTTCACGTTTTTGCCAAAAATCCAAAAGGTTTAAAAACCACTAGGTTTTTGACCATTCTAGTATCAAGCTTAACACCTAGTTTTGGTTCCAATTGTTTCAAAACATGAATACATAGATTTTAGGGTAAGAAATTGTTTTGAAAACATATGAAATATCCAACCATGATCTTTGGACAATATGTCTATGAATTAAACATAAGCCTTCCCCATGATTGGTCTATTATTGCTATTTTGATACCTTAAATGACCATCTAAATGCCATAGGCATTAGTGGACATTTGTATCATCCTAACATCTCACCCATGCTAAGTTTTCAATCAAAGTAGCCTATGGTGAGTGTGAGATGCATACTAGGGGGTATTTGTATATACTTAACCATTATATTCATGCAATTCTATCATGGTTAAGTATCAACCTAACAACCTACATGATCATAATGACATATATGATTTAAGCCCTATTTCTCATGATGATGTGCCAAATTCCAAAGTCATAAATCATGATTGCAAACATGCATAGTAATTACATTAATCATCATGATTTAAGCATTATTAACTATTTATAGGCACGTTATCATCACCTAACACTATTTAAAAATGTTGTCCCGCCATCCTAAGTCAACCAAAATATGATATAGGTCAATTGCATATGGTTGACTATCCTAAGGTTTTACTAACCCTTAAGGATGGATTTTGGAACCCAAAATAGATTTTTGCCTATGGGGTTCACTAAATACTCTTTGGGGATCCACTTCCTAGCTATTACTTTCTTCTTATCTTGTCCCCTAGCTATTAAACATTTATAGGCCTTTTCATTTTTCTTTTCTTTATAACCTAGGCCTTTTTTTATTAAAACTTGCCCTTTGGCTCCCTATAATCATATTCAATGTATTTGAGCCAATTGTAAACTTTTCTA
Source organism: Wurfbainia villosa (assembly GCA_025175895.1). Taxonomy (NCBI): domain Eukaryota; kingdom Viridiplantae; phylum Streptophyta; class Magnoliopsida; order Zingiberales; family Zingiberaceae; genus Wurfbainia; species Wurfbainia villosa. The sequence continues at coordinate 60,990,333 of CM045995.1, read as the reverse complement.
GGGCTTTTGTCAAACAGTCTACCTTTTCCCTTAAGGCCCTATTTTCTTCTATGCATGCATCATTTACATCTAATGGCATGTAATTATCATGTGAGCAAGCATCAACATTATCATCATTAACACATGCTTTTTCTAGTTTTTGTTCTAAATCCTTAATTTGTTCAAGCATGCATTTGTTCTTTTTCTTGGCTCTAAATAAGTCCTTAGTGAGGCTAGAAATCATGGACATAATTTGTTTAGGGGGTAGATTAGTTACCTCACTTACCAAGTCCTCTTCTTCGCATGAGGATGTAGAGGAGGCTCCCCCTTCACTTGAGCTCTCTCCACTTGAGCTTGATTCTTCATTTTCGGTGGAGGAGCAATCCAAGTCGTCGAAGGCCATCAATGCTAGGTTAGTGACAAAGGCATTCTCCTCTTCCGATGATGATGAAGAGGATGAGGATGGATCATCCCGAGTCCTTGCCTTTAGAGCTTTGGTCTTCCCCTTTTCTTTTGTCTTCTTCTCCTCTTCCTTCTTTTTCTTGCTCCCCTTTTTCTTCTTCTTTTCTTCTTTCTTCTTTCTTTTCTTCTTTGCTCTAGTTTAGGAGGGGACAATTATCCCTTATGTGCCCCTCTCCTTGGCAATTGTAGCATATGACCTTCCCCCTTGGTCTTCTATTCCTATCATTTGATTTATGAAAATAAAAACCTTTTAAAGCACGTCTTACCCTCCTTACCATATAGGCTTCTTCGGTGCTATCCATGGAGGAGGAGGAAGACGCTTCGTCATCGGAGGAGGAGGGGATCTTTATCTTCTTCTTCCCCTTGTTTGCCATCAAAGCTACTCCTCTTGAAGGTTGGATTTTTGGCTCTTCTTGTATTCCTTCAAGCCTAGATTCATGTAATTCTATAGTGGAGAAAAATTCATCTAGAGTACTTACCTCTAGATTCTTTGAAATGTAAAATGAGTCCACCATTGAACTCAACTTGGATGATCGGGGGAAAGCATCTATGGCCTTCATTATCATATCTCGATTGGAGAGCCTTTCTCCTACACTTGTTAGTCCAATTAAAATTTCTTTGAATCTAGAATGCAAAGAAGTTACCTTTTCTCCCTTTTCTAATTTAATGTTGGATAGTTGGGAGCGGAGGAGATCTCTCCTTGCTAGCTTCGCCTCGGATGTGCCTTCATGAAGCTCAATTAGCTTCTCCCACATCTCCTTGGCACTTAGGCATTCTCCTATTCGATTAATTTCTTGTTGGGGGAGCACATTGAAAAGATGATGCTTGGCTTTTGAATTTGCAAGGTGCTCTTCCCTTTGTCTTTTGGTCCACCTAGATTTCTCTATTGGCTTCCCTTCTTCATCCCTAGGCAAAACGAAACCGGATTCCATTGTAATCATAATATCAAAATCCGTTTCAAAAAATACCTCCATTCGCTTCTTCCACCAAGCAAATTCTCCTTCAAACTTCGGAGGATGGATGTTGGAGCCGACCATCTTTTGAAGAAGAGCTTGTTGCGGCGGTTAGTCAGGTGACAAGCAACCTGGCTATGATACCACTTGTTGGGGATCGAAATGGCCGGCTAGAGGGGGGTGAATAGCCCTCTTATGATAGATGTCGGATTTTGCTCATTCTCGTGTGCTTGTCTACAATTGTCGTTAATATACGCAGTGGAATAACAATAATAATGAAACTAACAACAATACACAATCACACAACACAAGTTATGCGTGGTTCGGAACCGAATGGTTCCTACTCCACGGGCGAGCTCACCGAGCTCTAATTATGCGCACGACACTAACTATAACAATCCTTCTCGACAACACGTCGGAGGTGGAGAAACCTCTCACAAGCAATTACAATGTAATGTATAAATACAAGCAAATACACAAATACAATACACAAGAAAACTTTCACCGATTGCTTTGATCGCTTTGCTTGTTGCTTGCTTTGATTGGCTCTTGAAGGACTGGAATGCAGCAGCAATTCCCCTCCAATAGCTCCACAAAAGGCTTGGCGAAATCCTCCAACTCGAGCTCTATTTATAACCTGCATCAAGTTGTTTTCGCGCACATCAATCGACTGATCGTGACCATCAGTCGACTGTTCCCGTAGCCGTTGTCTCACAACGGCCAGATCCACGTTAGTTAAGTTCCAACGGATCACACATTAGTCGACTGATGGCACCCATCAATCGACTGATCATCCATCAGTCGAGTGCTGGCGAGCTCGACTCCATTCTGTGCCGTGCGTGATGTCATCGATCATTGCCATCCCTCGGCGATCGATCCTCCGATCATTGCCCTCCCTTGACAGAACACTCGAACCCATATGACCTAGAGCAGTCGACTGACACCTATGCCAGTCGACTGATGTCAGCTAAAACCTCAAACACAAAGTTGTTTGAGCGTCCGACACTCAGACTTAGCCACTTGGCCAAGTCCACCTTATCCCTCATGGAGTTCCCCACCGAAGCTCTCTTCCCTCGGCCTACGTCCCTCGGATGCGCCAAGTGCACGACTTCGCAATGCCATCCTTCGCGTCTCATGCCCTAGAAGTATGCTTCCCTTTGGGCTCACTCCATTCGCTCCCCGTCTGGCGGTCCCTCGGATGCACCAAGCGCACGGCTTCGCAATGCCATCCTTCACCGACTCAAGGACCCGAGCCTAGTGAACTTGCCAAGTTCTCAAGACTTTCCAAATGCACCAAGCGCACGGCTTCACAATGCTTTGGACTTTCCCATGCCAAGGCTTCCCCCTTGGACTTCCACACCAAGCTCCATGCTTGGATTTTCCATGCCAACCCATGACAATCCCATGTCATGAGTTTTGTCTATCATCAAAATACTATCAAGGTACTACTCGAGTCAAACTCGAGTCAACCTGGGCCAATTGCACCAACAGAGGTCTCCACCAAATCATCAACATCTTCAAATGTGATGGGTGCTTCTTCCTCGGCATTCTCCTCTACTTGTGCCGATTGGGAATTTTCTTGGAATTTCATTACTTTATCCCATAATTCCTTTGCATCCCTAAAATTACCCAACCTAGACCAAATATTGTTAGGAATTAAATCACTAAGTAATTCGATTACCTTGAGATTTGTCTCGAAGTCCTTGATTTGGTCTTGGGTCCACCTTGACTTCTCAATTTACTTATTTCTTTCATCCCTAGGCAATTCGAAACCATTTTCTAAGATTAGCATAAAATCAAAATCGGTTTCTAGATATACCTCCATTTTTCTTCTCCACCATAGAAAATCTCCTTCAAACTTTGGTGGTTGAAGGTTGTAGCCGACCATTCTGTAGTGCTTGTGTCGGCGGTTAGTCCTCGACAAGCGTCTTGGATCTGATACCACTCGTAGGGGATCGATGTGGTTGGCTGGCTAGAGGGGGGTGAATAGCCTTTGTCGTCATATGGTGGAATTCGTTCGTTCTCGTTGCGTCGCTTGTCTACGATTGTCGTTAGCACAGCGGAAACAATTAAAACAATAATAATACTAATAACAATACAAGCATACGCAAACACACACGATATACATGGTTTGGAACCGAATGGTTCCTACTCCATGGGCGAGCTCACCGAGCTCTAGTTATGCGCACGACACTAACTAAACTCCTTCTCGACTACACGTCAGAGGTGGAGAAACCTCTCACAAGCTATTACAACAGTAATACTACAAGAAATACAAAGACACTAAGAAATACAAGTAAAGAATGCTTTACAACTCTTTGCTTTGAACCCTTTCTTGTTGCTTGCTTTGGATGGCTCTTGAAGGACTGGAATGCTGCAGCAATTCCCCTTCAATAGCTTCCTTAAAGTCTTGGCGAAATCCTCCCTCTTGAGCTCCTTTTATAACCTGCACCAAGCTGATTTCGCGCGCATCAGTCGACTGCCAAAAGGCCCCAGTCGACTACCCCTGTAGCCATTGTCTCACAATGCCCAGATCCACGTTGGACAAGTTCCAACGGATCACCTACCAGTCGACTGATAATGCTCATCGATTGTTGGTGACCTAATAATCGCATTGCCTAGTCGACTCACGGGCATTACATGCTCGTGACATTCCCATCATCATTGCCATCCCTCGCGATCATTCGCTATCGACATCGACATCGATCAGCTGCGCCGACATCGATTAATCTGCTAATCCATGGCGATCGTCGACCATAAAGCTGCGATCTAACACGGTCGAACCCTAGTCGACTTGGATCAGTCGAACCGACACTTATGTCAGTCGACTACTGTCGGGCAAAACCTCAAATACCAAGTTGTTTGAGCATCCGACCGTCGAGTAAACCCTCAAACATCAAGTTTGAGCCCCCGACACTCAGTCTTAGCCACTTGGCCAAGTCCACCTTATCCCTCATGGAGTTCCCCATCGAAGCTCTCTTCCCTCAGCCTACGTCCCTCGGATGCGCCAAGCGTACGACTTCGCAACGCCATCCTTCACGTCTCTTGCCCTCGTAGTATGCTTCCCTTTGGTCTCACTCCATTCGCTCCCCGTCCGGCGGTCCCTCGGATGCACCAAATGCACGGCTTCGCAATGCCATCCTTCACCGACTCAAGGACCTCGAGCCTAGTGACCTTGCCAAGTCCTCAAGACTTCCCACATGTACCAAGCACATGACTTCGTAATGGATTTCTCACTAAGCACCAAGCGCACGACTTCGCAATGCTTTGGATTTTCCCACACTAAGCCCAATGCTTGGATTTTCCATGCCAACACCATGTTGGACATTCCCATGACAATCCCATGTCAAGAGTTTTGTCTATCATCAAAATACTATCAAAGTACTGCTCGAGTCAAACTCGAGTCAACCTGGGCCGATTACACCAACAGACTGGTCCTGTAGTCGTTGTCTCACAACAACCAGATCCATGTTGGTCAAGTTCCAATGGATCACCCATCAGTCGACTGATGGGTATTATCCCATCAGTCGACTGATTATACCATCAGTCAATTGTTGGTATGAGCACTCGACTGGAAACCATTCTGTGATTGAAAACACCCCGATTAGTTGATTGATCTCCCTCGTGATCGGTGATGGTGTTATCGATTGCCCTCCTCGGCGATCGACTTATCGGCGGACTGCAGTCGATCGAACACCAATCAAACCCTAAGTCGACTTGGGCGATCGGGCACCTATGCCAGTCCACTGATGTCGGGTAAAACCTTAAACGCCAAGTTGTTTGAGCATCCGACACTCAGTCTTAGCCACTTGGCCAAGTCCACCTCATCCCTCATGGAGTTCCCCACCGAAGCTCTCTTCCCTCGACCTACGTCCCTCGGATGCGCCAAGCGCACGACTTTGCAATGCCATCCTTCACATCTCTTGCCCTCGAAGTATGCTTCCCTTGGGCCTCACTCCATTTTCTCCCCGTTCGACGGTCCCTCAGATGCACCAAGCACACAACTTCGCAATGTCATCCTTCACCGACTCAAGGACCCCGAGCCTAGTGAACTTGCCAAGTCCTCAAGACTTCCCAAATGCACCAAGCACACGACTTCACAATGCATTTCTCACCAAGCACCAAGCGCACGACTTCGCAATGCTTTGGACTTTCCCACACTAAGCCCCAAGCTTGGATTTTCCATGCCAACTCCATGTTGGACTTTCCTATGACAATCCCATGTCATAAGTTTTGTCTATCATCAAAATACTTCTCGAGTCAAACTCGAGTCAACCTGGGCCAATTGCACCAACAAGAACTATCACAATTTATTGTGATAACAATGGTGCAGTTGCAAACTCGAAGGAACCACGAGCACATAAGGCAAGTAAACACATAGAGCGCAAGTACCACCTGTTGGAATGTATACTGAAAGCCTAGCTTTTTTGTATGAAAATTTTTATTTTGAAATAAGAATCACATGATCATTGTTTGCACTTTATATTTATTATATGTGTGCAAATTGTCTAATATTTTACATTGTAGATAACATGGTGCTTGGTGTGGCACAGAAGATCATATTATCAATCCCTTGTAAAATATAAGTAGAGGCTCACAACCAAGATGGTTTTGGACAAACCATTGGCATGGTTGTAGTGTAGCTTGGTATTGTTTTGTCTTGAACATAGAGTTACACTAGTACACTTAGGTGTATTGAGCAGGACCGACATAGAAGTGATTTAATTTATTGCTGACTACATAATTGAATCGGACCTCGGATATTATGTTGTACATGCTCTTAATCCCGATATAATAACGGGCACATGTACTTAGTATTTATTTCTTTGATTTACCAAAGGGTGAGATTTATATGGATTAAATCAATATGCCCGGTAAGTTGGGAAATGATATTATTTACATGGTGTGTCGTTAATTATAGGAGGAAACCGTGTCCTATATATTAGGTTGATGATGTCCCCTTGAGGAGCTCATAAGATTCATCATGTAAACCCTGCAGGTTGACTTAGTCAACATGATGATAAGGTTGAGTGGTACTACTCGAGGAGTTAGATGTTAATTGATTGATGGTCAGTAAATCAATTAATTGACGGACATTCGATATCTTAAACATGGGGAGATGGATGTACAAATAATGTATGGAGCCCATATTAATTTATGGGGTTGGTGAGGTAATTTAATGATGATCCTCTAGTGGAATGGAACATCATTGATGGATCAAGTTTGTGTGGTTCTGATCCATCGGATGGCCAAGATCCAACTCCTCCTCATGGTCCCTATCGTAGCCTAATATAATCCTCATGAAGCCTAGATCCAATGATGGAAAACAAATCTCTAGATCCGACGGTTGAGATTAAATCTCTAGATCCGACGGTGGAGATTAAATCTCTAGATACGACGGTTGAGATTAAATCTATAGATCCGATGATTGAGATTAAATCCCTAGAACCGACGGTGGAGATTAAATCTCTAGATCCGACGGTTGAGATTAAATCTCTAGATCCGAAGGTTGAGATTAAATCCCTAGATCCGACGGTGGAGATTAAATCTCTAGATCCGACGGTTGAGATTAAATCCCTAGAACCAACGGTGGAGATTAAAACAAGGCTTAAGCCCAACTCTATAAAAGGGGGCTTAAGGTGGGCAGCAAGAAAAAATTTGGATGTTTTTGGAGATTAGGGTTTTGCCTTTCATTGGCTTGGGTGGCAAGAAACCCTAGGGAGATTAGGGTTTGGTTGGGCAGCTAGGGTTTGGAAGTTAAGGTGGGCGGCAACTATAGGAGAGGTGCTCTTCTTCTTCCTAAGGTGTTGCCGGCTCCTATCTCTTTTCCTTCTACCTTGGTCGGCGCTCAACCTATTCCTCTTCTCCTCTTCTTTTCCTCTTGGCCGGCGACACAAAGGAGCTAGGGATTGTTCCCTTGTTCAGTTCCTTGGTTGGCCATCTTGTTCTCTCTATTCTTGGGGCCGGCGGCATCAAGCTTTTGTGGCTTGGTGGTTGGCTCAAGCAAGAAGGGAAGGAGAATTCTTCTTTCTTTTGATTGAAGAAGATCTAGGAAGCTTCAACTTGTGGAGGATCTTCGCCCACACGATGTCTATAAGGAGGTTAGGACATACGATAGAAGATCGTGAGATATAAAAGTTTTACAAGTTTTATTATTGATCTTTGCATGTTCTTATTAATATGATTGTATGTGTTGATTATACATGTCTACATCCATATATATTTGTATAATCATGGACCCCGAAGATAAACACAAAAACCGGCGATCCGTCCGTCGTCTCTTCCGCGGCTAACCGACTAGAAGAGCTTGGTTGTTTGAACAACTAGTTTGTTCAAGCGATCGCTCAAGTTGTTAGCACGATGACGAATTGGTTGAGATTAGGAAACTCATCCCATCCGGATTAGTTTTTATTAGTGAAAATTTTAATCCGGGGATATGGGAGCCAACGAGCCTCCGAGCAATGCCATCAAATTGGTATCAGAGCCACGGTTTCCGGTTTTGTATGTTTGGATTCGGTTACTTTCACACACTTATCATATATTGTGTATGCCAGATGATAGTAGGATATGCGTAGCATAACTTTTTGGTTGCAGGCATAAGTTCCAACTATTATGGCTATATATGTGTGTATGTGATTGCATGTGTGTGTGATTGTATATTATTTGAATCCTCGGGGTTGACGAGGCTAAATTAGTATTTAATTTTTGTAATTAAATACGGCATTGTTTAGCACACTCATTTTAGTTTACTTTCGATCTAGATTATTTGTACACTCCTTCGTGGAGTATAGGATCGATGGATGTAAATTAAAATAGTTTATCTTGGCTCGGATCTCTTTGGTGACTTGCGCACGGGAAAAGGTGGAGCGGACAAGGTGGCGACACGACGGGACGCATATTGGAGAACAATGCCATAATTGTTGGAAAAATTATGATTTTTTCCATATTTATTGATGATTTGTTTTATATGCATGTTGTGTGTGCTTGAAAATTCCTCACTGTCAATTTACTAAGTGGGAGAGGGACATTTTAATTAATTCCTGCGGCCTCCATTACAATTTGACGTGTGATGCAACAAACTTGCGCGTCGGCTCTGAGTGCCTTCCTCCCCATCGGATGAGTTTGTTTGCGGATCACTAGGTCAAATAATGGTTATAGGAAATTATTTAGGAGCATGTGTACTTCCCCATCGGTAAGGCACATAATCCGAGATAATTCCCTTAGTATCGTGTAATGGTGCACACTTAGATGCAAATAAAAAGTATCCTCCCCATCGGAGTCACTGCTTTTATTTGTAGGGCCAAAGAGGAACCAACTATTAATTTTATTTGTCAAAAAGTAAGGTTGACAAGATAATAAAATTAAAGGGTTAAACCTCCTCTTACAAATGTAGAATTCGTATACGTCCACACTATCGTGACATGCGATATTCTTGGTGTTTTGAGGTGTTGGTTGATTTCGAAATTTTATTGTTTGAGGAATCAATGATATTTGAAATCTAATATTTTGATCATTGTTATTCTTAGGATTTTCAAATGGCTTTCAACCCACTTGCTGTGATATTAAAAGAAAATAAACTTACTGGAACAAATTATATTGATTGGAAAAGAAATTTGGATATTGTCTTAACTGCAGAGGAGTACAAATTTGTACTCTTCGAGGTCTGTCCTCCTAAGCCCACCGATGACTCTGATGAAAAGGAGAAAGAAAGTTATAAGAAATGGATCAAGGCAGATGAGATGGCGCGGTGTTACATTTTGGCATCTATGTCAAATGTGCTGCAACATCAGCATCAGGCCATGGCCATGGCTTATGACATGATGTTCAATCTCAAGGAACTTTTCGGACATCAGAGTAGGGCGGCCAGATAAAAGGCTATGAGGAACTTGATGACGACCACCATGATCGAGGGAACACCTATCAGGGACCATGTTCTCAAGATGATGGCTCATCTGAATGAGATGGAAGTCTTCGGAGCTAAGATCGATGGGGAAACCCAGGTCGATATCATTCTCCACTCTCTGCCTAGGAGTTTTGAGCAGTTCCACCTCAACTGCAACATGAACAAGAGGTTGTATTCGTTGGCGGAGCTTCTGACAGAACTCCAGGCGGCAGAGGGGTTTTTCGTCAAAGCGCTCAAGCCATGGTTGCTCAGAAGGTTTCTTCTTCTAAACCGAAAGGTAAGAAGAAGAAGAAGCAAGGTGGAGCAAAGAAAGTGGCAGTAGGACCTCAGGCAGGAGTGAAGAAGTTGAAAGGCAAGTGCTTCACTTGCAAGCAGACTGGACATTGGAAGGAGGACTATCCTCGCCGAAAGAACAAAGGTATATCTTCTTGTTTAGTTGTTGAAACATGTTTAGCGGTGTTATCTACCAGTACCTGGTGTGTAGATACAGGAGCCACTGATCATGTCTGCAATATTTTGCAGGGGTTCCAGGAAACCCGATGACTAGCTGAGGGAGAGATTGCTGTCTTCATGGGCAATGCTTCAAAGGTGGCGGCTATTGCAGTGGGAGACGTTTATTTATCTTTTGATAGGAATAAAATTTTGGTTTTGAGAAATTGTATTTATGTACCTACTTTTAGAAAGAATCTAATTTCATTTTCTAAATTGTTTCTGGATGGATATTCTGTTTCTTTTAATGACAAAGTTGTTATAAAAAGGAATAGGAAGATTATCTGTTCTGGTACATTGGTTGACAATTTGTACACTCTTGAACCGAAAACTCCCACGATGCATATAGAAGTGAATAACTCATCTTCTAAGTCTAATAAGAGAAAAGAACCTTCGAAAATGAACCAGACATATCTTTGACACCTAAGACTTGGTCATATTAACCTGAGTAGAATTCAAAGGTTGATAGCTGATGGACCCTTGGGTTCATTAGTGGTGGAAGATCTCCCAACCTGCGAGTCTTGCTTGGAAGGTAAGATGACCAAGAGGCCTTTTAAGGCTAAGGGGTATAGAGCCAAAGATGTATTGGAATTGGTTCATTCTGATTTGTGCGGTCCTATGTCTATCCAGGCTAGAGGTGACTTTGAATACTTTGTCTCTTTTATAGACGATTATTCAAGGTATGGATACATTTACTTGATGCGCTGCAAGTCTGAATGCTTTGATAGGTTCAAAGAATTCAAGGCTGATGTGGAGAACCGTCAAGGTAAAAGTATCAAGACACTACGATCTGATCGTGGTGGTGAGTACCTCTTGGGAGAGTTTAGGAGTTACTTATCAGAGGTTGGGATTCAATCCCAATTGTCTGCACCTGGCACACCCCAATAGAATGGTGTGGCAGAGCAAAGGAATATGACTCTTATGGAGATGGTCAGATCGGTGATGAGTTATTCTGAGTTACCTTATTCGTTCTGGGGGTTTGCTCTGGAAATGGCAGCACACATTCTGAACTTGGTTCCATCTAAGTCAGTACCCTCTACTCCCACAGAATTATGGACTGGGCGAAAGCCTAGTCTAATACATATTCGGATTTGGGGTATTCCAACACATGTGCTGAAGGGAGATGCTGGTAAGTTGGAATCTCATACAGAAGTACGCTTGTTTGTTGGCTACCCTAAGGGAACGAAGGGTGGTTTGTTCTATAGCCCTAGAGATCAGAAGGTGATCGTGAGTACGAATGCCAAATTTCTAGAGGAGGACTATGTGATGAACCACAAGCCCTCAAGTAGGATTGTTCTTGAGGAGTTGACAGGAGAAGTCCCGACTTCAGTACCACCGGTACAAGAGGAAATACCACAAGTCACTGCACCGCGTGTCACAGAGCATACACAGGAGGCACCTTGTCGTAGTGGGAGGGTTGTTAGAATCATTCAAACTTCCTCCTTGATAAAATCATTCAAAAATGCTAACTTCATATCCATTTGGTATAATTTGAAGCCCTTATATGCTGCAAATACTAGCATAAGTCTTATAAACTCTAATCTAGCTATGAGTGCATAAGTGTCATCATAATCCAATCCCTCAATTTGATTGTAACCTTTGGCAACCAAGCTAGCCTTATTTTTTACAATCTCTCCCTTATCATTCATTTTATTCTTAAATACCCATTTTGTGCCAATTATAGTAGCTTGATGAGGTCTTGGGATAAAATCCCAAACTTGACTTCTCTCAAATTGTCCCAATTCATCTTGCATTGCTATGTTCCAGTCCGGATCAAGCAAAGCTTCATTAATTACTTTCGGTTCAACTTCAGAGATTAATGCTACTTGATTCACTTCATTCCTAAGGAATGATCTAGTCCTCACCCCATGATGGATGTCTCCAACAACTTGGTCTAGGGGATGACTAGAGACCATTCTAGTGGATCTTGGTACTTGAGATGTTTCTTGAACCTCACAATTTGGCACAAGCTCAAGCGATGACCCTTCTGACCTAGGTATTTCATTATCGGAGTCAAATCTAACTCCCCCTACATTAGTGTTCTCATTAAAACTCAATTTCTTGAGTCCGAACAGAACTTCATCGCTTTCTACCTTAGAATCAATTTGTGTTTTACTTTCTTCAAAAACTACATTTGATGATTGTTAGGGCAATCTCTTGCCGTGATATGGTTTTGATGGTGTGGCAAAGGGTTTAAGTTAGTGTGTTATGTTTATTTGATATGTGCGTTGAAGTCGTGCAGGACTTAGTAATTCGCACATGGAGCCATGGCGAGTTTCACATCTCATGACTCGTGCCTTGAGTCGGTGAAGGATAGCTTTGCGGAAGCCGTGCGCTTGGAGCATCCGAGGGACCGCCGGACGAGAAGCTTGGAGTGAAGCCGGAGGAAGTAGACTTGAGGCAAGAGGCGCGAAGGAGCATTAGCAGCCGTCTTTGATCTTTAGGGGGCGTGGTGAGCGAAGAAGAACCGGCGAAGGACTCAGAAATGAGAGTGGCGATTGTAACCGGGAGGTAGCTCTTAGGTGAAACAGCCATTTGGCCAAGTGTCGGATGGGTTTTCGACACGGTCATTGCCATGGAATGGCGATCGGCTTAATCGAGTGTAGCTCGTGGTATCTGACTGGTTTGTGGCGTGATCGCCCATCGTTAGCGGTCATTGCCAAGACTAACGATCATTGCTGCGGCGTGATCGGTAGTCAATAGGGTTTAGCAGAACCGCTCGTAGCCGGCCCAGGCGATCGACTACGAGTCGGTGATCGGCCCGGTGAGGTCCGGTGATCGCGCCGAGTTCCGATTGGACAACAGCGGTCGGCATCCGGCGTGTTCGGAGGCCGTTGTAGTAACGACGGTCATTGCCATGGCGACGATCGTGATGGCGATAGCGGGAAGAAGTTAGCCTCTCTATAAAAGAGAGGTGTGAGCCTTTGAGAGGCTAATGCTTAAGTTCCAAACAATCTTCCTAGTGCCCCACAGCTCTAAACTCTTCTTACTCGCTTTTACTCCATTCTATTTGTAAGAAGAGTGATCTTGATTGTAAAGGTTACCTCCACCTAGCTTGGTGCAAAGGAGAGACCATTTAGTGGATTGGTTGAGCGGAGTGATTCACCGAGGACGAATCGGGGACCGTGGATTAGCGGCGTAGCCGTGAACCACGTTACATCTTGTGTTAGCATTGTCTATTTCCTTTGCTTTGTTTTTATTTGCTTAATTTGCTTGTATTGTTGTTTCCGCTTGCGCTAATCTAATTGTAGACGAGCAAATTCCGATAACCAACGAACGAGGGCTATTCACCCCCCTCTAGCCGGCCATCCGATTCCCTACAAGTGGTATCGAGGCCGAGGTTGCTTGTCACGGACTAACCGCCGCAACAAGCCCTACATCAAAATGGCGGCTCAACATCCACCCACGAAGTTAATTCTCTTGGTGGAAAAGGAGAATGGAGGTATTCTTCGAAACCGATTTCGATATTATGCTTATAATGGAAAATGGTTTCGAGTTGCCTAGGGATGAAAGGGGTGAGCAAATAGAGAAGTCAAGGTGGAATAAGAAGCAACGAGAGGAGCACCTTGCAAACTCAAAGGCAAAACATCATCTTCTCAATGTGCTCCCTCAACAAGAGATCAACCGGATCGGAGAATGCACTAGCGCCAAAGAGATGTGGGAGAAGCTTGTAGAGCTTCATGAAGGCACCTCGGAGGCCAAGCTTGCACGAAGAGACCTCCTCCGCTCCCAACTATCAATATAAAACTAGAAAAGGGAGAAAAGGTAACCTCACTACACTCTAGGTTTAAAGAAATTTTAATTGGGCTAACAAGTGTAGGTGAGAAGCTATCGAATCGGGACATGCTCATGAAGGCTATAGATGCCTTTCCCCGGTCCTCAAAGTGGAGTTCCATGGTGGACTCCTTCTATATGTCCAAGAACTTGGAAGTAAGTACCTTGGAGGAGTTCTTCTCGACAATGGAGCTCCACGAAACGAGGCTTGAAGGAATTCAAGAAGAGCCAAGAATTCAACCCTCAAGAGGAGTAGCATTGTTGGCAAACAAGGGGAAGAAGAAGATGGAAGTCCCCTCCTCCTCCGATGATGAAGCCTCCTCCTCCTCCATGGATAGCGAGAAGCCTACATGGTAAGGAAGGTGAGGCGTGTATTTAAATTTTAGATTTGATAAATCAAATGATAGGAATAGAAGACCAAGGGGGAAGGTGATATGCTACAATTGCCAAGGAGAGGGACACATAAGGGACAATTGTCCTCTCCTAAACAAAAGCAAGGAAGAGAGGAAAAAGAAAGAAGAAAAGAAGAAGAAAAAGGGGAGCAAGGCAAAAGAAAAAGGGACGGCCCAAGCATTCACGGCCAAGACATGGGATGGTCCTTCCTCATCCTCCTCCTCATCATCGGATGAGGAGAATGCCTTGTCGCCAATTTGGCCTTGATGGCCTTTGGCGATTTGGATTGCTCCTCCTCCGAAAATGAAGGATCAAGCACAAGAGGAGAGGCTCAAGTGAAGGGAGCCTCCTCCACATCATCATCCTCCTCATCATCCGAAGAAGAAGAAGAGGACATGGAAACTATAGTAGCAGAAAGCCTCTCTAGTAAAATAGTTTCTATGATTTCTAGTTTAACTAGGGATTTGTTTAGAGCAAAGAAGAAAAATAAATGCATGCTAGATCAAATTAAGGCATTAGAAAATAAGCTAGAAAATGCATGCTTAAATAATAATGATACTTCTTCTTGCCATGATGATGCATGCTCACATGATAATTATGTGCCTTTAGATGTTAGTGATGCATGCATAGAAGAAAATAGGGCATTAAGGGAAAAGGTAGATTATTTAACCAAAGCCCTAGGAAAATTCACAATTGGCTCCAACACCTTGAATATGATCATAGGGAGCCAAAGGGCAAGTTTTAACAAGAAAGGCCTAGGATATAAAGAGAAGAAAAATGAGAAGGCCTATAGATGCCTAATAGCTAGGGGACAAGACAAAAACAAAGTAATAGCTAAGAAATGGATCCCCAAGGAATTTCTAGTGAACCCCATAGGTAAAAATCTATTTTGGGTTCCAAAATCCATCCTTAAGGGTTAGAAAACCCCTAGGGTAGTCAACCATATGAACTTGACCTATATCATATTTTGGTTGACTTAGGATGACGGGACAACATTTTTAGATAGTGTTGGGTGATGATAACGTGCCCATAAAAGGTAATAATGCTTAAATCATGATGATTAATGTAATTTCTATGCATATGTGTAATCATGGTTTATGATTTTGATATTGGGCACATCATCATGAGAAATAGGTTTAAATCATGCTTTAGGTGATACTTTATTTATTATCATCATATAATGCCTAATGCATGGTTATAATTTGATGAAAACATGTATTTCATGATCATAATGTGAAATTAATTGATATATGTCATTATGATCATGTAGGTTGTTAGGATGATACTTAACCATGATAGAATTGCTTGAATATATTGGTTAAGTATATATATACAAATACCCCCCTAGGATGCATCTCACACTCACTATAGGCTAACTTGATTGCAAACTTAGCATGGGTGTGATGTTAGGATGATACAAATGTCCACTAATGCCTATGGCATTTAGATGGTCATTTAAAGTATCAAAATATCAATAATAGACCAATCATGGGGAAGGCTTATGTTTAATTAATAGACATATTGCCCAAAGATCATGGTTGGATATTTCTAATGTTTTCAAAACAATTTCTTACCTTAAAATACATGTATTCATGTTTTGAAACAATTGGATGCAAAACTAGGTAGCTAACTTGATACTAACATGCTCAAAAACTAGTGGTTTTTCAAGTGTTTGGATTTTTGGCAAATCTTGTAAAATATAATGATTTTTCATGAAAAACTATTTTTCCTTGATAGATATACTTAAGAGAAATATGTTCCTCGAATTTCATGATTTTTCGAATTTTCTGAAATTTTTAATGCATTTACGAATTTCATCGAAAATCGAAATTCGAAATTCTCCTTTGTGCATCATTGCCATACGATAGCTGATCATTGGTGGCCTGTAAATCAGAACATTGAAGGCCGATTTCAGTTTGTGAACTTACAAGTGGTACCCAATTTTATAACTTGTCATATTTTCCCTCCATTAGACTTGATGCCATGGGTTCTTAACTTAGTGATAATCTTTTTGATGGTGTCAAAGGGGGAGAAAATATTATGTTTAAGTTAATTATAAAAGGGGAGAAATATATGATAGGGGGAGGAAAATTTTTATAAAAAGTTTCATGGATTAAGGGGGAGTTGCATGTTGTTATATCATGTTTATCTTTACATGCTTTCTTACCCTTAGAATTTATATCAAATGTTTTTACCTAACTTAAACGGATTGCCACACATCAAAAAGGGGGAGATTGTTAGGGCAATCTCTTGCCGTGATATGGTTTTGATGGTGTGGCAAAGGGTTTAAGTTAGTGTGTTATGTTTATTTGATATGTGCATTGAAGTCGTGCAGGACTTAGTAATTCGCACATGGAGCCATGGCGAGTTTCACATCTCATGACTCGTGCCTTGAGTCGGTGAAGGATAGCTTTGCGGAAGCCGTGCGCTTGGAGCATCCGAGGGACCGCCGGACGAGAAGCTTGGAGTGAAGCCGGAGGAAGTAGACTTCGAGGCAAGAGACGCGAAGGAGCATTGCAGAGCCGTGCGCCTGATCTTGCCGCCGAGGACGTGGCCGAGCGAAGAGAACTTCAAGGCGAAGGACTCAGAAATGAGAGTGAGCGATTGTAACCCGGGAGGGTAGCTCTTAGGTGAAACTTGGCCATTTGGCCAAGTGTCGGATGGGTTTTCGACACCACCGATCGCCATGGAATGGCAATGATCGCTTCCCAATCAGTCGGTGTAGCTCTGATCGGCCCATACGATTTTGTAGGCGATCGGCTAGGGCGCATATCGATAGCGGCCATTGCCAAGACTAACGATCGGCCAGACACGGCGGCGATCGGCCGATCGCAATGATCGTCAATAGGGTTTTAGGCATTGCAGGCCTGATCGATCGGCCAGGCGGCGACGGATGGCGCGAACATAGCCCTCTCTATAAAAGAGAGGGTGTGAGCCTTTGAGAGGCTAATGCTTAAGTTCCAAACAATCTTCCTAGTGCCCCACAAGCTCTAAACTCTTCTTACTCGCTTTTACTCCATTCTATTTGTAAGAAGAGTGATCTTGATTGTAAAGGTTACCTCCACCTAGCTTGGTGCAAAGGAGAGACCATTTAGTGGATTGGTTGAGCGGAGTGATTCACCGAGGACGAATCGGGGACCGTGGATTAGCGGCGTAGCCGTGAACCACGTTACATCTTGTGTTAGCATTGTCTATTTCCTTTGCTTTGTTTTTATTTTCTTAATTTGCTTGTATTGTTGTTTCCGCTTGCGCTAATCTAATTGTAGACGAGCAAATTCCGATAACCAACGAACGAGGGCTATTCACCCCCCTCTAGCCGGCCATCCGATTCCCTACAATGATTCCTCCATCAAATTTGTTCTTTTGTTATACACTCGATAAGCCTTACTTGTGAGGGAATATCCTACAAGGATACCTTCATCCACTTTAGCAGTGAATTTCCCTAGATGATCCTTAGTGTTTAAAATGAACACCTTGCAACCAAATACCCTAAGGTGTTTGATTGTTGGTGGTTTTCCAAACCATAATTCATGAGGCATTTTTCATAAAAATCTATGTATCAAAACTCTATTTTGAACATAGCACACAATATTAATAGCCTCAACCCACAGCTAACTAGGAAGAGCATATTCATTTAGCATACTCCTCCATCTTCTTATAAGACTTTATTCTTCCTCTCTACCACACCATTTTGTTGTGGTGTCCTAGGAGTGGAGAATTCGTGTTTGTACTCTTTTTCTAGACAAAAATCCTTAAACCTCATGTTTTCAAATTCTCCTCCATGATCACTCCTAATTGTTTTAATTGTTGTATTTTTCTCATTCTCAATTCTTCTACAAAAAGAAATAAAAATTTCTAGTGTTTCATCTTTATGTTTGAGAAAGAAAGTACAAGTATATCTAGTATAGTCATCTACTACTACCAAGCAATATCTACTGCCATTCAAGGATTTAGTTGAGCTACTATCAAACAAATCCATATGCAATAAATCTAAAGCACTTGAAGTACTTACATCATTTTTGCTTTTGTGTGATGCTTTTACTTGTTTACCTTTTTGACATGCATCACATAGTTTGTCCTTTTCATACTTGAGCAATGGTAGTCCTCGCACAAGTTCTTTCTTGGCCAACCTCTTAATGTTCTTCATGTTGACATGTGCGAGTCTTCGATGCAATAGCCATGATTCATCTTCTTTATACAACAAACACTTCACATGCATGTTAGTAGCACTACTAAACTGAACTTGATAGATATTCTCCTTCCTAGTTCCTACTAACATGGTAGTGTTGGATTCATTATGTTTAATTAAACATTGAGTTGAATAAAATTCTACTCTATACCCTTCATCACATAATTGACTAACGCTCAAAAGATTAAAAGTAATTCCTTTAACTAGCAGGACATCCTTAATCCTAAATTGTTCAGAAATACAAATGTCCCCTACTCCTATGACCCTTAGTTTACCACTATTACCAAAAGAAACACTACATTTACTTCTGTTTTTAATTGAAGAAAACTTTGATGAGTCCCCGGTCATGTGCTTGGAGCATCCACTATCCACAAACCATATCATCGGACACTCCCGCTTGACCAGTACCTGTTCAAACATGTAATACAATATCTTTTGGAACCCAGATTTTGGGTCCATTAGCATTCACAACATACTATTTAGGAATCCATGCTTTAGTTACTTTAGCTTTAACACAATGAGTTATATTAACTAAGGACATGAAACTGAATTCCTTTTGTTTCGGTTTATACCCTATCCCAGCTTTGTTATAGACTGCCCTTTGGGCATCTAGAATCTTGTTAAGGGTTTTAGAGCTAGTTGTGAACTTCTGTGCACTTGAGATCATCAACTTGAGCTCTCAAAGAGTTATTTTCTTCTCTAAGTTCTTCAACTTGAGAAGTATTGGTCCTATTTTCTTTAGAAATTGGATTAAGATTTCTAAGTTCCTCTACCTCACATTTCAAAACCTTAACCCTATTCTTAGATTTACTTAAGGCATTAGTTAAACATGTTATTGTTTCATCTAACTTATCTAATTCAGGAGAAGTTACCTCATCATCATCAGATGATGATGATGTGTCTTCCGATAATGTTCCGGTCCTACTTCCATCTCCCTCCGAATCTGAACGTTTAAGGGCAATTAGAGCAGCATGCTTGGTCCCTTTTTCCTTAACTTCCTCCTCTGAAGAACTGGAAGAAGTCTCATACCATGTCACCTTCAACGCCTTCTTCTTCCTAGGCATGTCCTCTTTCTTTGTAAGGTTAGGACACTCGATTTTGATGTGCCCCTTCCTGTTACATTCAAAGCAAATAACATCAGTTTTACCTCTGGATTTATGTGATGTCTTACCCTTTCTCTTGTTCGCGAAAATTTTCTTCACATCCTTCTTATTGTATTTTTTACTCCTCCTCATCATTCTCCTCACAAAATTTGGCATCTCGCTGGAAGAAGATTCATCATCTCCATCGCTGCTTGACTCGGACGAAGATGAAGATGACTCCCTCTTCTTCTCCTTTTTCTTATCCTCCTTGTATCGCTCACTTGAAATAAAAGCAATACCTTTCTATTTCGGACCCTTATTAGCTTGCTCATGCAGTTCCATTTCACAAAACAATTCATCTAATTTAACTGTTGATAAATCCCTTGATACTTTGTAGGCATCTACCATAGATGACCACAATGCATTTCAGAGAAAGGATTTCAGAACATACCTGATTGTGTCTCAGTTTTCCAACCCTTCTCCAACCGAATGCAACCTATTTAGTAGCTCCTTGAACCTTCCGTGTAGTTCACCGACAATCTCGTCGTCCCTCATAGCGAAAATCTACAACTAGTTCATATAGAGGTCTCGCTTCGCAATTCTTGAGTCTCTTGTGCCTTCATTGAGCTCTATCAGTTTGTTCTAGAGGTCTTGTGCACTGCTGAATGGGCCAATTTTGTTGAGTTGGTCCTTCGCCAAGCCACATTGCAGAGTCACAGTGGCCTTGGCATTTTCTTGTGCCTTACTTCTTTGTTCAGCAGTCCACTGCGCAGATTCGAGGATCCTTCCTTCGGTGTCCATAGGTGATGTGAAGCCTTCGGTCACAGAGAACCACATGTCTATCTCAGTCATGAGATAGTATTCCATTCGGCTTCACCCATATTGGAAGTTGGTTCCATCGAAGAAAGGAGGGCGATTTGTGTTGTAGTCTTCTTGCATTGCCATTTTAGCCTACTCTTGCGGTTGTGAATCCGGAGAAGAGCACCAAGCTTTGATACCACGTGTTGGACTATTGGCGTCGTTAGAAGGGGGGGTTTGAATAGCGTAGATCGTCAATACTTGAACTTTTATAGAGAAACGCGCTTGTTCGATGAAAAGAAGCAGAAACAAAAAATAGAACAGAAACAAGACAACACACAATTTTTTACTTGGTTCACAGTTCTCCCATGATCTTTTACGTCCAAGGCCTACCTCTACTCTTTCTCCTTCTAAAAAAAAAAATCTGAAGGTGGAGAAACCTTTGAATACACATTTACAAGAATTACACAAGAACTTACAGATGAAAGAGTTAGAGAAGAGCAGGAATACAGTATGTAGATTTTGCTAGCGCTTCTTCTCTTCACTCCTTTGATTTCCTTTGAGGATGTTTGGAGTTTGGAAGATGATGGAAAAATGCTGGAGAATCACTTCAAGAAGAGTTGTGAACAGTAGAGTCAAGTATATGGAAAAAAAGTCAGAGAAAACCTTTATATTGTGCCCGATTAATGCCTTTTCGGCCTGCGCAGTCGAGTCTCCTCGACTAGTGTTTAATTACCATTCTAACGGTGAGTTTACCCCCTTAATTTGAATTATTCATCCGTTGTAACATAGGTCCAGTCGAGGCGATGATTCATCGCCTCGACATCTTTAATCGAGCCTACCTTATACATTTCAATTGAATAGAGCATCGATCAGCGCGCCACTTGCTATGGATTTCTCAAGTTTGCTACTCCATTCGAGCCTTGATTGTGATTGCCTTGCTTACATTTGATTGAGCGAAGCGGCGATCAGTGCCACCTCGACTACTATGGCTCTCTGCTCAAAACAAGCTACCCTAGTCGAGCCTTCAGTCGACAGTGCCTTACTTCTATTCGATTGAACAAAGCAGCAATTGAGGTGCCACCTTGACTGATGTTGCTTTCTCAGCAAATGGTAGGCCAGTCGAGTTGACTCCTAACCATGTCCAATCGAGGCAACGCCTCGACTGGATGAGTCTTAGATCAGTCCTGAACCCTGAGCTCAGTAAATCATCCAAAGAACAGGTACCAATCGAGGTGACACCTCGACTGATAAGACAATCAGTCGAGGTGCTGCCTCGACTACTGCCTTGACCCTTGACCGTTTCAACTCGTCTAGAGCTAAAATTGCCCCTAAAAGGAGGTTTACCCTTTACCCTTTACCTGATGCTTGTGAACCACTGTTCATAGGTCTTTTGTGCCAAGAATCACTTCCGGGTCTTCATCCGCCAAGACTTCTCGTCTGGGTCTTCATGCTAGGACTCCTCGTCTGGGTCTTCATGCCAAGACTCCTCGTCCGGGTCTTCATGCCAGAACTCCTCGTCCGGGTCTTCATGCCAGGACTCCTCATCCGGGTCTTCGTGCCAAGACTCCTCATCCGGGTCTTCGTTCCAAGACTCCTCGTTCGAGTCTTCATGCTAGGACTCCTCGTCCGGGACTTCATGCTAGGACTCCTCATCCGGGTCTTTGATGCGCACCGATGCGACCTCGAATCTCGCAATGGATGCCGTCGAGGACTCAAAGGGCACGCATGCGCTCAACGTCCGCAAGAGCACGGATGTCGTCAAGTAATAAAGATTTATTGATACCACAGGGACTGGGATTCGAATACCAATACACTAAGTGGTTGAGATTGTTCGGACGTAATCTCTAAGAGAGTCGGTTGGTGAGGACTATCAGTGGACCCTACTCTGTATGGTGTCAGAAGGAAGAGGAAAAGAGTGTGCCAGGGTCTTAAAAGGCGATTCTAGGACTTCAGTTTCGCTTGTGTACCATAGAACAATGTTGTCAATTGGCGTCATCTAAACGTCTACCTATGGTTTTGGGGAAGGGACATCATACACTCTCCCGTAGAGCTGCCGCATTCACTGGGAGCTATCTACGCTCAAAAGGACGGGATAGAGGGTATGAGGATGCCAAATCAATTTTTGCAGTGGATCATTTCCGATTCCACCGCTCCCTTCTCCCCGCAGTTATGGGAGGTCAGGTTTACCTCTAGGTTCCTTGGATCAAACCTCCTAAATTTAGATTGCGAGGGATGTCACCACCTCGTATCGCCTAAGCACAGCGGAAAGAAAGCCAAACACACGTAGATATAATAGAGAGCAACTACCAATTATCAAATCAAACTTATGGCCAGAATTTAATATGAACCAACATTGTTTATGTACACAAGCTACTCCCAAATCCTAGAATCGAAAGTACTACTCCATAAATATGAAGGAAGAATCACAAAACATGTTTAAGTTTGAATACAATAGAAATAAAGCTCAGAAATAGAGATATATGATGCTTCGTAATCTTCTCTCCGGCGTTGTATTACAAGTTGTGGACCTCCGGCGGCATTCCTCCTCCCCGCTGCAAGCCGAAGCTTTTTAGGGCTTCGGCGTGCCGTCCTAGCATGTTGGGATGTATACTGAAAAGTCTATCTTTTATATGAACATCTTTATTTTTAAATAAGAATCACATGATCATTGTTTGCATATTTATGGTGATGCATATTGTCTAATACATTATATTGTAGAAAACATGGTGTGAGGTGTCACACGGGAGATCATGTTATCGGCTCCTTGTAAAGTATAAGTAAAGGCTCACAACCGAGATGACTTTGGACAAATCATTGGTATGGTTGTAGTGTGATTTGGTATTGGTTTGTCTTGACCATAGAATCACACTAGTACACTTTGTGTGTATTGAGCAGGACTGACTTAGAGGTGATTCGATTTATTGCTGACTACATAATCGAATCGAACCTCAGATATTATATTGTACATACACTTAATCCCCATATAATAACAGGCACATATACTTAGTATTCATTTCTTTGATTTACCAATGGGCGAGATTTATAGATTAAATCGATAGGCTCAGTAAGTTGGGAAATGATATTATTTATATGGTGTGCCATTGATTATAGGAGGAAACCGTGTCTTATATATTAGGATGATGATGTCCCCTTGAGGAGCTCATAAGGTTCATCATGTAAACCCTGCAGGTGGACTTGGTCCGACATGATGAAAAGGTTGAGTGGTACTACTCATGGAGTTAGATGTTGATTAATTAATGGTCAGTAAATTAATTAATCGACGGACATTCGAGATCTTAAACACGGGGAGAAAAATATATAAATAATATATGGAGACCATATTAACTTATGGGGGTTGGTGAGGTAGATCAATGATAATCCTTTAGTGGATTGGATTATCATTAATGGATCGGACTTTATGTGGGCTTGATCCATTGGGTGGCCAAGATCCAACTCCTCCTCATGGTCCCTATTGTAGCCTATTAAAACCTCATGAAGCTTAGATCCAATGGTTGAAAACAAAACTCTATATCCAAAGGTAGAGATTAAATCTCTAGATCCGACAGTTGAGATTAAATCTCTAGATCCGACGGTTGAGATTAAATCCCTAGAACCAATGGTGGAGATTAAAACAAGGCATATCCTTAACTCTATAAAAGGAGAGCATGGGTTGGGTGGCAAGAGGAATTCCAATAGAGATAGGATTAGGGTTAGTGGGTGGCAAGCATTGGGGATTAGGGTTTGGGTGTTGGCGGCACCAAATAAGGAAAGGTTTTCCTTTTCTTCTTCTTCTTCTTCTTCCTTGGTGGTCGGCGCCCATACAAGCCCTTCCCTCCCTTGCCCGGCGTTAAAACCTACTCCTTCTCTTCTCCTTGGCCGGTGGAAATAAGGCTTATAGTCTTCCCTTGGAGCTCTTGGCTGGCAACTATCTCCATCATCTTCTCCTTCTTGGTCGGCGGCAAGCACCTAGGTTGGTGTTTGTTAGTTGGCTAAAGGAAGGATAAGGGTTTTGTTTCTTAGTCTTCCTCTTGTTCGGAACAAGCAAGGAAGGAAGATTGGTGATCTAGGAGCTTCGACTTTTGGTAGATCGTCGCCCACACGACGTCCAAAAGGAGGAAGGACATATGATAGAAGATCGAGAGGTATAATACTTGTCTATTTTCTTATGTAACATGTTTATAATTGTTTTCAATTATATATGCATGATATATTCTTCTTTGTGGCTAATATAACTTGGACCCCGAACATAAACACAAAAGTCGGCGATCCATACATCGTCTGTTCCGTGGCTATTCGTAGAATAGAGGTTGGT
This sequence comes from Wurfbainia villosa, assembly GCA_025175895.1. Lineage (NCBI taxonomy): Eukaryota > Viridiplantae > Streptophyta > Magnoliopsida > Zingiberales > Zingiberaceae > Wurfbainia > Wurfbainia villosa. Next base: position 60,965,996 of record CM045995.1, on the reverse strand, counting down.
TGCTTGAACAACAAGTTTGTTCAAGTGACTACTCTAATCAAATAGCACGATGATGAAACGGTTGCTTGGGTAATCCCTTTCATCTAGGATTAAAGTTTTTTTTATCCGGGGACGTAGAAGGGATCGCCATGAACAAGTGACCGAGTTGAAGTGGGAAGCAAAGTTTCCTACCTTCAAGTTGGTATCAGAGCTTCGGTTCAGGGGAAAAACCCTTCAATTGGTATCAGAGCCACGGTTTCCGATTTTGTGTGTTTAGGATTCGGTTACTTTTATACACTTTTCATATATTATATGTGTCGAATAATAGTAGGATATGCGTAGGTTAACTCTTTGGTTGCAGGCATAGGATCCAACTATTATGGTCATATGTGTGTATGTGATTGTATGTGTGTAATTGTATATTTTGTTGAATCCTCGGGGTTGACTAGGCTAGTATTTATTTTTTGTAAATTAGATACGGCATTGTTAAGCCACTCTTTTTATTTTAGTTTACTTTCAATCTAGATTTTATGTACACTCCCTCGTGGAGTATAGGATCGATGGATGTAAATTAAAATAATTTTTTCTCAGCTCGGATCTCTGGATGACTTGTACATGACGTAGGGAAGAGCGGACGAGATGACGATACGACGGGAGACATATTGAAGACAAAAGCCATAATAGTTGGAAATTTTTTTTTTTAATATTTATTGCTTATTGTTTGATATGCATGTCGTAGGCTAGAAAATTCCTCAATTTTAAATTACTAAGTGGGAGAGGGATATTTTTATAAATTCCCACGACCTCCATTACGATTTGACATGTGATGTAAACAAACTTGTGCGTCGGCTCTGAGTGCCTTCCTCCCCATCGGATAAGTTTGTTTATGGATCACAAGGTTGAATATGGTTATAGGAAATTATTAAGGAGCGTGTGTACTTCCCCATCGGAAGGCACATAACCCGAGATAATTAACTTGGTACCGAGTAATGGTAAACACTTAGATACAAATATAAGTATCCTCCCCATCGGAGTCACTGCTTTTATTTGTAGGGCCAAAGAGGAACCAACTATTAATTTTACTTGTCAAAAAGTTAGGTTGACAAGATAGTAAAATTAATGGGTAAAACCTCCTCTTACAAATGTAGAATTCGTATACGTCCACACTATCATGGCATACGATATTCTCTGCGTTTTGAGGTGTTGGTTGATTTTAAAATTTTATTGTTTGAGGAATCAATAATTTTTTGAAATCTAATGTTTTGATCTATGTGATTCTTAGGTTTTCTTTCAAAATGACTTTCAACTCGCTTGCTGTGATACTGAAAGAAAATAAACTTACTGGACGAAACTATGTTGATTGGAAGAGGAATCTTGACATTGTCTTGACTGCTGAGGAATACAAATATGTACTCCTCGAAGAGTGCCCTCCTAAGCATGCAAATGATTCTGGGGAAAAGGAGAAGGAGAGTTATAAGAAGTGGATTAAGGCAGATGAGATGGCGTGGTGTTACATTTTGGCATCTATGTCAAATGTACTGCAACATCAGCATCAAGCCATGCCCACTTTTTATGACATGATGCTCAATCTCAAAGAACTTTTCGGACACCAGAATCAGGCTGCTAGGCAAGAAGTCATGAGGAACTTGATGACGACCACCATGATCGAGGGAACACCCGTGAGGGATCATGTTCTCAAGATGATGGCTCATTTAAATGAGTTGGAAGTCCTTGGAGCTGAGATTGATGGGGACACCCAGGTCGATATCATTCTCCAGTCTCTACCTAGGAGTTTTGAGTAGTTTCTCTTGAACTACAACTTGAACAAGAGGTTGTATTCGTTGGAGGAGCTTCTAACAGAACTCTAGGCAGCAGAGGGGCTATTTCATCAGAGTGCACAGGCGCATGCCATAGTTATCCAAAAGGTTTCTACTTCTAAGCCGAAAGGCAAGAAGAAGAAGAAACAAGCTAGGGAAAAGGCGGTGGGAGGAACTCAGGGAGGAGTGAACAAGCCGAAAGGCAAGTGCTTCACTTGTAAGCAGACTGGGCACTGGAAGAAGGACTGCCTCAACCGCAAGCAGAACAAAGGTATATCTTTTGGTCTAGTCGTTGAAACATGTTTAGCGGTGTTATCTACCGACACCTGGTGTGTAGATAGGGAGCCACTAATCATGTCTGCAATACTTTATAGGGGTTCCAGAAAACCAGACGACTAGCTGAGGAGGAGATTACCGTATACTTGGGTGATGCCACGAAGGAGGCGGTTGTTGCAGTGGGAGATGTTTATTTATCTTTTGAGAAAAATAAAGTTTTGGTTCTTAAGAATTGCCTTTATGTACCTTTATTTAGAAAGAATTTAATTTCAGTTTCTAAATTGTTTATGGATGGATATTCTATTTCTTTTAATGACAGAGTTGTTATAAAAAGGAATAGGGAGATTATCGGTTCGGGTGCATTGATAGGAAATTTATACACACTTGAACCAAAAGCTCCTACGATGCAAATAGAAGTTAATAACTCATCTTCTAATTCAAATAAGAGAAAAGAACCTTCGAAGATGAACCAAACATATCTTTGGCATCTTAGGCTTGGTCATATTAACCTAAGCAGAATCTAAAGGTTGATAGCTGATGGACCTCTGGGTTCATTAGTGGTGGAAGATTTCTCAACCTGCGAATCTTGCTTGTAGGGTAAAATGACTAAGAGGCCTTTTAAGGCCAAGGGGTATAGAGCCAAAGATGTGTTAGAATTGGTTCATTCTGATTTGTGTGGTCCTATGTCTATCCAGGCTAGAGGTGGTTTTGAGTATTTCGTCTCTTTTATAGATGATTATTCGAGATATGGATACATTTACTTGATGCGCCGTAAGTCTAAATGCTTTGACAAGTTCAAAGAATTTAAGGCTGATGCAGAGAATCATCAAGGTAAAAGTATCAAGACACTATAATCTGATCATGGTGGTGAGTACCTCTTGGGAGAGTTTAGGAATTACTTATCAGAGGCTAGGATTCAATCCCAATTGTCTGCACCTAGCACACCCCAGCAGAATGGTGTAGCAGAGCGAAGGAATAGGACTCTTATGAAGATGGTTAGATCGATGATGAGTTATTCTGAGCTGCTAGATTCGTTCTGGGGATATGCTCTAGATACGACAGTGTATATTCTGAACTTGGTCCCATTAAAATCAGTGCCTTCTACTTCCACAGAATTGTGGATTGGGCGAAAGCCTAGTCTAAGACATATTCGAATTTGGGGGAGTCCAGCACATGTGCTGAAGGCGGATGCTGGTAAGTTGGAACCTCGTACAGAAGTATGCATGTTCGTTGGCTATCCTAGGATAACGAAAGGTGGTTTGTTTTATAGTCCTAGAGATCAGAAGGTAATCATTAGCACGAACGCCAGATTTCTAGAGGAAGACTATGTGATGAACCACAAGCCCATAAGTAAAATTGTTCTGGAGGAATTAAAAGGGGAAGTCACTTCTTCAGTACCACCGGTACAAGAGGATATACCACAAGTCACTGCACCGCGTGTCACAGAGGATACACAGGTGATACCTCATCATAGTGGGAGGGTTATTAGACATCCTGATAGATTCATGTTCTTGGGAGAATCTTCTGATTTGATCCCTGGAAAACATGAACCTGATCCCTGGACATATGACGAGGCAATCCAAGATAAAGTTGCGGTATCTTGGCAAAGTGCAATGAATGCTGAGATTGAATCTATGGATTCAAATCAAGTCTGGGAGCTAGTAGAACCACCCGATGGTGTAAAAACCATTGGTTGCAAGTGAATCTACAAAAGAAAGAGAGGAATAGACGGGAAGGTTAAGACCTTCAAAGCAAGGCTTGTTGCGAAGGGGTATACTCAGAAAGAGGGTATCGATTATGAGGAGACCTTTTCGCCGGAGGCCATGCTTAAGTCTATCCGGATTCTCTTATGCATTGCAGCTCATATGGATTATGAGGTGTGACAGATGGATGTCAAGACAGCTTTTCTTAATGGAAGTCTTGAGGAAAACATCTATATGAAGCAACCAGAGGGATTCATTGCGAAGGGCAAAGAGCATCTTGTATGTAAGCTTAATCGGTCCATTTATGGATTGAATTAAGCTTCGAGGTCTTGGAACATCCGCTTTGATGAGGTAATCCAGTCTTATGGATTTATTCAAAGTCCGGATGAGTCTTGTGTATACAAGAGATGTGACGAAAACATTATGGTATTTCTTGTACTATACGTAGATGCCATTTTGTTAATTGGCAACAATGTCAAGGTGTTATCGGACGTAAGGGTATGGTTGTCCAAATAGTTTGATATGAAGGACTTGGGAGAAGTGGGACACATCCTTGGGATCAAGGTTATAAGGGATCGCAGGAAAAGGAATGTTACGCTTATTTCAAGCTTCATACATAGACACCATTATGGATCGTTTTAGCATACAGAACTCCAAGAAGGGTTTTCTACCTTTTAGGCATGGAGTTCTTTTATCTAAGGAGATGTGTCCTAGAACATCTGAGGAGATAGAGGAGATGAAGGTGGTTCCTTATGCTTCGGCAGTAGGAAGCCTCATGTATGCTATGCTATATACGAGACTAGATATCTGCTTTGTCGTGGGCATGGTCAGCAGATATCAGAGTAATCCATGACAAGGACATTGGACTGCGGTAAAGCATATATTGAAGTACCTGAGAAGGACTAGGGATTATATGCTAGTTTACCAGGCAAACCAATTACTCCTTATGGGTTATACGGATTCCAACTTCCAATCAGATAGGGATAACAGTAAGTCTACCTCAGGTTTTGTGTTTACTTTGGGAGGTGGAGCCATTGTATGGAGGAGTGTCAAGCAGAAATGCGTGGCGGACTCTACCATGGAAGCTGAGTATGTGGCGGCCTCTTAGGTGGCCAAAGAAGTTGTGTGGCTCAGGAACTTCCTGATGGACTTGGATGTGATTCCTGGTTTGCCCAAAACTATCACAATTTATTGTGATAATAGTGGTGCAGTTGTAAACTCGAAGGAACCATGAGCCTATAAGGCAAGTAAACACATAGAGCGCAAGTACCACCTGATACGAGAAATCATGAAGAGAGAAGTTGTTGTGGCCAAGATTGCATCGGAGGATAACCTGGCAGATCCTTTCACTAAGGCCCTTCCGGCAGAGCTTTTGATAGGCATGTGGAGGGAATGTGAATCAGATGTATGACAGTTTGAGGACATCATAGTCTTTTAGTATAAGTGGGAGATTGTTGGGATGTATACTGAAAAGTCTATCTTTTGTATGAACATCTTTATTTTGAAATAAGAATCACATGATCATTGTTTGCATATTTATGGTGATGCATATTGTCTAATACATTACATTATAGATAACATGGTGTGTGGTGTCACACGGGAGATCATGTTATCGGCTCCTTGTAAAGTATAAGTAAAGGCTCACAACCGAGATGACTTTGGACAAACCATTGGTATGGTTGTAGTGTGATTTGGTATTAGTTTGTCTTGACAATAGAATCACACTAGTACACTTTGTGTGTATTGAGCAGGACTGACTTAGAGGTGATTTGATTTATTGCTAACTATATAATCGAATCGGACCTCAGATATTATATTGTACCTACTCTTAATCCCGAAATAATAATGGGAACATATACTTAGTATTCATTTCTTTGATTTACCAATGAGCAAGATTTATAGATTAAATCGATAGGCTCGGTAAGTTGGGAAATGATATTATTTATATGGTGTGCCGTTGATTATAGGAGGAAACCGTGTCCTATATACTAGGATGATGATGCCCCTTTGAGGAGCTCATAAGGTTCATCATGTAAACCCTGCAGGTGGACTTGGTCCGACATGATGAAAAGGTTGAGCGGTACTACTCATGGAGTTAGATGGTGATTAATTAATGGTCAGTAAATTAATTAATCGACGAACATTCGAGATCTTAAACACGGGGAAAAAAATGTACAAATAATATATGGAGCCCATATTAACTTATGGGGGTTGGTGAGGTAGATCAATGATAATCCTTTAGTGGATTGGATTATCATTAATGGATCGGACTTTGTGTGGGCTTGATCCATTGGGTGGCCAAGATCCAACTCCTCCTCATGGTCCCTATTATAGCCTATTAAAACCTCATGAAGCTTAGATCCAATGGTTGAAAACTAAACTCTAGATCCAAAGGTAGAGATTAAATCTCTAGATCTGACAGTTGAGATTAAATCTCTAGATCCGATGGTTGAGATTAAATCTCTAGAACCAATGGTGGAGATTAAAACAAGGCATATCCCTAACTCTATAAAAGGAGAGCATGGGGTGGGCGGCAAGAGGAATTCCAATAGAGATAGGATTAGGGTTAGTGGGTGGCAAGCATTGGGGATTAGGGTTTTGGTGTTGGCGGCACCAAATAAGGAAAGGTTTTCCTTTTCTTCTTCTTCTTCCTTGGTGGCTGACGCCCATACAAGCCCTTCCCTCCCTTGGCCGGCATCAAAACCTACTCCTTCTCCTCTCTTTGGCCAGTGGAAACAAGGCTTAGGGTCTTCCCTTGGAGCTCTTGGCCAGCAACTATCTCCATCATCTTCTCCTTGTTGGTCGGCGGCAAGCACCTAGATTGGTGTTTGTTAGTTAGCTAAAGAAAGGAGAAGGGTTTTATTTCTTAGTCTTCCTCTTGTTCGGAGCGATCAAGGAAGGAAGATTGGTGATCTAGGAGCTTCAACTTTTGGTAGATCGTTGCCCATACGACGTACAAAAGGAGGAAGGACATACGATAGAAGATCGAGAGGTATAATACTTGTCTATTTTCTTATGTAACATGTTTATAATTTTTTTCAATTATATATGCATGATATATTCTATTTTGTGGCTAATATAACTTGGACCCCGAACATAAACATAAAACTCGGCGATCTGTACATCGCCTATTCCGTGGCTATTTGTAGAATAGAGGTTGGTTGCTTGAACTACAAGTTTGTTCAAGTGACTACTCTAATCAAATAACACGACGATGAAACGGTTGCTTGGGTAATCCCTTTCATCTAGGATTAATTTTTTTTTATCTGGGGATGTAGAAGGGATCGCCATGAACAAGCGATTGAGTTGAAGTGGGAAGCAAAGTTTCCTACCTTCAAGTTGGTATCAGAGCTTCGGTTCAGGGGAAAAAACCCTTCATAGCCGGCGTGCCTCCCCCCTAGGGTTTGGGCAGAGCCATCCTTATATAGACATCGCCTCGGACCGTTGTAAAATCCGGAAAAAGCCCTAGTCGCGTAAATCCGTCGGGCCGCCACACGGCCGTGTGCTGCCCTGGGGTGTTGTTCTTCGCCCATTGGACATGGGCGTGTGAATCCACATGCCCTGGCCGTGTCCCACTCTGCGTCTAGCTGCGAAAGTCCTTCTTTTGCTTCGAAAATGCATCTTTTTCACTAGAAAAGATAACCTGCACACAAAAGTACAATGAGCATACCTCTGAATCAGAAAATAGGCAATGCGTGCAAGAATAGAGTAACATATGCATGAAACTAACACAAAATGTGACATGATGTGAGCGAAAACTCCTCCTAAAACCCTATATGTTTAGCTTACATCACTTCCCCCAGACTTAAATCTTTGCTTGTCCTCAAGGAAACCTCAGTGCCATAAAATTTTAAAAAGATATTGTTCGATAATTAGCTTGCTAACTAAATTTATCTGGTGGTATTTGCAATCAAAGCAAAACAAATATGTTCTAAAAATTCATTAAGTTAGCTCCTCGTGCTCGTGCTAGGCGAATCATTCTTAGGGGATGCCCGTTCCATGGTGAGTTAAGTCGTCACCCCATAGCTTTCCTAAGGTTTTCGGCTCTTAGGCACTTACCTGCCCAAAGCGAGGGTCGTTCCCTAGATCTAGCATAAAGTCTCAAAGGCATGCTCGGTATTGAGGGAAATTGGGAGGTGTTTCCCCAGTAACCTAACTCGGTCTCAAAGGGGCACCTAGCCATTTCCACCCACGATAATTGTTTTTTTATCCCTCTCAATATCTTTTCTTTTTTTTCTTTTTCTCTCTTTTTTTTCTCTTTTTTTTTTCTTTTTTTTCTCTTTTATTTTTCGGCTCATAGGGATTTCGATTTTTCCGAATGGACTTACACAATCCGAGCATCTCCAGTAACTAAAATGCTAAACCTAGAGTCACCTATGGATTCCAAAGTACTAGACTACTGAAGTGAATCATAACTAGGTATGTACTAGATTTTCCCTTTCAGAATGTTCAACATGTGTAAGTGCAAAAATAAAGCTAACCAGTGCAAGTCTAGAACATTCAATAGAGCGAATAGAATAAAATACCACAAGATAAATGGAGTTAAGCTACCTATGGGAACAACTCATGCAAATAACTTTCAAAATACTACTGAGGTAGCTTTACTGACACCCAAAAATTAAGTACCGAAAGAAACTCAACAACTCATGCATGCATGAAAAAAAGAAAATACCAGAAAAGAAACTACTGTTAGGAAACAAAACAAAATAGATTTTGAGGTCTCCCCCCAGACTTAAACAAAAATATACCTCTAATATGGTGGACGAGGTGGAAAGTCTAGGAGCCTCGACATCTCTGGATCTTGGGAGAACCTGCTGCTGAGCCACTGATGCCACATATACATGTGGTCGATCTGGGAACTAGTGGATGCAGCGACTGCTCAGTGCTCCTCCTCCCTAGCCCACTGTGCCTGCTGGGCGTGCATATGTTGCCGCATCTCCCTGCGGTAGGCGGCCTCATCCTGGCGACGAGCAGCCTCCTCCTGGAAGTATATGTGGGCCTCATCGTAAAACTCCTCAACCTACTGGAAATGCTCCCGGAATCCCTGGAACTCCGCCTACTGGAAGGCACTCTGCTCCTCCCATCGCTGCCTCTGCGTCTGCTGCTCAGTGTAAATGTCATCGAGGCACGATCGAAACTTCGAGAAATCGTAGGCCGATGTACCTGCATCCTGCTCAAAAGTAGAAAAAGATGGTGGTGCAGGTGTAGGCTCATGTCGGCGTGGACTAGGTGGGCTCCTATGCATATGTTGATTGGAGGGAGAGTGATACAAAGGTGGAGAGATGGGAGCTGATGTGGATGGTCCCTCATGTGGAGGGGACTCCACTATTAGGTCTAAGTGCCAATTGGCGCGTATAGCGATGGTGGTATGATCCGGGTCGGGGAGCCTAAGGGTCGTTAGATTTTTCCTTACAAAGCATAAGGAGTCTCCTTCTCTTACAATCATCTTCATGGTCATGCATACTCCTAGGTCGATCTTAGGGCTCCCCTCTATACTCTCCAATGTTGTGTAGTCGTACCCCATCCTATAACAAATGTGGGTAAGTAGGCCTCCCACATTGACCTCTTCGCATGCTGCTTTGCCCATCTTCACTAAGTGTCTGATGAAGTGGGACCCCACATCGATGCTACTCCTTTCTTGTAGCATATCCCATAAGCAAAGCAGCTCGCTGGCTCTAACTACACCGTCACTCTCCCCACGACCAAATATGGTACTGGCCATGATGCGGTGTAGATATCGAAAGACGGGGTTTTGGAGGCGCGATGCTTTGGCCCTAGATGGGTCATAAGCGTGATCCCCTGTCAACTCTGTCCAAATCATACGAGAGTTGTACCCATTAGGGGTCCTTCTCTCTCCCCCGCTTGGCAAGCCAAAGCATGAGTTCCATTGGTGAAGGGTCCACTCATGCTCAATATTAAAAAACCTAAAAGTTATCCTACCCTCCTCGCTCTCTCTGCCCATTAAAACTTCTGCCTCTAAAGAACTCAAAAATTTTAAAACTATCCTAGGGTAGGTTAGGTGCTTTAGTCCCATAATCTCTTCCCACCCCATTTTTGCAAATAGGGTTTGCATGTCACCCAACAAACCTAAAGATTCTAGCAAATCCTCATCTAAGTACATAGTAGCAGTAAGTTTACGGGTAGAGAGCATATTGTACCTATCTCTATGTTCATTATTGCGAAAAAGTAGAGGGGGTAGGGCGTTACCCTCTTCCAGAGCTTGAGGGGCGTCAACTCTCCTTGTTCGTCGCTCCGAGGCGCCGGATCGGGATGCTACAGTCTTGGTCCTCCTCATCCTTGCTCCTTTTGGCTTCTTTAGAGGTTAGAAATGCTTCTAGAGGAAGGGGAAAGCGAAATCACATAGCTAGGGCAAGAACTTTTGAAGCACACGACGCAAATGGGGCGAAAACACACGACTCGCCCCTTTTAACCTCGCACGTCATGACCATGTGAGAACACACGACCAGGCCATTTGCGCCTTTGGTCAGTTGGTCACGATCGTGGGAAAACACACGACCAAGCCGTGTGTCCCCATTTTTCGCCCATTTATGCACCATGGCCCAAATTTCCTCATACACTTCGCCGTGTAGGCTAATATGGGTCTCATTTTTGCTTAGCAAAGTTCTTTTCTATTCCTAACTCTAAATGTGATGGAAATCAAAACTAAAATCAAACAAACGTATGCAATGAAATTGAAAAGGGAAATCTAAAACTAAACTTGGGTTGCCTCCCAAGAAGCGCTTTGTTTAAGGTCGTTTAGCTCGACAGCACTCTTCTATCAACTCGGCTCTGGTGGTTCAGTGAACTTCCATTCATCCATCTCGGGATCTTGATCTGGAGGTTCCGGCTTCATTCTGCTAAATGTGAAGCCGTCAAGGTAGGGAGCTCTGTGCTCCGAAAGGCTGAAAAGGATGATCTCCCCGTCTATCTCCAGGGAGATCCGATGTGCCTTCATATCTATGCACACCCCTGCGGTTGCTAGAAAAGGCCTTCCCAGAATGATGGGATTCTGGGGATTCGGTCCTGTGTCCAGTATGATGAAGTCCGTAGGTATCACGAAATCCTCAATCATCATAGGAACGTGTGGTAGCAGGCCAACAGACTCCTTTACTGAATCATCCCCCATACGAATACCAAGATTCGTTGGTTGGAGCCCGCTCAGTCCCATTATCAGAAAATATGCGTAGGGCATCACACTGACTAATGACCTCAAGTCGCATAGTGCTTCGTCGAAGCTCTCCCCATAAATCAAGCAGGGGATAACAAATTCACCAAGGTCTTCAAGCTTTACTAGAATCTTCTCTTCAAACTCATCTTGGTCTGGTAGGGTGGTAATCATGTGAAGGTAGAAAACTTCGCTTCCCACTTCAACTTGGTCGCTTTTTCATGGAGATCCCATTTACGTCCCCAAATTAAAAAATTAATCCTAGACAAAAGGGATTACCCAAGCAACCGTTTCATCGTCGTGCTATTCGATTAGAGTGATCACTTGAACAAACTTGTTGTTCAAGCAACCAACCTTTATTCTATGATTAGCCGCTGAATAGAAGATGTACGGATCGCTGGTTTTTGCATTTTTATTCGGGGTCCAAGTAAACTAGACACATATAATTGAAAACAATTATAGACATAATACAAAAGAACATAAACAAGCATTATACCTCTCCATCTTCTATTGTATGTCCTTCCTTTTTTTGGACGTCATGTGGGCGACGATCTTCCAAAAGTCGAAGCCTCCTAGATCACCAATCTTTCTTTCTTTGTTCACCCCAAACAAAGGAAGATTATAAAACAAAACTCTACTCTATCTAGGACCAACCAACAAGCTCCAAACTTGAAGCTTGCCACCGACCCAAAGAGAGGTGGAGGAGTGCTGGCCAACCTTGAAGGAAGGTTGCCGCCGGTCAACCTAGAGAGAGAAAGAGAGAGAGAGAGAGAGAGAGCTGCTGTTGATCTAGAGAGAGAGAGGTGGTTGAGAAGCCGCCGGCCAAGAAGAAGACCAAACCCTAGCATCCACCCAAGAAGAAAGCCTAGGGTTGCCGCCACCCACCTCTCTTCTCAAGCCAATCTCCAAAACCCTAATCTCTCGAAGTCTCTTCCATGCCCAAGCCTTGGCCTCCTTTTATAGAGTTAGGCTTAAGCCTCCTTTTAATCTCCACCGTCGGATCTAGGGATTTAATCTCAACCGTCGGATCTAGAGATTTAATTTCAACCGTCGGATCTAGAGATTTAATTTCTACCGTCGGATCTAGAGTTTTATTTTCCATCATCGGATCTAGGCTCCATAAGGTTTTAATAGGCTACAATAGGGACAATGAGGATGAGTTGGATCTTGGCCACCCAATGGATCAAGCCCACATAAAGTCTGATCCATTAATGATAATCCATTCCACTAGAGGATTATCATTGATCTACCTCACCAAACCCCATAAGTTAATATGGGCTCAATATATTATTTGTACATTTATCTCCCCTTGTTTAAGATCTCGAATGTTCGTCAATTAATTAATTTATTGATAATTAATTAATCAACATCTAACTCCATGAGTAGTACCACTCAACCTTATCATCATACCAGACCAAGTCAACCTGCAGGGTTTACATGATGAACCTTATGAGCTCCTCAAGGGGACCATCATCCTAATATATAGGACACAGTTTCCTCCTATAATCAATAGCACACCATATAAATAATATCATTTCCCAACTTACCGAGCCTATCGATTTACTCTATAAATCTCGCCCATTGGTAAATCAAAGAAATGAATACTAAGTATATGTGCCCGTTATTATATCGGGACTAAGAGCATGTACAACATAATAGCTGAGGTCTGATTCGATTATGTAGTCAGCAATAAATCGAATCACCTCTAAGTCGGTCCTGCTCAATACACACAAAGTGTACTAGTATAATTCTATGGTCAAGACAAACCAATATCAAATTACACTACAACCATACCAATGGTTTGTCCATAACCATCTCGGTTGTGAGCCTTTACTTATACTTTACAATGAACTGATAACATGATCTCCCGTGTGACACTACACACCATGTTATCTACAATGTAATATATTAGACAAAATGCATAACCATAAATATGCATACAATGATCATGTGATTCTTTTTTCAAAATAAAGATGTTCATACAAAAGATAGACTTTTTAGTATACATCCCAACAATCTTCCACTTATACTAAAAGACTATGTTGTCCTCAAACTGTCATACATCTGATTCCCATTCCCTCCACATGCCTATCAAAAGCTCTCGCTGAAAGGGCCTTAGTGAAAGGATTTGCCAAGTTATCCTCCGATGCAATCTTGGCCACAACAACTTCTCCTCTCTTTATGATTTCTCGTATCGGGTGGTACTTGCGCTCTATGTGTTTACTTGTCTTATGGGCTCGTGGTTCCTTCAAGTTTGCAACTGCACCACTATTATCACAATAAATTGTGATAGTTCTGTGCAAACCAGGAATCACATCCAAGTCCATCAAGAAATTCCTGAGCCTTACAGCTTCTTTGGCTGCCTCAGAGGCTGCCACATTGTAACGCCCGTAAAATTTCTAGCAATTTTATGAGAGTTTTTGGCTTTACAATAATGGGCTTGATGTGGGCTTTTTTTCGAAAAATAAAAGAAAATAGCCAAAAAGAGATGCAAGGCCTAGGAATTGAACCCCAAACCTCTAGAGATAGCCAAGCCCTATAGATGCACCCACTAACCAGAAACCCAATAGGATTATATCATTAGAAGAAGAGGGGAAAATTGTAGATAAGTGTGATGAGGGTAAATGAAGGGGCATGGAAAAGGGAAGAGAAACTTCTCTTCCTCCCTTTATAAAGAAGAAGGAAGTTTCCACTTGGCCACTTCTTCTTCCCTTCTTCTTCCTCACCGAAAACCATCTCTCCCCCTCTCCATTTTCACCTTTGGCCGAACCCCATCCAAGCAAGGAGAAGCTAGTTCTTGGCTTCCATAAGGTCAACTACCCACTAAAAGCAAGCGAAGGATGTAAGATTCCCTCACCTGTAGTATATTAGTTTTGTAGGATAGGTTACATGAAAGAAATATGAAGTTTGTAGCCCTATATGTTTCGGCCAACTAAGTTTATGGGCTAGGATTCATGAAAATGCTACTAGGGAAATTTTTATAGGTTGTATGCTTCAAGTAGGAATCTTTAGGTGTCAAAAGTCCAAAGATTATAGCCCTACATGTTTCGGCCAACCCAAGCTTTTGGGGTTAGGGTTGCATGAACTTGATTCTAAGGTTATGTTCATAGATGGTATGCTTCAAGTAGGATTTTTAGGTGTCAACAATCCAAGATAATGGCCCTATATGTTTCGGCCACCAATGGTTTTAGGGTTAGGATTTCATGAAAATACCCCTTATGAAGTTATGCTATGATATATGCCTACATGAATAAATTTAGGTGACAAAAATCCAAGCCTTGTGCCCCTATAAGTTTCGGCCACCAATGGTTTTAGGGTTAGGGTTTCATGAAAATACCCCTTATGAAGTTATGCTATGATATATGCCTACATGAATAAATTTAGGTGACAAAAATCCAAGCCTTGTGCCCCTATATGTTTCGGCCCCCAATGGTTTTAGGGTTAGGGTTTCATGAAATACCCCTTATGAAGTTATGTTATGATATATGCCTACATGAATAAATTTAGGTGACAAAATCCAAGCTTTGTGCCCCTATATGTTTCGGCCAACCTTGGGTTTAGGGTTAGGGTTTCATGAAAACACCCCCTTATGAAGTTATGTTAGGTGGATGACTTTAATATGCCTATGTGATGAACATGTTTTATGATTTAATATGCCAAGAAATATGTGTATGAAATATGCCTATGTGATGAACATGTTTATGATGTAATATGCCATGAAATATGCCTATGTGATGAACATGTTTTATGATTTAATATGCCAAGAAATATGTTTATGAAATATGCCTATGTGATGAACATGTTTATGATGTAATATGCCATGAAATATGCCTATATGATGAACATGTTTTATGATTTAATATGCCATGAATATGTCTATGAATTATGCTTATGTGACAAACATGTTTATGCTTTAGGACCCCTTTAGGGTACTCTTATGTTATGAATGCATGTATGCTATGAAATGTCTAAGATGGAGATGCTTCCCTTTCAAGTAGGGATTAAGAGCTCTCCTTATGATAAGATAAGATGGAGATGCTTCCCTTTCAAGTAGGGATTAAGAGCTCTCCTTATGATAAGATAAGATCGAGATGCTTCCCTTTCAAGTAGGGATTAAGAGCTCTCCTTATGATAAGACAAGAAAGAAAGGAATTAAGTATTTTACTTTGTAAGAGGTTAAGTACCCGACCCATCAGGTAGTCGTTAATCAAATCCATAGGGACATAAGAAGACGTAAGAGGTCTTGCCCTGGTAAGACGTAAGAGGTCTTGCTCTAGTAGGTCTGGTGGCTCGCTACCCCAACCTATTAGGGAACGCGCATTATGTGGTACTTAACCTGGGGCCCCCCATGCAAGTTATGATTATGTTGAAGTATCTATATGTATATGTTTTGAAAAGAAAATACCTTTAAGAAATTATGAATGTTAGGTTCAAGTTTAAGAATGCTTATGATTATGTCTTTGATGCATGTTTAGGATTTAAGAAATTATGAATGCTTATATTCAAGTTTAAGAATGCTTATGATTATGTCTTTGATGCATGTTTAGGATTTAAGAAATTATGAATACTTATATTCAAGTTTAAGAATGCTTATGATTATGTCTTTGATGCGTGTTTAGGATTTAAGAAATTATGAATGCTTATATTCAAGTTTAAGAATGCTTATGATTATGTCTTTGATGCATGTTTAGGATTTAAGGAATTATGAATGCTTATATTCAAGTTTAAGAATGCTTATGATTATGTCTTTGATGCATTTTTAGGATTTAAGAAATTATGAATGCTTATATTCAAGTTTAAGAATGCTTATGATTATGTCTTTGATGCATGTTTAGGATTTAAGGAATTATGAATGCTTATATTCAAGTTTAAGAATGTTTATGATTATGTCTTTGATGCATGTTTAGGATTTATGTAATTATGAATGCTTATGTTCAAGTTTAAGAATGCTTATGATTATGTCTTTGATGCATGTTTAGGATTTATGTAATTATGAATGCTTATGTTCAAGTTTAAGAATGCTTATGATTATGTCTTTGATGCATGTTTAGGATTTATGCAATTATGAATGCTTATGTTTAATTTATGCCTTGCTTAGAGTTAATTATGTTTAGCATGCTTATGTAAATTGTATGCCATGCTTATGTTTTCATTACGTTGGTATGTTGATGAATAGTGTTGCTATGAAATACTTATGCTATTTTTGCTAGTATGCTCCTGTTTTCTAATTGTTTGATGAAGTTTGTGGCTTTTGTGAGTAGGCAAGAATCTTACTAAGCAATATGCTTATAGTTTATGTTGTCCATATACTGCAGATAAAGGATACCTGAACTAAGAGGAAGTAGCAGGAGGGGCTAAGTGTGTGTGATAGTGGCATGGTGGAAAGAGACCCTATTACTATCTGCTTATATTTATATGCTCAGTGAACACCTTAAGACATGTGCTTCCGCTTATAAGACCTATGATTTATTAGTACCATGATTGAATGTTGCTTAGTTATGTTACTGTTCAATTACTTATGAAAGTTTGGTATGTTAGAACTCATGGATGAATCTTGATGTTATGCATGTTATAAAATGAGATAAGATGAGATAACATGCTAATTATGAATATGATATGTGATGCATGTATAAAAGAAGGTTTAAGCCATGATAACATGTTTAAGTATGTAGAAGGAGAAATGATCCATATATGTTATATTATAAGGAAAAAGAAAAAAAAAGTAGCGCCGCCCTGAGAGCAGATAAGGGCGGGCGTTACACACATACTCAGCTTCCATGGTAGAGTCCACCACGCATTTCTGCTTGACACTCCTCCATACAATGGCTCCACCTCCCAAAGTAAACACAAAACCTAAGGTAGACTTACTGTTATCCCTGTCTGATTGGAAGTCGGAATCTGTGTAACCCACAGGGAGTAATTGGTCTACCTGGTAAACTAGCATATAATCCCTAGTCCTTCTCAGGTACTTCAATATATGCTTTATCACAGTCCAATGTCCCTGTCCTGGATTACTCTGATATCCGCTAACCATACCGATGGCAAAGCAGATATCCGGTCTCGTACATAGCATAACATACATGAGGCTTCCTACTGCTAAAGCATAAGTAACCACTTTCATCTCTTCTATCTCCTCAGATGTTCTAGGACACATCTCCTTAGATAAAGGAACTCCATGCCTGAAAGGTAGAAAACCTTTCTTTGAGTTCTGCATGCTAAAACGATCCATAATGGTGTCTATGTATGAAGCTTGAGATAAGCACAACATCCTTTTCCTGCGATCCCTTATAACCTTGATCGCAAGGATGTGTCCCACATCTCCCAAGTCCTTCATATCAAACTGTTTGGACAACCATACCCTTACGTCCGATAACACCTTGACATTGTTGTTAATTAACAAAATGCCATCTACGTATAGTACAAGAAATACCACTACGTTTCCATCACATCTCTTGTATACACAAGATTCATTCGGACTTTGAATAAATCCATAAGACTGGATTACCTCATCAAAGCGGATGTTCCAGGATCTCGAAGCTTGCTTCAATCCATAAATGGACCGATTAAGCTTACACACAAGATGCTCTTTGCCTTATGCAATGAATCCCTCTGGTTGCTTCATATAGATGTTTTCCTCAAGACTTCCATTAAGGAAAGCTGTCTTGACATCCATCTGCCATACCTCATAATCCATATGAGCAGCAATACATAAGAGAATCCAGATAGACTTAATCATGGTTACCGGCGAAAAGGTCTCCTCATAATCGATACTCTCTTTCTGAGTATACCCCTTCGCAACAAGACTTACTTTGAAGGTCTCAACCTTCCCGTCTATTCCTCTCTTTCTTTTGTAGATCCACTTGCATCCAATGACTTTTACACCATTGGGTGGTTCTACTAGCTCACAGACTTGATTTGAATCCATAGATTCAATCTCAGCATTCATTGCACTTTGCCAAGATACTGCATCTTTATCTTGGATTGCCTCGTCATATGTCCAAGGATCAGGTTCATGTTCGCCAGGGACCAAATCAAAAGATTCTCTCAAGAACATGAATCTATCAGGTTGTCTCACAACCCTCCCACTATGATGAGGTATCACCTGTGTATCCTCTGTGACACGCGGTGCAGTGACTTGTGGTATATCCTCTTGTACAAGTGGTACTGAAGTAGTGACTTCCCCTTTCAACTCCTCTAGAACAATCTTACTCATGGGCTTGTAGTTCATCACATAGTCTTCCTCTAGAAATCTAGTGTTCGTGTTAACGATCACCCTTTGATCTCTAGGACTATAAAACAAACCTCCTTCCGTTCCTCTAGGATAGACAATGAACATGCGTACTTTTGTGCGAGGTTCCAACTTACCAGCATCTGCCTTCAACACATGTGCTAGACTCCCCCAAATCCGAGTATGTCTTAGACTAGGCTTTCGCCCAGTCCAAAATTCTGTGGGAGTAGAAGGCACTGATTTAGATGGTACCAAATTCAGAATATACACTGTCGTATCTAGAGCATATCCTCAAAACGAATCTGGGAACTCAGAATAACTCATCATCGATCTAACCATCTCCATAAGAGTCCTATTCCTTCGCTCTGCTACACCATTCTGCTGGGGTGTGCCAGGTGCAGACAATTGGGATTGAATCCCAGCCTCTGATAAGTAATTCCTAAACTCTCCCAAGAGGTACTCTCTACCACGATCAGATCGTAGTGTCTTGATACTTTTACCTTGATGTTTCTCCACATTAGCCTTGAATTCTTTGAACTTGTCAAAGCATTCAGACTTGCGGCGCATCAAGTAAATGTATCCATATCTTGAATAATCGTCTATGAAAGAGACGAAATACTCAAAACCACCTCTTGCTTGGATAGACATAGGACCACACAAATCAAAATGAACCAACTCCAACACATCTTTGGCTCTATACCCCTTAGCCTTAAAAGGCCTCTTGGTCATTTTACCTTCCAAGCAAGACTCGCAGGTTGGGAATTCTTCCACCACTAATGAACTCAGAGGTCCATCAGCTATCAACCTTTGAATTCTGCTTAGGTTAATATGACCAAGCCTTAGATGCCAAAGATATGTTTGGTTCATCTTCGAATGTTCTTTTCTCTTATTGGAATTAGAGGATGAGTTATTCACTTCTATTTGCATCGTGGGAGCTTTTGGTTCAAGCTTATATAAATTTCCTATCAATGCACCAGAACAGATAATCTCCCTATTCTTTTTTATAACAACTCTGTCATTAAAAGAAATAGAATATCCATCCATAAACAATTTAGAAACCGAAATCAAATTCTTTCTAAATAAAGGTACATAAAGGCAATTTTTAAGAACCAAAACTTTATTCCTCTCAAAAGACAAATAAACATCTCCCACTACAACAGCCGCCACCTTCGTGGCATCGCCCAAGTATACGGTAATCTCCCCCTCAGCTAGTCGTCTGGTTTCCTAGAACCCCTGCAAAGTATTGCAGACATGATCAGTGGCTCCCGTATCTATACACCAGGTGCTGGTAGATAACACCGCTAAACATGTTTCAATGACTAGACCAAAAGATATACCTTTGTTCTACTTCCGGTTGGGACAGTCCTTCTTCCAGTGTCCAATCTGCTTACAAGTGAAGCACTTGCCTTTCGACTTCTTCACTCCTCCCTGAGTTCCTCCCGCCACCTTTGCCCCAGCTTGTTTCTTCTTCTTCTTGCCTTTCGGCTTAGAAGAAGAAACTTTTTGGGCAACCATGACCTGTGCCTGAGCACTCTGACGAAATAGCCCCTCTGCCGCCTGGAGTTATGTCAAAAAGCTCCGCCAACGAATACAACCTCTTGTTCATGTTGTAGTTCAGGTGAAACTTCTCAAAACTCCTAGGTAGAGACTGGAGAATGATATCGACCTGGGTTTCCCCATCGATCTCAGCTCCGAGGACTTCCAGCTCATTCAAATGAGCCATCATCTTGGGAACATGATCCCTCACGGGTGTTCCCTCGATCATGGTGGTCGTCATCAAGTTCCTCATGGCTTCCTGCCTAGCAGCCCGATTCTGGTGTCCGAAAAGCTCTTTGAGATTGAGCATCATGTCATAAGAGTGAGCATGACTTGATGCTAATGTTGTAGTACATTTGACATAGATGCCAAAATGTAACACCGTGCCATCTCATCGGCCTTAATCCACTTCTTATAACTCTCCTTCTCCTTTTCCCCAGAATCATCCAAGAAGCTTTAGAGGGTACTTCGACGAGAGTACATATTTGTATTCCTCAGCAGTCAAGACAATGTCAAGATTCCTCTTCCAATCAACATAATTGGGTCCAGTAAGTTTATTTTCTTTCAGTATCACAACAAGCGGGTTGAAAGTCATTTTGAAAAAACCTAAGAATCACATAAATCAAAACATTAGATTTCAAAAAATTATTGATTCCTCAAATAATAAAATTTTAAAATCAACCAACACCTCAAAATACCGATAATATCGTATGCCACGATAGTGTGGACGTATACGAATTCTACATTTGTAAGAGGAGGTTTTACCCATTAATTTTACTATTTTGTCAACCTAACTTTTTGACAAGTAAAATTAATAGTTGGTTACTCTTTGACCCTACAAATAAAAGCAGTGACTCCAATGGGGAGGATACTTATATTTGTATCTAAGTGTTCACCATTACTCGATACCAAGGTAATTATCTCGGGTTATGTGCCTTCCGATGGGGAAGTACACACGCTCCTTAATAATTTCCTATAACCATATTCGACCTTGTGATCCGCAAACAAACCCATCCGATGGGGAGGAAGGCACTCAGAGTCGACGCGCAAGTTTGTTTGCATCACATGTCAAATCATAATGAAGGTCGTGGGAATTTTTAAAAATATCCCTCTCCCACTTAGTAATTTAAAATCGAGGAATTTTCCTAGCCTATGACATGCGTATCAAACAAAAAGCAATAAATATGAAAAAGAAATATTTTCCAACTATTATGGC
The DNA here is from genome assembly GCA_025175895.1 of Wurfbainia villosa. NCBI lineage: Eukaryota > Viridiplantae > Streptophyta > Magnoliopsida > Zingiberales > Zingiberaceae > Wurfbainia > Wurfbainia villosa. Next base: position 60,945,076 of record CM045995.1, on the reverse strand, counting down.
TTTTGTCTCTAATATGCCTCCTGTCATATTGTCATCTCGTCCGCTCCTCCCTACACCATGTACAAGCCATCCGGAGATCCGAGCTGAGAAAAACTATTTTAATTTACATCCATCGATCCTATACTCCACGAAAGAGTGTACATGAAATCTAGATCGAAAGTAAACTAAAATAAAAAGAGTGGCTAAACAATGTCGTACTTAATTTAAAAAAAAAATAAATACTAACCTCGTCAACCACGAGGATTCAACAAAATATACAATTACACACATACAATCATAACCACACATATGACCATAATAGTTGGATCCTATGCCTACAACCAAAAAGTTAACCTATGCACATCCTACTATTATCCGACACATATAATATATGAAAAGTGCATAAAAGTAACCGAATCCTAAACACACAAAACCAGAAACCATGGCTCTGATACCACTTGAAGGTAGGAAACTTCGCTTCCCACTTCAACTTGGTCACTTGTTCATGGCGATCCCGTCTACGTCCCCGGATTAAAAAATTAATCCTAGACAAAAGGGATTACCCAAGCAACCGTTTCATCGTCATGCTATTCGATTAGAGTGATCACTTGAACAAACTTATTGTTCAAGCAACCAACCTTTATTCTACGATTAGCCACGGAATAGACGATGTACGGATCGTCGATTTTTGCATTTGTATTCGGGGTCCAAGTAAACTAGCCACATATAATTGAAAACAATTATAGACATAATACAAAAGAACATAAACAAGCATTATACCTCTCGATCTTCTATTGTATGTCCTTCCTCCTTTTGGACGTCGTGTGGGCGACGATCTTCCAAAGTCGAAGCCTCCTAGATCACCAATCTTCCTTTCTTTGTTCACCCCGAACAAAAGAAGATTATAAAACAAAACTCTACTCTATCTAGGACCAACCAACAAGCTTCAAACTTGAAGCTTGCCGCCGACCCAAAGAGTGGTGGAGGAGTGCTGGCCAAACATGAAGGAAGGTTGCCACCGGTCAACCTAGAGAGAGAGAGAGAGAGAGAGTTACTGCCGATCTAGAGAGAGAGAGAGAGAGGTGGTTGAGAAGCTATCGGCCAAGAAGAAGACCAAACCCTAGCCGCCGCCCAAGAAGAAAGCCTAGGGTTGCCGCCGCCCACCTCTCTTCTCAAGCCAATCTCCAAAACCCTAATCTCCCGAAGTCTCTTCCATGCCCAAGCCTTGGCCTCCTTTTATAGAGTTAGGCTTAAGCCTCCTTTTAATCTCCACCATCGGATCTAGAGATTTAATCTCAACGATCGGATCTAGAGATTTAATCTCAACCATCGGATCTAGAGATTTAATTTCCACCGTCAGATCTAGAGTTTTATTTTCCATCATCGGATCTAGGCTCCATGAGGTTTTAAAAGGCTACAATAGGGACCATGAGGATGTTGGGTTTCTGGCACCGCGGCGAGTGTGTGTTCGAACATGTTTCTTAAACATGTGCACAGCGGAAGGAATAAAATAATAAATCTAATTTATTACAACACACACATCACATGCATGCATAGTACAACATGTGTAGACATAACCGTAAATTCAAATTTTGCAATAAAAGGAAATTTAACTACGTATACCTTACGTATCACGTGTAGCGGGAAAGGCATCAACCGAAACGATCCTCGCTAGAATCATCTTTATCCGTATCCACGCCGAGTATCTTCGGGATGACTTCACCAAGTCACGAGACTCGTCTTCGTATGGGTTACTAGCCTCGTGTTGAAGACGATGTGATCGAGAGAAGATCACGATCCGAATCCAAATTCGGATCCAAAAACAAGTCCTCAAAAACTCACTTCTCCGGAGAGGTATTCGTCAACCGTTTGACGAATCATTCGTCCTCCACATATGAGGATTGCCGGAGATCGAATCCCCAGCAAGGGAGGCACTGTCGGAGCTCCAAACGTCGTCCAAACGACGCTCCAACAAGAAGGAAACAAGCTGTCTAGAAAACTGGACAGCTTTGGTGGAGGAATAGGGGCCGGCCAAATAAGGAAGGTTGAGGCTCACTTTGTTTCCGGACCCAAAGGAGATCACCGGAGCTCCTCTGGCAGCAGCTCGACGCCGGCAAGTGGAGAAGACGGCAGCAGCTGGTCGCCGGTCGGAGGAGTTGGGCGGCGGCAAGGAGTTGGCGCGGACTAGATGGAGAGGAGGGAGAGGTGGGCGGCCAAAACTAGGTTAGGGCTTTTGATTAGGGTTTAACAAAAACCCTTAAGCCCTATTTTATAGAGAACAAATTCTCTTAATGGTTATCAGATCATAACCAAAGGCCCGTTAACCCGCTCCATTAATTTAAGTTAAAATAAACCAAATCATGAAGGTTTATTTTAAGTTAAAACGAACCGAACCAACTTTGGTTCATTCGTTTAAAAAACAAACCAAACCCTTTGGTTTATTCTCCTCCATTGGATTAGAACCAAACCAATTTAATTCATCCATCATGTCTTCATAAGACACAGCCCATCCACGCTTCCATTGTGACTGAAACGATTTCATGCTCACTCCATGTTTGGTCCAACCAAACCTAGTTTCTCTCGGTCTGAGAATCTCATTCTCAAGCTCATTTTAAATCCTTCGGATTACGCTCGTTGTGCGTGTGACCAAATAGGTTCTCAATTTATGTTGGCCATTTATAATTAACCATTAATTATAGAACGATCATGAGTGGCATCTAGTAGTACATCATGATCCCCAATTAACCGAAAAGATCAACGGTTGATCTAGAACTACTTCTGAAACCCTTCAGCAACTCAAATGAATCGTGCCCCATTCCCTTCACTCATTTTATACCCACTTGGTTCAGGACATGGTCTATAGTGTCAGTCCCCACTAGGCTGACTACGTCACACCTAGCCCAACTATCATTTCTTCGTCCTACGGATTCTAGTTACTGCACATGTATCGAAGAGTACCTTACTCTAAACATGTAATGCTTTGGCCAAATACTTTAGTAACAATCCGACGAGAGGCCATGGGTATACATCTCCTCGCAAGGAGTGGTGAATCCTTTATAGGCTATTCAAACACCTTCGATCACTTCGACTTATACCCAATCATCCCGGGTCCACATCTCCTCAGAGATGCTTGCTTAAGATGTCAAAGCATAAGTCTCTATGATCAAGATGACTTGAATACCGCAAGTCAAAGGAACATCGCACTTAAGCTGCAGTAAGAACTTCATTGACATATCTATATATGCAGAGAACCATATGAAGTCTTACGGATGGTCACTCCAATGAACTAGTTACAATAACTAGCATCCACGATTAACTCCGGACATCACAATGTCTCCAGCTAGTGAGAATCAGCTGCTTGGATACACCAAGGAGTATACCTCGTGCTAGTCTCGACAAAATTGATGGTATCCAAATCTATCAATTCATCGACTAGGGATTATTCCGATACATCACAATTACACATATAGAGATACTTACTAGTTGTGATCCAATCACAAATTCTCTCATGCTGTGAATCATATCGTGGACATTCAGTAAATGAGTTTAAGATCTAATCAAATACATGAAAACATGTATACTCAAATAGTGAATCTTCATTTATCATATAAATGGTTCAAACATAAGGCGATTGCCTTAGGACATCTCTCATATATTACTAACAAACTCCCACTTGGCCTAATGTCAATCGCTACGGTATCCAATACCATAAGCTCTAACATGACCCTCAAACTTACTTTGAGGTAATACCTTAGTCAAAGGATCCGCTAAGTTCTTTTCAGTGGGGATTTTCTCAATTTGTATTTCCTTCCTACTAATGATCTCTCTGATCAGATGATAGCGGCGAAGCACATGTTTGGATCATTGATGAGACCACATCAAGTTCAGAGATGAACTTCTTGATCCAAACCGCTTCCTTTGCTGCTTTCAAAGCTGCAATGTATTCTGCCTTAGTGGCAGAATCCGCTATAGTATCAAGCTTGGAACCTTTCCAACTTATTGTGCCTCCATTCCAGGTGAATACATACCCAGACTAAGACATGGAATCATCCTTGTCTGTCTGGAGCTGGCATCTGTATACCCACGTATTACCATGTACCCTTCTCCATATATTAGGAACACATCCTTAGTTCTTCTTAAGTACTTAAGGATCGTCTTAACAGCCACCCAATGATCCATTCCTAGATCAAACTGGTATCTACTCATGACACTCAGAGCATACTATACATCGGGCCTCATACATAACATAGCATACATGATAGATCCTATTGCGGATGCATAGGGAATCTTACTCATGCAAATCCTCTCGTCTTTTATGCGCAGACACATAGACTTCGAAAGGTGTATCCCATGCCTGATGGGTAGGAAACCTTTCTTGAATTCTGACATGCTAAACCTCTTTAGCACTCGATCTATATATGTAGACTGCGAAAGACCAAGCAACTATTTCGATCTATCTCTATAAATCTTAATCCCGAGGATGTAGGTTGCTTCTCCCAGGTCTTTCATGGAGAATGTCTTGGATAACCAAACCTTAACTGACTGTAAGACTGAAATATCATCTCCTATAAGTAATATGTCATCGACATACAATACTAGGAACACGACTGCACTCCCACTAACCTTCTTGTACACACAAGGTTCGTCTAGATTTTGTGAGAAATCAAACTTTTTGATTGTCTCATCAAAATGGATATTCCAGCTCCTGGATGCTTGCTTCAATCCATATATGGACCGTCGCAATTTGCAAACCTTGGTTTTATCAACCGATGTGAAACCCTCAGACTGTATCATATACACGTCCTTGATAACTGCCATTTTGTTGTATTATTTCGGTCCTTAATATCATCGTTTTAATCCTCTCGTATATTTAATTATTGATTATTTGCATGTTTTACGAGTTGGATATATTTTTGAGCCTTATTGTAAATGCTCCTAAAGTTTGGATTTATATTCAAATTTTATCTTTGTTTGTAGGAGATCGAGATGAGCCACTGGACTAGACTCAAGTTGGATCAAATATGGCTTCATCTGGGGTTATAATGGACATTTCAAGATGATTTAATCTGAGCCCTTCATCCAGATCAGAAGACAAATGAAATCAAGGGTTCAGATCTGAGCATTATGAACCATCCAAGGAAAGTGATTGATTCTGAGCCATCCATTTGGATCTGGAGCGATCCGGCCTATACATTAAGATCTACACGTCTTGGCCGTTCATCCGGACCGTTGGATCGTGATTATACCTTCAACCGGATCAGATCCGTCCATTTCAAATTAGACTGATTTCAGCCATTGGATGGAGCAGCTTAATTAAGCAATTAATATATCCATCAAACCCTAGCTTGTTTGGACGGCTGAGATCAATGGGATAAATGATCGGACGGCTGAGAAAAAGCCTTTAATCAACCATGCTTCACGTGTAGAAACAGTAGAAGTCGCAGTTCTTTCGTCCCGAATCCGCAACTTCTTCTTCCCCAAATTGCGCGACGCCGGCGGCGATTCCTCCACAGCATCCGCCCGGAGCACCGTCGGTCGTTCCCTTCCTCCACCAAGGCCGGCGGTGGCATTTCCTACTTCCTTTTCCTCATCTTCTCCGATAGCTTTTTCCCCTTTTTCACGCGCGGCGGCGGCGACTTTCGTCCACAGCGATTCCGGCGGCGGTTTTCCGGCAACTCCAGCGGCGTCCCCTTCATTTCCATCCATCCGAAGATCCTTCCCTTGGTCGGCGGAGACAAGTTATGCACTTGGGCAGACGGTGGCTTCGCCGAGCAGCTGGGATTTCCGGCCATCTTCACCGGCGCTTATCAGACGCCTGGCGATCGGAGCTGAGCTACCCCAGCTGGACGTGGTCGCAGAAGGCTGGGGGTGACCTTCTACTGCCGTGGTAGCGGCAGCATCTATTTCCAGATTCCGGCAGCCCTTCAATTCCTAATTTCCAGCGGCAAAACCCTATTTCCAGCATCGGTGAAGGCTTGTAGACGATCACAACACCAGTTCCTTCCATTGTCGCGGCCGTGATTCGTGCCGCTCCGCTTTCCACATTCATCCATCGACTGCCGTGGTAGCGGCAGTCTCGAAGTCCATCACCGGAGCAGTGATCCATTCCACCATTCCAGCTTTGGTCGGAGGAATATTCTGACGAGAGATCCGTACTATTGAAATCGTAGGAGCTGTCTAAATCTGTCGTGGGTAACCAGAGAGGGTGGTTCCTTTCCGGGAGTTGTGGATGAGAGTTGATTAATTTTTAGTTTGTGTTTCAGTTTGTGATTTTATTATATGGTTCATAATGTGTTTTCATTTGTGTGGTTCATACTGTGTTTTCATTTGTATTTGCACTTGTGTTTTCCTTCGTATTTGCACTAGTGTTTTCATTTGTGTTGTCACTGGTGTTATTACATTGTGTTTGCATTAGTGTTTTCAATTGTGTTTTCGCTAGTGTTTTTAATATGTGGTTTCACCAGTGGCCTTGAACTGTGTTTTTATTAGTGTTCATAACCTGTGTTTTCACTAGTATTTTACTTTGTATTTTAATCTGCGATTTACCTTATATTTTATTTTGTATTCTAATTTGTGTTTAATTCAAGTCATAGTTAGAGTTTTATTTGTGTTATGCTTTAGTTGTTAGGTTAGTTTCATTTACATTTGGCCAGTGCACAGTATAGTGACAGTGCGGTGGTTAGTTGAATTGCTTTCGTTTATTGCATTTTGTTTCTGCGATTTTTAGTATTTGTTTGACTCTTCGTATTGCATTATAGTGATCACGGTGCATGGTTGAATTATTCGCATTTGTTTGATCGTTTATGCAGTATAGTGACAGTGCGGTGCTTGGTCGCTTTCTTTTCTATCTGTTAGTTTAGTTTTTTGTTATATTTGATCATCTACCGTATAGTAATGAGCGGTCTTGGTGAATTGTTTACCTTTGTTTGATCGTTTATGTATAGTAATGTATTGCTTGTTACTTTTTGCATTTGTTCTTGCATTAGGTTAGCTTCCCGGGAATTAATAATTGGTAGTTAGGTTTACTTTTTGCATGTTTAATTCTCATGTTTGCATTTGATTTTGCATTTTAATTGTTTTGATAATTATAAAAAAACCCCAGTGTTTACTTCTATTTAAAAACAAACGTCCAGCCATTAGGTTCGTTGGGAGATGACCCAAGTCAATCCTATACTGCATTAGTGTAGTTAGGGGGTTCGGTAAATAATTTGGGAATGATATCACGACAATTGACCGCTTATCAAATTTTGGCGCCGTTGCTGGGGACTTTTAATGGGTTAGTTTGTCTTTAAATTGTAGTTTGTTCGTTTGTTTTCTTTTTCTTTTGTTATTATTGTCTTTCTTATTATTTGTTTCTCATTGTATTTGTTTGTGTGGATGACTAGGTCTTCAGGTGATCATCTACTTGAGTTTTTGCAGCAGTTTTTCTCTTCCCTCAGAGGCTCAGCCTAGGAAGGGGGTTGTTGAAGAAAAGGCTAGGGAATTCCAAGAGCTAACAGATTCCCAAGTATGCCAAGTTTTTTTTAAAGATCTGTGTGTTCACGAGAAGTTGTACTCTTTCTATGGAGGTAGGAATCTTGTAGTTGTTCGATATTTTGGGCCTATGATTGATGGAGGATCATTATATTCTTAAGCGTGGTTATAGGCGATGAGTTGGAATTGCATGAACTTTATTTCTTAGTCTGCATTTTTCATTTGGATATCTCTCGCACCTTCTACCATTTTGTTGTGATTTTATTAATTGATTGATGTTGATAATGATTTGTCATTAGGACCTATCATGGGCCCTCTTTTATGTAGACAAAAATATGGAATGTGTGAGGGATGCCCTTGAGGATCACTTCCATCAGATGTTTGTGTGAAATGTCATTTCATGGTCGAGCAAGGGATAGTCTTAGGTTATATTATCTCTGTGTATGGTATTGAAGTAGATCCTGCTAGAATTCATGTTATATCTTCTTTATCTTACCCCGCTTCTGTGCGGGAAGTTTGTGCTTTTCTAGGTCATGCAGGTTTCTACAGACATTTTATCAGAGACTTGATGATTGCCTACCCTTGACCAACTTGTTGCAAAAGGAGGTGGTATTTCAGCTTGACTAGGATTGTGATAGAGATCGAGCCCACCCCTATAGCAGATTCTTTTCCAGATGAGCAGTTTTTTCACCTGTAGGGTAAGACACCATGGTATGCAAATTTTTGCTATTTATTTAGTTGTCGTGTTATACCTTCACATTTTACTCATGCACAAGTCCAGAAATTGAAAAGTGATGCTAAGTATTATGTATGGGATGATCTTTATCTTTGAAAATTGTGTAGTGATCAGATTATTAGATGATGTGAACTTGATTATGAGTTTCATTCCATACGTACTTACGTTTTGTTATTATCTCGCTTGTGGGGGGCACTTTGGACCCCAAAAGAACTGCTAGGAAAGTTTTATAGTCTAGTTTGTATTGACCCATCTTATCTCATGATGCCTCTGAATTCTATAAGTCTTGTTAGCGATGTCAATGAACAGGGAACATAGGACGTAGAAATGAAATGCCTCAAAAACTTTTGTTATTCTATGAGATTTTCGATATTTGGGGTATTGATTTTGGGTCCATGTCCTGTATCTTTTGGATTTTCATATATTCTTTTGGCATATGATTATGTTTCTAAATGGGTGGAGGTCATCCCCACTAGGACTGATGATTCTCTAGTTGTGGATTTTGTTAGGTCTCACATATTTTACAGATTTGGAGTTCCCAGGGCGATCATTAGCGATCAAGGGTCTCACTTTTGCAATGATGACTTAAGTGTCGAGCAAAGAGATCAAGTCTATTCTAGAGAATACGGTGGGGCCAGACATGATGATGCTTCTTCTCCGACATGAAAGGGGAGTGTGTTCTTTTATTTATTGCATTTATTTTCGTCCTTTCATGTTCGGAATAATGTGTATGGATTGTGTGCTTGTTTGCCTATTTACCTAGGTTTAGTGTTGTTGTTGAGTCAAATAATATTCCCTATGCATGCCTTAGTATCATTTCATAGGTGGTAAAAATTAGTTAAGTTTGATCACCAAATTATGAATTTTTGTGTATGATAGGAGACTTCACTTGCATGCAGTCACTTGTTATGATGGTGAACTTTTTATTGATAGACTAAGCTTGATGTTTTATTCACCTAGTGAGGTTGCAAGCCATTCTTATCATCTACCCACTTTTGTGTGATAACACAAGTGATTCTTGTTACTCTAGAACTTGCTTTAAGTCTTTTCAAAACTACAGTAACATTTACTTGCATGAATATGATGAAGGATTTCATTCTTTGACTCTTTTCCTGACTTGGTTTGATTGTCTAATCCACTTGATACTTCCATCTTCCATGTCTTACTTGTCTTATCTTTTCATTTGTTATCCATTGTCTTTGTATCTTTGTGGATTATATTTTTCATATCTATTATTTTCTATATTGGAGGAATAGTTTGATGGGTTGTATTGTCCGAGACGGACAAAATTTTTAAGTGTGGGGGAGGAGCTATATTATTTTTGTTGGAAACATGATATGGAAGGAATAGTTTTCAGAGGTCATTGGTCCTGAGATATATTTGTCTGTGGTTAGTACTTGAGTTTCTTCACACCAAAAAAAAAATGCGCCATCGATGTTTCTTTTGTTGAAAAAAAGAAAAAAAATGTGCAATTGTAATGCAGGCAAATGGGATTGCAATGTGTTGGATAGAGTCATTTGATCCTGAATCCAATTCTAAAGTTTCTAATTGTCCTAGTCTCTTCCCATATTGCTGGTTACTGAGCATTTCACAGAGCAATTTATCAGGTTTATTTCTCCAATTCTTCTCTTGTTCCCTATTCATTTGTACCTTTATCTTGTACTAATCTTTGCATACTTTATCTACAGTCTACTTTTGATCTTATTCTGATTCATGATAAATCCTTTTGATTCATGTATAAGATGTATTGATAGCAGTAGAGAAGTAGATGATAAGCAAGCATATAGTAGTACAAAATTGCATGTTGTTTTGAGGGTGCCCCACTCCTATGTTATTATGTGAGCATCAGTGCATTTATCCATTTTGGGAGGTTTTGTATCAGGCTTAGTTTATTTGATTTGACTGTAAATCATCATACATGTTCATTGTTGTAGGAGTCAGATCTTTTGAATACCCTAGATTCTGATGAATTTGGTGATCCTAAGTAACTTATTTTTTCTATCTCTGAATTATTGATCTATGTATTGTTTGGGGAATGAGTGATAGAGTTAGTGTTTCCTTTATTTTTATTATTGCTCGGGACGCGCAAGAATAAGTGTGAGGGAGTTGATAACTGCCATTTTGTTGTATCATTTCGGTCCTTAATATCATCGTTTTAATCCTCTCGTATGTTTAATTATTGATTATTTGCATGTTTTACGAGTTGGATATATTTTTGAGCCTTATTGTAAATGCTCCTAAAGTTTGGATTTATATGCAAATTTTATCTTTGTTTGTAGGAGATCGAGATGAGCCACTGGACTAGACTCAAGTTGGATCAAATATGGCTTCATCTGGGGTCATAATGGACATTTCAAGATGATTTAATTTGAGCCCTTCATCCAGATCAGAAGACAAATGAAATCAAGGGTTCAGATATGAGCATTATGAACCGTCCGAGGAAAATGATTGATTCTGAGTCATCCATTTGGATCTGGAACGATCCAGCCCATACATTAAGATCTACACGTCTTGGTCGTTCATCCAAACCGTTGGATCGTGATTATACCTTCAGACGGATCAGATCCGTCCATTTCAAATTAAACTAATTTCAGTCGTTGGATGGAGCAGCTTAATTAAGCAACTAATATATCCATCAAACCCTAGCTTGTTTGGACGGCTGAGATCAAAGGGATAAATGATCGGACGACTGAGAAAAAGCCTTTAATCAACCTAGCTTCACGCGCAGAAACAGTAGAAGTCACAGTTCTTTCTTCCCGAATCCGCAGCTTCTTCTTCCCTAAATTGCGCGACGCCGGCGGCGATTCCTCCACAACATCTGCTTGGAGCACCGCCGACCGTTCCCTTCCTCTACCAAGGCCGGCGGTGGCATTTCCTACTTCCTTTTCCTCATCTTCTCCGATAGCTTTTTCCCCTTTTTCACCTTGGCATGCCTCCTGGCCCGCGATTCGGGCGGTTTCCGCAACTCGGTATCCCTTCATTTCCATCCATCCGAAGATCCTTCCCTTGGTCAGCGAAGACAAGTTATGCACTTGGGCAGACGGTGGCTTCGCCGAGCAGCTGGGATTTCCGGTCATCTTCACCGGCACTTATCAGACGCCTGGCGATCGGAGCTGAGCTACCCCAGCTGGACGTGGTTGCAGAAGGCTTGGGGTGACCTTCTACTACCGTGGTAGCAGCATCATCTATTTCCTGATTCCGGCAGCCCTTCAATTCCTAATTTCCGATGGTAAAACCCTATTTCAGCATCGGTGAAGGCTTGTAGACAATCACAACACCAGTTCCTTCCATTGTCGTGGCCGTGATTCGTGTCGCTCCTCTTTTCGCATTCATCCACTGACTGCCGTGGTAGTGGCAGTCCCGAAGTTCATCACCGGAGCAGTGATCCGTTCCACCATTCCAGCTTTGGTCGGAGGATTATTCTGTTGAGAGATTCGTACCATTGAAGTCGTAGGAGCTGTCTAAATCTGTCGTGGGTAACCGGAGAGGGTGGTTCCTTTCCGGGAGTTGTGGATGAGAGTTGATTAATTTTTAGTTTGTGTTTCAGTTTGTGATTTTATTATATGGTTCATACTGTGTTTTCATTTTTGTGGTTCATACTGTGTTTTCATTTGTATTTTCACTTGTGTTTTCCTTCGTATTTGCACTTGTGTTTTCATTTGTGTTGTCACTGGTGTTATTACATTGTGTTTGCATTAGTGTTTTCAATTGTGTTTTCGCTAGTGTTTTTAATATGTGGTTTCACCAGTGGCCTTGAACTGTGTTTTTACTAGTGTTCATAACATGTGTTTTCACTAGTATTTTACTTTGTATTTTAATCTATGATTTACCTTATATTTTATTCTGTATTCTAACTTGTGTTTAATTCGAGTCGTAGTTAGAGTTTTATTTGTGTTATGCTTTAGTTGTTAGGTTAGTTTCATTTACATTTGCCCAGTGCACCGTATAGTGACAGTGTAGTGCTTAGTTGAATTGCTTTCGTTTATTGCATTCCTTTTACTGCAGTTTTTAGTGACTGTTTGACTACTGTGCCGTATAGTGACAGTGCGGTGCATGGTTGAATTGTTCACATTTGTTTGATCATTGTACCGTATAGTGACAGTGCGGTGCTTGGTCGCTTTCTTTTCTGTCTGTTAGTTTAGTTTTTCAGTGACTGTTTGATCACTGTGTCGTATAGTTACAGTGCGGTGCTTGGTTGAATTGTTCACCTTTGTTTGATCATTGTACCGTATAGTGATAGTGCGGTGCGTGATAACTTACTTTTGCGCATTAGGATAGTTGCTTGTTACTTTTTGCATTTTTTCTTGCATTAGGTTAGCTTCCCGGGAATTAATAATTGGTAGTTAGGTTTACTTTTTGCATGTTTAATTCTCAAGTTTGCATTTGATTTTGTATTTTAATTGTTTTGATAATTATAAAAACCCCCAGTGTTTACTTCTGTTTAAAAACAAACGTCCAGCCATTAGGTTCGTTGGGAGATGACCCGAGTCAGTCCTATACTGCATTAGTGTAGTTAGGGGGTTCGGTAAATAATTTGGGAACGATATCATGACAATTCACCGCTTATCAGTCCTCGAGTAGGTTTCCATTAAGGAAAGTTGTTTTCACATCCATCTGTCATATCTCATAATCATAAAGAGCCGCTATGGCCAGGAGCATCCGAATGGATTTAAGCATAGCTACAGGCGAATAGGTTTCGTCATAATCAACACCTTGTTTTTGACGATATCCTTTCGCCACCAATCTAGCCTTATAGGTAATCACATTACCATCCATGTCGGTTTTCTTCTTGAAAACCCACTTGCACCCAATAGGCTTTATGCCTTCAGGTGGGTCAACCAAGTTCCAAACTTGGTTTTCATACATGGAATCCATTTCCGACTTCATGGCTTCAAGCCACTTATCCCTTTCTTAACTTGTCAGTACTTCTTCATAACTGGTAGGCTCCTCATCATCAATGAGTAACACGTCATTCGATTCACTTACGAGAAATCCATATCTCTCAGGAATGTTGTGTGTTCTACCAGATCTACGAAGATGTGGTGTTACAGTAGGTCCAACCGATTGCTCATCACTATGAGTTATCGACTGTTGTGCTTCACTAGGTATCTCATGAATGTCTATTTGAGTCTCTCGAGCCTCCTCAAGCTCGACGATACTCCCACTGTTTTCTTGCAAGAGAAACTCTTTCTCTAGAAACACAGCATGCCTTGAAATAGACACCTTTTGTTCCACAGGATGATAGAATTGGTAACCCCTTGTTTCCTTAGGGTATCCAATAAATAGACATTTATCAGACTTAGCATCCAATTTGTCTGATACAGTCTGCTTCACATAAGCAAGACAACCCCATATCTTCAAATAAGATACATGAGGTTTCTTACTATTCCATATCTCATATGGAGTAGTAGAGACTACCTTGGTTGGCATTCTGTTTAACAAGTAAATAGTTGTCTGAAGTGCATAGCCCCAAAAGGACTTGGGAAGATTCGCATGATTCATCATTGACCTGACCATGTCCAACAAGGTCCAGTTACGCCTCTCAGATACACCATTATGCTGTGGTGTATATGGCGGAGTTCATTGAGACAATATACCATTGTCTCTTAGATAATAAAGAAACTCTTGACTTAAGTATTCACCACCTCGATCCGATCGAAGTATTTTAATACTCTTGTCATGTTGTTTCTCTACTTCATTTCTGAATTCTTTGAACCTTTCAAAGGCTTCAGACTTGTGTTTCATCAAGAACACATACCCAAACCGTGAGTGATCATCGGTGAAGGTAATGAAGTAGCTATAGCCTCCTAAAGCTTGAGTTGACATAGGTCCACATACATCAGTATGTATTAGACCTAGTAACTCTCCCACTCATTCACCTTTTCCTATAAAAGGTAACTTAGTCATCTTGCCTTTTAAGCATGATTTGCATGTATCGTATGAATCCAATTCAAACGATTCCAGAATTCCATATCGGTGTAATTCGGACATGCGTTTCTTGCTTACATGGCAAAGACGACAATGCCACATGTAGGAGTCTAAGTTATTATCCTTTCGAGCAAGCTTGTTGCTCGCTTCGATATTGAAAATGTCACTGGATACGTCCAACATATAAATGTCATTGCTCAATGTTCCAGTTTCATAAAGTACGCCATTCAAAGTTATATAACAACAATTGTTACTAAACGTCAAATGGTAACCATTTCTATTTAAACAAGAAATAAAAATGATGTTCTTTATCAACGAAGGAACATAAAAGCAATTGTCCAGTTCTAAGACAAGTCCTGCAGGGAGTTTCAACAAATACGTTCCGATGGCAAGTGCGGCAACCTTTGCTCCATTCCCAACACGTAAATTTGACTCTCCCTTGATGAGTCTTCTTCTATTCCTTAGCCCATGTATGTCATTACATATATGTGAGCAACACCCAGTATCCAATACCCAAGTGTCTGAGGAAATAGAATGACAATCAATAACGAAGATATATGAAAAAGATGGAGCATCTTATGCCTTATTCTTCTTCACGGACTCAAGATTGTTGGGTTTCCGGCACCGCGGCGTGTGTGTGTTCGATCATGTTTCGTAAACATGAGCACAGCGGAAGCAATTAAAAATAATAAATCTATATTTATTACAACACACACAACACACGCATGCTATTACAACAAGTGTAGACATAACGGTAAATTAAAATTTGCAATAAAAGGAAATTAAACTACGTTATACCTTCCGTATGACGTGTAGCGGGAACGGCATCAACCGGAACGATCTGTTGGGAGTATGGGGAATACAATCAAAGTCCCACATTGGTAAGACATGGAAAAGATCATGTGCTTATAAGAAAAAAGATATCTCCATTGGTATGAGGCCTTTTGGGTAAAGCCCAAAAACAAAACCATGAGGGCTTGGGCCCAAAGTGGACAATATCATACCATTGTGGAGATATGTGGAGCTTATAAGCACTAACAATTGGTATCAGAGCCATGGTCCATGTCAAGCCATGGACCTCGAACGAAGGAAGTTGAGCTCCCACGTCCGGATCAAGAGAACCAGACATCAGGAAGGAAGTCTAGTTGGGTCGGGGGGACCGAACAACTGGCAGGAAGTCCTGGTGGGTTGAAGATCGGACATCAAGCAGAGAAAATCCTTCGAGGAGGGATAGGCTTGAGGGGGGGCCCAATGTGGTCCTTCGTTTGAGGGGGGGATTGTTGGGAGTATGGGGAATACAATCAAAGTCCCACATTGGTAAGACATGGAAAAGATCATGTGCTTATAAGAAAAAAGATATCTCCATTGGTATGAGGCCTTTTGGGTAAAGCCCAAAAACAAAACCATGAGGGCTTGGGCCCAAAGTGGACAATATCATACCATTGTGGAGATATGTGGAGCTTATAAGCACTAACACGATCCTCGTAAGAATCGTCTCTATCCGTATCCACGCCGAGCTCCTCGGGATGACTTCGCTAAGTCACGAGCTTCGTCTTCGTACGGGTTACTAGCCTGGTGTTGAAGACGACGTGATCGAGAGATGATCACTATCCGAATCCAAATTCGGACCTAAAAACAAGTCCTCAAGACTCGCTTCTCCGGAGAGGTATTCATCAACCGATTGACGAATCCTTCGTCCTCCACCTCAGAGGATTACCGGAGATCAAATCCCCGGTATGTTAGCCGCTGTCGGATCACTAACCGTCGTCCAAACGACGCTCCGACGAGAGGAGAAGAAGCTGTCCAGAAAACTGGACAGCTTGGTGGAGGAGTAGGCGTCGGCCAAAACAAGGAGAGAAAAGGCTCACCTTGATGCCGAACCTATAGGAGATCACCGGAGGGTCGCCGGAGGTTCACCGGCTGGAGCTTGGACGCCGGCAAGGGTCTTGGACGGCGACACAAAGCTGGGCGGCGACAGCTTTTAGGGTTGGCGCCGATTAACTCCTCCAAGGAGTGGGCGGCAACTCAAGGGGGGGCTAGGGTTTGGATTCGTTAGGGTTTAACAATCCCTTAAGCCCACTTTTATAGAGAACTAATTCTCTTAATGGTTAATGGATCATATCCATAAAGCCCGTTAACCCGCTCCATTAAGATAAGTTAAAATAAACCAAACCATGATGGTTTATTTTAAGTTAAAACGAACCAAACCAACCTTTGGTTCATTCGTTTAATATAAACCAAACCCTTTGGTTTATTCTCATCCATTGGATTAGAACCAAACCATTTTGGTCCATCCATTATGTCTTCATAAGACCTTGCCCATCCACGCTTCCATTGCATTGAAACAATTTCATGCTAAGCTTTATGTTTGGTCAACCAAACATAGTTTCTCTCGATGCGAGAATCCCATTCTCAAGCTCGTTTTAAATCCTTTGGATTACACTCGTTGTGCGTGTAAATAGGTTCTCGGTTTATGTTGGCCGCCTATAATTAACCATTAATTATAGAACCATCATGAGTGGCACCTAGTAGTACATCATGATCCCCAATTAACCAAAAGATCAACTACGATCCGTAACTATTTCAAAACCCTTCAAGAGCTCGAATGAATCGTGCCCCATTCCTTCACTCATCTTATACCCACTTGGTTCAGACATGGTCTATTGTGTCCCTCACTAGGTCGACTACGCCACACCTAGCCCAAGTATCATTTCCTCGCCCCACGGATTCTAGTTACTCCACATGTATCAAGAGTACTTTACTCTAAACATGTAATGCTTTGGCCAAAGACTTTAGTAAATAATCCGACGAGAGGCCATGGGTATACATCTCCTCGCAAGGAGTGGTGAATCCTTTATAGGCTATTCAAACACCTTCGATCACTGACTTATACCAAATCATCTCGGTCCACATCTCCTGAGATGTTTGCTTAAGATGTCAAAGCATAAGTCTCCATGATCAAGATGACTTGAATACCGCAAGTCAAAGGAACATCGCACTTAAGCCACAAAGAAGAACTTCATTGACATATCTATATATGCAGAGAACCATATGAAGTCTTACTACTGGGTCACTCCAATGAACTAGTTACCATAACTAGCATCCACGATTAACTCCGACATCACAATGTCTCCAAACCAAAGGAGAATCACCGCTTGATACACCAAGGAGTATACCTCGTGCTAGTCTCGACAGAATTGATGGTGTCCAAATCCATCAATTCATCGACTAGGGATAATTCCGATACATCACAATTACACATGTAGAGATAATCACTAGTTGTGATCCAATCACAAATTCTCTCATGCTGTGAATCGTATCGTGGACATTCAATAAATGAGTTTAAGATCCAATCAAATACATTAAACATGTATACTCAAATAGTGAATCTTCATTTATCATATAAATGGTTCATACATAAGGCGATTGCCTTAGGACATCTCTCATATATTACTAACAAAGATAAATCTTGCAATTTCTTTGCCAATGGCCCTACTTGCCATAATGATGGCAAGTGCTCTTTTGAACTGATTCTGCCTTTTTAGCCTTTTTCTTCTTCCCCTTCTGTTGTTCCTTTGACTCCCTCTTAGAACTTTCTTCGAGGAATCAACTAACAACACCGTCCCCTGCTCATGCTTCTCAGAAGGCTCCACAGTCTTCAGCATGTTGAGCAATACCACAGATGAACCATCTTGCATCTCAGAGGTGAAGAGGAGCTTGGAGACTTCGAACCTTTCGAATCTCACTTGCTTATCGAACAACTCATAAAGATGAAGGACTACGATATGAGCATCCATATGCTCATGTTGCTTCCGTAGCTTGGGTTCCATCATGGCTAGCATGATGCAACTCATTTGTTCAGAATCACTCACATGTTTCTGATAGGCCAACAATTGGTCCAGAGTTGCATTGTCACTAGGACGGGCGGGAAGAGGCGCTTCGAGGACATTTGCAAGCTTTTCAACCTTGAGAACAACTCTCAAGTTTCTAAGCCAGTCCAAGAAGTTCGGCCCAGTCAATTTATTCGAATCCAAAATGGAATGCAATTTCAAAGACATCATGATCAATCTATTGACCTAGAAATACAAAACGAGCATATATGAGAAAATGATTTTAAAATGCATCAATATACATTTATAAATCCCATTCATTTTTCGAATTTCAAAAACCCCAAAATCACTTCGGGAGATCGTAGGTCCATCTCCGAATGGGATGATATCCATCATAGATATGAACAATCTTGGAGAGAGTCCAACAAGCCATTCATAACTACGACGGTAGGTATCAACAATGCCGGTTGCATATCACGTATATGCAACTATCACAATGTGCTATCAACTAATTGAATGTTCACACATACATCGGGTTGTTAACACATTAACAAGTATGCATCATATGCATAGCACCCAACTTCACCTCCCTTTACATCGACCTTGGAGAGAGTCCAACAAGCCGATGCTTGGTGTTAAAGCCAACCCATTAATCGAAATAGTTTTAATATGGTTAGAGCGCATTCAACCGATTAGCTTACGGCATGGAGAGAGTCCAACAACCAAAGCTAACGATTGACCTCTGACTCTTACCATATTAGTATTAAACTATTCCATGGTTTGAACATGTTCGGGTTCGAGCCGGGCTTGGAGAGAGTCCAACAACCCAAACAAGAAACGGAACTCTGGTTCTAACCATATTAATGGAAGGTGTAGGCTTTAATATTGAGTAAGGGTTTTTATATCTCATCCTATTTGCATGCAAATAACTATTATCTACATGGCATGACATACATGGCATTCATCTACATGTCATGACACGCATGCCATAATGATATGCATCTAATGCAATTACATGGCATACAATTATGTCATGTACAAAATTTCCTTATATGTCATAACTATTTATGGAAATAAAATATATTTAAGATTTGATTCTCCAAATCAAATCATGATTAAATTAGAAAATAAATTTCCAAATCTAATCACATATTTTATTTGTGGAAATAGTTGATTAAGGAAAGTCAATTTAGGAAACCAATTTCCTAAATCATCAAAACTACTTATGGAAATAAAATATTTTAAGATTTGATTTCCCAAATCAAATCAAGATTAAATTAGGAAACAAATTTCCAAAATCTAATCTAATATTTTATTTATTAAAATATTAATTTTCATAAATACTTCCAACTTTCCAAAAGTGGAAGATTTCCATAAATACTTCTAGACTTTCCAAAATTGAAAAATTTCCATAAATACTTCTAACTTTCCAAAAGTAGAAAATTTCCAGAAATATCATTATGAGTATCGCAAAACCATTTTACGATTATGTCGAAACACAACCTGGGCTCTGATACCACTGTTGGGTTTCCGGCACCGCAGCGAGTGTGTGTTCGAACATGTTTCGCAAACATATGCACAGTGGAAGGAATAAAATAATAAATCTAATTTATTACAACACACACATCACACGCATGCATAGTACAACATGTGTAGATATAACCGTAAATTCAAATTTTACAATAAAAGGAAATTTAACTACGTATACCTTACGTATCACGTGTAGCGGGAAAAGCATCAACCGGAATGATCCTCGCTAGAATGGTCTCTATCCGTATCCACGCCGAGTATCTTCGGGATGACTTCACCAAGTCACGAGCCTCATCTTCATATGGGTTACTAGCCTCGTGTTGAAGATGATGTGATTGAGAGAAGATCACGATCCGAATCCAAATTCGGATCCAAAAACGAGTCCTCAAAAACTCGCTTCTCCGGAGAGGTATTCGTCAACCGTTTGACGAATCCTTCATCCTCCACCTATGAGGATTGCCGGAGATCGAATCCTCGACAAGGGAGGCACTGTCGGAGCTCCAAACATCGTCCAAACGATGCTCCGACAAGAAGGAAACAAGCTGTCCAGAAAACTGGACAGCTTCGGTGGAGGAATAGGGGCCGGCCAAATAAGGAAGGTTGAGGCTCACCTTGTCGCCGGACCCAAAGGAGATCACCGGAGCTCCTCCGGCAGCAGCTCGACGCCGGCAAGTGGAGAAGACGACAGCAGCTGGTCGCCGGTTGGAGGAGTTGGGCGGCGGCAAGGAGTTGGCGCCGACTAGATGGAGAGGAGGGAGAGGTGGGCGGCCAAAACTAGGTTAGGGCTTTTGATTAGGGTTTAACAAAAACCCTTAAGCCCTATTTTATAGAGAACAAATTCTCTTAATGGTTATCGGATCATAACCAAAGGCCCGTTAACCCGCTCCATTAATTTAAGTTAAAATAAACCAAATAATGATGGTTTATTTTAAGTTAAAACGAACCGAACCAACTTTGGTTCATTCGTTTAAAAAACAAACCAAACCCTTTGGTTTATTCTCCTCCATTGGATTAGAACCAAACCAATTTGGTTCATCAATCATGTCTTCATAAGACACAACCCATCCATGCTTCCATTGCGACTGAAACGATTTCATGCTCGCTCCATATTTGGTCCAACCAAACCTAGTTTCTCTCGGTCTGAGAATCTCATTCTCAAGCTCGTTTTAAATCCTTCGGATTACGCTCGTTGTGTGTGTGACCAAATAGGTTCTCGGTTTATGTTGGTCGTCTATAATTAACCATTAATTATAGAACGATCATGAGTGGCACCTATGTTGGAATGTATAATGAAAGCCTAGCTCTTTTTGTATGAACATTTTATTTTGAAATAAGAATCATATGATCATTGTTTGCACTTTATATATTTATTATATGTGTGTGCATATTGTCTAATATTTTACATTGTAGATAACATGGTGCTTGGTGTGGCACAGAAGATCATGTTATCAGTTCCTTGTAGAATATAAGTAGAGGCTCACAACCAAGATGGTTTTGGACAAACCATTGGCATGGTTGTAGTGTAGCTTGGTATTGTTTTGTCTTGAACATAAAGTTACACTAGTACACTTAGGTGTATTGAGAAGGACCGACATAGAGGTGATTCAATTAATTGCTGACTACATAATTTAATCGGACCTCGAATATTATGTTGTATATGCTCTTAATTCCGATATAATAACGGGCACATGTACTTAGTATTTATTTCTTTGATTTACCAGAGGGTGAGATTTAGATGGATTAAATCAATATGCTCGGTAAGTTGGGAAATCATATTATTTACATTGTGTGTCGTTGATTATAGGAGGAAATCGTGTCCTATATATTAGGTTGATGATGTCCCCTTGAGGAGCTCATAAGGTTCATCATGTAAACCCAGCTGGTTGACTTAGTCAACATGACGATAAGGTTGAGTGGTACTACTCGAGGAATTAGATGTTAATTAATTGATGGTCAGTAAATCAATTAATTGACGGACATTCGATATCTTAAACACGGGGAGAATAATGTACGAATAATATATGGAGCCCATATTAATTTATGGGGGTTGGTGAGGTAGTTCAATGATGATCCTCTAGTGGAATGGAACATCATTGATGGATCAAGTTTGTGTGGTTCCGATCCATCGGGTGGCCAAGATCCAACTCCTCCTTATGGTCCCTATCGTAGCCTAATATAATCCTTGTGAAGTCTAGATCTAAGAATGTAAAACAAAACCTAGAACCAACGGTTAGAATTAAATCCCTAGATCCGATGGTTAGGATGAAACCCTAGAACCAACGGTTGGGATTAAATCCCTAGATCCGATGGTTAGGATGAATCCCTAGAATCGACGGTTGGGATGAAACCCTAGATCCGACGGTTGGGATGAAATCCTAGATCCGACGGTTGGGATGAAACCCTAGATCCGACGGTTGGGATAAAACCCTAGATCCGACGATGGAGATTAAATCCCTAGATCCGACGGTGGAGATTAAAGGAGGCTTAAGCCCAATTCTATAAATAGGGGGCTTAGGCTTGGGCGGAAAAAGAATTTGATAGAGAATTAGGGTTTGGCTCTTCCACAAGTGGGCGGCTAGGGTTTGGGAGCTAGGGTTTTTTTTTTGGGCGGCAACCTCCTTCCTCCAAGAAGTTGCCGGCGCCCAACCTTCTTCCATCTAGACTTGGCCGGCACCCATTCCCAAGGCCTCTCTCTTATTCCTTGGCCGGCGGTTCTCCTTCCATTGGTGACCGGTGCTCTTCCTCCTCCCTTTCTCCTTGGTGACCGGCGGCAACCCCTCTTCAAGTTGGTCGGCGCTTCATCTACTTGCTCCTTGGCCGGCGGTTGCACCAAATTCCCTAATTTGTGTTGGGATGTATACTGAAAGCCTAGCTCTTTTGTATGAACATCTTTATTTTGAAATAAGAATCACATGATCATTGTTTGCACGTTATATTTATATGTGTGCATATTGTCTAATATTTTACATTGTAGATAACATGGTGCCTAGGTGCGGCACAGAAGATCATGTTATCAGTCCCTTGTAGAATATAAGTAAAGGCTCACAACCAAGATGGTTTTGGACAAACCATTGGCATGGTTGTAGTGTAGCTTGGTATTGTTTTATCTTGAACATAGAGTTACACTAGTACACTTAGGTGTATTGAGCAGGACTGACATAGAGGTGATTCAATTTATTGCTGACTGCATAATTGAATCGGACCTCGGATATTATGTTGTACATGCTCTTAATCCCGATATAATAACGGGCACATGTACTTAATATTTATTTCTTTGATTTACCAGAGGGTGAGATTTCTATGGATTAAATCAATATGCCCGGTAAGTTGGGAAATGATATTATTTACATGGTGTGCCGTTGATTATAGGAGGAATCCGTGTCCTATGTATTAGGTTGATGATGTCCCCTTGAGGAGCTCATAAGGTTCATCATGTAAACCCTACAGGTTGACTTAGTCAACATGATGATAAGGTTGAGTGGTACTACTCGAGGAGTTAGATGTTAATTAATTGATGGTCAGTAAATCAATTAATTGACGGACATTCGATATCTTAAACACGGGGAGATGGATGTACAAATAATATATGGAGCCCATATTAATTTATGGGGGTTGGTGAGGTAGTTCGATGATGATCCTCTAGTGGAATGGAACATCATTGATGGATCAAGTTTGTGTGGTTCCGATCCATCGGGTGGCCAAGACCCAACTCCTCCTCATGGTCCCTATCGTAGCCTAATATAAACCTCATGAAGTCTAGATCAAATAATGGAAAACAAATCTCTAGATCCGACGGTTGGGATTAAATTCCTAGAACCGACGGTGGAGATTAAATCTCTAGATCCGACGGTTGGGATTAAATTCCTAGAACCGACGGTAGAGATTAAATCTCTAGATCCGACGGTTGGGATTAAAACCCTAGAACCGACGGTTGAGATTAAATCTCTAGATCCGACGGTTGAGATTAAAACCCTAGAACCGACGGTGGAGATTAAACCAAGGCCTAAACCCTAACTCTATAAAAGGGTGGCTATGGGTTGGGCGGCAACAAGTTTTAGAGGTTGGATGATGGATGCTAAGGAGATTAGGGTTTAGCCTCCAATTGCTTGGGCGGCCAAGGTGAGGAATAAGAGTGGGCGGCAACCTATGGAGGAGCTTGTCTTCTTCCATGGAGGTGGCTAGCTCCTAGATTTCTTCTCTCCACCATGCTTGGGTGGCAAGGAACCCTATGGAGGAAACCCTAATTTAATTAGGGTTTTGGCTCCTTTGCATGGGCGGCCATGGATGGGAATGAAGGTTGGGCGGACACTTGTGGATGAGTTTGTCTTCTTCCTTGGAGGTGGCTAGCTCCTAGATATCTTCTCTCCACCATGGTTGGGAGGCAAGAAAGCCTAAGGAGAAACCCTAATTAGGGTTTCTTCCTTAGGTTGGGCGGCTAGGGATTGCAAGGAAGTTGGGCGGCAACTATAGGAGAGGAGGTCTTCTTCTTCCTAGGGTGTGGCCGACTCCTTCCTCTATTCCCTCCACCGTGGTCGGGGCCCAACATATTCCTTTTCTCCTATTCACTCCATCTTGGCCGGCGACACCAAAACTAGGGTTTGTCCCTAGTTCGGTTCCTTGGTTGTTTCCATATTATTCTCTCTATTCTTGGGGCCGGCGGCATCAATCCTTTGTGGATTGGTGGTTGGCTCAAGCAAGAAGGGAAAGAGAGTTCTTCATTCTTTGGATTGAAGAAGATCTAGGAAGCTTCAACTTGTGGAGGATCTTCGCCCACACAAAGTCTACAAGGAGGTTAGGACATACGATAGAAGATCAAGAGGTATAAAAGTTTCACAACTTTTATTATTGTTCTTTTCATGTTCTTATTTGATATGCTAGCTTATGTTCATTATGTTAGTATATGTTGATTATACTAGTTTGCATTTGCATGTATTTGTATAATCATGGACCCCGATAAGAAACACAAAAACCGTGATCCGTCAGTCGTCTCTTCATGGCTAGCGACTAGAAGAGTTGTGTTGCTTGAACAACTAGTTTGTTCAGCGATCGCTCAAGTCGTTAACCTGACGGCCAATTGGTTGTGCTTAGGAAACTCATCCCATCCGGATTAGTTTTCATTAGTGAAAATTTTAATCCGGGGACATGGGAGCCTATGAGCATTCCGAGAAATAGCACGGTTGCCAACAATTGGTATCAGAGCCATGGTTTCCGGTTTTGTGTGTTTTGGATTCGGTTACTTTTCATGCACTTATCATATATTGTGTATGCCGGATAATAGTAGGATGTGCGTAGGCTAACTTTTTGGTTGCAGGCATAAGATCCAACTATTATGGCTATATATGTGTGTATGTGATTGCATGTGTGTGTGATTGTATATTATTTGAATCCTCGGGGTTGACGAGGCTAGATTAGTATTTAATTTTTGTAATTAAATACGGCATTGTTTAGCCGCTCATTTTAGTTTACTTTCGATCTCGATTTCATGTACACTCCTTCGTGGAGTATAGGATCGATGGATGTAAATTAAAATGTTTTATCTCAGCTCGGAACTCTTTGGTGACTTGCGCACGGGAAAAGATGGAGCGGACGAGGTGGCGACACGACGGGACGCATATTGGAGAACAATGCCATAATAGTTGGAAAAATTCTGATTTTTCCATATTTATTGCTGATTTGTTTTATATGCATGTTGTGTGTGCTTGAAAATTTCTCATTTTCAATTTACTAAGTGGGAGAGGGATATTTTAATTAATTCCCGCGGCCTCCATTACAATTTGACGTGTGATGCAACAAACTTGTGTGTCGGCTTTGAGTGCCTTCCTCCCTGCGGATGAGTTTGTTTGCGGATCACTAGGTCAAATAATGGTTATAAGAAATTATCTAGGAGCGTGTGTACTTCCACAGCGGTAAGACACATAATCCAAAATAATTCCCTTAGTACCGTATAATGGTGCACACTTAGATGCAAATAAAAAGTAGTTTTATTTGTAGGGCCGAAGAGGAACCAACTATTAATTTTATTTGTCAAAAAGTAAGGTTGACAAGATAATAAAATTAATGGGTTAAACCTCCTCTTACAAATGTAGAATTCGTATACGTCCACACAGCGTGGCATGCGATATTCTTGGTGTTTGAGGTGTTGGTTGATTTTGAAATTTTATTGTTTGAGGAATCAATAATTTTTTGAAATCTACAGTAATAATAAGCATGCTGTGTGTGCTTGAAAATTCTTCATTTTCAATTTACTAAGTGGGAGAGGGATATTTTAATTAATTCCCGCGGCCTCCATTACAATTTGACATGTGATGCAACAAACTTGCGTGTCGGCTCTGAGTGCCTTCCTCCCTGCGGATGAGTTTGTTTGTGGATCACTAGGTCAAATAATGGTTATAGGAAATTATCTAGGAGCGTGTGTACTTCCACAGGGGTAAGGCACATAATCCGAAATAATTCCCTTAGTATCGTGTAATGGTGCACACTTAGATGCAAATATAAAGTATACTCCCCATCGGAGTCACTGCTTTTATTTGTAGGGACAAAGAGGAACCAACTATTAATTTTATTTGTCAAAAAGTAAGGTTGACAAGATAATAAAATTAATGGGTAAAATCTCCTCTTACAAATGTAGAATTCATATACGTCCACACTGCGTGGCATGCGATATTCTCGGTGTTTTGAGGTGTTGGTTGATTTCGAAATTTTATTGTTAGAGGAATCAATAATTTTTTGAAATCTAAAGTTTTGATCATTGTGATTCTTAGGATTTTCAAAATTGACTTTCAGTCCACTTATTTTGATACTAAAGGAAATAAACTTATTGTACCCAAATTATATTGATTGGAAATGAATCCAAATATTGTCTTATCTGCTAGTATGCAATCTTTGAAGAGTGTCCTCAAGCCATCATTGCTCAAAAGAGTTTCTACTTCTAAGCCGAAAGGCAAGAAGAAGAAGAAACAAGGTGAAGCAAAGATGGTGCGAGGATCTCAGGGAAGAGTGAAGAAGCCGAAAGGCAAGTACTTCACTTGCAAGCAGGATGGACATTGGAACAAGGACTGTCCCAATCCAAAATAGAACATAGGTATATCTTTTGGACTAGTCATTGAAACATGATTAGTGGTGATATCTGTAAGGGATCGGATGGCCGGCTAGAGGGGGGTGAATAGCCCTCGTTCGTTGGTTATCGGAATTTTGCTCGTCTACAAAACGTTAGCGCAAGCGGAATATACAAATATAAATAAAGACAAGCAAAATAGAAACAAGCAATACAAACACCAAGATATAACGTGGTTCACGGCTACGCCGCTAATCCACGGTCCGATTCGTCCACGGTGAATCACTCCGCCAAAACCAATCACTATCGGTCTCTCCTTTGCACAAAGCTAGGTGGAGGTAACCTTTACAACCAAGATCACTCTTCTTACAAATAGAATGGAGTAAAAGCGAGTAAGAAGAGTTTAGAGCTTGTGGGGCACTAGGAAGATTGTTTGGAACTTGAGCATTGGCCTCTCAAAGGCTCACACCCTCTCTTTTTATAGAGAGGGCTAACTTCTTCCCGTTGGCCGCCATCAGTCGACTGCCGCCCATGGCGATCATTGCCACTCCTAAACGGCCTCCGAACACGTCGGATGCCGACGTTGTTGTCCAAGCGGAACTCTTAGCGATCGGCTACTGGACCTCACCATCGATCACGACCCGTAGTCGCGATCGACTGGCCGGCACGAGCTGGCCAAAACCCTATTGACGATCGATTGCCGCTTTTGATCAGATAATCTTCGCGATCGGCCCACGTATACGATCGGCTCGCCACAAACCGCCGGATCGATACCGGCCGAGCTACACTGACTCGAGCGATCGCCATTCCATGGCGATCGGCGTGTCGGGAAAACCCATCCGACACTTGGCCAAATGGCCAAGTTTCACCTAAGAGCTACCCCTCCCCGGGTTACAATCGCTCACTCTCATTTCTCGGAGTCCTTCGCCTTCGAAGTTCTCTTCGTTCTCGGCCACGTCCCTCGGCAGCATCAGGCGCACGGCTCTGCAATGCTCCTTCGCGTCTCTTGCCTCGAAGTCTACTTCCTCCGGCTTCACTCCAAGCTTCTCGTCCGGCGGTCCCTCGGATGCTCCAAGCGCACGGCTTCCGCAAAGCTATCCTTCACCGACTCAAGGCACGAGTCATGAGATGTGAAACTCGCCACGGCTCCATGTGCGAATTACTAAGTCCTGCACGACTTCAACGCACATATCAAATAAACATAACACACTAACTTAAACCCTTTGCCACACCATCAAAACCATATCACGGCAAGAGATTGCCCTAACAATCTCCCCCTTTTTGATGTGTGGCAATCCGTTTAAGTTAGGTAAAAACATTTGATATAAATTCTAAGGTAAGAAAAACATGTAAAGATAAACATGATATAACAACATGCAATTCCCCCTTAATCCATGAAATTCTCTATGCAAATTTTCTCCCCCTATCATATATTTCTCCCCCTACATATATTTCTCCCCCTACATGTATTTCTCCCCCTAATGTGATTAACTTAAACATACTTATTTCTCCCCCTTTGACACCATCAAAAAGATTAACACTAAGTTATAAGCTCATGGCATCAAGAATAATGGAGGAAAAAATATGTCAAGTTGATTTAAAAACTGTCGGAGGCATCAAGTATATTTCTACCACTTGTAGGAGGTTTACAAACTGAATTCGGCCTTCAATATTCTGATTTACAGGCCACCAATGATCGCTATCGATGGCAATGATCGGCACAAAAAGCAATTTCGATTTTACGGATGAAATTCGAAATGCATTAAATATTCCGAAAATTCAAAATCATGAAATTCGAGGAACATATTTCTCTTAAGTATATTTATCAAGGAAAAATAGTTTTTCATGAAAAATCATTATATTTTACAAGATTTGCCAAAAATCCAAACACTTGAAAAAAAACACTAGTTTTTGAGCATGTTAGTATCCATTTTAACACCTAGTTTTGCATTCAATTGTTTCAAAACATGAATACATGTATTTTAAGGTAAGAAATTGTTTTGAAAACATTAGAAATATCCAATCATGATCTTTGGGCAATATGTCTATTAATTAAACATAAGCCTTCCCCATGATTGGTCTATTATTGATATTTTGATACTTTAAATGACCATCTAAATGCCATAGGCATTAGTGGACATTTGTATCATCCTAACATCTCACCCATGCTAAGTTTGCAATCAAGTTAGCCTATAGTGAGTGTGAGATGTATCCTAGGGGGTATTGTATATACTTAACCCATATATTCATGCAATTCTATCAAGGTTAAGTGTCAATCTAACAACCTACATGATCATAATGATATATATGATTTAATTTCACATTATGACCATGAAATACATGTTTTCATCAAATTATAACCATGCATTAGGCATTATATGATGATAATAAATAAGTTATCACCTAAAGCATGATTTAAACCTATTTTTCATGATAATGTGCCCAATATCAAAATCATAAATCATGATTACACATATACATAGCAATTGCATTAATCATCATGATTTAAGCATTATTACCTATTTATGGGCACGTTATCATCACCCAACACTATCTAAAAATGTTGTCCCGTCATCCTAAGTCAACCAAAATATGATATAGATTAGGTTCATATGGTTGACTACCCTAGGGGTTTTCTAACCCTTAAGGATGGATTTTGGAACCCAAAATAGATTTTTGCCTATGGGGTTCACTAGAAGTTCCTTGGGGATCCATTTCTTAGCTATTACTTTGTTTTTGTCTTGTCCCCTAGCTATTAGGCATCTATAGGCCTTCTCATTTTTCTTCTCTTTATATCCTAGGCCTTTCTTGTTAAAACTTGCCCTTTGGCTCCCTATGATCATATTCAAGGTGTTGGAGCCAATTGTGAATTTTCCTAGGGCTTTGGTTAAATAATCTACCTTTTCCCTTAATGCCCTATTTTCTTCTATGCATGCATCACTAACATCTAAGGGCACATAATTATCATGTGAGCATGCATCATCATGGCAAGAAGAAGTATCATTATTATTTAAGCATGCATTTTCTAGCTTATTTTCTAATGCCTTAATTTGATCTAGCATGCATTTATTTTTCTTCTTTGCTCTAAACAAATCCCTAGATAAACTAGAAATCATAGAAACTATTTTACTAGGAGAGGCTTTCGTTACCATAGTTTCCATGTCCTCTTCTTCTTCTTCGGATGATGAGGAGGATGATGATGTGGAGGAGGCTCCCCCTTCACTTGAGCTCTCTCCTTTTGTGCTTGATCCTTCATTTTCGGAGGAGCAATCCAAATCGTCAAAGGCCATCAAGGCCAAATTGGCGACAAGGCATTCTCCTCATCCGATGATGAGGAGGAGGATGAGGAAGGATCATCCCATGTCTTGGCCTTGAATGCTTTGGCCTTCCCTTTTTCTTTTGCCTTCTTCTCCTCTTCCTTCTTTTTCTTGCTCCCCTTTTTCTTCTTCTTTTCTTCTTTCTTTTTCCTCTCTTCCTTGCTTTTGTTTAGGAGAGGACAATTGTCCCTTATGTGTCCCTCTCCTTGGCAATTGTAGCATATCACCTTCCCCCTCGGTCTTCTATTCCTATCATTTGATTTATCAAATCTAAAATTCTTAAATACACGCCTCACCTTCCTTACCATGTAGGCTTCCTCGGTGCTATCCATGGAGGAGGAGGAGGCTTCATCATCGGGGTCTTCCATCTTCTTCTTCCCCTTGTTTGCCAACAATGCTACTCCTCTTGAGGGTTGAATTCTTGGCTCTTCTTGAATTCCTTCAAGCCTCGTTTCGTGGAGCTCCATTGTCGAGAAGAACTCCTCCAAGGTACTTACTTCCAAGTTCTTGGACATATAGAAGGAGTCCACCATGGAGCTCCACTTTGAGGACCGGGGAAAGGCATCTATAGCCTTCATGAGCATGTCCCGGTTCGATAGCTTCTCACCTACACTTGTTAG
This sequence comes from Wurfbainia villosa, assembly GCA_025175895.1. NCBI lineage: Eukaryota > Viridiplantae > Streptophyta > Magnoliopsida > Zingiberales > Zingiberaceae > Wurfbainia > Wurfbainia villosa. Next base: position 60,914,609 of record CM045995.1, on the reverse strand, counting down.
CCCAATTAAAATTTCCTTAAACCTAGAGTGTAAAGAGATTACCTTTTCCCCCTTTTCTAATTTAATGTTGGATAGTTGAGAGCGGAGGAGATCTCTCCTAGCTAGCTTCGCCTCGGATGTGCCTTCATGGAGCTCAATTAGTTTCTCCCACATCTCCTTGGCGCTTAGGCATTCTCCTATTCGGTTGATTTCTTGTTGAGGAAGCACATTGTAGAGATGGTGCTTGGCTTTGGAGTTTGCAAGGTGCTCCTCTCTTTGCTTCTTGGTCCACCTAGATTTCTCTATTGGCTTCCCTTCTTCATCCCTAGGCAAAATGAAACCGGATTCCATTGTAATCATTATATCAAAATCCGTTTCGAAAAATACCTCCATTCGCTTCTTCCAACAAGCGAATTCTCCTTCAAACTTCGGAGGATGGATGTTGGAGCCGGCCATTTTTGATGTAGGGCTTGTTGCGGCGGTTAGTCCGGTGACAAGCAACCTCGGCTCTGATACCACTTGTAAGGGATCGGATGGCCGGCTAGAGGGGGGTGAATAGCCCTCGTTCGTTGGTTATCGGAATTTTGCTCGTCTACAAAACGTTAGCGCAAGCGGAATATACAAATATAAATAAAGACAAGCAAAATAGAAACAAGCAATACAAACACCAAGATATAACGTGGTTCACGGCTACGCCGCTAATCCACGGTCCGATTAAATCACGGTGAATCACTCCGCCAAAACCAATCACTATCGGTCTCTCCTTTGCACAAAGCTAGGTGGAGGTAACCTTTACAACCAAGATCACTCTTCTTACAAATAGAATGGAGTAAAAGCGAGTAAGAAGAGTTTAGAGCTTGTGGGGCACTAGGAAGATTGTTTGGAACTTGAGCATTGGCCTCTCAAAGGCTCACACCCTCTCTTTTTATAGAGAGGGCTAACTTCTTCCCGTTGGCCGCCATCGATCACCGCCCATGGCGATCGGCCCGCCATCACTAGCGACCTCCGAACACGTCGGATCCGACCGTTGTGTAATCAGCGGAACTCTTAGCGATCATTCTGGACCTCACCGATCATTCGCGACCCATAATCGGCCCGATCACGACTACGGCGATTTATGGCCAAAACCCTATTGACTACCGATCATTGCTGCCTTGGCCGATCGCTAATCTTGATCGGCGCAGCGTATAGCGATCATTCGCGCCACAAACCCAACGATCGTATACCGGTTGAGCTACACTCGACTGGGCGATCATTGCCATTCCATGGCAGTCGACTGGTGTCGGGAAAACCCATCCGACACTTGGCCAAATGGCCAAGTTTCACCTAAGAGCTACCCCTCCCCGGGTTACAATCGCTCACTCTCATTTCTCGGAGTCCTTCGCCTTCGAAGTTCTCTTCGTTCTCGGCCACGTCCCTCGGCAGCATCAGGCGCACGGCTCTGCAATGCTCCTTCGCGTCTCTTGCCTCGAAGTCTACTTCCTCCGGCTTCACTCCAAGCTTCTCGTCCGGCGGTCCCTCGGATGCTCCAAGCGCACGGCTTCCGCAAAGCTATCCTTCACCGACTCAAGGCACGAGTCATGAGATGTGAAACTTGCCACGGCTCCATGTGCGAATTACTAAGTCCTGCACGACTTCAACGCACATATCAAATAAACATAACACACTAACTTAAACCCTTTGCCACACCATCAAAACCATATCACGGCAAGAGATTGCCCTAACAATATCTACCGGCACCTGGTGAGTAGATACGGGAGCCACTAATCATGTCTGCAACAATTTGCAGGGGTTCCAGGAAACCCGATGACTAGTTGAAGGGGAGATTACCATTTACTTGGGCAATGCCATGATGGTAGCGGCTATTGCAGTGGGAGAAGTTTTATTTATCTCATGAAAATAATAAAACTTTGGTTCTGGAAAATTCCCTTTATGTACCTTTATTTAGAAAGAATTTAGTTTCAGTTTCTAAATTATTATGGATGGATATTCTATTTCTTTTAATGACAGAGTTGTTATAAAAAGGAATAGGGAGAATATCTATTCAGGTACATTGAAAGGAAATTTGAACCAAAACCTCCCACGATGCAAATAGAAGTTAATAACTCATCTTCTAATTCCAATAAGAGAAAAGAACCTTCGAAGATGAACCAAACATATCTTTGGCTTCTTAGGCTTGGTCACATTAACCTAAGAAGAATTCAAAGGTTGATACCTGATGGACCTTTGGGTTCATTAGTGGTGGAGGATCTCCCAACCTACGAATCTTGCTTGGAGGGTAAGATGACCAAGAGGCCTTTTTAAGGCCAAGGGGTATAGAGCCAAAGATTTGTTAGAAATGGTTCATTCTGATTTGTGTGGTCCTATGGCTATCTAGGCAAGAGGTAATCTTGAATATTTCATCTCTTTTGTAGATGATTATTCAAGATGTGGATGACACTACGATCTGATCATGGTGGTGACAACCTCTTGGGAGAGTTTAGGAACTACTTATCAGAGGTTGGGATTCAATCTCAATTGACTGCACCTGGCACACCCCAGCAGAATGGTGTAGCAGAGCGAAGGAATAGGACTCTTATGGAGATGGTTAAATCGATGATGAGTTATTCTGACTTGTTTTATAGTCCTAGAGATCAGAGGGTGATCGTTAACACGAATGCCAGATTTCTAGAGGAAGACTATGTGATAAGCCACAAGCCCAAGGGTAAAATTGTTCTGGTGGAGTTAAAAAGGGAAGTCACTTCTTTAGTACCACCGGTACAAGAGGACATACCACATGTCACTGCACCGCGTGTCACAGAGGATACACAGAAGATACCTCGTCGTAGTGGGAGGGTTGTTAGACAACCTCTTAGATTCATGTTTTTGGACAAATCTTCTGATTTGGTCCCTAGCAAACATGAACGATCCTAGACATACGACGAGGCAATCCAAGATATAAATACAACATCTTTGCAAAGTGCAATGAATACTGAGATTGAATCTATGGATTCAAGTCAGGTCTGGGAGCTCTCATGCATAGCAACTCATATGGATTATGAGACGTGACAGATGGATGTCAAGACAGCATTCCTTAGTGGAAGTCTTGAGGAATCCATCTACATGAAGCGACCAGAGGGATTCATTGCTAAGGGCAAAAGCGTTGTATATAAGCAATTGGTCCGTTAATGGTGAAGCAAGCTTTGAAGTCTTGGGACATCCGCTTTGAGGAGGTAAATCCATCTTATGGATTTATTCAAAGTTCGGATGAGTCTTGTGTATATCGAGATGTGGAAGCGTAGTGGTATTTTTTGTACTATCGTAGATGACATTTTGGTGGTTTGAGACAACATCGAAGTGTTATCAGAAGTAAGGGTATGGTTGTACAAACAGTATGATATGAAGGACTTGGGAGAAGTGGGTCACAACCTTGGGGATCAAGGTTGTTGTGCTTATCCCAAGCTTCATACATAGACATGTTATTGGATCGTTTTAGCATACAAAACTCCAAGAAGGGTTTTCTACCCTTCAGGCATGGAGTTCCTTTATCTAAGCAGATGTGTCCTAGATCATCTGAGGAGATAGAGGAGATATAGGCAGTTCCTTATGCTTCGGCGGTAGGAAGCCTAATGTATGCTATGTACGAGACCCGGATATACTGCTTTGCCATAGGCATGGTCGCGAATATCGAGTAATCGAGGGGACATTGGTGCGGTAAAGCATATATAGTGCCTGAGAAGGACTAGAGATTATATGCTAGTTTACCGGGCAGACCAATTACTCCCTGTGGGTTGCATAGATTGCGATTTCCAATCAAATAGGGATAACAGTAAGTCTACCTCAGGTTTTGTGTTTACTTTGGGAGGTGGAGCCATTGTATGGAGGAGTGTCCAGCAGAAATGCGTGGCGGACTCCACCATGGAAGATGAGTATGTGACAGCCTATGAGGCAGCCAAAGAAGCTGTGTGGCTCAGGAACTTCCTGATGGACTTGGATGTGATTCCTGGTTTGCCCAGAACTATCACAATTAATTGTGATAATAATGGTGCAGTTGCAAACTCGAAGGAACCACGAGCCCATAAGGCTAGTAAACACATAGAGTGCAAGTACCACCTGATATGAGAAATCGTAAAGGAGGTAGAAGTTGCTGTCGCCTAGCATGCATCAGAGGATGACCTGGTAGACCCTTTCACTAAGGCCCTTCTAGCGAGAGCTTTGATAGGCATGTGGAGGGAAGGGAATCGGATGTATGGCGATATGATGGCCATAGTCTTTTAGTATAAGTGGGAGATTGTTGGGATGTATCTTTGAAAGCCTAGCTCTTTTGTATGAACATCTTTATTTTGAAATAAGAATCACATGATCATTGTTTGCACGTTATATTTATATGTGTGCATATTGTCTAATATTTTACATTGTAGATAACATGGTGCTTGGTGTGGCACAGAAGATCATGTTATCAGTCCCTTGTAGAATATAAGTAGAGGCTCACAACCAAGATGGTTTTGGACAAACCATTGGCATGGTTGTAGTGTAGCTTAGTATTGTTTTATCTTGAACATAGAGTTACACTAGTACACTTAGGTGTATTAAGCGGGACCGACATAGAGTGATTGATTTATTCTTGACTTGCATAATTGAATCGGACCTCGGATATTATGTTGTACATGCTCTTAATCCGATATAATAGCAGGCACATGTACTTAATATTTATTTCTTTGATTTACGGTGAGATTTCTATGGATTAAATCAATATGCATTAAGTTGGGAAATGATATTATTTACATGGTGTGCCGTTGATTATAGGAGGAAACCGTGTCCTATATATTAGGTTGATGATGTCCCCTTGAGGAGCTCATAAGGTTCATCATGTAAACCCTGCGAGTTGACTTAGTCAACATGATGATAAGGTTGAGTGGTACTACTCGAGGAGTTAGATGTTAATTAATTGATGGTCAGTAAATCAATTAATTGACGGACATTCGATATCTTAAACAGGGGGAGATGGATGTACAAATAATATATGGAGCCCATATTAATTTATGGGGGTTGGTGAGGTAGTTCGATGATGATCCTCTAGTGGAATGGAACATCATTGATGGATCAAGTTTGTGTGGTTCCGATCCATCGGGTGGCCAAGACCCAACTCCTCCTCATGGTCCCTATCGTAGCCTAATATAAACCTCATGAAGTCTAGATCAAATAATGGAAAACAAATCTCTAGATCCGACGGTTGGGATTAAATTCCTAGAACCGACGGTGGAGATTAAATCTCTAGATCCGACGGTTGGGATTAAATTCCTAGAACCGACGGTAGAGATTAAATCTCTAGATCCGACGGTTGGGATTAAAACCCTAGAACCGACGTTTGAGATTAAATCTCTAGATCCGACGGTTGAGATTAAAACCCTAGAACCGACGGTGGAGATTAAACCAAGGCCTAAACCCTAACTCTATAAAAGGGTGGCTATGGGTTGGGCGGCAAGAAGTTTTAGAGGTTGGATGATGGATGCTAAGGAGATTAGGGTTTAGCCTCCAATTGCAAGCAACCCTAGGAGGAAACCTTAATTAGGGTTTGACTCTTTTGGGTTGGCCAAGGTGAGGAAGAAGAGTGGGCAACCTATGGAGGAGCTTGTCTTCTTCCATGGAGGTGGCTAGCTCCTAGATTTCTTCTCTCCACCATGCTTGGGCGGCAAGGAACCCTATGGAGGAAACCCTAATTTGATTAGGGTTTTGGCTCCTTTGCATGGGCGGCCATGGATGGGAATGAAGGTTGGGCGGCCACTTGTGGAGGAGTTTGTCTTCTTCCTTGGAGGTGGCTAGCTCCTAGATATCTTCTCTCCACCATGGTTGGGCGGCAAGAAAGCCTAAGGAGAAACCCTAATTAGGGTTTCCTCCTTAGGTTGGGCGGCTAGGGATTGCAAGGAAGTTGGGCGGCAACTATAGGAGAGGAGGTCTTCTTCTTCCTAGGGTGTGGCCGACTCCTTCCTCTATTCCCTCCACCGTGGCCGGGGCCCAACATATTCCTTTTCTCCTATTCACTCCATCTTGGCCGGCGACACCAAAACTAGGGTTTGTCCCTAGTTCGGTTCCTTGGTTATTTCCATATTATTCTCTCTATTCTTGGGGCCGGCGGCATCAATCCTTTGTGGATTGGTGGTTGGCTCAAGCAAGAAGGGAAAGAGAGTTCTTCATTCTTTGGATTGAAGAAGATCTAGGATGCTTCAACTTGTGGAGGATCTTCGCCCACACGAAGTCTACAAGTAGGTTAGGACATACGATAGAAGATCAAGAGGTATAAAAGTTTCACAACTTTTATTATTGTTCTTTTCATGTTCTTATTTGATATGCTAGCTTATGTTCATTATGTTAGTATATGTTGATTATACTAGTTTGCATTTGCATGTATTTGTATAATCATGGACCCCGATAAGAAACACAAAAACCGGCAATCCGTCCGTCGTCTCTTCCGCGGCTAACCGACTAGAAGAGTTGGGTTGCTTGAACAACTAGTTTGTTCAAGCGATCGCTCAAGTCATTAGCACGATGACGAATTGGTTGTGCTTAGGAAACTCATCCCATCCGGATTAGTTTTCATTAGTGAAAATTTTAATCCGGGGACATGGGAGCCTATGAGCATTCCGAGAAATAGCACAGTTGCCAACAATTTGGTGGCCGATTCTAGAAAGGATAGGTATTTGTTGGTTCTTCTCTTTGTTCACAGCGGACAAGGAAGGAAAGAACGCGATCTAGAAGGCTTCTACTCGTGGAGGATCTTCGTCCACACATCGTCCACGAGAAGGATAGGACATACGGTAGAAGATCGTGAGGTATAAAGTTTTTTTTTTTTAACTTTATTTACAGATCTGAGCATGTTCTTTTATGTTTTGATTATACATGTATGCGTATGAATATATATTGTATAATCATGGACCCCGAAGACAAACACAAAAACCGGCGATCCGTCCGTCGTCTCTTCCGCGGCTAACCAACTAGAAGAGTTGTGTTGCTTGAACAACTAGTTTGTTCAAGTGACCACTCAAGTTGTTAGCACGACGACGAAATGGTTGTGCTAAGGAAGCTCATCCCATCCGGATTAATTCTTTCATTAGTGAAAATTTTAATCCGGGGATATGGGAGACAATGAGCCTCCGAAGCAACTACCTACAACCTAGTAGTACATCATGATCCCCAATTAACTAAAAAGATCAACGGTTGATCCAGAACTACTTCTGAAACCCTTCAGCAGCTCGAATGAATCATGCCCCATTCCCTTCACTCATCTTATACCCACTTGGTTCAGGACATGGTCTATAGTGTCAGTCCCCACTAGGCTGACTACGTCACACCTAGCCCAAGTATCATTTCCTCGTCCTACGGATTCTTGTTACTGCACATGTATCGAAGAGTACCTTACTCTAAACATGTAATGCTTTGGCCAAAGACTTTAGTAACAATCCGACGAGAGGCCATGGGTATACATCTCCTCACAAGGAGTGGTGAATCCTTTATAGGCTATTCAAACACCTTCGATCACTTCGACTTATACCCAATCATCCCGGGTCCACATCTCCTCAGAGATGCTTGCTTAAGATGTCAAAGCATAAGTCTCTATGATCAAGATGACTTGAATACCGCAAGTCAAAGGAACATCGCACTTAAGCTACAGTAAGAACTTCATTGACATATCTATATATGCAGAGAACCATATGAAGTCTTACGGCTGGTCACTCCAATGAACTAATTACCATAACTAGCATCAACGATTAACTCCGAACTTCACAATGTCTCCAGCTAGTGAGAATCAGCTGCTTGGATACACCAAGGAGTATACCTCGAGCTAGTCTCGACAGAATTGATGGTGTCCAAATCCATCAATTCATCAACTAGGGATAATTCTGATACATCACAATTACACATGTAGAGATACTCACTAGTTGTGATCCAATCACAAATTCTCTCATGCTGTGAATCGTATCGTGGACATTCAGTAAATGAGTTTAAGATCTAATCAAATACATGAAAACATGTATACTCAAATAGTGAATCTTCATTTATCATATAAATGGTTCAAACATAACGCAATTTCCTTAGGACATCTCTCATATATTACTAACAGAGGAGGAGTTTTATCTTGGCCACCCAATGGATCAAGCCCACATAAAGTCCGATCCATTAATGATAATCTATTCCAGTAGAGGATTATCATTGATCTACCTCACCAACCCCCCTAAGTTAATATGGGCTCCATATATTATTTGTACATTTATCTCCCGTGTTTAAGATCTCGAATGTCCGTCAATTAATTAATTTACTGACAATTAATTAATCAACATCTAACTCCACGAGTTGTGCCAATCAACCTTATCATCATGCCGGACCAAGTCCACCTGTAGGGTTTACATGATGAACCTTATGAGCTCCTCAAGGGGACATCATCATCCTAATATATAGGACACAGTTTCCTCCAATAATCAACGGCACACCATATAAATAATATCATTTCCCAACTTACCGAGCCTATCGATTTACTCTATAAATCTCGCCCATTGGTAAATCAAAGAAATGAATACTAAGTATATGTGCCCGTTATTATATCGGGATTAAGAGCATGTACAACATAATATCTGAGGTTCGATTCGATTATGTAGTTAACAATAAATCGAATCACCTCTAAGTCGGTCCTACTCAATACACATAAAGTGTACTAGTGTAATTCTATGGTCAAGACAAACCAATACCAAATTACACTACAACCATACCAATGGTTTGTCCATAACCATCTCGATTGTGAGCCTTTACTTATACTTTATAAGGAACTGATAACATGATCTCCCGTGTGACACTACACACCATGTTATCTACAATGTAATGTATTAGACAAAATGCATAACCATAAATATGCATACAATTATCATGTGTTTCTTTTTTCAAAATAAAGATGTTTATATAAAAGATAGACTTTTCAGTATACATTCCAACATCATGGTTGCAAACCCCTTGGCGAATTGGCTACTCTGCCCTACTCCTTCCTCTTTTCCTTGAGCTGGAGAGCTCTTCACAGGTTGTGACATGGACTGGGCTATTTGGGCTACTTGTGTCTCCAACATTCGGGTATGACTTGTTAGGCTGTCAATGGTGGCCTTCAAGTCTCTCAGTGCTTCTTCAAACTTCTGATGTTGGCGACAAAATTCCTCATTAGCCTTAGTTTGGGTAGCGATGAAGTCCTCCATCATCAGTTCTAGTCTAGACTTCTGTGGTCGCTGCATATTGCCCTGCTGTTGCCCATACCCTCCGGATGGTTGAGGGTTTCCCGAGTTATTTTTGTAGGAGAAATTCGGGTAATTTCTCCATCCGGGATTGTAGGTATTAGAGTATGGGTTGTGGGGCCTTTGATCATAGTCCCCAATCGCGTCACAACAATCTGCTCATCTAAGGTCCCCTGCCCTCCATAGTGGTCCTCATGATACGCTGTCGCTCCCTCTCCAAAATCAATGCCCGCGCATGCAGATGAAAGATTCAAACCATCTACTGAGCACATCCATCCTTGCCGAAAGGTGGTTTGTGGAGTTGACAGTGTATCGTCCTGTTGCAGGCTTGGGTTGACCACGTTCGGAAGCCCATTGATGGTGGTTTTGTGCCACCTCTTCGATAAGCTCCTCTGCCCCCTTTATGGTCTTGTTCATTAGTGCTCCTCCTGTGGCAAAATCTAGGGACATCTTTGTGTCGTAAGCGATCCCATTATAGAAAATGTGGATCACCAGCCACCTCTCCAGTCCGTGGTGGGGGCATTGATAAAGTAGCCCCTTGTAGCGATCCCATGCTTCGAACAAGGACTCCCCCTCCTTGCGAAAGCTCGTGATAAGGTGGCGCATGTGAGCAGTCTTACTTGGTGGGAAGTATTTATTCAGAAGCTGCTGCTCACACTGCTCCCATGTGGTGATGATGTCAGAGGGTAGAGAGAAAAGCCAAGCCTTAGCCTTATCCCGTAGTGAAAATGGGAACAGGCTCAGGCAGATTGCATCAGAAGGGACTCCGTTCAGTTTCATAGTTGAGCAGATTTCGAGAAAAGCCTCAAGATGTCGGTTCGGGTCTTCAGTCGCAACTCCCCCGAATTGGCTCTACTGGACCATATGTATAAGTGTCGGCTTTAGCTCAAAGTTATTTGTCAAAATAGATGGTCCAGCTATGCTCAGCCTGAATTCTCTAGCGCTAGGAGCTGTGTAGTCCCGCAGAGGTCGGCTTCCTATGTTCACCTCGGATGCAACTTGATCTTCCATCTTTCGCTGTGTTGCTCTCTGACGGTGAAAGGTTCACTCAATCTCTAAGTCGATCGGAATTATACCTTCTGACCCTAATCATCTAAGCATACGACAAACCAAACCACAAAGTTAAGAGTGCTATCCTAATGCTAAAAGCAGAAAATAAATAAGTCTAGCAAATAAAAATCTAAGATGCAATAAGTAAATAAAAAAAACTACTGCTGAAAATAAAAACTAAATATGGAAAATAGAACTAAAGCAAATAAGATAAACTATAATAAAATAAAGTAAGTAAATAATCTAATCCTAAGTCCGATCCAATTCACCACCGTTTGATTTGATATCGAATCGATAGTCCCCGGCAACGACGCCAAAAACTTGATGCGGACGGATGCGACCTCGAATCTCGTGACGGATACCGTCGAGGACTCAAAGCACACACTCACTCTCAACGCCCGCAAGTGCACAGAAGTCATCAAGTAATAAAGATTTATCGATCCCACAGGGACTGGGATTCGAATACCAATACACTAAGTGGTTGCGATTGTTCGGACGTAATCTCTGAGAGAATCGGTTGGTGAGGACTATCGGTGGACCCTACTCTGTACGGTATCACACGGAGGAGGAAAAGAGTGTGCCGGGGTCTTAAAAGGCGATTCTAGGACTTCAGTTTCGCTTGTGTACCACAGAACAATGTTGTCAATTGGCGTCGTCTAAACGTCTACCTACGATTTTGGGGAAGGGAAGAAGGGACATCATACACTCTCCCGTAGAGCCGCCGCATTCACCGGGAGCTATCTCCTCCCAAAAGGATGGGATAGAGGGTACGAGGATGTCAAATCAATCCTTGCGGTGGATCGTTTCCGATTCCACCGCTCCCTTCTCCTCGCAGTTACGGGAGGTCAGGTTTACCCCTAGGTTCCTTGGATCAAACCTCCTAAATTTAGATTGCGAGGGTTGTCACCACCTCGTATTGCCTAAGCACAGTGGAAAGAAAGCCAAACACACGTAGATATAATAGAGAGCAACTACCAATTGTCAAATCAAACTTATGGCCAGAATTTAATATGAACCAACATTGTTTATGTACACAAGCTACTCCCTAATCCTAGAATCAAAAGTACTACTCCATAAATACGAAGGAAGAATCACAAAACATGTTTAAGTTTGAATACAATAGAAATAAAGCACAGAAATAGAGATATACGATGCTTCGTGATCTTCTCTCCGACATTGTATTGCAAGTTGTGGACCTTCGACGGCGTTCCTCCTCCCCGCTGTGAGTTACCAAAGCTTTTTAGGGCTTTGGCGTGCCGTCCTAGCCGTCGTGCCTCCCCCCTAGGGTTTGGGTGGAGCCATCCTTATATAGACATCGCCTCGGACCGCTGCAAAATTTGGAAAAAGCCCTAGTCGTGCAAATCCGTCAGGCCGCCACATGACCATGTGTTTCCACACGGCTAGGCCGTGTGCGACCCTGGGGTGCTGTTCTTCACCCATTGGACATGGTCGTGTGAATCCACATGCCCTGGCTGTGTCCCAATCTGCGTCTAGCTGCGAAAGTCCTTCTTTTGCTTTGAAAATGCATCTTTTTCACCAGAAAAGCTAACATGCACACAAAAGTACAACAAGTAGACCTCTGAATCAGAATATAGGCAATGCGTGCAAGAATAGAGTAACATATGCATGAAACTAACACAAAATGTAACAAGATGTGAGCGAAAACTACTCCTAAAACCCTATATATTTTGCTCACATCAGTCTTCATGCCGGGACTCCTCGTCCGCGTCTTCACTTGCCAAGACTCTTGTTCGGGACTTCATGCCAGGACTCCTCATCCAGGTCTTCACTTTCCAAGACTCCATTACCTTGCATCTAGTCCTCGACCTACAAGGGATTTCTTGAAAATACATCTCAACCAACCGTGTGAGATAACACATAATTATCACCTTGACTTAAACCCTTGTCAAGCACCAAAACATCATTTGGGTCTGATTGCACCAACACTTCCTTCCGATCTTAACCATTGCAGGGGGGGCTCTGACCTGAGTGGAGATGTCGTCGTCTTCCCATCGGCTTTGCGATTCCATCACTGTCACAGTTTAGGTTGTTATTGGGTTTTCTTCCTTAGTTGTGATCTTCCATTTCCTTGTTGTTTCCTTGCATCACGAGATCCGTCCGGTGGTCTTTCTTCTTCTCAGCCTTCCGATCTGAATCACCACCATCCTCACTGATTTGAGGGTCCGGAAGCTCAAGTGAAGACATCGTCGCAAGACAGTGCTGCCATTGCAACCGAGGTGGACGAACTCGGCACACGATCATTGAGTTAAGGGGGGAGTGTTCGGCTGTGATGTTGTTGTGATGGGGAAGGACTCCACTACCTTTGTGCACGACGATTTGAGGGCTCAGATTTGTCAATCGGTTGTTGTGAAGTGATTCCATCCGATTTCTAGTAATTCCTTTATTCTCTTGTGCTATGAATTAAGGATTGAAAATGTGTTGTAAGATAGGTTGTGATATGATGTGATTACAGGTGATTAAGAATTGGTACATCTTTGGTTGAGATCAACATTGGATGTATGTTTCTGGTGAATTGTGAGGTGGAAGTGAAGTGAGGTAAGCTTAAATTTGGTGTTCTTATGGTGGGATGATATTCATGTAGTTACTTTGGGTGATGGTTATAGGGTGAATCTGCATGATAGTGAGCTGCATAGGGATTGTTCCTATACGGCTGAAGCCTTTGTTCCAAATCTATTAGGGCTGAATGAATCGAGCTAGGACTTTGATTGTGATAGTTTCTAGGACGTGTGATAGCTAGCACAAGCTACGTATCAGGTGGGTAATATTTTCTACCCTGGTCAGGTAGTTGATTATTCTTACTGCATGAGTTTCTATATGGTTGATATCATACCTTGACTCCACTCATGTTATTCTGTGCTTGATACTTAGTCTTTGCACTTTGAGATATACTGTTGTTGTTGTTATATTTTGTTCATCATTGTTATAAATTATCGATGTTATGGTATATGGACCTTTAGATGCTTAACCATATGTATGTAGCTGGGTATGGTTGTTGATTTGACTCGTGTCATCAGGAACAATCATCCGGGGGTGGGTGATGTCCTTAATGTAGAGTTGGTTGTTGTATCATCTTACCTTTTGTTGTATAACTATTAAAGATCATAAGTCTATACATGGTTATGTGGGTTGTCGATAGTGTGTCGCTACGGATTGGGGGTCCTAGCATAGTTGATTGTTAGTTGTGTACTACTCTCTGTGGGATAGAGAGTGTGTTGTGGATGTACGTATGTGTGGTTGTGCATTCATTCCATTTACATGTATGCTGGCAACTTGGTCTCCCTTGTGGTTGAAAGGGTCGTCAGTCATCCTGCCTCCACGGTTACTCGTGATAGTAGTAACTGGTGTGAGCGCAGTTCATTTGTTGTGTCGCACTCGGCCACTATTGATAGTGGTAGTTATAGATGCGTGCAATTATCCTGTGTGTGTGACACTCGACCACTCATGGGTAGTGTCAGTCAGAGTGGCTAGCAATAGGGACCCTCGTTGTGTAGCTTGTAGGTCTTTAGCTTATCACTACTTATTCATACTGCCCACTCGGCCACTCGAGAGCAGTGGTTGTTGTTGAATTGGGATAGTTGTCATGTCGTGCCATCTAGGCTACACTGGGGTCGTGGTAGTGAGTGGGGTGCGCAGGCATGACCATGCATTTGCATTTCCATGTGTGAGGGCATTTCATATATATACATATACATATATTTATGTATATATATGTGTGTGAGTGTGAGCAGTATATATAGATACAGTCTATATATATGCTTGTTGTACTGTTGTATTTGTTTGTACTATGTTTGCCATATTTTGTTGTACATCATCTTGCATGCTACTTACATATTCTATATGTTCGTTTATGGGATACCAATGTAGAGTTGGACCGGACTGTTGTAAGTCCATGATCAGTATAATGATGTTGTATAGAGTCGATTGGGTTCTTTGATGATGTTGCTTATAGGTTCCTAGGGCAGTGTGCTGATTACATGCTTAGTGATGTTCTTTCATGTTATATGGATTATATTGTGACTTATGTGTTCAGGTTTTATGAGTTATAGAATGGTAGAGCTCCAGGTATGACAGTACCTTATATTGTTCAGTGGATCTTTTGGGATGCGCTTTAGTTACATTATGCTAGTGGTTATCTGATACACCTTTAGCCTATATGTTGTTGACTCTCATGTGATATATATTATGCATGCACTTTTTTTCCATATTACCACTGAGTTTTATACTCACCATCACAGACCTTGGGTTTTCTTGTCACCCAAGTAATAGGTAGCTGACTTCGTGATGGGCTTGGAGCACCGCTTGCTGATATCATCTCATCTCACTTTCGAGGGTCCCGACTTTTGATTTATTTTTTCCTTTAGTTTCGGATGTTTCTTATTATGAACTTGGTTTCATATGGTAGATTGTATGGTTGGATATTTGTTGGTATTCACACATGTCTTTTTGGATTTGTTACGGTATTTTCATTATGTTGTGGTAAGTCATACCGGTATGTAGTGATATCGAGTTTTTCACTATATTGTGATGATTTCTGTTGTGACTTTTGTTAGATACATTTATATGTTGTGTGGTTGTGGTCGAAAGGCTTTGTATCAACAGGGTGTTGCATTGTCATACAGGGGAGATGTTGTCTGTTTATCGGGCTAGCATACTCTCGGGGCGTGAAATCCATAACCCCAATTGACTGACAAACCTCAAACATAAGGTTTAACCCTAAGTATGATCCCCTAATACTTGCTAGACCACCCTTAGCCTGGACCAAAGCCTTCTAGCCACCTCCATCAGCCTCATGCCTATCAGATCCCTCTAAGTCATCCATGACTTGTTCATCCATACGTTAGCCTTCAGGTGCTTCCATCAGCTATTGTCATGCTAACAGTGTCTATACTGCCAAGGTACATTTGGACTTACATTGCCAAGACACACGCTTGGACTTTACGTCGCCAATATCATACCCTTGGACTTCCCAATTGCCAAATACCCATAATTTGGACTTTCACTACCAAGACTATACACTTGGACTTACGTGACCAAGACTACACTCTTGGATTTTCCTTGCTAACTCCATGTTGGACATTTCAAATGCCAAGACCCATGCCTGAACTTTCCATTGCCAAGACCCATGCTTGGACTTTCCATTGCCAAGACCCATGCTTAGACTTTTCCTTTGTCAAGTACCCATGACTTGGACTTTCCTTTGCCAAGTACACAAGACTTGGACTTTCCAAATGTCAAGTGCCCCACTTAGACTTCTCCATCATATGTCAACCCCTTGTTAACCATCTCCCCAAACCATTGTCAAACAATGATTAATCCTTTGTCATACATCAAAACACTACTTGAGTCAAACTCGAGTCTGGTCAATCGTGACCTGGGCCAATTGCACCAACAATAAGGTTGTGGCATAAGATAAGAATTGGGTGTACTACTACATGCTCCTGCATCATATACCCTGAGTTGAGAAGAACTCGTCCTCGAGTTTTGATTAGTGTCATTACCTTCATTAGCATAAGGACTCAAGTGCTTGACATTGAATATGTCAGAGATCTTCAAGTGGCTAGGGAGACACAACCTGTAAGCATTGTCGTTGATTTTTTGTAAAATCTCACAAGGTTTAATTATTCACTCCTTAAGCTTATTGTATTCTCCAATAGAAAAATAGTTATGGGTTAGCTCTGCCACATCAAATCTCCCACATCAAAAAGCAGTAATTGACAATAATGATTATCAACTTGTTCCTTGTACTTGATGTTATTCTCTGGATAGCCTGCCTGACATGTTTATGGATACACTGAAGGTGCTCGGTCATCTCATCTGCCTTAGGATTAGGTTGTCTCATACGTGGGATGGGGGCTAAATCCAGTATCTCATATGGGTTTTGCCCATAAACTATCTCAAAAGGAGTAAATCCAATGGTTCTATTCTTTAGTCTATTGTAAGTGAACTCTATTAGTTATATATGAGAGATGTCCTAATGCAATCGTCTTATGGTTGTACCATTTATTTGATAAATGAAGATTCCCTATTTGAGTGTACATGCTATCATGTATTTGATTGGATCTTAAACTCATTTACTGAATGTCCACAATACGATTCACAGTATGAGAGAATTTGTGATTGGATCACAACTAGCTATGATATCTAGTTCATTGGAGTGACTAGCTATAAGACTTCATATGGTTCTCTGCATATATGGATATGTCAATGAAGTTCTTACTGCATCTTAAGTGTGATGTTCCTTCGACTTGTGGTATTCAAGTCATCTTGTTCATGAAGGCTGATGTGAGCAAAACATATAGGGTTTTAGGAGTAGTTTTCGCTCACGTATCATTTCATTTTATGTTTGTTTAATGCATATTTTACTTTTTTTTGCATGCATTTCCTGTTTTATGGTTTAGAGATTTGCTCTTTGTACTTTTATGTGTAGGATAACATTTCATGGGGAAAATGACGCACTTTTAGAGCAAAAAAGAGCATTTAGCAGCTGGATGCAGTAGGGCACATGACCAGGGCATATGGCTACACACGACCGTGTCTGAAGCTTGAGATTGGCCACCACAGGGCCACACACGGCCTGGCCGTGTGAAAACACATGGTCATGTGGTGCCCCAATGTTTTGGCGCGATTAGTTTTTTTTTTTGAATTTCGTGAAGAGCCGAACTCATGTCTATATAAAGAAAGTCACGCCCAAACCCTAGGGGGGAGGCACGATGACCGGGATAACACTCCGAAGCCCTAAAAAGCATCGGAAACTTGCAACGGGGAGGAAGGAAGCCGCTCGAGATCCAAGTACTGCACCTCAATGCCAGGGAGAAGAGCCTCAACGCATTGTAATCTATACTCTTTCCATACTTTATCTTGTATATATGAATTCAACAATGCCTTGTGATTCTTTTCTCGCATTCATGGAGTAGATTCTCTGATTCTAGGACTAGGGAGTAATTTGTGATGAGTTAGAACATATTGGTTCAAATATCTTTTCGTTCTTAAATCTATATTTGCAATTGGTGTTTGGTTTAGATCTATAGCTATTGTTTTAGTTTTCTAGTCACTGTGCTTAGCCGATAGAGGGGTGATAGCCCACGTATCAAAGATTTAGGGGAATTTAAAGAGGAACCTAGGGGTTATCCTCATCGCCGGTAATTGTGGGTAGAAGGATGCGATAGAGTAGGAAACACACCCCATTTTTGACTCATCATAGGGATCGATTCGGCATCCTCGTACCGACTATCCCATCCTAAAGCCAGGGGTTGACTTGGTATGACAGAGGTAGCTTCAAATAGATGTGAAGGCTCATCGGGGGAGTGTATGATGTCCTTTCCACAAAATCGTAGCTAGAAACCTAGACAAAACCCAATTGACGACGTGTTCTGCGACACACAAACGAAACCGAAATCCTAGAATCCATCCAAAGACTCATAGTGTCCCTTCTTTTCCTTCGTGTGACACCGTACTAGAGTTAGGACCGCCGACAACCCTCTGAACCGCAACCATTAGAATCGATTTTCGAACAATAACGTCCACAGAATAGATCGGTACTCGAATCTCAGTTTCTGTGGGATCAATAAATCTTTATTACTTGACGACACCCGTGCACTTACGGGCGTTGAGCATGAGCATGCGCTTCGAGTCCTCGACGGTCTCCATCGTGAGATTTGAGGTCGCATTCGTGTGCATCATGTTTTTGGCGTCATTGCCGGGGACTGATTGATTCGATATCGAATCAAGAATTGGATAATTGGATAGGACTTAGGTTAGATTTATTTACTTGCTTTACTTTTATTTTATTTATTTACTATATTTACTTCAGTTTTAGATTTTCCATATCTAAAATTAGTTTTTATTTTAGTAGTAGTTTTACATTTTCTTTTTAGCTCTTCTTCATTTGATTTAGTTAGCTAGATTAGTTTATTTCTTGTTCTGAGCATTAGGCAATACTCCTAATTTTGTGGCTCAGTTCTTCGTATGCTTGGATGCATAGGATTGGAAGGCCTGATTCTGATTGATCTAGAAATCGAACGAACCTACCATCGTCGGAGAGCTAAACAGAAGAGGATGGAGGACCAAGCTGCATCCGTGGCAAACATAGGTAGTCGACCTTTGCGGGAGTACGCAACTCCTAGTTGTAGAGGATTTAGGCCGAGTATAGCTAGACCATCCATCTCAGAAAACAACTCTAAGCTGAAATTGACACTCATACGCATGGTCCAGCAGAGTCAATTCAGGGTAGCTGCGACCGAATACCCAAATTGGCACTTGGAGATATTTTTGGAAATCTGCTCGACAATGAAGATCAATGGAGTCCCTGTCGACGCAATCCACCGTAGCCTATTTCCTTTCTCATTGCGGGATAAGGCTAAGGCATGACTTCACTCGCTGCCATCAGGAAGCATTACTACATGGGAGCAGTGTGAGCAGCAATTTTTGAACAAGTACTTCCCGCCAAGCATGACTGCTCACATGCGCCACCTAATCATGAGCTTCCGTTAGAAGGAATGGGAGTCCCTATTTGAAGCATGCGATCGCTACAAGGGGCTACTCTACCAATGCCCCCACCATGGACTAGAAAGGTGGCTGGTGATCCACATCTTCTATAATGGGATCACATACGCCATAAAGATGTCCCTCGATTCTGCTGCAAGAGGAGCACTAATAAACAAGACTATCGAGGAAGCGGAGGAGTTGATAGAAGAGGTGGCCTAGAACCACCATCAATGGGCTTCTGAAGGTAGTCACCCAACTCCTGCAGTGGGACGATATGTTGTCAACTCCGTGGACCACCTAGCAGCGAGGATGGATGTACTTAGCAGACGGTTCGACTCTTTAAATCCTATATTTGCATGTGCGACCAATGACTTTGGAGAAGGAGCAGCAGTGTATCGGGAGGACTACTATGGAAGGCAGGGTGGCTTAGAAGAGCAGCTTGAGCATGTCGATGCGGTTGGGGATTATAATCAAAGATCCAATAACCCATACTCTGGTACTTACAATCTCGGATGGAGGAATCATTCGAATTTTTCCTATCGGAATAACTCAGGGAAGTTCCAACTATCAA
This sequence comes from Wurfbainia villosa, assembly GCA_025175895.1. NCBI lineage: Eukaryota > Viridiplantae > Streptophyta > Magnoliopsida > Zingiberales > Zingiberaceae > Wurfbainia > Wurfbainia villosa. The sequence goes on along the minus strand of CM045995.1, from coordinate 60,895,256 downwards.
GAGGGTATGGGCAATAACAGGGCAATGGGCAGCAACAACTACAAAAGTCTAGGCTAGAATTGATGATGGAAGACTTCATTGCTACCCAAACAAAGGCCAATAAAGAATTCCGATGCCAAAATCAGAAGACAGAAGAGTCACTTAAGGATTTGAAGGCCACTGTTGACGGTCTTGCAAGTCACATGAGGATGTTGGAAACGCAAGTGGCCTAGATATCCCAAACCGTGTCACAACCTATGGATAGTTCTCCATCATTACCCGAGCCAAGTAAAGTAAAGAAAGAGGGAGTGTGCAGCGAGAGAGTAGCACAGAGAAACAGATTCGCCAAGGAGTGTGCAACCATGATTTCCACCCAACTTGACCAAGCTGAAATTGAAGATAAGATTCCACCGCAGACCCTAGTGAATTTGTTATACCCTGCTTGATTTATGGGGAGAACTTCAATGAAGCACTGTGCGATTTAGGGTCATCAGTTAGCGTGATGCCCTACACACTCTATCTAAAGATGAGACTAAATGGGATCCAACCAGTGAACCTTACTATTCGTATGGGGGATGACTCAGTCATGGAACCCGTCGGCATGCTAGCACATGTGTCTGTGGTCATTAAGAACTTCGTTATACATACAAATTTTATTATACTCAACATAGGACCAAATCCCTAGAATCCCATCATCTTGGGAAGACCCTTTCTGACATAGATGTAAAGGCGCACAAGATCTCCTTGGAGGTAGATGGGGAGATCATCCTCTTTAATCTGTCAAAGTGTAGAGCTCCCTTCTTAGACGACTACACTTTTAGCAGGGTAAAGGTGAGCCCACCGGATATCAGCACCGAGACGGATGAATGGAGGTTCAAAGAACCTCCAGAGCCAATTTAAAATAATGGAGTGTCATCGAGCTAAAAGACCTAAAACAAAGCGCTTCTTGGGAGGCAACCCAAGTTTAATTTTACATGTTTTTAATCTTTCTGCATTCATGTGTATAATTTAGACTTTGATTTATTGTCGCTTATGTTCTTTGCAAATAGCTTAGGATTAGGGAAAACCTGCTAGGAAGAAGCAAAGATCATTTTGAGCCCACCTAGTCCATGTCGACATGAGCCTGCACCTGCACTGCCACCTTTTTCTACTTTTGAGCAGGATGCAGGTACATCTGCCTATGATTTTTTGGAGTTTCGATCGCGCCTCGACGACATATATACCGAGCAACAGATGCAGGGGCAACGATGGGAGGAGTAGAGCGCCTACACACAGGCAAAGTTTCAGGGCTTCCAGGAGCACTTCTAGTGGATTGAGGAGTTCTACGATGAGGCTCGTATCTACTACCAGGAGGAGGTTGCCCGTCGCCAGGAAGAGGCCACCCACCGTCAGGAGATGCAGCAGCATATGCGTTCCCAGCAGGCACAGTGGGCTAGGGAGGAGGAGCACCGAGCAACCGCTGCATCAACCAACTCTCAGATCGACCACATATACATATAGCATCAGTAAATCAACACCAGATTCTCTTAGGATCCCGAGATGCCGGGGCTAGCAGACTTTCCACCTCATCCACCGTACTAGAGGTATGCTTCGCTTAAGTCTAGGGGGCCCAAGTTTTGCTTTATTTTGTTTTTAGCAGTAGTTCCTATCTTGATATTTGCATTATCGTTAGCATTCATTTGTTCATGCATAAGTTGTTTAGTTTCTTTCAACACTTAATTTTTGTTATCTATAAAGTTGCCTCAGTAGTATTTCTAAAGTTTGTTCATGAGTTGTTTCCATGGGTAGCTTAACTTCATTTACCTCATGCTATTTTATTTTATTTTATCTAATGAATGTTCTAGACTTACACTGGTTAGCTTTTATTTTTACACCTACACATGATGAACATTCTGAAAGGAAAAATCTAGTACTTACCTAGTTATGATTCATCTCATTAGTCTAGTACTTTGGAATCCATAGGTGACTCTATATTTAGCATTTTAGTTACTGGAGATGCTCGGATTGTGGAAGCCCATTTAGAAAAATCAAAATCCCAAGAGAGAGAGAAAAGAAAGAAAAAAATGGAATAAGAAAAGATGAAAAGAAAGAAAAAGAGAGTAAAAAAAATTGAAAAAAAAGATTATAAGGGATAAAAAAAATAGTTGTCGTGGGTGAAATGGTTAGGTGCCCCTTTTAAACTGAGTTAGATTACTGGGAAAACACCTACCAATTTCTCTCAATACCAAGCATGCCTTTGAGACTTTATGCTAGATCTACGGAACGACCCTCGCTTTTGGTAGATAAGTGCCTAAGAGTCGGAGACCTTATGAAAGCTATAGGATGATGACTTAACTTACCATGGAACGAGTATCCCCTAAGAAGATTCGCTTGGCACGTGCACGAGGAGCTAACTTAGTGAATTTTTAGAACACATCTATTTTGTTTTGATTGAAAATACCACTTGATAAATCTAGTTAACATGCTAAGTATGGAACGATACCTTTTTAAAATTTCATGGCACTGAGGTTTGCTTGAGGACAAGCAAAGATCTAAGTTTGGGGGAATTGAAGTGAGCAAAACATATAGGGTTTTAGGAGTAGTTTTCGCTCATATCTCATTTAATTTTATGTTTGTTTCATGCATATTTTACTTTGTTTTGTATGCATTTCTTGTTTTCTGGTTTAGTGATATGCTCTTTGTACTTTTGTGTGCAGGATATCATTTCATGGGAAAATGGCGCACTTTCGAAGCGAAAAAGAGCATTTGGCAGCTGGATGTAGTAGAGCACACGGCCAGGGTGTGTGGCTACACACGGTCGTGTCCGAAGCTCAAGATTGGCCACCACAGGGCCACACGGCCTGGCCATGTGGCAACCCAACATTTTAGCGCGATTAGGACTTTTTTGAATTTCGTGAAGAGTCGACCTCATGTATATATAAAGAAAACCACACCCAAATCCTAGGGGGGAGGCACGACGGTCGGGACAACACTCCGAAGCCCTAAAAAACTTCGAAAACTCGCATCGGGGAGGAAGGAAGCCGCTCGAGATTCAAGTTCTGCACTTCAATGTCAGAGAGAAGAGCCTTAACGCATTGTAATCTATACTCTTTCCATACTTTATCTTGTATATATGAATTCGACAATGCCTTGTGATTCTTTTTTTGCATTCATGGAGTAGATTCTCTGATTCTAGGACTAGGACTAGGGAGTAGTTTGTGTTGAGTTAGAACATGTTGGTTCAAATATCTTTTCATTCTCGAATCTATATTTGTAATTGGTGTTTGGTTTAGATTTATAGCCATTATTTTGGTTTTCTAGTCACTGTGCTTAGCCGATACGAGGGGTGACAACCCTCGTATCAAAGATTTAGGGGAATTTAAAGGGAAACCCAGGGGTTGTCCTCATCGCCGGTAATTGTGGGTAGAAGGATGTGATTGAGTAGGAAATGCGCCCCATTTTAGATTCGTTGCAGGGATTGATTTGGCATCCTCGTATCGATTATCCCATCCTAAAGCCAGGGGTTGACCTGGTATGACAGAGGTAGCTTCCAATAGATGCGAAGGCTCATCGGGGGAGTGTATGATGTCCTTTCCACAAAATCGTAGCTAGAAACCTAGAAAAAACCCAATTGACAATGTTTTCTGCGACACACAAACGAAACCAAAATCCTAGAATCCATCCAAAGATTCATAGCATCCCTTCTCTTCCTCCGTGCGACACCATACTAGAGTTAGGACCGCCGACAACCCTTTGAACCGCAACCATTAGAATCAATTTCCGAACAATAATGTCCACCGAATAGATCGATACTCGAATCTCAGTCCCTATGGGATCGATAAATCTTTATTACTTGACGACACCCATGCACTTGCGAGCATTGAGCGCGAGCGCGCGCTTCGAGTCCTCGACGGTCTCCATCGCGAGATTTGAGGTCGCGTTCACGTGCATCAAAGACTTATGCTTTGACATCTTAAGAAAGCATCTCCGAGGAGATGTGGACCCGGAATGATTGGATAAAAGTCGAAGTGGCGAAGGTGTTTGAATAACCTACAGAGGATTCACCACTTCTTGCGGGAAGATGTACACCCTATGGTCTCTCATCGGATTGTTACTAAAGTCTTTGGCCAAAGCATTACATGTTTAGAGTATGATACTCTTGGATACATGTGCAGTAATTAGAATTCATAGGATGAGGAAGTAATACTTGGGCTAGGTATGACGTGGTCAGCCTAGTGGGGACTGACGTATAGACCATGTCTTGAACCAAGTGGGTATAAGATGAGTGAAGGGAACGGGGCACATTTCACTGTAGTTGTTGAAGGGTTTAAGAAGTGTTCTGGGATCAACCGTTGATTTTTTGGTTAATTAGGGATCATGATGTACTACTAGGTGCGACTCATGATCATTCTATAATTAATGATTAATTATAGATGTCCAACATAAATTGAGAATCTATTTGGTCACACGCACTATGAGTGTTATCTGAAGGATTTAAAACGAGCTTGAGAATAAGATTCTCAGATCGAGAGAGACATGGTTTGATTGGACCAAACGAAGAGCGAGTATGAAATTGTTTTAGTCGCATCAGAAGCATGAATAGGGTCGAGTCTTATGAAGACTTGATGGATGAACCAAATCAGTTTGGTTCTAATCCAATGGAGGAAAATAAATCAAAGGGGTTTGATTTGTGTTAAACGAATGAACCAAAATTGGTTCGATTCGTTTTAACTTAAAATAGACCAACACAGTTTGGTTTATTTTAACTTAAGTTAATGGACCGGGTTAACGGATTTTGTTTATGAACCAATAACCGTTAGGATAATTTGTTCTCTGTAAAAACATGTCTTAAGAGTTTTGTGAATGGAACGACTTAGGTTTTGGAAACCCTAGCCATTTTTTCCTTCTTCTCCTCCCTTGGTGTTGCCGCCCAACCCATTGGTGCGCACCCAACTTGTTGTGGCCGCCCCTTCTCCTTGCCGCTTGCAGCCCTCTGGCCATCCTCATCCGCCGGCCAACCTCCCTTGGCCGCCGGTGACCAAGGAGCAGCCGACCATCTCCTCCACTAAAACAAGCTGTCCAGTTTGCTGTTCTCTTCGTGGAGAGGTCGTTTAGTCGACGTTTAGTGCTCCGACAGTGACCTACTTGTCGGGAATTGGATCTCTAGAAATCCCCTTTGCTGGAGGACCAAGATTTTGTTAATTGGTTGATGAAAACTGCTTCCGAGAAGCGAGTTCATGGAACTCATTTTTGGATCCAATTTTGATTCGGATTGTGACCGTCTCTCGGATCACAACATCTTTGACGCGAGGCTAGTAACTCTTGTGAAGACAAGGCTCATAGCTTTGTGCAGTTATCCCGACAATACTTGGTGTGGATACGGATAGAGGCGAAACTCGCGAGGGTCGCTTGGTTGATGTCATTCCCGCTTCACATAATTCGTCAGGTATACCTAGAGTAGTTTTCTTTTATTGTAAAATTTAAAAATGCGATTATGTATATACTTGTTGTATCCTGTATATGTGTGGTGCGTGTATTGTAATAAATTAGTTTATTACTTGTTTTTTCTTTCGCTGTGTGCATGTTTACGAAACGTATTCGAACACACACCCACGTCGGTGCCAGAGAAACCCAATAGTGCTATCAGAGCCCGGCTATGTTTCAACATAATCATAAAATTATTTTGCAATAGTTATAATTGTAATTTTAGAAATTTTCTACTTTTGGAATGTTTAGAAATAATTATGGAAATTTTAATTAGTAAAGAAATTCAAATTGAAAATTTTCTAATGTGATTAGGAAATTTGTTTCCTAAATTAAATTTAAATTTCCTTAATTATTATTTTTCATAAATAAAATATGTGATTAGATTTGGAAATTTTTTTCCTAATTTAATCAAGATTTGATTTGAGAAATCAAATCTCAAACATATTTTATTTCAAAAAATTAGTTATGACAAATAAGAAAACTATTTGTACATGCCATAATTGTATGTCATTTAATTACATTAGATTCATATCATTATGTCATGCGTGTCGTGACATGTAGATGTATGTCATGTGTGTCATGTCATGTAGATAAAAGTTATTTGCATGCAAAAAGGATGAGACTTTAAAACCCTTACACAATATTAAAGTCTACACCTTCCATTAATATGGTTAGAACCAGAGTTCTATTTCTTGTTTGGGTTGTTGGACTCACTCTAAGCTCGGCTTGATCTTGAACATGTTCAAATCATTGGAATAGTTTAACAATAATATGGTAAGAGTCAGAGGTCAATCATTAGTTTGGGTTGTTGGACTCACTCCAAGCCTGACTAATTGGTTGAATACGCTCTAACCATATTAAAACTATTTCGCGATTAATGGGTCGACTCTAACTTGGAGCATCGATTTGTTGGACTCACTCCAAGGTCGATGTGAAAAGAGGTGAAGTTGGGTGATATGCATATGATGTATACTTGTTAATGTGTTAACAACCCAATGTATGTGTGAACATTCAATTAGTTGATAGCAAATTGTGATAGTTACATATACGTGATATGTAATCGGTATACTTGATACCTACCATCATAGCTAAGAATGTCTTATTAGACTCACTCCAAAGTTGTTCTTATCTATGTTGGATATCAGCCCATTTGGAGATGGACCTACGATCTCCCGAATTGATTTTGAGGGGTTTTGAATTCGAAAAAAAATGAATAGGATTTTGTAAATGTATGTGGATGCATTTTTAAATCATCTTTCTCATATATGCTCGATTTGTATTTCTAGGTTAATTGTTTGATCATGATGTCTTTGAATTTGTGCTCTATTTTGGATTCGAATAAATTGACTGGGTCGAACTTCTTGGACTGGCTTAGAAACTTGAGAATTGTTCTCAAGGCTGAAAAGCTTGCGTATGCCCTCGAAGCACCTCTTCCCACCCATCCTAGTGATGACGCAACTCCGGATCAATTGTTAGTCCATCAGAAACATGTAAGTGATTCTGAACTAGTGAGTTGCATCATGCTAGCCGTGATGGTACCCGAGCTGTGGAACCATCATGAGCATATGGATGCTCATACTATAGTCTTTCATCTTTACGAGTTGTTTGATGAGCAAGTGAGATCCGAAAGGTTCAAAGTCTCCAAGATCCTCTTCACCTTTGAGATGCAAGAAGGTTCATCTGTGGTACTGCTCAACATGCTGAAGACTGTGGAGCCTTCTGTGAAGCATGAGAAGGGGACGGTGCTGTTAGTTGATTCCTTAAAGAAAGCTTCTAAGAGGAAATCAAAGAAACAACACAAGGGGAAGAAGAAGGCAAGGAAGGCAAAACTAGCTCAAAAGGGCACTTGCCATCATTGTGGCAAGGGGGGTCATTAGTGAAGAAACTGGAAGATTTATTTTGAGTCCATGAAAAAGAATAAGGTATCCGATGCCCCATCTTTTTTAGATATCTGAGTTATTGATTGTCATTCTATTTCCCTAGACACTTGGGTATTGGATACCGAGTGTGGTTCACATATATGTAATAACATACATGGGCTATGGAATAGAAGAAGACTCGTCAATGAAGAGTCAAATTTCTGTGTTGGGAATGGAGCAAAGGTTGCTACACTCGCCATCGGAACGTATTTGTTGAAACTCCCTATAGGACTTATCTTAGAACTGGACAATTGCTTTTATGTTCCTTCGTTGATAAAGAACATTATTTATATTTTGTGTTTAAATAGAAATGGGTGTCATTTAACTTTTAGTAACAATTATTATTACATAACTTTGAATGACGTTCTTTATGGGACTGGAACTTTAAGAAATGGTATTTATACATTGGACGTATCCAGTGACATTTTCAATATCGAAGCGAGCAACAAGCATGCTCGAAAAGATAATCAATTAGACTCCTACATGTGGCATTATCATCTTGGCCATGTGAGCAAAAAATACATATCCGAATTACACCGATGTGAAATTATAAAATCATTTGAATTAGATTCATACGATACATGTGATTCATGTTTAAAAGGCAATATGACCAAGTTACTTATTATTGAGAAAGGTGAACCAGTGGGAGATTTGCTTGGTCTAATATATACTGATGTATGCGGACCTATGTCAACTCAAGCTCTAGGAGGCTATAACTACTTCATTACCTTCACTGATGATTACTCATGGTTTGGGTATGTGTTCTTGATGAAACACAAGTCTGAAGCCTTTGAAAGATTCAAAGAATTCAGAAATTAAGTAGATAAACAACTTGGCAAGAGTATTAAAATACTTTGATCGGATCGAGGTGGTAAATACTTGAGTCAAGAGTTTCTAGATTATATGAGGGACAATGATATATTATCTCAATGGATTCCGTCGTATACACCACAGCTTAATGGTGTATCTGAGAGGCAAAATCAGACCTGGTTGGACATGGTAAGGTTGATGATGAATCACGCAAATCTTCCCAAGTCCTTTTGGGGCTATGCACTTCAGATAACTATTTACTTGCTAAATAGAGTCCCGACCAAGGTAGTCTCTACTATTCCATATGAGATATGGGCTAGTAAGAAACCTCATTTATCTTACTTGAAGATATGGAGTTGTCCTGCTTATGTGAAGCGGACTGTGTTAGACAAATTAGATGCTAAGTCTGATAAATGTCTATTTATTGGATACCCTAAGGAAACAAGGGGTTACCAATTCTATCATCCCTTGGAACAAAAGATGTTTGTTTCAAGGAATGCTATGTTTCTAAAGAAAGAATTTCTCTTGCAAGAAAACAGTGGGAGTGTCGTTGAACTTGAGGAGGTTCAAGAAACTCCAATAGACATTGATGAGATACCTGGTCAAGCATCTCAATCGGTAACTCATAGTGATGAGACATTGGCTGAACCTATTGTGACACCAAATCTTCGTAGATCTAGTAAGACACGTAACATTCCTGTGAGATATGAATTTCTCGTAAGAAAATCGAATGACGTGTTACTCATTGACGATGAGGAGCCTACTAATTATGAAGAAGTTATGAAAAGTTCAGAAAGGGACAAATGACTTGAAGTCATGAAGTCCGATATGGATTCCATGTATGAAAATCAAGTTTGGAACTTGGTGGATGTAGAGGAAACGGTGACCGCTAGAGGGGGGTGAATAGCGCGTTGGATACGATGATGGAATTCATTCGTGCTTGTCTCTACAATCTTCGTTAGTGCAGCGGAATATATATAATAGCAATAACAAAAAACTAAGACAAACACAAGTACGAAAGGATGTAATGTGGTTCGGAACTGAAAGGCTCCTACTCCACGGATCGAGCTCTAAAGAGCTCTAGCGATGCCAATCACACACCACTAATAAACACTCCTTCTCGACACAAGTCGGAGGCGGAGAAACCCCTTACAATGATTACACTAGGTAATACGAAAGATATAAGCTAATACAAGTATGAAATACAATGCAAGTAAAGAAAAACACTTTACAAGAGAACTTTGGTTACTTGATCTTTGATTGCCTTGGACTAGCCTTGAAGGACTGGAAAGCACCAACTATCCCCTTCAATTCGCCCAATAAAAATCGCTATAAAAATCCTCCTTCCAAGATGCCTTTATATCCTGCGTCGGTCTAGATTTCCACCGATCAGTCGACTGCCATAAGGCACCAGTCGACCGATGCCACTGTTGTCATGAGACAACGGCTCGATCCACGCTGGAAAGACTCCAACGGTACTCCCATCAGTCGACTGCCAACATTAGCAATCGACTGCCAGTTCCCATAGCCAACTGCCCAGTCGGCTACAGAGCGTTCTATGCTCGCGGCCGAACCATCATTGATCGCCCATGGCGATCGGTGATCAGCCATCACGATCGCTCAATGAGCGATCGCGCAGAGCATTTTCAACCTTTAAATGGCAGTCGAACTCTAGTCGACTCAGGAAATCGAACCAACAATAATGCTAGTCGACTGCCAACCTCAAATATGAGATTTTAACCTAAAGTATGGTGTCCCCATACTTGCTAGACCACCCTTAACCTAGACCTAAGTCTTCTAGCCACGTCTGTCAGCTTCGCGCCTATCAGATCCCTCCAAGTCATCCATGACTTGTTCATCCATATACTAACCTTCAGGTGCTTCCATCGGCTATGTCATGTTAATGGTGTCTACACCGCCAATATACATTGGACTTACGCTGCCAAGACTCCGCTTGGACTTTACGCCGCTAACTATTGGACTTATGCTGCCAAGACTCACCCTTGGACTTTACGCCGCTAACTATTGGACTTATGCTGCCAAGACTTCACCCTTGAACTTTACGCCGCCAATATCAAACCCCTTGGACTTTCCAAATGCCATGTACTTATGACTTGGACCTTCACCGCCAAGACTACACCCTTGGACTTACGTGGCCAAGACTACACCCTTGGACTTTCCAAATGCCAACCCATGTTGGACTTTTCCTTGCCAAGACCCATGCTTGGACTTTACATGCCAAGTACTCAAGACTTGGACTTTCCCTTGCCAACCCATGTTGGACTTTCCATGCCAAGACCCATGCTTGGACTTTTCCTTGCCAAGACCCATGCTTGGACTTTACATGCCAAGTACTCAAGACTTGGACTTTCCATGACATGGTCAACCTTAGTCAACCATCAAAATCCCCCTCGAGTCAAACTCGAGTCCGGTCAATCATGACCCGTAGTCAACCATCAAAATCGCCCTCGAGTCAAACTCGAATCCGGCCAATCATGACCCGAGTCGATTGCTCCAACAATCTCCCCAAAATATTATCAGACATCAATGTCAAATCTCCATGTCAAACATCAAAACATCACTCGAGTTAAACTCGAGTCTGGTCAATCATGAACTGGGTTGATTGCACCAACAGTGGACCCACCTGAAGGCATTAAGCCTATAGGGTGCAAGTGGGTTTTCAAGAAGAAGACCGACATGGATGGTAATGTGATTACCTTTAAGGCTAGATTAGTGGCGAAAGGCTATCGTCAAAAGCAAGGTGTTGATTATGATGAGATCTATTTACCAATAGCTATGCTTAAATCCATTCGGATGCTCCTGGCCATAGCGACTCATTATGACTATGAGATATGGAAGATGGATGTGAAAACGACTTTCCTTAATGGAAATCTACTTGAGGATGTGTATATGATACAATCCGAGGGTTTCACATCGATTGATAAAATCAAGATATGCAAGCTTCGACGGTCCATATATGGACTGAAGCAAGCATCCAGGAGCTGGAATATCCATTTTGATGAGGCAATCAAAAGGTTTGATTTCTCACAAAATCCAGACGAACCCTGTGTGTACAAGAAGATTAGTGGGAGTACAGTCATGTTCCTAGTGTTGTATGTCGATGACATATTACTTATAGGAAATGATATATCTGTCTTACAATCAGTTAAAATTTGGTTATCCAAAACATTCTCTATGAAAGACCTGAGAGAAGCAACCTACATCCTCGGGATTAAGATCTATAGAGATAGATCAAAACAGTTGCTTGGTCTTTCACAGTCTACAAATATAGACCGAGTGCTAAAGAGGTTTAGCATGTCAGAATCCAAGAAAGGTTTCATTCCCATCATGATGAGATACACCTTTCAAAGTCTATATGTTCGCGCATAGAAGATGAGAGGATTTGCATGAGTAAGATCCCCTATGCATCCGTAATAGGATCTATCATATATGCTATGTTATGTATGAGACCCGATGTATCGTATGCTCTGAGTGTCACGAGCAGATATCAGCCTGATCCAGGAATGGATCATTGGGCGACTATTAAGACAATCCTTAAGTACTTAAGAAGAACTAAGGATGTATTCCTAATATATGGAGAAGGTGATATGGTAATACGCGGGTATACGAATGCCAACTTTTAGACAGACAAGGATGATTCCAGGTCTCAGTTTGGGTACATATTCACCTTGAATGAAGGCGCAATAAGTTGGAAAAGTTCCAAGCAAGACACTATAGCAGATTTTGCCACTGGGGTAGAATACATTACAGCTTCAGAAGCAGTAAAGAAAGCGGTTTGGATCAAGAAGTTCGTCTATGAACTTAGTGTAGTCTCATCAACGATCCAAACATGTGCTTCACTGTATCATCTAATCAGAGAGATAATCAGTAGGAAGGAAATACAAATCGAGAAGATTCCCATTGAAAGGAACTTAGTGGATCCATCAACTAAGGTCTTACCTCAAAGTAAGTTTGAGAGTCATGTTAGAGCTTATGGTATTGGATACCATGGCGATTGGCATTAGGCCAAGTGGGAGTTTGTTAGTTATATATGAGAGATGTCCTAAGGAAATCGCCTTATGGTTGTACTATTTATTTGATAAATAAAGATTCCTTATTTGAGTATACATGATATCATGTATTTGATTGGATCTTAAACTCATTTACTGAATATCCACAATACGATTCACAGCATGAGAGAATTTGTGATTGAATCACAACTAGTGAGTATCTCTACATATGTAATTGTGATGTATTGGAATTATCCCTAGTCGATGAATTGATGTATTCGGACACCATCAATTTTGTTTAGACTAGCACGAGTTATACTCTTTGATTTATCCAAGCAGCTGTTTCTCACTGGCTGGAGAGATTGAGATGTCCGCAATTAATCGTGGATGCTAGTTATGGTAACTAGTTCATTGGAGTGACTAGCTTTAAGACTTCATATGGTTCTCTACATATATGGATATGTCAATGAAGTTCTTACTGCATCTTAAGTGTAATGTTCCTTCAACTTGCGGTATTCAAGTCATCTTGGTCATGAAGACTTATGCTTTGACATCTTAAGCAAGCATCTCCAAAAAGATGTGGACCCGGAATGATTGGGTATAAGTCAAAGTCGCCGAAGGTGTTTGAATAGCTTATAGAGAATTCACCACTCCTTGCGAGGAGATGTATACCCTATGGCCTCTCGTCGGATTGTTACTAAAGTCTTTGGCCGAAGCATTACATGTTTAGAGTATGGTACTCTTGGATACATGTGCAGTAACTAGAATCCATAGGACGAGGAAGTAATACTTGGGCTAGGTGTGATGTGGTTAGCCTAGTGGGGACTGACAAATAGACCATGTCCTGAATCAAGTGGGTATAAGATGAGTAAACTGAACGGGGAACGTTTCACTGTAGCTGTTCAAGGGTTTCAGAAGCGTTCTAGGATCAACCATTTATTTTTCGATTAATTGAGGATCATGATGTACTACTATGTGTCACTCATGATCATTCTATAATTAATGGTTAATTATAGATGGCCAACATAAACCGGGAACCTATTTGGTCACACGCACTATGAGTGTTATCCGAAGGATTTAAAACGAGCTTGAGAATAGGATTCTCAGAACGAGAGAGACATGGTTTGATTGGACCAAAGGAAGAGCGAGCTTGAAATTATTTCAGTCACATCGGAAGCATGAATGGGTCGAGTCTTATGAAGACTTGATGGATGAACCAAATTGTTTTGGTTCTAATCCAATCGTGGAAAATAAACCAAAGGGGTTTGGTTTGTTTTAAACGAATGAACCAAAATTGGTTCGGTTCGTTTTAACTTAAAATAGACCATTGCAGTTTTGTTTATTTTAACTTAAGTTAATACAGCGGGTTAACGGATTTTGGTTATGAACTAATAACCGTTAAGAGAATGTGTTCTCTGTAAAAACACGGCTTAAGGGTTTTGTGAATGGAATGACTTAGGTTTTGGAAACCCTTGCCGTTTTTTCCTTCTTCTCCTCCCTTGGTGTTGCCGCCCAACTTGTTGTGGCTGCCCCTTCTCCTTGCCGTCGGCCAACCACCAGCCGCCGGCAACCCTCTGGCCATCCTCAGCCACCAACCAACCTCCCTTGGCCGCTGGTGACCAAGGAGCAGTCGACCACTTATTTGGCCGGCCATCTCCTCCACCAAAATAAGCTGTCCAGTTTTGGACAGCTTGCTGTCCTCTTCGTGGAGAGGTCGTTTGGTCGATGTTTTGTGCTCTGACAGTGAACTACTTGTCGGGGATTGGATCTCCGGCAATTCCCTTTGGTGGAGGACCAAGGTTTCGTCAATTGGTTGACGAAAACCGCTTCCGAGAAGTGAGTTAGTGGAACTCATTTTTGAATCCGATTTTGATTCAAATTGTGATAGTCTCTCGGATCACAACATCTTCGACGCGAGGCTAGTAACTCTTGTGAAGACGGGGATCGTAGCTTTGTGAAGCTATCCTGATGATACTCGGTGTGGTTACGGATAGAGGCAAAACTCGCGAGGGTCGCTTGGTTGATGTCATTCCCGCTTCACATAATTCGTCAAGTATACCTAGAGTAGTTTTCTTTTATTGCAAAATTTAAAAATGTGATTATGTCTACATTTGTTGTATCCTACATGCGTGTGGTGTGTGTATTGTAATAAATTAGTTTATTACTTATTTTTACTTCCGCTGTGTTCATGTTTACGAAACATGTTCGAACACACACCCACGTTGGTTCTGGGGAAACCCAACAAACTCCCCCTGAGGTAGGGTCAAGTCCCATTGCTTTGTCTTAGAGCTCTCCAAACACCTCAATAAGTTTCGCAAGCTCCGATTGACCACTTCGATTTGACCATCTATTTTCGAATGATAGGCCCTGCTAAAATTCAATTGGGTACTCATTTTACTCCACAAACTCTTTCAAAATTGGTTGATAAACTTTATATCTCAATCTGAAGTGATGGAATGTAGAATGTCATGTAATCAAATAATCTCTCTAAAATACAGGTGTGCAATCCACACTTTGTCCATAGTTTTCCTGTAAGCCACAAAGTGTGCCATCTTGGAGAACTTGTCGATCACTATTAAAATAGAATATGATGTCTACTATGTGCGAGGCAGTCCAAGTATGAAATTTATATTGACGTCAATCCACAGAGCTTCGGAAATCGACAAGAGAGTATATAAATCAGCATTAGTGAGAGTCCCCTTAGATCACTAGCAAACATGGCATCTGTCCACAAAATGTACTATATCATTGATTAGCTTGAGCTAATAGAAATAAAATGATATGAGTGATAATATCTTATCGCGATTGAAGTGCTCCTAATTATGCAATTCACCCAAAATTTGTTGCCTCAATGGGAAATTGAGAACACATAGCTATAATTCTCAAAATAGGAAGTTGTTGTGCACCACAAAATCATGGTGAAATTCGTCTTTCACGTTTGTCACCTCTTGAAAGATCCTGCCAAAGGATGTGTCTACTACATATAATTCTTTAAAATATTTGAAACCTATAACTCTGACCTGCATGGTGGTATGTAAGGAAGATCGCCGACTCAAAGTGTCCGCTACACAATTCAAGGTCCCTTCCTAGTGCCTCAGCATAAATGTCAACTCCTGTAAATAAGTCACTCATTTAGCAAGTCGTCTTCTTAGCTTGTGTTGTCCATTAATGTATTTCAAAGCCTCGTGATTTGTAAATAAGATAAATTTCCTTTGTATGAGATAGTATTAGCAATACTTCAAGGACTAGATGATAGCATATAACTCTATGTTATAAGTGGAATAATTCCATTTAGAGTCTAATAACTTCTCACTAAAAAAGACAATGGGTCATCCAACTTGACTAAGGACACCACCAATGTCAATGTCTGATGGATCACAATGTACCTCAAACACCTCAAAATTAGAAAGTGCTAGAACTAGAGCCTTGGTCAACTTTTGCTTGACTAACCGAAAGTTAGCCTCTGCTTCTTTGGACCACTTAAAATCTTTTCTCTTTAGACACTCAATATACGATATGGAACAAAATAAGCTTAATAATAATAATAATAATAATAATAATTAAGTTTTATTAAATAAAATTTAGTTATTTATTAGTATTTTATTGAGAAATTCAGGATGATTTTATTAGGCTTTGACTAAGCCTAATTGGTCTTACCTCATCATAGCTAGGAGTTGATTGTTTTAATCAAACCTAGGCTATAAAATAACATCCTAGGTTGGATAATTAAAGCCTAAGTTTTATTATCTGCTTTCCCCATTTTCCCACCGTGCCACCGCCCACCGCCCACCGCCCACCACCCATGCGTCGCGCACGCGCCATCGTGCATCCATCGCTGACCACTGTCGGTCGAGCTCCATGCTCGTACATGCCACCACAATCGCTGTGGCAGCTTGTCGTGGTAGCTCACCATGCACCGCCAACTCACATTGCCCACCCACGCACCGTCGCCCCCCTTCGCACCGCTGCTCACGCATCGTACGTCTACCATTGCCAGTGCTAGTGGCTGGGACCACCTATCGTCCATCATCAACCACCATGAACCGCACCCGACTGCACTGTCGTAGCTGCAACACACATGAGCAGCTGTGAGGCATGCCCCCGATGTCGCTTTCCAACTACAAACAAAGCCACAAACCTTGCCACTAGCCTCCACCTGGCTACGAGAGGAGTCCGACAACTATCGTTGGGGTTCATTTTCAGCAATGAAATAGGCAAGGAAAATTCTGATTAATTGATTATTTGATTAATCAATTATTTGACTTAATTAATTTCAATTAATCTATTTATTTAAATAATTAATTTGGTTAATTAAATTAATGGGCTTAATCAATATAATTATTTGAGTTAATTTGATTAATATGTTATTTGGAGTATTTAGATTAATTATAATTAAGTTTAATTAACTTAGGATTTGGAATTTATCAATTTATTTATTTAATTAGATTGATATAAATAATTTATTAAGTTAATTGAATTGGTTGTGAGTTTGATTGCTATAATTAATCTAATTAATTAAGCAAATTGAGTTAGGTTTGAAATTAATATGTTAATTAATTTATTTGATTAGCATAATTGGTCCAATTAATTAAGATCATTTAGATTTGAAATTTTTTAATTAATTAGATGGATGTAATTAATTATCTAAGTTAATTGAATGAAGTTGTGATTAATTTATTAATTGGATTGATTGATTAATTAATCCAATTAAGCTAATTAATTTAGGTTGGAAAAAATAGTAATTGATTAAAAAAGAGTAAGTTAATTAAAACATTTGTAATTAATGGAATAAGAACATAATTTTATTAAGTATCAATTTAAATTAATAAGAAGACTCATAATTGATTAGATAATCAATTTGGAGATCAATTGATAATTGAGTCAATGATGGGTTAATTATAACAGAGTTGGGAGCTGAAGTAAATCTTCAAATTTGGAGATAGCTAGGACACTCTATAGGTAGAGGTGGGTGGTTCCTTCCTTTGACCTCTTTAGATCCTTTGATCTTAGTACATGATTACTTTGGTTACGTAATTTAGTATGATACAGTTATCTTTCTACTATATGTTCTTTATTGCTTTGATCTTATATTTCCTTGACCTTTTTATGCTCTAATTGATTTCTGGGTTGTTTGATTATCATTAGTATAAGAATGCTTATGCTATTGTTTGGTGGATATTATTGTTATATGCATTTATTTATCGTTTCAGTTGATACCATGATTGGATTGATTGAGATACTAGGATGATATCCTCCCTTAGGATAGAACCTAAGGAATAGAATGACATTAAGGAAACATGCGATATTAACAAATTTATTATCTTTATTGGCCTTGATAGGCATTTCATGTGAGATGTGTTGGAACCCTAGGCTTAACAAACTAGGTAATCAATTGCCCATGAGGCTCGTTCGTGGTAGCATATTATTGTGTGCAGTTAATAACTATATATTCTATCTACCCATGAGACCTATTAGTGGTAGCATGTTGTTGCTCGTAGATATTGAGTCTTTATATTTCCTGTCTACCCACGAGTCTCATTCGTAGTAGCATATTGTTGTAGGAACATTGGTGACCGATAAAAGGGGGTGAATAGTGCATTCGTTACGTAGATGAAAATCGATCACGTGCTTGCTACAAGTGTTAGTGTACACAGCAGAAATAATAAAGAAATAACAAAATACAAGCACAATAAAACACGCGATATAACATGATTCGGAACCTTAGGGTTCCTACTCCACGGGTTGAGCTCAAATGAGCCCTAGTGATGCAAACACCACTAATAATCAATAAGACTCCTTCTAGACAACAAGTCGGAGGCGGAGAAATCTCGTACAAGGATTGCAACAGTAATACAATGATAAACCAAGCAAATACAAGTAAACTACACAAATACAATTAAAGAAAACTTTACAACATGTGAACTTGAGTGCTTGCTTTTGGTTTCTTGAGATGAGCCTTGAAGGTCTAGATTGCAGTAGCAAATCCTCTCCAAATTGTTTCAAAGAACCATGCAAAGAATCTCCTCCTCGAGCTCCTTTTATAGATGATTCCGTGCCTGACAGTTGACTACCATAAAGCACTAGTCGACTGCCAACAGTGTCGTTATGAGACAATGGCTTAATCCATGTATTACCAGCCGATCGCTAGGGTCGTGAGCCGATCGACTGGGCCACCATCCGAGCATGCCGCTTCCCACAACCCCCAACCAACGATCGCCATCCATGGCGCACGATCGCCAAGGCATCACGACCGCCTACGCCGTAGTCGATCGTTAGGTCATTTTCTACAATCGAACACTGGGCCGACTCTAATCCCTGACCGCCATAATCCCCGATCGTCAATAGTCAACTCTACCGCTAAGTGTTAAAACACTTGACCAATCGACTGGTCCAAAGCCTCAGTCGACTGATAACCTCACCTATAAGGTTTAACGCCAAGTATGATGCCCTCATACTTGTTAGACCACCCTTAGCCTAGACCTATGCCTTCTAGCCACCTCTGTCAGCCTCACGCCTATCGGATCCCTCCAAGTCATCCATGACTTGTTCATCCATACGCTAGCCTTCAGGTGCTTTCATCGACTATTGTCATGCTAAGCTGGTCTACACTGCCAAGGCACATTTGGACTTACGCTGTCAAGACACATGCTTGGACTTTACGCCGCCAAACCATTGGACTTATGTTTCCAAGACTACCGTTTGGACTTTACGCCGCCAATATCAACCCTTGGACTTTCCAATTGCCAAGTACCCATGACTTGAACTTTCTTGCCAACCCATGTTGGGCTTTCTAATTTCCAAGTGTCAAGACTTGGACTTTCCCATTGCCAAGACCCATGCTTGGACTTTCCATGCCAAGTACCCATGACTTGGACTTTCCCATGACAATCACATGGTCATACATTTTGTTGAACATCAAAATACCGTTTGAGTCAAACTCGAGTCTGGTCAATCGTGACCTAGACCGATTGCACCAACAATTGTTGCCTACGAAAAATGACCCTTTGTAGTACCTCAAAAGCCACGAGGCTTCGTTAGGGTAACTTGATGTTGATTGCTTGCTAATTTTTGATTGGTTGTGTATGTCACATGTGCACTTATTATATTGCTGACCTAGTTAGTTGTGGAATGATATTGGTAATCTGAGGTTTGGGTTACTCGAAATTACTTTCCTTTGACCTCAATTATATTTTATATTATCATGCAGTATATTTCTATGCATCCACTGAGTAATTTATACTCACTACCTCTTTTCTTTGACCTCAAAGTTAGCAGTTAAAGGGTGTATCTTGTTTATGTAGGGATGTATACAGAAAAGTCTATCTTTTGTACGAACATCTTTATTTTTGAAATAAGAATCACATGATCATTGTTTGCATATTTTTATGGTTATGCAATATTGTCTAATGCTTTACATTGTAGATAACATGGTGTGTGGTGTCACACGGGAGATCATGTTATCGGCCCCTTGAAAAGTATAAGTAAATGCTCACAACCGAGATGGCTTCGGACAAACCATTGGAATGGTTATAGTGTGATTTAGTATTGGTTTGTCTTGACCATAGAATCACACTAGTGCACTTTGTGTGTATTGAGCAGGACCGACATAGAGGTGATTCGATTTATTGCTGACTACATAATCGAATCGGACCTCAGATATTATTTAGTACATGCTCTTAATCCCGATATAATAACGGGCACATATACTTAGTAGTCATCTCTTTGATTTATCAATGGGCGAGATTTATAGATTAAATCGATAGGCTCGGTAAGTTGGGAGATGATATTATTTATATGGTGTGTCGTTGATTATAGGAGGAAACTGTGTAATATATATTAGGATGATGATGTCCCCTTGAGGAGCTCATAAGGTTCATCATGTAAACCCTGCAGGTGGACTTGGTCCGGCATGATGAAAAGGTTGAGTGGTACTACTCAAGGAGTTAGATGTTGATTAATTAATGGTCAGTAAATTAATTAATCGACGGACATTCGAGATCTTAAACACGGGGAGAAAATGTACAAATAATATATGGAGCTCATATTATCATATGGGGGTTGGTGAGGTAGATCAATGATGATCCTTTAGTGGATTGGATCATCATTAGTGGATCGAACTTTATGTGGGCTTGATCCATGAGTGACCAAGATCCAACTCCTCCTCATGGTCCCTAATGTAGCCTATTAACACCTCATGATGCTTAGATTCAATGGATAAAAACAAAACTCTAAGATCCATTGGTAGAGATTAAATCTCTAAGATCCGACGGTTGAGATTAAATCTCTAGATTCGACGGTTGAGATTAAATCCCTAGAACCAATGGATGAGATTAATTCATGACTTATCCCTAACTCTATAAAAGGATGGCATGGGAGTTGGCGTGAACAACATTGAAGGAGAGCTAGGGTTTGGGTGGCAAGAAGGAATCCTAGTTGAGATAGGACTAGGATTAGGGTTTGGAGGCAAGGGTGGTACCAAAAAAGGAAGGTATTCTTCTCTTCTTCTTCCTCTTTTGGCCAACGTCCAGCACCTCTCCAGCCTTGGCCGGCACCCAAAAGCCCCCTTCTTCTTCTCCTTAGGTGGTGGAAACAAGATATAGGGCTTCCATTGGTGTCTTGGTTGTTTTCCACCATCTTCTCCTTCACCTAGTTGGCCGGCGACAAGGATAGTTTTAGTTCCTTGTTGGTTGTTTCTAGTGAGGAGAAAAACCTTGTTTCTATTCTTCCTCTTGCTTTGGAAGAGCAAGGAAGGAAGATTTGCGATCTAGGAGCTTCGACTTTTGGTGGATCATCGCCCACACGACGTCCAAAAGGAGGAAGGTCATACATTAGAAGATCAAGAGGTATACCTATTCTACTTTCTTCTTTTATTTGGTGCTTGTTTTTGTTTTTCAATTATAAGCATGTTATAAATCTGTAAATGGCTAAATAATACTTGGATCCCGAGCATAAACACAAAAAATGGCGATCCAGACATCGTCTATTCCGCGGCTACTCGTAGAATAGAGGATGGTCGCTTGAACAACTAGTTTGTTCAAGTGACCTCTCTAAATGAATAGCATGATGATGACTTGGTGGTTAGGGCAATCCCTTTTGTCTAGGATTAAATTTTATTTAATCCAAGGACATCGAAGGGATCGCCATGGTCAAGCTACCGAGGTGAAGTGGGAAGCGATGTTTCCCCTCACGAACTCGATAAGCAAAACCCTTCAATTGGTATCAGAGCCAAGGTTTCCGGTTTTGTGTGTTTAAGATTCGGTTAATTTTTATGCACTTTTTCATATATTATATGTGTCAGATGATAGTAGGATATGCGTAGTTTAACTCTTTGGTTGCAGGCATAAGATCTGACTATTATGGCCATATGTGTGTATGTGATTGTATGTGTGTAAATATTTATTTTGTTGAATCCTCGGGGTTGAAGAGGCTAGTATTTAGTTTTTGGTAAATTAAATACAAATTGTTTAGCCGCTCTTTATTTTATTTTACTTTCGATCTAGATTTCATGTACACTCCCTCGTGGAGTATAGTATCGATGGATATAAATTAAAATAGGTTTTTGTCTCGGCTCGGATCTCCGGATGGCTCGTACATGGCGTAGGAGGAGCAGACGAGATGGCGATGCGACGAGAGTCATATTGAAGACAAAAGCCATAATAGTTGGAAAATAATTTATTTTTCATATTTATTGCTTTTTGTTTGATATGCATGTCGTAGGCTAGGAAAATTCCTCAATTTCAAATTACTAAGTGGGAGAGGGATATTTTTATAAATTCCCACGGCCTCCATTACGATTTGACAAGTGATGCAAACAAACTTGCGCATCGGCTCTGAGTGCCTTCCTCCCCATCGGATGGGTTTGTTTGCGGATCACAAGGTCGAATATGGTTATAGGAAATTATTAAGGAGCGTGTGTACTTGCCCATCGTAAGGCACATAACCCAAGATAATTACCTTGGTACCGAGTAATGGTGAACACTTAGATACAAATATAAGTATCCTCCCCATCGGAGTCACTGCTTTTATTTGTAGGGCCAAAGAGGAACCAACTATTAATTCTACTTGTCAAAAAGTTAGGTTGACAGGATAGTAAAATTAATGGGTAAAACCTCCTCTTACAAATGTAGAATTCGTATACGTCCACACTATCATGGCATATGATATTCTCGGTGTTTTGAGGTGTTGGTTGATTTTGAAATTTTATTGTTTGAGGAATCAATAATTTTTTGAAATCTACAGTAATGATCTATGTGATTCTTAGGATTTTCAAAAATGACTTTCAGTCCACTTACTATGATACTAAAGGAAATAAACTTACTGTACCCAAATAATGTTGATTGGAAAAGAATCCAGATATTGTCTTATCTGCTAAGGAGTACAAGTATGCACTCTTCAAAGAGTGTCCTCAGGCCATCGTTGCTCAGAAGGTTTCTACTTCTAAGCCGAAAGGCAAGAAGAAGAAGAAACAAGGTGAAGCAAAGGTGGTAGGAGGATCTCAGGGAGGAGTGAAGAAGTCGAAAGGCAAGTACTTCACTTGCAAGCAGGATGGACATTGGAAGAAGGATTGTCCCAATCCAAAGCAGAACAAAGATAATATCCTTTGGTCTAGTCATTGAAACATGGTTAGCGGTGTTATTTACCAGCACCTGGTGTGTAGATACAGGAGCCACTGATCATGTCTGCAATACTTTGCAGGGGTTCCAGGAAACCCGACGACGAGCTAAGGGAGAGATTACCATTTACTTGGGCAATGCCATAATAGTGGCGACTATTGCAGTGGGAGAAGTTTTATTTATCTCTTGAGAAAAATAAAATTTCAGTTATGGAGAATTGCCTTTATGTACCTTTATTTAGAAAGAATTTAATTTTAGTTTCTAAATTGTTTGTGAATAGATATTCTATTCCTTTTAATGACAGAGTTGTTATAAAAAGGAATGGGGAGATTATCTGTTCTGGTACATTGATAGGAAATTTGTACACACTTGAACCAAAAGCTCCCACGATGCAAATTGAAGTTAATAACTCATCTTCTAATTCCAATAAGAGAAAAGAACCTTCGAAGATGAACCAAACATATCTTTGGCATCTTAGGCTTGGTCACATTAACCTAAGCAAAATTCAAAGGTTGATAGCTGATGGACCTTTGGGTTCATTAGTGGTGGAGGATCTCCCAACCTGTGAATCTTGCTTGGAGGGTAAGATGACCAAGAGGCCTTTTAAGGCCAAGGGGTATAGAGCCAAACATGTGTTAGAAATGGTTCATTCTGATTTGTGTGGACCTATGACTATCCAGGCAAGAGGTGGCTTTGAGTATCTTGTCTCTTTTATAGACGATTACTCAAGATATGGATACATTTACCTGATGCGCCGCAAGTCTGAATGCTTTGACAAGTTCAAAGAATTCAAGGCTGATGTGGAGAATGTTAGTAATATATGAGATATGTCCTAAGGAAATCGCCCTATGTATGAACCATTTATATGATAAATGAAGATTCACTATTTGAGTATACATGTTTTATGTATTTGATGGGATCTTAAACTCATTTACTGAATGTCCACGATACGATTCACAGCATGAGAGAATTTGTGATTGGATCACAACTAGTGAGTATCTTTACATGTGTAATTGTGATGTATCGGAATTATCCCTAGTCGATGAATTGATGGATTTGGACACCTTCAATTCTATCGAGACTAGCACGAGGTATACTCCTTGGTGTATCCAAGCAGCTGATTCTCACTGGCTGGAGACATAGTGATGTCCGGAGTTAATCGTGGATGCTAGTTATGGTAACTAGTTCATTGGAGTGACCATCCGTAAGACTTCATATGGTTCTCTGCATATATAGATATGTCAATGAAGTTCTTACTGTAGCTTAAGTGCGATGTTCCTTTGACTTGCGGTATTCAAGTCATCTTGATCATGGAGACTTATGCTTTGACATCTTAAGCAACCATCTCTAAGGAGATGTGGACCCGGGATGATTGGGTATAAGTCGAAGTGATCGAAGGTGTTTGAATAGCCTATAAAGGATTCACCACTCCTTGCGAGGAGATCTATACCCATGGCCTCTCGTCGGATTGTTACTAAAGTCTTTGGCCAAAGCATTACATGTTTAGAGTAGGGTACTCTTCGATACATGTGCAGTAACTAGAATCCGCAGGACGAGGAAATGATACTTGGGCTAGGTGTGACGTAGTCAGCCTAGTGGGTACTGACACAATAGACCATGTCCAGAACCAAGTGGGTATAAGATGAGTGAAGGGAATGGGGCACAAATCATTCGAGCTGCTGAAGGGTTTCAGAAATAGTTCTGGATCAACCGTTGATCTTTTCGGTTAATTGGGGATCATGATGTACT